>JAPDNY010000003.1:40642822-42106989 GCA_029375565.1 Gekko gecko | reverse complement strand
GAACACTTTAAAAATAGTGGACAATGCATGTAAAGTACTAATGGACTCAGTAAGACATGTTCAGAGCCGACTTAATTAATGATATATTAGTTCATTTCCCTTAATATTCTGTTGATAGAACTGATACCATGAACAGAACTACAGTAAAGGAACACATATAGAGACATACATGAAAACAATTCCAAAAAAACATATTTATACTAATTACCATAACTATTATTTCAATTATATAAAAAAGATAAAGCTGCAACTCTGAATAAAAGATATTGTGTCTGTCAGGGCTTTTTTTGTAGGAAAAGCCCAGCAGGAACTCATTAGCATAACAGGCCACACCCAACAACAGAAACTCATTAGCATATTAGGCCACACCCCCTTGCTACCAGAAGTGTGGTCATCCAGCCACACCCACCTTTTGCTTCTTATTCTGTTTACCTTGTTTGTTGTCAAAACCCAGGGCTTTTTTGTAGCAGGAACTCCTTTGCATGTTAGGCCACACACCCCAAATGTAGCCAATCCTAATGAATTTCTGCTGTTGGGTGTAGCCTATTATGCTAATGAGTTCCTGCTGGGCATGGCCAACTCAGGAGCCAGCGGGAACTTCGTTCCTGTGCATTCCTGCCCAAAAATAGCCCTGGCGCTTGTCAATAATGTTCCCTGAAGCATACTCATGACAGTAAAAAAAAAAAGTTCTCCTGACACTGAAGAATTACTTACCTCCATTGAGTGCTCTCCAAAGTTCAACATCCTGCATAGCTTCACGCTAACTAATGCAACAGTGCCCATGCTTTCTAAGATTCTTACATTTCTCCTGCCTCCACCCCAAATGGAGTAACAAATTTAGAGCTAACACTGAATAATCAGATGGTTTGTCTTGTTTGCCTGGCTGGAACTGATCTCAGTTTGCACTTGACAAAATCTAACCAAAGATGTACCAAAAAGTAGACAGTATAAATGGTATAGAAGGTCCATAACTTATTATTTACTTGTTTATATTACCAATATATATCCGTTTCTAATACATATGAAGTGGCTTGCAAAACAGTATGGAACAGAACAAAGAAACAAAGCAATAAAAAGGAACAATAATAAAACACTGTAATAAAATAATAAACACAGCCTTACAACAAGTACAAGCCCTCCATGCCCAACACTTGACAAATAACCACCAGCAGAAGAAAAAAATCAACAATACAACCCTATTAGCAGACAAATTCCACAACAATAATACTCAGTAATGGAGCTATCAAAAGCTTGTTGGAACAAGGTTGCCTTGCACACAATTTCTAAAGCCTGGTGAGAGCCAGTGTGGTGCAGTGATGAGAGTGTGTCGTATTTTATTTTGATGTACATTCTCATTAAGGCCATGTGATAGAGCATAGAGTAAATCTTGATTTTACAAGAGGCCCAGCACTATACATTGCTTCACATAATTATGACAATCTAGATCAGGGCTTTGGCTTGGATTCCAGGAACCATGAATGAAGTACAGCTCACAGAAGGGATTTTTGCAGCCTTCCCCTTCCCATGGGAGCTCTCTAAAAAACTGCTTCTTGGAGTCAGGGATCCTCAGAAACGACTTGAGCTGGACTGGGGAACTGATGCCTAACACCACGAATTCTCACTCCGTTCATGTAAGAGCTTGTGAAAGAGAGAAAGAAAGAGGAAATTCCCAACAAATCCTCCTTCTAGATGGAGTTCATCCCATGCAATTCTCAAGCCCTCCAAATCTGAGGAGTAGGCTTTGGGGAGGATTGGGGGTTCCAGCGAAAAGTGGAAGGAAAAATAATTCCATTTCATTCACAGTTCTGATTACTCAAATCTTTGAGTATATTCTACAGTACAGGCTTAAACTGGAATAATTTTCTATTGACCACCCACCCTCACCCTTATTTTTACCAAACATTTGCCAAACAGTGACTTGGAGCCTGCCTGCAATTTCTGTAGATGGATGGATTTCCATCCACAGAAGCTCAATTCTCTCTCTTCCACAGCAGCTAGAAATATGTCCCCAAATGCTGTTCCTGGGGTATGGGGGACCTCCAGGAATAGCTTGTGGGGGAATCAGAGGATTCCATGGGAAGGGGGAATCAATGCCCTATTTGACAGGTGGAAATTTTAAGTGGAATCCAACCCAGTAATCAAACCTCTCACCAAACTGCAATGTCCAGAATTTCACTGATGAATCTGTGACCATAAAAACAGCACAAAACCATATATTGTGTAGTTATATCCTTAAGGAAACTAATTTTATATTGGTTTTAGTATCATGGCTTTTCTCACAGAATCTGGGGATTTTAGTTACAGGAGTCTTCTCAGAATTTTTCCTTCGAGATCTCAAATCTTCTTCCCAGAACCACCTTACCCATTAGTCCCTGAGGAGTTATAATAACAACTATAGAAGTTCAGTTGATAGATACTCCAAGGCCTATTTCTCCCATACAGCAGATGAGGTGGTAAAACTGTTTCTTGACTGTTACATTTTGACTCACATGTCTAAATATTCCTTAGAAAAACGTGCTCTCACCTTAAGTTCTTTCTGACATGGCAGTGAGAATATGTGTTGTCTGTGAGACCTAGGTCTAAGTTTCAACCTTGATTTTACACGTTTTACAGGCCCCACTTTCCATGATTCAGTCCTTGCAATAATGAGCATAGTTAATAATTTTTCTTCCACTGTCTAAAAATTGAATATAGCTCCATTTGCAAAACATGGTTATGCATTATTTCATTTTTTGTAGGGGGTAGGATATAAAAGCTTCGACTCTGAAAGGAAAGTTTGGGGGGATATTTGATCATATCTACACACACTTATATTGTAACTGTGGCAACCATTTTTTTAAAAAAAACAAGAACACTCATACTGCCAAACCAAGACCATCTCACAGGAATAATCTCAACAGCAAGTGACAAAGAAGGATCTGAAGATGTAAAGATATATCTAGTATAACTAAAGTGTTCTTAGGATTGCACTGTATGTGGCAAAGAATAGAAATTGGGAATCTCACAGCTATAGTGTAATACAAATGCTCCCCCCCCCAACATTAACATTTATCATATTCTCCCTAGGGGTGACTGTTTTTTTAATCTGAATTATGTATATTGGAGTCCATAAAACATTCTCTGCACAGAACAAATATTTCTATGTTTGACTATATTTCAACAAATGCCACAAAGACAATGGAATGAAAAAAATCCATGATATATGAACACAACTACCTATGACTGCTACATACATAAAAAGAGAATAAAATGGATCTAAGAAATATTTAAATGAATATACTTAATCTCAAAGGCCCATAATATTAGATAACTGCTACTTCCAACCTGATTATGAGAGGTTCTGAACACCTGACTTGTGCTTCTAAAACCATTGGGTTGTGAAGGTTTTCAGCACTTTTGGGCGGGGACATGTTCAGTCACTCTCGACCATTAGCGTAAAGTCAAATGTACGGCTGTAAGAATGAACCAGCTAACAATAGCAATGCTCCAGAGTGTAGTAAAAAAAATTATTTAACGTAGATTTATGATACTACTCCTCGGATCAAAGACTTTACTTTTTTTAAAAAGTGGATACCTGCGGTCCATCTCTGGCTTCATAGAAGTCACCCACTCCTATTTTTGCACTGAAGCTGAAATTGTCCCTTGAGATATCCATTATTCCATTTCTGCTGAGATACTGAAAAAATCACATATTTTTCCACTTCAGCTTTTTAGTCATTACAACCCAGCTTTGATGTACAGCTAATATTAGAGAAGTCAAATGTTTTTTGCATATTCTGGCAAGGGGAATATGAATTTACAAGAGGTCAATTTAGAGGCAGGTTAAGGTACATTAGCCTCACATCAGAGGACATTTTGCATCAAGGAACTTTAGCGGAGGAAAAAGTTCATTTTAAAAAAGAAAAAACCTGTATGCATGCTTAATAACTACCAGGCAGTATAATATTTAAAATATACCTTTACTACTTCAGGGTACTGCCGTAGCTTCTTTCCACATGGTGCGTAATATGCTACTTCTCCTTGAAGACGACCACCAAAGTTCCTTATTCGTGTTTCCCTTTGCCAGCTACAGTAAAATACAATTATATGTAAAGAGACATATCCTGGTTTGCTTCCTAACCACAAGTGGCGTTCTGCTCATGGAACTCTCCCTGGTCTCAGGTAGAGATAGGTCTTTCCTAACTCCTGCAGCCTGAGATCTGGTTAACTGGGACCTGTTGCATGCTAGGCACATGCTCTGTCTCAGAGCCACACTAATTCTCTTCAATTCTCCTCTGTAAATGCCCCCTCCAGCCTTCTTTGTGTTGCCTGAGTAGGAATATGTGTAGGGCTGCCAGCTCTGGGAGAGGAAATATCTGGAGATTTTGGGGTGGAGCCTGGGGAGGAGACAGACCTCAGCAGGGTACAATTCCACCCTCCAAAACAGCCATTTTCTCCAGGGGAACTGATCTCTGTCATCTGCAGATCATTTGTAATAGTGGGAGGTCTCCAGGCTCCAACTGGCGGTTAGCAACCTTATTTTTGCGGTTCCCAAATCGACTGGATTTCTGCCCTCGGTTCTGACAAACAATAGAACTCTCCCTTATCTCATTAAGTACTGTAGTTAATTTTTGATCTTGATTCAGACCTATAATGCTGTTTCAAAGTCTTCACCTTACAGAGTGAAAACACACTTCACACAACCAGTTGCCAAAATTTAACACAAAGATTTCTTTTACATACCCGTACTCCAGAGGAATGCGCAATTCTCGCTCGTCTGTTACTCTTCGCCTTTTTGAAGTACCTTGAATAGAATTTATTGATTTTAGAGAGGAGAAAACAGAAATTATAGTTGCACAATCACATCTTGCCATTTTAGACAGCATATTGCATTCTCCTATACCCCTTCATCTATCTACTGGTTTATTTGCATCTTTTGCCTACCTAAAAGTAATACAGAAACATGCAAGATACATGTTTGCAACCTTTGGCTGCAAGGACAAAAGTAATAATTAAACCTCCCAGGGTAATTGCTGTCTCACACAAAAAAACACATACAAGGATAGGAAGAAATGGAACCTGATTTAAAAAGAGGAGACAATTTTAAAGGGTCAGTAAATCTCAGGAAGCTTCAACAGTGCTTTTGTCAGCTTGGTTCAGATATCACACAAAAAATATGGTTTATTTTAAATATTGTTTGTTTGGAAAACCAGGATTCAGCTCAGGTACAGTCAGTCAGATCCTGGTTTGCCTTGTCAAACGCTCCTCTCTGTAGTCTGGGAGGGTGTCACCAAGAGAACAACCAAAACATCTGTCTTCAGAATTCCCTTGAAACCATAGTTAGTAAACCAGCTCTAGATCATGGCTTATTGGCTCCTAACTAGTCATAGTTACTTAAATAGTCCGCATTTAGTTTAAGTAAGCCATGGTTTTGCAGTGCCTGAACCAAGCCACAGATTGCAATTGCATTAGAAATATTAAAAACTGCCATGAATCAGATGTAAAAAAGAAAAACCTAGAAACCCTTAGAATATAACAGGTTACAATTGGTATCATCTTGATTCATTAAAACTGAGCAGACACATTATATTCATTCCACTCTAAAAAGCGTGACTGGCTAGGATGCTAAAAGAACTTGCTTGTAAGTAAGCTATATATTTATAGATAATGCTGTGATCCTCAGCAGTTCTGAAGCCAATGCAACTCAGTATGCTTGTGGCTTATTGGATAACTGTCATGACATGAAGCATCTTATTGATTTTGAGAACTTCTTTTTGAACAATGGATGCACTTTGAGAGGGGGATAACCAGACTTTGTCTGTTTCCTTTTCCCCACATGAAGCTCCAACCCTACTATCTGAATGCTCTCTGCCCCCCCCCCCGCCATTGTAACTAAAAGTCACACATAAAGAACCGGTCAATTCAAATTCAATGTACAGCAATGTCTAGTCATAAATTACAACTTTGTAGTGGAAACGCTAACTTTTTTTAAAAAAAACCCTAATCTAAAGAAGAACAGTTTTTCCTAATTTGCAGCTGGTAGGAAAATCAAAATCACTGCCTACTTTGTAAAACTGTGAATGGCCGTTTTTAAAGAAAACTAAAGCTATCTGGGTATATATAATTTAACCTGATATTTTAATGAGTTAAATTCTGTCTTGATCATTTACTACATAATGCAGTAAGCATTCTGCAGTAAATTTTGCAAGATTGTTATTTCCTGCAGTGTAAATTTGTGGGGTCAAGGTTGTGGAGACAATTGCTGACCCAGAGACCATTCTCCTTAGACAAACAGCAGATGTCAGGAACTAATGTTCAAGCACTTCCAGGGCCTGATTCAGACTGGGACTATGGTGCAGATGGGGACTTCAGGTCCCCCATGCCATTTTCCTGAGCCAAAATGGCTCCATGGAGTGTCATTTACCCCACTGGGGGGGCTGCATGTGCTCCGTGTGTCTAGTTTGGCCCTATTTTTAAAGTTTCTTCCATGTTTACTTGAAATTAGTTTTCTTCTCTTGCAAATTCAAGCACTAGTATTGCTTTCACAAGGAGAACATTGTGGGGAAAGAGAGAAACATAAAGCCTTCCCCCGACCCCTGTCATTTTCATGCTGGAAAAAGCCATCCCTGAGCTGATTCTGCCTGGTAATTACTAAATCCTGGCAGCTAAATTTGCAAAGGGGGGGGGGGGAATTACATGGTTTAAAATTTACACAGAAGAATCCATAATATGTGCTTGAGCCTTCAGCTGAGCATTGTATCAGAAAGCTTGGCAGAAAGATGATAGTTCGAGATAGATCAAGCCAGATGAGACTGGATGCAAGGAGAATTTGGTAATATCTTGCAATATGATACCTTTGGCAACAGTTTCTGCCTAAGCCTCTCTGTTCACTTATTTTCACTCTTCTTGTCTCTGGGTCTGGGCCTCTGGGGACAAGAGGGTCACCACTGTGGGAGCATCCAGCTGGCCACTGTGTGAAACAAGATGCCTATCTAGATGGATCACTGGTCTGATCTAGCATAGAGGCTCTTATGTTCTTATGAGAAGGAGGGAAGCTAGAAGTCATTGTCTGTAGCAGCCTCCTAGGCTGTTTACACGTGGGGGGGAGTCATCCCTGCTGGAGAAGCAGCAGCAGTGGCAAGCAGCACTATCATTTGAAGGGGGAGTGTAGTACTATCCCCCCCACAGGTTGACTGTGGGCAGAGCTTCCACACAGAGGGTCTACCTACCACCACCCTACATTTCCCCTCTAAGTCAGGGCACAGATTTTTTTTTCTTTGCTCTGGCTTAAAAGCGAGAGCCGTAGGAGCTCCACATGTCATGCTTGTCAGGAGAATGATGTCAAGTGGAAGTTCCTCCCACAAGTGAGGGCATGCTGTATTCCATCAAATATCCCCGTGCAGAAGCGACCCTAGTTATTTTTTCTATAATAAAAGATGAAACTCTACTATTCACATGATACCAACTGCCTGTTTGTTGCTAGCACAGAGATTGATTTGTGATTCAGAAAAAGGAATGTGATGTAGTGCTAAGATGCCCGAACTTAAATGTAACAAAATGAACTGCGAGATTAAGGTTGAATCCTGAGAAGAGCCGAACAGTTTGCCACCCCTTTTTAGATTCCGACTAAGCATCCCTCTGATAACCGCGTTTTGTTAGATAAAATCATTGCAATACCACAGTGTGTGCTTGACGTAAGAGGAGGCGGAGGAGTGCCCACAAAGACGGGTGAAGGGGACTTGGGGCATAACGCTGCAGGAGCAGAACTCGGGGTCTTTGCTACTTGGAGGTTAAGTGGAGTCGAGCAAGTGGCAAGATTGATGGAAGAGCTTTTGGCAGAGGAAGCTGTTTTGTTCAATTTAACTGCAGACTTTTCTCCCTCCGTGTCGGTCTCAGATTCATCTGGGTCTTTATCGTCTTCCTCATCATCTTCAGATCCTTCAGTGTCAGACCCTTCTGAATTGCTATCAGATTCTTTGGGAAAACAGAGAGCACCACGAATTAAGAGAAATTGATATATCCACATTCTGCCATTTGTAGGCAGTGTGAAAGAAGCACGTGATTTATAATAAGGAATTCCAAACCACAGCAAGGAAGAATCAGTATATGTTGGCCATCTATTGGCTTCACATTCTGACCCAAAGGTGAACCCTTGCTGTGTATTTTTTTGGAATAGTGGCAATATTCCCTTAAAGCTTCTGAAATTCATTTGGGATGCATTTTCTGGCCTTCAAATTCTTGGTATCTGGCCTCCCCAACTTGTCATCCAACTAATTGAACTCAACCCACAAACCAAATATTGTGGCCTACCAAAACGTTCAAGATCCTTTATGTTTTGTTTTATATTTCAGGTAAGCAGCAAAAATAAGAAGTGCACTGAGCCCTGCATGAAGCAATCATACGTGGCAGGTGTATTTGGCTTGTCATTTCATAAATTGTTCAGACCAATTTTAAGTTTTAATAACCATATGGCTCTTCTGCTGCCGAGGACTGCACAAAAACTGAAGCTAGCGCAGAACATACTAGCTTTCATCCTCATAAGCATGAACACAACACCACTTTGTTCAACCTTCAAGACAAAATTTAGGGTTCTGATTTTGATTCTGCATTGTTTTCAATCAGAATGATGCCACCGAGCACAAACACATACAAACGTATACAAATAAATCAATTCTCTCCCCATTATGGCTGCCACAGACTTTTTATATATAATAACACTTAGCGTTAGAAAAAACTTGTAGGTCAGGGTTGTTTGTAACACTATAATACTTTAGCTCTCCATTCCTCCCCACATCTACGTCTTCTTGAAGTCTGGGAAATCCTTGTAATCACTTGCTCTTTAGTCCCCCCACCCAAACCACATAGGCATGATCTAACTGTAGCAGGAACAGCAACACCTCAAGCAAGTGAGCCTATTATGCAATCTATAGGCTGACCATCAATTAATCGCTCTGTAGTTCTTATCTTGTAAACTGCAATTGTCATAGGAACCAGACTAGAACAATGGTCCTCTGCATTATTACTCATGGCATTTGAAGGAGAAAAGAAATGGATGGATGCATTTGGAAGGCAGCAAGACATGCATTTAACACAATTTCTTTAAATTTCAATAAACCTGATTGACTGTCATCAGAATCTTCATCTTCATCATCTTCATCTTCATCCTCCTCATCATCGTCGTCATCGTCATCCTCATCGTTCGAGTCTTCGGAATCTTTACTGCTGAGAATGTCTGAATCTGGTCCTCTGAACTGTTCAGCTAATGATTTTGTGGAAGGATGGTTGTGTTGTGTTTTTACTGATGTTATTGCGTTATTGCTGACAGCCTTTTCCTTTGCTGGACCAGGTAATACAGGAGAGGTAGAAGACATTACAGGTGTCCGGTTGCTCGGTGTCTTTTTCCCACACGTGCTTAGATTTACTGGTGAGGAAAAGGTTACATTGCTGGAAGTAGGTACATTTTCACTAGCCTTGGGCTGAGATTTGGATTTTGTGGTAAGTGCTAGCGGAGCCTCCTGAATGACGCTCTGAATAACTCCATTGGGTTGATGGTTACCTAAAAGTGCATTGGTCAAGAAAGGATTAGAATGGTTGTTTTCTACAGATGTGTGTTTCTGATGAGCTGGTGATGAACTGGTTGGCTTTGGACTCGATACTGTTGTGACAACCTTCTTCTGGTTCTTGGATGATTCGTGTTGTTTCTTTAACTGTGCTGGGAATGTTTGTTTGTACTGTTCCTGCAGAAACACAAAGGCAAACAAAGATATAACCAAACATCATGGCAAATAACCTTATTAGTTTGCCTATCTTATTTTAAATAGATGGGAAAGCAGGTAGGTACCTAACCAGTTCTTTAAGCAGCTTTGGTTTCAAAATTAAAATAAATATCAATGCCTTGATTCAAATAGGAAGAAAGATCTATGAAGGAACTACTCCAGAACTGTGATTTGATAAGGTTGTTGTGGGTAGAAAAGGAAACTAAGTATGCTGTCTGACATTCTGGAAGGTCACTGTAAAGGGAATGGCGGAGGGCTGTTGCTATACATGCAGAAGAAAGGGATAAGGGATATGTCAACAGCTACTGAGGGAAAGCTTCTAATGTCCAACCTCTGATAAAATTGACTTCTTAAGGGAACGAACAAAGCCATGCTGGTGTTCTTCAAGTATTTATTATGAAGGAAGAAAGATCAAGAGGTTGCAGCCCTAACCATGCTTACCTGGAATGAGCTCCCACTGTAATTAATGGGATTCACTTCTGAATAAACTGGGTTTAGCAGTGGGGTGAAAATAAAATATCATAAGCATTACAAATAAGAGGCATAATGTAACCTCTAAAGGTTAAGTGCTGCTATAGTGTTTCAATCTCTTCTCCTATATTATGTCTATTCTGTAAACCTGCCCATTAAAACCTTTGTTCACAAATCTACAATGAATACACACTGTAGGAAACCACGGGAAACCACATTAATTCACCACACTTAAATTAGAATACATGGATTACCAACTTCAAACTTTTTGTTAAACAAAAAGCATTAGTTACAAAACCTCAGCCATTAAGCATATTTACGGAAAATCATAAAACATGCATGGACCATGCTAAGATTCCACTGTCTGCAAAAAATGCAAGAAAAGCATTTCACCTTCCATTAAAAAATGTAAAAGGTGTATCAACACACAATGGGATTATGCCACCCAGTTCTCCTTGACTATTAATAGGAAACCCGCACTTCTTTGATGCAAGCATAGTTGGTATAGTAGAGCTGTGCTCACTCTTTTGATTATCTCAAGGGCAACAAGAATGAATGCAACATGTTCTGAAGGTAGAAAAAATAATAACTGAAAACAAAAAAGTAATACGCATACAGGATTGTCATTCAAGGTTTATATGCCAAGCGTAAGAATGTCTAAAATGTAACTGAAACTAACAGAAACAATGGGGAAATATTTGGGTCAGACGCTTTCCCAGGATGCATTTTCAGGGGTGATCCATTGATTTTTTACGACTAACAGTACAATCCTAAACTGAGGTCTAAGTCTATTGTCCTCAGTGAATTTAGAGGGGTGTAATTTTGTTTAGGATTCCATTGTGAACTTCTTAATCAGTATTTGAATGGCAAAAATCCTAATTTTTTCTTATAAGCACGTAATAGAGATTGCTCTATTACCTGAAAGGAGGACTAGGTTGATTTTTTCCCCAGGAGTGCCATCAAGTTGTCTTAAATTCACATACAAGTTACAAGTATGTACTGTAATAAAAAAAACTTCATGTGTACAACCTTTTTCTAAATGAGCTGTCAAACCAGGATCAACTTCCTTTCAGTAACATAAAAGAATCATACTGTAACATACCACACCTTTCCAGAGGATTTCACATTTTTAAACCACTATACATTGCATTAATGAATAATCTCCCAATACTGTGAGAAAATGTGGTAAAAAGGTTATCGGAACCACCAGGTTTGGGCTGTTGCTGTTTTTTTTTGTACAAAACAAGTTTTAAAGACATTTTAAAACATGAATACTGAGGACGTTATTAAACCACTTAGAATTCTGAGTTGGTACTGCAAGTCCCTCTGGAGTTAATTTTTTGCTCCATCTATTTTTCAAGGGCCCTGAAGTTTATAGTTCTAACACATACCTAGGATATTCTGAAGAACAAGAAAGAAGAAAAGTTTGAAGGACATATGCCTATGCTTTTGGATATCCTCTACAGGGAATGGGATATGCATCTTCTCTTCATATTGTAAAGATAGGGTATAAATTTGGAAATAATGATATTGGGATTCTGAAGAAGTACGGCTCTACACTTCCTATTCCTAGCTGCTGGGACTCATTTAAAGGCGGAAGATACATATTCTTCCTTCATACTGGCAAAACTATGTACATCTCCTGCCATTTGTGACAGAGTATGGAAGCATGAGATCAGGAACCACAAAAAAACCACAAGAGTTTCTGGAGAAGTGTATGAAGCAGTTCATGTTAACCAACTAGAGTCTCCATCCAACTTTGTTGACCTCCACATACTCATCTGTTTTAGCAAAAAAAAAAAATTAAGCAGAATACACATTTCCAAATGGTTATGTTTTTCATGATGTAATGGCAGCTTAGTACTTTATTTGTGAGGTCCCTTAGTAAAATGGACACAGGTGGGGCTAAGGATCCTTTCTTCACAGCCATTTATTGTGTAAAATCCTTCTCTTCATGCTGTACTTTTTCTGAATCATTCAAGTCCTCCTGCTGAGTCCATGGATATTGCCCCATTGCCCCATTCTAGATTCTTCTGTGACATGTAGGGTTGCTAGGTCACCCCTGGCCACCGGTGGGGAGTGGGATGTAGGGCTGCCAGATCCAGTCTGGGAAATTCCTGTAGATTTGGGGATGGAGCCTGGGGAGGACAGGGACCTCAGTGGGGTACAATGCCATACAGACCACCCTTCAAAGCATCCATTTTCTCCAGGGGAACTAATCTCTGTCGCCTGAAGATGTGCTGTAATTCCAGAAGATTCTCAAGTCCAACCTGAATGCTGGCATCCCTAGTGACCTAAGAGTAGTTATGGAGCACACAGCTCCACTGTAAGCCCACACAGCAGTTCTTCCCCCTCACAAAGGGAAAGGGACAGGGCTGTCATCTGGAGTCAGCATAGCAAGTCACCTACCAAGGCCCATAGCCTAGCAAAAAGCACACTGCCAACCAGAGAGGCTTGGCCCATCCATTCCCACCAGGAAACTAGAAGTTGCTCAGCTCTGGAAGAATCTCCCATTTCCTGATATGAGGGGTGCCTGGGGCAGTACAGCATAGCTCCCTCATATCTAAGTTGTATTCTGCTGTCTCTAGACATCTCCCTCACCAGAAAATAGTTTACCCCAGTCATAATACTGCAGGAGCCTCAGGAATGATCTCCCATTTCCTAAGGCAAGGGATACCATATAAAAAGTCAGTGAAGCTTGCATAAGTGAGCCACATTCCAGCACCTTCCTGAGGCAACTCCACAACCAGGAAATGGGAGATTACCTCTAAGGCTCCTGTTATGTCACATAAGTATCTTGGGCAATTTCCCATATCCTGGTCAGACAGACATTAAAGGGAGTGAAGCAACCTCTCTCTTGTTCCCTTTATCCCTGCCTCACTAAATAAATATGTAGGTAGGGTAAGCATGGCGGGAAGGCAGCATGGTATAACCCTACTTCATCAGATCTTGGAAGTTAAGCAGAGTTGGTATTGGATGGGAGACCCAACAAGAAAGACTGTGCAGAGGAAGGGAATGGTAAACCACCTCAGCTTGACATTTGCCTTGAACACCGCCCCCCAGGGTTGCCATAAGTTGGCAGCAACTTAATGGCACTTATGAACATATGATAAACATGTGTGAAGGGGGCAGAAAGAATGGAGAAGGATTAGACATTCCTCAATGAGGGATGGGATACTGGACTACAGCTTGCCCATTTTTACCCCTAACTAGGAGCATTGGAGATGGCAGACCACATAACCTGGATCTTTTATGTGACCAAGCATGTTAGTGGTGTGCTCAGTTGACATGGATGTTATCTGTATGGTAGAAGAGGGTTTCTTGTACTTCCTTTATGGCATTTATAAACAACACTCTACCAATTACAAGTGAACTCACAGGCACCCATCATTTTAATACTGTCTTGATTTTAAAAGCTGCTATTACATCATGGGGGCAATCCTAAAAAAGTCTGCTCAAAATAAGTCCCATTTTATTCAATTAGGCTTATTCTTAGGAAAGTGTGTTTAGAATTGCAGCCTGTAGGATGTAAGAAAATGCTTTGTTTCAAAGTTACAAAATTCCATGTTTTAAAAATTAACACTCTGAAAAGTTTAGACAGTTAGTCCACACAGGCTTTTTACAAATTCCAAGACAAAACCTTGTCTTAATCCGAATTTAAAAACCAAAACCGTCCCCAGAGTAATGTGCACCCAATGAAAACTAAAATCTGCTCACCCGGTTTGATCTTACATCAATGGTCAATGGACTAGGTTCTTCAGAGGTATTTTTATTCCCTGCCTTGAGTAGATCAGGAGAAGGAACTATAAGTTTTAAGAAAGTTTCCTTTTTGGCTTGATTTACCAAGGACAAAGGGTTCACATTGGGCACCAATCCCGTAGACTGTATTACGCTTGTATGTTTGTTCACAGATTCCTCCTTTGCCTGAGAGCTTTGGAAAATAAAGGGAAGCTGCTGTGACAAAACCTGAGGCTGCTTCTGCTGGGACTGGAATGATGGGTGAGTCTGGGTATCAGACACAAGAGGTATTGGCTGGTGTGTTCTCTTTTCCTGGGGCTTTTCATGGTTTTTTTGTCCGTCTGCTTTCATGTCTGGTCCACTATGCAATAGCACCTGCAAACATAGAAAAAATATATATACATGCATACACACTTAAGCTGAAGACTTAGTACATTATATTAATAATTAGTTGCTAAAGTAGTCCCAGCAGCCTGATAGCCCAGCCTAGTCCTATCTTGTCTGAGTCTGGGAGCTAAGCAGAGTCAGCCATAGTTGGATGGGAGACCACCAAGGAAGACTGGTGTTGCTATGCAGGGGAAGGGCCAAGGCAAAACCACCTCTGCTCATCTCTTGCCTTGAAAAACCCCATGAGGGGTTCACCATGGGTCTGCTGTGGCTTGATGGCACACAAAGTTTATTAAAAGAGTACTACAATGATCCAACACTAAAAAAACAGATCAGACAGTCCCTAGCATGCACTCTGCCGCAGCCTCACAAAAACAGGCACATTGAACGTCTGTCATCTCTTTGTAATAAATCTTAAATTAACCTTACAGTATATCTCCTTCACACTATTCTCTGTTACGTCCTCCTTTCACTATGTGAAGCCAAATTTCAGAATAAAAATGCACACTGAAAAATTCAGTTGCTTTTGAACGTATGCCACGCGATTAGCCTAACGGAACACTGAGGTTTACATTCTGGTTACTGGTTACTGGACAGTGTTAACTGCTATGTGAGGAAAAGAGCAGCTGTAAACAGAATTCAGTAGCCATGGCAACACACAGGGCAGCTGAACCTTTGAGACATACATTACTTCTTTGGCTTGATATCTCTTTTGTATATTTCTAGCTTACAATATAATAAAATAGGACATGGGTTAGTTACTTTCCTAAAATATAGTTGTAGCTCTCCCTTGTGACCTTTATTCCTTCAGCAAATCACTAGCAGTCAGAAAAAGGTGTCCTGTATTTATTTTAGATTAGAAACCTTTAAAAAAAAACACCCCAGACTAAATTGTAAGAAAGAGAATTCCTAAATGACTTGATTTAAGGTAGGAGTGGAGAACCAGCCACTTGTGAACTTAAGCAAAACACTGATTAGATCCAATTAACTAATTATTCATCACATTTCTATTACTTTTCTGAGAAGATCTGACCATTTTTGTTCACGCTTGCCTATTATAATGAACCTTTCACATGATTTTGCTCTTGTTCCCTCTGGGAGGACTGTGCCAAACTGAGAGGGTATGCTGAGGCTAACAGCCAGGTTAACTGTTGCCAAAGCGTTTTTACACATCATTATTGCCCTTCAGCCAGCTGCATAAAGTCAAAAAGACTAGCTTATAAAAGACTATACCCAGAATCTAGCGTTACCACACCTTGTTCTTAGTTTTCGGCTGTGCTTCACTTTCTGAATCAGAATCATCGTCTTCACTTTCTTCAGGACTTTGATCCTCCTCTTCTTCCTCCTCCTCATCTTCCTCCAAATCATCTGAGTCACTGCTGCTAATGCCTTCACTGGAAGTATCTGAAGAGGAGCCAGAATCACTTTCGCTGTTGCTGGAACTATCCACTGCTTTTTTCCTGGGTTTCTTGGGAGGAGAAAAAAAAATTGGGCATACGTACCTCTTTTATTATCTGAACCACCTAAGTCTTCCTGACATAACAATAAACTTCACCTTATTATCCTCTTGTTAACATAAGCTTAGATCCACCAGACGTTTTCCATGGGCAGAAGGGACTTCCACCTGTGGACAGCAACCTCCCCTTGCTATCCAAATTGCCCCTCCACATGCTGCTCCTAGGGGAGGGGTGTAACTGGCAACAATCTTGTCCCTTATCCATGCAGAAATTCTCTGATGGATCCAACCCACTGGCTAGTGGACAGAGAGTTTCATGTGATTCTGCAAGACTTAGATGCAAATCCTGCCTCTACCATGGAGTCATCATGTGAACTTGGGCAATTCGCTCCTATTTGCTCAAGTTCAGTTAAATGGGATTAACAGTGATCTATTCAGAGGATTGTTGTGAGGCCAAACAAAACAAGCATTTTGCAAATTGGAAGTGCTGCATAACTGATATATATGATGATCTCCAGGGCAGTACCCTTTTCATAACTTCTCACTGAAAGCACGTGCTGTAACTGTAATTAGCACAAGCAGACAATTTGGTTACTAAAAACATTGGACTGAATCCAAAGGTACTTTTCCTTCAGGGATGAAAGGGAGAATGATTTTCACCAGCCCTCCCCTCTCACTCATGAAGCTCCCTGAAATTCTGGTGCTAGAATAGGGAACTCTCAGGAACAACATGGTGGAGCAAAGTAGGGTCTGCGATAGGACAAGAGAACTGGCAGAATTTCCCTCTCTTCCACTGGCAGAAAATTACTTTTAGATTCAACTCATTATTATAACTGTGATCATAAAATTCTAATGTGGTGGTCATATACCACAGAAGGAAGCCCTGCATATGGAAACTGCTTCCACACACAAATTAAACTGCTGAATTTGGAACCCTCTACACAAAATGGATACATACGCATATCTGAATGCAAATTATTTATTGCAGTACTACAAGATGATGATGGCATGTATTTCTATCTGCATGTCAATGCAGAGGGCATTGTGTATGTCCAATCAAAATCTTAGACTGTGCATGGGTTTAATTAATTGCTGTTTAGTACCTATCAGCTAGGAGCTTTCAAAAGGTCATCAAGACGAAAAAGGCAAAAATGTGCTGACTGGAGCGGGTTGTGGGGACCGTATCACTCCAGTCGTGTTCAACCTGCATTGGTTCCCAATTTACACCTGGGCCCTATTCAAAGTGCTGCAATTGACCTTTAATGCCCTATATGGTTTGGGGCCAGCATATCTTAAGGAGTATGAACCTACCTGACCACTATGGTCATGTCTGAAATACTGCTTTGGGTGTCCCTGCCATCTGAGGCCAGAAGAGAAGCAACCTGAGAAAGGGCCTTCTTAGTGATGGCATCAGAATAATGGCATTCCCTCCCCAAGGAAATTCATCTGTCATCTACTATCATTGTCACTGAAAGTGAAGACAATTCATCTGTCACCTGTTATCAGTGAGGTTCCTTCCCAGTTATGTGATCTTTTAGATTGTTTTATATATTTTTATTTTGTCTACTACTTAGGGATCCTAAATTGAGTAGAAAGGTGGCATTAAAATGTTTTAAATAAAGAAAAATATTGAAGGTTTGCATGCCTCTCAGATTATTATACATCTGTTTTGAATATTCAGTCTAGTTGTAAAAATCTGGAGCAAATGTGCTATGTTTGTATAGCCTATTCCAGTTTACTTAGAGATAATTCTCACTGAGTTACTCTCAAGTGTTTGTAGTTACTTACATGCACAGGACCCTAGCCTTAAGTCATGTAACCATTACTCCAATCAGCATCTTAGTGGAAATATACAGTACAGTCCTGTGTACCAGAGAATTTTTTTTAAAGCCCAGAAGTTATGTCAGTTCTCTCTAGGAGTTGTTTTACCGTAAAATGTCCAGTGATTCTTAGGGAGGTATGATGTCACATCCAGGTTTTCCTGGAAGTGACCTTATTCCATTGCCACCAGCTGCCCCCCTCCAAGTCCCCATGCCCACCATCTCTCTCTTCTTGTCAGACTGTGCCTGGCAGCCCTCACACCAATGTGTTGCTGGAAGACCTAAGTGCCTGATCCTGTTCTAATATTATACAACCTATGAATTAGTGACCCCAGATAAAATGCACATCTTCATCCACATCAATGTAGCTGCAATGTTTAACAGGACTGAATAAATATTACCACGTGGATGCACATCTGCATCTCCACTGACTGCACACACAGTTTTCAAATCAAGGTAACCAGCCTGAAGTTAGATAGAAAACATCTTACTAAATAGAAAGAAAAATGTCTTAAATTAAGATTCTTGACTATTTTTTTTACCTTATCTTTAATCTTGTCAGCTCTGGCATCCAGAATCTGGTTTTTATTTTGTTCCTGGTTACACTTGTGACTTCCTCCTACTGAGGTTATAACCTTTGCCTGCCCTGCAGAACTTGCAGTGGTGGTGGATAATACAGATGTATTGATGCCTGATACTGACGTGGTACTGTTCCCATTTACTGATCCATTAACACCTTGAAAAACAATTTTTTAAAATAAAATTGAGTGTTAGCAAATACTTAATAAAAGAGTCAGCATAGGCTTGTACATGGATGATATATAATATGTATTTTAATATAAACATTTACACACATAACAACTAAGTAGTTCCAAAGATTTATTTTCTACCAATTTTCCCCTTCCACTGCTTTTATTCTCCTTCCAAAGCTATTCCTGAGGGGTTTCTGACTCCTAGAAACAAAACCTTGGTGGCCCAAGTAGACTACAGTGGGGAAAGGAAAGCAGGTAACTTCCAGTCCACCCTAGTATGCTTATATCAAGAAGAAAGGACATTTCAAAATATCAAAAAATGTTAAAAGAAACATAATACACAAAACAATAATGATAGCAGTTTTGCCAAGATCTGTTAGCCACAATTTCTATACCATTTTTTAAAGATAAAAGTGCTACTGGACTTGAATCTAGCCATTTTTATTGAAGCACATTATGTGTATGCACACAGCAAAATGCCATCATTGCTGCTACCTTAAGTAGGTTTCAGTAGGGCAGTCTGTCCAGTCTTGCGACAGGCATGACCCCCATTCATTTTCCAATGTGTACCAATCACAGGTAAATGAGGCTATTAGAATATCTGGATTTCCATTGTTCACAGCATGCTCATGTTGTGTAATTTATTTTTTAAAACATAGGATATACATTTTTTGGAATTAAGCATGTTCCGTTACATTCCAGTTTTAGAAGTTACCTTTCTCAGAGCTGCCTCGATTACTTTTTCCTGCAGTTCTTGAATGGAACGAAGTGGAGTCATGATTCTGAGCAGGAGGAGCAAACAGAGGAGAAATTCCCAGAAGTGGTGGGAAGAAAGCTGCTCCAGTGCGGGAGTGTACCTCTGCATTTCGCCACCATTCTGTCCAAGAGCAAAAGAAAATATTGAAACAAAAATATCAGTAACTCTGGTTTTGTTATTTTACATACTGTTCTAGTATAACTCCATATAGACATCCAAAACAGATCTAGTATATATGATTAATAACTAGAACACCTGTACTAAGAACCCTCAGGTGACTGCAGTTTTGTTCTGTGGTGTCCTAGCTCTGTTGATGTTCATTTAAATAGACATCAGTACACAGGGATTATCTTTCTATTAAATATCATCTGCCATCTGGAACATAAAATGGAAGCACCAGCTGATAATGCAGGTTTTATTAGAAAAAATCCTGCTCTTCCTCTGAGCAGCTCAGGACATCACACATGTTTCCCCACTTTCCTCACCACAACCTGTAAACAGGATTGGCTGAGAGTGAATAACTCACCCAAAGTCACCCATTAGCAGTGCAATCCTGAACAGAATTGCTCCTTTCTAAATTCATAGAGTATGTAGCATGGCATTAATCTGGTTAGGATGACACTGTAGGTTTCTCAGCAAGCAGGAATTTGAATTTGTACCTCCCTGGGCCTAGTCTAACACCCTAAACTAAGTACAGTATGATTTCCATGTTGCTAATCAAAGTTTGAAATCCTAATCTTACCATAACCTGTAACAACATTTTAAAAATGTTTTACAAACAAAACTGAGCTTAAACTAGCAAATGAGATTCCTGAGACATAAATGCAACTAAGCCACAAAATTAAAATTTCACAGCAAAAGTTGGGTTTGTTTTTTTTATGTACCTTTCCTGAAAACTTTTGGGTTTATTTTTATATTCTGAGTTCATTAGATTTATCATCATTCATAAGTTTCTGATATCAAAATCTGACAGTGAATCCAATTCATTTTAAACTCCCCTAATAATTTTAAAAATTATTTACTCAATGCTTCACAATAAGAAATTAATCAGTGAGTCTCAAGTCACAAGTGACACTTCAGTTAATTTTTTCTGTATCTGTGAACTGCACAAAAAGGCTACACTAATTAAATGAGCACTGGCAATGTAATTCTAAACACAGTTAATCCTTCTAAAAGAATTCAACTAATTAAGAATGGTGCAGCTCTGCCTAGGATCGTATCACCTCTGTGCTACATGTCCAACTTTAACAATGCACTCCAGACTAAGAAGTAATCTTTGGATCATCTATGAAAATGCCTTAAGAGTGGTTTCTAATGACCAGCACTTTCCTACTGTCCCATTCTTCCTGGTGGTGGAAACTGCCATCAAGTCACAGCTGACTTGTGGTGACCCCATGGGGTTTTCAAAGCAAGAGACACTCAGAGGTGGTTTGCGATTGTCTACCTCTGTATCATGACCCTGGTATTCCTTGGAAGTCTCCCATCCAAATACTAGCCTGGGCCGACCCTGCTTAGCTTCTGAGATCTGATGATTTTGGGCTATCCTGGGCTATCCAGGTCAGGGCCCCATTCTGTCTACATCACAATAACTGTTAAAATTGACCTATCCCGCATCAATTTGCCCTGATCCCACAAAAGTGAGTATGGAAACCTACAACTAATATCTAAATCTTGTCATAAAACAGCCCTGATCTGACACCAATATCCTTGTCCGCTATCCGAAAGTGAAGATCTCAAGAGTTTCTTGGCAAGAAAGTACATCTCAGGATTGCCATGAATCCTGAACGTACTGTTAGCCAAATTGCTCTATTATTTAATAAAGATGGGGAATTATAATTATTAATATGCAATTGGCTTATCTATAGGATCTGACCTTTGTATACCAGAGTTAGAATTCCCAAGCACCCAGGAACAGACACAGAAATTGGGTGGCTAAAATAATGATTTCTTTACTAAATATTCTCAAACATACACACACTATTCACACAATATAGCACTAAGGAAGCAGAGGTGATTGATGGGTTATAGAGAGGTGATACAACCTGTTCAGATGTGCAGAGGTCCATGGATTCTGGCCTAAACTCAGAGAGTTCAGGGGTGGCCTGCCATTTTGGATCATGGCAGAAAACACACAGTCTAAGGCCAACTGTGTGCTGGGATATAGGCACTGGCAAAGAATGCAAGCCAATGGGTGGCCCTGGGGGCTGGTCTCAGGTGAGAACAATAGATTACCTGGACCAATGATGGGTCCCAGGGGTGTGTGATGCCAGTAGGGGCAGACCTTAGGTATGACCAATGAGCTTCCAGAGAGGCAGGGTCTGGATTTAACAATAGAAGCCAGGTGTTGGGTAGCTAATTGAATGGATTATCTGACTCACTAATGGTCCTGGCCTGGGGTGGACAAAAGATGGGAGACGTCCCTGATTAGCATCAGGAAGGATTGCTAAACATTTGAATGATTGATTGGTTTATCCCAGTATCTTGAGGGACAGAGGCAAGAAAGACAAAGAATTTACACTTAGGACACAAAAGGCTGGGTGAGGTGCTGGAGAGTGCCAGGTGGCTTCTAAAGACTTACCTCTGGAACTCATTGTTATTCCATAAGCATAATCTCTGCTGGGTGGAGGGGGAAGACTGGAGGCTTGCTCTGAGGTCACCTTATGAAACCTGAATATGAAATCTTTTTGCAGACCACTTGCAGCCCGACTCTGTGGTCAAGCTGAGAGTGCCTGGCTTTTTGGACTTCAGGTTAGGAAGTAGGGCACCCCTGTTTTGGGGCTACCCAAGTGCCTCTGGTAATAGTACTCAGGAGGAGAAAGATTCCTCAGATCACTCCCAGATATTTTCCTAGCAATCAAATTGTACTAAAATGTCTTACAATGAGACCATGGAATCCCATGTCTTCAGAAAAAAAACAAACCAGATGATTGCCTGGTCCTGTCTGGCAATCTGTAAATCTTCATCCAGAAATTTCCAAGAAAATAACTAAACTGGAGTCCCACTATCTCCACAGATTAGTTTCTTGGCTAATGGGCCTTTAAGAACCGAAGCACTGATTGTCAGAATGGACCTTCAGAAATCCGTAAGCACTGATTGCCAGTAACCTGCTTGCTGCTTCAGCTTATCCCTATCTGTTTTCTTCAAGCCAGAATTACGCAGAGCAACTGACAAAACAACATCCTTTGCCAAGTTCTTCTCTCTGTAAAATTTACCGCCATTTAAATTTTATTCCATGATGTCATCATGGCAAGGATCCTCATTCTGTGATAACACTATTAATTCATTTAGTACATTTGTATCCTGCCCCTTCCTTCAAAGAGCGTATGGAGGTAAGTATTATTATTCTTCATCCATTTTATCTTCACAGCAACACTGTGAGACAGGTTAATCTGAGAGAGAACGACTGGTCCAAAGTCAGCTAGCAGGCTCAATGTCAGTGTGAGAATTTTAATCTAAGGGACCTCAAGTTTGAGCATGACACCCTAACCACTACACTGCATTAATTATGTGATGTCACACATATGGTACAGGATTCAAAATATAAAGGGAGAACAGAGGAATATGATGTTAAATTTGGTGGAACAATGTATGCTTCGTAGGCAAAAGGCCCTGTGTTGAATCATGATCAGTGATCTACCTCAGTGTAAGGTTCATTTATATCTGATGGCATTTTTAATAGGAGTCTTGCCTTGTGTCTTCGTTTCAGCTTAATTTGTGTGTTCCATCAAGTCTTTGCTTGCATCAGCTGAGGGCCTTGTGACAGGTGGAACAGGACAGGAATCTATGGACAGGGCTCCTTACTGAATAGAAAAGAAATCTAATCCTTTCTTCCCTGCACCCTCAACAATTGCCAAAGTTTAATGTTGCCAGTGATCTTTTCACCAAGGAATATTTTGCCCACAGAAACATGGCTTCTGTGAGCTTTATTCCACATGCAGATTAATGGTTTGAATGGAAATCTTTGCAGTATAGTATGGTCTGTGCACTTCAGAGCTACTGATTACAAATAATATTCTGATGAACATTTTGGAGAATAAAGGACACGTCTTCTGTGGGTGGACTTTAAATACTGCCTCATTTTATTAGCTATCACAGTAAACCTTTTTTAGGTGCCAGTTACTAATTCCATAGTAAGAGGTTTTGAGAACTGAAACTATCAACTTTTACTGAGGTTGCAGTCAGATGTACAGTTTGATCTGGTATGGCCCTGCTTCTAATTGATCCAAGGTTTTTTGTAATAGAGAGTTTTGATCAGACAACCCCCCTTAACCCGCTTCAATGTGCTTTAACCCCGCGGTTGACTGATCGGACACTGCAGCCATGGAAGTGGAGTGGTGTGCATTTTTTAATCATTCATCTTTTGAGCATGTTCATAAGCGCTTACGGGAAGCAGCACTTCAAACTCCTGGCAGAATGGCAGCACCTGGTGGCCAATGGAATTGCTGAAGGAGGCTGCTGGGATAGGTAGTTCAGAATGGGGGAAGTGTTTTGGAAACTGCTTTTGAAAAATTCAGCGTTTCCAACATTTCAAAGCCAGAGGACAGAATAGATATTTGAGAAGTTCCTGTGTGAGAGAGACAGAGATAGAGAGGTGTGACTATGCATTTATGTGTACCTGAAGAAGAAGAGGAGGAGGAGGAGGATATTGGATTTATACCCCACCCTTCACTCAAGAGTCTCAGAGCAGCTTACAATTTCCTTCCCTTCCTCTTCCCAAAACAGATACCCTGTGAGGTGGGTGGGGCTGAGAGAGCTCTGACTGAGAACTGCTCTTGAGAGAACAGCTCTGAGAGAACTGTGGCTTGCCCAAAGTCACCCAGTAGCTGCATGCAGGGGAGTGGGGAATCAAACCCAATTCTCCCAGATTAGAATATGCGCTCTTAACCACTACAGCAAACTGCCTCACAAACGCAGCCACCTTAGTTCAAGGAAGGGACAGGCAAGGTGGTGGCTCCGGAGGGATGAGGGGGCAACAAAACACACAAGTACTGCTTGGCAGCGCATAGCCACTTATGCGCACATCAGTAACTGGGGGGGAAGCAAAACAGGAAGTGAGCAATCTGACTTCCCAAAAGGCTTTACCCCACAAAAGAGTGATCAGACATCAGCAGAAGTGCTATGAAACCAGTAGGATCCCTAAAGACCAGACTTTCTGCAGTGTTGGGGAAGTCGGGGGTGAGCATGGGAGGCTGACGACTGCAGGACAGGAGCCAGATGTTGCTGTCTGATTGAGCACTTCAAATCCGTTTGGGAGGAGAAATGACAATGGATCAAAGTGCTTGCCTGATCACACCCTGAATTTAATAGAAGCTCTTTTTATATAAAGCTGAGCCTTAACAGAAACAGGCTATCATTTAATATTTTAGAAGGAGAATTATGCTGGCATGTATTCAGTCATACAGACCCTCCAACGGAATGGCACTTCTGTTTGAGGAGAGGGGCCAGCAATTTCCACCAATCCGCCTAACAGCACATACCCCCTGGCCCCTAGGAGCAAAATTTCAGCAGGCTCAGTGGGCTGCAGCAAGAGGAGAAGGTGCTGAAGTCCCAGTCCATGAAGTCCATGGATGATTAGATACATGCCACTTGACAGTCCAAAGAAAACCACAGGCAGGGCCGGATCGCCCATTGGGTGAACTAGGCGCTCGCCTAGGGCGCCCCCGGCCTCAGGGGCACCAAATGGCGCCCCACTCCCCCCCAAAAAGCGCCCCCCGCCGCCCTAACCGGGCGCCCGCTATCGCCGCCCCCTTCCCGGCTTTCCTGGGGGCCCTGCAGCCGCGGAGGCCCCGGGAAACCCGGCTCTGGGAGGTAGGGGGCGGCGGCGGTGGCTAGACACCCCCCCACCCCTTCCCGCTTTCCCGGGGACCCCACAGCCGCGGAGGCCCCAGGAAAGCCAGCGTTCCTCCCCGGTCTCCAGGTCCCACTGGGAGGTTGGCATCCCCAGTGGGGGGCGCCCCAGGCTGTCCTGCATAGGGTGCCCAGACACCTGGAGCCGGCCCTGACCACAGGCATGAAAGCTGCTGATATGGGAATCAGAAAATCATACAGATCAAACTGACTTAAGTTACATATGTTACATAGTGTTCAAAATGTATAAAAACTGAAACAAATTAGGCAATTATGCTTCGATGTTAAAAGAGATTTATCCATGAAAAATGCTGGTTCTTGCGACTAAGACTTGAATGCAATGATTTTTCAAGAACAGTCTTAGCAACTTTTGATTAAGTTAATTAGCTGTGATGAAACAAATTTTAAACATACAAACTTTGGGTTTAAAAAAAACCCCTTCACCTCAGAAGCATTCCTTAGTCTACCTGGATCACAGATTTTCAAATAAGCTTCTGAGGGAAAGTACAGGATCTCAATTATCCACCTTGATTAAAAACACAGATTGGGCAGAGAACTAGAAAATATCCAGTGGGGAATAATCTATATAGGAAAGTCTGAGGAACAGGTGACAAGATGTTCTCATTTTAGGAACTGGTCCCATAAAGAATCTTAAGTGCAATTACACCTTTTTCATTTTTTAAAAAAAAACTGCAAATTTTCAAAGGAGACCAGGCAAATTTAACAGGTGATACCATTCAAAATCCATATGTAGTCTTGTTTTCTCTAAAGCACCCCACCTTTCTCTCTACAGAAAGGCTTTCTAAGAGGTATACATCAAGTTCAATGGTGAATGAAGGTAGAAAAGGTGTCAACAACAGTCTGCCATCATTATGCCAATGTGAAATTAGTACAAGGTGATTTTTGGCAAGGCAGTTGAATTAATTCACTAATTCAATGTTTGAATACCAGATTTTAGTGTTATCATATCAATGTTTTAATACCAGATTTCAGATGACTAATCACTTACCCTGCAAAGGAATGACATGGAGGGAAAGAGTTTATAGTATGTAACATAACATGGTCTGGACTACTGCATATGAAACTTGTGCCTCAATATGGAATTCTGTTTTGACTAGAAAGAGGAAGATAAGCAAGCATAAAAATAAAACAGAAAGAGAGTGCAAGGAAATGCCAAATGTGATGTGAGACGGTGTTAATATTGTTACAGAAAATTAATAAAATAAGAAGAAAATGGGTTTGTAAAGAACACATATATATTTTCTTAAGAGAGTGAACAGATGGCTCAATCCAGCAGTTCTTTGTGCCCCCCACACCATAATCCTATTCACTTTGCTGACCAGGATATCTCTAAAACTTATGTTTCTACTATATATGACATTTACATTCAAGTCACAAAATGAGCCATGTTTGTTTGGTCCAAGTATGAGCCTCAAATTGGGGGGGGGGTGTCCTCCAGCTATTATGGAAGACTGCCTGGCCTCAGCCCCCTGTTCTCTGCTAACACTTCACAAACCCGTGGAGGAAAACTGAGAGGAGGGCTCTTCAATGTCTATGGTTAAACCATAGAGATTGGAGTAAATCTTCCCCCAATGTGATGGTGTCACTTCCCGTTTTGTGCTCAAAGTGATGTCACATGTCAGAGTGATGCTGATGAGATTATTCCTGCTGCAGGGCTCTTTTTGTAGCATATTAGGAGACACATCCCTAATATAGCCAATCCTCCAAGAGGATTAGCCCCTGTAAGAAGAGCTCTGTAAGCTCTTGGAGGATTGGCTATATTAGGGGTGTGTCACCTAATATGAAAACGAGTTCCTGCTACAAAAAGTGCCCTGCAGTGCTGCCCCATAATTTCTCCCAGCAGGTTACCAGCTGCAGTTGGCAACTCTAGCCTCAAAAGTCCTTGATCTTGCACCCTCTTCGTTCTTTCCTTGTGTGTTTTAACAAAGGTATTTAGCCCACTGTGGTTCATTCCTTGCCTACAAGCCAGGATTCTACAATATTAGGAAATGTGGTTCAAACCACAGTATACAGTGCAATCCTAAGAAGAGTTACAGCCTCTGAAATCCATTGAAGTCAATGAGCTTAGATGGTTGTAAATCTGTTTAGGCCTGCACTGTTAGAATCCTGATTTGTATGCAAGAATCAAATCTCACGACAAATCGTTTGTTGCCGTTTGTGGTAGCAAATGATGATATTCTAGGAACAGCACAAAAACCCTGCCTGGGATATATTCAAGGTGATACTGTACCAACATGAAAGCAACCTAATCCAATTTTATTGAGGCCAGCAATATTAAGGGTTGGAATATAAAACTGAACAACTGAACTACACCATCTACATATAAATCAGTTTACTGATCAATAGAACGGGAGCTTATACATTTTAAAAAAAACTTACAGAAAGATCTGTGACCAGTTAAAGCATGTAGGGGGCTTTTATGGAAGCCTCTTGCTCTACAGCAAATTAGCATTCTTGAACAGACTGCTCCTAAGAGAATCCTGAGGTACAATTGCCACTGAAGCAAAGTCAAATATTTTCTTAAACGTAAGAGGATTTCTCCTCCCTGATTGAAGGACAGGATTTCTTATTAACCCTCTGAAACTGAGAAGACAAATATACCCTGATCCAACAGCAACACGTATTATAGGCAAAATTGGTACAACTGCACAATCCATTTGGCATAACAGAGAAAAATCAATGAACCAGAACACTGTTACAGGGTCAACCTCTAGAAAATAATTTTCACCCCTGAGATTTATATGGTTATTAAATAATTACATATACACTTGCAGCCATTCTTAGACAGTTACAACTGGACCATAACATTATTGTTCAAATAAAAACAAAATAATCTATGTTATCTATCTTATTTATCTAATTTATTTATTTATTATCAGACTTATACCCTGCCCTCCCTGCAAGCAGGGTCTATATGGGAACACTAAGCGCAAACATATTAGACAATACTCCATCACGATATGGCCATCCTCTAAATGAGAGAGAAGAGATTGGATTTATACACTGCCTTTCACTAGCCGAAGGAGTCTCAGAACAGTTGAGGGCTGAGAGAGCTCTTTCAAGCACTGCTCCAGAGAAAACAGTTCTAAACCAACTTGTAACTGACTCAAGGTCACACCAGCAGCTGCATGTGGAGGAGGTGGGAATCAAACCCAGTTCTCTCAGATTAGAGTCCATGTTCCTAACCACAACACCAAACTGGCTCTCAATGTTTTGCCATAACTTTGACAAATATGTACAACCATCCCTGGTTGGCAAAATTCCATCCCTCTGCCTTTGCAATGGTCTCAGACAACAAATATCAGAGCCATAGTCAATTTAAATATTTTTAATGGTGTGTTTTGTATGCATATTTTGTTTTCAGGGTGTGGCAGAAGTTGCCTGTCTGTTCGTGGACAAGCTACACTTAATCTAAGCATGATCATTCTAACATTATTACCCCCAAATGCTGGTCTGTCCCTGGAAATACATTGATATATGCACCTAGAAATCATAAGATTTCCACAAAGTTCACCTTTTTTGTTTCTTTTATTCTTTTATCTTTCTGTCATCACATGGTTAAACCTCTCTTTCTCAAGAATGAGATCTACAAACTTTTGTTTAAAACTAGGATTGTCAGGCTTCCAGTAATCAACCATGAGATGCAGAACTACAACCACAGTAGCAATAGCTAAGCTGAAGTCATTGTCACTTGAAAGCTGAAATTAATGGGAAATAGGACTAAAATAGACATGATATTTTCCATCTCTTTTCATTTCTCGTAAAAGCAGCAGGTGGTTGCCAAACTTAATTGGGACTACAGCAATAAGGGCAGAGGGTTAATCCCTTTTCAAGGCCATTTTTCCAATGTAAACCCCTACCACTCTCATTTGCCATTTACTCCACTTGGGCTGTTTTTAAAGAAAATAGAGATGGAAAATCTCATCATAGATCTCCAATATTTAAACTAATTTGGCCTGATTTTCACAAAACAGGCCAAGCTCCACAGGTCTAATTTTGAAGATCTCGACACCAATAGGGCATTTCTTGTTCTTTTTCTATGTTTATTCAGATATGAAAGTACTATAAAAGTAAATTTTATAAATCAGCAAAAAACAAACATTTACTGCCATGTCATTATTAGACTTAAACATCTCTTATTTAATGATCACAACTGGGAATCCCAGCATTTGGGTGGAAACAGCAACACTTGATTGACGGTAAGAACAAGCATTTCTCAGGTCACTAATACATGATTTGTAGGAGGAACATACTTGATCTATTTGTACTATTGCCATCATTTACTTGCATAATAAATTATAACCAGGAAGAGCCTGAATACTGACCACTTCCTAATCTGATGGTTACAAAGAAAAAGGAATCTGGACTTCTACCATCACTAATTTTATATAATTAGCACCTATTTGTTTTAGGAACATTCATGGTTGCATCTTGGCATACAAGGTTACCTGGAAAAGGTGCTAGTTGGGGATGTGCTGCTAAGGCTGTGGGTGTACCAAGTGTCCCCAAGCCACCAAATTCTGTATGCCCTGAGCTGGCTGTGTGTAGACCAAAGACTGGGTGGCTGACCATTGGGAAGGCACTCGACACTGTGGACAGGTTACACGGTTGATCCCCAGCTGTTCTGAATAAATGTCCTGAAGGGGAAAAAACAACATTTGAAAAGGAGCTGTAAAGAACACATGCTCATCATATAATGTTCTGCCCTGCAATGTAAATATACCATATGAAAAGTTCTGTTTTCCAAAAGAGAAGAACAATTTTATGTCTTTCTTTTTACATTTATTACCCGAGCTTATCCAAATACATTAGCAAGCTCAACTGCCTTGAACTAAAGGCATCATGTTTATCGACGTCATAATTTTGGTACTGTAGAGATGCTATAATTTTTTTTATTGTACATCTGTGCAATATTAACCACAGGTGCTTACAATGCTATTTAGAAATGAACAGCAGCTTTCTTCTCCCATTACCTTACATACAAATCTCTTGTTTGACTTCAATGGGACAAATCAAAGAATGATATCTTTTACTAACAGAAAATAAATCTGTAGTGAATCAAATTTCAGCACAGGATATAAACTGGCAAAGGGGTGTTTGTCTTCCACAGATTTGCTATTAATGCATCCACTGTTATGGTATCGTATTCAAAATATTTAATATACAGGAGAATAAAAGGATTTTAATATAAATGTGAACATAATATATAGTCATAGCAAAGCCCGGGTATCTTTGGATAATTAAATCCAGTGACTGGAGCTATGAACAGGCAAGACAGATCTTTCTACAAACCTGAAAAGGGCTTTAGATTTGCAGAAAAATGTGAAATAAAAAAAATACACTGGGTGGCTTTAAGAAATCCGAAAGTGATAAAAAGCACCTGTAGGATTCCCTTAGTGGCTGTTGCTAGGAAGCCACAACATTCCAAGCTTGACTCTGTCAGGAGAAGAGGGTGGGCCCTTTCCAGGCCCGGCTAGAGTTGCCATATCCAGGTTGGGAAATTCCTGGAGATTTTGCAATGAAGTCTGAAGAGGACAGAGTTTGAAGAGGGGAGATGCTCAGCATGGTATAATGCCAAAGAATCCACCCTCCAAAGCAGCCAGGGGGACAGATGTCTAGAGTTCAGTTGTAATTCTAGGGGATCTCCAGGTCCCACTTAGAAGTTGGCAATCCTAGGCATGGAAGCAATGTCTAGGTGACTTGATGCCACCTGACCTGCATGACTCAAGTAGTCCTGGCTGCTCGCTACTGTTCAACAGCAGCCACCGCATGAAAGCCAGTGTAATACAGTAGTGAGAGTTTTAGATTAGGGTTTACAAGACCCAGGTTCAGATACCCATCTTGTTGTGAAAGCTGACTGGGTGATTTTGGACCAATCACATTTTCAGCATTACCTACCTCACAGGGTTGTTGTGTGGATAAAAAGGAGAAAAAGAGAATAATATAAGCTGCTTTGGTCCCTCACTCTGGTCCCTACTGTGGAGAAAGGTGGGGTATAAATGGAGTAAATAAATAATAAATATAACTGAAGATGGGAGGCAGATAGGTTGGTGAATATCTAAAAAAGAGAGAATAAGGCAGGGAGAGGATGTGGGGGTTGCCAAGAGGAGGGAAAGAAGTTAGAAAATTCCTAGATTTTGCAGGGGGGAGCCTGCATTTGAGGCAGGGAGGGACCTCAGAGCGGTATAATGCCGTAGACTTCACCCTCCAAAACATCCATTTCCTCCAGGGGAACTAGGGTTGCCAACCTCCAGGTGGGGACTGGAGATCACCAAGGCTCCGCCCCCAAATCTCCAGAGGTCTATCGTATTCCAGGAGCTCTCCAGCCCCCACCCAGAGGTTGAACAACCAATAAAAACAACTGTGTTATAATTACTAAGATGTTATTTTTTGGACATTTTTATGCATTTACTATAAAGATCAAAGAAAGTTCAAAATGACTATATGGACAGTTATTTTACCTAAGCACTTTAGTCATCATAGAAGAATCATATATATTGTAAAATTATTTGGTATCTATTAATATTAAAAAAAATTATAGTAAATACCTAAAAATTTCCATAAAATAACTTCTTAGTAATTACATCACTGTTGTTTATATTGGTTGTTCAGCTTCTCCCGTGATCACCCACCCAGAAGCTGGCAGCCCTAGAAAGAGGGAAGGAAGCAGGAAAAGGGGAGAGACTGTGGGGGCTTTCAGGAAAAGGAAAGAGGAAATAATGGGGAAGGGGAAGTGAGATGCCTCCTGCAAGTCTTTGCGGATTCCCACTTTTATTAAACTAATCGCTTCATAATTAGTTTGTTATTTGTCTATGATTTTTACATTCCTCTCAATTAAACTTTGCATTAAGGCAGAAACTATATATAGTTTTCATCTGGTTGTTTACCAGTATCCCAGTGCATACTGCGGTTTAAATATTCATCCTCTCAAGTAAGCAAATTTCTTCCCCATTTTGGCTGTTTAAATATGCTGCAGTGTAATGCTTGTGATGTTTATAATTTGTCACTAGGTGGTGCTAACTGGATCACATTTCACCCTTTGCTCATAGAACCATGACAACCATTCTTGAAAATAGTCTCTACTCTTTAGCAGGGACTGAGATGTCATTTAAGTGCTATCAGATGAAACTGCATTTCCTTTAAAAAAAACAAGCAGACATTGAGGAAAGCCCATTCAAGCAAGATGCAATACTTGCTGCAGGAGATATTTCACTCAGAGCTGCTGGAATGTTACTGACCTCTCTGTTTGGTTCTACAGACTGAATTCTTCTTAGAATTAAACCTGGGTCTGTCAGATTGACTTTTTTTTTGTGAATGTATACAGAAGGCATCTAAGTAATTTGCATCCTGTTGAGTTCTGGTGCCAACCAAGCCACCTTGTCAGAACAGCAGCAGTCCATAGGCACTGCTGGTATGAGAATAAAACTGCTAAGTGATACAGAAGTAGAACTTTGGAGAAAGGAAAGGAGTTTGGGAGAAGGAGACAGGAGCATGTCTGGACACAGCATCCAGTGCAGCATCCTAAGTTCTGTGTAAATGGCCACCAATGCAGTATCAAAGGAGGGCTAGAAAGGTTAGAAGCGCACAGAATAGAATGAACACCTTTCACTATTTGTACAGTAGCTATATTAGCACACAGTTACCTATTCTAACAAGCAAGGATTGAAGACTAGGTAGAAAAAGCTCATGTAAATGGGAGAAAAATCATTCTTTTGGTTTTTCTTTCAGGCTGCTGATATACTAGCAATAATTAATAACAAGATCTTTATGGGCAGATGGGCTAGTAACTTATTTGCATTACTGGATATTATTAGGCATGACTTAATGTTACTATGAATTAACTCATACATTAAGTGTCTTACCCTTTTAAGTCTTCCACTTTTTGCATTAGCTGTATATGTATATTTACATTTCTTGAGAATCAGCACTGAGCTGGAGAGGTGACAGCAATAAGGTCCCAGACTAAAGACCTTACATCCTCCATTAAAACTCTCACATAGTGGGATCTGGAAAGATCTCTTAGAGTCTTGTGACAATAGACTAAGTGGACCACCATTCCTAGTACCTTACAACCTAATCACAATAAAAACTAAGCCTTCCTATTCTCACCAATGACTATCTCCTGTTTATCTTAGAAAAGAATGAAAAGCCATTAGAGGCATGAGATTCTAGATAGCATCCAGAATGGCCAGATATGATTAGTTTAAAGATCCAACCATGAATTCATGTAACAGGGAGTAAGGACATACTAGGTCCTTGGAGACCATGCTGCTGATCATTCTGCACAGTTATGATGAACCAGAAATAAAACTTTGATGTTATACCTATTTAGCCACAGCTGCTAAAAATGAGCTTAAGCAAAGATCAGATTTTGTTCCAGAAAAAAAGTGATACTAAAGCTTTGGGCTTCATGAACAAGACTCAAGAACATTCACCAAGAAGCTGATACAAACTACAACTTCCATGTTTTCTGGCATAAGAACATCAGAGTGACCCTACTGGATCAGATTAATGGACAACCTAGCTGAGCATCTTCTTTTACTCAGTGCTCCTACTGTGATATCCCTTCTCTTGGGCCACAGAGCAGAGGCCATTGAGGGGTCAAGGGAAACTGAGGCAGCAAAGAGGCTCTGAAACTACTGTTCAAAGGTATAGTTTGAGACATTCCCAAATTCTACTTGCATCCTGTCACTCTGTATGACACCCATGGTTTTACTGAAAATTCCTATGACTGAACCTAGAATTATGAACTCCAAAACCTCCAACAATGGAGGTGTTTGCAAAAGCAAAAATCTTGAACTGTCTATAAAAAGAGCTCTGAACTCTCTTGGTCAGTCCCTGAAAGGATTCAGTCTCTCAAACAAAAGCTATTTAGGCCTTTATGGGTCCAAATTTGTTCTCTCAAGACCAAATCAGACATAACATATGTATATAGCTCCCAAGGCCATCAATGATTATTTCTTCATTATTTATTTACAGGATTTATGTGCCACCTTCCCAGATACCTTCCCAGATACCTGCTCGAGGTGCCTTGTGAGTAAAAATAACACCATAAAATCCTAAAACTAACAAAACAAGCCATTAAACATTAAAAACAAGCCATTCTTCAGGTTTGGGGGGAGGGTTAATTCCACTTTAATACTACTGTGATACTAATAATGTAAGCATTTTAAAACTCTGTTTTAAGAGACTAGATTATACACCAAGGAAACCCAGATTTGGGGCCATGATGACGGATGATCTAGGAATGGGAACCTTGATAGTGGCCAATGGCCATGTAGCCACAGACTCTGCAATTCAGACAGGGGCCCTGAGGAGGAGGAGGAGGAGGTTAACCTTTTTCCCTTCATGGTTTTCATGGACACAGTTTTCTCTCCGGGATGTTATATTCCCTGTGAGAGGGAAATAAACCAGGTGCCCATATGATCCGTACATTTTTCTTACCGTATAAACAGAATCTCTGGGCAGGACTTCTGTAACATCCCTCCCCCCCACATGATGCTAATGGAAGATCCATTCAGTGATCACATTTAGTTCCCATTTGTTTGGCTATGTGAAAAGAAGAGTCCTCCATCACACTTGTGTGATGTACAGACAATGCTGCTACCGCTACTACTACCCCTATCCACCCAACAAGGTAGCTTATACGGAAGGGGATCATTGCATTGGAAAAAATTAAAAATGCTTCCCTTTCTTGCATTTACTCTGTGTAGAGGGAAAGACAAATTTATCTCTGATCAAGGATCAATAATTCACCATTTAATTTTGCTTATTAATGCATTTTGTCTTCTGCATATAAGGAATATGGGAAATAGCTTTTTGCAGTTTTTGACACTGTAGCCTGCTGTGGCATGAATCACAAATACAGCATGAATACAACATGAATTTCTGGCAGTTTATAGGGTTCATATTGCCTTTAAGTTCATTACTGTTTTCAACCAGTTGCAGAATTAAGTATAACTTGTGGTTAGATGATGGGAAAGTACTCTTGATTTCAGGATTGGGAGGAGCCCATAGGGAAACTACTTCTAATGTGTCTCATTGTTGGCAAGCCATTCATTTAGGACAAACACCATAGCCTTCTACCATCTAGGGACAGCAAATTCACCCTTCATTGAGTTTGGGGTGTCATAATGATAACGATGCCAACCTCCAGGTAATGGCTGGAGATTTCCTGCTATTACAACTGATCTCCAGGTGACAGAGATCAGTTGACCTGGAGAAAATGGCTGCTTTGGAAAGTAGATGCTATGGCATTGTAACCCATTGAACTTCCTCCCTCCCAAAACCCTACCCTCCTCGTGCTCCACCATCAAAATGTCCAGGAATTTTCCAAACTGGAGCTAGCAACCCTACATAATGACATGTGGTTTTTCTGCATAGTTTGTTACTTACAGCATAAAGTTTGCTGTGTAAAGACAAATACTATCAACAAAGACAAATACTAAAACAGCTTTTCATGAATACTGACTCCTGTGACTAAGTTAGTACATCATATTAGTAGAATATTTCATATATTTCTGTCTCTCTTTTAGTTTTATGGTGGACACTGGCCATTTTACAGAATGGCTGAGATTGACCTGTGCATACCTAACCTCAAGTGATACCATCAGGAGTAGACTGGGAAGTGAAAATGACCCCAGAGCAAGTCAAGATGGGCAGCCCCAATGTACTACGAACCAGAATTGCAGGGCCACTCAGCTCAGTGGGCTGACAATGAGCATTAGCTCACCCAGTGCAGCATCTGCCAAACTGGAAGCAGTGCAGCAGGAAACCGTTGATGAAGTGACAAAAAACTGTTGCTGCTGATGAGGGGTCTTAGCTAAGTAGGGTTGCCAGCCCCCAGGTCTGGGCAGGGGTTCCCCCGCTTTTGGGGGCTCCAATCTGCCCCCAGCCATCTGGCCAGTGAGGGAAACCCTAACCCCCAACCCCAGGCACAACCACCCACCTGGTCATCCCTCTTCCACCCTTCCTGCCAGATTTAAAGGGCTTCAGCTGATTGGCAGGGACCACATGGCTCCCACCAATCAGCTAAAGTGCTTCAAATCTGGCAGGAGGGGAGCGAGAGGGGTGGCTGGGCGGGTGGTCACCAATGCTCCCTCTAAGCTGTGGAGTTCTGTGAGCAAAAATTCTACCTCGTGAGCTACTGGCATTAATGTTGTGAGCAAGTGATTTGGCTACTGCATAAACTAGTTTGCTCTGGAGCCATCCTTCCTGAGCAAAGACAAAAATCTGTGAGCTGGAGGCTAAAAAACTGTGAGCTAGCTCACACTAACTCATCTTAGAGGGAACACTGGTGGTCCCATTTGGGGGCAGAGCTTGGGGGGCTCCTCGCCCACCCCTGGAACATCCCCCAACTCCCCCCACTGGAGCGAGGAGGGGACCTGGCAACCCGACAGCCAAGTGGCCCCTGGGGCCTGAGCACAGTTGCTGGGGCTTGGCTTTACTTGCTCCTGGCCACCAGTGGCCCTCTAGAGCAGTGGCCCACTGGGAAATTTTCCTGAGAGTTATATGGCCAGTCTACCCCTGAGTGACACCAAGAATTATTCTCACTTATTTTCCGTGTAAACACAGCAAGTCAACTGCTGTAGGTTAATTCAGCTTTCAAAACTGATTCAGTCTAAGGTGCAGGATAGACACTTCAACCTTAGATTCAATTTCTCCCACATTTAAAAATCATTAAAAAAAAAGATTTGAAATCTAAATTTGAATTACATTAAAAATGGTGCTTTTTATGACCATGCAAACGAACTGGAAAAAAATTCAATTCTAACAATAGTTAAGTAAGAATATCAAGTCCTATTTCATTCCATTCAAAAAGACTCGTAAAATAATTCTGTATTACATTTGCAATCTGACTCTTGAAAATACTTTTATGCAAAATACACACAATATTCTAATGTGCCTAGGAAACAAAAGATATTAATTTAAAATGTGTTTAAGAAAACATGTTCAAAAGGAGTATGTTTGGGTTTTTTCCTGAAAGCAAGTCATACAACAGTGTGCTGAATAATACCGACTCTCTCCTTTCCTTGGACTCATTATCTTTTTGTTTCCCAATACATTAATATTCTGGCTAGAGATGAATATTTGTATTTCCTTTCATTTTTCTGTTTTAGTTTTCATTCCCGTTTAAAGGTGCCAGCTTTCTGTACGCATGTTTAGCATAATGAAATTTAATACAAAACTACATTGCTTAAGACTCTTGACTTACATTATAATAGGTTGAATATTTTTCAGCAAAGCTTTTGAAATTCTACTAGCCAGTACATAGATAAATGATTGAAAGTATTACCCAAAAGGCCAGCATCCATTTCGACAGTGCTGGTGTCTTAGTAACAAGGAACGATAAAGGCAAATGCCTTTATTAATATTAATGAATTTTGTGCTGCACTATAATAAGCCTTTTCAAGAGAACTAAAAGGGATAAATACTTAACTAATGCTTTAAACATAAAACATTGGTGAACAAAATCCTTCGCAAAGCAAAAGAAACAGAAGAATGATCAGCTAGATTTTTCCTCCCAGTAACTTCATGTGTAAAATACTGGATATACGAGTGCAATTTCTTAGTGAAGGGTGCAGACGACAATTCTCACAACTGCATAAGGGGGGCGGGGGGAGTGATATCTTTCACTGGGGTAATTTTGGGTTGGCATGATTAAAAGTTTTACATGTATCAGTTCTCTAACATCTGAGGTGAATGTAGCAACAACACTTGAAACTATACATGTTTTTTCTTTTCCATATTTAAAAGAATATTAGTTTTTGACAGGCTTGTTGCAACATGTCTCCCAACAGTGAAGATGTAAATATGTAATACTGGCAAATAAGCCCTCTACATTAAATAGAGAAGGTGCATCTAATAATGACCAAATAAAGATCTCTTACTTTAATGCTGGTAGCAACTCAATATAATATTCAGAGGTTACATTCTTTAAAAAAATGAAAATATGATGGTTACCTAAACACAAGACTTATACCAAAATGAAATCAAGACTACAATGCGCAGTTGGTTTATTATAAATCCAAGCATAAATTGTGATAAAGTCTATTGTTATTTTTCATTCATAATAGTTAAATAAAATATGTGCACCCAATTCTTTTCAAACTTTGGTTACAATTCACTAATTGGTAAACACAAAGCTGGATGGTAAAATTCAAAGGGGTTCAAATGTCCTAAAGTAAATCCTGTAATTTTTGGACTTGAGTCTCACAAAATAATCCTAAACACAAAATACAAATCTGCTCATTTAAATACATCTTTGTATATGTCTGAATGAAGGTGTCCAACGGAGGGACTTCAATAGGGCCGGTGCTCTGATCCATGTAGCTTATTTCCCAAACACTGTGCCTAAGATCAGGAAGCATGTGAGGGAGTTCAAATCACAGCACGTGATATGCAACATGGATTGCATGTTTTTTAAAAATATATTAACTAAAACACACAACTGAAAACTAAAGCATTACCGGTAGAGCCCTAGGCTAGAATCCACAAATTGCTTATTCCAGACAGTTCTGGGAGTGATTCAGATGTTCATTCATTAAGCAAGGGCTTGTGTTAGCGTTCACTTCAGTACATCGGTCTGACTCAGGGTGAAATTCATGTGTCAGCACTTTAGAGGTTACATATGTAGAAGAGATTCAGATGCACTTCTGCAGTTCCACTCGAGTGCATGGGAATACACACTGCTCAGGAGCAAGTAGCTTGTGATTCAGGCTTGTAATGATTTTTAAAAAGTGTAGGGAAAGTATGTAACATAATTACTCAAATTACATGCACTTGGAAGAGTGGTTCCCCCCCCCCAATGTCACTCTATATAGTTATAGCTGATTTCAGAGTACCCACAAATAACATATTATCTGTAATACAATCTCTCTGGCACAACACCTAGGGTTCCAGTCTGGGCTCAGTCTGCGTCTTGGGATTTGTGTAGCAGCAGAAGTACTGAAGTTTATTACAAGCCTACTTAATAGACTATTGATTACTGCAAAGAAAATAATTATACTGAACTGAAAGAAACCCAAACCTCTCTAATTGCAAGTTGAGAGGAAGATGTTTTCGACTTTATATCATTGGAAACAATACTGCTAATACTGTAAAAGATAAATGGTCAAGCAGATAAACAGAATTTCCTTTTACCCCTTTTCTTTTTTGGCACATAGCACAGGGAGACTGGTAAATGAACAGATTATCATTTACTTCTCCAAGACCGTGTGAAGAATAGAAGTGGAAGTTGAAAAGCAAGGGAAAGGATGACATTACTTTTCATCTCGGTATTGCAATATCCTGTAAACGTAATGTTTCCTAGATTTTATTGAACCATGTGGAGTAAAAAAGCAATTGCATGTGTGTTGCTGCAGGGCTGCAGCAATGAAGCTAATATTTGGCTATTGTTCAGAGACATAACTGAATATCTGTGAAAATTCACTGCAACATTATGCAGTTTGACAAAGGAATGAAAGTGCCCCTACCCAATCTATTTAGAATGCATTACTGGTATGTGAGTGTAACACATACGTCCCAGTGAATTTAATGAATACAAGAAAAAAGGATCCAGTTTTTAAAGCCTTTCATTTCTTTGGCCTTTTGGCCAGGGGTGGATCCAGCAATGCAAAAACAGAAAAAGAAATCTATTTAGCATAGTTTTGCTTGTGGAAAAAGATTGTGAGAGATTTTGTGCAACGTCCTAGTTTGCTCATATGGATGACATATGCACGCAAGATCTTGTGCAACTATCTCCTCCCATACTAGACATTGGGGAGACATTTTGAGAATGAAGCTGCTGCGTTCACTTCTTGAACCTCCGAGATTGGTTGCACAAGACCTTGCCCAAGTGGAAATCCAAGGAGAGATGTAATCGGTTTGACTTAGAGCAAGTGGCTGTTACTGTCTTTTTCTTGTGTTTCCACTTGCACAAGAGCTCTGTTGCAAGAGGAAATTTTGTCCTGGATCTAACCCAATATTTTAAAACTGTTGATAGCAAACCTTAGCATGTAGGTCACAACCTAGTACACACAAAATTTTATATCCAAGGACTCCTTGGTTCGGTGCAAATACAGCACAGCTCATTCCTTATCCATTAGTTAAAGGACTGGGAGCAAACTGCAAAGGATCACATACTTCCTATTCCCCTAAAGTGCAAATTTCCTCTGCTGGCCTTGATCATGGTAAACATCTATCAGGGTTCAATTTGTTACTAATCAGGACCTGAAACCAGGATTTTAAAATGGCTTAGCAGTTAACCTAGGTTAGTGTTAATATGGTTAAAGTCAGCAGTGACGTAAACTTTACCCATGATGCGGAACTTACCAGAGAATTCTAAGCTAGCCAAAATTGCACATGATTTGATGATTTTGACATTGAACTACAAGGGTGAGGTGGGACTACACTCTCCATGGGATCATCTCTGAAAAGCTCTCAGAAACATCAGCTAGCTCAGAATGCAGCTGCCCATCAAATGAGAGGGATTAATCACCAAGGGCAGATTACAGCAACTTTAACCCAACTTCACTGCTTCCAGTCACTTTCCACATCCTATTCAAAATGCTGATGGCTAAACTCATAACAGTTGAGGTTTAGGTAGGGTTGCCAGATCCACTTACTTGGCCAGCGGGGGGGGGGCGCTCTTGATGTCCTTCCAAGAATTCGGAAGTGATGTTGGGCAACTTCCAGTAAAACCGGAAGTGCAGGCCGTGACATGATGACATCACCCAGCAGTGTCATCATCACTTCGACGCCTGCACTTCTAGTTTTACCAGAAGTCACCTGAGAAGGTCAGTTGGGGCCTGGGATTTCCCCCCGCTAGCTGGCCAGCAGCAGGCAAGAGCCTGCAAAAGTGGGGGTTATCCCGCCCCCACCGGGGGACTGGGAACCCGAGGACTAGGGTATCTGAAAGACTTCCACCTCCAGTGTGAAATTCTCCACATATTTGGGGCATCTGCATTCTTTGACCTGCCGCCCTCCAAGATTTGGAGAGCAGGTACTTATCACAGGGATTTCTCAACAGTAGGGCCAAGAGTTTGGAACTCTCTCCGCCATCTCTATTATGGAGCTGGGTTGAGATCATTTAGACTAGATTTACAATAGTGGTTAACCTTCTCCTGTTCTTGGCTTTTAAACCTGAGTTTTTAAATGTGGAATGCCAAATTCTTTTCAGTGTTGATTGCAACTGGCTTCTATTCATGGATTCTTTTATTCATCATTTTATGTTGCTGATTTAATCCCCTGATTTTTAAAAATCATTTTAGGACATTTGGTACTGTGATTTTTTTTAAAAAAATAAATAAATTGTATTAAATAAATTAAACAATCGTTGCTTTTAAGACGTATAGAGGCCATTTTGGGAGATTTTCTGAAAGGCCAGTTGCAATTTGTCCCCAAACAAATAAGTAAATAAATAAGGCATCTAGGGAATTCAAGAATGAGAAGGGAGAGGCTGGAAGGAAGGAATGCACAATCCCATGACCTGCTCCAGACCAGGGCCAAGCCATACTGGATCTGCACTGGTCTGTTCTGGTAAAGAAGGCTGCTGCTACATTACCTTTGCAAGCTGCTTTTGATATATGATGTGACCATGCTGCTGTGACAGCAAAAAGGAAAAAATGTGGATCTGATAGATATACTTCCCTGTACTGTGCTGCTTCTGATGTAAAGCGATGCAGAACAACAAGGTGAACAGCTTTCTTCAAAGCCGTTTGGAACTAATTATTAATGTTACAGTAGCAGCTGAAAAATATTTGATCATGACCAAATCCTTGAAAGAGCTTTTCTGATACTTCTACAAAATGTGTGAGAGTTACTGTTACGTTAATAAATGGTTTTCTTAAGGAAGGGGGGGGGACCCTGAAAAGCTCCCCCCCCCATTTTCCACAGCATCCAGTGCTTTCCAGACAAGAATTCTGGGTTCTAATCATAATTTTTGTTACGTCTTGGTTAATACAAAATTGTTTTCCCATTACTCTTTGTGTGCCCTGGCCACTGAATGACCACTCAATTCTTCCATTGTCTAAAATGTGAGTGAGACTGAATACCAATTTTGCCTGACATCAAAGAGAATGTGAGAGAACTGGATAGGAGCAACACTGGAGTTGGCTGTCAGAATAGCTACAAAGTGCACTGAGACAAAGATCTGATCTGGACTACATGGGGGGATTTGACTGCCTTTTTATGTTTGTTTCCACGTCTGCTGAAACGATAAATATATTAGTGAGTGGCTGGCTGGCTGAGTGGATAAGAGGAATGGTAAATGCTTCCTTGAGAGTGGGAGTTGTACTTTGAAAAATAACTCCTCCTTGAGCCCTACTACGTTAGAAAATTTCCAGCCAGTCTCGAATTTTCCATTGTTGGGTGAGGTGCTAGAGCAGATGGTTGCTTCTCAGCTCCAGGGGCTCTTGAAAGAGTCTGGGTTTCTGGCCCCATTTCAATATGTCTTCAGGTCAGGAGTTGGAACAGAGATGGCTTGGGTCGCCTTGGTTGATGACATCTGCCAAGAACTAGACATGGTGAATATAACCCTGCTAGATCTGCTGGATTTCTCAGAGGCATTCAGTACTAGTAACCATAGTATCCTAATGAGCTACCTCTCAGCACTGGGAATAAGGGGCACTGTGTTATGGTGGTTCAAGTCCTATCTGCGGGGTCGGTTTCAAAGGTAGTGTTTATGTGACTCCTGCTCTTTCCCATAGCTGTTGGCTTATGGAGTACCACAGGGTTCCATCTTAGCCCCAATTCTATTTAATATCTATATGAAGTCACTGGGAGAGGTCATCAAGAGGTGTAGGCGATTGTTGCAGTGTCACCAATATGCTGATGATACCCACCTCTACCTTTGTTTTCCACCTAATTCTGAGGATGCTGTTGATATTCTGAAGCGGTACTTGGAGTCAGTAAGGGGCTGGATGAGGGTGGACAAGCTGAAACTTAATCCTGACAAGACAGAGGTTCTCTGGCTTAGCAGAAAGGCAGACCAGGGACTCAAGATGTCTCATGTCTTGGATGGGGTTATGACCCCCTTGAAAAGCCAGGTTCACAGCTTGTGAGTGCTGCTTGACACAGCAGTCACCTTAGAAAACCAGAAGAGAGAAGAAGAGATTGGATTTATACCCTGCCCTTCACTACCCAAAGGAGTCTCAGAGTGGCATATGATCCCTTTCCCTTCCCCTCTCAAGAACTGCCCTTGAGAGAACAGCTCTGAAAGAACTTATGACTAACCCAAGGTCATACCAGCAGCTGCATGTGGAGGAGTGGGGAATCAAACCTGGTTCTCCCAGATCAGAGTCCATGCTCTTAACTACTACACCAAACCAGGTGGCCACGGTCAGAGTGCTTTTGCCCAGCTTCAGCTAGTGTGTCAGCTGCACCTGTTCCTGGTTCAGTCACACATAGATGCATACCTTAGTTACACTTAGGGCTGCCCTTGAAGCGTGTTCAGAAGCTGCAGCTGGTGTAGAATGCTGCGGCTAGATTGCTGGTTACCAGGAGCATATGACCCCAATACTACAGCAATTACACTGCCTGCTGATATGCTCCCAAGCCCAATTTAAGGTATTGGTTTTGTCCTTTAAAGCCCTATATGGCTTGGGACTGGAGTACCTGAAGAACCATCTTCTCCCATTTGTTTTTCCCTGGGGATAGCAGGATGAGGCCTTCCTGGCTGTCCCACTAATCAAAGCACCTCGCTTAAGTAAATAAATAAACAATAGGCACATCCAGGCAAAGACGCCTGTTGCCATTACTTTCTCCAAGGTGCTGACTCCACTTCCCTGAACATCCCACCATTCAGAGACAGGGGAACACAAAACAGAAAAGATTCCAAGTGCATCGTGGTGTTCAGTCATAACACTATCAGTAGTTCAAGCCAATTTAGTTGTGGTTTTTGTTGGCCTACCAACTAAATCATTTATTAAGTAAACAAAAAGGACAATAAAACTGGTTAACACAATCCTGTACAAAACACATATAAGTAACAAAAACGTTATCATACTTGAATATGCATGAACTCTATGAAGATTCGGAGATTTCTAGAGCAAAAAAGATTTGAGAGAAACATTTCCTGTCTGACCTGTTTATATATCTCAGAGGTCTGAACAACACAAAATCACACCTGAGCTTTCTACACTTTAGCAAGACATAATCAATGGAGCAGCAATTATTTTTATGAGGCACTGGGGTTCTAAGCTTGTCTAGAAGCTTTGTTTGTTTGTTTATCTGCCCTTAAGTCACAGCTGACTTATGGTGTCCCTGTAGGATTTTCAAGGCAAGAGACTTTCAGAAGTGGTTTACCATTGCCTGCCTCTAGATTGTGACCCTGGTATTCTTTGATGGTCTCCCATCTAAACACTGACCAGGGCTGACCCTGCTTAGCTTTCAAGATTTGACAAGACTGGGCTACCCTGGGCTATCCAGGTCAGGGCAGAAGCCTTATTACCTTCCCTAGAACCCCTGATTTGTAAAGAGAAGACCTGCTCACTGCCTTAAGCTGGAGCAATTATTGTGGCCGGGTGGAAAGAGGAGAAGGGAACAGAAGACCATGGGCAATTGTGACCGGCACTGGCTCAGTCAGAGGGCTCTCATGCTGCTTTTTGCAACCCACTCCGATTTGGCCAGCTCTAAGTTGGACAGCTCTACATCACTGGTGTGGGGGGAGCCAACAAACCTGATGGTCAAGCTCCAATTTGGCCCGCATTGCATGTTTAAAAGAAAGGGACTGGAGGCTGGCTTGACATTCAGAGCAGTCTGTTCCTCGGGACACAAGGTATCCGACATGTTTCAAGGGTGCTCCTAAGCATTTAAAACAGATTCTAAGCATAAGACCTGGCAAGCTCAGTTTTCAAATTAATTGTCTAATAAAGGGTAAATGCACTTCTAGCATGAGAAATAGTAAGATTTGTAAAACTAGTCTTTACACCTAAGAGGTACATATGTGCTGTTAAATCACAACCAACCTATGGCAATCCCAGCAAGGGGTTTTCAAGGCAAGTGAGAAGCAGAGGTGGTTTGTCATTGCCTTCCTCTGCAGAGCTTTCTCCTTGGTGGTCTCCTATCCAAGTACTGACCTGGCTTAGTTTCCGAGAGCGGGCTATACCATGCTGCCTTCCCTCCATTTACAGCTAATAGTGTAGTTAAATTTACTCTTTATTGGAGTCCCAGACTCAGGGCTCAACAAATTATTAGACCTTCTATTATCAGTTTATAGTCCATATAAAGTCAGAGTTAAGCATTGTCAACTAATGTCCAGCACCACGATTCACTATTAGTGAAATCGGGCCCTGGTTAAGGTTACATAAAAAGTATATCACCCGATACATGAAAAACAAGCTAAATATCATCAATTAATTCTAAGCACAGCAAACACTTTGTAAGTGGTTCACAATAGCAACAAAAACCTAAAACAGGGATCCTCAACCTTTTTGAGGCTGCAGGCAGCTTTGGAATTCAGACACTGGATGGTGGGTGCAGCCACAAAACGGCTGCCACAAGAGGCAGAGCCAGCCACAAAATCTCAGAGAGTGAGGTCATGTGTAACTCTGTGAGCAACTCTTCAGTATTTCAGGCAGAAGCTCTGTTTAGCAGGATGGACATATCATTTTAAAATATTTTCTTGCATACAAACAGCTTTTCTTCAGCCATACAGCAAAGATTCTTGTGCTATAGTAGCAGCTGCTGCCGAAGCAACTTTTGAAAAATCTGCACAGCCAATCATATCTCCAATGGCCTATCAGAACCCCTGCTGGTCCTGCCCACTTTCAAAAAATACTTGGATGGAACCATGAAAGGTGTCTGAGGGCATCACTGCACCCAAGGGCATCATGTTGGGGAACCCTGACCATGAAATGTCCATAAAATCAAAGTGGAAGCATAATATATAATTTCCCTTTATTTAACATAGGTAAAGACTGCCTAGTACCAGATGCTTGACAGAGGAGCACTGTCTTTACCTGTCCCTGGAATAATGCAGACTAACATCTCAGGGAGAGGAATTTCAACTGTTGGGGCAGCCACTGAGAAGGCCATGCTGTTTATAGTTCCCAACTTTGTACCCACATGAGAGGGAACCATGACCACCACCTTTCTGACATACCTTAGAAAGCAGGAAGATTTATATTAGATTGTAATATTTTCCTTATAAAACTGTAAAATGCCCTGTACATAAATCAAATAGTATAATTAATCAATAATAAGACAGAGATAAGTCATAAAAATACAAGTGGCTTATAGTATGCGGTATTTAAGATTCTTCATTGAAAAGATTTTCCCAGAGCAATCAGGATAGCACAATAAAAACAGCTAGGCATCATCACGGGTTTTGATTTCTCTCTTATCACCAAATTCAAATGCAAGGCATAGTAATTGACTGCAAAGAAAGGTATATCATGATTGGGACAGTTTTATTCAGTATACTAAAGCCCAAATGTGCTTTATCTCTTGTACTGAAGGCAATTTGGGACACCTGCAACACATGCAGGTGCCCTGAGGAGCTTTAATGTTCAACAGGAAAATTGCACAGGTAAGATCTGTAAGTTTCTGATACATATCCAGCTTATGCATCTAATCTAATTTCCCCTTTAGACATTATGGCAACAAAACAAAAAAACAGGAAGCACAAAAATATTTGTGACTTACAGCAGCTGCAAAGTCATCCTTTGGCTAGAATGAACTGGGGTGACGGTCCTGCATCCTGCACTTTCCCAAAGATGTCGCCAATCACATGGACGGTGGGGTCTACTGTCCATGTGATCAGCACTATCTTGGAAGTAGATGACTTATGAGACCCAGAAGTCTTGTGAGTGTGGGAAGTTGTGCTTGTTACAGACCACGCACCACTCAGCAACAGCCTGCAGAATGCAGCTTCTCGTTTCACCGGCAGGCCTGCAACTTCACCCCCAGCCTAGAGAGGATATCATCTGTGACTTTAAAGTGTGCAAGCCATTTCAAGCCCTGTGTTCCAGGAGAAAAGCGGCACATAAATGTGCTAAATAAATAATGAATGCAACACTCATACACTTGATTTAGAAATATCTTTCTTATTTAGCAAGGAATCCATTTCAGTATCCTGGTATCTATGGCTACACTTGGTGCATTTTCCTCATACAACTCGCCACAGCAAAATTTTTAAAACTAAAAGTTTAAAACTAAAAGTTGTAAAACTAAAAAAGTTCCTTTTATCAGTTCCAAAATATGCAACTGTTTCAAAATAAAGTTCTCCAATACAAGCAAACTACATTGAACAATATAATCAATAAGGTCTGTTTACCACAGGTGTTGATTGTAGAGCTAAGTGATGCAGCTCCAGTGGAAAGGCCACCTTTGGAAACTGCCGAAACAACAGAAGGTGTTGAGGATGCAGGAGATGATGTAACTGTAGTGGAGGAGGCTGCTGTCGTTGATGTTAACCGTTCTCCAGACTCCATATCTGCAAGAGAAAAGGACCCATTAATATTTGCAGTCATGGAGAGTTTCAAAGGATTATCAAAAATAGATTCATGATTTCAGTACACTTTTCTAGAAACAGGTTTAAAATTACAGCCACAACACCTGAACTCACAATGCAGCCCTAAGCAGAATCACACCAATGTAAGACCAAAAAAAATCAAAGTCAAAGTGAATGGGCTCTGAAGGATGTAACTCTGCTTTGGAGCGCATAGTAAGAAACTGTGGGGAGCCGCAAAACCCTTCTTCTTGAGTTGCCATTACAGTTCTTGCCCCAAACTAGTGAGCCACAGGTACAACTATACACAACATACCTGCTGCTGTGCTCCCCCCTCCATCTTTGTTTGCTTCCCCAACAGATGATCTGAGCTGTCAAACCTGACAGTATCAATAGTCTCTTTTATGGGAGACAGAGAAAGAGCTCTGTTAGTACAACTAAGAGACGTGGATCTCTGGCTTAGAAACTAAAGACAGCTTGCATCCAGACAAGTGTTTCAACAAGCACAAGGATTTCTATCCATGGAGTATATTCCCTCCTCCCTATTCTCCCAGTAGCCCAAAATGTACCCCTAATCCTGTTCCTGGGATTTCAGGTGAGGGAAGGTGAAAAAATTGCACTTCATCTGTGGAAAAACTGTTCTGGATCCAAGCTGAGGCAATTGTGTGTGAATTTTGAAATATCCTCCCACCTATAAATTTCAACAGTAATGCAAATGTATAAGTTGTTTCATATTAAACATTTAAGTTTATATGAGGATACCTAGGACCTAAATTCATTTGCTAATGCAAAACTTTTTAAAACCCAGGGATGTCTTTCCCACTTCTATTTCCATAACTTTTAATCTTTAACATAAAATACACAGTATGTTCTGATGGAGTAATGCACCAAACATATTGGATACATTCCAACTGAAATAACTTACACATTTGGCCCTGGTGAGGAGCAGACCTGTGGGGTTGATATAATGGATAGATATAGTGGGATAGATACTGCTTGGAGCACTACAGTATATGTGTTCCTGGCCAAGAGCCAACAGGAAAATGCAAAGAATAGGAAGGGATCATGTGACAACAAATCATACTTATGGTTTGCAGTTCAATTCCTACTATTACAGAACACCTCAGTTTTTCCTATATTCTATTTGTGACCTGGATAGCCCGATATTGTCAGAACTTGGAAGCTAAGCAGGGTCGACCCTGGTCAGCACTTGGTTAGGAGACCACCAAGGAATTTCAGGGTGGCATCTCAGAGGCAGGAAATGGCAAACCACCTCTGAACGTCTCTTGCCTTGAAAACTGTACAGGCTCACTGTAAGTCGGATGTGACTTGACAGCACTTCCCACCACTTGTGACCTTGCTGATATGATGGAAATAAACAGTATTATATGATTGTATGTGATAAATACTTGACTGTCTCTAATACTCATTGGAGTACCTCATTATAAATGCTAAAATATACAATCAAATCACTTCTACGACTTTCATTCATGATAATGTGAAGAGCACGATATTCAACGGCTGCCTTCAGTCATCACAACAAGTCTCGGTTTGTACATGACAGACAGGTATTAGTATCCCTCCATCTCCCCCCCTCCCTTTGTGCAGATGCCTTCAATCAAACTCCAAAGATGCCGTGATGCCTGAATGCAGGTACATGGATAACTTCGACTTTGCTTCTTTCCTCCCCAAATAAGCAATATTCTAAACTACACCTTAATTCCAGTCTAGAATCCCAATGTGTGGGAAGGAATTAAACTTGAGTTTACTGGGATGCCTGCACTTGGATGTCACAGCTCATTGGACTTTGACTGAAGGCTTCCAAAACCAAGAAAATTTCAACTGCTCAGCATGTTCCAAACAAGGAGGGAGGGAGCATGAGAGCATGGCTAATAAGACATTTCCTGCCTGTCACAAACAGAGGTTTGTTGTGACATCTGAATGTGGCTTATATAATGGCTCAGAGGACTGATTTAAAATATTTCAAGCAAAAATATTCTTATATTTTATGATGTAATAGAATTAGATTATTTTTAAAAAATTAGAGGAGATCAGGGGAGAATGGAGTTGCTGCTGGGAAATGTTGAGCTATTGTATGTTTGAAAAGGGAATAAAATAAATACCAATAACAACCCTGCAAAACCCTCTTGTGCATTATAAGCTGAATTGTAAATATGAGCTTTAATGCAGTTTACTAAACATAGACCAATGTAACTACAATACTGGCATTTATCCATAGTGTCCTCCATTGTATGGCAAGACAGAGACATAAGAATTTTGTTTTTTAACTTAAGACAAAACCTTAATTGTGCCCACTTAGTTCATTACACTAAACCACAGCAGATGGCTGACACTGGAAGAGATAATCCCTGAAAGAACCATTAGTGAGGATCAGCAATAATTAGACTGTAACCCCAAAGGTTCATGAGACAAAATAAAAAGTATCAATAAACAGACAGCTCTCCTATGAAAAGCAACAAGTGTTTTTCTAATTCTTTCACTGATGCACTGCCAGAGAATACAATGATCTGAGAAAAATTAAATAGCCTGGTAAAAGATAAAGCAACTTTTCTAATCGTTCCACCCTCCCCTCCCTGTTTTCTATGTTCTAGTTTCTATTCTCTGGCATGATGAAAATTTCTTTTCTTGATTGTGTACCAGTGAGCAACATTTGCAAAGAATATGACCATCTAGTTGAACAACAAAGACTGGAGTGCATGCCATTTCCTGAATAGCTAGCAGAAGGTTTTCCTTTCTTTTGTACTAACTACAATATAAATATTTCAAGGCTAACCAAAATGCACCCAAGCAAACCAATAAATAAATTATTATGTATTTCATAAAACAAGCATTCCCATCAAATTAAAAACTGCACATTCTCTTACCATCTGGGGTTGGGCCAGCCAGACCACAGACAGGAGCTAACCAGGGACAGCCTCACCCCCCCTCCCTGGTTTTGGCCCCCGAGGCCCTGACTCTACAGGGGCCTGGGGGACTTACCCTGCCCACCAAAAATGGTGCGGAAGTTAGGCCTCACTGGGACACTCGTGGCAGCAGGATCGTGGGGGCATAAATACCCGGCCCACTCTCAGCCACAGGAGAGCAGCTGGAAGCGATGGTGGCCAGAGTACTGCCTCCAGGGATATAGGAGCAAGGTGGTTCAGGGCCCAGGAGAGGCCAGAGAGGGGGTAAAATGCCACACACCCCCCACAGCAACAGGAGCATTGTTCCACCAGAGCCGAGTCTTCACCACAGCAGCAGAGAAGAAGCCTGGGGAAGGCAGGCCCAATGCCATTTGCCGTGGCCAGGGCAGCTTGCCAGGAGACAGGCAAGGGAAAGCCGGAACCTCTTGACTCTGCCCCCATCCCCAAAAAGGCTCCCACTGGGGAAGGCTTGGCAGGGCCAGAGGAGAGGAAGGCTCCCCAGCTGAGCCACTAGGGGCACCCTAGCCAGATAGTCAGGGTGGGAGCCCAACGGGTGACCACAGGAGTGAAGGAGCAGGAAAGGGTGGGATATAAAAGGGCGCTCTCGATAACAGGCCAGGGAGGAAGCAGAGCTGGCAACCCAAGCTGCACAGAGAGAGACAACCAGCAGGCAGGAAGACCAAGGTGAACAACAACGAACCAAATAGCGGAAGGCAGTGTTACCTCAGAGGTGGCTGTAGGGTGTGACACTTACAAAGGAATTTCAAAGGAAGATTAGAAAGAGAGACTGCTCCAAGATATAAAGACAGATGAATTCCCATTCTATCGGTATCTGAAAAATTGAGCAGTGACTCACGAAAGCTCATACTCTGCCACAAATTTTGTTAGTCTTTAAAGTGCTACTGGACTCTTGCTCTTTTCTACTGCTACAAGCAGACTAACATGGCTACCCATCTTGATCTTGCATGTTCTTGAGTAAGATTAATACACAGAAGGAAAATATGTGTTCCATCAAAATTTTGGCTTTTTTCATATACTTTTTAAAGTTGAACAACTGACAGGACATACTGGCTTCTAGGTTATTAAATAGCTCTCATAAGACTGGATAGATTAGTGTGTCTATAACGTATAGTGTTCTAATAATCAAACAACTCCCAACCCCAGGTTAGTGGAATATATTTTTGGCTATGGAATTTTGGCGAGGTTTTTTTTTTTTTTTAAACCCAAGTATTACCTACTTTTTAAAATTATAAATGCTTCCACAATTAGCTATTCTGAGCTGAAATATCCCTTGAAGAAAAATATAAGAACAGGCTGGTAGACCAGCTGGACCACTGCTCTGATCCAGCAGGGCTCTTCTGTGTTCTTGTATTAATATACTTAATTCAGATGGAGAATGATTGCATCATTGAATGCTCCTCTATTTCAAAAAACAACCTGAAAACAGAAAACTGTTGTATTAGTCCTAGATCCACAACAGACCCATCAGAAATATAAAGATAGATGATAGCTAGATAGATGATAGCTAGACAGACAGACAGATAGATGGATAATTTTGTTTGTGTGTGTTTCAGGGCACCACCACTTTAAGACTTTCTTGGGTAGACACTCCAATTTGGGGACATTTTTCTTGTGGCTGCCATTTTCAAGATGGTGGATATGGTTATTGCAATATTTAACATTCTCACAGGATGTTCATCTTGGTGTCAAAATACATATGTTGTCAAAATCCTGGTCAGTTCTGTGTAAACAGCAAAAAAGAAAAGGTCTTCTAGGACCCAGTGGCTGTGCTCAACGTAGTGGGTCACAAGATGTACAGAATCATAAAGGATGATTATCAAAATTGTGACAGCTTTCATTTCATCCTCCTGAACAGCAATAGCAAAATCTGCTAACATTCTAGCAACAGAAACACTACAATTCAATGAGTTGTACATGCAGAGCAGACTGATTTCATAAAGTGCAGATAGTCCTGGGATGATACAAGGGGAATGTTTCATTTGATCCCAGAGGCAACAATGTCAGATGACATTCAGCGATGCCACTTAAATGTCGTAAATGCTTTGAACAGACTAGAATTCCTTTTACAACAGAAGCCCTAAAATATGGATTTGGATGAACAATTCAGACATGTGATGGTGTGGCTGCTATAGGATGCCTCCTACAGGGCCATTTGCCTAGTCCCCAGTCTGTAGTTTCCCCTTAGCGAACAGTATAATGGCACCTCAGGATTGCACTGACCAAAATAAAGATGGAGGGCTGTGGGGTCAGTGCTGTTATTGGCTTTGCATGAAAAAGGTTGAGTTCAATCCCTGGCATCACCAGTTAAAAAGATCAGGTAGCTGAGGAGGTACCTGACTACCTGAGATCCTGGAGCACCATTGCCAATAGATCAATATGCTAGAGGCTATAGAACTTTGTTATTTATATGTCATTCTACTGAATTTTAAACAGTTTGTATTTTAGACTACCTACTTTTTAATATATTTTTCTACAACACTTTTAACACTACTGGTGAATGGAAAATGTGACTCATGCATTCTATAAATAGATAAAATTTGCTGTCAGTGAGAAAATCTAGCCTGTGCATTAAATGGGATAAGACACACAGTTCTAGCACTTGAGTTTCAAACATGCAAAGAAATCACTTGGGTATGAAGCTTTATTTTAAAAGTATCAACATTAGTTCAAAGAATGTGCTGCAAACCCCCACCCCCCCACACACAAATATTAAAGAAAGATGACATATGTTATCTTTGTATTTGTTAGGAGAACTGAACTGGTCATTGTGTGTATTTGTCCAAGATTGTTTTATACTGTTTGCCTGTTCCACTTAAATTTTTTCCCCATGATTCTTTGTCAAATTAAACATACTAAATATGCCATTTATACAGGATAAACTGTCTGTTTGATTGCTTTGCACACACTGAAAACATCCTGGGCCACTGGAGCATGGGATTACCAGATCTATATTATTTCATATTCCAAATACAGCCTATCATGATGTAGTTCTGCTTCAATGCTTTGAATATACTCCAGATTGGGATGACATTGAGTAGATCACTGCTATGTCTTTTGGCATGCTCTAATATTTTCCATATCACAAAAAGGCTGCCCATATTCCCGTGGGGGAAACTGTGGGGGGATTCTGCAGTAGATCATTATGCTATCCTTCCACTAAACTCTAATTTAGGCTCAAAGTAGATACATACTGAACATAGTTAAAATTTAAGTAAGCCAGGCCTGTCCCAAACCTAGAATTTTCCTTAATTTAACAGAGAATGATCCAACCAAATTTAACGATGCATTCCATCTGTAACTCTACTTAGGATGGCACTGTTAATCTGTTTTGTCCCATTTATATTATAATTACTAATTATTGCTTTTATACCCTGTCCTAAAAAATGACCCAGCAGCAAACAATTTAAAGCACAAAGACAACAAATATAAAAGCCATTAATAAAATCACAAAAATACTAGTAGTCCCCTGTGGCAGAATGTCCATTTCCACCCTGTCCTCCTAAGGGTTCCCAGCTCCCTGGAAGGGCTTTCCTTTCTCCTTAGGGTAGCTCGTTGCCACCACCTGCCCTTTTTAAGGAATTTCCCACTGGGAGGGGCAGAACTCCAAGCTCCCCTCCTTAGTTCTGAGGCCTTTCCTCTATGTCTCCCACTGCCCAACACCTGTCTGCCACAGGAACAGTTAAATGCCTTGGGTGCCCTTGGAGGAACAGCTGGTTGAGAGCCCCGCTGCAGCCCCTTTTAAAATAGGATGTCTGAAACAGTGGAAGTCTATATGGTACAGAGAACCAATCCCAACATCAAAAGTTTAAAGTATTTATTGAAAAGAAAATGTTTACAAGCATACTTTTAGCACAGCAGCAGATTTGAGCAAGGAAAACAAAAGAACTTGGTAAAAAAAATGAAAATCCTCTGTCCCTCTCACTATATATGCCCCCTCTGATGGTAAAATAAAGGACAGGCTCTTTAGCTGAGCTGTTCCAGTTCTCTCCTGAGTTCCCATTACCTTGGAACTTGCTCCCAGTTTCCCAGGTGAGCACATGGTCAATATGGCCACCTCAGGAGTTAAGGGTCCTGTGGCCTCTCATCACCTGAGCATTCCCAAAGAATGATAGCAATTTCCTGTTGCAAGAAGTTTTTAACAAATCCCTGTCTCCTCCTCCTGACCAGGTCAAAGATGCACTACCTGGAGATCTCCAAGAGTCTACTTCCTCAGCCTCTCTAGAACTTGACATCCCCCAAAGCTCTGTCCCATGCCTGGAGGGGGGGAGAAGGGGGAGGTTTGACCATCCTTTTGTGTAAACCTATTAGCATTTGTATGAAGGTGAGCCTGGAAAGCCATTGATGGACTTCCTCCTTCCCAGAGAAAAGGGAGGGGGGACTTTTAAAATGTCAAGTGGAGGTCTGCTGCTTGCTAAGCTCCCAGGAGAACAACCATTGGATACTCACCATGAAGGGTCCTTCTCCTCTGAGGTCTGGAGGACATCTTGTGTGGGTGATTCCCATCCATCTTCAGGGAGGCAGGACTAAGTTCAACTTCTTCCTGTTTCCTCTGGTGGGAGTCACCCTTGGTTCAGTTTTGGCACTCCCGAAAGCAGTGTAGTAAAGAACTATAGCAGGAAGAACTCAGAACAACAGTATAACTTCAACTCTAACAAGATAAATTAGTAAAGGAAGAAACAACAGGAAAAGAGGCAAGAAGGAAAACCTCCTTCTGTTTGGCACCTGGAAAAATATTGCCACAAGATTAAGGTTAATGAAGGTCTTCTCTAAGACTTCTAAGTCCATGTTGATTTCACTCTCTCTCTCTGAACTGTGTTGGGTTGACTGCAGTTGGTAAACCGTGGAAGAGTGGCAACCCCGGGAAGGCCAAGATGTCCTCCAGACCTCAGAGGAGAAGGACCCTTCACGGTGAGTATCCAATGGTCGTTCTCCCTCTGAGGTGGAGGCCATCTTGTGTGGGACCTCCCAGAGCAGTGTCCCCTAAATACAGGGTAGGGGGTCGTCCTCCGCCAACAGGACCTACTGCAGAACCTGACGTCCGAATGCTGCATCTGCAGAATCATATACGTTGATTTTATAATGTCTGATAAAGGTAGACAGGGACATCCATGTTGCTGCTTTGCAAATTTCTTCCACGGATGCTCTATTAGAAAAGGCAGCCAAAGTGGCCACGCTACACAAGGAATGGGCTGTGATGCCATCCGGAACCTTGATATGCAAACTCTTGTAGGCCTCTGCAATACATGTCTTGATGGTGGCGCTTATAGCTGATGTAGACATCTTCTTTCCCATGTGGGGGGAGAGATATTAATGAACATAGAGTCTGTTTGCCTAATCCCAGCCTTTTCAGAGATGTAATGCTTTAATGCTCTTCGAACGTCTAAAGTGTGCCATAGATTTTCTGTTGGATGCACAGGCTTCGGAACAAAGAAAGGAAGACATATCTCCTGAGATCTATGAAATTTAGTGTTTACCTTGGGACAGAAGGTCAGGTCAGTAGTCAAAACAACCTTGTCATGGTGAAAATCGCAGAGATCCTTGTGAACAGAAAGGGCACCAAGTTCAGAGATCCTCCTGGCCGATGTAATGGCCACTAAGAAAAGCGTCTTCATCCTAAGGAATTTTAAGGGAATGGATCTCAATGGTTCGAAGGGTCCTTTAGTCAGCACAAAAAGGACCGTGTTCAGTTTCCATGTAGGAAAGCGATGCTTTTGGGGTGGATCTTGGAAAGCCACTCCTTTCAGAAAACAGCAGACATGAGGGTGTTGTGATATAGGCAACCCCGCATAACGGGGCAGCACAGAAGCCAAAGCTGCCATTTGTCATCTTAAGGTGGCCACACGAAGACCACTGGATCTACCATCTTGAAGTAAATCCAGAACGGACCTAATAGGAGGGCGTAATGCGTCAATGTTCTTCCTCCTAGACCAACGGATAAAGGCCTTCCAGGTAACGTTGTATATCCTGGAAGTGGAGGATTTTCTGGAAGCCATCATCATCTGCACGACTGGTTCACTGTAGCCTAGCATCCAAAGTTTGCCCCGCTCAACCTCCATGCAGTCAAGGAGAACCAGCCTGGATTGGGATGACTGGTCGGACCCTGTATCAGCATGTCGTGAGAGACCGGCAGGGTGAACGGAGGAACGATCGCCAACTGCTGAAGAAGTGTGAACCACTGCCGATGAGGCCAATATGGTGCCACGAGGATGACTTCCGCTCTCATCCCTTTTATTCTTTGAAGAAGTCAAGGTAGCACAGGTAGAGGGGGAAACGCATATAGTAGCCCTGCAGGCCATGGTGACAGAAGGGCATCCATCTGCTCCACTGAAGGATGATAAAACCTGTTGTAAAACCTCTCCAGTTGGCAGTTGATTGGTGATGCGAACGGATCTACTTGGGGAGTCCTGACTCTGTCCTGAATTAACAAAAAGATCCTATGATGCAAGACCACTCACCCTCTTGAATGGATTACCAACTCAGCCAGTCCGCTTGAGTGTTTATCGATCCCTTGATGTGCTCTGCTCAAAGAGATAACAGGTTGGACTCCGCCTATGTCAACAAGGATGTTGCTTCTCGTTGGAGGGTCAGGGATCAGAAGTCCCCTTGCTTGTTCAGATATGCCTTCACAGACACATTGTCGGTGTGAACGAGGACATGATGACCCCATATCTGAGGAGTGAAATGCTGGAGACCTAGTCGAATAGCTTGAAGTTCTAACAAGTTGATCGGCAGGTTCGCTTCTACCTTGGACCGCCTCCCCTGAACCGGTATGTGTCGAAGGGTGGCTCCCCACCCAGACAGGATGGCATCTGTGAAGATCTGCAATTGGTCTTGTACCTAGAAGGTCTTGCCCTGGGTCAATTTGGATAGGCTGGTCCACCAACAAAGGCTGGCCTTTACCTGGAGCGGTATCTTAAAAGAAAATTCCCTCTTTCAGGTGATAGCCCTCTGGTAAGGATGCAGGAACTTCTGGAGCTGCTTGGAGTGGAACCTCCCCCACTGTAGGGTATCGAAGGCAGCCACCACGAGACCCATTAATAGGGGTGTGCATTCGGGAATCCCAAAACGGAAAAAAACCCAAAAAAAGCATTTTTGGGTTTTTTTCGGCTTTCAGGATCCCGGACAGGCTATTCACTGTAATCTTTGAATTCCAAAAAAAAAATCCCGGAAAATTCGGGATTTTTTCGGCATTTTTCGGCATTGCCGAAAAACGGCGTTGTGGGGGTTTTTAAACTGTTAAAGGGCCCGGGAATTCCTTTTCCCGCCGTTTCCCCCTCTTTCCCGCCTTTTCCTCCTGTTTCCAGGAGGGGGGGGAGGAGGCTCCAGACAGCCAATCACTGCATTGTAGTTTGCAAGGCTGTTGTTGCTGCCTGCAGCCAAACCACCAGTTTGCTCCTTTCCCAGGGGAGAAAGGAGCACTGTGGTGGCCAATAGGGTTCTGGCATCTGCTCTCTGGCCAATCACAGAAGGTTTTTCCTTTTTGAAATCCTTTTGTGTATGCTCAGAGAGCATAAAAGGAGCCAGTCTCTGGGCTGACTCTCATTGCTGTGTTCCTGGATCCTGCTGGCTGGTGAGAGAGAGCTGCCTGGCTTGGCTGTTGGAGATTGTGGCTGGCTGGCTTCTGCTGCCCCTGCTCCTGAGTCTGCCCTGATTTCCTCCCTGCTCTTCGTGGACCTCGGATCAATACCTCAGAAGACTTCAGACTGGTTTGATTTATTAGGGCACTTTTAAATTTAATTTCTTTTCTCTTTATTTTATTCTTCCTTAGGGTTGGTTTGGGAGAGACCTGGGGTTGGTGGGGTGGTGATTGCACATGGTCTGCTGCTGGCTTGGCAAACATGCCCCCTCACACCACCACCACACCTCTCAGGTTTTTTTACAGGGAGAATCTGCTTGCCTGATCCATTCCCATAGGAAACAATGGCGAACTGGGGGCACCCTCTTTGGATGCCCCTAGAATTGACCCCTGGTCCAATCTTTTCAAAACTTCAAAACTTGGGGGTCTTTTGGGGAGAGGCTCCAGCAGCTACAGTCCAAATTTGGAGTCTCTACCTCAAACCCCCCCTCTCCAGCCCCCTGCAAACTTTCCAGAAAATTTTGCCATTGAAGTCAATGGCCCCATTGGATATAATGGACCCGAATTTTCGGGAATCCCAAAATTTTTCGGATTTCAATGCTTTACCGGTATAGGTATTCGGGTTTTTTCGGGAATACCGAAAAAATTCAGGTCCAATATGCCCAAATCCGAATTTTACCGAATTTTTTTTTTTGCACACCCCTACCCATTAATCTGGTGAGGGGTGACAGCGAAGATGTCCTTGCTCGAATTATCTGGGCAGACAGCCCCATGAGCTATTGTGCCTTGGCAATGGGAAGATGAAGAGTGGATTTCTGAGTGTCCATTATTATGCCCAGATGTTCCAGGTGTTGGGACAGTGTCAGGGAGCTCTTCTGTTCATTGACTAGGAAACTGAAGCTCTGCATACAGCTGATGGTTGTTTGAGTGTCTTTCAGCGATTGCTTCTTGGATGAGGATTGAATCAAGATGTTGTCGAAATACGGGTGAAGGTGTATGCCCTGTTCCCAAAGAAACACCACTGGGTGGATCAAGAGCTTGGTGAATACCCTTGGGGCAGAGGACAGGCCGAAGGGAAGGGCCCGGAATTGCAGATGTTCCTCTCCCACACAGAATCAAAGAAAACGTCTGTGTCTTGGGTATATTGGGATGTGAAGATATGCTTCCATCAAGTCGATGGAACAAAGGAATTCCCCAGGAAGAAGAGATTCTGTGATGGACCTCAATGACTCCATGCGGAAATGTTTGAGGTCCACATACCAGTTCAGGTACTTTAAATCCAGGATGGCCCTCCAGTCCCCGTTCTCTTTGGGGACTGTAAAAAAGATTGAATAAACTCCAGTCCAATGGTCTTCCATGGGTACCCGTTCTATGGTCTGGATAGTCAGCAGGTGATTGATCACTGACTCGGTTCTGGCCCTCTTGACGGGATTGCTCTGAGTTGGGGAGACACAGAAACGTTGAGGTGAAGGAGATAGAAATTCTATTTTGTAACCTTTGGTCTGGAGGAGAGCCATTCCTGTTTGTACTGAAGAAGTCGTCCTCCTACCAGGGGGCTGGGTAGTCATGCCTTTGGGGTTTTGGGCTCTTCCCCCCCTGTCTTGTCTGTTTCCCTGTCTAGGGAATCTGCTGTTATTAAAACCTCCCCAATGGAAGGGTTGTCTGTTCGTCCCCCAGGAGGGCCTCCTGTTGTCCTGTCTAAACCTCAGGACCGAGTTGTAGGGATGAAAGGAAGAAGAAGAAGCACTGCGTATCCTCCTATCCCCTGGATGCACCGACTTTGGTAGGGCTTTTTTCTTATTGCAGCTCTCCACGAGAATCTTATCTAAGGAACTGCCAAATAATTTGTCCCCTGGAAAGGGTATGCTGAGATAATGGCCTTTGACTGGTAATCCGCTGGCCAAGCTCGCAACCAAACCATGTGTCTGGCAACAGCCGCTGAGGCCATAGCTCTGGAAGTGGAAACCATAGAATCTAAGTTGGCGTCAGCCGTATAGGAGATCACTTTTAATACTCTATTTGCTCCCTCTAACAGCCCCGGATTGTTTTCAGGAAGCATTTGAATCAGCCTCCTCATCCATACGATGTTTGCTCTGGAAACAGTGGAAACTGCTGAGGAAGCCCGAATAGCCATAGCATTGGCCTCATGGGAACTCTTTAAGGCAAACTCAGCTCTCTTGTCTAAGTTGTTTTTAAGGAACCATAGCCATCCTCAGAAAGTAATCCAGAGGACTGTAGGGCAGCTACGGGAGCATCTACAACCAGCACCTGAAAAAGATCTAAGGCAGAAGAAATTAGAGGGTACAGTCTTTTAATCGATCCCAGGATTTGCCTGCTAGATAGAGGTTTTTCCCATTCAGCTTTTACCTTTCTCATGTAAAAATCAGGGAAGGGAAAGGCTGCTTCAGCATAATCCTCAGGAGGAAACATTTCATCAGTTATCTCAGAACCATTATCAGGTTCCTGTTGGGTAGGAAGTTTGTGACCACTTTTTTGTAGTGACTGGATTTTTAGGACTGATAAGGTTTTTTCCATCAAGTATGGTAAATCCTCTGACTTAAAAAATCTAAAGGATTGTTCCTTATGAGAGGATCCCTTAGGTTGCCCCCCTACCATCTTCAGGGTTAGAGGAAAATTCCCCTTCCTCTTTTTCACTGCCAGGAGCAGAGGGTTCATATTCATCATCAATGAAATCATCAGGGACATAATGCTCCCTTGGAAATACCTTCCGGGCAGCCTTTGTAGGCCAGCCACCCCTCCTCTGGTGTTTGTCTGGGGGGAGTGGGGAGGGTGAGGAGGAGGGAGCTCTAGAACGATGTGAACTGCACCCTTTTCCCCTGTAAAAACAAGTCATCTCCTCCCGCATAGAGAGAAGGAAAGATGAAGGAAAAATAGATATGCTGTAAGGCTGAAAGTGAAAGCATTAGACGAGCTCTAACACAAAGCTGCTCTCCCTACTGAGGCAGGAAAGAAACTGAACCAAAGGTGACTCCCACCAGAGGAAAGAGGAAGAAGTTGAACTTAGTCCTGCCTCCCTGAAGATGGATGGGAATCATCCACACAAGATGGCCTCCACCTCAGGGGGAGAAAATGCATTTTGTCACATACCTGAAGCCCAAATACAAAACTTAGCAATAAAAAACAGCACTGCTCTCAAGGACCTGACTGCTAGGTAGGACTTGAGTCACTGTAAAACAATGCATATCTACATCTGAACTCATCACAGCAAAAACAAAACCCCAAAAAAAATCCCAGAATGATGCAATGGCTAATGGTAATAAAAGTCACTGACTGATCCAAAAGTGCCAGCAGGTACACACTACCTATCAACTGCCTGTCAAAGGTCACCACACTAGTCAACCAAGGTCCTATAACTAAGGCCAGAAGCCACACTGAAAGGAGTCTTCAGTGAAACAAATTGCATACCTAGCAATGACATATTTGTTTTTTTGTTTGTTTAAAATATTTGTATCCTGCTTTATCTCCTTATACTCAAGGCAAGAAATAAATTAAAATTCCTTTGCTGAAATGAACTCATGTATCAGGACCCAGAGGGTTCTGGGTGCCCATAACTGAATCTAGGCCTACAGGAGTAGAATAACTGGAAACACAAGGAGCTGATAGCAGCTGGAAATTGTGGCTGAAGTGCAACAAGAATGGTCATTCAGACCTGATCAGTCCAGAGATCAGTTCATAACTAGGGTTGCCAGAACTCCAATTACGGCAGACAGCCTCCCATCAATCACTGCTACTGTTCCCTGCCACTCTGTGTGGTGTGGGAAGAAAAAACATACAGTGTCATCTGTGTTGGTATGTCAGTTCTGGGTACAACCTGGAAGGGTCAAGGGGTGGCTCTAAGAATCACCGGAAACTCTATGGTAAAATCACATGTCCCCACCTGTAACCCTTCAACTGGTTGCCAGGCCTGTCCAGGATTGGCTTGGCCTGGCAACTCTGGTTCATACTCTGCTGAGGCAAGAGAAGTATGCTAGGCCTCTGATGAGCTGCCTAGACCTGCCTAGACTATTAGATACCTATGTTCTGCTTGATACCACAAAAGTTTTAAGATTTGAGAAGGCACAATCCCGGATAGCTCAAGAAGCCAGATCCTTTTAAACTATCTGCCTGTCTCTTGGAGGTTAACTGATGGTCAACAAATACAAACCCTCTGTGCCCTTACAACAGCTCAAAGACTCATACTACAACACTGGAGAAATAAATGCTTGCCTTTTGTAAACCAGTGGATTGAGGACTTTACAACTTCATCAAGATTAGAATACATGGCATATAGACAACTGCATATGAACTTATTTTTAGATATTTAGAAATGTTTTATAGAAACTTTGATGCACATCTGCCATCACCATTGTTATATGTGTGTTTCTACTTTATATACACTTTTTTATTAGTTGCTTAATGTTGAGGGGGGTTGTTCTTTGTTCTCGTCATTTTTGAAAGAATGAAAAAACATTTTTTAAAGGTCGGGTCCTGTCCTTTGATCATGAAATTCCTAGCTGAAGTTCTGGAATGCATGCTATCAACATTATTTGCTGGTATACGTAACAGCATTTATCTCAGAGAAGCTACTTTTTTTTCAAATACTTTTTTTTTGCTCAAGTAGCCAATTAAAATGAATATGAAAAAACCTAACCCTAAGCCTTGCTACTTGAATTCATTGAAATATTGCCCAGTCCTCTGACATCATTTTAGTAGTAAGCCAAGCTTATTTCCAGGGCAGAAAAGTCATTAAAGATGTTTTATGAATTCTGCATTTATTCTGGAAAGTTACTCTAAAGAAATAGCTTGGCTATCTGCCCTTGGCATACTTAGCAGCAGCCATCGTTGCGATCTGAATTAAAATAAAGATTGTCTCTTTGAAAATGATGCACATATAGTGCTCACAGTAAGATAGCTCTGAAAATTCTGAATAACTTGTTTTCCAGTTTTTAAAAAACAAATGGAGGGGGGGGGAACCCCACCGCATTTTCACTGTAATAATGTGGATTTCTAGGACGAACTCTTAGTAATATTTCTTTAAACAAAGAATTGTTCTAGTTTTCCAGGGTGTCACAAATCCATGCTTGTTACAAAGGTGTAGCATCAGGTTCTTTGTTTTATCTGCCTGTTCCTTCAGGCAAGTACATTCAACAGCACCAGCATCAGGAACCAGTCCTTCTGCCCTCTGAGTCTTCACGAGGGCTAGTCATGCAAAGAATGGTTGTACCAGGCGTTAGCAGTGCTTTTGTATAATGGCTACTTCCATTATTGTAAATCATGATGCAACAATGAGGGTTTTTTTCATTGCTAGAAGAACAGGGCGGGAGGAGCAGGATGATTAGAAAGGCGAAACCTCTGGAGAAATATGAGCTAAATGTCACAACACATCTCTACCCTTGCACAATAGACCCTGACTCTCAGGCACATGTGGCTGTCTTCTGAGAACAAGAATTACAGGTAATTAATTTTATTCCTTGACACAGTGTCATCATAATTGGCATAATGGGAAATGAAGTACATAAAAGCGACTAGAAGATGTTTAATGAAGTTTTGCTAAAACATATTATATTTCAAGTTTGCCGAAGAGTTGAAGAGTATGGTTACCATCATAAATGTAGAGTGAGCTGGCTGTTCCTGTTTTGCATCTATTCCATTTCTTTGTAGCTAGAGACTGCCAGGAACATTGCTATAATTCCATAGAAGATGTGGGTGTTTAAAACCTGAAATCTGAAGAGATACCGTGACAAGACAGAACCTAATCACCTTTTTACTGGTGGGCACTTTCCTTCACAACTTGACTGGCCTGGCAGAAGATTGAAGGCCCAGGAAAATAACATGAAGGGTCATGCAGCAGCCTCGGCCTGTTCAAACAAGATGGCAGGTGATGTGCAGTTGAACACTTCCCTTTTTTCCCCCCCAGAATGCCTGCCAGCTTTGCCCAGCATATTAGTGACACAGAAGTGTAGGGAGGATGATCCACTACTGTCTCATCATCTTGTTAGTCAAACAATTGACCAACCTAATAGGAATCTGAGAGCCAGTGTGGTGCAGTAGTTAGACTAGGATCTGGTAGGCTCGGATGCAAATTCCTACTCAGCTAGGGAAACTTGCTGGGTGACCTTGAGCCAGTCACTCTCTCCTGGTCTAACAGGGAGAATGAAATGGAGGAGGGGAGAACAATTTTATAAGCCACTTTGGTTCCTCACTGGTGAGAAAAGAGCATATAAATATATATATTAAACTATTTGGGGGGATCTGTCATTTGGGAGAAAGTAACACAGATATATTTCAAAAGCTGATCTGCTCAATTGTTCAGGACAGCTAAAGTTACCATAATTAAAAGTATAACAATGCAACTTCACACTGGAAGTTCAACTGCTCACTTTGGAGTAGTCTCACTGAAAGTAAAGAATTCTTTAGTCTATTCTTATAATTGTATGGAATATTTTTCTTGCTTGAGTCTTTGGTATAAACTGGATAAAACCCAATAAAAGATAAACCCATGCTGGCTACTACTAATGAACTCGTTTCATTCAAGGTGCTCACAGACAGAGCATTTGATATCTGCTCTAGAATTTTTCCAAGTATTGATGTCAAGATGACAGGCCTGTAATTTCCCGGGTCTGTCTTTTTTCCCTTCTTGAAGATCGGGACAACATTCACTCTTCTCCAGTCTTCCAGCAAAACACCAGTACTCCAGTACATCTCAAAGATTAGAGCCAGAGGCTCTGAAATAACATTTGCAATTTCTTTTAGCATCCTGGGATGCAAGCCATCCGGCCCTGGAGATTTGAAAGTATTTAAGGCAGCTAGATGCTCTCTAACCATTTCCTTACTTACTCTGGACTGACAGTTCCTCCTTCCTTCATATGCCCTGCATTCTTCAGTTTGTATACAGCTCACCTTACAGTTAAAGATTGATGCAAAGTTAGAGTTGAGTAATTCTGCTTTGTCTTCATCCCGTGTTAAGACTTGACCATCCTCCCCTAGCAATGAGCTTACCCCATCCCTGTTCTTCTTTTTGCTCTCAACATAGGCATAGAAATTTTTGTTATTTTTAGCATCCCTCATAAGCCTCAGCACCATCTGCGCTTTAGCCTTTCTGACACCATCCCTACAGATTTGAGCCTGCTTCTTGTACTCACCCTCATTAATTTGGCTCTCCTTCCATTTCCTGTACATTTCCCTTTTTAGTCTCAGCTCTTCAGAGAGTTCCTTGGGCAGCCACCTCGGCTTCATTACCCGTCTCCCACCTTTCTTTCTTATCGGAACAGTTTGTGATTGTGCCTTAAGCACTTCATTTTTCAGCATCTCCCATCTTTCCCATGCAGATTTCCCCCTCAGCATTTCCAGCCATGGGATCCTACCTAATATTTCTCTGAGTTTTTTGAAATCAGCCTTCCTGAAGTCCAGGATATGAGTCCTACTATGTCCTGGTTTCACATCCCTCACTATGTCACATTCCAAGCTGGCATGGTCACTATTCCCCAAGGATCCTACAACATTCACCTCATCAACCGCTCTTCCCTGTTAGTCAGAATTAAATCTAGGATCGCAGATCCTCTGGTTCCCACCTCCACCTTCTGAGAGATGAAGTTGTTCGCAAGACTATTCAAGAATCTGTCGGGTGCCCCATGTCTAGCAGAGTTAGATTTCCTGCAAATATCTGGATAGTTGAAATCTCCCATAACCACTACATCCTGTCTCTGTGAAAGTTTAGCAAGCTGTTGTACAAATGCATCATCCCATTCCTCTGGTTGGTTCAGAGGTCTGTAGTATACCCTCACAATAATATCCCCTTCTTTCCCCCCCTCCTCTATCCTTACCCACACAATTTCAACAGGGCAACTCTCAAAATCCTGAATTTCAGTGCAAGTGTATTCATTCTTGACATATAGTGCCACCCCACCACCTTTTTTGTTTATTCTGTTCTGTTTGAACAAGATATATCCTTCAGTCACTGTGCTCCATATATGAGTAGCTAGCATGTATATGAGTAGCCAGCATGGGTTTATCACGAATAAGTCATGCCAGACCAACCTTATCTCCTTTTTTGACAGAGTTACTAAAATGGTTGACTTTGGCAATGCTGTGGATATAGTGTATCTAGATTTCAGTAAAGCATTTGACAAAGTTTCTCATGATATCCTTGAGGATAAGCTGGTTAAGTGTGGGCTGGATGGTGCAACTGTTGGATGGATTCATGGTTGGTTAAAAAATCATACCCAACGAATGCTTGTAAATGGCTCTGCATCTACGTGGAGGGAAGTCTCGAGTGGAGTGCCACAGGGCTCGGTCCTGGGCTCAGTGTTGTTCAATGTTTTTATAAATGACCTGGAGGAGGACATAGAGGGGATGCTTATCAAATTTGCAGATGACACAAAGCTGGGTGGGATTGCTCATTCTGAAGAAGACAGAGTCAGGATTCAAAATGATCTAGATAGGCTGGAACAGTGGGCTGAGGTAAATAAAACGAAATTCAATAGAGATAAGTGCAAAGTCCTACACCTGGGCACAAAAAATCAAAGGCATAGATATAGAATGGGAGGGACTTGGCTTGACAGCAGCACATGTGAAAGGGATCTAGGTGTTCTGGTTGATCACAAGCTCAGCATGAGCCCGCAATGTGATGCAGCTGTGAAGAAAGCTAATGCAATCTTAGGATGCATTGACAGAAGTATTGTGTCCAGATCATGGGAGGTGGTAGTTCCGCTCTATTCTGCTATAGTCAGGCCTCACCTGGAGTACTATGTCTAGTTTTGGGCATCACACTTTAGGAAGGATGTTGACAAGCTCGAGCGTGTCCAGAAGAGGGCAACCAGGATGTTGAGAGGGTTTGAATCCAAGTCTTATGAGGAAAGGCTGAAAGAGTTGGGTATGTTTAGCCTGGGAAAGAGAAGACTTAGAGGGGACATGATTGCAGTCTTCAAGTACTTGAAAGACTGTCATGTAGAAGATGGGGCAGATCTATTCTCTCTTGCTCCGGATTGCAAGACTAGATCTAATGGGTGGAAATTACAAGGGAGTCGTTACTGGCTAGATATCAGGAGAAACTTTCTAACTATAAGAGTGGTTGAGCAGTGGAACAGTCTGCCTCAGGAGGTGGTAGATGCTCCTTTGCTGGACGTTTTCAAGTGGAGGCTGGACAACCATCTTTTGGGTATGTTATAGATATGTAGGGCTATCTTTTGGCTATGCTCCTGCAGAGTGCAGGGGGTTGTACTAGATGACCTGCTAGGTCCCTTCCAATTCTAACATTCTATGATTCTATGATCTCAAAAGCCTCAGAGAATAAAAAGGTCTTAGCCTGGTGCTGGAATTAAAATAATATAGGTGTGGCAAAATCTGTCTGGGGAGGGTGTTCCATATATAAGGAGTAAGGAGCTCTTACTGAAAAGGAACTCTCACATCACCACCCTCCTTACCTCTGAAGGGAGGGGCCTGTCCTGAACTGTAATACAGATGCTAAAGTTTGGACAGATTTGCATCAAAGTAGGAAGCCCATGAGTTATCCTTATCCCAAGCCATTTAAAGCTTTAAAGGTCAAAAACAACATCTTGCCAATCCTTTAGCCACAGGGAAAATATTCTGAAATCAGTGTGCTCCAATTATTAATCTAGCTTTCTTAATCATAAACAGTTGAAGTTTCTGAACAGTTTCAAGGGCAGGCCAATATAAAACCCACTACAGTAATCTTGTCTAGATATTGCAAGACCATACACAGGACCAAATTTTGGTTGGTGGGGCAGGGGCCAGGGGAGTGGGGAACTTAATTAGATCACTAATTAGATTAGCAGAGAACGCATTCCAGTCGGCTCTCTTCTCCCAGGCCTACTGCAATTGGCAGGTGGTGGAGCCAGGCCTCGCTTTTCCCTCTCTGGGTCTGCTGCCTGATCCCTCCTAATCCCTTGTCTGCTTCCAACCAGGACACAGCCGTGTTTTCCATGCTGGCACCGACCCTACCCCCGAAACCTGAAACAGGCCTGCAACTGATGCCAATGCAATTAGCAAGGGAGGCTGGGCTGTTGAGTAATTGCCTCACTGGTTTACAGCAGCAGGTCAGATGGACAGAGCTTTGAGACAGAGCAGGGGGAAACCCATTGCAAGCTCTGACCTCAGCCTCAGTGCACCTGCACCAGAGGAGTCATGTGACCTGTCCCAATCATGTAACCCACCCACAACTCCTCCCCTGGTGCAGGTGCACTGCCTGCCTGCTTGATCTGCCCACTCCTGGCCCACCCGCTTGACTCACTCACCTGCTGCCCTGGCTGGCACCTGGCCTGGGAAAAGGTAGAACCAGTCAGAATGCACTCTCTGCTGCAGAGCACTGAGTGCACCAACTGGCTCTCCTCTTATAGCAAGGCAAAAAAGCAGAGCCGGTGCTCCTACCTTTTGGAGCAGGGGTGGCAGGGCATGGCCCATGACTGAGGGGCATGGCCCCTGAAATGTCCCACCATGACTATGGCCCTGACCATAAATAACTTTGGAAAGGCTATCCCTGGATGGTAAACCTTGTAGCTGTTACACACTGGCTATAATTTTTTACTGGTGCTTGGCACAGAGGAAGCCCTTGCATCTGTGAAAGATGACGATACCATCTAACTGTACCTCATTGTTTAGCACCTTCTTGTCTTGCTATATCATCTACCATATCCTTAGTTCTCCAGATGTATTCTCTCATTCATCACAGAAAATAATATGGGGTAAAATTACTACAACTCTATTGCAACAACACTGGTATAAATAAGTGCTTAAAAGTTTCTTCTGATGTCAGCTAAGACACTTTAGTGTCAATACATCTAAAATGTATATGGAGACTGTCAGCATGTCTTTCCGATCACTGATGCTGGATTGTTGTTTCATATCACTGTATCTTCAAAGAAACAAACAAAATATTCCTCCAAATGTCTTCAGTTCTAACAGTACATGTCAGAGATATGTCACCGCTATAATATTTAACCAACCAAAGACCCCGGGGGGAAGAACCTTCTTTTGCCTAGCAATTCTACATTTAACTTTTGTTCTGAATTAAACAAGAGTTTAAAGATTGCACTATCAATACTCTATTTCGAATTCCTAGCCACTGGGATAATTTCTTTAGGTTATGGTCTAGTATAGAGCTGCAAACATTTTTTAAAAAATCAAATTCCCAGGAACTGGCCTAGAGCAGAAGTACAAGTAATGTATTGCATTTATTTCTTAAAACCATTTTTACCCCTCCACTCCAGTCACAGCTCAATGCAGCATACAGGTTTTTTTAAGAAAAGATCACATTCACATTAAAATAAAACAATAATACATTAAAACAATCTGTGATATGAAATTTCCGTACTAGTCATAATTGACCAACCCATCAGAAGCTTTGCAAAATAAGTTGCTCTATGTTTCTTTCCAGAGAGTCAAGAGAAAAGCATACAGCCACATAATGTCTAGGACTGTTCCATATCTTTGGGGCTACAGATAAAAAGATCCTGGTCCTTGGAGAAGGAGGAGGAGGAGGAGGAGGAGGAGGAGGAGAAGATTGGATTTATACCCCGCCCTTCACTACCCAAAGGTGTCTCAGAGTGGCTTACAAACTCCTTTCCCTTCCCCTCCCCACAACAGACACCCTGTGAGGTAGGTGGGGCTAAAGAGCTTTGACAAAAACTACTCTTTTTCAAGAACAGCTCTTATCAGAACTACGGCTTGCCCAAGGTCATCCAGCCAGGTGCAAGTGGAGGAGTGGGGAATCGAACCTAGTTCCCCAGATTAGAGTCCGTGCACTTAACCACTACATCAAACTGGCTCTGCAGGCTCTGCAGGAGATGTCTTTGCTTATAGAAAAGAGTAAACATACATTCCTATCAGAAAACCTGTTGGAGGGGCAGCAGCTTAGACAAGGAGAAGCACTCAGACCATGCTGAAGAGATTTAGAGGTCAAGAGAGTTCATTGAAATGACCCAAAAAACAACTGAGCCATTATATTTGCCATAATACTCTTTTAATATTCTCCCATCTCCATATACCAGCTAGGAAGTAGGATGTGGCATACCACACAGGTTAAAAGCTTTCAGGCCATCTGTAGGAGCTACCTCGTATAGAACCCCTTATAATAATTCTAGAGGTTACAAAGTCATGGTTAGTGCAACAACATCCCGAGATACTAAGAACGATATTAGATTATACATAACTCATGCAAAGCACCATTTCCACCACTTATTTCTCAAAAAATCCCCACTGGAACCAGCTAGAGAACCAAGAGAACCTAGAGAAACAAGAACTATATCCCCACTCACAGGGGTGTGCATTCTGAAAAAAATAACTTATCAGTATTTTTCAGATATTATTTGAGCTGAATACAGATCAGAGAATCTGATCAGTTACCGGTATAGCTAAGTCCGAATAAAAACCAATTTTTTTTCAACTTTTATTATTTAAACCAAGCTGCAAAAGGAGCCAACTCCCACCTCCCCAGATGATCCTCTCTTACAGGCTCTTGCAGCTCCACGACTTGTCGGCTGGGGCTGGCTCTTCTTGCAGCTCAGTTTAAACCCCTGCATTCAATTTCAGTTTATAATTTCAAGCACTTAACAGACACTCGTTCAGGACAGAGGCAGCCAAAAATGGCAGCTCAATGTTGATTTCCCGTCTTCTTCCCCCAATGACACATAGTACAATTTACCTCATGCCCTGATGTAATTGTGCTGTCCTTCTCCTTGTCTCCTCTTCATTGGCTGATGCTTACAAGGACAGAGAAACACTCTGCACAAAGACATTTGGACACAGGGTATATTGTAGCTAATTACAGAAGAGAAGGAGCTGAATTCAACATGGGGCTCTTGTTTTAGGCGGCAGCCTAATGTTTCTTATGATTTTTTTTTCCAGTTTAACCTTGGAGAGGAAATGGACAGACTGCAGTGAGGGCACTTCAAAACCAGCTGCACTGCTCAAAAGAAAGGTTGTGCCTGTCTTTCCCCTCACTTACTTATACAATCAAAACACTGGCTGAACTTAGTAGCAGGGATGTCATCTTAGTGTAACCAACTGTTTAAAATGTGCACACAAAAAACCACAAAGCCATATAATAAAAATAGCTAGGCTTTCCCCTTCAAAAGTTTACTTCGTATCCAGTTTTTGCCTCAGAAAATGAGGAAGTGTGCTGTGCCCATATTCCATAGGATCATTGCCCTTTCCCAACTCCCAGACATATAAATGATAAGGACTCATTTCCCATTTCTATAATGCTGCAAATGTTTGAACATTTCCAAAGGCTAGGAACATTGGTGCTCAGTCCGGGACTCTCCACACCAGACTGACACCAGAGCATATTTTCTTTACAAAAACAATCAGTACAAGTGTTGATATCATGTAGGAATATTGCATTTGCTAGATTTTGTGTTAATATAAAAAATGACAGCTTACATGGCTGCTTTATAAAAAAAAAATTAAAATGACACCCCTAATTTCCAAAGCCTTCTTACATCCCTTAGTCCTTACATCCCGTAAGTCCCTCTGCGGGATCTGTATCTAGGGTTGCCAGGCCTCTGCTCACAACCCCTGAGAGATTTCTGGGGTAGGGTATGGGTAGGGTTTCCAGTCTCCAGGTGGTAGATGGAGATCTCCCAAAATCACAACTGGTCTCCAGGTTACAGAGATTAGTTTCCCTGGAGAAAATGGCTGCTTTGGAAGGTGGACTCAGTGGAATTATACCCCACAGAGGTTCCTCCCCTCCCCAAATCCTGCCCTCCCTAGGATCCACCCCCCAAATCTCCAGGTATTTCCCAACCCAGAGCTGGCAAACCTAGGTATAGGGAGGATCATATCTGACCCAGAAGTAGAATCAGTTCTGGATGATGCTCTTGGAATACCCCTAAATCTCCATTGGGAATTCCTAGAGGGGAACCTGAAGGTTATATCACTTGTGGGCCAGATACCATTCCTCCCCATTTTTTTCTCCTGCCGTAATCCTTAGTGGCAGTGGAAAAGCAAGTGCGCTGGGAGATCCCTCACTGGAAGCAGGCACGTTATTATTATTATGATGATTATAAGACAAAATAATGCAGTTGGGCTGGGATTGTAGAACGGGGGAGGGGGGGAATCCTGAACAAGGCAACAAGACAATCAATGTTAGAAAGACTTTATCCTTAATTTAAAACAAAAACAAAAACCTGAGACCAGTTGTGGTGAAAAGAGTACAAGTTGTGAAAAGAGTACTTTTAAAAAATTATACAGGGCATTTGTTATTATTGATGATTTCTATAGCAAGTGCCAGAGAACAAAGGCTTTACCATTTTTAGCTCATTTATCTCATGTCCTGCACATCTTGATCCTACCATATTTACCTGGCAGTAAGTCCCAGCGGATTCAGAATGATTTGTAAACGTAAATAAGATTTAAGTGTTAGTATTTTATATTTCTGCTTCTCCAGCAATTTAATAATATCATAAAATATTAAAGAATACAGTCCATTTCCTTCTTTTATATTTGTGGCTGCCTGTTTCTGCACTCTGAAATGCAAAGGGGTGTGTGTGAGAAATCTCACAGAGGATTCTACAGTCTTTTCTGATGAATGTCTGGCATGTCCAGAGGACACTGAGAAAAGCAACAAATAATACGTTGTTTTGAAACATTTAGAAGGTAAATGGGTTGGTTGGTTTTTTCCATTGTAGTGGCACCATGGGTACCTTCCAGCATTTTCAAGATCTCAAGTAATATCTAAAGGATTATCAGCTAATTCCCAGTACTGCATATTTTTCTCTTGATATCACTGAATATGGGAGAGTGCCAGAATAATGTGAAACATAATATTTCAACAACTTAACTTAATTGCAGAACTCTAGAATACATCCTAACAAAACTCCCTCAGGTGAGAGACAAACAATGGGTACTAAATGCTTCAATAAGATTTTAACTCATTCTCCAAAGAAATCCAATGCTGTGTGTTAACACTGTGCCATATAAAGCATTGTCAGTGAACAAAGAAAATCCTGTGAAATATTTACAGTGCCATACACAGAATTACATCGTTTTATGCCCATCAACTTCAATGGAGTTACTACAATGTAATTAAGACTGCAAGCCATCCACTGGGGGCAGGAGATCTGCCTCCCCCAGCTCTTGTTGCCAGCTGCCTCCCCAGTGGCCAGCAGAAGAAAAACAAAAAATCACCACCGGTGCAATGGCATCACATCACTTCCAGGGGAAATACCTGGAAGGGATGTTATGCCTCTCTAGGAATCACTGGAAACTATGGTTTCATCACAGAGTTTCCAGTGATTCCTAGACAGGCATCATTTCCTAGAGAGGTGGTTTCTAAAGAGGCATGATATCCCTATGATTTCACCATAGAGTTTCCAGCAATTCCTAAAAGGCATGACATCACTTCCAGGTTTTATTAGGAAGTGGCATAACCCACCGTGTTGACAACACTCCCTATGTCTCCCTGTCTCCCACCATTTGCCAGCTATTGGCTGGCAACCCTAGAAGTAACTCTGTTTAAGAGTAGTAACAATGTACTAAAAAAGATATTCTTGAAAACAGCAATTCAAAAGATCGTGTTTTCTCCTATGTCAAAATTACCAGCAGATTGGGAAGGACCACATAAGCATTTGGGGATTTTTTGACATTAAAATAAATTATGAAGCCTTCAAGTAGAAATTGGACCTTGGGGAACCTGTCTACAGATGTATCTAAAGTTGCAAGAATCACAGTTCTTCCCAGTAACACATTATGTAATTATATGCACTGCAGATTCATGTTCAGGAGAGCTTGCAGCAAAAAAGTGCATGAGGTAGTACAAGGACAACTTCAACAACTAAGTTCTCTGATCTTATAACTTTCAAGTTGCAGTTATATTGCTGTTTCACAGAGCGCATCCAGGCTCAAGTGGAGAAACATGTGCTTAAAAACAGGCATGCCTACAAAACATTACATTATCCTGAAAATAACAGCTGCCAATCTCTCTTGGATAGACAAGCTGCTGGGATATGGGCCTATAAGTCATCATGAACTCTTTAAGTAAAACCACTTAGCACATATATTAACTATCTTTACCCACAGGGTTCAAAACAAAGAAATTGCTCCAAAATTCTGCCAGACCATCTGATTAAAAATTTAATGCATTTGAAATAAATTTACTTTTTTCTGATTTAGTGCCATAGGACTTATTTCCCTTTAATGTAGTCTAATTTTTATCTGACTGTTTCGTGCAATTCATTTGTTTTTCAATAAGAAAGTTTTGAGAAAAACAGAAAAGCAAGCAAACAAATATTGTTCTAGCAGAGACTCCTAATGCACTGCTTGTGAGCTCTATGACACCTACTGCTGTGTTTCCTAGTACTCACTTCCTTCTTCCCAAAACATTTCTTCCCCAAAGCAAGGAGACAGTCCTGCATTCCTCTGCCTCACTGGGCAGGAATTATTTCAGAAGAGTCCAGGAGGCATCAATTAGTATCCATTTGGAAACAAATGTCTCCAGCACAGGAAGATCCTTCACTCAGAACTTCCCAACATTTTGTGACTGGACCCAGCTCCGGTAGCAGCCATTTTGTGGCTGGGTGCACACTTTCACCTGAGCAGCCATTTTATGGTGGCACCAATTACCTGTTCTCAAAATAAACAGGTTGCTTTCCTGTAACTGATGATCTTTGAGTAGTCATCTGTGCAGTCACACCCATGGGATTATGTACCTGCAATGATCTAAATTGGTGGTATACAAAGCTCACAATGGGATTTTCACACCTCCATCCCAGACATGTGTGGGAACCCCACTGCGCATGCCCAAGGGGGGGCGCAGACATCCTGCCAGTTCCCTCTGACCGCTGTCATGTCAATAACAGGAGAAAAAGTACTGAAGCGACAGCAGTGGGGAAGGACGGGCGGGCGATATGACTGCATAGATGACCACTCAAAGATCATCAGTTACAGGTAAGCAACCTGTTTATCCTCTTTGTGGTCTCTGTGCATCATGCCTATGAGAGATTGAAAAGCAGTGGCTCACCCAGAGTTGGGTGCTGTCGTAAATTCAGTGCTCTGCCTATGAAAGGACTAAACGACCAAGGTCCACTCTGTGGCGTTCACGAACATCGACAGCATAGTGCTTGATGAAAGTATTTGGAGCAGACCATGTCACAGCCTCACAGATTGCCAACAGAGAAGCACCCTTCAAGAAGGCTGTAGACGAAGCCATGGATCTTGTGGAATGCGCTCACACAGGCAAAGGCAACGGGCATTTAGCCAACAGGTAGCACAACAATAGTCTCAACAATCCATTTAGAGAGACGTTGTGCTGAGATCTTGTGTCCTGCGAAGAAACCGGAGTAGGAGACAAATACATGATTGTCCCTCCTACTCTAACATGCCCTGTCCAGGTAAAAAAGCAGTGCTCTCTTAAAAACTAGTGCATGGAGGAGACGTTGCTGTCCATCATACGGGTTAGGAAAGAAGTTTGGCAAGAAGATCTCTGAGCTGACGTGGAACTCGGAGACCACTTTTAGAAGGACAGAGAAGTCAGGCACCATTCTCACACCATCCGGTGAGAAGACAAGGAAAGGTGGGTCCTGATGAAGGGCTACGAGTTCGCCCACCCTCCTGGCCAAGATGATGGCAATGAGAAAAGCAGTTTTCCATGCTGCATGTTTCAGCTAGCAAGTCGCCATGGGCTCAAAAGTTCTCCCCATCAGATGGCACAGCATCAGCGGCAAGTCCCACAAGGGTACTGGCAAACAGATTGGCGGATATAAGTGGAGGAGACCCTTTAGAAATTTATTTGAGACCAGGTGAGAGAAGACAGAGAAGCCCTCGAAATCAGAATGGTAGGCAGAAATGGCCGACAAGTAGACTCTGATTGAGGAGTGCGAGAGGCCCTTCTCAGCCAGCGAAAGCAAAAATTCTAGGATCCAGTCAAGTGTGACAGAAGCCAGAGACATGTCTGAGGGCTGTAAGAAGGCCAAGAAACGAGACCACTTCCCAATGTAGGAACGTCTCATAGAGTCCTTCCTGGCATTGAGTAACACCGTAGTGACTCTATCTGAAAAGGTTAGTTGTCCACGAGATAGGCTGTTAACTTGAGCTTGTGGACCTCATGGAACAGAAGAGCTCTGCCCTCCGCTAGCAGCAGAGATTCTGGCACTGATGGGAGCGGATGGCGATCCTTGGTCAGCTAAAGGAGGTTGGCAAACCAAGGTTGTCTCAGCCACCAGGGGGCAATAAGAATGCACCTCATGTGAACCCTCATGAGCTTTTGGACCATGTACAGGAAGCTGTTGTTCCAAGGGTAAATCAGCCCGTCTCCCAAGGCCTTGGAATCTCGTGCCCCCCTGCTGCAGAACAGGCTGCACTTTGCATTGTATCAGGTGGCAAACACGTCTATGTGAGACATACCCCACTTTTTGAATATGGGACGTAGGTAGGTCCAGTTCAGCTCCCAGTTGTGGTGCTGAGAGAGACCCCTGCTGAGCAGGTCTGCATGCACTGCCAGAGATGTGTGAGGCAATGGGAAAAATGTGCCGAGGTATGCACCAGGCCCAAAGATCCAGAGCCAGGTAACAGAGACTGTGGGAGACCGTTCCTCCCTGTCTGTTGATATAACTGAGGGCTGTTGTATTGTCGGTCAATACAGCCACGCAGTTCCCTGTGAGAAGAGGCTGGAAACATTGGAGGGCCAGTTTGATTGCCAGGAGTTACAAAAAAATTATGTGATTTTTTTGAGGTCAAGGCTTGCCACCTGTGACCTATGGAGAGGCCATTGAGGTGGGCACCCCATCCCCACAGGGAGGTGTTGGTTGTGAGGGTGAAACTAGGAGTGAGGGGATGGAAGGGGACACCCTGTATCAGGTTGTCTGCCAGTGTCCACCAGAGAAGGGAGTCGTGTGCTTCCTGTGACAGAGAGAGATGAACCGACTGGGGCATTCATAGGGGCTTGAAGTGCTGTAGGAACCAGAGCTGAAGTGGACACATTCACATTGCAGTGAAGCGAAGGACTGCAGTCATAGCTGCCATCAGGCCCAGAAGGTGCTGAATTTGAAAGGCAGACAACATGTCTTGGAGCCGAATTTGTTGTGCAAGAGCGACAAGAGTGAGGGCTCTGTCCCGGCGTAGGAAGGCTTTGCCTTCCATGGAGTGGAGTGTTGCCTCTATGAACTGCACTCTTTGAGAAGAAATCAGCTGCGATTTCTTGTGGTTGACCTGAAGACGCAAGGAACAGACACTGAGGGCCTGGGAGACCTGTTGCATGAGAAGGTCCCTGGAAGGTGTGACCAGAAGCCAGTCATCCAGATACGGGAATACCATCAGGCCACAGAGGGGAACGACTACCATCATCTTGGTGAAGACACGTGGTGCCGTGCTGAGGCCAAATGGTAGACTCCTGTATTGGTAGTGTCCACCTCCTATCGCAAAGCGGAGGTATTGTCAATGGGAGGGGTGGATGGTTAAATGGAAATAGGCATCTTTGAGGTCGAGAGTGGCCATCCAGCTACCCCTGGACAGGAGAGGTAGGATGACCTGTAGAATTGTCATCTTGAATCTCCGGTATTGTATATAGGTGTTGAGGCTGCGGAGGTCTAAGATTGGCCTCTGCCTGCCGTTCCTTTTCGGTACTATGAAGTACCAGGAATAAAAACCGAGGCCCTGGTGGTCTTGGAAGTCAAAGGTCCTGTTTGATGGGTTTGGGCTGTTTCGGTCTGGCTTGTTGTTTAACAAAGTAGTACCTTTGTCTGGCTTGATATTGCAGTCTGTTCCCAGACAGGGATTGACATGGCCTATAGCTTCCTTCTGGTGATGGTTTAGTATACTGGTGCCTGGAGGTGTAGCGTGACCAAGAGCGAGGTCTAAAAGGCTTAAAAGGGGCAGAGACCCCCAACGACCTGGACACTTGGATGCTTTTATCTATGTCCTGCAGGGCCAAATTAGTGGAAGCGTGAAAGAGACCCTGGCCATCAAAAGGCAAGTCCTCTATGTATGCCCTAGTATCGGCAGGGAGTGAGGTGGTCCTGAGCCAGGAATGCCTACGGAGGGTGACTGCAGAAGAGAACGTGTCCAAAGCATGTTTGGAAGAATTGAGGATCTGCTTAGACAGTAACAACCCTTCCTTTTGCAGTTTTCTGGCCTCCTGACGTTTGTCATCAGACACCGAGGCCAAAAGATCAGTAAAGCGCTCCCAGAGAGCTATATAATTTGACGTTTTGATTCCCAGAGCTCCAGATGAATAAAGACGTCAACCGAATGAATCCAACTTCTTGCTCTCCTTATCAGAAGGTGTAGCAAGGGAATGTTTACTCTTTGAGGAGGAAGACACGACCATGGAATTGGGTTTAGGATGGATATGGAGGGATTCAGCCTCTGTCTCTTGTACCCTATACATGTGATCCAGGCTCCTGGAAGACACTGGGGCAGAGGATGGTTTATCCCATGGTGCCCTTGCTGCCTGGAGGAGAATGGTCAACATTGGGAGGGCAACTGACATGGAGATATCAAGTCATACGACATCAAAGACAGTGTCCGATACTGAGGGTTGGGGTTAGATGATCGACAGTCCCAGGGAATGTGTCATCCTCTTGACTAAATCTCTGTATGAAGAAAGGTCTTCCGAGGGAGAAATTGGAAGGTTGTCAGACACCATAGGCTTGGGGGAAGGGTCCCCAGGTGAACTTGGTCTTTCCGAATCATCAGTGCTGGAATCGGAGTTGGAAGACCTTGAAGGTGACCCCGGTGCCGATAACAAGGGTATGTCATCCCTTCGGGCAGGAGTACCCAATATCGGAGCGGTTTGCAACGGTAAAACAGGATTGCGACAGAGAGGCAAGGGCAGGCAACCTGGAGAGAATGTGAACGACGTGACCCATGTTCCCAGTCCAATTGTAGTCTAGGCATAAGCCATGGCATCAATGTTGACATTGGATAGGAGCTGAACCAATAAGGCATGTGCTGCCGATGGTCCCATGGAAGCGGCACAGGTGGATCAAAGTAGGTCGGGGAATGCAGTCTCAAATCCCCTCTGGGCAAATAGGAGAGCCTGGGTCTGGCATGACAATACTCAGGACACTCCCCTGATCGATATCAATGCTCCCCACGTCTAGAGGATCTAGAATGATACCGAGAGTCCGGTCTAGATCGATCGCTTGCCCAAGAAGCCTATGGGGAAAGATCTCTATGAGATTGGCGTGGGACGACCTCCTCAATCTCCGACAGTGAAATCAAGATGGGTCCAGCGTCCAACGACACCTCTGATACCGGGGGGTTCAGCTGCCAAACGGGCGAGTTCAATAGCTCAGTTGGAGGTAATTGTTGCATTGCAGGCAGCTCCAGTGCAGGAGGGTAATCGATATCGGGTTGCACCCGCTAAGAAGGAGGCCATGCAGAGCCTTTTGCATGCCAATGCCACTCACCTTGTGAGACTTATGCGGTGCAGGAGGGTAATCGATGTCGAGTTATGCCCACTGAGAAGGGGGCAATACAGAGCCCTTTTGCACACTGACGCTGCTCAGTTTGTGAGACTTATGCATGGGTTTTTTAAGAGAAGATTTCTTTCTCGTGCTTATCCCTTTCCTTCGTCTTTGCTGGCATAGAGGTGAAGAAATCCTTGTTCGGCACCAAACATTTAGAAGACGACGTTCCCACATCCAACGCCGACTTAGGGCAGAGAGGTGGGATCTGTGTTGGGGCATCTTCCGATGTTTATCCCATGGTGACGACCTCCTCAACCTCCGACAGTGAGATCGAGATGGGTCCAACATCCAAGGACACCTCCGATACCGGGGGGTTCAGCTGCCAAACGGGCGAGTTCAATAGCTCAGTTGGAGGTAATTGTTGCATTGCAGGCAGTTCCAGTGCAGGAGGGTGATCGATATCAGGTTGCACCCGCTAAGAAGGGGGCCATGCAGAGCCCTTTTGCATGCTGATGCCGCTCACCTTGTGAGACTTATGCGGTGCAGGAGGGTAATCGATATCAGGTTATGCCCACTTAGAAGGGGGCAATGCAGAGCCCTTTTGCACACCGACGCTGCTCAGTTTGTGAGACTTATGCATGGTTTTTTTAAGAGAAGATTTCTCTTTCTCGTGCTTATCCCTCTCCTTTTTCTTAGCTGGTGTAGAGGCAAAGGAATCCTCATTCGGCACCAAACATTTAGAAGAAGACATTCCCACATCTGATGCCGACTTAGGGCAGAGAGGCGGGATCTGTGTTGGGGCATCTTCCGATGTCAATGGAAGCGCCATTGGTTGAGAGTCCGTAGGGGTCTGAGCAGCCATATCCCCTTGAGGCAAAGGAGCCAATGAGGACTCCCAAAGTGCCGCTCAAAGTCTCACGGCCCTGTTTTTGCGGGTCTGGTTGGAAAATCTCAAGCAATGGCAGCAAGTCTCTGGACGATGGGTCTCTCCAAGGCAGAGAATACAAAGTGTGTGGCCATCGCTGAGGGCGAGTTTGCTGCTGCAGCCAGCACACCTTTCGAAACACCCCCACTTTTTGGCCATAAAAAAACAACAACACAATGGCACAAGAAAAGGAAAATTTCCCTCAGGTGAAATGAATAAAAAATTTACCTCGGGGGGGGGAGCCGCCAGAAGCAGCGGTGACCCTGAAAAAGGACATAATCCTCTTTTTTTTTTTAAGTCCTTTTAGTAAAACGAAGGAAAAAATGAGAAAGAAAACTAATGGACAAAATCCCTCGTGAGAGAAATAACACTTCTTCACCGACTGGCAGAAACAAGCTGTTAACAGCGTGGCGGTCAGAAAAGAACTGGCAGGATGTCTGCGCCCCACCCCCTTGGGCATGTGCAGTGGGGTTCCCACACATGCCTAGGATGGAGGCACAAAAATCCCATTGTGAGCTTTGTATACCACCGATTTGGATCAGCGCAGGCGCATAATCCCATGGGTGTGATGCACAGAGACCACAAAGAAGATCCGATAATACCAAACAGCTCAATACTGTTGAAACCCAAGACTAATGCACAATTTTTCCTGCATTTCTTCTTTCTGTCTCCCCTCATCCAAAACCTGCTATCAAACTATTGCAGACATATCCATGAACATGGATATTATTATAAATAATTACCATATTGAATTTCATTCAATCCATAGACATTTCACTCTCATACATATACACCAGGATGCCAGAGACAGGCATGCCAACGTCATATCAGAATGTAACGTTAGTTCCAGCCACTGGGCAAATCCCAGAGCATCACCCTGAAGAGATGAAATCACTTCCGGCTAGAAATGATCTCATATGGCAGCATGATGCCAATGTGCCCCTCCCCCATTTTCTTCCCCCTAGCATGTGAAGCACTGGTGGGGAATTGGGGGGGAATTGTCAAGAGATTTGGCACCCCTACACACAATATAGACTTAGAAGTGGAAAGTGGAAGAATTATGTATTAGATATTTATCAATGCAATACTGAGACTTATACCATTCCAAGTATATTGAAGTTGATAAGAAGGGTGTAAACTCTGCTTACAACTGTACTGTATGTTTCATATACTCTGATCAGATACCATGAAATTTGGCACTGTTTTCCTGCTGACTAAAAGTTCTTTGCTCATTAACTGCTAAACCAAGGAGATCCCCAGTCCAAGTCTCAATGTGTGGGGAATAAACAGCTTTTCAGTGTTACAACATTTGTCCCTTTACCACAGTAGCAGTTCTCAAAAATGATTATTCAAGCACTCCGTTTTTAATAAACAAGCCTGCCGTGTTGTGGTGATGATCCCAAATCTCAGTATGCCCACATTTGGACATAAGGGATAGGGAATAAAATTCTGTATCCAAAAAGCTACAGAAGCTGCTCTGTCCTGAGATAAAAGATTCAATATTAAATGTTGAAGTGAAAACCTAGGCCCAAAGGGAAACTGATGCAGAAACTGACTATTGCAGCAGACTTCAAAACACCCTCACTAGCTGAATCATAATCATTTATTGCTGTCACATCTATCACAGCACATCTTATTTAAAGAACAAACAAAAAACCCAGACACAAAGAAAAGGAATAAGCAAAAAGTATTTCTGAATTGAACTTGCAAAGCAGATTTATAGTATCAAATAACTCAGCTGTTAACTCTTACAATGTGTTCCAAATAGCTGAAGTGAACTATTCGTTTTTATCTAAAATAGCATAATTACAAAGCTAAATGTAAATGTATACTAGATACTACACATTTCCTATAAAGCCTACTATTATGATGCTCTTGCATCTGGATTAATGATGATTATCCATGCTTATTGCTCTTTTATGAGGAAGACAAGCAAGACCTTTCTTTCCTTTTAATTGCAGGGAACTATATCTCAAAGCTTGTTAAACTGGTGCAGACCAGATTTTGCAGAATGATTATATTAAAAATACGTATCATGCAAAACCCTAACACTTGCTGTATACACAAAAACTCTTATAGGATAGTCTAGTGAATACTCGCATAAATATAATTTGAATATGTATTAGCATAATTTTGCTTAAAGCTAATTTATTGGGTAATGATTTTGAGCATGATCCTGCCAAAGCTGAGCACCATAATGACCATATACAGTGTTCTATGATGAACCAAAATATGTATGGGTTGTCTTCTCATTTAAGCCTCTTGCACCCCTTTGCCACCAAGACTGGAGTCTGCTCCAGAACAGCATTTAATGTGGCACAACAGATGCAGCTAGTGGAGGGAAATATAAACATTGTTTCATTAAGAGAGGACAGTATTTCTTGACCTTGCCATTGTTAAAAATCCATCATTACCTGAGTTTTCAATCTGGAACTTCTTCCCATTCTCCCTCACTACACAGGCTAAATGAGCCATTCTGCATCATGGGTAATATGCTATGCTTATTCAGATTTCTGCAATCCTAGTCCTAATACACAGTTTATAAAACTTGTCTTTATGTTGATTGTGCCAACTTGCACTGCGTAATCCGCTCTGAGTCTCACTGAGACTATAAATACAGTAAATGAACAAATAAATGAAATATGCATATTTTGTTTGGGTCCCAGTCACAAAGTCTGATCTGTTTCAGATAAAGAATTTAGCACCTGTTCAGGTCCAAAGTGCTAAAGAAATACTTTCTCCTGATGCGATCAATGAGACTTAAAAGTGTTTAACTTAGACTAGACTTGGGCCCCTTGCTGCTAGTCAGTTTATTTTGTATACACACACACACACACACACACACACACGACAGTCTTCATGTCGCAATGTAGTATCTGTAAAAGATTCTGAAGTGTTATTGGCAGTGCTCATTCTTCCAACAAGGACTTTCATTAAAACTTGACATTTCAATACAACAATTTATATCTATATCTATCTGTCTACCTAGCTACCTACCCACACACACCCCCAGAAGGTATTTAATGTGGACAGTGTTACACTGTAAAACATGGGTTGGATCTAGGGATGCCACATGGGATCTGAGGATCCCCTGGAATTACAGCTCATCTCCAGGCTACAGAGATGACCTTTACCCCATTGAGGGCCCTGTCTTCCCTAAGTTCCACCCACAAATCTCTAGGAGTTTCCCAACCTGGATCCGGCAAATCAACCATCCCCATCAGTGGGGACCTGGCGGGAAAAGGGAGCCCCGGGCGCAGTCCCGTTGATTACCACCTCGGGAGCCGCCGGGGCAGTTCCAACGATCACTACGGCGGGAGCCACAGGTGTCGTTCCAGTGACTACTGCATTAGGAGCCACGGCTCCCGTTACCTCTGTGGCTGCCCCAGTGGTTACCATTCCGACTACCACCGTGGTTCCTGTGACTACAACTACAGTGGTGCCGACACCAACTGCCCATTCAGCAGCCGTGTTGGCTACCCCACCATCGATTGGCACAATTGGAGCCACGTACGCACTCCCGATCTACAGCCCGGCCGGGCTGATACCAAGTCAGGGTGGTGCGGTTCCACGAACCTATGTGCCAGGAGTCCCAACACCCTGGGATAAAGGGGTGACATTTCGCAGATCGCGCGATTGGACTAAGAACCTGCTGGACACTACCCAGACCACTTGGACTATGCCGGGAAGCCAGAGCCGTGACAGCCTCCTGGATCCCAGAGGTAGTTTTGGTCTTCCCCAAGGGAAGTGTTGCGGCGGGCCAGGCCAGACCCAAACCAACTTCCACCCCAAGTGGCTTGAGGGACCAGCGGATGCGACAGGGGCTCTGCCTGCGATGTGGGGAGAAAGGGCATTTCGCCGCTGCCTGCCCGAAAGGGGATCCCAATAGAAATCTACCACAAGAAGAGCCTAGAAGGTGGGCAACCTCTACCCCGAGAAAAGGTACCGCCAAACCGCGCAACACACGGGCTCTGTTTGCTAGCCCTGACCAAGTGGATACCTTGATGCTAGAGGAGGAGAGTGAGATGCAGGGAAATGAGATGGTCCTGTTGGTGAACGGCGCTACACAGCAGGACCCAACACCAGAGGCGCCTAAAATGGTGAGCAACTACCCCTCTCTCTTCTTTGTGACTGTTTTGGTGATGAACCCAGCAATGATGACCCACATTCGGGTCCGGGCTCTCATTGACTCAGGGTGCGGGAGGGATCTCATAAACCCTTCTATGGTTATGGGGTTGGAGGCAGCTGTGGTTCACCTGAAAGACCCAATAACTTTCACACAGATGGATGGGTCTCCGATGAAAAAGCCATGCCAATTTGAGACTGTTCCTTTAAGAATAGGCATTGGTGACCACTGGGAGCTACGCTCATTCGTAATAGCTCCGCAAGCCCAATTTCCTTTGGTATTGGGTAGCCCCTGGTTACATGGACATAACCCGTATATTTTATGGGAAGAAGGGGAGGTACAGTTTATCTCCCCAAAATGTACAGATCACAACTGGGACCCCGGGTGGGGAAATCCCCCATGCAATGAACCTCCACGAGCTTGTTTGGCAACGGAGGAACTTAACCGCATCCCTGAGGATTACCAATATATAACCCGGGTGTTTGAGGAGGAGGAAGCAGATGAATTGCCCCCCATCGTAACTCCGACTGTGCAATTGAGATCCTTCCGGGTCAAAAGTTACCAAAAGGAAAATTTATGCCATGAGTCCAAGTGAAAAGGAGGAACTTCGCCGATTTATTGATAAAAATCTGGCCCGTGGATTCATTCGGCCAGCATCATCCCCTTTTGCAGCACCTGTCTTATTTTGTAAAAAAAAGGATGGGGGGCTCAGACTCTGCACGGATTACCGGGGACTTAACGCAGTGTCTGCTACCAATGCCTACCCGATGCCCCTCATCAAAGACCTACTGGCTGAGGTGGCGAAAGGGAAAGTGTTCTCTAAACTGGACTTAAGAGATGCCTATTTTCGGGTTCGTATTAGAGAGGGGGATGAATACAAGACTGCATTTAATACCCCGCTGGGGCAATTTGAATACCGGGTGATGCCCTTCGGGTTACAAGGGGCACCAGGGGTCTTCATGAACTTAATCAATGAAGTGTTACACCCCTATTTATTCAAAGGAGTGGTTGTTTATTTAGATGATATCTTGGTCTATACCCCGGATCAAGAATCCCACACTACCCTTATGCGGAAGGTATTGGAAAAGCTTTTAGAACACAAACTGTTTGTTAAGCTGTCAAAATGTGAATTTCACCAAGAGAGCATTGACTTTTTGGGATACCGCATATCCTCCGCGGGGTTGGAGATGGACCCAAAAAAGGTCCAGGACGTTTTGAGATGGGAACCCCCAAAACCAGGCGCCAGCTCCAAAGTTTTCTCGGCTTCGCCAACTTTTACCGTCAATTCCTGCCACACTTCGCCCAAGTAGCCCTTCCCCTCACGGAACTTTTAAAAACCAAGGGGAGGGGATCTAAGGCTTCGGTCCCAGGAGCCCCGTTGGACTGGACTCCGCAGTGTCAACAAGCGTTTGAACAACTTAAAAGATTGTTCACGTCTGAGCCCATACTAGCCCACCCTGATGAAACAAAGAAATTCGTAGTGCAAGTAGACGCATCAGACACTGCTATGGGTGGGGTGATTTTGCAAGAGAATGCTCAAAAGCAACTACAACCCCTGGCTTATGTGTCGAGAAAATTTAATGACACAGAAAGATTCTGGCCCATTTGGGATAAGGAAGCAGCGTCTATCCGTTTAGCCTTGATCACATGGAGGCATTGGTTAGAGGGGTCCCGAATACCTTTTGAAATCTGGACTGATCATAAAAATCTTGAGGTATTGCGAAAACCCCGGAATCTAAATGCCAAACAGTTCCGGTGGGCTGAGTTTTTCTCCAAATTTCAGTTTACCCTGCACCACTTCCCAGGGAAAGCCAACCATTTAGCGGACGCTCTCTCTCGCCTTCCTCAGCATTTTTCTAAGAGGGTCGAAGTTCGGGAATCTATGTTCACCCCGGAACAATTAGTTGGTGCAGTTGTAACCCGTAAAGCTAAACAGGCACCTATAAGTCACATCCAGACATTGAATTGGGAAAAGCAGTTTTTATCTGACATCACCCCACCAGAGACGAGTGAGTTACAAGCCAGGGATGATGTAAAGTGTGATCCTAATGGCTGCTGGTACAAGGGAAATAAAATGTTTGTTCCAGAAGCTACCCGAGCCCAGGTTTTGCGCACAGTTCATGATTCAAAAGCTGCGGGACACTTTGGATATGTAAAATCCTTAAGGCTTCTGCAACGGAGCTTCTGGTGGCCCAGAATGAAGCAAGAGTTGTCTCGTTATATACAGTCCTGCCCAACGTGTAATCGTTGTAAAGCCAGACCAGGAAAACCTCCAGGCCTCCTACAACCACTACCCACCCCGAGCAGACCCTGGGAAGTAATCTCTATGGATTTTATCACTGATCTTCCCCCTCTAAACATATGACTGTTATTTGGGTGGTAGTGGACCTATTCTCTAAGCAAGCCCACTTCATACCGTTCCCCAGTATGCCGACAGCAAAAGGCCTGGCCAAAGCATTCATTCAACACATTGCCAAATTGCATGCATTGCCCCTCAAGATCGTTTCCGACAGAGGGTTCCATTTGTTTCCAAATTTTGGTCTGAGCTAATGACTCTAATGGGTATTGAACGTGCGCTTAGTACTGCCTATCACCCTGAGACTGATGGCCAGACGGAGAGAGTGAACCAGACGTTAGAACAATATCTAAGGTGTTTTTCTAATTATCAACAAGACAATTGGGTAGATTTGTTGCCATTGGCGGAGTTTGCTTACAACAATTCATGGCATGCTTCCACGAAAATGTCACCATTCAAAGCTGCCATGGGCTATGACAGCCCCCTCTTCCTTTCTTAAAACCTGGGGAGACTGGTGGGAAAGCCTCGACATGGTGTCAAACTCTCCGTGACTCCTGGCCCCTAATTATCGAGACTTTGAATGAGGCCAAGGCACAATATAAAAAACAAGCAGATAAGAAACGGGCCGGGGGATGGAACTTACAACCGGGAGACTCTATCTCTCGACTAAGAATCTAAGACTAGCGCAACAATCCAGAAAATTGGCGTGGAAATATATTGGTCCTTTCCGAGTGCTAAGATGTGTGAATCAAGTAACTGTACAACTAGACTTGCCTAAGTCTCTTAAAGCAATACATCCAATTTTCCATTACAGCCTTCTCAAGCCGGCCTTTCCCCCAACTAAAGAGCATCCTGAGACGTTGGATCCTCCCCCCTCTGATGGTTGACGGTGAAGAGCACTATGAGATCGCTGATGTTTTGGACTCTAAGATACTTCGTGGACAACTTATGTACCTGGTGCAATGGGTACACTTTGGGCCCCAATACAGGGAATGGGTGAAAGTTTCTGATATCAATGCACCTGATCACCTTAGAAACTTTCACGCTCGATACCCTGATAAACCTGGGGAGCCCCTATTCGCTCCTTCCTGAGTGGTGGGTGGGTGGAGTTTTGGGAGGGGCAGAATGTCAGAAAATGATGTCTTTGATGTTTCTCACTGCATCCATTGTGTTATGTTTCTACCCCGCTTTGCGCTTGCGTAGCTATGCAGCCTGAAACGTGGGAGCTTCTTCCCTGCCGCTTTTCCTTATCACGGTGGCCTTGAATGTAGGCTTTGGACTATTCTTGTTTCGCTGAGAATTTTCCAGTCCTGGGAAGGCAAGGGGAGGGGGGAGTAGTCTCCCGCTTATGAAGTATTTCTCCCGCCGGGAGTTCCCGCGCCAATCCTAGTTGAATCCAACCAGATTTGTTGCTTATCCAATCTTATCCAATTCCCTTACCCTCATTACAGCTACTTGTCCCAAATAATTTTTGTCCATGTGGGTCCTATGATCCCCAAAATAGCCTTTAAGTTTGCCAGCCTCCAGGTGTGGCTTGGAGATATTTTGGAATTACAACTGATCTCCAGACCACAGAGATCAGTTCCCCTAGAGACAAAGGATGCTTTGGAGGGTGGACTCTATGACATTGTTCCCCACTGAGTTCCCTCCTCTCCTTCTTCTCTCACTATTGAAGGTACAGTCCTGAAATCACTTACCATAGAACAGGCAGGGAGTAGGCATTGTGCTACAGGAAAGTTTAATATACATTGGTTTTATAATAAAGATTTCTCTGTCATGACTTATTACCTATTCATGTCAACCTTACAAAATTATTTTAAATGCTCTGTTGTTGTTGTGCAGTCGCACAGTCGAGTCCGACTCTTCGCGACCCCATGGACCAGATCAAGCTACCTGCTACCAAAGCATCTATATTGATTCCTATAAAAAATCCTAAAAAACACAGCATTTGCAGTTTGTACAATTTGTTAATGTACTCAAGTACAACATGTATTTGTTCCATTAAAATGTATTATTACGTGTGTGGCCCTGTTCAGATCTAACCGTAGAACACAGGTTTAGGGACATGTATTACATATAAAGGGCCATGGTAGCTCATAGCTTAAGACGCTGAGCTGCAGACCAGTAGCGTGTGACGGAGTGAGCTCCTGTCTCTGGCCCCAGCTCCTGCCAACATAGCAGATCAGAAGCAAGAAATTGCAAGTAAATAAACAGGTACTACTTCAGTGGGAAGGTAACAGCATTCTGCACACCTTGGCATTTAGTCATGCCAGCCACACAGCCATAGAAACGTCTTCAGACAGTGTTGGCTCTTCGGCTTGGAAACTGAGATGAGCACCATTCCCTAGAGTTGGATACGACTAGCTTTCGAGCAAGGGAAACCTTTACCTTTACCTTATTACATATAACCATTGCTTATCTAGGATACACTGAAACAAGGTCTTCTTCTAAACTCACCTTGACAACCTGCCTTTAACTGGGAACATACTGGTTTCATTTTAACAGCCACATATAAAATTAAAATCAAGTATGTATACATGGCACATGCGTGAATTCGTACATGAGACTGAAGGAGCAGGAGAGATCATACATACACTCCCATAATTAGCTCTAAGCAGAGCCTCTTAACACTGGAATTAAAATGTAACATGGTCTCAAATATTATAGATCGTACACCAAGACAGCAAACTTGGCTCTTAACAAAAGCCTTAGGTGAAACTGAATCAAGAAAGTGCTTACAGGTATAGAATTTCTTGGCTCTGACAACATAATCATTTTCTCTAATATATCAGACAGCACATAGCATATTAGAGTATTCTGTTATTTTGATTGACTTTCACCTATTATTCAAAGGCAATGACCTGAAGAAGGATGACTACTTTACAGTCCCTGGCACAGTGGCTCCCAGCTCCTGGTGATCCTTTATGTTGCACAACTACCACGTGCAGAATTGGAATTTTTGCACACTGTGGCAGGCCTACCTGAAAGAGAGTTTGTAATACAAAAAATGGTCTTGTGTAGGAGACGTAAACACAATAAGATACCAAGGTCTGCTGTAACATGGAATTTATAGTGATTGCCAGCAGTGTTCCCTCTAAGCTGAGTTAGTGTGAGCTAGCTCACAGTTTTTAGCCTCCGGCTCACACATTTTTGTCTTAGCTCAGGAAGGACATCTCCAGAACAAACTAATTTATGCCTGGCCCCACTGCTGGACCTCCTGGTGGCACCTGGTATTTTTGGCCACTGTGTGACAAGAGTGTTGGACTAGATGGGCCATTGGCCTGATTCAACATTGGCTTCTCTTATGTTCTTATGCAGTAGCCAAATCACTCACAACTTTAATGCCAATAGTTCACAAAGTAGAATTTTTGCTCACAAGACTCCACAGCTTAGAGGGAGCATCGATTGCCAGGAGATCAGGTGAATTATTCTTCAGTGAAGCTGGTATCACTGAAATCAGTTCTTGTGTTGAAATTTTTACTAACAGTAGCAGCTTAATATTCATAACGGAGGGGTTTTTTTGCTTCAATTAATATTTATATTTAACATTAATCATAAACATGTTTCATTTTAACAAATAGTTTTCCCTGCCAGAAATGCTCAATGTTCGTAGTTGAATTTTCCTTCCATGTCATCACTGAAAGAAAAGCAAAATCCCTGAAAATGTGTTACAAATTGGCCTGAAAATCACAGAACTCCTTGAAAGCTTCTGGAGACAGAAAACTATTTTTTCTCTAATTTTCTCCTCTAATTAACACTTCAGCACTATTAAGGTATTTGTTTCTTTATTTTAAAAACCTGATAAACCTGCATCCAAGGCAGGTCATGACTGATAACTGTCCACAAAGGTCACAACTGGTAACGATCCACAATACAGTATTTATTTATTTAGATATCTATACCACTTTTCTTCCCCAAACAGCTTACACTGTCCTCCCAGTCTCCATTTTATCCTCATAACAGCAACCCTGTGAGGCAGGTTAGACTGAGAGAGCAATTGGCCCAATGTAATGTAGCAAGCTTCCATGGCAGAGTGAGGATCGGAACCTCCTAGATTCTAATCCAACACTCTAACCACTACACTATACTGGCACACAGGGCTCTTTTTGTAGCAGGAACTCCTTTGCATATTAAGCCACACACCCCTGATGTAGCCAATCCTCCAAGAGCTTACTGTAGCCCCTGTAAGAAGAGCTCTGTGAGCTCTTGGAGGATTGGCTACATTAGGGGTGTGTGGCCTAATATGCAAAGGAGTTCCTGCTACAAAAAGAGCCCTGCTGGCACAACAGGAAAGAAAAACCAGAAAATTCAGGGAGGTCACTTAGATGACAGTTCCAAAATGAGCAGGTGAAATAGTTGCTAGGGGACACAATTCTGTAAGGAAGCAGTTTACATGGGAGCAGTTTGAGAGGGAAGGAGGCAAATGACTTTTGTCCTACATCTCAGGAAGGCTGATGGAAGAGGCCCAGATGTCTCATCTCTCCCTCTGTCAGGTGGCATGGTTGCTGTGGGAGGCAGTCTGGGAGAGGAGGAGCGAAATGGCAGTTGGTCCCCAGGAAGGTCTCTGATGGGGCCCCTCACTGGCCTCTCCCTCCCACTGATGTTGCATGATAGAATGAGGGTTGCTGATTCCCAGTAGGGAAATTCCTGAAGACTTGGGGATGAAGCCTTGTGAGGGAAGGGTTTGAGGAATGAGTCTGTTTATTCTGTAGCAAAGGTGAAGACTGTAACTACAGACTTTTAGTCAAGGAAACTGCTTTGATAAAGAAACCACTAAACATTTGTCAGGGTTTTCCTCATAGTTCTCCCACTCCCCAGTATATACATTTGACAGTCTTCATGTTGCAATGCAGCATCTGCAAAACATTCTGAAGTGTTACTGGCCGTGCTCATTCTTCCAACAAGGACCTTCATTAAAACTTGACATTTCAACAGAACAATTAAAAATAAATAAATATATCACTGTATAGCAGAAGACATCTTACTTGGACATTGTAAGTGTGAAAATCTGAAGTATTTAACAGACTGCGTCAGGGCCTAGAGTTTTAAATGTGCACTCCAGAAAAGCCTCACAGGTGCATTTTTGGTCACTGCTTTTATTTATTTGGCAACAACCTATTTATAAGTGCCATCTCTCACACTGCACTGTACCTGAGTATGCAGATCTTTTATGTGTGGCCTTTTTGTCTGTAACATGAAATAGTAAGGAAATATGTGGTGGCTATGTGTCCTTTTCAGAGACGGGTTAATGGCAACTCGCTTCATATAATACAGGAAAAGTCAGGGACATGCTAGGGTTAGATATTATGTTCTTCATCTCCCCCTTTCCACTGCAGCTGCCAAAAATACTATAGAAACATAGAGCTGGAAGGTACTCCCAAGGGTCATCTAGTCCAACCCCTGACACAATGCAGGAATTTCACAGCGACATTCCCCCACCCCCTGGAGATCCCTGCCCCATGTGACCCAGAAGAATACAGAGAGGAGCAGGAAACAGCACCCTCTCCTGCTGGGAAAGTAAGTTCAGCAGAGCAAGCTTTCTGCTTGTGTAGAATAAGATGGGCAATTTTGCCAGATTCTGCCTCACTGCACCCCCTGTGCAACACAATAGTTTTACCACATCCCCCCCCAACCTCCCAGCATCAGCTTTTCAAGAGTCACAGGAGGCAGCTGTGGGAAGGGGAAAGCAGGGAAGAGCCATTTCTGTTCACGGGATCTTTTAACATGTTATACTTCAATATCCAGAGTAGCCCTATGGGGCAACAGAAGTAAGGATTGGTTTATCATAGAGACACTCATGGAATTTCTGCTTACATGAGAAAAATATTAAATAGTTCAGGTTAAATGGATTATTTCCTGAAGGGTTAGCAATGAAAATTTTAACTTTGACAGTGCTGTCAGTCCTTTTGAATAACTTAGCTAAGAGGAAATACTCCATTTTCTGTACTTTTTTGTTTATTTGCTACATTCAGGCTGCAGTCACACACACTAAATAATCCACTTTCAATCCACTTCCAATGCATTTTCGAACTGGATTTTGCCAGTTCATACAGTAAAAATCCAATTGGAAAGTGCATTGAAAGTGGATTATTTAGTGTGTGTGACCGCAGCCTCAGATGATCACATTATTTCCATTGAAATCTTTAATGTTATTCCCATTACAAGAGAGAGCAGTTGCACACTGAAGTTTATATTCACCATTTATTCCAGAAGCCAAGCTGGAGCAAAAACCCAATGAGGAAAAGCCCTTTATGTATGTAACAATAATTCAAACTGAATATAAATCACAGAACCATGATATCGCCTGTCACTCCAGCATTTCACAGGTTGTGGTCATTTTACCGACACATTATAAGCAACAGATAATCTATGCCAAGGGAACTCACCAAAGCATTACTAAAAGGTGCCACAGATAAAGGTGGAAATTCTGAAACAGAATCTATCCTAGCAATGCTAAACAGTTTGCTGTTAAATGGCCTGAGGGCTCTAAATATTGGCACTGAACGAATAGATGTTTTGCATAAAGATTAGTGAACAAGCATTTCAGCTGAAGACGCCCACCTCAAACACATTGCATTCTGCATGCTAGCAGCAGCTCATGAAAGAACTTATTCCAACAACAGTCTGAAGTCTGTTGACAAGTGAAGGAAATAAATGACAAACATGTCGTTTTGTAGACAGTTTAGAGGCTGGCTGTTTTAGACAAGATGAAGAAAGAAGTCACTTCCCTTGATAGTTCAGATAAAAATAGAGCTCATGCACTGTTTAAGGGCATGGTTCCAGAGCTAGGACAGATTTTGAACCGGTGACACAAAGTTGGTTAAAAAACGAGTCTTTTTAGTTATTTTCATTCACTCCATCGATCCAGACTTTTCATCCTCTTACCGTTGCCGCTATTAAAACCAATTCCAATGTAACCATTTCCTGTGATGGATGACACTTCTGCTTTCAATGCAAATTTCAATGTTCACTGGTAGTACTCTTGATCAAGAGATTGTTTTTAATCCCTTTTACATCTGCACCCTAGGGTCTAATCTTTGAATATGTCTTTTTCTGCAATTGTGGCAACAGTGGTTTAAGTGGTAACTGTGGCCAGGAGCAAAAGCTCTACTTTGTGGCTACACCTCCCAGGCAGAATCTCAGGTAACAGAGCTGGGGGAATGCCAGCCTCTAGATGGGACCCAGGGATCCCCTGGAGTTTCAGCTCATCTCCAGACTACAGAGACCAGTTCCCCTGAAGAAAATGGATACTTGGGAGGCTGAACTCTATGACACTTTACCCCACTGAGGTCCCTGTCCTCCCCAGGATCCATCCCCGTATCACCAGGAGTTTCCTAACCTGGAATTGGCAACTCTACCCCTCCATCCCCCACCGGTGGTCAGGGGGAACCTGGCAACCCTACTCTGTGCCAATTGGAAAACTCAGTAAATGGGCAAGATGGACAGTGTTATGGCTAGTACAAGTCAGTTTCATAGGGTTATGAGATCATGGTTACAGTTCCACTGACATGGAATTTCCTGCTGCAATATTCAAGAAATGGGGCTTTAGAGCATAGAAACAGCACATTGCCATTTATGAACAGTAAAATCAGACAGGCTAACTACAACTAAAGGTTTCTGAGTTGAACACATAAAGCTGCCTTATAATGAATCAGCCATTGGTCTATCAAGGTCAGTCTATATATCTATTTCTCAATATTCCCCTCTGAGTGCAGATACTTATTTCCATAGATAGGGGGAAACACTCTTCCTCAACAGGTTTTTCTATAGACTCAGGGGACTTCCTTGGACTGCAGAAAAATCCAAAAAGTAAAAAAAAAAGCCAACCTTCAGGGAAAGTTGAATTCCCCCCGCCCTATACCAACTGAAATGGCCTCTGCAGGGATCTACTCCAGGCCCCACTGCATGGACAGTGAGAGACAGACTGAGACAGCAAGAGAGACAGACAGACAGAAGAGGATGCAAAACCAGGACTGGATCTGGGATTGGGAAGGATGCCTTCTGCAGTATGAATGCCTAAATAGCAGGGGGGTTGGAGCCAGGCATAGGACTAGGATTGCCCGCTCCAGGTTGGAGAATTCCTGGAGATTCTGTGGTGAAATCTGAGGAGTGCAGAGTTTGGGGAGGGGAGAGGCCTCAGCTGGATATAATACCAGAGTCCATCAATTTTCTACGGGAGGACAGATCTCTGTTGTCTGGAGCTCAGTTGTAATTCTGGGAGATCTCCAGGTCCCACCTGGAAGCTGGCAAACCTAGGCCTAGCAGCACCTTCTGGGTGACAAGGTATCACCTGACTTGTATGATTCAACTAGGCCTCTGTTCCACAAAAGCCACCCTATGAAAGTCAGTGTAGTATAATCATCAGAGCTTCAAAGTAGGGTTTGCAAGACCCAGGTTTAGATCCCCATCTTGCTGTGGAAGTTCACCAGGTGATTTTGGGCTAGTCACATACTTTCAACCTAACCTACCGCATAGGAGAGAATAATATTAACTGCTTTAATCCCCATTGTGGAGAAAGACCATAGTTTTCCTCAACAGAAGCTGCAGGCAGAAAGGAGATGAAAAGCTGAGGACAGAGGGGTAGATAAAGGTAAGTTGGCTGCTGAGTACGAAGGAGATAGGGATGCCAACTACAGGTTGGGAAATTCCTGGATATTTGAGGGGTGGATGGTGGGGACTGAGGCAGGGATGGACTTCAGACAGATATAATGCCATAAACTCTGTTCTCCAAAGCAGTCATTTCCTCCAGAGGAACTAATGTTGCCAACCTCCAGGTGAAGGTTGGAGATCTCCCGGAATTACAACTGACCTCCAGATGACAGAGATCAGTTCCCCCAGAGAAAATGGCTGCTTTGAAGGGTGGAGTATACAGTATTATACCCTGCTGAGGTGACTTCCAACCTCAAAACTCAACCTCCTAAGGCTCCACCCCCAAATCTCCAGGAATTTCCCAACAAGGAGCTGGCAACCCTAAGAGGAACTCATCTCTGTATTTGGGCAATCTGTCATGATTCCTGGAGAGTGGCTGCTGCTGTGGGGGAGAGAAAGCAGATGGGAGGACGAGAGAGTGACAGGGGTAGAAAGGGTGATGGGGTGGGGCAGAAAGGAAGTGATACGCATGAAGGGGAGAGAGAGAGAGAAAGGGTGGCAGGAAGCAGAAAGAGTATGAGAGAAGTAGGAGGAGAGGGGAAGAAGCAGAGGTGGGGGGAATGGGATAGCCACTCCCACAAGTTTCTTGCAGGTCCTCACTTGTATTATCTAATCTGTCAGTGGTACTCCAGGGTCTGAGGTGGAGGGCAGGGCTGCCATTTGGATACCAGAAGTAGGGGACTTCCAGCGTCTATAGGTTCCTTCCCACCACCACTTAGGTGGGTGGTCATTAAAAAATGGTGGTGAAATGGGATGGTGATTGCCAGCATCCTGGTGTGCTGATATCACTTCCGGTGCGACTGGAAGTGAGGTTAGCATGTTGCTAGTGGTGCTTTAGCATTCAGTCAAAACTCTTGTCCAAATGCTAGATTCTGCATTGAGCAAGGGGTTGGACTAGACCAGGGGTGTCAAACATGCAGTCCGGGGATCAGACCAGGCCCCCGAAGGACTTCTATCAGGCTCGCAGTGGAACTGGCTGTCTTCTGCTGCTGCTGCGTCATCGTAGGTTTGCAGCTTACAGATACACATCTGAACAGCATACTCAAGATTCCAGCAGCACAGACATTTTGATGCAATAATTCAGAGCAAGAGGTGTCAGTTATCAGACACTGTTAAATAAACAAAATATTGCAAAAGTGCTAATGTTTTAAGCATGTTTTTATTTTAAGTAAAAAAAAAAACCCTTTGTGTTTGTGTCCTTTATAAAGTTTATATCTCCACTGCGTGGCATTACATTTTATGACACATGTGGCCCAGCCCAACAAGGTCTCATTTATGTCAGATCTGGCCCTCATAACAAATGAGTTCGACACCCCTAGACTAGACGGCCTATATGGCCCCTTCCCACTCTGTGATTCTATGATTCTATAATTGCCAGTGAGTGCTGACATCGCTTCCATTTGCACAGGAAGCTATGTCACCATGTTGTCAGCAACATCACTATGTTCCCTGCAAAGCCCCACCCTTCATTGTGCACTACCTGATCCTTTTAACTGGAGATGCTGGGAATACAAAGCAAACGTTCTGCCACTGAGCCACAGCCACTTCCCTATTAGTTATTAGAGACCAACTTTTTTTTTTTTTAAAGGAGACAGAACGCACACTATATTGTTTCCAGTAAAGAACTCCCCTATCTACTGCCTGTTCCTCAGTTCTAAAGTATTTAAACTGTTTGTTGGTGTTAGCATCAAGTTGCAGCCAACTTACGGTGACCCCAGGTGGGGTTTTCAAGGCAAGAGACGTTCCAAGCTGGTGTGCCATCGCCTGTCTCTGCATCACAACCCTGGTATTCCTTGGAAGGTCTCCCATCCAACTACTAGCCAGGGCCAACCCTGCTTAGCTTCTGAGATCTGACGAGATCAGGCTAGCCTGGGCTGTCCATGTCAGGGCATTTAAACTGTACCCAGTCCTTAAGAAATAAATGTGCAGCTTGAGACCAATATATCAAGAGTTAAAGATTCCTTCTTCTGGTTCACAAAGGTGAAGCAACCTAAGAGTCGTTATTGCGCCACTATTTATTAGCATATGCCAGCTTGAGTTAAAATCAAAACCAGTTCTAAAATGTCAAGAGAAGCACAAATAGCACACCAGAGCTCGTTCGACTGCGTGACACAAAACTCCGTTACAAATCAGAATCAGTGTTCTTCTTCTCATAAAGCAATGCTGTTTTAAATTAAGGCAAAACGAATAAAGTAAACAGACAGCAGGATTTCACTCTCAAAATGACTTACTCTGAAATAGCCACAAAGACTTTACTGGAACACTTCCAGAGTCAGCAGACTGAAGAATGTGGTCTCTATCTGTTTAACTGTAATTTAAATTGGGAAACGTTTCGACAAAAATGATGTGCTAACAACTTAGTTCTGTTTTCCTTTTTCTACAAGTTTAGTTTCCTGCATTTGAAACAGAGAGTGGTAATACTCTGAATCTGTTGCAGCTAATCTAAGCTGAATGCCTTTTATTTTCTTCAGAAGCTGGAGCTCATGCTTATAATAAGCACAGCTATACATCTTTCTATTTCCCTAGGGTCTAAAACAAGCTTTCCTTATTTTGATAATTAAATGAGTCTCATGTTGTTCAGCTACAATGGTTACTCAGGACAGGGCTGTACAAATCCAAATTTTAAAACCCCCATAATTAACATGTTCAAGGAAATAAACTATATGAACAGAAACAGGAAGGAGCATGTCTCTGCTTGTTTGCTCACTGGTCCTGGGTACAAAGGACCAGTAATATGCTATAGTCAAATATACAGCAAGAAACATTATTGGCTTGGATCCTGCTAAACGTTCCTCTGACAAAACAATTTTCAATCTCCCATCCAGAATGAGCACGGAGGGGCACTTTGAGCTGCAACAGAAGTGGGGAGGCAAGGCAGTCATGCCCCTGCACTTCTGTTGCAGCTCAAAGTGCCCCTCCATGCTCATCCTGGATGGGAGATTGATAAAATTGCTTATCCTTCCATTAACACAGATTCAGGTGGGTAGCCATGTTGGTCTGAAGCAGCAGAACAAAGTTTGAGACCAGTGGTACCTTTAAGACAAAGTTTTATTCATAGGGTTGCCAGACCCCCACCAGGGGCAGAGGAACCCCAATTTTGTGAGATGCTTCCCCACCACCAACAGCTGGCCAACAGAGGGAAATCCTGCCCCCAACTGGCCCAAAAGGCAATGTGGTGATGTCACCTGGAAGTGACGTCATCACATTGCTAAAGTTGTACAGGGATGCTCTAGTTTCAGGGCAAAACTCTATGGTAAAATTGCCTACAAACCATTGAGTTTTGCCCAAAAACTAGAGCATCACACCACCCCGACATTGGTGACATAATAAAGTCACTTCTGGGTGATGTCATCATGGCGCGCTCGCTTTATGCACATGCCAAAGATCCTGGAACGGACCCAGGAGCCCCCGCCAGTTGCCAGGCAGGACCGCCAGCTATCAGGTAGGACCTGCCAACCCTATTTATACAAGGTTATACCTTAAAAAGAACTTTGTTTGTCTTAAAGGTGCCATTAGATTCAAACTTTGTTTTTATCCTTCCATCAGCAGTAACGTTTCTTGGGACACAAGCCATAGTATAAAGAAGCTACTTGTTAATAGAAGGATGGATCCAAAAACACTTTTGTGTTATTGTAACACACTTTTGCTCATGCACCAAAGGGGCCCAGAATTTATGCGAATTTCCTGTTGAAAGTGCAAACCATCCCCCCTCCCCGTGTATACTGCATTTCCCTGTTTTCAAGGATCTGTACACTCTCAGGGCCAACCAGAAAGTCCACAGGTCCGACATATGAATGCCAATGCCATTTTCGAGCTGAACTTGGCCATTTTAAAAAGTGCTGCATACATCCAATCCTAATTGGGCCTGCAGCACACTGGGACTAGGAAATATTCCCCCTTTCCCCTGCACCTTTTCCAGTGTCAAAAGAGCAGCCTTTTCGGCACTTGAAAATGTGCAGGAAGGTCAAGATCACCTGGTCCTGCTGTGTTGCAGACCCAGCCAGGATTGGGCTCTTCTTGCATTTTTAAATGGCCAAGTCCAGCTCGAAAATGGCACAAGTGGTCACAGGCCAAATCCATGGTTACCATAAAGTCTAGTTTGGCCCTCAGAAGCAGCTTTTCCAGAGAGAGGAAGGAAAGATCAGTAGTGTGAGCAGAACTCCACTCATAGTTCTTTGCATCCATCTCCTAATGATGAAGTCAGTTATGAATAATGTTTCTGACTGAGCATGAGGCTTGTGCTGCGTCCTTACCTCCTTCTCCTATTCCTTTCTTTCTCCTTTTGCATGCTTAGAACCAATTACTTACTTCCTGGGTTAGGAAACAACTTTAATTTGTTGCTTCATCCAAATAAACAAGCTGTAGTTACTAACTTCTTCATATTAGGGAGCTCCTAAACACTTGTGCCTGGAGCCTCAGAAAAGTTCTGCATGATCCAAGATTCAGCTGAACAATGCTAAGTTTGTATTGTAATGTAGAGAGTCCTTTTGGATGGATACGTTAAATATAATCCGACCATACAGTTATAGAAAAGGTGAATGCCTGCTTTTTATAATCTGTGAAGGGGTTTTTTAGGGGTGGCGTCAAATTTTAAATAACCTGGGTCACAGGAATTCAGTCTGATCTAATAGTCAAGACCATCCCAGTTCTCTGGAACTCCTGTCCTTTTCAGAAAAAACACTTGAGGTGCTGGGCAGGAGCATGAAAGAGACTAATTAATCTACTTCACTTTGCTTATTGGGCATTCCAATCTCCTGAATTTTATTATCTAGAGTAAACGGTTCAATGGTTCAGCCTCTCTAGCAGTCTACTTCACCAGTCCAAGGGTTACGAGGATTAATTCCAGTGAATATTCTCCCTTGTCCTTTATTGTTCAGAAGCTGTGAGAGCAGCTTCAAATGTCCTCATCGCCAGTCCTGAAATGGTTGATTGAGAGGACCCATCTATTGAAAGTTGCTGCCCTTCAGGAGCCATTTGTTGGCTCCATTCATAAGCCTTGAAATCACACACCCAACTTTAACTTTTCCTGGCATGCTGATTTATAATCCCACTTCCAAGGGCCTGGTGAACCACCCAGAGAGATGTCATGACCTAGCATTTGGGAACCTCCACCACAGACTACACATTTTAAAGCCCTGTCACAGTGCAAACCTAAACAGAGTTATATCCTTCTAAATCCAATGAATGGGCTTAGAAGGATATAATTCTGTTTAGGATTGCACTGTCAGTATATCACACTGTATGAAGAAAACAGCTGCCCAAGCATCCGTCATGTAAAATAAGCAGGGAGAAAAAGTTTCCCCTACAGTATTCATGCTTGTCTTTGGCTAAGAGACAAGTGTTTAAAAGAAGAACAAGGGAGCAGGTTTAGATAGGTTCACAACATATTTTAAGATAACACATCCAGAAACGTTGGGGGCGGCTTATAGCTGATCATCTGGTCCACCCTGTCAAAGGCTACTGAGAACCATCATGACCTCCCTTCATAACACTAAGGCAAACAACATGTGAAAACAAATCGCATGACTTGCCTGACACTGTGCCCCCCCCCCAGGAATTTTGTCCTCCTGGTCATTCCTCCTGGCAAGCAGGGGTCTTTTGGGGGGGAGCACACTGGAGCACAGCTCCAGGAGCTCAGGAGCCAAGCCCCGTCCCCAGCCGGCATCCCGTGGAGTCTTTCAGGCAGCCGAATGTCAATTTCAGCTCCATTATATCCTATGGGCCATTGAAGTCAATGGTGAAAACATAGGGTATATTCCGGGGGCTGGAGGGGAGGGGGCTTGAGGGAGAGGCTCCAAACTCACAGGGTAGCTGATGGAGCCTCTCCCCAAGATACTCACCAAGTTTCAAGAACATTGGATCAGGGGGTCCAATTCTATAGACCCTCAAACAGGTTGCCCCTATCCCCAAGATACTCACCAAGTTTCAAGAACATTGGATCAGGGGGTCCAATTCTATAGACCCTCAAACAGGTTGTCCAATTCTATAGACCCTCAAACAGGTTGCCCCTATGTTTCCCACCATAGAGAACAATGGAGGGAATAGGGGCAACCTGTTTGGAGGCCCATAGAATTGGACCCCCGGTCCAATGTTCTTGAAACTTGGTGGGTATCTTGGGGAGAGGCTCCATCAGCTACCCTGTGAGTTTGGAGCCTCTCCCTCAAGCCCCCTCCCCTCCAGCCCCCAGAATATACCCTATGTTTTCACCATTGACTTCAATGGTCCATAGGATATAATGGGGCCGAATTGCCGCCGAATTTCTTTCATTCCCTCCTTTCCTTCTCTCTTTTTCCTCTTTCCCTCCTTCTTCTCTTCTCTCTTTCTTTCTTTCCCACCTTCTTCTCTTCTCTTTTTCCTCCTTTCCCTGTTTCCCTTCTTCTTCCCTCTCTTTCTTTCTCTCCTTCCTTCCTTCTCTTTCTTTCCCTCTTTCCTTCCCTCTACTCTTTCTCTTTCCTTCCCTCTGCTCTTTCTCTTTCCTTCCCTCTTTCGTCCTTCTGTGGCCCAACTCTAGTGAGAAGGAGTTTAAACTTTAAACCCCTTCTCTCTTAGCTCCCCCACCCAGACTAGCTGGGGAAGGGAAGGGAAGGCTTTTGAAGATGCCTCCCCCCCTTTTGCTTCCCCTTCTGACATCACTTCCGGTGATGTTAGGGGGCGTGGCATATGCTAATAGCCCATTAGCTCATTAGCATACCATATGCTAGTGAGCTCCTGCAGCTGTTTTTCTATGAAAAGACCCCTGCTGGCAAGCATTGGCAATCAACCCAAGAGTCAGCATCCCAATTTTTAAAAACTTTCTTTCTTTTCTGTTCAGATTAGCAATAATGGTACAAGGATTCCGATTTCTTTACCCAGTTAAGAGCTTGTGAATGGGTGTCCCTTTGCAAGTTCTGCCATGGGTAGAGATCAGTCTCAAACTAGAACAGGTGTCCCAGGCTATCAACTGTAGACATCTTACTACAAACCAGATGACACCAACAATATTTATCAAAAACAATATTCATCAAATTCATCAAACAATATTTACCAAAGGATGCTATCACAGGAAACTGTCATATGACTTTATTAAACCTTCTTTATAAAACCAGATCATAACTTGTATGAAAATAGTAATACAGCAATTTATAGGACCTAGTGGCTGGATTTCACGGGTGCAGTATATGCCTATTCTCCTAAACAAATTTGGTAGCAAAAAGTTAAGGCTCATGGTGGTATTGGAAAACCACCTCAGCTGGGGAAACAAAGGAAAAATTTAAAGAAGTAAATATCTTTAAATACCTAGGCTTGGACCCTTGCGGAATCACTAAGGACTTTAACCGCAGAGCGGAAAGGACTGAAAATGTCTGTCCATCCCTCCATCTCCTTGCAACCCTGGAACCACATTCTCTACCATTCACAATGATCACCCAGTCCTCAGGGGTGCCTCCTCTGGAGACACATGAAAGGAGAAGCAGGAAAGCCTTTCCTAGGAGCATAGCTCTAATAATAGTGGATTGGGTTTAAGTCATATTCCTACTCCTGTGTCTAGGTTCCACAGTGTAATGGTTAGCATCCTGGACTTTGGAACCATATTGAATATTATACAATTTTTTCCCATTCAAGGTTTAATTTATTAGCAAATGCTGGATAGAGGTAGTATTATGGTATACGCTTAAGTACAATTACCAACCTCTATTTGTAAAAAAAACATTTCTGGTAGATGCATGTGAAACAGAGTGAGACTATCCCAAATCCACTGGACACGTTTAGTCTTGGAGCCTTCCTATAATACACAGTCCCTCAGCACTTCCCGAGATTTGCCTCTCGTTCATTTTACCAAATCATGAGCTGAAGTACATCCAATACAGCCCTACTGACTGACCCATCAAATTTGGCAATCGATAGGAGCAATCCTCCACATTTTATTTAATAGGGCTTCCTCCCAGCAAACCATTATTAGGACTGCATCCTATAAGAACTTACATCCTTATCCTTTGAGAACTTACAGCCATTTGTATGGAGAAGTTTGTTCCACTGAGTTTGAGTGTTTATTTCTTACTATGCATCCACTGTATTATACTCTCAGGGAGCAATCCCAAGCAGTCAACTCAGAAGCAAGTCCCATGCTATTCAATGGGTCTTACTTCTAGGAAAGCATCATCAGGATTACACCTTTAGTTAAGTAATAAGAAAATGTTATTTTTTTTCATCTGATTAATATAATGTATGTTATCCTCAGTGGCAAAGTATGTCCTGTTTAGCATCATGTACCCTTTTTTGTTCCAGTAAATCCATCAACTTCAATTTGGCTCAAAGTGGGCATAAAAGAATTGACATTCAATACTCGGACTTCGTGCAGATACTTTTTACAGTGTTAAATTAGAGGTCCTATTGATGAACCTGAATTCTCAGTGTTGTCCTATTGAAACCATTAACATGTTAAATTAAAATTAAAACTTTGACTAGATTGCACCCAGTGTTCACAGAGTAATAGTAGTTATGACATTTTGAGGACAAAACTTAAATTTTGCATTCATTCCAACCTACTTTTTCCAAAATCTGTACTTATACAATATAACATTAGCTACATAAGAATTAGTATGATGATACAAAATACTAATCTAATTTTTACAACTGATAGTGCTTTTCACTCAGGACTGTAATAGATCCACATTTTTCCCATGGATGACGACAGAACTTAGTATCTAAAAAATGCTCATGTGAAAAATATAGCTCAAATGCTCAATATAGTTCACATACAAGCTGTAAAACAGATTTTAAACACTAAGCATAAATGAAAATCCAGACATGTATACACTGAAACATTTTCCCCCAATGTTTAAGAATTAAAGATAACAAACAGTTCCCTTACTTGAAGAAGTTAAAACAGAGGAAATCTCCTGTTGTAGGTAAGCTTTTAACCCATATCCCAGAAACATTTTAAACTGATGTTTCCCTTGTTAAAAAATTCTTAAAAGAAAAACATTAAGCACTCTTCCCTTCAAAGGCAAACAGAGATGTAATACGAAGAGCTTACTGTGGATAGTGGTTTAATCAGGAAGTAGCCATTATCCTTTCGATACAGCACAGTGACAGCACTCCAGAACAACAAGCCGTGATATTTCTTTCTCTCAGTTAAGAGGAATGAAAGAACACATATTACTGTGTCCCAGCTTCACTGACCCCAGAGGTCAGCAGATGTCTATTATCAAAACCTATCAAGAAGGCATAATCCAAGGCAAGCATTCAGAACGCTCTATTTGTGTAAACACCTAAAAATCTCCCTTAACACAACCTCTCTCTCTCTCTCCCTGTGTTACTCACAAAACATGGCTGTCTTATTCAGAGATTAGCAATTATTGTAATGAGATACTGCCGGAGAGGGTCAAATAGTACTTCCTGCAGTTTACACATCTTGATTTCCTGGTAAACAAACTGAAAGGCAGGTGGAGCACTGAGATCACCGGTAAACATGCCAGTTCACGTGACCAAAACCAGCCCAGGTGAAGTATGTGACTTGCAAAATATAAGACAGAAATTGTTCTACCTGAGATGTGGAAACACTCTACCTGAAAACAATAAAAGGCACTCTAACAAGCAAAAGACGCCCCCCTCCCTTTGATCATCAGATCGCTAGAAATATTTGGATTGCATTATATTTTCCTCTCAGTGGAAACCAAACCTAAGGACATTTAAATTAAGTATAAATGTTCACCCGCAATAAAAAGAAACCATTGCCAAATTTCTCTGAGAACCAGGAAGCTGTATCAAGTTATGATAAAAATCATAGTGCATAATTATATATCATTCTTGGGGAAAGCAATTGCACAAAAATGCTTGTTCTACCTAAATTTATTATTAAAAGTTGAATCTTTTATTTTAATTCCATCGGTCCGGAAAGAGAAGTATTACCAAAGATGCCTATGAAGCAGGAATAAAACATAACTTCTCGAAGGGCATAGGAAGTAAAATAAACATACAAAAATATATTCAAATGCTGATTTGTGGACTACCTAAAGAACACTTAGTCCAGCCCTTTCTGAACATTCATCACTATTTAGACAGAGCAATACAACAACTTCCTACATATAAGTCCACAAGATTCCAACCTTGCTGTGCCACAGCAAACTTCAAAGTTGCTCCATAACAGTGATGCTTACCAGTTAAAGGAATGTTTTAGTAAAGCAATTGGGGTTTTGGTCATACAGAGAAGAAACACAAGTAAAACTGCCTGCCAGACTAGCACCAATGAAAACTGGTGTTAAATCACCAACATTTGACTGGAAATTTTTAACCTTCTTAACTAAACATACCCAGTACTTCTTTCTCCTTCCTCCCCATTATGACTGTCAAAATATAAATATTAGTTACAATAATTTTACTAAAAACTTGGTGGATGAAAACATCTTCCTAGATTTCTCAAGGTTACTGGAAGAACCAGTAATACTGTTTAGGGGGGTCATCAAGTCACAGATGACTTTTGGCAACCCTGTAGGGTTTTCAAGACAAGAGATGTCCAGGAGTGGTTTGCTATTGCTGGCCTTCTGCATTGCAACCATGGTTATTCCTTGGTAGTCTCCCACACAAATACTGATCAGGGGACCAGAGCTGACCCTGCTTAGCTTCCGAGATCTGATGAGATCGGGCTAGCCTGGTGTTATGTATTGGGATTGAATGCTATCAAGGTCAGGGCATATCTTATCACTAATAAATGATGTCACAACATTGTTGTGTATTACAAAGTGGGGGAGAACTCAACACAGGGATGCCATTTTCAGCGGAAACCTGTGTCCAGTGTAACATAAAGATTTGTTCTGTGATTGACAAGAGCATAATTTTTTCTAAGAGGAGGAAGCAATTGTGGCCAGTTCCCCACCAGCACTGCAGACCTCCACTAGGATGTTCCAAAGGATCCAAGGATTCCCAGGAACAAAAATTGCGGGAGGGGGTTTCATTGACCTGTACTGGGAAGGGAAAATCAGCAAAACATGCCTCCATCTCTTAAGGGCCCTGCACAGTTGGACATAGGCCCCTAACTGGAATGAATGTAACCAATAGTCAGTTAAGGACATAACTTCCATGCGCTTGCTAACCCTGCAAATGGGAAATATGCTAAAGGCAGGCAGGGGATAAAGGCAGCTTACCCAGAGAGGGTGGAGTCTCTGCAAGAAGAAAACAACTATCCATCTTCATCATTTTGCCTAACAACAATTACAACTGAGTACTGAGTGAATAATTTTGCAAATCCTGTCAACATATAGTTATGCTTCAGAGACAGGGAACTCATTAAACAAAGTCCTTTACTAGTTAGGAGACTGATGTACATCTTATATACTGGACATTAGTTTTGCACACACAAGTGCTATCCTCCTACTAAGTTAGTTTTCACATTCTGCCACAAGCTAATTTATTGGCCTGTGGTTTTAAGAAGGAATGAGACAAACTAATGGTGGAGAATTCCATGAATTACTACTAGCTATGGTGAGGAAACAGAACATCCCCATATAAAGGTAGCAAACCACTATGAGGCATCATCAGGGTTTGCCTTGGCCTCAGTTCATTTTTAGATGACTACTGTGTGAAACAGGATACTGGAATAGAGATGTGAGGGCCCAGGGGGAAAAAACACAGGAAAAACTGGGGAAATTATATTCCCCCCCCCATTTTCCCCCAAGGATTCCCCCCCCCATTTTTCAAATTGAAAAAACTAAGAAATTTGGGGAAGGACTGAAAAAAATCCCATGAAATATTTTCTGTTTTAGAGTAAGTAGAATGCTTCTTATGGCAAGGATTTTTATACTCAAAATACATAGCATAAAAACCTCTGAGGACGTTTTCAGTTTTTCCAATGGAAAAATTGGGGAAATTTGCAGAACACTGGAAAAAATGCTTTGTTTTTTTGAGGGAGGGAATGTTATGAAATGAAAGATGAGGTTTTTACTCAAAATGAGTACAATGATTTTTTTAGTAAAACATTATGTAAGACAGCATTAGATATAATGCATTATTAAAGGAGTTCAATGTTTTCAATTATTTGTTTTGTTTACTACAGAATTACTACCTTCAGTTTTTATTTTTCTTCCCTTTTGCAACTCTTTCTCACATTTTAAATTGGGTCTGTTTTTATTGGGTATATTTGCATTTTATGTTGTTAGATCCATAAAAGATACTTAGGAAAGTAAGTATTGCATATATTTAAATTTCCCCCAACAGTTCAGTTTTCCCCACTCCAAAAATTCCAAAAAATTTGCATCTCTGTGCTGGATTAGATGGACCACTGGTCTGATCCATTAGGGCTTATGTACCTATTAATAATTAAACCCTGAATGTCTAGAGTTGTGGCTTGCTGCTGTATGTGCTCTTCTTCAGACAGACAGTTCATTTTGAACTCTTGTAGGATGTGCATATCTGTAGGATCTGCATATTTATCCATGATTTATGTCCTTCCATCCTTGATCCATTTCAGTCTGGCTTCCACCTGGGGCATGGGACAGAGACAGTGCTGGTCACCCTAACTGACGACTTCCGGAGGCATCTGGATCGAGGAGGTGTGGCAGCGCTGTTGTTGTTAGATCTGTTGGCCGTATTCAATATGGTTGACCACCAGTTGCTGACCCACCGCCTCGCCGACATGGGGATTCAGGGGCTCGCACTTCAATGGCTTGCCTCTTTTCTCCAAGGTCAGGGACAGAGGGTGGTGCTAGGGGAGCAGCAGTCCCAGAGGCACTCGCTTGAATGTGGGGTGCCTCAGGGGATGGTGCTCTCCCCAATGTTGTTTAACATCTATATGCGCCCCCTCGTCCAGAATGCCTGGAGGTATGGGCTGGGGTGTCATCAATATGCGGATGACACCCAGCTATATCTGATGTTGGGTGGCCAGTCGGACTCCGACCCAGAAGACCTCCACCAGGCTTTGCAAGCCGTGGTTGGGTGGCTCAGGCTGAGCCGGCTGAAACTAAACCCAACGAAGACGGAGGTCCTGTGCTTGGGTCGGATTGGTCTGGGGTTGGGGCTCCCACTTCCAACCTTCGATGGGGCACCTTTGGTGCCAGCACCGGACGTTAAGAGTTTGGGAGTGCTCCTGGACCCCACTTTAACTATGGGGGCCCAGGTGGCAGCCACTGCCAAATCAGCCTTTTACCACCTTCGGCTGATTCGGCAGTTGGTCCCCTTCCTTGACCGCGATGACCTGGCCACAGTGATCCATGCAATGGTCACCTTGAGGCTAGACTACTGTAACGCTGTCTACATGGGGCTGCCTTTGATGCAAATCCGGAGGCTGCAGCTAGTGCAGAATGCTGCAGCCAGGCTGTTGGTGGGCATTCCTAGGTGGGAGCACATCCAGCCTGTGCTGAAAGCGCTGCATTGGCTGCCTATAGCATACCAGATTCACTTCAAAGTGCTGGTGCTTACCTTTAAAGCCCTATATGGCCAGGGTCCCACATACCTGAGGGACTGTCTTTCTCCACATGTGCCCTAAAGAGCACTTCAGTTGGGGACACATCGCCTGGTGATCCTATGCCCCAGGGAGGCCAGGCTTACTGCAACCAGGGCCAGGTCCTTTTCAGTGGTGGCTCCTACCTGGTGGAATGAGCTCCCGAAGGAGATCAGGGCCCTGCGGGACCTTTTACAGTTCTGCAGGGCCTGCAAGACAGAGCTCTTCTGCCAGGCTTTTGAGTAGGAGCCGCCGCCACCTCTACCGCGATCGTTACCATCTGTGGTAGACTTAAGGGATGGCCCTAGGAAGATCAACCTTGCCTCGCTGTGATCAATACCGCTGGATGGGGCCGAATAACATCGAGTGGCAGCCTTTTGTGAAACTGATCCCATCTGGTTGAAGTCTGTTTATTATTGAGCACTTTAATATGGAATGTTCTATCTGTTTTTATGTTGTTTTATCCTTGGCACATGGTTGCCCTATTGTAAGCCACCCTGAGCCTGTTCGCAGGGAGGGTGGGGTAAAAATGGAAATAACAATAACAATAACAATAACAATAACAATAATAATAATAATAATAATAATAATAATAATAATAATAATAATAATAATAATAATGAAGAAGAAGAAGAAGAAGAAGAAGAAGAAGAAGAAGAAGAAGAAGAAGAAGAAGAAGAAGAAGAAGAAGAAGAAGAAGAAGAAGAAGAAGAAGAACCCGTATTTTTTCCATCAAGTCATAGACTCCATAGGGTTTTCAAGGCAACAGACGTTCAGAGGTGGTTTGCCATCGCCTGCCTCCACGTCACAACCCTGGTATTTCTTGGAAGTCTCCCATCCAAATACTAGCCAGGGCCAACCCTGCTTAGCTTCCAAGATCTGACAAGATCAGAGTAGCCTGGGCTACCCAGGTCAGAGATATACTTCCCACATCCATTTCCATATATTCCACCATGACTCTTTTACCAACACTTGGCACATGAACCTCAGTAAATCCACAAAAACTTGTCTTGCACAAAGATTCCACTGAAATAAGTGCCAACAAGGGAAATTATGGTGTTCTGACACATAGGTAAATAAGTGTTCATACAAAACAACTTAAGTCATACACTGAAACATTAGGAATATAGTTTTCTGACATTTTCCTTGGTCATTCTCAACCTCCATGTGAAATATGAAATACAAGAGACTGAATAGCATAAATGGGTACATGTGCCAGTCATTGTTTCCTCTAATATTATGTGATGGGGGGAATATATAGATCAGTATGGGATCGGGCTATGGTTCAGTGATAGAGCATCTGTTTTGCATGTAGAAGGTTTGAGGTTAAATCCTCAGTATCGCCAGTAAAGAGCCTCAGGGAGTAGGTGATATGAAAGACCTCTGTCTCAGATCCTGAAGACCTGCTGCCAATCAGAGTAGACAATATTGTCCTTGCTAGACCAATGATAAAGGCAGCTTGAAGTGTTCACTATGGTTGAAAGGGATATCTGGGTTTGTACTGTACTGTACACGTAGATTTTGGTCCAAAGGTTGGTACAACAGTGCTAGTACTGTGAGATGACCCATAATGTTGAGCTATGATGTTAGGTTGATGCAATGTGTATATACACTACTTTTATGCATACTGAGTTACACATGCATCATGTGCAAGTCCAGTGAAAGATACTTGCACTGACACTTTTTCATTGGCCACAACAATTCAGTTAGGCATGGTCACACAATGAGACTAGTGTATGCAATGGTTACATTTAAAGTGGAAACTTCACATATACAGGGCCGGCTCCAGGTATTTCTGCGCCCTAGGCGGGGGCAGATCCCAACCTCCCGGTTGGGCCTGGAGACCCAGCCATGCCGCCCCCCCTCCTCTCCCCCCCCAGGGAGGAGGGGGAGGGCGGGCAAGCTGTGCTCTGGCTGGCCGCTGCAGGCCGCTTCCTCCTCCTCCTCTTCCCCCCCCCAGGGAGGAGGGAGAGGGCGACTTGCGCCCTCGGTGGGCGCTTTTCTGCGGCGGCGGCAGCAGGGAGACCCTGCTAGCCGCCGCCAGCCGCTTCCTCCTCCTCCTCCCCCCCCCACGGAGGAGGGGGAGGGCGACTTGCGCCCTCAGTGGGCGCTTGTTTTCCGTGGTGGCGGCAGCAGGGAGACCCCGCTGGCCGCCGCCGGCCGCTTCCTCCTCCTCCTCCTCCCCCCAGGGAGGAGGGGGAGGGCGACTTGCGCCCTCGGTGGGCGCTTTTCTGCGGCGTCAGCAGCAGGGAGACCCTGCTGGCCGCCGCCGGCCGCTTCCTCCTCCTCCTCCTCCTCCCCCCAGGGAAGAGGGGAGGGCGACTTGCACCCTCGGTGGGCGCTTTTCTGTGGCGAAAGCAGCAGGGAGACCCTGCTGGCCGCCGCCGGCCGCTTCCTCCTCCTCCTCCTCCCCCCCAGGGAGGAGGGGGAGGGCGACTTGCGCCCTCGGTGGGCGCTTTTCCACGGCGGCGGCCAGCAGGGTCTCCCTGCCACTTCCTCCTCCTCCTCCTCCTCCTCCTCCTCCCCCCCAGGGAGGACAGGGAGAGCGACTTGCGCCCTAGCCGGGCGCTTTTTCGCGGAGGGGTGCCCGGTTAGGGCGGCGGCGGGAGGCTTTTTGGGGGGGAGCGGGGCGCCATTTGGCGCCTCTGAGGCCGGCGCGCCCTAGGCGAGCGCCTAGTTCGCCCAATGGGCGATCCGGCCATGCACATATATTAAAACATTTTTGTGTACATTTTCTTTCAGTCTCTGATTTTACAGGAATAAACATGAATAAAATGGGGAGAAAGTATATTGTGATTTCTACTCAGACACTTCTGTGTTCTGATCTGAAAGTGAGGAGAAGGTCAGTGGACCCTTAACCCATCTATCAGTTGATGAAAATGCCCAGATTCAAATTCTGCCACAATCCAGTGTGACCTTGTAGCAGAATTCAGGATGGGGAATTGCAGGTGCAGGGATAGAGCTATGCATATGGTAGCCAATCTTGGTCTTGTGCACATGGAACCTATTCACATATGCTCCCTCCCCATGATAGAGAACACGTGAAAAAGTTCCCAATCACAGATATGGAGCCTAAGCTCAAACTCTTCATACATGCAGAGAGTCTGTCTACAGAGTCCATGCTCATGAGCTAGTGGTCATACATAGGCATGGGGCAGGCCAGAGTACTATGATCGCTCCGCCTATACACATATTGATTTTAATGCATGTAGGATGCATACCTAAGAACACATTCCTAGAAGTAAGCCAAACTGAATAAAATGGAACTTACTTTTCAGTAGAATTAAGAATTGCTCCCACTATGGCATACATAGTTGGCTATAGCACACTACTTAATCTTATTCCATATAAGCGAATGGTTTCCATTTAGTGTTATAGGAGGAAATAAAATGGTGTGATTTGGAGCACTGATGTGGCAAAGCCAAGACTGCCCCACAGTTCTGAAACTGGTGACTCATCCCTAACTGTCAGAGTTCCAACAAGAGGAACAACTATGTGCACACAGAGAGGTGGTACTTTACCATCTGGGGTCCACACACACGTATAGGTCATAGTGACTAACTAAGAGGATTTCCTCTCTCATGCTTTTTTGTACTGGCATGTAAAACAATCAGGAAAACCCATATAAGGGTGGTGGAAGGGTGGGAGCACAACGGTCAACTGCCACAGGCCTTAAGCCTGTTACGTATTCTCATTGAGAGAACTGTGAACAAAAACCATTAAACTCAACATTTAGGCTGGTTTATAAAATCTCATAAAGAACACTGAATCAAATGCCTTTACCAGGACATAAATCCAAATAATTAAGTGGGATTTATTTATGCTGTTTGTTCCACATGACAGAGCTTTGTTTTTAAAGTGTAAAAAAGATAACTTGGTCATTTCTACACAGAACATTTTGAGGTTCAGACTCTTTATGGTTTTGAGTGACAAGAGTTCTCTTGATATACAAAACCTAAGAATAGGGGTGCCGGCATCCAGGTGGGACCTGGGGATCCCCTGGAACTACAGCTCGTATCCAGACCACAGAGATAGTTCCCCTGGAGAAAATGGATGCTTTGGCGTTGTACCCCACTGAGATCCCTGTTCTCCCAAGCGTCCGTCCCTAATTTTCCAGAATTTCCCAACCTGGAGCTGGCAACCCCACCCCCCATCCGCCACCAGTGGCCAAGGGGGATCTTGCAACCCTGCCATAGAAATAGTTTTAAATAAATTCAGATTTCTGCTGGTCTGCCTGGTACCACTACAGCCTCTGCTCATGAGAGCAACCGTTATCTTCTCTTATGACCTATTCTAACCTAGCAAATACAACCATAAAGGTTTCTTTCTTTTCCCCCTCTGCTACAACAATTTACAGTTAGTCTTTCCAGATATTTTAATATTTGTTTAATCCTTATGACACCAAATCTCAATTCAATGTTAATACTGGGAAATAATTTATTTATGCTAGAAACTCACTAACGTTTCTCTTTGGTTCCCATTGCTAAAACAACAATTTTCTTTTGATAAACTATTTGATTGAACTGGATGACAGTCGAACCAGGAAACTGTTTATGGTTTGCAAAGCCATGCCAATAGTGCTTGGAATACTTAGAATTTTAATACTCTTGACCACAGAAAGTTCTGCACCTAGGGTTCAAAGGTTATAGTAGTCTCACCCCCATTATTTCCCAATGCCTCCTTTGTATTTCTCCTATTGTCAAAGTGCAAGAATGTTTTCTGGTCAACAGGATGCTTTTGGTCTTATAAATTATTGTAAATACGGTGCCCCATTTTGTGCTGGTATTACTTTTTCCAAATTGTTGTTGCATTTGGAAAATCTATTGTGCAAGAGAGATGGTCTAATTGTCAAGTTTTAAAGTAGTTTGATTCTCATGCAGAATGCTGTTTTTAGTCTTTATTTATTAGTGCAATCTACAGGAAGTTCTATTAATTTGGCTTGGTGACTAATATTATTTCTCTTCTGTATTCTAGTGTTACAGTATGGTGGTTAGAGCAATTAAATTTGATTTTAATCAAATGCTAATTATTTGATACAACGTGCATTGACCTTTAACACACCATCAGGAAGGTGGAATCCCAAATATAGCACTTTTATGCTAGTTACACACATTAGTGCCACCAAGTGGAGGACACATTGAATTGTTCCTCAAGGTAACTTATCATTGTGTGGCATTTGTAGTTGGACCAAATCAACTGATGAGCTGCTATGCATGAACCATGTGGCATCAGCCGCCACATGGAATAATTTATATTGGCCAGCAATCAGGGGTACAATAGATCAGCCAATATTCCAAGGCAGTTATAGAAAATAATTACTTTTTAAAATATTAAGACAATTTTAAATAATAGCCAGCAAGAAACATTGCCTCATCTTAATAAGTAAAGCTATAAGATTTGTGACCAGACAATAGCAGAGGAGGGGAATTAGTACAAATAAGGCTGTCCTTTATTGACTTTGCATGATATCTGTTATAGCTTTCTTCAACTACACATCTTTCAGGCAGGATTTGAACAGGGAACTCAGAATATAACACTGAACTTTCTGAAGTCACCTCCAGCTGCACTTATTTCAGGCTATATCCCATAACAAAATCAAGGAATGGTAGTATAAACAATTTAACACAGTGTTCTGAAATTACATTTCCTCCCCTGTATTGTCATTACTTACATTATCCCTAGATTCGGAAGAAGCATTCAGGTTTCTAGTTTGTTATAATTGTGGACATTTTATTTTTTGCTTATTTTACTCGATAACAAGGAAATTACACTCCTGCAACAGCACTATATCAAGATGGTAGAAAAAGATAGTATCTGATTTTTTGTTATAATGTAGCACTAATAAAGCTTGCCTTGCTCAGACTGACAGCCCTCAGGTTTTTAACCTAAAATTGTCCCCATGAATATGCAGGGAAAAAAGGAATTTAATTCACACTGACTATCTCCAATGCAATGCCAGCTAATTTGTACTTGGTGCTATGTAGTAAAATATTAATAAACAGCTTTTAAAAGCCTTAAGTACTCAAAAAGGAAACTAAAAACACTGTTTCAGAAGCCTTGTTTTTTTTTCTAGAAATAACAAGGACAAAAGACCACAAAAAGCTGTAAATATGTATCCTTTCATTTATCTATCAACAGAAAATAGACACACAGCCTGTGAGAATACAATATTCATTTTGCTGCAGAAGAACAGACATTGCATAACAATGAGATTTGCTAATGAAATCAACCATCAACCTGGAATACATATGTATTAAACCAAGACCTCAGTGTCATTTTCTTTTTGCATCGTTTGTTCTTTCTGTTTCCCCCATACACACGCTCTTTTCAGTATTTTGTACTCTTTTCAGCTTTTTCGGCTTCAAATATGGCACTGCTGCAAAATATTGCGTAAATATTAGAGGCGCAACGCTTTTGACTTTAGCACTTTCCCCTGCTAAATGTAGATGCTAACTGCATAGCTTCTATCAGCATTGTTAATGCACCCTTGAAGGAAAAATCAATGGGTACTAAGGAGACAAAGGAGGTTATTTCTCTGGAAAACAGTTGAGAGTATCTCTCATCAAAATTGTTTGCCATTTAGATTGTGAAGGTGTACAAACATTTATAAATATACAGTACCATACAGAAAGTAAAAAGAGCATCTCTCTTCTTCCATCCTACTTTAATGCAGTCTTTCCAGTTCCTCCAACTGTTACTAATGGTTATAATGGGCAGCTAGAACATTCATTAAAATTAAACTGTGTCAGTATGCAAGACCACTACCATCATATAAAATACTGTAAAATAATCCTAAAGACCTTGTAGCAAATGCAGAATGTAGTCTGTACACTGCGTATCTGAACAGTCGTGTACCTGAAAAACTGAATTCCAAATGCTTTGTTCAAAAATAACAGGTTAGATTTGTCACGAGCAACAACATTCTTTTACAAATGTGAAACCAGACGCTGTCTCTAAGAAGATGCTAACAATGGGTGGTTTCAGTTTTCTGAAATATATTACCAGAGTGCATAAATTGGGTTTAATTAACCTGCACAACTAAGAAAATTATCAGCACATCCTTCTGTTGATGTAATTAATCCTAATTCACAGCACCAATAATTTCTCAGATAGCTGAATGCTACTAACTAAAGGAGTAACTCACAAGCACTGCTGCAGTACACCCTTAATTCATACTGTCATAGCTTGTGTAGGAGACCTGCACAAGCCCCACAGAAACGGATGGAGCAGCTCTGCTTGGTTAATTGTACCCTAATATTACAGTGTCTGACTGTTGGCTGATGTTAATTCCATTGTTACTGATTCTCACTTTAATCTATTTCCTAACTTTAGAAAGACAACAATAACAACAGAACAAACTTCGCTAGAACTATAGTTTACCTAGCCTTTACACTTACACAAATTAAAATTATCCTGATTTCACTGGCAGAGAATTCATAGCTTGGCACCCCTTTTACTAACGATTTGTCTAGGAGTATTTGACACCACAGCTAGCATAACATGGTTTGTACGTCTGGGATCCACCAGTTGCTTACTACAGTGGTCTTCAGCTCAAGGGTAAGTCATGGGACCCTCAGGCAATGTCCCTTCTAAACTGTGGAGTCTTGTGAGCAAAAATTCCACTTTGTGAGCTAGTGGCATTAAAGTTGTGAGCAAGTGATTTGGCTACTGCATAAATTAGTTTGCTCTGGAGCCATTGTTCCTGAGCTAAGACAAAAATGTGTGATCCAGAGGTTAAAGAACTGTGAGCTGGCTCACACTAACTCAGCTTAGAGGGAACATTGCCCTCAGGTAGATCACAAAGCCTCTTCTGCTAGTTGCAAGAACCTACAGAGCTGCTGTTTCTTTTTTTTATAACAGCACAGACAGCAGAGGTACTATTGCTATGCCTCGTGCCTTTACTGGCATGCACATGAAGAACTACAGTACAGTGAGGCATGGGCAGTCTTAACCAACGGGCACTGGGGAAGCTGTCACGTACCCTGTCTTCAGGGAACCTCTTTCACCCATGGTCCCACCACCTTGAAGAGAGGGAAGAAGAGCAGGGTTCTGCCACCACTTGTCCCTACAATGTTTGGGCAAGTGGCTTATGATGGCAGCTTCTGCCCACCTTGAATGGGATAAAGACAACCCCTTGCTTGGCCCCAGCAGGGGAACAGGGATTATGAGGCCCTCTCCTGAACTTTTTGTCCAGGGCCCCAGAATCACTAAGGCCACTCCAATTGTGAGGTAAGGTCATTCGGTGTCGGAGACCTTTGGCTTGTTCGTCACCATTGTACTATAGATTTGCTTCTGCAAAATGAGTTACTGTAGTAACCCATAAAATTAACAAGCCATTTACAGAAAACTAAGAATTAATGCTTAAAAATCTAATGTTTCCACAATATAGTAATAGAAGGGTATGGATGGGGGAAAGCCATACAAGAAAAATTAAGAGTCAATGATCTAGCTTCATATGAACATTAGTGGTCAATGGCCAATATCAGAAGAAGAGTGAGACTTATTCCATGAAACCAAGGAGCCTTGTTTTTCTCATACAGCAGTCCCCTGATACTACAAAGCAAGCTGCCTGTGAAACTGAGGGGGAAATTCAAAAGTAGTTTGTATTACAGTATGGGGGTTAGCTATTCAAATATTTTAAAATTGTAACTACTAATGGCTAGCACAAGACCTTCATATTAGTCTGATAGCTCTTCAGATCCTGGCCAATATAATTAAAGGATCATCCATGCATGATTGTGGAGCTGCAGTGGCTCAAGTGGTTAAGACGCTGAACTGCAGGCTGTGGAAGGTCAGTAGTTCAGCAGTTCGAGACCCGAGAGTGCCGCATGACGGAGTGAGCTCCCGTCTCTAGTTCCAGCTCCTGCCAACCTAGCAGTTCGAAAGCAAGAAATTGCAAGTAGATAAATAGGTACCACTTCGGTGGGAAGGCAACAGCGTTTTGGGCGCCTTGGTGTTTAGTCATGCCGGCCACATGACCACAGAAACGTCTTCGGACAGCGCTGGCTCTTCGGCTTTGAAACGGAGATGAGCACCGCAACCCTAGAGTCGGATTCAACTGGCTTTCAAGCAAGGGAAACCTTTACCTTACCATGCATGATTACCTTCATTTTTAACTTGAGTCAACTGAGGAATAATTCTGATGACAACTCTGATGACAACTTGTTCAGCTGCAAGACAATTCTTCTCAACTTACGCTACAATCAAGGTTGGATCAAGACCAAATTTTCTGCTAATGGAAGACACTTCCATCAGCAGAACAGAACTTTCTTGACTCTCCTCCTTCCGCTGAAGCCCCCTGGTCTCTCCGAAATGCTCGTTCTGGTAGACAGAGGACCCCTCAGGAATGGCACGAGGGGCAAACTGGGGGTCTGCAGCAGTCACATGGAACTGGCAGAAATTATACCTCCCATTCCATTTGTGGAAAATTTAGTCTGGATTCAACCCTCCATGACAAAGTAGTTATTAAAGTAGATTCTAAATTGTGTTGGTGACTGCACAAATTCATCAGGTGTACATTTCTGAAGCCTTCTCAGATCCTTGTGATCAGCAAACTGCAATCCGGACACATGACAAAACATACCATGAAACCCCGGGAACCATGCTTCTTATTTTTCAGGAATTTCAAAGTAAATCCTGTATTTCTCATTCATCCAAAATTTCTTACCAAACTCACAAAAGATTTGCGCATTCATTGATCTTAGTATCAGCCCTGTTTTCAAGCCTGAACTTCCTTGAGAACTGACAGGACGCTTCCAAATAACTATTGTAAGGCCAGCCCTTCTACTGAAACCCAGCAGACTCAGAAAAAAGTTAAATACGAGACAGATCATTATTTACAAATAATTCCGAGCCATCTAGGTTTTCCTCCTCAGAAACCAGCAGCTATTACATTTACAAACTACTGTAAGGAACTGAGGCAGTTAAGCTCTCTTTCCACAGGAAGGGCCACAAGCATATGGGTTTGAGAGAGAACAGATTTTAATGCAACAACCTTGACCCTGGAAAGCATGGGGTCACTCTCCTTAGTGATGAACTGTGATTGCTTTCTATAATTCTAACCATTGTCAAGTAGGAGAAACAGTAACATGGGCTGGTTATAGTCGTGAAATACTTGCAATTTTAATTTTAACAATTATTTATGGCTCTGCAATACAGGTCAACTGTCCAATTGAGCATCCTTTACATGATGTTATATGCTCTTAAAGCTGCAGGCAGCTCCCACCGACCTCAAGACCTTCCATCTGAAATTAAGAACAGTGAAGGACACACAGAATGTCCAGGAGTAACCTCAGAGCAGAAGATCATTTCTTGAAGAAAAGAAAACTCTAACAGCTAATCAGATAAAGCTCAGAACTATATGAACCAGTTTCACACTTTGAAGCATTACATTTCCTCAGTGTTTAAAATGCAGTTCGTATAGACTGCAGTTCTAAACCCACTTATTAGGGGAGTAAACCTCATTGAGCTCAATGGGACTTGCTTCTAAGGAAAAATGTTTAGGACTGCACTGGTAAGAATATTTGTCGAAGACACAAACCTTTCACAAAGCTATGGATTAAACTCACAGCAAATTATGTGCAAAATAATGAATCTTAGTAAAATCCTATGGGGTGAGTTTGAGATTTTGGGTTGGATTTTTTAAAAAGAGTCCTCCACCTCCCAGGAGCAGCATGGGGGAGGGGTAATGGTTCAGGCTGCAAAGGAAGAAGGGAAATCAGGCTTCTGTGCATGGGCTCCAACCCGATACGAGACGGAGGAGGAGGTGGAGGGAGAAGAGTTGGATTTATACCCCACCCTTCACTTGGAGTCTCGGAGTGGCTTACAATCACCTTCCCTTCCTCTCCCCACAACAGACACCCTGTAAAGTAGGTGGGGCTGAAACAGCTGTGAGAGAACAGCTCTGAGAGAACTGTGACTGATGCAAGGTCACCCAGCTGGCTACATGTGGGAAAGTGGGGAATCAAATCCCGTTCTTCAGATTAGAGTCCACCACTCTTAACCACTACACCAAACTGCCAATCCTAAAACTACTCATCCAAAAATAAATGCTACAGCTCCAAAATGTATGGCTATAAAAAACAATAGTCCTTCAGACAAACTTACTTTTGAAACTGGTTTAGAAGATCTTTGGTTGTATAAAGCTATTTTGGTACCTTTTGAAGCTGTGAAGATGTATCTGCAATTTACAGCCAACGTTAATATTTTCAAGAAGAAGGCAGCAGCACATATTAAATAATTCTAGGTACCTCTCTGAATTAAAGTTGGCTTATACAAGTTAACTATCATAAAGTATTGACTATGGAGGGAGGAGGAGGAGGAGATTGGATTTATACCCTGCCCTTTACTACCTGGAGGAGTCTCAGAGCAGTTTACAATCTCCTTTCCCTTCCCCGCCCCACAACAGACACCCTGTGAGGTAGGTGAGGCTAAGAGAGCTCTTTTGAGAACTGCTCTTGAGAGAACAGCTCTGAAAGAACTTGTGACTGACCTAAGGTCACATCAGCACCTGCACGTGGAGTAGTGGGGAGCCAAACCCAGTTCTCCCAGATTAAAGTCTGCACTCCTAACCACTACATCAAAATGGCTTTCTAACCACTACACCAAACTGTATATGTAGGATTAAACATTGGCTATTGTTTGCCTGTTCTTGATTTAGCGCTCAAGCTCTGATCTAGAAAAATTTAGGAAGCAATCCTAAGCCTCTGGAAATGTCCAGGGAGCACAAGATTGCTCCCTAAACTTCTACCCAGAAGTAAGCCATGTGTTACTCAGTGGGGCTTATGCCCAGGAAAGAGCCCTTAGGATTGCAGCCATACTCTACTATAACATACAAAGCTTCTCAAAAAATGACAAAGTTTTGAGAAATAATGTTGGCAACAGGCCTGGAGAAAAATATTCTGTCCCTTTAACAGAGGCTTAACAGTTTGGTATAGTGGTTAAGTGCATGGACTCTAATCTGGCAGAACCGGGTTTGATTCCCCACTCCTCCACTTGCAGCTGCTGGATGACCTTGGGCAAGCCATAATTCTGTCAGAGCAGTTCTCGAAAGAGCTCTCTGAGCCCAACCTACCTCACAGGGTGTCTGTTGTGGGGAAGGGAAGGGGAAGGAGTTTGTAAACTGCTCTGAGACTCTGAGTGAAGGGTGGGGCATAAATCCAATCTCCTCCTCATGTGGGACTATGAAAGCTGAAATCTTCCTTGCTGTGGAGACAGATAATATAATCTGGTAAATAACACACTATTAAACCTCTGTTTAACAAGACAGGACTTTTTTCTGCAGGCCAGTTGGCAAACCCATCTGAGAATGTTCACAATAACTGTCTTTCAGCAGTTCCTGTCAGCTGTGTGCTTGTATTTATTCTGTCCTTTTGCTCCTAAGTATCTTCACTCTAAGATTGACAGGTCTGGGTTGGAAAATTCCTGGAGATCTGAGTAGAGCCTGGAAAAGGCAAGGTTTTATAATGCCTTAGAATCCACTTTCCAAAGCAGTCATTTTCTCCAGGGGAACTGATCTTTGCATTCCAGAATTCACTTGTAATTCCAGGAGTTCTCCAGGCCCCATCTGGAGGTTGGCAACTCTACTTCACTCTCACACTTTTTCGCCCCTTAGGATTTGGGGCTTTTCCAAGGTGGTGCACTGATTCCCTTGTAGGCTGCTGTGTCTTTTAATTTTAATCAAGAGAACAAAGAGACTTTAAACATTTCTGTTAATTCCCCCTCCTGCCCCCCTCAATCAGGAAAGCAAGTGCACCTAAAAGCTGTCCTTTTAAAACATTTAGGTAATAAAACAGGCTTATGTTTCTTTTATAATGAAACAACTCAATTTGTCCTGAATTATGATGACTACTATTTATCTACTTTTAAAGGAATAAAAGCAGAGGACAATTTATTAAAGCGAGAGCATAACTCCTGAACACTGGAAGGTCACAGCCTGTGAGTTGAGCTGCTAGCAAAAAAAAAAAATCTCCGATGCTCCAGAGCTGCCATTTTTCTTCCTTGACAAAGACTCCATCTGCCACAGAGCCATTTACAGCCTCAGAGTCAGAATATCAATGATTTCCAACCATTCTGCAAGTCTGCTTTCACCTTGACATCACCTCTGTAATACATCTAAAAACACATGATACACACATCCCCTTCCACAAGCTCCACACCCAAGCTTTACACAAGCGATAGGCATTTAAAGCCACTTCCCAATCAACCATTTTCATTCTTGCCAAATGTGAAAAACGATGAAGTATAAAACTGGAAAACATTTCTGCTGAGATGTTTTGTCTCAGTGCCTTATAAAACTGGAAGTCGCTTACCTTCAAAACGTAAAAAATATACATGATCAGGGTTATTTCCAAAACACCAAGTGCAGGAACATTTTTATTTATTTAATTTTCATGCTGCCTTTCACTCAGAGGAGGGTCCCCAAGGCAGCCAAAATCAAAAACATTAAAGCATGTTTTTGAAATACATATTTAAAAACAATTAAACAAAACGCATACACTATTAAAACACTAAGTACATGAAGTGCCTCTGTTCCCACAAATATTTAAGGTAAGTTTACAAAACCTGGAGAGTGCACTGGTAGGCCCATTTGGATGCATGTGATCCTTTCTAGTCATATGGCTGCATTTACACTTTGTACCCTGTATACCAGATCACAGAAAGCACATAGAAAGCCTTGCCACTACCACCCATGTGCAGCAAAGGTATCAAAATATTGCAAACAATGGCTTGGATCCTGCCTAGAGAGTGTGTGTGTGGGGGGGGAGAGATTTCCTGATTATCCTTTCATTGGGACATTGGCTATCTCTCCAACACCCCCCACCCACTCCCCAGCTATTCCTTTAACACCCAGGAACAGCACTGCAGGGGCTTTGTGGGCTGCTATGGGAGGAGGGAATTGGTGCTAATCAATCCTTGCACCAGCAGAAACTCTATGCAGAATTCAAGCCAGCTTCTCTCAATGATAGCTACACATTCTTCTGGCAAACTGGGACATGGCCCTTTATTTTGATATTCCCGTGAAGGTTTCCAGAATGACAGTGTCTCCTTTGGAGTGTGACACATTTAGAGTTTGGCATATGGCTTGTGTAACTCTATCCACATTATAGGCTCACTGCTGGCCATGAGTCTGGCCTCTTTGCTGTCCCAGGCTAACTTCCCCTGATGTAGTTCTATATCACACAGGCCAAGGGAAGAACTCTCAACTCTACCATAGCTCTGACGTTGTACGGACTCAGAGCAAGGTTCAGGCCCTGACATCTGAGCCAGACCACATCTAGGGTTATCAGTCTCCGGGAAAGCCTTGGGGTTGTCCCAGAATTACAACTGATGTCCAGACGACAGAGATCAGTTCCCTTGGAGGAAACAGCAACTTTGGAGGGGGGACTCATTAGCTATGCCCAGGGGTCTTTTGGGGGGAGCGCCCAGAAGCGCAGCTCCAGGAGCTCAGGAGCCAAGCCCCGCCCCCAGCCGGCGTCCCAGGGAGTCTTTCAGGCAACCGAATGTCAATTTCAGCTCCATTATATCCAGGAAATTAACTTTCCCCACCATAGAGAACAATGGAGGGAATAGGGGCAACCTATTTGGGGGCCCACAGAATTGGACCCCCTGGTCCAATGTTCTTGAAACTTGGTGAGTATCTTGGGGAGAGGCTCCATCAGCTATCCTGTGAGTTTGGAGCCTCTCCCTCAAACCCCCTCCCCTCCAGCCCCCAGAATATACCCTATGTTTTCACCATTGACTTCAATGGCCCATAGGATATAATGGGGCCAAATTGACGCCGAATTTCTTTCATTCCCTCCTTTCCTTCTCTCTTTTTCCTCTTTCCCTCCTTCTTCTCTTCTCTCTTTCTTTCTTACCCACCTTCTTCTCTTCCCTTTTTTCCTCCTTTCCCTGTTTCCCTCCTTTCCCCCTCTCTTTCTTTCCCTCCCTTTTCCTTCTCTTTCTCTCCCTCTCTCCTTCCTTCTTTCCTTCTCTCTACTCTCTCTCTTTCCTTCCCTCTTTCCTCCTTCTGTGGCCCAACTCTCATGAGAAGGAGTTTAAACTTTAAACCCCTTCTCTCTTAGCTCCCCCACCCAGGCCAGCTGGGGAAGGGAAGGGGAGGCTTTTGAAGATGCCTCCCCCCCTTTTGACATCACTTCCGGTGATGTCACGGGGTGTGGCATATGCTAATAGCCTAATAGCTCATCAGCATACCAAATGCTAATGAGCTCCTGTTGCTTTTTTTCTATGAAAAGACCCCTGGCTATGCCAATGCTTATAAGGATGTGGGGTCCTCAAAGTAAAGAAATATGATTGAAATCTAAACAAAACCCTGCCTTGTGTGGAGTTGCAATATGTGCAGAGCTTTGTGTTCCAAAATGGACAAGGCCTCCAGTGAAGATGCAGCCCTGACAAATTTTGCTGTGGATCTCACCATACGGTTGCCCCTTGCCAGACTCTTGGAAGGAACACCCAGCCTGAAGAATATTTCTGGGGAACTCAAAAGTTTGCACACAGTTACGCGTCTTTTGGTTGGTCTTAATACAAGGCATTATGCGGACTGTGCTCAAAGTAGTAGTTGCCTTGGTGGTGGAAAGTGCCATTAAGTCACAGCTAACTTATGGCGACCCTGTAGGGTTTTCAAGGTAAAAGACATTCAGAGGTGGTTTGCCATTGCCTGCTTCCATGTCGAGACCTTGGTAGTCCATAGAGGTCTCCCATCCAAATACTAGCCAGGGCTGACCCTACTTAGCTTCTAAGATCTGATGAGCTCAGGCTAGCCTTGGCTATGTGGGTCAGGACTCAGCCTGCCTTGGCTGAAAATTTCTGCAATACCTCGTCACTCCTGCCAATGTTTTGTGGTTGATATTGTGGTTGTTGCTGCGACTGTTTCATTTTAACAGTTAACAGAAGAAGCTAGTAATACAATTCAAATGAAAGTAATCACTCATTTGGTACCACTCTAGAAGATGCAGCTGGTTCAGAAACCGATGTTCTGGATTTATTTGCATCTAGTTTTGTGTGTTTGTTTGTTTTAAACCCAGAACTAGTATATCGCAGAAGCTAAGAGACTAGCACTGGCTGCGGGTTCAAATCTCAACCATAAACTTATTAGGTGGCCTTTGGCAAGCCATTCTCTCAGATCTTTAGCCTTTAAACTGGATTACCTGACAGGCCTTTGGTTGAGGCGATGGATGTCCAAATCACATGGCCTCCTGTGCAAAGCGGCCCTACTATATATACCCATGATTGCCATCTATCCAGCTGCTGGGGCTAATATAGAAACGTATGTCACCATTTTTAGTTAAATTTGCTGAAAATCAAATGTTTTAATATCTGACAACTGACTGTAATGTTGATGAAATTCTGATGTTACCCACCCTGAGCCCGCTTGTGGGAAGCACAGGACACAGTTGCAAAAATAAATAAACAATAAAGTAAAGGGTAAGAGGCCCCTGGAACATTGAAAGTGCTAGATGAACCTGCCTTGAGTCCTGGGATGCCCAGGATAAAGACAAACACATAAAGAAATCTTGTAACATTGTAAATAAATAAAATTGAATAAAGTAATGGATGAGAGGCACTTAGAACACTGGAAGTGCTGGATGCTAAGTGTTAGCTTCCCTTTAATCACCTTGAAAGCTGAGATGCTTTTGTGTCCTTCAAGATGGTAAAGCAAGCTCTGAAAATATTGCCATCAGCACAGTCTTAAGGCACATTTTGTGGCTGGGTGAAAAAAAGATCCATCACAGCATACATCAGTATGGTCACAACAACATCCTCTACACCTACTCTTGAAGAGATAAGACTCATTTTTATTTTATTTAAAACATTTTTATGATGTTGTTCCACCCAGCTTGGGGTCCCCCAGGCAGTGAAGAGTCATTAAAATAACCTTAAAAATACATACACGCATGCATGTGCACACACACACACACACACACATACAAGAAGGAGATTCAGTGAGGGAATGCCAAATGAAACAAAAACACAGAAGAGTCTTCAGGTGCAGGCAGAAGACAATGGTGGAGCAGACAAACCTTCCTGAGGGTATAGGAATATTGTGCTAACAGATCTGTTTTTACAGTGATCAAAATGCCATTATAGTGCTAAGTAGTTGAGACCGAACTAGTTCTTGACTTTGGTATTGTGATTTGGGGACTGCTCCCAAACACAGTTATGCCAAACTACTATGTCTCCTGCCCTGGTGTAATATACCTAGGTTTTCCATAATGCTAGCATAATTAAGTAAGGGGCTGTGGTGGCTCAGAGGTTAAGACACTGAGCTGCAGACTGGAAGGTCTGTAGTTTGGCAGTTCGAGATCCTAGTGCCACGGGATGGAGTGAGTTCCCGCCAACCTAGCAGTTCAAAAGCAAGAAATTGCAAATAGATATAAATAGGTACCGCTTCAGTGGGAAAGTAACAGCGTTCCATACACCTCGGCATTTAGTCATGCTGGCCACATGACCACAGAAACGTCTTCAGACAGTGCTGGCTCTTCAGCTTGGAAATGGAGATAAGCACTGCCCCCCAGAGTCAAATAAAACTAGCTTTCGAGCATGGGAAACCTTTACCTTTTTAGCATAATTAAATTAGTCATGGGAGCAGGCTGACCAGATTTGTTTCCATTCTTGGAGAATGTTTAAGGGAAATACAGGAAGAATTTTCTTCCTGCCATCTCTTATAAATGTTCTCCAGTACTGTCTTACAAATGTTCCCCCAGCCCCTTTATTAGCAGTACAATCTAAGTTGGAAGGAATATCAAAATTAAATGAAACTCTGTTGGTGCAACTAAACCAAATGCTGAATTTGTATGATGAGTTCTCTACACATCTCCAAATTCACTTTAAAACCAGAAGCACAATTTGAATCAGAGCTCTGATTAGGGTTGCCAGCCAAATGCTGGTAACCAGCAGGAAGTGAATGGGGGTGGGGACATGTAAATACACAGTGTCCCAATCCTGCAATGTCATGTCTGGTGCAACTACAGAAGTAGCATTATCACATCAGCGTGATACTCTAGGATTCCCCTCCAAACTCTATGGTTTTACTATAGGATTTTGTGGGAGTCCTAGAGCACCATGCAGATACGATGACATCACTTCTGGGGTTGTGCTTGAAGTGTCATCATTTGTCAGATTTCCATTTATCCTCTTCTCCTCCTCCCCCCTCCACAGCTGTAATGAGTGGCAGCAAGCAACCCATGGCAGCCTTAGCTATGATACTCCGGCATAGGAGTTGAACCTTTTCTTCTCGTTCTTAAATCTCCACAATGTCAGCACCGCAGAAACAGCATCTACACACCGCTGATCCACCGCTGATCAGCACATTCTCTTCAGCTTCTCTCCCTTTTCTCTGTTAGCCTGTGCAAAGTCACAGACATGGCACTGATATCAGTACCTCCCACTGCTTGGAAACTGTCCTCCTCCGTTCTCTCAAACTGCACTGTAACACTACAACACAACACCCAAAGGTAAGGGGGAAAGACCTTTGGAAGGCTAAAATGGGGAACTTTGCTCTTCCTTCTTTCACTATATTGGCTGCAGATGGAGCGCCCAGATAATTGTTTCCCTTTTGAAACAGAAAAAAATAAGTTTAAAAATATTTTCTCCAGCTCAGGAAGGGAAAAAGGCAGCCAGACAAATTGTCCCTGGATTGGGCACACTGTTTTCTGGATTATCGTGTTTACTGTGGGGGCTCCCTGCTACGCACACAGGAAGAAAATCCCTGTTCCCTGTGTGAAAGCAGCCCATATTTCCCCAAACCTCTGTTAGTCCTTTTAGGGGCAATGTCTTATTTTCTCCAACTAGGGCTAACAGCACATGGGATCAAGGTCCCCTCCCTCCAAACTGGACCTCCTCCCTGTAGCCTTTAAAGAAAATGAGAGGTGCTGAGAGATCCAAGTTTATCTAGTTATTTTCTTTGTAGGGATGCCAAGACCCCAGTGGGTGTGGGGATGCTCTGTCCCCAGGTTCTGTTGCCCACCACTGCTTGCATCGGCAGTGGGAGAATTGGGTTGTTGTTTTTTTAATACAGCCTTGTTTACTTACTGAAAGTGACAAAGTGTAGCTCTAGAACTCGCCAGATACCATAGAGCTTCCAGCGATTCCTAGAGGTTACCTTTGTCATTTCTGGTAAGAACTTCTGGTACATACATGAGGCTACTAAAAAAAAATCCTCTCAATACTACAACCCCACCCCCCAAACCCTTCCACCAGTTCCTCGTCATTTCCTGGCAACTCTATTCCTTTGATCACTTTTAAATTTGTCTCTGTTGAGGTATTCCACTCCAGTTACAAATAAAACTTCTCTTTAGCAACAACTTTCAGTGTGCGATTTATATTACTCCATTAGGTGAAAGAAAAGTCTAGAAAAGTATCTTTAAGAATTGATACAGCGGTTGCTTGATCCAAAGATATGGCAGTAAGAACATTCCAGTTGCTGCTGAGTAAATTAACTTTTTAAAAATGTCTTCTGGTATTTATAGTTCTATTTAACATACTTATCCCTTAAACAAGCCACACAAGCTTTGCTTTAGAAGATTTCCGCTTTTGCTAAGTAATAGCAGCTAGTGTGAATTCTCAAGGTTTTATTCAAACTTTACTGCTATTTAACTGATAAAAACAGCTGCTCTTAATAATAAAATGATACTACAGAAAATTCAGTTTATATCTGAATCCTTCCAATTGCCATCTGTACAGTAAAGCTTAATAAACTACTTACTCCTCCTAACAGATGCTAATCATTGTCAGACAATACGCAATCAAAATCTGTTCTTTAACCCTTTAAGGGAAACTGATATGAAGTCTAGTGATTAACAGCAAAACGAACCTATCCTGTCTTTATATATAATTGAATTTTCGCTCCAGAACGTTCTATGCGCACCAAAATAGGTTGGCGGCATGAATTGTCCATCAGGGGCTGTGGCTGGATCCCGCCCACACAGCCAACCCCAACGTTCTGTTTACCTGAACTGCAGCCGAGCAACCGTTGAGGCGTTAGTTGAGGAGTTTGGAGAAGATCAGCGAGGAGCAGCCGTGCTGTTTACTTGCTGACCCTATGTCCTTGCAGGAGGTAGGGTCTCTCTTCCAAGCCTGCCCACACCTTTAAAGCCTCCAAGCCCCTCTGCGCCAACTACTCCCACTCACCCGGAGAGCTGGCTGGACGGCAGAAGGCCTCCAAGCCCCCCCCTTTAAAACCTTCCAGCACCCTCCGCGCTGCCTTCTACTGCCCACCCGGAGAGCTGGCCACACAGCAGAAAGCCTCCAAGCCCCCCCCTTAAAACCTTCCAAGACCGTCCGTGCTGCCTTCTACCATCCTCCCGGAAGCTGGATGGACAACAGAAGGCCTCCAAACCGCTCCCCCTTAAAACCTTCCAAGACCCCCCCCCTTCTCCCATCCGCCAGACAGATGGGCAGGTCTACCAATGCAGTGGAATGGGGGTGGGTAGACTTGTTCTCCAGAGCCCAGGTCTACCAGTAGAGTGCGGTGGGTACACCTGTGTTCCAGAGCCCAGGCCTACCAATATAGAGGAGTGGGGTGGGTAGACCTGTACTCCAGAGGCCAGGTCTACCAATACAGAGGAGTGGGGTGGGTAGACCTGTACTCCAGAGGCCAGGTCTACCAATACAGTGGAGTGGGGTAGGTAGACCTGCTCTCCAGAGGCCAGGCCTACCAATACAGTGGAGTGGGGTGGGTAGACCTGTACTCCAGAGGCCAGGCCTACCAATACAGTGGAGTGGGGTGAGCAGACCTGCTCTCCAGAGGCCAGGCCTACCAATACAGTGGAGTAGGGTCAGTAGACCTGTTCTCCAGAGGCCAGGTCTACCACTGCAGTGGGATGGGGTAGGTACACCAGCTCTCCAGAGACCAGCCTACCAATACAGTGCAGTGGGGTGGGCAGACCTGTTCTCCAGAGGGCAGATCTACCAAGATAGTGGAAGGGGGTGGGTGGACCTCTCCAGAGGACAGGTCTACCAAGATAGTAGAATGGGGTGGATAGTCTTGTTCTCCAGAGGGCGGGCCTACTAAGCTAGTGGAAGGTGGTCGGTAGCCCTCCCCTCTGGCAGGGGGAAGGCATGACACCACCCGCATGGGCCCACCAGCCCCTCAGGTGGCCAGGAGAGGGCACACTTCTGCCAGCCTCTGCCCGCCAGGACTCAGGCAGACAAGGGGTGCCAGGAAAGGGACCGCGGCCCTGCAGCTGGACAGCCAAGCTGACACCCGTCATCTTCACTACTACAAAGGGCCTGATTCCTACTTTGAGAGCAATACCTCCTTCCGGCCTATGCATTCATTACATATCACATCTTTCTAGAGCCCATTGTATTGCTTTCACAACGGGCTTCACTGCTAGTCTAGAAATAAGTGAGTTTAGGAAGTCAGCTTTATTGTTTTTTTCTGTCAATATTTTAAAATAATTTCCTCACCTACCAGAAATATACTATGCCTATGCCTATCATCATTCCAATACATATTTACATTATATTTCTAAGCTCTTTTATATAAGCATTTTTACCAATGGTTACAATAGAACATACTTCTAAGCACATAATATCAAGCTTCCAGCCATTCACATTTTCTTTGCTTTAAAAACTTTTGATTTCATTTTATCCATCATGGATTCCTTTAATACAATAAAGATTTTACAATACATGAACACTATCTAGAAAAGTTTGGGGGCTTTTCATTGTCGCAGCATCACCTCATGTATCTGCCTTCTACCAAGTCATCTAATTCAGCACAGTCAACTCAGTCAAACGGGAGATCTCCAGTATCTGTAACATTCAGAGATGGGAGGGACTGAACTAGAGGACCTTCTCCATGGGCTTGCCAACTCAGGCTTAGGAGATTCCTGGCAATGCCAAAGAGTTCACTGTCTGAAGCTGCCATTTCCTCTAGGGAAACTGTAGACTGGAGATCAGTATTAATCCCAGAATAACTTCAGACCCCTCTTTGGTAACCTGTTCTGCATGGAAAGCATACGTTTTGCCACTGTGTTACAGCCCATTCTGCGTAGCATTGTTGGAAACAATGTTCCTCAATACTCCCTTTTCATTTTCAGTCATACACAACAATATAGACAAACAATTTGGTCTTATATTTCATAGCTGGAAATTGTCTTCTGGATGAAGTACTAGAGTAGCTTAAACTTGTCAGAGCTTGGAAGCTATGCAGAGTATTTGAATGGGAGACCACCAAGGAAATCCAGGGTTGCTACAGAGAAGCAGACAATAGCAAACCACCTTTGGTCATTCTTTGCCTTGAAAACCCCATCAGGGATCACCATAAATCAGTTGCAACTTGATGGTGATTAACTTATTATTATTATTATCATCATCATCATCATCATCATCATCATTATTATTATTATGTCATTGGTGAAACAGCATTGTAAAACACGAGACATCCATACATTATTTCCCAAGTGTGGCCCCCATCTGTGGATATCTAAATCTATGGATCAAGGTCACACTAGCACTAAACAGATTTTTCTTCAACTTGGGTAACCCCCAAGTTTCCAGAAAATCTGAAATCTTAAAAAAATACACTGGGGGGGCGTTAAATTCCCCTTCCTTGAATGTGGTTAGAACCTGGGAGTTGAAGCAGGCTGGTGGTGGTGAAGTGACATGGGGGGGGGGGCCCTGGCAACAGCTTCAGGAAAGTCCCAAAACTACACCAGGCCTGACAAGATAGTGGGGTGGGGAGAGACGAGATTCCCACACACACATCGGGTCCACACTTGTCCCTATTTAAGCTTCAAGTCTGGTATAAGTAGGCAAGAAAAAAAGAGAATCCAAAGTTTTTGCTATACCATGCTCTATGCAAAGTGGTTTCATTCTCCTTTGCCAATTTTCTCCTGTGACCTAATCTGTATTCCTCAATCACACAATGCAGATTTTTACTTAATCTTTACTGCTGATTTGTCAGCAAATGAGTCTCTGAATTACAAACACCAAGCAACTCCATATCCATTTGCAGTACTTCAACTTTAATATTTGTCTCTTTTTAATCTGCATGTATGTTTTGCAAAACTACTTTCCTTTAAAAAATAATCTTGAGATGTGTAATTACTTCTTGCCTTCCATTTTAAACAGTTTTGCTTATTGCAAACACTTAAAACGGTGTGTAGAGATTTTATTCTTTTAGGTTTCTCACTTATAATTATTGTTATTATGTAGAAGCAAAGGTTTAATTAAACCTGCAGGTGCTGAACACATACAAAGTGGGGAATTTTTAGCTTCCTTTCTGAACTGCATGTAAAAAAAAATAACCGTGTTTCCATAATACTTCAGGACATTCAACCAAAATTCATGGTTTCCAGCTGAGTCTGAAAACACTCCATAACCAGAGAATCCTGAGTCATCCCCCTTCAGTGAGAGAAGTCATAATTTGGGGTGTTTACATGAACAGACTCCCTACTGATTAATGACAAAAAATTCAAAAAGACTGCCAAGACCGCCAGGCAATAATTTAATTTTAAGGCTTAAAGGTCTTCCAACAACCACACCCTGATATTCAAAATATCAAAAGAAGCTGAGTTGCGGTTGTGTGTGTGGTATCCACATATACACAAACATACTTTTTTTTTTCAAATAAATTGGTATGTGGATAGTATTGAGCTAGGCATGAATAAAAATGATGACACATCTGTATGATTCTACTGAATAACACCACCTAAAGGCCATAAGTCATGCGGAGGTGGGCCAATTGAGAATAGCTATTCCTACCCTTGCATAGATGTAATTTGTCCCTCATACTATAGGAGAAGCAAGGAAAATACAGGTGCTAAGGAGTAGCATCGAGGTCATCTACGGGCCATATGATCTGCTCCCATCCTCTGAATTGCTCATGTAGATGACTCAAACAGTCAGACTGACGCAACTCAATAGAAAAGGATTTTTTCCCCAGTGTCTAGAATTCAACATATTAATTAAAACCAGTATGTTCGTAATTAAGTTCTCACTATTGGGTGCGGCTGTTCTGGAATACAACCCTGATTAAGTGTAAGAGAAAGGAGTACTCACCTAGGGATTGAAGAAAGTTTGCATAAATGGCTCTGTGGCAACTCTGTGACAGATCAATCACATTACTATCTTACCCTTCTTCCAAGGAGTTCATAGTAGCTTATATTGCCCTCCCTCCCCAGTTTAGCCTCACAACAATCTTATGAGAAAGGTTAAAATAAAGTGCTTCAAAGTGTGCGGCCCACCACATCCAGTCTTGACCTTTATGGCTATCAGTATCATGCATGGCTGGGTTGGTTGACTGGGTCCAGGAGGTAATAAATGCCTCTCCGCTGAAGGGTGTAATTCCAGCCACTTTGAGCAAGGCAGTTGTGAGACCCCCTCATGACCCAAATGACCTAAAGAACTACTGCCTGGTGGCTACTGTTCCATTCTTGGGCAAGTTGTTCAAGACAGTGATACCTACACAGCTTCAGGTGGTTTTGGAGGAGATGGTGGGTTACATTAGACTCATTTCAATCTGGATTCAGGCCTGACTTTGGGACATAAATAGTCTTGATCACTGTCCCTGACTGATGGCTTTTGCAGGCAGAGTGATGGGGGCATGCATCCCTGCTGATTCTCCTGGACCTCTCAACAGTTTTCAATACCATCAGTCATAGTATCCTTCTGCAGAGACTGGCTGGGCCGTGAGATGGGGATACCATGCTTCTATGGTTCAGCTCTTACTTAATATCAACCAATTCCAGGAGATGGTGCTGTGGGAATCACTGTTCGGCCCCATGGCATTTATGTTATAGGGTCCCAAAGGATTCTTTCTTGTCCCCTATGCTATTTAACATCTACGTGAAACCATTGGGAGAAGTCATCCCGGTATTTGGAGAGTAATGTCACCAAAAAGCGGATGACGCGTAGCTCTCTTTCTCCTTAACAGCTAAGCCAGGTGGTGCCTGTGGAAGTCCTGAATAGGTACCTAGTAAGGTAATGGAGAGGGAAGACAGCCAGTAAACTGAAGCTCAACCCAGACAAAACCAACTTGGTGTTGATCACTGGAGAAACTGCTTGCGGACTGCACAGTCAGCCTGTCCTGGAGGGGATTACACTCCCTCTGAAGGAGCAAGTTCATAGTTTGGGGATGCTACTGAACCTGGCCTATGTTTGGAGGATCAAGTCTCTTCCATGGCTCTCCAGCTACTGCTGGTCCTCAGAAGGTGTGATCCAGCCACAAGTGATCCATGCTCTAATCGCAACAATGAGAGATTACTATAATTTGCTCTACATTGAGCTGCCTTTGAAAACAGTTCAGAAACGTCTGTTGCTCCAAAATGGTCCCCTGGATAAGGCCAAACAAGGTCAGGGGCAACGTCTGTTCTCCCATGCTGAACTGTACCTGTTCCATTTCCCTTACATTTTCTCCTTGCAAAAAAAATTAAGCAAGTGTATGGGGCATTACTGACATAAGGATTAGGGTAACCTTTCCATTCTACCCATCTTGGGATACTGATCCACCAACCCAGCTGCTGCCCATAAACCAGGTATTGTTGCCCATTGGTGCCCAACATCTCTCCTACTTTGATATCTGAGGCAGACAAAACTGAATGCTTATCAAGGACCTGGTCCGATACTGTGCATAGCAGGTAAGCTGTGTTCAAGCTTGGTAGGTTACAATTTGTACAGGTCTACAGATGCAGCTCACATTTTCTAGTTTGTTTCCAAAAAACGAGACCTTACACTGTAATGTGGGAATATGCTACCAGTAAATATCATGCACATTCCTCGGAGACATGCCACATTTATTTAAAAACAAACAAAAACCATTTGACTGCTTTGGTCAGAACTACGAAAATTCTGCAGGAATCTGTCCCATTATGCCTCAAGTAGGTTTCACAGGGTTAGCCACCTACAGAAAAATTATAGTTCTTCTCCCTCACCCCCCGCCCCCAAACCAGATGCTCTCTTTCTCGTTTTGTGTGGATTCATTATTACAATCTCACTTTCTGGCTTGCCTTTCTGCAGTTGCTTCAAACTTACAGGTTATCTTATCATTTTCCTCCTGTTTTGCTGTCACATCACGGGCAACCCGCTAAGGAATGTATTCACTACGAAATTGTTCTTTTGACCTTTAAGTCACTTGTTCCCTCCTATTTAATAGATCGGCTCTCTCCATACTAACCTGGCTGTTCTCCGAATTCAGCAGGTGCTGGTCCCTTTCCCATTCCTAAATATTCTTAAGGTTGCATGGCGAGGTTTTAATAGCTTCACATTCTGCTGTGGAACATGCTGTCAGTTACAAGCGGAAACCATTCCCAGCTTGCAGGCTTTTAAAATCTAACCTTAAAATGATTTCTTTTAGTCAGCATTTCTAAAATGATTGTTTTAGCAATTTTTTTTCTGTGCTACCAGATCTAATTTTAACTTTACTGATTGTAAAGCACCCCTGGGATGCAGGCATGAAGGTCGCTACTGAAATACAAGATTGCATAGTATCGTAAAATATTCAGCTTGTACTGAATAAGGAAGCTAAGTGTTACCCAATACAATGTTTCTGGATATAGTTAAAATAGGCCAGCTCAAAATAAATGCCTACCTTTATCTTTGACTACCAAAGACAGAGATCGAGCTGATTTAAAATCACTTCAAATTTCTTTCTGGGAGTAAAAAATTTCTGGCAATCAAGATAAGAACTATAGACCATTTCGACAGTGTCTCCTATGTAACCAACATACAGGCATAGAAAGAGGCAAAATAACTATTTTTCATGTGCATGACTGATACCCGTACCTTGCAAGAGAAGAGGTCATCAGCCAAGGACCTGAACAGTTAGTTCCACACACTCAAGGATGTGCGGACCCTCACCAAATGGCAAGCCATCTGGAACTCTAAGGAGACTTTCAAAAGCAGTTTATGATACAGCTTAAAGGCCTGCTGTTTTTAAAAATTTTACCAGGTCCTGCTCCATTTTCTTTAACATGTGCTTTACATATTTATTTAGATATCTATACTCCTCTTTTTTTCCTCCAGTGAAGATCCAAAGTAGCTTACAACATCATTCTCCCCTTTTCTATTTTATCTTCACAACAAAAATCCTGTGAGGTAAGCTAGGCTGAGAGAGACAAACAGACAGGCCAGAACTCACCCAGTGAGCTTCCAAAGCCAATCGGAGCACAGAAAACTGGGTCTCCCAGATCCTAGTCCAACACTCCAGCTACTGTACCATGCTGCCCCTCAGACATCAGTAGGTGATAATGGTTATCTCCATGCCATTTAGGGTTGCCAGGTTCCCCCCCCACATGTGGGGGGGATTGGTGCTCCACCCAGCGTCGGCCAGCTGTCCAGTGGGGGAGAATTACCACCTCAAACACAATGTACCTACGTCACCTGAAAGTGAAGATGGTGACGTAGGAAGGGCAACATTCTGTTTTTTGGGCAAAACTCTATGGAAGAGTTAGCTTCCAACCATAGAATTTTGCCCAAAAAACAGAGCATCCCTCCCCCACCCCCGGAGGTGACATAGGCACAGCATGCTTCTTCCCTCTCCCGGAGTGTCCCAGTAAATTCCCCCACCAGCTTGTCGTTCAGACCTGGCAACCCTAATGCCGTTTCACCAGATGTGTATATCAAGCTATAGCAAATGGCAGAAGAGCAGGCCAGACTAGAATTCACGTCTTGCATCACCTCTTAGAGCCAGTTAGCAATGCATCACAGTGAAAAGCCGTCATAAGAAAAACCGTGTATATTTATTTGGCACACTGGTGATGCATTTCAGGGACAACCCAGCCATGAGGAACTGTAAAGGGAGAATTAAACTGAAAACTCAGAGCCAAACAAATCCAGGCAAAGCAGGAAAAGATAAATGGAAGCAGGAAGAAGAGACGGGAAATGTTTCACTCTCTAAGGGTGTGACACAGGGAGGGGAGACTACAGGAAAAGGTGGAAGTCAGCTGGTAGAGAGCTGCATTAAGAATGCCACTGAAGTAGTACCTCTTGTCTTCTGCTTCATGTCTCACAAAAGACACAGTATCTGTAAGCAGGCTACAGGGAAGAGCAAGAGGATGTATACCACTGACTAGAAAAGGGATAGTAAAGGGCCATCAGCTGAATATACCCACAAATGAGCAGAGTACTGCTAGGTATTATTAAAGCTGAAATAACTGAACAGTTGGGTTGGCAAACCCACTTGTTCATACTCTGATGAAAAATGAATTTTCTTCATGTACTTTGTGAGAGCAATAGATAGGTCACCACTTTTGAGAATGCCCAGATGTACTCTCCAAAGGGGATAGAACATTGGTTTTCACACTGGAAGCTGAATGTTTTGAACTAATCAATGCTTGCTATTTACCCCAGTGACCCTTGTTCTTCATCTACCTTCCTGTTACCTAGCCTGCGTAATTTATCACAAATCAGCAGTGATCAGGAGCACAAGATTCCCTTGCTAGAACACAGTTGTGCAGACATCAAATGAGATGAACCATTTCTTCCAAGTGTGAGTCCCATGCTGATGACTGCTGAAGGTAGACCCCCATGTACCAAAGCTCACTGAAACAAAGACATAGCTGTGAAACAATCCAAACATTTATTGCACGGAATTAAAGTCAGAAGAATGGGGCTACCACTTCTCCTGCAGCAAAATTAATTCTTGTAGCAAGACTCCTGTGCCTTTGAAAGCTGCACTGATGGATCAGAATCACAAGCAGGTACGCCTCTATCACTGCATGTCTACGACATGTACCACAGTGGTGGTCAAACTGCCCATTAAGCATCTTGCGGTTTTTCAAGAGATGGGCACAAGAGTACTGGAAACCACACAGCAGAATGGGTATATGCACTTCAGTCACATCAGCTATCGGTTGTGTTGCAGGTTCAACATGTGGTCCGTACAGCATTGTGAATGGGGTCCATCCTTGTCTCTACCCCTGTAGAAAACACAAGCAGAATAATAATAAGAAAACGTTTTATACACCACTTTTCTCAACCTTAAGGAGTCTCAGAGTGGATTACAATCACCTTTCCCTTCCTTTTCCCACAACAGGCACCTTGAGATGTAGGCGGGGCTGAGAGAGTTCTGAGAGAACTATGACTGGCCCAGGGTTACCCAGCAGGCTTCATGTGGAGGAGTGGGGAATCAAACTGGGCTCTCCAGATTGGAGTCCGCTGCTCTTAATGACTACAATCACCACTGCATGTAGGGTTAAGCAACCTGCACATCATATGAGTTCTGGATTTGAAAGAGTGGCACCACCATAGTACTCCTAAGCCTCTCATATTCTCTTGGCCTCTCATGTCCCCCTTGGGTGTTTCCCAAACTGGGCAGTCACTGGACCAATACTTACCCATCCCTTGTAAGAACTTGCATTGGAGCTCTGTTTCTGTTTCCCCGTGGAGCTCTTCTGCAAAGCAAATGTCAACATGAATGTTTGGCCAGCATTAGCAATGGTGTGAAGGGGGGGGGGAGTTCATAACCCAGAAATGCGGTTATCCTTCCTGTTTCATGTGGCATTACAATGGTGTGATGTCATACTGACAATAGTGTGCTGTCATGCAAGACTATCTACAAAGGATGGAGGGCTTTCTGCATCATGCACCCTTTTCTTGGGAACACTGCTAGCAACTGTTGATAAAGGAAGTGTTAGTGGGCTGATTTTTTTGTTTTGCCATCAAGACCCAACAGACTTATGGTGACCCCTTAGGGTTTTCAAGGCCAGAGATGCTCATGGAGATGCCATTTGACTGCCTCCATGTAGCAACTCTGAACTTCCTTGGTGGTCTTCCATCCAAGTATTAACCAGGGCATACCCTGCTGAGCTTCCGAGATCTGACGAGATCAGGGTAGCCTGGACTAATCAGGGTAGCCTATACACAGTGCACAAATGTTGTGGGAGTTGGGGGAGAGAGACATTTACAGTAGTCATAGTTTGAGGCAACGGATCCTCATTCCTTGCTTACCTGTTCAGGGTGCACTATTCTTGAATCTCCAGCAGAACGAGTAGAAGATCCAGATAGGTGTTTGCATCTTGAGACAAAGCACCTATAAGAGTTCTGAGCACAGAAGTGTTAGAAATTATGGCTCCCATCCTTGGTTGCATGTGCAAAGTGTTCCCTTTTCTCTGAATATGACATGTGACACCCATGCCATACACCATATTATATGAGAAACAGCTGACCTGGCAGGATGGATATAGTACTTAGGAGAGCAATATCCTAAGCTGCACAGTGGTTATATTGGCATGGCAGGAAGCTAGGGAGGGGACTTTTTAACTTACACTGAATTCACTAGGAGTATTTATATTTACATCAGAATGGACATGGGCTGGGTGAGGCTTGGGAGGATACCAGATGAGCTCTGCTCCTCCCCAGCATGTGCCCAGCACTGCCCTTATTAATAAGAATTAATAAACGCTACTGGGGGTGTATGTGTGTAAACTACATCAGTATACCTCAAGACACACCAATGTATCTTTGAATTACACCTGTGTGTAGCTTAGTTGTTAATCCTAAACCAATAATACGTAGTAGCTCAAAACCCACATGCAACTCTCTTCCGAGCAATGGTCCCCAATGTGGCACCTGCCCCACATTTCACAAAAGTGGGCAAGGACCTTGTATTGGTGGGGCCTGTGGTGGATAGTTGGTTTTCACCTTGAAACAGAAGCCATCAGAAGAACAACAAGTAAGGTACTAGACTCCCTAAGGTGCAGGCCTCATGACAGGGATTAAAGTTGCCAAGCTGAAGATCTCCCAGAATTCCAACTGATTTCAAGACCACTGAGATCAGTTCCCCGAAAGAAAATGGCTACTTTGGAGGGTGGATTCTATGACATTATACCCTGCTGAGGTCCCTTCCTTCCTCAGACCCCACCCTCCCCAGGCTGCACTCACAAAATCTCCAGGGGGTTCCCAACCTGGAGCTAACAACCCTACTAAGGACGGAAGTAAATGTGGCTTTTTTGGTTGATGGTAGTCACTGTCTTAGACGGTGGATTTAGGATTGAGGCTGAACAGCTTCAATTAACATGATAAATTAACTCTTCCAAGTATATGACAAATATGCATCAAAATGTCATTGCTTTGTCATTGCTCCCAGTTCTACTATCTGGCATCCTAAAATATCAACAATTTTCTAGTTTAAACAGTAACGTATTTCAGAGCTTTGCACTAAAACCCTGGTAAGTATCTTACTGAAGTCACAAAGCATTTCTCTTTTATGTGTTTGCTTTAAAATACATGTGGAGATAATTGATTAATACCTGCCAGTGAAGCAGACTACAGTTTACACTGCTTCTGTATCAAACAAAATGTGAGTTTATAATAAGGCATCCAATATAGCTGAACGTATACCATATATTTTTGTGGGACTGCCATGCCAAACTGGCACATAACAGCAACAGTGTGAATAAATACTGTCTGAAATCTTTGAAAATTGCTTTCATTAGAATACGTATCAAAATAAGGGTACTAGGACAGAACCAGACATTGGAATGAACTTCTAGGATGCCACCAAAAGTAACCAAAAGTAACACCTCTCTGTTAATCCCCACTGCTTCCCTGTAATGTCTAATAAAATAAACCTTATGTCTTGGCACCATGACACTGAGTGACAGGCAGAGCTATGGAGCCCAGATAGGGAAATGGTCAGGGTCATTAGATGGACTTGAGGTACGATAGTAACATATTACTGAGAAATAGGGAGATATACCATGGGGCTGTTGTTTACTTTTTTGTCACATCTCATCCTGGTTCCCAGATTTACCATTCCAATGCTGAACACAGTGATTTGGTAAGATCCTACCATGAGCACTAGAGGGAACTAACAAACTACATTTTGTGTTTAAAACATGGAGTGTTGTTCAGTCGTGGGCTCCCTGGATTCAAACTGAAAAGAACCCCATTGCCTGTGAAAACTTCCATCACACTTATATGTTGATCACACAACTATCCTTTGGAATTATTCATTTTGGCAAGATTTGCTTCTGCATAGGATTCAAAATGTCAGAACCGGGGGGGGGGTGTTCAATGTGATGGGCACAATCAGATCCTAAATTCCTTATCCTCACCAGCCATTTTCATTCAGTTTACCAAAGTACACCTTGTTAATTTCTACTAATGACTAGGAACTCTACAACTGAATTCTGCGAACAGCAAACAAACCATAATAGCGACAGTATCAAACAGTACCAAAGTATCATTTCACACAGAAATGAGAAGCCACCATTTTCACATGTGACAACACTGAAAGCAAAAGAATTAATAAACGCTACAGTACAGCCATTATTGTTCCAATCCCGCAAGGATGATTCATCGGCAAAAACAGGCTGCTACACATGACACCCCAAAAGACACTGGGGGATGAAAAAAGCCTCTTCAGCACCTGGCACTGTGCACACAATGTCACTTCTCACAGTGCTGATCCTTAGATGCTGGGGAATCTGCCTCCTGGCACAACACACCTATTGTCTTTCTCTTTCACGTACACGCCTTCATAAGAAAAATGAAACCGTTGATCCAACCATTAGCATGGTTGTGTAAGTTCGGCGTACTCATTATGTGCTTTAAAACTGCAGAATTAGCACCTCTCTACTTCTCTGTTACAAATCATCCCTTCCTAGAGCTACTTGGTGGTGGAAAGTGCCGACAAGTTGCAGCCAATTTATAGTGACTCCCTTGGGATCAAGGCAAGAGACATTCGAAGATGGTTTGCCATTGCCTGCCTCCATGTCCTGACCCTGGACTTCTTTGGTGGTCTCCCATCCAAGTACTAGCCAGGGCCAACGCTGCTTAGCTTCTGAGATCTGATGAGACTGGGCTAGCCATGAAGAGATTGGGCTAGGCATATTATTGGGGGTGGGTGTTAGATCTGCTTGTATGTAAAATGTAAATAATACCCTTAAAAATACTCACTGAATCAACCCCTATGAGTAACCTGTCCCTACATCCAGATGATAGATCACATACACAATAGGGGGGAAAAACATAACCACCTCTAAATCCCATTGAAATTAACAGGATTTATATTAATTTGCACTTGCTTCAGTGCCCCTTTAATCTTCTCTTGTGGCGTTTATTTTTCTGTGGTCTAATATCATATACACAAAATTATCCAAATGCCAGTTACTGAGGGCGTACTCACTGTGATCAGAGGTTCAGATATATGTCATCACTGTTCTAAAAGCTGAAACACAAAAAAAAGACAACACTTACCAGAATGCTAAAAGAGTTTTCTGTAAGCAAACTTATCAAACACAATATTAAATTGTAAGCAAACTGATCAAATACAATATTAAGTAATACCCTCATACATTCATGAAAGATCTCTAACTCAACAAATATGCAATAACTAGAAAACCTGGTCATAGAAGCCATTTCAATAAATGGCGGCCACCATCTTGCTCCTTCTGGGCACGACAGGCGTAGCATGCAAAGTACTCTGAGGACAATTCTTTTTGCACCATGCCACCACACACCAAGTCACCATCACTCTGTCAATTATGCCACTCAAAGCAAGCCAAATCATTCCCAATGTCCCACCATGAAGTATCCAGGCACGTGCTCTTCTCCAGATGGTACCTGTTTACTGAAGAGCTGGTACCCACAGATGGTACTCCGTTGACTGAAGAGCTGGAAAAGAGCAGGCCACTGAATGCTCCAAGGCACAGTGCCGTACACTTCAGCAAACATCTATATACATTTCGATTAGATTGTCATAGTTTTACTGAAACTAGATGTTTACTACGCAATTCATCCTGCTAGAGCAAAGCACCAGAAAGTTCCTGTATCTTTAAATAGCTGAGTAGAAAAACTTTGCTGGGTGAAGTCTGTCAAAAGAAGATGAGGGAAAAGTGTTCTTGCTTAAAATCCCTAAGTAAGTTATGAAAGCTTACGGAGGGACTGTTCCTCCAAACTGCAGCACTATGCCCTACAATACATGCTATTTGTATATGCACCTTATGAAACAAGTGAAAAGAAAGTAAGATCAAGAGCAGGTTCAAGAGAAAACGGAACAAGAACTAAATAGCAAGATCACGATGCAGAAAGGCTAAAATCTTTTCAGAATATTTCACTGAACCAATGTGAAGCACTGGATAAGAGTGAAAAGACTTGAAACATGAACCAGACAAGAATCAGAAGAAAAGTAGATTTGAAAAATGGATGTATGTGATGTTCTGGATGAGATCCCATTCCCCTTGAAAGCTCAGGCAAGAACCTGGGAATCTGGGAGTATTCTGGGACTCTGACAAGCAGAGATGCTTAGGAGTGCTTTTTACCTGCTTAATCTGTTACAGCAGCTCTTGCTGTTCCTGGAAAAACAGCCTGCCTTGGTTGCAGCCATACTAGTCTACCAACACTGTTTATTTGGGGCTGCCTTTGTAGATGATCTGGAAATCTCAATTGGCACAAAATATTATAACCGGTACGCTAAAAGGGATCCACTGCAAAACACATTATCAAGTACTCTTTCTCCCACCCTGTGTCATAGTTCAGTTCAAAGGGCTGGTTTTGACCTTTTAAAGTCCTAAATGGCTTAAGTCCAAAGCATCTGAAGGACCATATCCATCTCTCTGAACTTGTTCTAAGTTCTAGAATCATCTGGACCATCCTTATTGTGAGACACCATGCTGTCAGAAGTTCTATTGGCCCTCCGCAGGACCTTTTTAGTTACAGCCCCTAAACTATGGAACTCCTCAGGAAGTATGAGCTGCACCATCACTACAGACATTTTGGTGACATTTGTTCCAGAAAGCCTTTTAAGAAACCTGTCACTCCCAGGGATTTAACTGTTTGTATTTATAATCCTACTCTCATAATGCCTCTTCCACAAAAAGGAAGGGTAGAAGAAATCACACAAATGGTGCCTCCATGGGGTTCTCTCGTTTTGAGAGAGAAAAATCATGCTGACAAGATATCCACCCTTGCGCCATTTCTAGATCATGCCTTTAAAACACCAGTCCAAATCCTTTTAAAAATGCCAGTAGTCTTTTAATGGATTAGTACAGTTTAATTTCCATCCCTTGAATTCTTGTTTTTCGATGGTACTGAGTTTTACACAGTTGTTTTTATTGCCACTGTCTTTTAGTTATCCCAGTCGATTGGACTGGTTTTGAGTTTGGTTTCGATTTTGTCATTATTCATTAATTATGTGCTTAACTTTATAACTAAAGTGTGTATAGTTGTTAAATTCCTTGGGTACCTATTTGTAGAGAGGCAGTATACAAACAATAACAGTAATAATAATATCCTAATAATCATGCTTTCACACAGTGACCCTGGCTCAGATATGGTGATGTCTGCATAGTGAGTAAAGAAAGTGCACTACTTCTTCACCACACAGAGGTCCCAGATAATTAGGAGTTTAGGAATAGTCATTTTCCAGACTACATTTACCTCATTCTGACACATGAGACCATGGCAGAAGAACATAAACAATTGTTTCTAAATCCATCTCCCCATATATGTAAAAGAGTTTGCCAGAACCCTCCTGGCAACTGGCAGGGGATGGGGGGGTCTTACCAGTAGAAAGAAGAAGGCCTAGACCATGTTGCCAGCATCACACAGGAAGTGACATAATCACGCCAGTGACTTCTGGGCAATGCTATGGTATTTGGGCAAAAACTCTATGGTAGAAGCCAGTTTTATCATAGAGTTTTTGCCCAAATACCAGCATGTCACCTGGAAGTCACTGACATGATGATGTCACTTCCTGTGTGACACTGGCAACATGGGCTAGGCCTTCTTGTTTCTACTGGTAAGTTCCCCCCATCCCCCACTAGTTGCCAGGAGGGACCTGGCAAACCTAATCTACTTCCTAGGTTCTGACAGTGGAAACAAAAAGAACACAATTTAGTTCATTATATAAATATAACAGAAATACATCTTTGAACTAATCCATCCTACAATAGGCATTGAGGATTGCCCTGAAGTTTTTGTCTTGCTTTTGCTGCCATCTTGTTTTATTGTTCGATTGTTTTGACTTGGTTTTATTATATGGTACCATTATTTATTTAAATCTTGATTGTTGTGAGCCACCCTGAGCCTGTTTTTGGGATAGGGTGGGATATAAATCTAATAAAATAAAATAATATATTTCATTTATACCTTGCCTTTCTCTCCAATGGGGATCCAAGGCAGCTTACAACATTCTCCTCTCCTCCATTCTACCCTCACAGAAACACTGAAGTTAGGCTGACAGAGTGACTGGCCCAAGGTCACCTAGTGAGCCCACAGCACAAATGGGGATTTGAACCCAGAGTCTCCCAGCCACTAGTCTAACCACTATACCACACTGGCTCTCAACACAGCATTTCCTAGTGTTTGGGAGAAGTCTAAAGAAATCTGTTAAATCTCTCATAATGTTCATGGTTTCTGGTTCAAGCTGTAAGCATATTTTATATGAAAATGCCAGCTCAAAGTTCTCCTGAAGGTCGCCTCTGAAATCAAAGATCTCTTCTAGATAATGTGATCCCCGTGCTATGCATAGATAACTTGGACAAAGCCAACCTTGCAATGAAATATAGCCCAGTGATAGTAAGGGATGGATGGCATAACAGAAGAATATTTTAATAAAACTTTCCTGGAAATAGAAAGGACTTTACAAGACCATCTACTCTGACTAAAATCTTCCCACAGAAATTGAAAGATGCATCATCTGTCACCATTACATGAGTAAAGGTGACACTTGAATGGTAGAATTACCAAGCAATGTCATCCCCCAAGTGCCGTTGAAAAGATTCTAACCTTAAAAATTCTCAACAGGTTATGTCTGCTATCACCAAAAATATATTCCCTTTGTGTGGCATCAAGACCATAGATCATTGCAAAGTATTTTCCATTCACCAGTGCACAATAAGGACCAACAGTCTGGCTTTATAAAGGCTAGATATATAAAAAACTGGCATAAAGAAAAAATATATAAAAAATACCTGCCCCATCATACAGTTTCCTGAACGGCAGATAATAAATTGGCTTAATGGAGCCTCAAGGCAACTCATTTTAAGCCAGATCTCCACTGCAGCATAGTAAGGTGCTCCTCTAGTGTTGCTGACAAGCCTGCCTTTTCATTTCTCCCCATCGCTACCACCACACTGATGTGGAGAAGAGATTGGATTTATACCCTGCCCTTCACTACCCAAAGGAGTCTCAGAGCAGCTTACAAACTCCTTTCCCTTCCCCCCCCAACAGACATCCTGTGAGGTAGGTGGTGCTGAGAGAGCTCTGACAGAAATTGCTCTTTTTCAAGAACAGCTGTGGCTTGCCCAGAACTATGGCTTGCCGAAGGTCATCCAGCAGGTGCAAGTGGAGGAGTGGGGAATCAAACCCGGTTCTCCCAGATTAGAGTCCACAACACTTAACCACTACACCAAACTGGCTCCTAGTTTGTGAGAGAAATTTCCTTTCTCCCTGGCTTTTCATGAGCCAGTAAACAAGTTTTGGACCATAACCAAATACAGAAGACCCAGCAGGGTTAGCAGAACTTAATAGACCCCCATCCCAACCCACTTAAGCTGTTCCATAAAGAAACCAAGACTTGCAGTGTCAGCTCTCAGACCATTAATCAAGACCTATCAGTGATTAATCAGTATGCCTTTAGCCACAAAAGTATCATACTGTATTCAGTCAGAGAAAGAACTGAACCCAGATTCAGTACAGCCCCTAAAGCATCACATGACCTGGGACAAGCTCCTCCCACTCCCCCAGCCTTGCAAGATTTCCAAGTCTCACAAGACTTCCATGGGCCTCATCACCCAAGTAAGAGGCGTTAGCCTGGGGCTAAAACTGTGTTCTGCACAGAACCTAGTGCCCACTTGATTCAGGAAGCATGACACTAATCCATGTCCCGATTCACCCTACCCAAGGGCCACTCCGCCAACATCTAAGAACATAAGAACATAAAAGATCCCAATGTTAGATCAGGCCAATGGCCCATCCAGTCCAACACTCCATCACACAGTGGCCAAAAATACCAGGTGCCATCAGGAGCTCCACCAGTGGGGCCAGGACACTAGAAGCCCTCCCACTGTTGCCCCCCCCAGCACCAAGAATACAGTGCATCACTTGCCCCAGGCACAGAGAGTACTACATCTTTCTGTGTTATACCTCTGAGGATGCCAGTCACAGCTAAGGGCAAAACGTCAGGTCCTACAATGCCAAGACCAAAAATACCAATTAGCCAGTTTTTGATCCACAAAAGGACTTGTCCTTTTATCCCGGGACTATTGAGCTTTCTTAGGAGCCTTTGATGAGGAACTTTATTAAAAGCTTTCTGGAAGTCAAGGTAAACAACATCTATTGAGTCCCCCTTGTCCACATGTTTCTACATTCTCCACAAATAAGCCCAACTGCTCTAATAATTGAATTAAGACTATTTTGCTGAAAAATAAATCTGGCTGGCCTAGAGTACACGTCTCCCTGACTGCACATGGTAAAACCATATGAAACCTCACCACAAAAAAAGAAAAAGGCAGGAAGATTCTAGTCCAGCCCTTCATGAGCTGGGCTGGAGTTCTACTCACAGGGAATTATTAATGTGGGGAAGTTTGAACATCATAATCCTTCACCTGGAATCTGAAGTAGTCCATTCTACCACCTCAGCATTCCGTCACCTCATTATCACCTCATTCTGCAATTCCCCATCATGAATAGCATTTAAAAATATGTGCTCCTGGCCTGTTTTGCAACCGCATCAGCAGCACTCAAACCACAACCTGTTAAAGTAAAATTGGTTTAAGCACAAGTTCACTGGCTTAACTGCGCTGTGGATCAGACAACCAGAGAAGCAACTGATGAGTTAGACATAAAAAATGCATCTAACATAGATAAATTAAAACTGCCTCTATTTGTACAAACTGCAGCAGACTACAAAGAAGAAGTTATTAATGGAGCTGAAAGTTCAGGTGGAAAGACGGTGGAAAATGTACTGTTGGAAAGAAAGGGGGGGCACCTTAATGCTAAATCAAAAATGGCCTGATTCTCTATCAAAACTCGATAAAGCATTCTGCCAACATAAAAAGGAAGGAGATAGTGGCACTTAGAAATTATCCTTGAGTGTTTACCAATAAATTAAGCCGGCAGTTGGAAGGTCAATCAAACACTTCCCTTAGAAGAGACACATGATCTGGGACCAAAGGAATCTCCTTTCCTCAAAGGTGCTTGAAGTCTGCTGGGGAATGGGAAGCTTGTCATTTTGCTGCAATGCCATTTAACTGTAGATATTTTCCACACGTGGCACTGATTAAGAATTTGGGAACATTAGGCTCTCCCTCTTGGACATCGTAGCAAGTAAAGCGAGAATGATCTAGCCAACATCTCCTGCAGCTGGGGATTAAAGAAAAGGATTGCTCTCTTTTTCTTACAATAAGGCTACATATGGGCCTATGTGTAATTATAACAAGGTAAATCCCATAGAAATCCAAGGGATTTGCTTCTGAGTAAATAATGTTGACATTGGACTGAGAAGCGGGCTGACCGTCTACCTGCTAATTTTGTTGTTATAATGAGACTCACTATTTCTCTTGTCTCAGTTTATAGCAATCTGGATACTTTCAGGCTTCCCTGCAAACATTTTGCCATCCCTGCTCACAAGGAATCCACCAAAACCAATGATATGAGCCAAAGGAATCAACATGGCTCATTACATCGGTCCCTTCAGGTCAGTTTATAAAAATAGAAATTTGTCTTTGCAAAAACTGGCTCAGCCTTCCAGGAGATCTATGCCTACACTGGAACCCAAAACTAATCTCCGGATGCTGTGATCAAGTGGATAAGAGAGAGCAATCTAAAGCTGAATCTAGACAAGACAGAGTTGATGGTAGTAGGAAATACCAGGAAATAGATATATTTTGGAGCATGGATTAAGAACCCAGAACCCTCCTGTACCAAGAACTGCTAAGCAGGCTGGTGCTGGGGCCATATACACTTTCCCAGAGGCTCTCTCTCCTTTATATAAATTGGACCTCACTGCAATGAACCATGCTTCAATAATTTCTAGGCCTGACAAGCACTCTACATGATGCTACCTTTGAAGATAACTCAGAACATGACATGGTGAAAAATACAGCTACCCATCTTTTATTTAGTATGTGAACAATATGATCACATATACTGCGCCTTGAATAATCTGCAATCAGCAATAAGGTTGCCAGCTCTGGGTTGGGAAATACATCGAGATTTGGAGGGTAAAGCCTGAGATGCATGGGGTTTGGGGAGGGGAGGGACCTCAGCAGGGTATAATGCCGTAGAGTCAATCCTCCACAGCAGCCATTTTCTTGGTTGTCTGGAGATCAACTGTAATACCAGGAGTCAAAAGTTCAAGATCGATGTTCCAGGGCCTTCAATGGCCTGGAATCTACACACCTGAAGATCTGGTCAACAGATCTGGTGAATTCCTCAATGCATTAAAAAAGATGGCAAGATGAACAACCTTTTCAGTAGTGGCTCCCCCATACTGGTGACTGGAACCAGCGCCCAGAGGAGGTGAGGAAAGCTATGTGGTTCCTCAGCTTTTGCAGTAGATGTAAAGCTTTTCTGTGTTTCAATTTTAGTTGAGCTTTACTTATAGGAGCAAGGTTGTCCTACTTTGTCTTTCTGCTATAGTATATTTGCTATCACACACACACAGGATATGTATGAACACAAGAAAAGTAGTTTTAAAATAAATAAAATCTGTCAAGACTGCACTAGTTGAATGTCATAGCTAGGGTATTCTCCTCCCCTTTAAAAGTCAGACTCATTATGTGTCTTCTACTTCTTCGTCTCATTCGTCATGTTTCCCCCTTTAGTAGGAATGGAAAAGTAGAAAGAATGAACCAACAACAGAAAAGGCATACAATTTGCATTTAACACTGAAGCTGAGAAAAGTTTAAAGGACAAAAAAAATCAGTATTTGCATTTAAAAGAATATTTATTTTTACTAGTTTGTTAAACTTCGGTGGGAGATTATACTTCTGTGATAGCCAATTATATTGTTTTTGGCTTCACCATAAAATGAAATATAAATTGTATCACTATTTCAGAGGTAGAATCATAGAATCATATAGTTGGAAGGGTCCTCCAGGGTCATCTAGTCCAGCCCCTGCACACTGCAGGAAATATATAACTTCAGTGCATAACTCACATGCAGTGCCTATCACATATATGCATACACAGTACCAAATACACATAAAGCAGGGTTTTTAAGATTGTGGCAAGTGTGTAAACCACACTTGTCCTACACAAATTGGAAGCTAAGTTTTCTGTAAATACAGCATGGATTATGCTAGTGGAAGACCACATGCAAACTCACAGTAGGGGTGCCAGTTTCCTGGTTGGGAAATACCTGGAAATTTGTGGGGTAGAGCCTGGGGAAGGGAGAGGCATCAATGGGGTATAATGCTGTAGAGTCCACTTTCCAAATCAGCCACTTTCTCTGGGTGAAAAGATCTGTCACCTGGAGATATGTTATAGTCCCAGGAGATCTCCAACCACCACCTGGAGGTTGGCAATCCTAACCAGCAGTGATGTTTCACTAGGCCACTTGTGGCAAGATTGGTGGCAAGAGCCAGTTTGGTGTAGTGGTTAAGTGCGTGGACTCTAATCTGGGAGAACTGGGTTTGATTCCCCACTCCTCCGCTTGCACCTGCTGGATGACCTTGGGCAAGCCATAGTTCTGGCACAGCTGTTCTTGAAAAAGAGCTCTCTCAGCCCCACCTACCTCACAGGGTGTCTGTTGTAGGGAGGGGAAGGGAAAGGAGTTTGTAAGCCGCTCTGAGACTCCTTTGGGTAGTGAAGGGTGGGGTATAAATCCAATCTCCTCTTCTTCTTCTTTTAAATTTGGTCAGGGAACTATGTAAGCTGTAGAGCTAGGGATGCCAGCCTCTAGGGATCCCCCAGAATGACAGTTCATCTCCTGACTACAGAGATCAGTTCCCCTGGAGAAAATGGATGCTTTGGAGAGTAGAGTCTATGGCAATGTACCCCAATGAGGTCCCTGTCCTCCCTAGGCTCCATCCCCAAATCTCCAGGAGTTTCCCCAACCTGAATCTGGCAACCCTAGGCCCCTATCCCATGCCAGTGGCCAAGGAGGACCTGGCAACTCTACATAGATTAGTCTGGCCTCAGTGTGTTGGACAAGGACTTGGCAAAAATAAAGGATTGGGGTAAAGCTGTCACAAAAATGGGGCCGCTTCAGGGAGGCTGCGAGTCCTGAAATGTAGCAAAGATAAAAGCTGTGCCCACAAGTGATGGCTCAGAAAAGGCAGACATCTGCATAAGTCATTCTCCTCCCTGTATACTTCTCAGTCCACTCCTGGTGTCTTAGCTCTCTCTGATGATCTCTGCCGTGATTTCTATGTATGTATGTGGTTTATATATTTATGCAATATGTTTTATGCACGTATCTACACTGCTTTCTCTGTGCATGTGTGGTCCATCTGTCATCTGGCTGGTGTGTGAGGATGGCTCTTGTGCATGCCTGGTTTGTAGGCTCTAAAAAGATGGGAAGGTTGTTTGTTTGTGAGTGTTTTGTGCATTCATGGGACTGGTGAATGGACCCTTCTGAGGAAGCCCTGTTCTCTACCACTTCTTGAGAATGCCAGCACACACCGAAAACCAGTTATTTATTCTTTGTCTACAAGAGGCTAGCTGTCTCAATTAACCTGTTTTATATTACTGGGATTTGTTCTTTCCTTTAGGTAGACTACAGCAGGGTTTTCTTCCCCCCCTGTTCACACCTTCGGTTTGCTGCTCTTGAAAGCTGCTTGCTATACATTGTTAATCACAGCCAAGGGCATTTTACAAATAATCCCACACTTCAAAGACAACATGTCCATATTTCACATTTTTAAGAAACTGCTCAGCTATGTTTAGAAATTGATCATTTTCCTTGCGCTTTTACCATTGTTTCCAAAGCACGCTGCTGCACTCTTCAAGGTCACAAGTTAAAAATGATTGACGAATGACTGTTAACAAATGTCTTCTAAGGCAGAAGTTAAATATATTCGAGACTCTCACCATAATTAGTAAAAACCGTCACGCTCTTATTATATTCTTAAAATAACTCTCTTTAAGAGAAATGATCATGCCGCATAGACTCTGGTTAAGATTTCAAGTGATAAAGATTAAAGCTACATGATATATTTGCATTATGCCTTGCATTATGTATGAGAAGACAGAACTTATTCTCACATAGTTCAGCTCATTGCGGCTTTCAGAACCCTCAGAATCTGTATTATTCATTCTTGCAAAGACCACTTTGTTTCAGCAATGGTTCCCTCTGCTCTTTAAGCTACGCAGACTGAGCTTAGCTCTCCACCCTGATTGCTGTGCTATGATCCCCCTTACCACTGCTATACTGCTGCATGACGGTCCTTGCCTCTGTGGCATCTCAAAGGAGCAGAAGCCCTACTGCTGATATCGGTAGATTGTTCTGCACATTCTGTGATGAAGGGATTGGTACAGAAAGAAAGTGGGTTTTGTTTTGCTCAAAATATTTCAGCACAGGGGCTCTGCATCCTTTAGCAAAGTATTGTTTTTAGCCCTCATAGAGATAAAAAGTGTTTGCTTGTGAAGCTCCACACTGTTTCAACCCAGGTTGTTGTCCGTGGCCTCATGGTATAACCCAGTGGTCTTCAGCCCATGGGTTGGTATCAGGTGAGCTGTGGGGCCCAGCTAGGGTTACCAAACTCCAGGGGTGGCCAGAGATTTCCTGGGATTACAATTGATTCCCAGGTGACAGAGATCAGTTCACCTGGAGAAAATGGCCATTTTGGAAGGTGGACTCTATAGCATTATACCCCACTGAAGCCCCTCCCTCCCCAGGCTCCACCCCCCAAAACTCCAGGTATTTCCCAACCCAGAGCTGGCAACCATAGGCTCTGCCTGCTGGGTGGTGAGCTCCTAAAGAGCTACCATCTTTTTTGGTTGCCTTTTGGAAGGTCCTGCTGCATGCACACACCCAAGGGTGCCATGCATGCTTCCCTCTAAAAGGAACAGCGAATGGCAAGGTGAGGACAGTCATTGGCAGAAAATATTGGTCCCTGCCTCTGACCTTTGGCTTGCTCCTCACGATGGCATTATGCTTGGCTTGTGTTGCCAGCCCCCGCTCTCTTGATCTCCTCAAAATCAGTGGGGTCATGCCTCTGGCTCCTCTTTTCCTCTCATGTGGTTCTGTCATATGACTCCCTGTTATGTGCTTGCTGCTCAGTGATTCTCATGCTCAGTGCTTCCCTGCCTGCCCTGGAAAGCCGAAGATCACAGATAGAGGCTGTACATCAAGACTAGCGAAAACCAGTTAACACAGTGACACTGCAATATCAAATACCCTACAACAAAAACAGATATAAGTAATGTTTCATGAAGAACATGTGTTTTTGAGGCATTTGTTTACATGGCAGAGAATGTGGGTCTGAACCAGTTTGACTACACTTGAGAATGTCTGTCTTTGTCCTTACCACATTCTACATTGTACTCTTCATAAGGCCATCAGCCTCAGAAGTTTAAAATGCTCACATTTATGAGTGAATCCCATTTAAATCAGTGAAATTTACTTCTGAGCAAACACAAGCAGAACTGGGACTATTACTTGCATTGATTTCAACTCATACACATACAATCCAAGTAAATATGATGATGCAAAAGTCATTTTTCTTTTATACATATTCCCTTTGCACATAATTTAACTTTTCTGTGAGAATTTGTGTGTGTGTGTGTGTGCGCACGCACACATACGCCTGGAAGTCATGGTTGACTTCTGACGACCCGTAATGGGGCTTGAACATTTCAGACAGGTGGCTTACTATTGCCTGCATCTAAGTCCCAGCCCTGGTATTCCTTGGAGGTCTCCCATCCAAATACTTGACAGGGTTGGTCCTGCTTAGCTTCAAAGTCAGGGCGCACATAATTTAACTTCTGTGGAAATTATTGTACTCTGGATCTATGTGATCAGTTTTACCAGAATGTCCACCAGTGTTGGGTTTGCAGGTGATGAACAATCAAGCAAACGTATTTGGAGATATGAGGATTATATCTGAAAGAGCAGAAATTGAGTGATATTACCCAAGAGAGATTTTTTTTAAGCATTATGGAAATCTGGATCAGTATTAAGAAATTAAAGGTAAATGAGCTCTTTAGAGTGTTCATTTTCCCCCTCTGTCAAATAGTTGCCATACATTCCATTGCCAAGGCAGTTGGCAGCCGTTCCTGTGCCATGTCCAATTGCCCCAACCTGGAATTTTGCCAGCTTTATTGAGAAACTACTTTGCTGCCATTGTAAATCTCTGCGTGCAAAGGTTTGCCTGATATTAGACCTAAATTTCTCTTGGTCTTTTTGTCCCATTATCTCTGGTTTTGCCCCCTGTTACTTTGCCAAACAACACCACTCCACCCTTCCACTTAACCGTTCAAAAAAAGAGAAAGGGCAACGGAACCTACTTACACTCTCAATGTCTTTGAAAACATAGACTGCACGCTCCAAAGAAGAGCATTTGAATAGCAGCCTCTGTCTGTTCACACAGCTGCAATGAAGGCTGCAGGAGGTGTAAGGCAGCAAAGCCATCTGTAACCAACCAAGGGCAGTCTGTTCAATTAAAAGACATGAGAGGGAAATTATATGCTAGTGCAGCATTTCTGCCCATGGATGTTTCTACAGCCAGCTGGGTATATAGACAAGAAATTCAAATTTGTTTTAGCATTCAAATAAGAAAGAAGGTTGAACACACAAACACAAAAAAATCAGTAGAAGAGACTGTTGAGATTTTTCAGATACAGGTAAACGAGACCTTCATCATTCATGGATTCCTGATATGATTTCACGGTTTATGGTTTGTGTGATATGGTCTCCCAGTCTGTTTTTTTCTTCCCCCTCTGTCATCATCATCATCAATTTCATCATCAGTTCTGAAGGAAATGTGGATGTTTGGGTATTGGGAGCCAGCAGATGGGGCCCCACCTCCCAATATTCATGGATTTCACAGTTTGCGGTGATCCTGAGAATGGATCCCGAAAGAATGGCAAGGGTCTACTGTATTAATAATTAGGCAAGAAAAGTAGGTTGCCATCTCGGTCTAGAGAAGCAGGTTCTAATCATTGTATTAGAAACTGCAGAGTCAGAAGAACTTCAAACAAAAAAAACCCAGATTATGCAGTATGTATGAATTTGCTAAGTGTCCATATTCACATGAATATTGACAATATCAGACAAATTTTATGCTTACCCAAGAACTTGGATGTCCATGAATGAAGGCTGACAGTCACATAAATTAGATAGTAGTCACAAATGTATGTTCAAACATTGTTACAGAATGAAACAGGTAAGACCTAAGGTAATACAATATCCTCTGAGAAGTAATACATATGATAGACATATTGTAAGGAGAGCCATGAGCAGATGAATGGGATGGAGGTCAGTATTTAAAGCCTAGCCCAGGCAGAAGAGATGCACAAAACCATGAATACAGTTATACCTCCCAAACTTTTTTTTTTTTTTTTTTTACAAAAGTCTCCTTGTTCCTGTGGCGCTCTATGGCCACTAGAAAACCCCACAAGGGAAAAAGAAACCAGATCCCACTTCCTCCCCACTAATGGCACAGTCCACTTCAACTTTCGAGGAAACTGGTAGGTGCTGCGGTCACATCTGTTTGTACACTTAGGTTTCAATTCACACATTACAAAGTCCTTGTGATGGTTACAGGAACCTTCAATCAGATTGCCCTAAGAGTTTTGGGCTCAAAATTAAATTCCCAGGTATGTGGGGACTGATTCTTTCCCACTACTCCATTTCCCTGTTCAAAACCAGTCCCTGGGTTGCATGGAAGGTGCATGGAAAGTAGAAGGTGGGGAAAGGGAAAGGGTAGTTCAGATCTGGGATAGTGGAGAAGTAAATTCCCCCAGCACTGTTGTTGAATCCCCATTGGCACCCCTCACCTTGCATAGTACCTGCTCTTTTAAGGCTAACCTACATAGCAGCAGAACTAAGACTCAACTGGGACTTTCTTGAGGCAGTGAGTCAACTGGGCAAGAACTAGTAAAGCAGGACAGCTGCAGGACACACAGTGCTACTACCCTTTCAGTGAGATGGAGGCCTTCAATGTTGTGATATGGTTCTCTGCATATGTCTAGTGTGGCCAACAGTGAGCTAACTCAAAGTTCTGTGAATGTGTCTATACATATACAGAATTCTCCTTTGCACTGGCAAGAATACAAAAACCAAATCCAGCATATCTATTTAGCACAACTAAATAGTGCTTTCATTCACTGGCCAGCTAGATGTCCATGAGGCATCACAATTATGAAGTGATGGAGATTTTAGGATTTTAAAAAAATATGCCACTTTATCACAATGCATAAAGCTCTTTACTAATTAAAACTGCAGAATAAAAATTTATAAATAAAGAGGAACATAAGCCTAATGACAAAATGGCTGGTGCAGAGTTTCCAAAATGTCCCATTAGGCAAGCAGAAACTTTCCAGCATGCCTAAATTTAAAGAGCTCCTTTTAAAGAGGAGAGTCATTGCAAAATTTAAGGAACCTGGAGAGGGAGTTTTATGTACCTTCTCTGGCAGATTATTCCATCGAGTTGGCAGCATAACAGAGAAGGCACGGCTCTAGTCATGTAGGACTCTACCAAGGAACTGAAATGCCATCATCTACTTCTTACTTTCAAATATTAACAACTACCTCCAACTATGGAGGTTTAATTTTTAATATTGTATAGATACTGTTTTAATTGTTTTTATCTTATTGTGTACATTTACTGTTGTGACTCGCCCTGGGCCCCACTGTGCAGGGAAGGGTGGGCTAGAAATTCAATAAAATAAAATCACTTCCCCATTCACTTCAATGGAAAAGGCAGCTTGAGAGTGCGGACTCTAATCTGGGAGAACCAGGCTTGATTCCCCACTTCTCCACATACAGCTGCTGGTGTAACCTTGGGTCAGTTACAAATTGTTTCAGAGCTGTTCTCTCATAAGCAGTTCTGGAAAGAGCTCTCTCAGCCCCATCTACCTCACAGGGTGTCTGTTGTGGGGAGGAGAAGGGAAAGGAGACTGTAATTTGCTCTGAGACTCCTTTGGGTAGTGAAGTGCGGGGTATAAATCCATTCTCTTCTTCTTCTTCGATCCTTTTTGTGTACATTCCATTACCACAGCTCATAATGAACCTCTTTCATGGGTTGGATCATGTGCAGAATTTCTATGGGCCCAAGAAATTCCACCCATGGAGCTCAATTTTTGCAGCTCCCACCTCCCACAGCAGCCCCCTGAAATCAGGATTTCAGGCCATTACAGGGGCAGAAGGATTCAAAAGTTGCACTCAGGAAACAGAACCAAAGAAATGCTGCACTTTCCCACCCTATGTATGAGAATGGGCTTACAAAATTTGAAAATAGCTGGAAATCTATTTCCCAAGTGTGCCCCCTATCTGTGGATACCTAAATCTGTGGATTGGGGCTACACTTGCACGGAATAGATTTTTCTGCAAACTTGGGTGACCCCCCCCCAAGTTTTCAGCAAAAACTGATTTAAAAAAAAAATAACATGGGGGGATTTAAATCCACCGCAAGTAAAATAGTGTTCTCTGTAAAAGTGCAGAGAATGCACCTTCCTCTAGCAGATGTTGTCAGAGCCTGGGAACTATGAAGGGCCCAGCAGCAGCAGTGGTGGCACTGGGGAGCCACGCTGTGTCCAGTACCAGTGGTGGCACAGACTGGGAGCTGCACTGGGCCCAGAAGCAGCAGCCGGGCAGTCTAGGAGCCATACTGGGTATGCCACCAGATATGGGCCTTCCAGCAGTGGTGGTGCAGCCCCTGAGCTGCTCGGCCCAATGAGAATGTGGGGGACGGGAATCCTCCCTGTGAGTATTGTGGGCCCACACGTGTAAAACATAATGTCCACGGTAGATTCTACCTGTAATTGTGAAGCATTAGTGATGGTTTTACCAGCTACCTCCTTCAGGGGGCTTTATAAACCCCTCAGCAAGTGACCTACAGGAAAGAAATAGCTGGATCTAAAGGTGACTGCAGTTCCCTTCAAAATTCATTCTCATTCCTCTTGATAGTGCTGTTCTTAAAGGTCTCTCACCTTGACACTCCCTGACTAGAAAAAGTTGTAACTTTTATTGGATGGCATACTGAGGTTTGCAGTGCTGCTATAACCCATAAAAGTCACCAGCCACAGCAAAGCATCCAGGTGACTGTATATTTATGGGGGGAGGGCTCTGATGACAATATAAACTATAAGTGGAAAGCATGAGTAGCTGCCGCATATCGCCAAGAACAAAGACATCCCAGCTTTATACTCCTGGTATGAGCCACTGTAAATGTCAAACCATTTCTAATATATATATAGTTTCATAATCCCCAAGGTATGCATTCCTTGCTGAAGATTCACCCCCCCCCCCATAATTTTTTTAAGCTCAGCTATTTTTCACTTCTTCAAAGCAGCGGGGTATAAAGCAGCTGTACTTATCTCCCAAGGAAAAAAAATGCACTTGTACTCTTCTGTTCACAAAACACCTCTGAAGCACAGCCCTGCCTTAATGAGCAATACAACTCTAAATCTCTCCCTTGCTGAGTTTCCTAAGCAATACTACCCACAATAGGAAGGGAACTTTGACTCCCAAAAGCTTATAGCTCTGGCAATGTTGCTGATTTTTAAGGTGTTGCTGGACTCCAATCTTGCTCTACTCTCAGTACAGTTCTATGGGTTGCATTCAGCCAGCTTTTGCACTCTCTCTCACCCAGTTTTGTTTCTTACCATATGTCCTGACAAAACATGGCTTTTGTATATGCAAGTCCCACAAATTATAGCTGCCAGGTCCAGTGTTCCCTCTAAACTGAGTTAGTGTGAGCTAATTCACAGTTTTTTAGCCTCCAACTCACACATTTTTTGTCTCAGCTCAGGAAGGATGGCTCCAGAGCAAATTAATTTATGCAGCAGCCAAATCGCTCGCTCACAAACTTAATGCCAGTAGCTCACAAAGTGGAATTTTTGCTCACAAAACTCCACAGTTTAGAGGAAGCATCGGCCAGGTCTCCCAGATTAGCAAGAGACACCCCGCCAGAGACACCTCTCTCCTCACCACTGCTTGGAAGACTAAGAGGGAAAAATGAAGGAGGGGGGAATCGCAGAGATGGATTGTGCAGGAAGCAATGTCACTGGCGTCGCCAGAGAAGGCTGCCCTGCCAAGAAGACTCTCCTGCCAGTTGCCAACCTTGAACTAGAAACCAAAACCGCAATCACCAGTGTAGCTGGTTTTGGGGGTCAAAGGAAACCTTCATCTTCCTTTTTCACCAGCAGAAGTAACCAGTTGAATCCTATCCTCTGAGTATTAGTGTGTGTGCGTGTAAATCCAACACAACAATGTGCGTAACTCCTCCTCATGGTTCCTTTTAAATAACATCCGGAAACTGGTATTTTAGAAAATATTTTTATAGCTCCTCCAGTTGATAACAAGATGCTAATTCCTCCCCACCCCCATCTACAGTATTATCTATGCACATGCAAGTCCTGGTCAAGTGCCCCCACAGTTTCGTATTCTGTCTCTGCATACTGGATGAGGTGGCGAAGGGGGCAGGGGAAATTACTGCCTCAGTCTTCTTGTTGGAGAGCCTGGCCTATAGATATGTCAAATAAATAAAGAAAATTATTGCAGGTTGCATAGCCTGGGTGCAGGAGAACAGCCACATTCATGCTCCCCTGAAATCACTGGAGTTCCAGGCCCCTGTTCTGAATAGGGGCATAGTCAAAGATCTAAATTTTTCATATTTATTCATATTTATTATATCAGTTCAGAAAAGAGAACCTGAAGTTCAAAAGGTGTTAAACGCTAAGGACGTGCATACTGAAAAGTTCCACTTAATGACATATATATATATATATTGAAAATGGCTTCAAGAGCCAGCATGTTGGCAGTGGTTAAGAGTGGTGGACTGTAATCCGGAAAACTGGGTTTGATTCCCTACTCCTCCACATGAAGCCTGCTGGATGACTTTGGGCCAGTCACAGTCACACTTCCCTAAGAACTCTCTCAGCCCCACCTACCTCAGAAGTTGCCTGTTGTGGGGAGCGGAAGGGAAGGTGATAGTAAATCACTTTGAGACTCCTTAAGATAGAGAAAAGCGGGGTATAAAAACCTACTCTTCTTCTTTAAGTACCACCTTTTTGGAAATATCCAAAGGGGGGGACGGGGACATATTTGGTTCTGCTGAAGATTATGGACTGCAAAAGTAACAGGGTTTTTGTATGTTATCTTAATACCATTCTTTTCACCCTTTGAAATAAGAATTTTGAATAATAACTGGAAGGAGGTTATTGATTCCATGAGCATTCACTTTTAAACAATAAATTGAGCTAACATGTAGTACATTCCACAGGTAATTTTTCTTAAAACAGCTCCTCTAACTTCAGTTGTCAATATAAGTAGGACAACATCCTCTTCACCTACGATTTATCAATTGGTTCCGTTTACAAGGGATCAGCAAGGCAGATCTTCTTGTCTGAGTCATTTCTGCATACAATCTGACCAAGCCTGTGAAATCTCCTGCATTTCTTCTTACTCTTCGTGTGTGAAGATGGTTGTTATTCATGGGTAGGCTCACAAGATCATTAATCCTAGATATACATGCTTTTCAGTAGGGCTGCTGTGTGGCCAATTTTGCCTCGGACCATGCAGCAATTAAGGTTTTGTGTTTTTTTTTTAAGCAGCCGCTAGTCAGGCCTTTAAAAAGCCAGCTGAAGTTTTCCCCAGGGAGAGGGAAGGGAAAGGTTGGCTGTGCTTTTTATTCGATTTTATTAATTTACTGCACCATCTGCAGTGCTCAGCTCACTTCTTGATATCACACTGAACCATCAGGTGGTAACTAAGTGAAGGTAATCAGCCCAATCTGCAAAGAGGCTTGAGGAATCTCCCAGACCCACCCACATGGCTAACAGCTAGATTTCAAAGGAGGAGACACATTTGAGGTCATCAAGAAAAACCATTGAACACTTACCCCGAAGGGTCCTACTCCTCTGAGGAAAGGAGGACATCTTGCTGGGTGATTCCCACCGTCCAATCATGGAGGCAGCAGCATTTTAGGGGGCTTATATACATGTGAAGTACCACATTATCAGTTTATTTAAACAGTGATAGTAAACCCAGGGCTATTTTTGGGCAGGAACGCACAGGAAAGGAGTTCCGGCTGGCTCCCGAGTTGACCACGCCCAGCAGGGACTCATTAGCATAATAGGCCACACCCAACAGCAGAAACGCATTAGGATCTCCTGCCATTACAATTTATCTCCAGATGACCAAGATCAGTTCCCTGGAGAAAATGGCTGCTTTGGAGGGTGGACTTTATGGCAGTATACCCTGCCAAGGTCCCTCCCCAAGCTCCACCCCCAAACAAACAAATACAGAAAGATAAGAAAGTAATGGTAAAAAGATGGCCGTTTTAGTGGAAATCCCTGTATGGCATAAAAAAGGCATATTAACTACTGTTAATGAAGCGAGCTGTTTTGCCAGAGAGTCAGTAGATATACCATATTCATGCCGCTTCTCCCCTGAACAAGTTTAGCAGGAAAATACAGAGACTTGCTGTTCCATGAACTTTCCCTTCACCAGACTGCACTTTGGCTGCACAGAGCAAAATCAGATTAAGACAATGCCTCTGGTAGGCAGACTTTATAACGAATGGAAAATGAACTAAGACTCAACTGGGAAGATGAGATCTGGCATGCCATTGAGGAAGTTACACAATACCAACATGTTTATGCAATAAAAATATCAGAGGCAAAGGGACTTTTCAGATTAACTCCGCGTTTCTCCTCAAAAAGGCTATTGTGCCTATGCACGCACATTTCAATGTGAACATTTTCCCAGTACTAATAAGAATCATACGCTCATGTTATTCGTTCCTTGTCTTTGCCTTTTTCTCTTCTTCTCCAGTGTATGCACTGTGTTATTTCATTAAAAGATTGATGTAGTGCTATTTATTTTTAGGCCTCATTAGTAGGAATGAGCACATAAACCGCCTAATGACAACAAGAAAGCAGTTCATGCAAATCCAGCGGTGAGGCGGCACAATTAAAATTCAGGGGAGGGGGAAAGAGGTCAGTTTCAAACCACGACATCCTTGCACAGATGATGACAAAAATGTTTTGTTTTATAGTTTACATTGTAATTCGGCACCAACAGCTGTTGTGCTTTTTAATACATTCTGTGATAGAGGCCTTGGATTACTAACCCTCCCCATCCTCGCATCCTTAAGGCCTATGATCAAATTACAACTTTGGTTCTCAGTTTTTTTTAAGAATGGGAGTTGTGGTATTGTTGTACAGTCTGGATAAACAGATGTGGGGGACAGAGATTATCTGGCAGGGGCCACAAATTAATGTCACTGATCCCTCCATAGCAAAGTCTTACAGAACTAAAACCCAAATCATATACAAATGGTTCAGAATCTAGTACTGAACTCAAAATACTGCTTAAAATCAAAGGAGAACCAGAAGCTGAAACAACACAATAAATAACATGACTTTAATTTAAGATCATAGACCATGACTATGACTTCATATTAAAAAGAATGGAAAAATAAATGAGCAACATTTGAATGCCTTCCAGTTTTAAAACACTGTTTGCAAAAAAAAAAAAAACTTATATACATGTGAAGTACCATATTATCAGTTTATTTAAATAGTGATAGTAAGCGTCCCACTTTCTCTGCTTAAAAAGTCCAAGGCGTTCAGTCAATCCACTGGCAGGATGTGGGTTCTTAATGTTAGAATTTTTGAAATTGCCCTGCAGGGTGGTTCCAACCTTGGGCTTCCTTGGATTTATTCAAACAATAGAAGAAAACAAAACTGCAAGTTCCTTTTGGATTATTCTTTGAAGAGAGCACAGTGTCGACAGGGTGGAAAAATTCAAGTTTCTGGCTATGACTAACTTTACTGGACGCATGTTTGAGCAATATTACTATTGATAACACAATTTACAAGAAACCCACTTAGCATATTTGATGACTCTCAGGAGGGCACCAAGCAAATGAGAGATTCTTTCTAAATTTCAGAAGCTGGCCATAGGCCAGTGGTACAGCTGGATTTTTGGGCAGTTCTGTAACAGCCCTACAAGTTACTCCGTGAGGAACTAGCAGAGGTAAGAGGAGACCTATTAGCTCTTGGTCACCTAATCCTGCTGGGCTTGAAAGCTCGGTACTCCTCCTGGCCCTCAGAGGGAGCAGAGACCAGACTAGCAGTACCTTCTGCCCGCAAGCTCCAATGGTGCTGAGAATAAAAAGCCTGTCCCCTCTGCTACAATGGCAGGTTAGCTAGGGTTGCCAGCCTACAGGTGGTGGCTGGAGATCTGATATTACAACAAATCTCCAGATGACCGGGATCAGTTGCCCCGGAGAAAATGGCTGCTTTGGAGGAGGGACTCTATAAGCATTATTTATTTATTTATTTATTACTTTCAGTTTATATCCCGCCTAGCCAGGAACTGGCTCATTATACCCTGCTGAGGTCCCTCCCCTCCCTCCTCCTCAGACTCTACCACCCCCCAAATCTCCAGAGATTTCCCAACAGAGCTGGCAACCCTGAGATTAACAGTGCCTGACAGCCAAACTACAAATGACACTGGGGACTCTGGTAGAATTTCCCCCTTTTCTGAATAGTAACTTTGTGTGGGCTGAAAGCAGGGAGAGGCAGGCGAATCACTTCTTCCCACAACATATTCCCAATCCCAACCAGAAAATAGCTCTGTGGAACTGCTATTTGCCTCTCTGGGGTGCCTCTTTGTTTTCCTCGGTGGGGCAAATAACAGCACCATGGAACAGGTGTTTTTTAAAAATATACTGGAAAAAGTACTTCAGGAGAAAAGGGTTAATTTCTCCCCCCTCAAAAAAATCCGGTCCCCTGTGGAACTGATATTTAGAAATAAATAATCCTTAGTTAGGGCCACAGTGCAGGCCGGAAAGTTCAAAAGCAAGAAATTGCAAGTAGATAAATAGGTACCACTTCAGTGGGAAGGTAACAGCATTCCGTGTGCCTTGGCATTTAGTGATGCTGGCCAAATGACCATGGAGAAGTCTTTGGAAAATGCTGGCTCTTTGGCTTGGAAACTGAGATGAACACTGCCCCCTAGAGTTGGATTCAACTGGCTTTCGAGCAAGGGAAACCTTAATGCTTGGTCACCTCTAACTTGGCCTGTACAGAAGTTGGCTGGCATTATGTTTGTGATGCAGCTTTATAGAACCTTATGGGAGACTTCCCTCAGATGGCTATCAGAAGACTCACAGATTCTTAACAATTTTAATAGAAGAAGCAGAGGAAATTCCGATCAGTGATTCCCACTCCCAACGTCAATACTCCTTCCCCACCAGTGATTACTGAAAAACCCTGACTAGCACTCTAGCATTCTGCACATCTCTTCTTACTTCTCTCAAAGCACATGAGTCATTTTCAGTCACTATGTTTGGGGGTAGCCAATGGTGAACAGTGTGTACAGGGAACACGCACTATCCACAATCTTCAATATACATATAGTCTAGGGTTGCCAGGTTTCCCCAGCCACTGTCCAGGGATGGGGAGGTAGGGTTGCCAGACCCAGGATTTGGGGGTGGAGCCTGAGGAGGACAGGGACCTCGGTGCAGTACAACAACACAGAGTTCTCTTCAAAGCATTCAATTTCTCCAGGGGAACTCATTTCTGTAGTCTGGAGATTAGCTGTAATTCCAGGGGGTCCCCAGGCCCCACCTGGAGGCTGGCATCCCTAGTGCTGTCACCGTTTTTGTTATAGGAATTGCATGTATTTTCAACTTCTGTACATCCTGCTACATGAAACCCAGGGTTTCATGTAAGTTACATGTACTAAAGCAGAAACTACATTTGGTGCCCTGTTTAGATGAAATCGCAACTGTACTGGGAAGATTCTCCGTAGAATGTGCTCTTGTTACCTGCAGCTAGACTACCTAAGCATAAAGCACCTAAATCCACAGAGCTGAGAATGTTAATCTGGGCTTTAATTGTCAGTTGTGGGGAAGTGTGGAGTTGTTTCTTGCCTGTCTCTGACTGCTCCCAAAAGAAACAGCAAAAAAAGAACTTTGGTACAGAGAGAGAGATGGTAATGAGAAAAGACAAATCAAAGTAGCTTGAACGTCCCTATACCAGTGGGCACTGGGCCAGTTTTTACTGCATTGACAAAAAGCCAAAATTTAGCTGACTGCTATGAACAATGAATTGCTCAATCAGAGCACTTCTTTGTTATAATTATAATCAAAGAGAGCTAGGGTAGTGTATTGGACTAGACCTAGAGAGCCACAGGTTCAACTCCCTGCTCACCATAAAATTCACTGGATGACCCTGGACCAGTTATTCTCTCTTAGCCTACCTACATCACATGGTTGTTGGAGAAGGGGACTACCATGGATGCTGCCCTGAGCTACCTCGAAGTCATGCTCAAATAAGATACTTAGTTTTGCATGATGATGCAGGAGTATGACTGGGGGAGAAGTAAAGCGAAATGGAAGGCTAAGCGTGAGGAGAGCTCCCTGCTACGGCCAGAGTGGGCAGTCAGCACCAGCCCTTGACTGAGTGGGGCCCCACATAGTAGCAAAGCAAGGGAGTCGGGAAATGGGCATGGAGCAGGCCCGTAGCTCCAGTGGGGTATCTCGGGACTATGCCCCCTGACTTACTAGCAAGGCCCCATGACTTCCCATCCAGCCCAGGGTCCCCAAGCAGCAGCAGGTGCAGGGAAGGAGCCAGATATTCCTTTAATTCAATTAGCTAGTGCCCCCTAAGAAATTTAAATGCCCCCTGACTTTAAAAATCCTGGCTACGGGCCTGGCATGGAGTAACCCATGTAAGAGGCAGAGGAAGGGGCAGGTTGAGGAGGAAGTAGCCCTGTGGTTCTCCTTGACAAAGAAAAGAATGCTAGAACCCTGGACGCAGTTCACACATGCAGGGGGAAGAGGGAACAAAATGTTAAGGTGCTAGGTGTCAATGCACACAGGCCCTAAAGCAGCATTCATGTGGCCTTCCTGCCAGTGGCAAGGCCAGGCTGGATGCAGTGATCCTTGGCACTGACCTGTGCCACCTTCAACCTGGTAGCAGGCAGCAACACCCAATCGCCAGCTGCACAGCTGTGCCCACTGGCCTCCTGGCCATCACAGCAGGCAGCAGCAGACCCAGAGTGGGCACTGGAGCAGCAGTGCCACTGCAAAGCCAAACAGTACCTGCTTCTGCTTCCTGAGGGTCATCCTCAGCTGGTGGACCCAAATGGTGGGGGGAGCAGGGGCTCTGGCAAGTGGCCCAACGTCCCTGCTCACCATGCAAATATTTGAAAGGGGAGATCAAAGATTTTATTCCAGCATAAATGACTGCCTCCTAATATCTATGCTTTGGAACCAAACTAGGATGGGAAATTCATACACCATTGCACTAATAGTGGCCTTTTTTACTCCTGCTTCCCAATCTCTCCAAGACAGGAGACTGGCAATTTTGGCAGCTATTCCCAGTCTGCGGTGGGTAAATGGGAACCCCACCTAGAACGGCCTGCAGTGCTTCAGACTTCAGGTAAGGGATACTAGAGCTGAGTGTTCCATTGCATTAAAAAGTTCCTTGCAAATGGAACAAATTGAAAGCCAACACAGCTGTGTGAAAGGTTCCACCCTCTCAATTTGTTTACTGTGTTGACTTCCAATACGTAGAGAGTTTTTAGTACAGGAGCGCCTTTCAAAATGAGGTTCTACACCTGGTGGTACAGTTCATTCTACTATTTAAGGTCTCTGCTACCTCATTCTCCTGCGTGCGTGTGCCTGGTCTTAGAAGACAGGAACAGTGGGTCATTATAATCCCCCTTCTTCCCCACTGAGGCCAAAGAGGCCATTCCCCCTTGCAATAAGATGAAATAAAACCTGAAATCAGGGCCAGCTTGTCCACAAGGTACACCTAGGCAATTGCCTAGGCACCTGAAGTGGAGGGGTAACAACCTGGCACCAACCTTGCCCACCTGCCGCAAACAGCAGAGGATGTGGAAATTGCCCCAGTGCACCCTGTTGCTTCTTTCTTCTCCCACAGTGTAAAGGACAAGGTCAGGCAGCATCCTCTTGCCCCCCCACCCAGTAAGGAGAGCAGGTAGCATCTTACCAACTCCCTGCATTGTGGGGAGGGGCAACAAAGGCAGGTGGCGTCTTCCAGCCATCCCCACCACATGGTGAGCACCATCTTCCCACTTCCGGGCATCCCTTCCAGAAAGTTCTGCATGGGATATTGCACACAGGTGTGTTTTGGTATTCCAGACTGGGAGGGAGGGAATCAATATAGAAGCCAGTCTAGCACAATGAAATGTATTTGTAAAGTCACTCAACTTGGACATGTTTTGAAACATGATTTCTGATTACTTACTATATGAGGTTAACTATGTGCAATAATTCAGATTCAAAGTAGGGTAAATGTTGAAATCGAATTTTTTCAGCCAGTTTCTTCCAAACGTAAATGGATCAGCTGGCTTGTAAAAAATCCTTTTGGTTCAAAAGTATGGACAGCTTTTCAAAAGTGAACCACTTTAAGCATGTGACTGAAAAGAATCCTTTTCAGCGTGTACCTATACGTACAGTACAGAGCCACATGCAAACAATCACACATCACTGGACTATTGTTTTATACACAGAAAAGTATTTTCACTCGGGAAAAGATCACGTGCAAGACACTTTAGATTCCAGATTCTTAACCGTGAGCAAAATTAAAAGAGCTATTTTTATATTTCTTCCATTTATGATTTCATTTGAAATTTCCATTTTTCATTCTTCCACTTCTATTCCAACTCCAACAAGACCACCACCAGAAAGGATGACTTACACTATTTAAAACTATAAAAGCACATTTTGAAACAAGCATGCAAGCAAAAACAACCAGAAAACAAAGCCCAAGAATCAAGAGAGAATCCCAGTGGCAGACTACCCACTAAAAACAATTAAAGGAAAAACTGCAGCACTATCATGTTTTGTAGGAGCAGCTCAGTGCAACCTATGCTGCAAACTGAAATGTGCGTGCACACGAAAGCCTATACCCAGAATAAAACTTTGTTAGTCTCAGACTTTGCTCTGCTGCTTCAAACCAACACAATTGCCACCTGAATCTATTCTGCAAAGTATCAAAGACTTTTCTATAGGATAACAAAGTGTGAGTCCAGTGGCACCTTTAGGACCAACAAAGTTTTACTCAAACTTTGTTCTGCTGCTTCAGACCAACACGGCTACCTACCTGAATCTTTTTATAGGATGTGCATGAATGGATTGGTGACAATCTACACCACCACATTCCACCAGGATTATCCTGGTTTCACAGTGGCATGGTTGGAGTGCAAGATGGAACTCTTTCGGAACAGGTGAACAAAAGAAATCAGGCAACACAAAAATATTTGAGACCAATTACTGTACTGCTGAGCTAAGAACAGAGATAGAACTCTGCTGCTGGCACTTAAATCAAAATTGGTCTACTGTGGCTCCGACTGTATTGAGAATGGAACACATTCTGTTCTCTGTAGCTACCACAGATGAGTGATGTGTGCCACGCTACAAAAATATACACCTTGGCAGTTCTGGAATCAACTGCCTGAAGAAATGCCTGGTGAGAGCAGCCACAGCCACTGAGTTGCTTGGTTTTCTTCCCAGTCGTATAAGAAACCACCTTAACCATCTTTCAGGAGAGGGAGAAAACAAAACAATGTTCCTCCCCATCATGGAAAAATCAGACCCAATGACGTCCCAAAAAAGAAAAGGAAAAGGCCTTGGGCATCATCAAAGCACCGTCAGCACTTTTATCAGATCCAGCCGAACCATGAATCTTGCCCCGTCAAGACCTTGGGTGGTTCCAAGGGATGAAAGTAATGATGTCAGCAATGACAAGAAGGCTGATATCTTAATTGTTTTGATCAGGATTCACAGTTAGAGAGCAACAAACTTTCAGCCAGCCTCGCCTACAAATCCTGAAAGGCTTTCTTTGCATCGCTGAATTCACATTTCACTGACTCAAGCAAACCAGAGCAAGGGTCAGAATTAGATCTGCTGGCTCTGGGCTGCAAAATACCTGGAGATTTGGGAGGTGGAGTCTGGGGACAGCACAGTTTAGGGAGGGAAGGGGCCTCAGCAGGGTATAATGCCACACAGCCCACCTTCCAAAGCAGCCATTTTCTCCAGGGTTAACTGATCTCTGTCATCTGGAGACCAGTTGTAATTCCAGATCTATAGCCACCACTTGGCAGTTGTTAACCCTAAAAATTTGGTTTGACTCAGCACAGGATTATCTCTTGGACAGAGGGTTCCCAGTGAAATCCTAAAAAAAGTCACATCCTTTTATAAACCTACTGACTTCAGTGGCCTTAGAAGGGTATTAACTTGGCTTTGGATTCCACTGCATGTCTCTTTAGGATGGCCTTCCACAGAACAAACACTTAGATTTTACAAAAGACAGCTGGTGAAGCGAGTCACGAGCCAATGCAAGCTGTGGATGACCAATCTCTAGATCTAATAATTCTGTTTTGGTCATGGACTCTCCTGAACATTCCACACACTCTCAAATCAGTTGGCTCCCTGATCTGTCACTCAGAAGCTGTCCCTATCCACTGGCTGCATTGCCTGAGTCTCACCTCCAATATTCTAAACAGTTTGCTGACCCTCTCCCCCCAATAGCCAGTCGGAACACAGAGGTCATTTGCATTTGTGGCCTGATTGGCCTTTGCCTCTAACATTCTAAACAGTTTGTTGTCGTTGGGAGTCATTGGATGTGTCCTTAGGTAAAATACATATCCCAATTTTCCCTTAAATGGTCACTGGAGTTTATTGATTGATTGATTCGATTTATATCCCACCCTTCAGGGCGGCGAACAAGAGGCACAAGGCCATAATCAACACTAAAACATAGAGGCAAAGCCATAGATAAGTAGTAAGACTGTAAAACAATAAATAATCCATTATCACTAAAACAGTTAAAACGGCAGTCAACAGAATAAAGTTTACAGGATAAAACCTTACAATTCCACACTCTCGTAGCACCTTTATCACTGCTCCAGTAGTGTCCTGACAGAGCTGTAGTCCCATGCCAGGGCCAGGGCACCTCATATGGCCTAAATGATGGTGATACAATAGCGGTGGCAGCCCCTACTCAAAAGCCTGGCAGAAGAGCTCCGTCTTGCAGGCCCTGCGGAACTGCATAACGTCCCACAGGGCCCTGAACTCCTCCGGGAGCTCATTCCACCAGGTAGGGGCCAAAATACATATCCAAAATACATATCCCAATCTTCCCTTAAATGGTCACTGGAGTTGCCAATCTCCCTGTGGGACCTGGAGATCTCCCAGAAATCACCATGTACCCCAGCCACAGCACATCATTTCCCCTACAGAAAATTTCCCAGCTATTACAACGGCTGCTTTGGGCAGTGGACTCTATGGAATTATACCCTGCTGAGGTCCCTCCACACCCCAAACTCTGCCCTCCCCAGGCTCTGCCCCTCAAATCTACAGGTCTGGCCCTCTCCTTAGTATTGCCAGCCTCCAGGCAGCACCTGAAGATCTCCAAGATCAGTTCTCCTGGAGAAAATGGCTGCTTTGGGCAATGGACTCTATGGAATTATACCCTGATGAGGTCCCTTCACACCCCAAACCCTGCCCTCCCTAGGCTCTACCCCTCAAACCTACAGGTATTTCCCAACCCAGAGTTGGCAACCCTGTAACTGGCTATGGAACCACTTTCCAGACCCTTGGAACCCAGAAGACATGGCATAGGAGGAGGTGCTTTTCTAGCTTAGCTGCCATTGCATAACCTCAAATCAACATAAGTCAGGGGTGGAGGGAACCATACCTGTTACCATGAGACTGTTCTCCCATACTAGCCACTTGGGGCAGCAAAATTACTTGAGACAGCCCTGCCTTATAGCTAAGCAGAAGGAAATAAACATGGCTTGCCTCACTGTATTTTCCCCTTCCCTCTGCTTCCCCATCAGCCACAGCCAGGACACTCATCTGGAGCTTCCTTCTAAAGCTTGTTGTATTTCTTCCCACAACAGGCCTTACTCCTAAGTACAACCATAATGCACAGCCAAAGTAAGATTGCTAGTACAACACCAAGCTAGAACATGGATTGCCTTGCCATCCATGTTTTTAGGATCATGTAACTACTCAAATAAGGTTACAAAACAAGAGGTTGATAGGAAAGCATTTCTGTGCTTATTTTTACCTCTTTTAACCAAAGGAAAACAGCCTTCGAGTGTCTGACAAGTTCCTTCAATCTTTTGCCCAAAGAATTATCTGAAGTGTCAGAGAGTACGCATACCCTATACACAAGCAGACCAGGACTTTCCTTACACCCTGCACACAAATACAATGACATTACTTCTTTATAGAAGGAAGGGGTTTGTATGTGTTCTTTCGCTGTCTACTGGGGGAAATGAGAACTGGAATGCCATGTTTTTAACTCCTCCAATAAAAAAAAGGATGCTATGAAATTTTATGGGCATTTCAAGTTTAACTGCGAGGCAAAGAGTTCACTAGACTACTAGTTAAAACTTGCTAAAATTCATTTCTCTTCTCCTTTGGAGAGACTTAACGATCCCTGCTTTAATAGAAGCAAGAATAATAGGAATATGATCAGTGAATTGCAGATTCCACAATTAAGATTTGATATGCAGCAAGAGAGCCAGACTGGTGCAGTGGTTAGAGTGTTGGACTAGGGTCTGGGAAAACCAGGTTTGAAGCCAGCTCTGCCACGGACGTTTGCTGGGTGACCTTGAACCCAGTCATACACTCTAAGCCTAACCTTCCTCACAAGGTTGAGGACAAAATTAAGGTAAGGAGAACAGTTGTAAGTTCGGTTGCCAGGTTCCTCCCTAGCCAGCAGCAGGGAATGGGGAGGTAGGGCTGCAAGACCCAAGCTGGGAAACTCCTGGGGATTTGGGGATAGAGCTCAAGGAGGGCAGGGGCCTCTGTGAGGTACAATGCCACTTTGGACTCTGCCCTCCAAAGCATCCATTTTTCTCCAGGGGCCTAATCTCTGTAGTCCAGAGATGAGCTGTAATTCCGGGGAGATCCCCAGGTCCCACCTTGAGGCTGGCATTCCTAGTTGTAAGCCACTTTGGGTACCCATTGGGCAGAAAGGCGGAGTATAAAATAGATTAAAAACTTGCTACCTGCCTATGTGGTGGGGGCCAAGCAGAAGTTCTCTGTGTACAAGGGAAAGTTAAAAGACACACTGGTATGAATGTCAAACAAACAAGTTTTGTCCGATAACTGCCAACTTCAATGAATGATCTTACTGATTACAATCCTGCCCTTCCCCCAAGAGCTCAGAGAAGCATACATGATTCTCCAGTCCTTCATGTTATCCTCACAATGATCCTGTGAAATGGTTTTAGGCTCACAGACGCATTACAATTCTCAGTTCTCCCAGTGTAATGTTAGATAAACACAGTGCTTTACAAGAAGACGACAAAGACAAAAGCATAAGGTTGCACCAATTCCCACCAATTCCTCCCTCACGACTTAAGAGAGCCCCCCCCCCCAAAAAAAAAGTGCTGGTACTGAGTACTGTCAGGAAAAAAACTCTAGATAAATAATTCAAACCTTTACAAAAAGTTTGTAACATAACTAAGAGGAGAAAGGAGGATGACATAACTCACTTTGTGGGACTGAAGAACATGAGGAATGTGGGCAGCAAACCTACTAGCTTGGCAATATTTCTTTCAGTGGGTTGGCTGTTCTTTTTTGAGCCTGTTAAAACAAAATACGAGGAAGAACAACAGGACTTGCTCTTTACACTGTCTTACTGACTTTCATTGAAGGGAAATTAAAATCCCCTCCACTGCCCAATGTGGCATTAAACCCACACGTCCTAATGGATCTCCCCACCTACCCATTTCCTTCCTTCCTTCTTTATCCTCTTTTGAACCTGACGTCTTCCCAAACACAACCACACCTAGTCAGAAGAATGGAGCACTGAAGTCATGTAAATGTGTGTTCATCAGTATAAAGAGCACAGGGGAAGCAAACTGAAATGAAACCCTGAAATGCCTACAAATGTATGGTCTTTTCCATTCAGCATCACTGCATCTACCTGTGAGGGTGCTAGGATGAAAATATACCACCCAGGAAGAAAGTGACTGGTGCAACTGCACTCATGCCTTTCTCGCACAAATGTGTGTGGGGGAGAGGGACAGAACATTCAAACATCTTATGAAACTGTGATTTAATTAAACTGCCTACCATATGAATGCAGGCTAATCAACTAGGAATGCCAGATCTCCCAGAGGCAGCTGAATGCCCCTGCTGCTGATTGCTAGGATGGCACAGAGAATCAGTGTTCTCCCCAGTCACAACATCACTTCCAGCATAAATTGGAAGTGATGTCAGCATGTCGGGGAAGTGCTGGGCAACTGGTGGGAGGGTTATGGGGGCAGCATCCCAGGAGAAAAAAATTAAAAAAAGAAAAACCAGGCCTCATTTACTTACAGGAATTTCTTGCTATAGAGTTCCTAGTGATTCCTAGAGCTGCCAGAACTGTAAAGGTTAGCTCTATCACCAGGAACTCTATAGGAAAACTAAAAGTTCTTACCACAGAGTTGCCAGCGATTCCTTGAGCTACCCTTTTAATTTCCGGTTAGCTCTAGGAATCACCAGGAACTCTATGGTAAGAACTTCCTGCAAGTAGATGAGGCCTGGTTTTTATTTTTTCTCCCACTGCTGTCTCCAGCAGCTGCAGACAACAGGATCTGTGGGGTGGGGGATCCTCTGCCTCACTGGGGGCTTGGCAACCCTAAGTATTAGCCCAAAATGAAAGTTGACATCTAAAGTTGATACTGGAAATGATATAGTTATACTAAGGATGCCAGACAGGAAGGTACGCACCTCCAAGTCCAGACTCTCCTGCCAGTTGCCAGCCTACACGAATTTAAATATGGTTAGTTAGCACAGATCAAATCAAGATCTAAACCCATGATCTGAAGTCGGTTTCTTAACTACAGTTACATGTTAACAAAGTTTTTGCATAATGTGCCAGTGTATACATGGTCGCTTCACCATGGCTTGTTTCTCTGGCCGCAGTGCAGACCAGGATAAGTAAAGTCTCTGGAGGGAAGGTGGAGGAGAGATCAAAGCAATGAAACCAGCATTTGTTAAGGCATGGTGGGGTTTGAACGACTGCCTGGAAGCCAAATCCTAGTTTCCCAACCATAGGTCTGACATCATGTCTGAGCTGAGCTACTTAGAGACAAAGGTTAGAGAGAGAAATGCTTCACAAATAAGGTGGTAGTATCCAGACTGCTAGATAAGGTAGCTCTGTAAATAAGTATGATTAAACTCACAAAGTATATACTGTGCACTTACACAGAAAGGCACATTAAGGATAGGGAACTACCCTTTACTATAGTTTGTATATTGTCTGCATGTTTGACTTGCGGGTCACTAATAATATATTTTGACAAAATCTTTCCAATGGCATAGCTTTAGAGCAGGGGTTCCCAACCTTGTTGAATCTGTGGAGAGAATTTTGTAGTTTTGAGAACAGGTAGGGGGTGCTGCAACAAAACGGCTGTTGTGGGGCTGGACACACTCACTAAACACTGGAAGGGTCCGAGCCAAGCGTCCTTCTACAACAGAGGCAGCTGCTTCCAAAGGGACAAGACCTCCTGGACTCTCTGAAGCCCCTCCTGTTCCAGTGAACTGGATAAAAGATACGATTGGTTCTTTGCTTTGAATAAGAGACATTTTGGAAAAGAAGAGGGCACCAGGAAACACTTTGGTATTTTGCAACATCGCCCCCAGGTACCATATTGGTGATCACTGCTTTAGAGCAACAGACCACTATAATTTTCCCTATGCAAACAAGCCATAACAATGTTACCTTGCTTATTGTATGGTGATTTCTTTATGGAGGAACAAGTAGATTTCCTCAACAAATAGTTACAACAGAAGCTCATCTTACATTGAGCACATTCTCACTTCTAAATATATAGAGATAAGCCTCACTGATTTCAATGGATCTCGTTTCTGAGTGTACTTAAGACTGTACCAACATCAGTAAATTTTAAACTTTCACTATAGAAGAAAACAGCTGAAACCCTGGGTTTTAAAATGGGCCAGATTGTATTTCTGCTAACTTTTCTCTCAGTTACTAATGATTTTACTCTCTTTTTCACCCAAGAAGACCCAATAGTTAGAAGATAAAAGATTATATCATGAAAAAGGTCAAGAATATGCTACATTAGCTCAAATTGCCTTCTTAAACGTATGGCACTTGCATATTAAAAGTATGAGAACACCATAAGGAACTGAAAGACAGACATTTAGTTGAAGATGAAATTCTCTGTTCCCATTGGTCTTTTAAAATAACTATTTTAAAAAAAAAAATTACTACTCTCTTAAAAGGATGTCAGTGTCCTTTGCTCTTGGGTGAGACTGATAACATAATGAAGCAGAGAAAAGAAGAAGAGCTTGGATTTATAACCTGCCCTTCACTCAAAGTCTCAGAGCAGCTTTCAATCTCCTTCCCTCCTTCTCCCCACAACAGACACCACGTGAGGTAGGTGGGGCTGAGAGATCTGAGAGAACTGCTCATGAGAGAACAGCTCTCAGAGAACTTTGACTGACCCAAGGTCACCCAGCAGCTGCACGTGGAGGTGGTGTGGGGAATCAAACCCCATTCTCCAGATTAGAATCCACCACTCTTAACCACTACACCAAACTGGCTCTAATGCCTAAATATGAATTGTGGCAGGCTATGAGCTTTTCTGAGTCACTGCTCACTTAGTCTTTGTTAGTCTTTAAGGTGTTACTGGACTCTTGCTCTTTTCTACTGCTACAGACTAACCCGGCTACCTATCTAGAGACACATGGTGATGCTTCCTCAATAATTATACAAAATAAAAAAGTTGCAGATAAATGTACACACATTAGAGACCTGTAAGATTTCCAGGGTATAAACTTTTGAGAGTCATAGCTCCATCAGATATCTGACAAAGGGGGCTTTGACTCTTCGAAGCTTATATCCTGGAAATCTTGCTGGTCTTTCAGGTGCCACTGAACATAAGAATATAAGAGAAGCCAATGTTGGATCAGGCTAATGGCCCATCCAGTCCAACACTCTGTGTCACACAGTGGTCAAAAATACCAGGTGCCATCAGAAGGTCCAGCAGTGGGGCCAGTACACTAGCACTTGCCCCAGATTCCCTACCCATACCTTGTGGCTAATAACCACCGATGGGCCTGAACCACTGGACCCAAATCTTGCTCTCCTACTGCAAACCAACATGGCTACCCACCTGAAACTACGTATATACATGGGCATGTATCCAACCCTGCAGATCCTCTTAAAAAAAAAACAACACACACATACACAAAAGCATTTCCATTTGAAGGAGAGAATGTGACAATTGCTGTTAATTCCCCCTCACACCACAGCCCTCTGCTTCACCCTTATGGTCTGCTGACCCCAAGCCAAAGATTCAGAGGGACCAGGGGGCTTTATCAGGAGGCAAGCAAAAAAGTCTCATACTGCAAAGTCCATGGATGGGTTGGACGCCAAGAAGAAATGAAGGTGCTAAGAATGGACAGATAGGTAGGCAGCAATCTTGCTAGGGCTGCCAATTTCCAGCTGGAGATCTCCTGCTATTACAGCTGATCTCCAGGTGGCAGAAATCAGTTCACCTGGAGAAAATGGCCACTTTAGAAGGTGGAATATATGGCATTATATGCCATTGCAGTCCCTCCCCTTGCCAAAGCCCGCCAACCTCAGGCTCCACCCCCTAAATCTCCAAGTATTTTGCATCCAAGAGCTGGCAACTCTAATTCTTGCACAGAATAAATCCTTTGAGCTAAACTATGCTAAAAAAAGGCGAGGAGGGGATTAGTGAAAAGAAAGGGAAGAATGCAATCATTCGACATAAAGTATAGAAAAATAAATTTGGCTTGACCATCACTTTGTGTGTCTCAACGTGCTTCACTCAGTGCTTCCTCAGGGGGCAGCTGATTGGGAATAATACTGACACTTCGAAATGGTGCAGATCCCCCCGAGAAAGCACTGAATGAAACACATTGGGGTGCATATAGTGAATAAAATTTATCCCCACAGCACCACTGTTTTGTTTCTTCATTCTTTGGCTTCATTGATGTGGTCCTTCTTCTTCTTGTTCCATCACTTTAAAAGCAAAAAAAGCCCCGATCGTCCCTAGTCAGATGTAAGAGCATATCTAAATTATAAAAAAAATGAGCTGAATGTAAAGTTTAAAAGTTTATATAGAATAAAAGAATATCAAGAACAATATCCAAAGCTGGCACGTGGTTGCCCATTGCCCATGAGGCAATCCCCTCTTTCAGATTTAAAAGCTTAATCAGAATCTTCCGACTAGCATATATCATGTAACTACTATGAAGGTACTGTTATTACTGTTATTATTACTATTGCAGCACTAAAGAAGCTAACTACTTTTAAATTATTATGGATGGCACTACTGTGTTAATCAACAAGGCAGCAATTTTCCATCAGTTAATTGTCTCTTAATGAAATGGTAAATGAATTAACTGTTACAATACCAAAGGCATTGCAAGGATAGCCATTTTAGTGGGGATAGCCACTTTATCTCCTCCACCTTGAATGCAGTCCTTGAAAAAAAGCTGAATCTTATGCTCACCTGGCACCAAACGCAAGCATTTTGTGTGAGAGACTTTTTCTCGGCCCATTCATGTGGAACCTATTTCTGTGGCTGCTTTCCTCCTTCTGCCCATAATACGTACATTTTCCATACCATTCCTTCAACTTTGTCCCCACATGTTGCCAAAGCAACAGGCAGATATGTAAACCAATCATTTTAGATTGCCCTGATGTAAAGCTCATTGAAACTACAAGACAGTATGGGAGGAGGTAGTCCCTTGAAATACCCTGACCTCAAACTGCTTTAAGGGACTTTTAAAAAGCAAGAAGCGGCAAATACAGTGCTGCTATGGAGTCATTATTACTGTGGCAAGTCAAAATCTGCCCATTCACCCATCTAGCCCAATATTTATGATGACTGGTTACAGTTGTCCATGCCCTAACCTGGATAGCCCAGTCTAGCCTGATCTCACCAGATCTCAGAAGCTAAGCAGGGTCAGCCTTGGCTAGTATTTGGATGGGAGACCACCAAGGAATACCAGGGTTGTGATGAAGAGACAGGCAATGGCAAGCCACCTCTGAAACATCTCTTGCCTTAAAAAAACACAAGTCTAGCTTACCACCTAGTGGTGCATAATACTAAAAACTTCTGGCTGCCAGAAAATCTTAAGATCTCCTGGCTATTCGACACAAAATGCCACACAATAACAGTAACAATAATAATAACTATGATAAGAAGAAGAACAACAACAATAATAGTTGTCCAGGAGTAAAGGTGTCATGGTATAACCCAATCTCATCAGATCTTGGAAGCAAAGCAGTGCTGGTACTCGGATGGGAGTCTACCAAGGTAGGTTCTGCAGAGGAAGGCAATGGCAAACCACCTCTGCTTCACACTTGCCTTGAAAGCCCCTTGCTGGGATCACCATAGGTCAGTTGTGACTTGAGGGCACATACGTATGTACAGTTGTCCAAGGCAGGTGTCTTTCTGAGCCCTATTACCTGAGAGCCTTTTCTTTGGAGATGCTGGAGATAGAACTGGTAGACTTTTGCACACAAAGCATGCCAATGTACTATGTCCTTTTCAGAGATTCCATATGATATTAAGTTGACTTCGGCAATACATCAGAATGGCTGAGCCATTCAGTATTCAGGTATAAACACTGACTTATTTTCATAAGCAATGCAACTGCCAACTGGACATTTTGGCTGCAGTCCCACACACACTTGTGCATTCAGAGCTCCTGCTAAAATTAATAGGACACGTGCGTAAGGCAGCAGCCAGAGTTTGTATTAGAAAGTGAACCAAGTCCACCTTCTCTTCTTACATAACAAATCTAGTTTAAAGCCAACAGATGGGGATACACGTTGTGCATACTTTGCAATATTGTCTCCAGTAATCCCAGCTCTAACCCTGTCTGCCTAACAGAGCTGCATAACAGATATTTAAGTGAGGGAGATGGTATGTGGAGGGCTAAATAAAACTGCTATACCCCTTAGGAATGAAAAAATAAGTAGCTCTGATAAAGACCACACGGTGGTTTCCACTCTCTCCATTGGATCCTACTATTCTTGGCTAAAGACCAGCCCATTCTCCATCCAACATTCCTGGCGTCAACAGGTATAATTGGCTCTTCTTTTGGGACAAACACAGTTCACTTCTCATAGCCTTCTTTCACAGCATAACCTATAGGCAAGAACGGAACCCGAGCTAAGACATGTGTTGCCTCTACTTGGAAAAGGGTTACTAGCCAGAAGTTGGCAATGGCAGAAGTTCAGGGGAGTGGGGATGTGGGATGAGGGCCAGGGGAGTGGGGAAAATAAAAACCTCCTTTGGGTGACAGTATTACAAAACCTGGAAAGGACGTCATGCCCTGCCAGAAATTGCTGGAAACTGTATGGTTTCAGCCTAGAGTTTCTGGTGATTGCTAGAATCCTGTGAAGTCACATCCAGGTTTTCCCTGGAAGTGACATAACTTCGTCACCCAAAGCCTTTCCCCGCCCCCTCTCACTGCCTGCTGGAGTGCCAGCGGGCAACAGGAGCAAGCCAGCAACAGGAGTGCACCCAGAAGCAAATGACAAGCCTAGTTTAGAACACAGCAAAGAATGCCAAGAGACTGCATCATAATAGCAGAAAACCTTTACCAGAGCCTTGCTAAAACAGTAAAACAAATTTTTGCAATGCTTAGCAGGAAGTCACATCAATATAATTGAAACCCATTTTTGAATAAACATATTTAAGGTTGGGCTGTAAATTGTACAGTTTAAAAAAGAGATTAATTGAATGTTGGAATGTCGGCAATATTTATTTATGTCAACATTTACACATTGCCTTTCATCGCAAAAAAGTACCCATCCTGAGTTATCCTAGTAGTTATCTTGAGTCTTCCGGTATATTCTGTAAATTAAACTTGAATATTAAGTGGCTTTCTGGGCCTATTTGAGCTGTAATATTTAGTAAAAAATTACAAACAACAGACAACAGATTACATGGTTTACAACTGCTAATAACATATTGCTAAAAAATTTGAATATCAACATCCTTATTTTGGTCACAAATTACAGTGTACATTGCATTACAGCATGGTTCTTGATAAAGCTGACATGTTTCATAAAGACACAGTACTTTAAAATGGATGGAATAAAAAGGGTTTATTAGCTAATATGCCTGTTATAAGAATATACATTTGATTCTACACATTTCTATTTCCCAATCAAAATATTTTTGAAATATTAGTGGCTTTGAAAGCTATAACAGCAAAACATACAGACAACTGAAACAGAATGAAGAAAAATATCCTACAATTCTCCTCAGGATTGCTTTTCATTTCTAGTGGTTTTTATAAAGAGACACTGACTATAAGGTCTCCAAAATTAATGAATAGGAACTGAAGTGTTTGCAGTTAGCAGTTAAGATTCTCTTGGTAATAAATTTTACCACGACAAAATCTAGTTGTTTAAAAGTATCTGTCAGGTTTTTGAAGCTTAAGCTGGGATCACATGACTTCAAAGGTAATGGAAGGTTTCAGATGGATGAAAGCACTAATAAACATGACAATTAGAGAGAGGATAGGATTTTATATGATGAAGGGTTTGGGTGCTCTGCAGTTGTTCATTGGGTTAAGAAAGAAGGTGGCCATTTTCTCATTGCAACTGTAGTTACCTTCTCAGGGTGTGGCAGCTGCTGGAAATACCAGAGGATTTAGGTTTCCCCTTGGCCATGAAAAAACTCAGGACCTTAAAATATGGGGAATTTTCAAGAGAGCTATGCTGGTAGATAGAGATACCAGGTTGCTGCCTAGATCTTTGGCAGTGTGCACATCATGTGACACTCTGGAATTGTGCTGTCATCACATTCAGGTTTTCACCTGGACCTGATGTTCATGTATTATGTGACGTCATGTCTGACCCCCCACCCCCAGTTCTCCTTCAAGCTCTAACACTAGGCAAGTGGGAGTGCCCAGCCGGCCTGCAAGTAGATCTCTGTATTACTATCACTTGGCTGTTTCCTTTCCCCCCCTCTTTTTGCCATGTGTCACTGAATACTGTTTTCACTCACAATTCTTATATATTTGTAATACATCCTGAACAGGGTTGCAAAGCTTCAGGTGGGGCCCAGAGTCCTCCTGAAATTACATCTGATCTCCAGACTACAGAGATCAGTTCCATTAGAGGAAATGGCAGCTCTATGACATCACAACCCCACTGAGTTCCTGCCCCCAACTCTGCCATCCCTAGGCAACCCTGCCAAATCTCCAGAAGGTTCCCAGCTGAGAATTGGCAACTCTAGTACTAAATTAGCGGTCAAAATATCCATTGTAGAATATTCATAAAAATGCAAATACATTCTACGGGTGCAGAACAACAATTTCTTGAACTAAAAAGAAATCCAGCACGCTGTTCTTCAGAAATATTTGTCTAAACAAAGCAGATCTTTGAAACTACAACAAACATTTAAACTATAGCCACATATTAACTACTAATTCATAATAGAAGTCTGTCCCTATCTGTCCTTATATATATTTGAATTTTGGTTCCACAACATTCTATGGTCGCCATAATTGATTCGGCACAAGAACTGGCAGTCAGAAGACACTGGCTAGAGCTGACTGGCTGCTTGGCGGAGTCCCGCCCACGTCAGCCCCGGCCAGTATCTTTGGCTCAGTCTGCTCCGGTCCTCTGACAGGAGAGGACTGTCTGCAGAGAGACCGCAGGGACAGGCCTTCAAGGCCGAGGCAGGTGAGAGAAGCCCCTTCCGCCCCCCCATCCTCTGGGCCTTCTATGGGCCCAGTAGGCCAGAGAAGCCCCTTCTGCCCGCCCCCCCGCACACCATCCTCTGGGCCTTCTATGGGCCCAGTAGGCCAGAGAAGCCCCTTCCGCCGCCCCCACAGCATCCTCTGGGCCTTCTATGGGCCCAGTAGGCCAGAGAAGCCCCTTCCATCCCCCCACACAGCATCCTCTGGGCCTTCTATGGGCCCAGTAGGCCAGAGAAGCTCCTTCCGCCCCCCACACCATCCTCTGGGCCTTCTATGGGCCCAGTAGGCCAGAAAAGCCCCTTCCGCCCCCCCACCATCCTCTGGGCCTTCTATGGGCCCAGTAGGCCAGAGAAGCCCCTTTCGCCCCCCCACACCATCCTCTGGGCCTTCTGTGGGCTCAGTAGGCCAGAGAAGCCCCTTCTGCCCCCCCACCATCCTCTGGGCCTTCTATGGGCCCAGTTGGCCCAGAGAAGCCCGTTCTGCCCCTCTTCCCTTCCTTTCCCCCTTTTCCTTTCTTCCTCTCTCCTTCTTTGTTTCACTCTCCCCCATCTTCCTCCCTCCCCTTCCTTTCTAGGGCCTGTTATCTTCCTCCACAACGGGCTTTGTTCCCTAGTAAATTATATAAAATGTTTACAAAACATAGAAAGAGCATTATAATTAATTAGTCCTTATTAAGGAACATATACACATACTTTAATTTTGTTTCTCTTACGGTCAAATATCATATTTGTTTACACAAATATCCCTAAAGAAGAATGCAGCTTGAATGTGTAGAGTTTTTCGGTTCAGTTAACTTGTTTTTCTGACATGGGCTAATTAGTTCTTTCCCTGTTTATACATTTATTGGTGAGCATGGCCCTCATTTTTACTTCTGATTCTTCAAAACAAAGCAGTAAATCCCAGATCTTTTCTAGGTCAAAAGGACAACTAGTCATTTCCTGAAAAAACCCATTTTCCCCCTCATACCATCTCACAATACCTCTAATTTTGCTCTGAAGTTCTACCTGATTATATTATCTGAGCCATGATTCCAAAATAACAACAATGGGACAATGATTTATTTGGTCTCTCCTCCCTTGTCACATTATACTGAGGAATGTAATCACTGTACTACTTCTGAAAACAAAATCCAATGGACTCTTACTTCCAGGCTCTTGATGCAAGAATCTTGTGATACTTCTGTTAATATAAGAATCTCGTTATATTCCTCCTCATAGAAAATTAGTGGGAAAAGGATTTAGTGAGTTCTTACAATGTACAGATTATTGGGGGGGAGTACCAAACTAATTAATGGTAGTGTGCTGATATTAACTTGTTGACTAGCCTGTCTTTACCACCTGTCCATAGGTCTAGGGAAAAGCATACAAAACCCAACACTTTGAAAATCTTGTGTTTACCTATATTGATCAAAGGGCAAAAACTAATCTGTTGTATTATTGTACCATCCAAATTAGCAAGATAAAATGACAGCAAAGAAATGCAACAAACTAAACATGTTGTGATGGAAATCTTGATAAACAAGTCATCTACTGGAGCGCCTGTCTGAAGAAAGGCTAGAAAAGAAGCAGTGACACAGCACTGCCATAAGTGGCACAAGTAGATAAGTACAGCATGTGCTGGATTGGAGCATGCAAGGGACAGCTTTTCCTGTTAATTGTTCTTGGTCCTCATAGTGATGGTACCTCTGAAAATAGAGGCTCCATTATTATTATTAGCTATCGTGACTAATAGCCATAGATGGATCATATATGTCAATGATGACAGATGAACCATGTGGGCAAGCAGGCATATGCAGTTCAAAGCATGGTTTATATCAATCCCACAGGGAAATCCAAAGAAAGGAGAAGTCACTGTAAATAATGCACTGCAATATTAAGGACGGTTTCTTCCATTCCTTCCTCACAGCTGCAGCAACCTTGATGTAGGACACTGACTGTCTTCCAGAAAGCTTTCAGATTCAAGAATGAAGAACGTAATTGATGGATCAGGATCTAATTGGCCCAGGCTCATCCCTCTGAATTATGGGACAGTATGGGGGAGGGGGATCAGCTGTTGCTTTCATTAGTAGAGTACAAGTTATTAACAATGAACTTCTCTAAAGTTTAATCATGCAACAATTCCTTCTTGAACAATCTACCAGACAATATTTGTATGCTATAATCTATCACCTACCGTTTCTATTACTCTGCTTTTGCATGAAAACTCCTGGATTGTTGTTGTTTTTTTAAGTATGAGCCATCTTGCACTCTCTCTTTCTGGGTATAGTCCCACACTTCCTCTTCCACAGCTGAAACCTTTTAAGATATTCCAAACGAGGAGGGAAACATATTTTTTTGGCACACAACATTTAATTTATTGGAATGTATGTGGGCGCGTCCACCTACCAGGATGATCTGGAGAAAGCCCCACAATCTTATGATTAATAAAGTTATTGTCTGTGCCATGGTAGTTAAGATTAGGGGAAATGTGGAACAGATTATACAATAATATTTCTCTCAAAATCAGAGCTGGGAAATAAGGATGGGAAATCAGCCTCTTCAGCCAACGGAGGTTGGGAAACTGGCAGACACTCGACTCTCGGCTGCCAGAATGGACAATGTTTGTTTTGCTTCCCTAGGAGCCAATTCTTGGAGTGGTGATGATGTAAGGCTTGGCCATGTAAAACAGAACTATACTGGCTGTCTAGTAAAGTGGGCAAGAGATGAAGGGGAGAGCTAGATTTAAAAAAGTCTAAGAGAAAAGGCTGAAATGTAAGAGCTCAAAGACAGCCATGCAGTTTTATTTCATGCTGCTTACAGGATTTAAACTTATGGCCCAAGAAGTATGTCAAAGCTCCAAGCATATGTCATTGATTATAACGGAGAGTAAGTGCTCATGTTACATACCAAGGAGCCTGTTGCTGTCATTAAGGAACACTTACTTGGGATTTGTATTGTTACAGGGCTCTCCTTGTACTTCTATTTACTTTTTCCAATCTGTGACTGCACAGTCTGCAAATGCAAGCATGGGCTAGACCCTTGTGCTTGCAATGACAAAGGCAAGGTGGTTAAGTCATCTTTGGTTTTTTGGGGGAGGGACGGTTAGGAGAAGGAATTAGCTGTTTCCTTCTAAAAATACTGCAAACTGCAATCCAGTTCTCACTAACATCAACAGGAAAAAATGTTTTAAAGAAATCACCCAAAGGGTACAATCTGATTTACATGATGCAGCCCTCTGCTTCTGAGCTCCATTCATTTCAATGGGGCATACATAGGAGAATTCCCTCAGCAGACTGTGCCTTTTAATAAATGAAAGTAGGAAAAACCATCTTGCTCTTTTCAAGAGATTTTGAAGAGATTCATGATGCCTACTGGGGAAAGACATACTGAAAACTCAAGCATTGTTCATAGGACAAGGAAAAATGGGTTGGAAGGCATGGGAAGTAATTATACAAAAATGCTCTTATTCTGTCGGCTTTCTCATATATTGCCCATGGTCCATTATCAAATAGATGGAGAAGAGCTCCATAATCTGAGCTAAGCATCATAAGAATCTCTACTGGGCCTGGCCTGAGGAATATCCAGATAAAACAGTAACCCTGAATTTTAGGAACAGGAGTGCAAAGAAGCTCAATTCCATGCAGATGTGCACTGCAAGATGTGGGTGAGATTCACAAAGTTACTACATGGAAATTATTAGGCCTACACTGTATGTGATGTAAATCACCAGCCATAGCCTACCCAGATAGACCTGTACAACCTGATTCTTATATGCAGCATAACATTGTTTACTGGGATGCTGCATGTAAATTGTGGGCTGTGATCAGTTTGACAAGTCACCAGTTAGGCAAACCTGCTTCGTATAAGTGTTTTGTGGAGATCTAGGAGAAATAACGCTTGGCCAGATATTTTCTATTACCTTGACTATCTTCTAAAACTGGAACAGTAATACAAAATATTTCAACAGACCTAAGTCAGTTTCAAGCAATCAACCTGTCCTTGCACTGAATACATTCCAAGACAGAGGTCCAATCTATACTACCAGCAAACAGACAGCGTGGCAAAATGCATATTATACTTCAGAGCACTGTTCATTGCTGAATACTTTCGCAAAAAAAACCAAGAAAACCCAACACACATTTTAAAAACTATCACATCGTGAAAAGGCCTAGGGTAGAACCCTTTAACATCTAGTTTCTGCACACAGGGAGAGTTTTCTGTCAAGAAACACCGGCTTGGATCCTGAGGTGTTGTTCCATCAGAACAGCAGGAGGTTCTCTGACAGACTGGCTTATCTGTCTGTGGAGGAGGAGGGAGCAGTTTTTGCCGACTCTCCCCTCCTGTTACAGACTTGAAATTTGCCCCCACACTATTCTTTCACGTCCACCAACCCAAAGAAGTGCAATTTTAGGAGGCACAGATGGCTGTAGTGTGAGGAGAAAGGCTGGGGAAAGCTACTTTCCTCTAGTATGACTCTGCCCAAACTGCTTAGGATCGAAGCCATTAAATCCTCAACAGACATTCTGAAGTGGGAAAGTCCAGGGAGTGTTTTACCAGGAGTTCTGAGATTTCTAATACAAATTATATAATGATTCCTTCCCAATTACCTGTCATATTTGGCAAGTCAATGAATTAAAAGTTATAGTCATTTTAAAAAAATCTGCTGATGTCTGATCATCATAACTTCCTACATTTGTTTCAAATGGTACAGAATATATCCAGCACCAAATTATCATTCCTCTTTAGACCTACCAACCCCAAACACCATAAAGATTATTTATGATACAGAAATTTCCAAGCTTTATTGGACCAAATGTTTCAGATTTCTAAAAGATGCAGGATGTTCCCAATAAAGTTTCACTGAGTTTAACGTTCAATATCTCATTATGGTTTACCAGTAGTGAAAAGGTTACTGACATCTTTCCAGCTGTTGGCAAAAGTTAGTTGGCTTAGGCATGTATTAAGAATATGATTTAAATGATATTAAACCATCAAACAGGTTTGAATCTTGCTAATCTAGTTTACCATTTGAAATATGAAAATGAATAGAAAATCCATTGTAAGCTTGAAACCCAGCCAAAAGCTTTAAAAACATATCCTCACATGCATTACAATGAATGGCTATAAAAAGGTTTTATAATCTGTGGTTTTCATCTGAGTCAACAGTGACTGATTAAAATAAAAATCCTACTTTTATTAGTGAAATTACTATCATCTGTGCATATGGCAGGCATGCAGATGAAACAATTTTACAAGACATAGGCAGATTTTTTTTTGCTATGAAACACCTAAAACTAAAACTTTGCAAAAATGAAGTCTTGTAAGCTCCCTCTCCATTTAGAAATGCAACCGAAAGAGTTAAACTGAAAGAGATGTGTGACCAAAGGGCTCCTTCAGCGAGCTGTTCCAGGCTCTATATTAACCACAGCGAATAGCAGAAGTATCAGAACAGCAACACTGCACACACAAATCAACCTATTTCTATTTAAAATTGCAAAAGCGGGGGTCAGGGTCATTCAGGAGAGACAAAATTCTGGGACCACTGCTCAAAACTGTAGGAGCACATAGTCCTGGGGGACTATAGAGCCAGGCAAGTCATGTGATTTGATTTTATATTATGTTTTGTGTCTGGGTGAGGAAGGGGCAGAGGTAATCTCAATATAGTGTTTGTTTTGGCTTCCAGCTGCCCTGGATGCGACCACTGAGTAGCAACTTTCCTCACCCCCCACTAATAACATCATAGATGTAAACTGTGGACAGAGATATTAACTACACCACATAATGTCAATTCATGCACTAGATTTTAATAGACAATGTCAAGTGTGATGAGGAAGTCAACATAATTAAAAACAAAATTGCAGAAGGAAATTTCCCTCAACCTATGAACATACAAGCTCTTTTCAAATGCTACAATTTTTGCTCTCCTATAACAGGTAAGAGGAGATTGTACTATGCACCATTGTCTAAATATGTGCAATCAGTTGCCATTTTGTATGAACAGGGCAACGTGTATATTTTCCAGCTTCAGTACACATGAACAAAACACCACATTTTCAGGGTATGTATCTGCGCATACCAAAGCCATAAATTCATAAAGTCTGAAAAGGGCTTGTGTAGGAATCTGTTAAAGACAGGGAATTACTTATGAAGAAGAAGAGTTGGTTTTTATCTATGAGCAGAAGTTAGTATTCTTAAGCTGGGTCAGATCTAAGACTCATAACGGACTTACATTGATCTAAAAGGTGCCAGAACTAAAACTACTTCTATTGAAACTAATGCAGAGACAAAAATGATTGTCATCTATCTGCTCACATTCCTGCAAAAGATTCCAAATAGCTCTGCATCCATTCATAGCACACCTATACAATGTATAAAGCCCAGACCCATCACTCAGATACCACAGTCATAGTGCTATAGCCCTATACCATATACCAAATGATGAGCACTTTTTACAGAGTATGGTGATGGGAACTCTGTTGAAAGGGAACTTTACACGAAGAGGGAGTAAGTTGTACAAACACCCAATACAGATAATGCAAAGGTGAAATTCCCAAACAGGTAAGCAGGGGAGCAGGATTAGATGTCTGATGGTATAACTGCTGCATATGTTTTCCAGACTCGCTTCCACAATAAGTAGTTACTTACACATGCCTAACAAATCTTTTTGCCTCAACATCTACTAGCAGTGTCCCTCACATAGGAGGCACAGAGTAACTATTCACAATACAGAAAATGGGAAGTGGACTATAGCCCATGAATTCCCACCAGGCACGAATGATGGCAATGGGCGGCATAGCTGGTTTTCTGGGGGAACACTAGGCAGCCTACTTCAACCATTGTTACTGCTCTATTGCTACTGCAATGTTCTTGACCACTTTCACCTTATAGGAGCACAACTTGATCATATGGAACAGACAGAGGAGGGGGGGGGAGTACCCAATGACAACAGAAAAGCTCCCACCTCCACCCTTACCCACCCTTGCTCTGATGAATAGCAGGTGGGCAATGAGGGGGGAAATAAGGCCCCAGACATTTCAATGTCACTTCAGGGAGACAACTCAGAAGTGAAGTCACTCCTCCCTCCTGACACTCTAGAAACTGACTGAATCTCTATGGTTGTGATAACAAAGCATCAACAACTCTTTCCCAGGCCCCATCCCCAAACAGCTCCTGGAGAGCATAAGCATGGGCCTGGCATCCCTATTTGAACACTATTGGCAGGATTCACCACAGCAGTTCACACCTTTGAGAGTATCATGTTATTATTTATTTAATTAATTAATTTACGCAAAACCATGGCTCTGGGCGACATACATTAATGATAAAACAATAGAATGGAATGTTCCATTCCAGGTTCTGCTTTGAAACTGCAGTGAGACATGATGACACCAAGGCATGGCCTCATGTGGGCTGGCTCCTTCCATGCATAGCTAACAAAGGAACATTGTTGGTATGTCACTCTGTGATTGGTAAGGGTTGCTATGCTCTCAGTTCTTTATATTAACATTATTTTTTCTTCCAATTTCTCCAATAGAAGAGTTTAGAATACTGCCCAATGTCAATGTAAACTGGTGTTGGGGGCCACCAGTCAAGCTTGACTGTAGAATGATAAACTGTTGGAATGGCAAATTGACACTATAAAAATCTCTGTAAACAGCAGGTTTATTTTAAACCTCTTGATTTTTTTTAAAAAATCACACTGGTCTCCTGCTGTGAAGGAGAAATATTTAAACACTACTATAATAACCATTTAGAGATGGGACCTATAAAAAAAAGACAACTAGAGTTACAATGCCACTGTTTTCATAGCCATTCAAAATATTTTCTAAAGTGCTGCTGTGGAGTTATCAAAACAAGCAGGGGAATATGAATAATAAATTATTTTCCTAGTTGAAGGAAGTTTCTTCAGGCCACTATTTTTCCATTTCATCTTACAGCTGTAGAGCATTACCACGCTTCTGCATTTCACAGTCCACATCAAGTAAAGGAGCCTGTTCCTGTCTGCTTGCTCGATTCCGAAAATCCTGAACTTGTCCAAGAACATATCATCTTTCCACTACAGATACATGCCGCGTTCAACTACCAATCCAAAGAATGCTTAAGAGATAAACTTTAGAGAGAAGAATCTGACTTGTAGGAAATGACATATGATTAATGCAGTGATGAAAGTATAAGATATTGGGAGGAAAGCAGCCATACCTAATAAGAATTTTTCTCTTTCTTCTAAAAAGAAGTTTAGGGCACTGTAACTTATCAATTTTCCATTTATTTAAAAAATTTCTATCCCACTTGATCTCCTAAGACTTAAGGCAACTAGTAATGCAACAACCAAGCTAAGTGGACATAAAATATAACAGTTCAGTTAGCAAGATTAAAAACACAGATTGAGATGCACAAATTACAAATTACAAATTTAAAACACAAAGAATTAAAACACACACACACACACACACTGCATGCATAGTTTTCCTCCCCTATTTGATCCCCACAACAAACTGTAAAGTAGGTTAGGGCAAGATACAATGACACACCAAAGGTCACTTAGGAGAGGGTGGGGATTTGAACCTGGATCTCCCCGGTCCTAGTTCAACACTCTGACCCACTTAACCATACCGGCTATCAAGAAACCAAGAAAGCTTGAGCCTGGCTGTCACACAGTTATATTGCACCCAAGTGATATCATCTATCAGTGACCATGTTGGAACCTCCCCAGGTTCTATCTCCAAATCTCCAGGAGTTTCCCAGCCCAGATCTGGCCACCCTACCCGCTCATACCCCACCAGTGGCCAGGGGAGACCTGTCAGTTCTGTCAATGAAACCAATAGGTTCAGGCTGAAATAACTCTGCATAGATTCACACTATTAGTCATGTACAGACCAATCCTATTATGGTTATTTGATACTCAGTCTCACTGAATTCAATGGAACTCACTCTCAGATAAGTGTTCGCACGATAACACACATTTATTGTTATTCTAGCTAACAGATGATGCCAAGCTTCCTAATACCAATGCAGCCCTAAACAGAGATGCTTCCAAGCCCTTTGACTTGGTTTAGGATTGTCTTGTAAATTTACAGCATTGGTACCCTCAAACATTTCCATATCTGGCTATTGATACAGGTCCATAATAATCATTGGGGACAGACCAACAGCTTCAAAAGGAAAAAGACATGTTTTGTAAAAATTCTTCACCTGTTTGCCTGGAGTGGCTCTTAGTGGTTATAGGCAGTCAGACAAGCATCTGCTTACAATGCAGGATTGCATTTGAAAACCTGATAAAATGAAACACTGCTGAAGTATCCAAAGTGCATGCCTCTCAACATAAAACAATTCACCCGTACTCAGAAAGATTCTGGCACAACTCATTTGCCTGCAGTAGTGGCCAGAATTAGGGGGCAGGAGAACTCGGAATGGTCCTAAATTGATTTTTTTTCTGTTTTATCCTTAAAACAGTCTAGGGTTGCCAGCCTCCAGGTGGGGCCTGGAGATTTCCCGCTTTTTACAACTGATCTCCAGCTGACAGAGATGAGCTCCCCTGGGGAAAATGGCCACTTTGGAAGGGGGACTCTATGGCATTGTACCATGCCGAGGCCCCTCCCCTCCCCAAACCCCGCCCTCTCCTGGATCCTCTCCCAAAGTCTCCAAGTATTTTCCAACCCAGACCTGGCAACCCTAAAACAGTCAGAGCTAGGTTGTTAGCTCTGGTCTGGGAAATACCTGGAGATTTTAGGGGTGGAACCTGAGGACAGGGTTTGGGGAGGAAAGGGACTTCAATGGGTATAATGCCATAGAGTCCACCTTCCAAAGTGGCCATTTTTCCCAGGGGAACTGTAACATGAAGGCCAGTTGTAATTCCAGGAGATCTCCAGTCACCACCTAGAGGTTGGCAACCATGGTAAGAGCCCACAAGTACATATGTTGATTCAAAATCTTCCCAATAAGGTTTTTTTTAAAAAATCACTATGCAGATACCAGCAGCTTTGTGATACCTGGGATGTTCCCAGTTAAACTGCCACTTCGAAGTTCTCAATGCACTGGCAGCCATTGAAATCGTTGAAAAGAAAACCACATTCGGCTTTCTTTTGGAAGCTGAAGCGGCAATAGTTTCCAAGCCTTCAGTTTATTTTGTGAGATTAGAATTCTGTTTCCCTGCAATAAGAAGCAGAAACATGGAAACAAGCAAAGGATTGCTGATTTCAGCGGCAGGCCTGCTTCCATTTCTGTTTCCAGGGCAACAGAGGTAGTGTCAGGGAACATTGTACAAAGTACAGTGACAGGGAAGAAAATATTGGTTTTATCAACAACTTCTTGCTCTGTTGAATAACCATCTGATCTTAACTCAGTTAATAAACAAAGTACTCAATGGGACAATAAAGCCTCCAGTTTTAAGCACAATTTCTTAAGACATAAAATGCTTTGAATAATTGGTACCTCCTCTGAAGTAATACAGACTGAGGGCCAGATTTGACATGATGGCATTGCCAGGTGCTGAAGAAGAAGAAGAGATTGGATTTATACTTCACCCTTCGCTACCCAAAGGTGTCTCAGAGCAGCTTACAAACTCTTTTCCCCTCCCCACAACAAACACCCTGTGAGGTAGGTGGGGCTAAGAGAGCTCTTGACAGAAACTGCTCTTTTTCAAAGAACAGCTCTTATCAGAACTACGGCTTGCCCAAGGTCATCCAGCCAGGTGCAAGTGGAGTAGTGGGGAATCAAACCCGGTTCTCCCAGATTAGAGTCCGCGCTCTTAACCACTACACCAGACTGACTCTCTCTGAAATGGCTGTGGGGACAGGGCTGGCACTTGAAAAAGCATGTGGGGGAAACATGAGCACCTCATCCCTCCACACTTTGGGCCCAGTCGGAATCAGGCCCTCATGGCATTTTTAATTGCTCATGTTAGGCTTTAAAATGATGTCATTGTCCCTGGATTGGACTCAGGGACACTGTCACATCTAGTCTGGCTGTGAGATATTAATTCACTGGCATGGGCCACTCTGTCAGGTAACCCAAACCAGATCACTTTTGCAATTTCCCATTATCACTTCACAAAAATCAAGAAAAATCAAAACTGTTGATTTTTTTTGGAAGTTGTCACTGCAGCTATGGTTTAGTTGTTTGTGTGTGCAGGTGTCCATCTCTCCATTTTGGACAGGTGCTCTCATTCTCTCCCACTCTCTAATGCTGGAGAAATCATCTCTCCAGTTAGCTACTTAAAAAAAAAAAAAACACCCTGTCATTCCCCCACTCCTTTCCAAAAACTGGAGACTACATATAGTGCTGCTGTCCCTGGAACAGAACTTCCAGCACTTTAGCACTTACAATAACTTCAACATTTTTGAGTCACATGGAAAGGCTGAGTTATGTAAGGCCTCTTCCAACACAGTATTTCCATACGCATCCCATTTTTGTCCCAAGTACCATTGTTTCCCCCACCATCACTATAGTGTAGCTCAGGGGTGATGTACGTGGCCCTCCCTCTTTCCTTTTAGGCATATATGGGATGCATCTCAAAGGGCTCACACCAAGATACTGAACAATATGTTGAGATAGAACTGAACACTCAAGTGAACAGAAGCTGGGAGGAATCCTGCTCATAGAAATTTTCTTATAAATTCATGTGGATTTTCAATTTAGATGCAATTTGTTTTCATGCCTTTCACAGCCACAGGAATAATTCGAAAAGCATCACCATGGAAGAAAACATTGCACCATAAACTCATTCTCAAGAACCAAAAGTGTCTTAATTTCAAAAATACAAAACCCACAGCTTTGCTTCTCTTCCATCACTTCTGATTGGGCGTGCAAACAACATGGCCAGAGTTAGGAAGTTCCACTGCACAATGTGAACACTCACCTTTTCCCTTTCTTCCTATATAGCCTAGGTAGCGCCTCACCTTTTCCCTTTCCGCTTCACACTCACCTTTTCCCTTTCTTCCTATATAGCCTAGGTAGCGCCTCTTCTAGCTTATCATTAGCCACACAAGAGGAAGCTCCATACATACATGTGTCTACTGGGTTTTGGTGTCTGTTTTTTGTAAAGAACCAGATCTGCAAATCTTATGAAATTAATATATGAAGCTGCTTTCTACCAAGCCAGACAACCAGTCCACCTAGCTCAATCTTGCCTAGTCTTTTTCCCTTTTTTATATAAAAGAAAAATGTACATCAGGTTGTACAGAATCAGATAATTTAACATGTTAGCAATCAATAAATAACATCCAGTTCCTCAGAATTCTAAGTGGTTGGGTTCTTTCCAATTCCCTTACAGTAAATTATTTTTTTCCCTTATAAATGCTACTGTTCAGATCTTCTTATATCAGTTCAAAATGGATACTGAGAATTTCCATGGCTTTTGCAATACATATTCTACGTTCTACAGGACTATGGTTAACTCTGGGGAATTTCAGACAGGCAATACAGTTTCAGACAGAACCGTTTTAGAACCGTTTCCCTACCAGAATATATTTGTACTTTCACATACAAACACTTCTGTCCCGTTCCGGAAACGAGGCTGAATCATTTTACCTGTAAACTGCTTCCAAGTAGTCTTCAGTTTCTTCTCCCAGATCCTAAACGCTTTTTCCTGCCGTTTTTCACCCATGCAGGCGATCTCCAGCTTTTTTTTTTTTTAACATTCGCTTTAGAGCACTATAGCGCTGCAACACAACGTCAAACCAGTGCCATAGTGTTCCCAATCAGAATCCCATCACTGTTTTGAGGTTGTGTTATAGCGCTATAGCGCTCTAAAGCTAACATTAAAAAAAAGGACAGCATGGGCGGGAAATGGCGGGAAAACAAGTGGTGCAGTCCCGGTAGGGGAAAGCCATGTGTGAAATGGCAGCCCTTGTACCGGTTTACTTAAAGATGGATCAAAAACGGCTTCAAACTGGCTGAAACTTGGTAATATGAAATTCTCTTCTGTGTTATCAACATGAAGAAGAGTTGGATTTATACCCTGCCCTTCACTCAGAGCGGCTTACAATCCCTTCCTTTCCCAACAGACATCCTGTGAGGTAGGTGGGGCTGAGAGAGCTCTGAGAGAACTGCTCGAGAGAACAGCTCTGAGAGAACTGGTCCTCCAGATTAGAGTCCACCACCCTTGACCACTACACCAAACTGGCAAATTGAGTGTATCTCAAATCAACAGTGTGTCTCAAAAGCCATAATTAAAACAACAACAACAGAAAGCAGTACAGAGCAGGTCTACTCAGAATCCTACTCAGTTCTATTCAATTAAGCTTACTCCCCTAGGATTGCACTGTCAGGCCTAGAGTTGTAGTCCCAATCTGGCAACCAGCAGGAGGCTGGAGAGAAGGGCTTAGGTACATTGGGGGGGAGATTGGCCATCTGCCGCCATAGAGTTTCCAGAGAACACTAGAAAGGCCCAACATTGTTGGAAGTTCCAGATGTGATGTCCCCTGCCTCAGATCTCCAGATTGAGTGGCAAGAGAGCCTAGATAGCTAGATAGGCACACTGACCTTTCTTCCTGTATCTAATCTTCTGCCATTGTCCTCTTTGATATGCAGATTGTAATGTCTGGGACCAATTTCCCTTTCCTGCTTCTCTTTCACTCTGAATGAAGACTTGCTGTCTACCAGCATGCACCAAGAGGGGGACATGCAGTCCTGTCTTGGAACCATGAGGCAGATGGGCCTCTCACCATCCACCCCCATCCTTTAGCTAGTAAATTAGTAATCTATCAGTCCCTCCTCTTTCCTATCCAAAGTGTAGTTCTCAAATAAAGAGAGAAGTATTTCTCTTCTAAACTTGCAATGTGGCTCTGTGTAGCTTTGTAAACTGAGTAACCTGGTGAAGTGACGCTCCTGCATCTGTAGCTTTATTTAAGCACTCTGCTAACAAATAGTGACTGGACTAACCAAACCATCTAAGTTCAACAGACATCATCTGAGTTTTCCCCAGAAGTGATGTCACACCTTGGCCCACCAGTCACTCTCAGCCCCACCTACCTCACAGGGTGTCTGTTGCGGGAAGGGGAAGGGAAAGGAGACTGTAAGCTGCTCTGAGACTCCTTTGGGTAGTGAAGGGTGGGGTATACATCCAATCTCTCCTCTTCTTCTTTTTCCTTCTTAATTCCCCCCCATGCCACTAATTCAGAGGACTGGCAGCCCTAAGGTCCCAGTGGTATTTCATAATCAGTTACCTCTGTAACTACCATTTAAATTTGAAGTGTTACCTAGTCTTGATTGGCATCAGTTCTGCAGAATCTCAGACAGAGCATCACCCTTTCCAGCAACTGCTACTTGAGACCCCTTTTTAACTGGATATGCCAGGCAGGATTGAATCTCTTGCATGCAAGACATGGTTTTGTCACCAAGCCAAAACCACCTCTTTGTTTTGGTGTCCTACGCCAATTCTAGTACTAGCTTAAGCAGCATATGTCCTAATAAATTATACAATCCAGTAATACAGTAATTCCTGTGGTTCATATAGTAATTGAACAGTAGAATAATAAGAACTGTTCCATGTAGGATTTAAATTTACTCCATCTGGAGAAAAATTAATCAAATCTATACTTTAGGACAGGACAAAATTCAACATGTTTGGTGTTAAGAAAGGAATACAGCTTTCTGAAAACAGTATATTTAGAGATCAAACCCATTAAAGCTTCCACCATTCCATTTACACCAGAAGTGCCTCAGCCCCTTTTCACAGGGAAAGCCATGTAGGTTGCCTCTCTATGGAGGCACAAGTCGAAAAAAAAGGGAGTAGGGCAGAAGCGCATGGAAATGGCATCCACCCACCCTGAACCTGCACTGCTTGCAGCTGTCACTGCCCTGCCCCCTTGCCCTCTGCTGTGTCAGCGACACAATAAGAATCTTGCCAGGCTCCCCACAACCCAACGATTTCCCCCCTGCTCCCTTTTCTCCCTGAACAACTGTTAAATGTAAAAAGCCTTTAAAGGGCTGAAAGGCAAATCTTAGCTCTGCCTTCCTCCCAGGATTGGCTGCAGGTCAAGTGTCCACATGGGTGCTTGCCAGCAGATACCCCGCTATCTGCCAGAGCAAAAGGGGTGCTTTTTTTTGTACTTAACATTGCAGATATACAACGTAACTTACTTGTGGAACTTGGACTTAGTCTTCTTTCCAAAGTCCAGCAAACTGTTTAATTAGACAAAAATACATCTGAACTGAGAGGCTAATAAGCTATTGTGTGTGAACCATATAATGTGGTACATGCACTGGTAGCATCTAAATTAAACTACTGCAATGCATTCTATGTGGGGTTGTCCTTAAAGACCTCCAGAAGCTACAGTTGCTACAGAATGCTATATCCAGAATGACTGGAATGGGTCATAGGGACCATATAACTCCAGTTTTGTTCCATTTACATGTTTTAAATAAAATTATAAAACATATGCAGAGGTGCAATTAGCTTAAAATTCAAAGGCTGCAGGACTTCCACCTGATGTCTCCCTGTTCTCTCCCCAATGTGGTTTATGACATCCTTCAGCCCTCCTCAATTTTATCCCTCTAAGAACCACCCTGTTAGGTAGGGTAGGCTGCAAGAGAGTGACTGGCCCAGAGTCACCCAGAGAGCTACCATGGCAGAGTGGGGACTTGAACATCAGTCTCCCAGATCCTGAACTGATGCACTAACCACTACACCATGCTGTTTAGAAGCCAAAACAGGAAAGTGAGCACAATGTTATAAAAAGCTACTCTTAAAACCTCAGTAGTATACTAAGTAGTAAGCAAGCTTCACAAAGACTATCCAATTCTTTTTTTAAAAAACAAACCCACCCAGAGTATATCATTTAAAAAGTGCACTGGCTACTCCAGAGAACTGATTATCTGACAATATCTCACTTATATCTGATGAAGTGAGCTTTCACTTTTGACAGCTTAAACCCCAAAATTCTTGTGGGTCTCTTAGGTGCTACTGGACTCAAGTCTAGCTATTCCAAGGAACAGAAGTTTGTCATTCCACTAGTTAATCAAATGCCTCCTTTCCTGAAATATATTTATAAAGGTTATGCAGCTAAATTTAACAGAAATTAAAGACACATGAAAACTGACCAAACATAAAGAATGCACAGCATACTAACAATACCACATGCCAAAGTTAGGAGACATTCTGGCATAACTCCAAACAATGGACAGATGGAAAGAGAGATGGTGCTTGTTAACACACCGATGAACAGCCTTGTATACACACAAATACACTATTGCACACTGTTGAAGGCTCTGCTTTCACCTGTGTATGCTGGGGTTCATGGGCTTGGATCCAGCAGAGACTTTCTGTGAGCAGGAGGACTGCTGCCTGTAGATCCCGACTTTCTTGTCTTTCCCCTACTGCTGCAACCCCAAATGCACCCCCTGAAATGCTGCTCCTAAGGGACAGGGGAAATCCTTCTGCCCACGGAAACAGCAATTCTGTATCCGCCCTTGTTTTAAATGTCAAGAGAGCGAATTGTTCTTTGGGATGGAGATATACCAGGGAAAATATAATGACCACATGGTAAGTTATCAACCATTCAAAACGTGTCTCAGTAGTTACAGTGTCTGAAACAGCAGTATGTGAATGGCTTAAGGCATGGGAAAATCTGTGACTGGAAACCCAATGTTTTGGGAACCCCTGTGGATGCATTTTTCACATTAAAAAATTTGAAAATTAAAAATATTAAAAGGGGTCTCCAATTTGAATTTGAGCTAAACCATAGAGAAGAAGCCATAATGCTCCCCCTCCCCATGCTATTTGCACAACAGGGATCAGTCCCTCTGCGCTGCTATTCACAGGGTACCCAGGTCCCCCCTGGCCACCAGAGGGGGATTTAGGGTAGAATTACCAGCTCCAGGTTGAGAAACTCCTGGAGATTGGGTGGTGCAGCTTGGGGAGAATAGGGACCTCAGAGTCCATGCTCCAAAGTATTCATTTGCTCCAGGGGAACCGATCTCTTCTAGTCTGGAGATGAGCTGTAATTAGAGGGGATCCCCAGGTTCCACCTAGGGACTGGCATCCATAGCTATAACCTTGGAAGGGGAAAATACAGGTATATTACAGATAATGTATTTGGGTAATATGATAACCTGGCCCCCACCCCAATTTCTCCCTGAGAAAAAGTATAGAGGAAAAGGTTAATCCCTCCTCCTCCAACACTGTAGTCTTAATTCAAAACAGATTCACCCATGGCTGTTTATCAACATTAAAAATACATTGGGGTATCTGGTTACCTATCTTCCACTAATACGTCGCTTTGTCTTTTGTGTTCGTGAATAGGCATTCACAAGCACTGGAGACAGCAGACACTTTAAAGAATGGCAAATCTAGCAACTAAAATTCCCCAGTGATAAAATTAGGGACATTGTACCAGGGACAGATACTCAGACAATCCCTGGTATATGTGGGCAATTGATGCACATGGAATCCTTTCCTCTTTGAGTCTTATTTCCCTGTAATCAATGCTTAATATATTTTTCTGAGCTTGGTAACTAATTAACACACTGGTTTTTCTTCTTGGCAAGTGAACACTTGATAGTGTTCAACATGCTGCATGTACTGAATGGGATTTTCCTTCTTCTGTGCACAATGTCAGATCATTGATGCTCCTACTCATTTCACCGGGGTCCCAAATCTATGAGACAGAAAAGCGTTAACTCGTGTTAATCGTATTTCATAAAGCACTTAAAGAAGCTCACTCCCTCTTATGAAATGCATTTGTTCCTGCTACAGCAAAATAGTCTCTTCCCCAAAAGTTACATCTGGTGGTAGAGTGACAAATTAAACCACTAAGTCCAAGATTCACCTTCTACACTGCCCCTGAGCATGGGGAAATCATCACATTTGTCACCCTGAATATACACCTGTGGATGTCAATCTCCCTGAAATACATGAGTAAACTCATGGTTAGGATTGGGCTGCAGTTGTCCCACTGTTGACCAATTTTTCACATTTATCATCCACATTTTCCATCAGGGTTTTGGATACATAGGGATGCTATTTAGATGTGAAGACACCATTAATTGGAAGGACCAGAAATTTTACACAAGGCAAGTTCAACTAAAAAGGACACTGTGATTTTGAAATCTTCTAAAAACAACACATTTGCCAGAATCAATGCAATTCAAAGAACACAGTGACAGCATAACTAGTTTATTCATTTTATTGCAGCATCCCTAGCAAGCCTTCTTTGCTATCATGTGCAAAATAAATGGGTGATGTGTAATTCTCTTTCACACACAAACACCAGAAAAGCAAAGTCTCCCTGTGTGAGCAAAGCACAAAAACACCACACTGTATTTTAATAGCTGTGAAGCCAAGAGGGTAACCTTGACGAAATCCAGCAAAAAGATTCTTTGCTCGAAATAACACAAGCAATCTAACGACTCTAAAGGTTGCAGAAATGTGCTTCCAATAAAGCAGGCTTGAGAGGTTTTCTTTTTGCATTTCAGATATGTGACAACGCTGATTCACCCAGCGTGTTGCTTCAGAGCCTGTGCTTTACCATTTTTATTCTGCATTTAGTGAAAATTAAATATTTAAAAATCGAGCCTCTTCAGTGTTGCAAGCGCAGCTAAAAATGAAAGGCCTCTTTGACAGCAGTGACCAGATTTTAAATGCAGGTAGATCAATAAGCAAGAGGAATGGGAGGCGGGGGGTTGCTGAGCTCAAGACCAGGTTCCATGTGTGAGCGGAATGGGCTATAATAGCTTGCAAATGACTGTGTGCTGGCTGTAACCAGCTGTTCTTAAATTATGAATATGCAACCAATTCATGTTAAAGCCAAATCCCAGCACTATTCCGACAGAGAAATCCCAGTCGTTTTGCCTTGTTCTACATGTTAGCTCTGTTAAGGATACAAATAGCAGTAAGCTTCAGAACAAACAGGGCCCAACTATTGGCATTCCATGCACTGGGTCCATTATCACAGCAGGGGTTGTCAATCACTGGAGCATTCCTATAACAGCTCAGGCAATATGACAATGATCTTCGGAGGGGGGAATCAAAATCTCTGCAGCATACTCTAAGTCCCCTTGCAAGACTGCTCCCCCTTTTTTTTTGCTTCGGCCAATCAGATTGTCAGCCCTGACCTAGCAGAAGACTTGCATCAAGCTTCAAACATTTAAAAACATCAATCATAAAAACAAAGACAGGACATTGAATTATGCAGTATTAACCTCCAGGGTTTGCATACAAAGACCTTAGATTTATTTATGTCCCAGCGCGTTAAGAGCTTCAGTACACCGTTCTTTTGCACCAAACCGGCTGCCAGTTTGATGAACCTCTCCGCCCTCAGCAGGAGTGCAGCGTCTTTGATTAATGAGTGCATGCTTGTGGAAAAGTGTAAGAACAGAAAAACAGGGTTAAAAACACACAATTATGGCTCTGCACATCCGTTGGACCAATGCAATAATTATCTTCCAACTGAATTTCCTGTCAGAAGAAAAAGAATTAAGCATTTATTGCTTACAGCACAGATTTGCCAGAACACTACAGCTACAACAACTTTTCTATATTTCTTATAAAAGACAACGTTCATCTTGAGCGAAATGTGAGCACACTTCAATTAGAACTCCACTCAGACCACTGCGTTTTTTTTAATTAAATACACTTCCTAAGTTTTCCATTTATTTTAGCCTCTAAACCTGAATATAGTAAGTGAAAATATGTCCCATTGTATTCAGCAAAATATCACTTCCATGTGATGCATTTAGAAGAGGAGTCTACATGAAAAGAAGTTCCTCATCATTCAGTCCCATCCAGAAAAAGCTCACTAATCAACCACTAATCCCAGTGGGTGTGTTTCCCCTACTTTAATTATCAGTTCATAATCAGTCACTCAAATGGACTAGGGGATCTTGTATGCTGCCCTCAGCTCCTTGGTGGAAAGAGCAGATAAAAATCAAATAAATGAAAAACATTTAAAAAACAACATTAAAAACCTCAAAAAGTACATTACAATAGAGTGGATATTCTTTTCAATTTTGTCATCACCAGTACTGTTCCTTTACTTAGCTTTTCATGTTTTAAGGAAATATAGTCCCAGTTACCACAGAGATGACTGTGCGGAGGGCATATAATAGATGTTTACAATGGGTTAACTAATGTAGTTGCATATACAGGTTTGGATCCCACCTGTGGGCACAAGGAGGGAAGGAATTCTTACCAATTGTCCCCTCCAATGGGAGACCTCTGATCCCCCTCGACTATTCCTTGGGGGGGTTGGTTGCCAGCCTCCAGGTAGGGTCTGAAGATCTCCTGAAATTACTACTGATCTCCAGTTGACAGGAATCAATCCCCCTAGAGAAATGGCTCCTTCGGAAGGTGGACTTCCCCAAACCCCACCCTCCCCAGGCTCCACCCACTAAATCTCCAGCTATTTCCCAATCCAGAGTTGGTAGCCCTGCTCACACCACTACCATTCCAGGGGACATCAAAGCTGTGAGAGAGGTGATCAATGAAAATAACCCCCTTATTTACACCTTCGGAAATTCTAGTGGGAGCTCCATGTTTTATCTGATCCTGAAGGCTAACAGTCCGAATGACAGTAAGGAAGCAGCCTAGCTTTAATGAGGCTGTTTCCAGCAGTTAAAAGTTTTAGAATGAACCTAAGCATTCTCATGGTGCCATTACCATAGTTCATTGTGAACTTTGTTCTGAAGTTAAGCATTATGAGTCTGTGTTTCTGTAACCTATCAGGGCTCCATTCACTCAGTCCTTTTGTGAAATTAAATTTGTATGATGCTCAGAGGCTACGTTATGATGCTACAGAAAACCAGTAAAATCAACCTTGACATGTGCATGGAAGCTAAGGTTACCAACCTCCAGGTGGGGCCTGGAGATGCCCTAGAATTACAGCGGATCTCTTGATGATATACATCAGTTCCCCTGGAGGAAAATGGCTGCTTTGGAAGGTGGCCTCAATGGCATTATAGCTTGTTGTTGTTGTCCCTCCCTTCCCCAAACCTCACTGTCCCAAGGCTCCACTCCCAAATATCCAGGAGTTTCCCTAGGTGGAATTGGCAACCCTAATGGAGGCAGGCCATGGTAAAGATAACATATATAGAACTAAAACTTTACTTTAAAATATATGCCAACTTTTACGTCTTATACATTTTTTACAATGGTTTCAGGGAGAACCACCCCAAGTAGTTACTCAGCATTTTTTTTTTTACAAAGCTAAACCACTACTCAAGTCAGGATTCAACATGGTTATAAACTCATTGATCAACATACTCATAAACTCATTGATCTCATTAGACCCATGTTAAATAATATAGTTTCAATCCACTTTGGCGACTGTCTCCAGGTGGATTTTGTCATATCACACAATAAAATCATTGTGAAGTGCACTGAAAATGAAAGTGTGTGTGAACTGTGGGACTGTGACCCTGGATTTTACACAAAGCCTTCCTCACAAAATAGAAAGGGAGTCCAGTGGTACCTTAGATGTATTCCATCATAAGTTTTCACGAGTCAGAAGCATGAAGTGTACATCTAGTATAAGAGTCCCAGCAGGCACCACGGCGCCCACCAACACCTTTCCTGGTGGCCACCAAGTGTTTTTAGAAAGCGGGTGGAATCAAGTAGGGCTTTTGCCCAGAAAGGCTTCTGCTTGGCCACTGGAGATTATATAGTGAACTATATGGTTTTAGATTATTTATCTTAAACAAGTCTTAATTTTTGCTGCCAATTAAATTTACTGATATATTTTAAAATACTTTGAAGTACATCTCAGGAATTATTTTTCCTTTAGAACAATGTCTCAGAAGACGCTGGTTAGTTTGTTTTGCAGTGCAATCCTAAGCACAGAACCACGTTTGAGTCCAGCGGCACCTTTAAAACCAACAAAGTTTATTCTGGGGATAAGCTTTCGTGTGCAGGTCCACTTCTTCAGATACACGGCTACCCACCTGAATCCTAAAGCACAGCTTCTCCATTATAAGCCAAATGAAATCAATGTAACTCTGCATAGGATTGCACTGTTAATTCAGTTTTAATGTTTACTCACATACTCTTGTGTTGTGCTTGAGACAGACACGGGTGTATATCCAACCTATTATTTTAAAGAAACCCAGTTAAGAATTTCTTGTATTACTTCAACCTATTTTTTCAGGGTAAAAATGTAGGAAAGAGGTACAAAAAAAGATAACACCTCTAATGAGAGCCCCATATTTACTGCCAATTGAACACAGAACTGCTGTGTTTATGGGTTTCCATATTTACTGAAACAGAAAAACATAGTTGTATTCTCTATCAAAGTGAATGGAGGAAGTCTTTTCAGGGAGGAATGCAAAGGACCACTAGATTGGGCTGGGCATGTAAAGAAGATGTTCCTCAAATATACACAAAACCCATTAAAACCACTGAAATAGGAAAAAGTGTATCCCAGTTAAGGGAGAAGCAGCTCCCACAATATGCACTGGACAGTATACAAGCGAAGACTTCTTCCCTCATCAAAGTTAGTGAGAGCCAACAGTGTTCCCTCTAAGCTGAGTTAGTGTGAGCTAGCTCACAGTTTTTTAGCCTCCAGCTCACAGATTTTTGTCTTAGCTCCAGAAGGATGGCTCCAGGACAAACTAATTTATGCAGCAGCCAAATCACTCACTCACAACTTTAATGCCAGTAGCTTACAAAGTAGTATATTTGCTCACAGGATTCCATAGCTTAGAGGGAGCACTGGCCACAACTATGCTTAAAAACTTTTTATCATTTTACAACATAATTTTTGTCTTAGTATAGGAGCCCAACGTTTGCCGGGTTCAATATATATGTTTACTTTGAAGTAAATGGAACTTATTTCAAAGTATGCATACATAAATTGGGCTGCATGTTTCTGAATCAACCAGAAAACCTTGAGCGACATCTTATTCCCACTGAAATTGGAGTTTGTTGATTTTAACACAAGACCAGAATATCATGCAAATGTAAATCTACTCCCATAACTTCCACTGACCGTTGGTAAGTAACTGCACTTTCCACTCTGTTCTCTTTCACATGCACATTTGGAATAGCATTTACAACACACACACACCACACACACAGTACAATCATAATAGAGGTTGCCAATCTCCAGGTTAGGCCTGGAGATCTCCCAGAATTACAGCTGATTTCCAGGCTACAGAAATCCATTCCTCTGGTGAAAACGGCTGCTTTGGAAGGTAGTCTCTATGGCATTGTGCCCTACTGAGGTCCCTCTATTCCCTAAACCCTGACTCTCCTCCGACTTTAACCCCAAATCTCCAGGAATTTCCCAACCCAGAGTTGTCAGCCCTAAATTTTAAAAAGAGTTACATCCTTCTAAGTCAATGGATTTAGAAAGCTGTAACTTTGCACTGATAGAGGAACACAGTTCCCAACATTACGGGGAAGCAAATTTAAATTGATTTCAAAGCAATTTATTTGCAGGTGATTGGGATTAGAATCAGCATGCTGAATAAATTCAATGCAACATAATTTAATGTTATCATGGGCATTTTTAAACAGATTACTCATGGTCACTTTGGGAAATGTGTCGTATTTGTAAAAGCATTAACAGAAGTGGTAGTCAGTGTACTAATATTACAAAAGGTTTATTTTTAGATTATGAGCTGGCTATTATTGTGTATATTCAGATTAGAATTTCAGGTTAGCATCACTGATTCAGAGGTATAACAAGGTAGTTAAGCAAAAAGGAAACAATATGTATGAATCCCAGCGTAATCCTGCAAATGTATGAAAATAAAATTGAAGCAACAGTGGCCACAGCATCCGAGTTGGCCAGGTAGAGCCAAACTGTGGGGGAAAACATGACCTAGAAGTCTACAGCACAAAGTTACAAAGGTTGTAATTCTAAGCATACGTTCCTGGAAGTAATCCTTGCTTCCAAGTGTAGACCTGTTTAGGATTGTTCCCAAGCTCTCTAACAGTATAATCCTAAATAGAGTTGCATTACTCTAAACAGATGGGCTTGGAAGGGTGTAACTCTGTTTAGGATAAATGACCTTACACAAGTAATTCTTCTCTTAGCATCTGGCCTTCATCTGCAGTAGGGGGAAAATAGTACTTGGCTACATAACTGGACTTTCACAAGGATTACAGAGGCAATTTAAGTGAAATGCTTTGAACACTTTAAACATGCTGTTAAAAAGGCTAAATATTATTATAATGATTAATAGTCCTCTCCACTTTTTGTTCACCAACTTTTAGACACAGCATACAGAATAGTTTTTTTTTTAAAAACACAGTCTGTCTTGGAGAAGTGTGCTTCCCCTCCATGCTTGGTTTCATTAAAGCACATATTAATTTGCAAGAGATCAATTTTCAACCAGCCTTCCAATGTGAATACTTAATTGTCTGTCTGATTAACTTTGTCAGCATTTTCCTTGGCTATTAGAGCATTTTATAAATGCATTTTTAAAGGGGAAAAAAGGTTGTAGATTGCTGCAGAAAACTATAAACAACCAACAGGAGTGTTCCGGGGCAATAAAATTTGAGGACCTCAGCTACCCATTTCAAATATAAGTCAGACCTTCTGCTTTTTCCTGTTCACTGAAAGTGTATGTAACAGTGGCTTCAAAGGCACAGCTCACTTGAGTAAAGACAAAGATAATTTAAGTCTAACTCTAACACACAAAATATTGATGAACTATATTGTTCCACAGGCCTCAATCCATTCCAGAGTTATATACATTGCTTTCAAATGGATTTAAGTGTGAACAACTGCGAGCTAGGTTATGATATTACTTTTAAAGCTGAAATGGACTCAAGAGTTTTATTTAAAATATATATAGCAGCATAGGGCCTGTTTTAGCATCAGTAAAAAAAATGCTACCAGGTTATAAGAAGCATAGAGCCAGTTATGAAGATGCCTTTATCATGTTCCTTTCTTTACAATAAGCCCCCCCACAATGTCTTTAGAAACAAATCAAATTCATCCTAGTTCCAGATATGGCATAACAAGAATATTTAGAATTCAGAGGAAATCATGCACTAGCACATTCTTCCACTAATTTAGGGAGATCAGACAGAAAGCGTGCACTTTCTTGCAACTGTGATATTCTACATCTTCTGTAAGGAACACAGAAAGTAGCAACAAAGACATTAACAATTGCAGTTCAAGCTGGGAGTGACTGTTCTGTTTCAATTCAGTGACACCACTAATGGCTTCTTAGCATCTCCATGAAATCAACCAGCTGTCAAGCCGATGCATCAGAAGGAACAGTTACGCACTCCCCTAAGAAAAAGCAACACATCAGGATGTTTGGCAAAACATCTGCTACTTTACACTGCAGTTCTATAATAAACATGCAAACAAAGAAATGAAGAAAGGGGCTAAAGGCAACCAGAAATCTAAGGCTTCCATTACCCTTTTATTTGCATTTTTTATATATGTCATGTAATAACAATAAAAAAGCATTCATTTGGGTTGCATGTCTTATCTTCACCATAAACTGGGTATGAATGATAAATACTCCACCAGCTTCAACTAGCAATATAGAATACACACTATTTTGCCTTTTTTTAACAAATAACCTTTACAGTTGTAGGTATCTCACTGTAATGAAGAAAGAGAAATCCAGCTGCTATCGTCTCTCTCTCTCTCTCACACACACACACACAAACAAAATTAGGAAACAGTGATGTTTAACTAATTCACAATGCAAACTATTGCACCAAGTAAGAACTTTTTAAAGTAAACATCACTTTGTTGAAATATGCATGTGTAAGTCACTCAGATTTTCACTAGTAAGATACATTTCTAGAAAGAGATGTGTTAGTATTACAGTCCTGCAGTTTAGTAGTCCAAGAGAGCCATTGTTCATAGACCTGTTCATTTGTTAATTTCAGGGGAGTATGAGCAATAAGAAACCATTATGTGATCCTTTTTTAAAAAAGCAGTGAAAGTCCTCCCACCCTACTTGCTCTCCCATCCCTCTAAAATTTACAAAATGATGTCCATATGACTCTATCCTGGTCTCATGTACTTTTTTTTTCAAAATCAGCAAAAACCCAAGGCATTTTTTAATTTAAAAAAGCTTTTTGCTTGTTGAATTGGACTTTGTGTAAAATTACTTGCAGACCTAAAATGCCCCATTTAAATTTAGATATTCCCACAGCTGCCCCCTTCACATACCTAATACAGAATATTATTTCCACTACAATTTTCTTGATATTTCATGCTTTATTGATTAGGCAGTATTATGACTAAATTGTGCACACAGTTTACAATAGGTGTGAGGTATCAAATATACTTAACTACCATTTTCTTACACTGCTTATCTTCTGTTGCTCACCATTTATAATCTGCCAAATCTTCCAGGCCTTTGTTGCATGTATAATTTAGAGCCATCTGTTCTAGGAGCTTTTAACTATTTCAACATTTTCATCTAACCTAAGAATCACAGAACTGGCAGCCATTCATTTCAACAAGGCTTTCTATAAAGTGGCTTCTTCTTCTTCGTTTCTTTAAAAAGAACAAACGAAGGTAAATGCTTTACTTTTGTAAATATAAAAGCAGCTTTCTGCCCAAGAATTAAAAATATCTTAAACCTGTCATTCTGTTTGGACGGTACTAAAGAAACGAACATCTTGACGTTCTAAAAATGTGCCTATTAGTTTCCCATGTTAATTGTAGACAATTGTAGTCTCCCCCCAACCATGAAGACAAAGGGAATGCAAATTAAACACAGGCGGTTTCATGTTGTTAGTGCAAGTGTAAATAGATGGAAAGAAAAACAAAACAAGCACAGGAAGCAGAATAAAAATGTAGGATTCTGTTTAAAGATGTTATCATTTATGAAGTGCTCAATGTTACATTAAGTTTTGCCCTGTGAGCAGCAGAACTTCTATTAAAAAGGAGGGAGGGGTTTTCTGTGGAAGAGGAGTAAATTAAAAGCACAGTACTCTTTATTGTTTCCCTTTTCACAACTGGAGACATAAGAGCCTATAGCCAGAGGTAATGTGATTCTGTTTTTGTGGAAGCAATTTAGAACTTAGCATACTAACTGCATTTGGAAAGCCACAGAGTCTGGAATATGATCCACAGTGCATACAGGATCTACAGGTCCTCACTAGCACACACAATTCTGTATCAGCAAATCAGAACATTTTTTTTAAAATCTAGAAATATTTTAAAAGGTGAGGAGTGGGGACTGCAAAGAAGTTTTCTATTGTGTTTTCCTTCAAACACCAAGGCTTTAGGAAAGGTTCCCAAAGACTGCCATCTCCTATGCTACTGACACAAGACCAATTGCAAAGGCAATTAATTTTTCTCCATCAGTGAGTTACACCACCACCTGACATTAAAATAAAAAAACAGCTCTGGCACTTTAAAATTTTAACATCTGTACCAAAGACAGAATACTACAGAAAATGCTTTGTATAAACCTAGGTATTGCTCTACCTGTTACAAACACACAGAGTAAAATTCTCAGGCACTGTTACCTTCTTCACCCTTTTAATATGCCAATACAGCTTTAATACCACCTTTAATACAGCTTTAATACAACTTTAAACAGAAACGACATGTTAGGCAGAAATCTCTGGAGAGAAAATATATATGCTGGGCAGAAAGGGGTGGGGGGACCCTTCAAAACTTTACATGACGTCACTGCCCCTGAAAGATTTCCTAAACTTTGTTCCTTATCCAGCAGGGCTTTGAAGGATTTCATGTACCCTTTTTTAAATAAAGGGGGGACAGAGACATAGACTTGCAAACAAAAATTTAAATGCCCAAGATGGCGAAAGCCTTGTTGTTTAGAGGGCAGAAAAATGGAGGATATTGTAATATACACAAAGGGATAAATTTCAACAACTTGGCCAAGGGCTGCAGCTGCTTCTCGGGCTTTATAAGGAAGCAACCCACACAAAAGATAAAGGGGGGGGGAGAGAGAGCAAGCGAGGAGAGAGAAAAGAAAAGCAGCAAAGCCCCTGCGAAGCACAGGCCCCCAGGTCCCCCCGGCTTTCTCTCGATCCCCCCCCCCGACGATGCCGCTTTTCTCAGCACCCCAAAGCGGGGTTTTTGGATCCACTCTGGCAACGGCAGCCTTTTAAAAAAATAAAAGCGTAGGAGAGAGGGGAGGGAGGAGAAATGAACGGCGTGTGGGGGGAGCTTACTGCGAGGAGAAGGGGGGGCGGAACACGGGCATGACCGTAGAGAAAGGCGAGATCCTCTTACTTGGCAGATTACACCCCTCACGGGGCAGCCCTTTGGTCCCCTCCCCTCATCCCCACCAACCAGCAGGGGGGGCCAAAGGGATCGCCGGGGCAATACAGGGAGAGGTGGCATGCCCTAGTGGCTAGGGCCGGCTGTCAAGCCACGGAGGGAAGAAGCGGGGCAGGGAAGAAGAGCGAGGAGAAGAAGGGAGTGGAAGGCACGGAAGCCCAGAAGATCCCATGCCCAGGGCTGGCGTGTGCCAAAGGAGACGTGGCCCTGGCAGAGAAAACCCCAAGGGGGGGGGGATCAAAAATAGCCCGGCACTGCTCTCACCCAGCCGCCCGAGAGAGAGAGAGAGAGCGCGCTACGATTTCTCCCCCCCCCCCGCAAGCCCAGCACGCGCCTCTGCCAGCCCACCCGCCCCCTCCCGTCCCGAGTGCACAAGGTCAGTTTCACTTTCCAGACTTGGATCTTCTACGACTTTACTCCGTGCGCACCGAAGCCAGACATATAACCGGGGCGGGTGGGTGGCCGAGACCTACACGCGCCCCCCCGCCAAAAAACCCCACCCTCTCCGACCGAGGCACGGGCGAATCCCACCAGCCCCGGCAACAAAGAGACGAGCCAGGAACCACCACGAGAAAACAGACACCCGCCGCCGAGGAGCCTGGCCCGAAGCCACCCCGAGGGCTCTCCCATTGCCGGGCTCTGCCTGGCAGCAGCCCGGGAGAGCCGGCAACGCACGACCCAGATTTCTTACACTTTCCCGCAATTTCTCGCCCTCCCCGCTGCCGCCGTCGGTTCTAACTCACCTTCACAGTTTGAGGGAAGAGAGGTCTCACACGCCCCCCAGCCTCTGCTTTAGGGGGCTCGGAAGGACGGGCGCGTGTTATTATCTGGAGGGTGGGGATGGTTTCCTTTCCAGTCCACCCACCCCCCCTTCAAGAAGGGAGTGAAGAAAGGCTACTAGGGGGAAGGAAGAGCTAACTAGGAGGATTCATGGTCGTGTAAACCCTCTCGCTCTCTCTGTATGTGCGCCTGTGTGCGCGCCTCTCCTCTCGCTCGCTCGCTCTGTCTGCCTGTCTCTGCTTAGTTCCTTCCAGCGGCAGCAGATTGAAGCAGATTCTCTTCTCAAGGTTTATTCAGCTTCACTTCCAGGCGAAGGGCTTCGTGAACCAAAAGTGACGTCAACCAACTCGGCTCCTCTCTTTCTAACAATGAAAGTTGCTGTTAAAAGAAGCGAGAGAGGAGCGGCGGCCGGGGGCGGAGGGGGGCGAGAAAGAGAGAGACAGAATTGTTTATCTCATTTCAGCCTCGGTAATAAATGACCCTATCAGGTCCCAAAAGGCGCATTCCTGCTCCTCAAAAAGTTCCCCCTCTATTTTCACTCCTGCGCCTGGAGCAGGAGGTCTCTTGAAGTTGGGAGGGGGGTAGAGAGAAGAGTTGAGTTTGTGTGTTGGGGGGGGGGAAATAGGGAACTACTACGAACCATTACGACTGGAGAGCTTACGGCGTCGGAAGGTACACTTTCCCCTGAAAGCCTGGATGTCAAACATTTCCCCTTTAAAATGTAAAAGAAGCCACAGGGCTAATGAACCGAGCCCCCCCGCCGTGGGGGGGTTAAAGAATAGGCAAGCTATCCAGTTACACAGAACACTTCAAGCAGCAGACAGGGGAGGGCTTCTTACTAAAATAATCAGTGGTCTTTAAGGAGGAGAACAAAACTGGCCACGCAATTTTTTTAAAACCTCAGTTGATTTAAGAAGGGTATTTATGGTTGTGATCCTCAGAAGACTTGCAAAAAAAATAAAACCACCAACTGAAGTGAATCCTATGGAATAAAAAGATTGGAACCACAGGAATCTCCCGTATTTAAAAGAATTCATATTCTGGAATTGTGATAGATTTTTAAAAATTATATATATATAATTATAAGTACATGCATGCATATATACAACACATGCTTTCTGTGTGAATGTGTGATTAATGTGCCAGTACTCTCCTGATCCAATAGTCTATACATGTGATCTTTCTCTTTCCTGCCATCAAAGTCATTCTAAGTTAGGTTTAAAGTCCACTGCGCTGCAGACACAGAAATGCTTCCTGCAAACTATCCAGAGTAAAGGCTTAAAATACAGCCAAGGACATAATTTGTCTTGAAAGGGGTGGGGGGTGTTTGCGAGCCGGCTGTTTTCTTGCACTCTGAAATTAGAGCGTGTAAGTTGCTGACGCCGCTTTGCACCGTCAAGGGCCATTGGAAACGTGAAGGTTTTTTAACATCAGATCTGAACAAAAAGCTGGTTGCAACATCAAAATAATATGCGCATGGAGAGAGATGCTATTGTTTGGTGTTTCCTCTTCAGCCACTGGCTGTGATTTTAATTGTGCTGGAGGATCTTCATTAGTATTAGCACATGGAGAGACTTCACAAAGCCTCTTCATTAGGGGGAGGGAAAAAAACAGCTTGGCAGACTAGGTCTTTTTGCATGCAATGGGAATGTCAGCCTTACCTCGGTCATTTGTAACATAATAAGTGTAAGCACAATGATTGCAATGCAGGAACACTGGGGGGAAGGGCAAAAAAAAATACTGCCTGTCTATAACAAGGAGATGTGAAAAGCTCCTCATGACACATTAAAATGCATGCTAAAAATTATTAGAAATTATGTCTTGGGAGGCTGGCAGGAGGGAAAATCAGCTAATGGGCTATGATTTTAATTGTAATTTTGGTACTAGTTTGTTTTTTTTATTCCTCACATTCACATTCAGCAGCAAAATCGTGCTAGCATTTATTGATTTTTTTTCACTGCCACATTCCCGGAATACAGATTTTAATCATTTCACTACACCACACTCAGTAATTTCATTAAAAAACTGGAACCTTCCATCCCCAGAAAAGCATTTAATTTCAATGACACACAATTTCTCTTAGCAGCAAACTGTCTCAACAGTAAAAGCTGGCCTGAGGTTCAAATGCATAATTTAATCCTGAGTTTCTCCATGCTCTGCATTCCTTTGAAGCTATAATTTGACTAACTACCTAATAACTGTAATAAGGACAATGATTTCCTTATAATATATTATTAACCCATATTTAATTAACTCAGAGGCCAAGCTCTGTACATGTTTGATTGGGTCAGTAGTTCTATAACCTCAAAATTTACTAATAATATTCTTGGAGGAAAATGTGGCATCAGAATCTAGCTATGAATATACCCAATTAGCTATTTCACTCAGAATGCTACACATCAAAAACTCATGCATTTTCTAAGAAGGCCCAATATTGTTGCTCAAAAGATAATCGGATTTTAAAATATACATAAAAAATAAACAATGGATTTAATGTGAGCAGTAAACTGTGCGGGTGTTCTATAATACTTAAAAATCAAGTCTGTTACTTTAACAGTCTGTTAATAATGATGTAGGGAAAACTAAAGAACACTCAATTAGTGAAGGATAATGAGTGAGAATCTGCAAGTGCAGTTAAGAAAAAGCACAACATTTTAATATGATACTGCAGGACTTGTACAGCCTAGGCCTAAATGGCAAACAAGTCCATTGCCAATTGTTAAATCTACACAGCTCAGAAATTATGTGATAGCAGCATTCATGTGAGGCTTCACATGGCAACAATATGCCAGTTCATCAAGATATATATACAACTAAGATTACTGTGAGATAGCTGTATATACTCGTCCTGATAACACCCATTCAACACCCTCCAGTAGTTGAAAAATTGCACTACATTCAGACGAACTTTCTGCAAACCTTAAGTGTTTCTTTTTGCAAATCCCTTTTTTTAACACAAGAAACTCTCTTTTGAATAAAGAATGTAAATAATACCTGTCTCAATTCACTGAAAAGTGATCCATTGATTATGGCTTCAATTAGTGCTTTAAATAGTGGTATGATCTTGTCCAGGTCCCTTAAGATCAATGGTAGTGTTTTTGGGTTCCAACAACTAACACTAAGAAGCCAGTTACACTAAGAAAAATGTCATAAGCGTGTGAAAACACATTGTCAGGTTCTTATTTTACTATGATTATTCAGTAGAAACCCTTGATAGGATCCTCTTGATACGTTTTGCGATGAACAAGTCTAGTACCAGAAATAGAAAAGAGCCGGAGTCCAGTAGCACCTTAAAGACTAACAAAATATGTGGCAGGGTATGAGTTTTCCCGAGTCACGGCTCACTTCTTCAGATAGTTAAGGGGCTACTGGACGCTTGCTCTTTTCTACTGCTACAGACAGACTAACACGGCTACCCATCTTGTTGTATCAGAAGTGTCAATAAACTGCCATCTAAATATGATTTCCTTTCCCTAAGAGGCTGTATTTCTGATTTAAAAAAACACAAATGCAGCATATATACAATTAAAGTACGGCTACTGTTTCTTTTATCTATATTTTTATAATGAATTCATTTTAAAAACTATTGACATTCTTTGTAGGTTCACTGTGTTATCCACCACTTTGGGAAAGTTTGTTGGAACAACTTTATGGGAGGGAGCCAGTATTTCACAGACATTATAATTTGGTCCCTTTTCTTTAAGGGATGTGTTTGTTTTTCTTATCTACAAGGGGGTATTGACAGAACTACTATCAATGCAATACCGTCTTCAGAAGAGTTACTGATTTCATGGAAAGCACTTGGAGGAGACACCTGTGGTCATGACAGACCTAGGTCTTACAAAGCTATTTAGAGATGTAACTTAATATAGGTGATGGGGTTAACACAGTGGTTTTCAAAGGCTATGCCTCCAAGGAACCTTTTTTGTCACTGTAATATATTCGGCAAAGTGTATCTGCCCATTGAAAGCCCATGTTAAGCTTCGTGCCTAGACAAGGATCCTAATCCTCAACATCTGATTGGTTGTCTAAGAAGCACCATCCTATCAGGACGAACTTCAAACTCTTGGGGGGAACAAACCTTATTGGTTCTTATCCGTGTAATCTTATTGGTTACTTATTTGTAAATAGGCGTGGCTACATTCGCTGGGAACGTTTAAAAAGGAGCCAAGCTCCACTGTCCTTTGTCATCTGTTGATCTGCTGTTTTGGTTGACTTGAGCTGTTGCTGAATAAAGCTGAATCACTTTGCTGAAATCGAGTTAAGTGTCATACGTAACAGTCACCATTTGTCACATTATATTTTGCGTGTGTGTGTGTGTGTTGTTATGCTATAGTTGGGTGCTACAAGCGACTGAAGACTTGTTTTAAAATGGCTGTCTGTTTGAAGATCACAGGTACTGGCCTTGGTCAATTGCTCCCAGGAAGTTTTCAGAAAGTCATCTTTGTATTTCCCCTCATAAAGGGCAGGAAGGGCAGCTATTGGGCTGTTGCTAGGCCAAAATTCTTTGGCTTGGGATTGCTGAGGGAATCCTCCGGAAGACAGAAAAAACAGACTAGTGATCCAGCCTGGGGGGAAATGAAAGCTGTAAGAAAGAATTCCTGGAGAAGGCTAAAACCTTGGAAGCTGAAGTTACAACTGAGAACAACTTGCCCTAAACCAAACTGGAGTCACCAAGCCTAAGGATGGTAAGATCTATCTTGAGTTTGAAGACTCTGGGTGGTTGACAGCACAAATCTCAATAGGCTAGGTGGACTGCGTTTATCTTCTTTTATTTCCTTTATTTGGTTTTTAAAAGAGTTTTATTTCTTCTTGGTTCTCTGTGTACAACTTGTTTCGGCACTTTTGGTTATTTTAACCCTTGTTGGTTGTATCTCTTTACTGAGCTGCTTGAGCTAGGAGAATGCCTAGAACCTACACAATGCTCCTTTGTAATTGTGTATTACAAGAGATGATCTGTTGAGCTAGGGAACCTGTGTTTCTGGGAAGCTTGCCTGCTGTTACTACCCCCCCCCCTGAGCTTCTGGCAGGAGCTTTGGTGGTGGGGATATGGGTGGGACACGGCATCATGTGCACCACTATGTCACTTCTGGGGAAAACTCAGAGGTGATATAATGTAGCTCTGGGAATTGCCAGTGATTCCTAGCACCACCCTACATCTCTTCTGGATGTTTATTTTTCTCCTACTGCCTCGCTGAGGAACCCCAAGATTCCTGGAAAGCATTTTAAATCACTGGACTAGAATATTTAGCGACCCATTTTTCAAACTAGATAGGGTTGATGCAGTTATCTGTGAACCTACAGAGTTCATGGAGACAGATCTTCCCAGGTATTCCCTTCCCCCAGCAGTCCCCTGTGACCCTCCCAAAAATGGTCCTGAGAGTCCAGAGATCTTCTTAGACCAAATGCCATGCAGCACAGGAAACTTCAGTAAGGAAAGGGAAATGGGCTTGTGCCAATAGGGAGCAAGTCAAATTCACCCACTGCCCTCTTCTCACTGCGTTGCCCTGTGCTGCATGCCATTTTGTCCAGGGACAGGGAGGTGCTGACCCAGAGCCCAAGCTTTTCATGGTTCACAGGATGCAGCTTGAGAAAGGTGAGGAAGATCAACCTCCACAAAATCCTTAGGTTTACAGATAGTAGGATCCAGGCCATAATAAAAATGAGTGTAATGCAATAAACCTAGACTGGAAGGCCTTTAACGCCCATTTCCATATGTCTGGCGTGATGTTCTGAAATAAACCACATGTCTGCTGTAAACAGTTCCATTTACTCTCAAAAGAACTTACAAGGCACCAGTCGGAGCAGGTCACATCATATCATCTACAAATGAGCTATTGGGATTTATCTTACGCGCTCAAGATATACCAATTAACAAAAATCTTTCCATAAGGTTCTCATTGTCCATGCTTCTGGTGAGTGATGGAAGCATTAGCGCGCTATTAATAAAGAGCACCGAAACTGATTTAATAAAAAGCTAAATATTTCATTCAATTATGATGTGCAATCTATGCTTTGAAACATTATGCTTAAAAGTAATACCTCAGTGGAAAGCTGTTAAAAGCATAACCTTCGAGCGCAGAAAATTTACTCTGGGTTTAAGAGGTTTATTCTTATCACAGATACTTGTTGGCACAGAAGAGCTTATGCTATCACTCTCTGAGGGCTATTTATTCAGTTTAACATGCCTTAAGTACTTCTGCCTTTATGCTGTTAACACACCCTGTTTTATGATGTCACCCTAGAGTAGTCAAATGAATGAGGTGCTACTTCATTTGCCCATAATCAGAGTACAGAAGGACAGAAAGCTCTTGAATACTTAAAACAAGATGCAGCTTAAATACAGCATAAAGCACCCAACTTTAATAGCGTTGCTGCTAGATTGATCTGTTGTTGATCACTGTGACTTGCCTGCTCTGAAGAATCACAATTACTCTGCTGGAAATCAGCCTGAAACACATCCTACAGGAGATTAGGTCCCAATGAATGCCTCTCATGATTTGCGTAACGCTAAGGGTGTGTGCATGGATGCTTTTGCCAGACTCGGATTCACACTGGATACACTGCAATGTTAATCTATCACCCCCCCATATAGTAATCTATACTGCTCCCATCTTCAGTCAGTGCGCTGCAAATGGAAGCAGTCCTTGAACCAGCAGGGGAAGGGGCATAACCCGCACATTGCTGAGAATATGGTCAAGCAGGATTGCTCCATGCCATCTTATTCTTACATAAACTGTATTGTCTCATGAGTGATGACATGCCCTGACCTGGATAGCCCAGGCTAGCCTGATCTCCTCTGACCTCGAAAGCAAAGCAGGATCAGCCTTGGCCAGTATTTGAATGGGAGACGACCAAGGAATAACAGGGTCAGGACGCGGAGGCAGGCAATGGCAAACTACCTCCGGACATCTCTTGCCTTGAAAACCCCACCGGAGTCACCAAAAGTCAGCTGTGACTTGGTGGCAAAAAAAAGTGATGACACAGACACTACCCAGTCGGTGTCCATCATAATCACACAACCACATACACCCAACAACCTTAGGGCCAAAATGGATTAAATGTTTGATATGAGTTGGGTAGGGGGTTGCAGTCATACATGCTCTTGGGGAACTAAGTTCTCCAGGGCCTAATTCAGTTGAGGAGCAGCACAGTGTGCATAGAAATAGGGATTCAGCCTTCCCTTCTGCACGGTTTTCTTGAGCCAAAAAAGCCACGAGGGGCAGTCTTCTGTACAGACTGCAGCATGTGAAGTCCCAGAGTGGGGCAAACAGGGCCTCCCACAGCTGTTTCCGCTCAGGATAATGGCATGAGAGACTCTGAAGTTGTAGCATAGAAATATCCTAAGCAAACAAATAAATAATGAGGTCCTCCCCCATATCAGTGGTGACCACACTGGCGCATGATCAGGGAGGTCCTCTCCCAAATACCAGTGGTAGCCACATAGGCACCTGGGGTCTTCCTCCCCACTTCTGTGGTAGCCATACTGGTACAGGATCACAGGGAAGTTCTTCCTCTGCGACCCCACACTTTTGAGTAGTAGGCATCAGTGCAGACATTCTGAATTATATATTACTTCTCCCATATAGTCATAAGGATGGAGCCTTTATGCTTGGGCATTTTTAAGTGCGTGAACCAGAACTCAAAGCTGTCAATGATGGTAAACCCTGTCCCTACTCCTGAACTCCATCACTTTCTGTTTTAACTCATTCATACTCAGTGCCTAGGAAGCCATATACCGAGCAAATACTGAGTATGGAAGAACTGAAATGAAAGAGAAAAACTTCACAATACTCAGATTTCTACATAATCTTGTCTAGCAGGCTCATATACTTCTTGTAAGGATGGATAGTAGCACACAAAGAAATCGTGGGAAGACTACAAGCAATAATCCATTCCTTCCCTTCCGGATTTACTCATCAAACCCAACAGGTCACTCTTTATGATCAATGACATCAAAAAGACTCTGAAACTTCTAGTTGTATCAAGAGAGTAGTTATGGCTGCTGCATGCAATAATTTAGGATGGGAAGTGAAAACAATACCGTATACAGTTAAAACTATTGGGGGATTAGATTAGGCAAATATAATTAAGCAAGCAGAAGTTTAGCTGGGTCGCTGGGATTAATAACTCTGTTCCTGGAGGAAATCCTGCAGACTTCATTAATTACTACATAGTAGGGCTAAAAGCATAAATTAATTAACTGATTGACCAATTAATGTTTTGATTTCAGATTTAAAGTAGAGCTCTTACTAATCGGGGCCAGCAATCTGTTCTTTCCCATTCAACCAGCCTGGACTTATGATTCTTCTACAGTCTGTTCGTCTTGCAACCCATTGCACTCAATACCTCCTTGTTGATAAGATGTCCATATGCAGAAAAAAATAATGCTTTTGCCGGACCTACATGGGAAACATAAAGCGAGGAGGCGGAAATGAGATTTACTTAGAAATGTTTATGTCAGTTCTCCAGGGGAACCTGCCCTAGGCAGCTCACATTCTAAAGCATAATAAAAATGTAAAACATTCAAAATTATTAATTAAAACCCAGCATTAAAAATTGCACCAGTGTCTTCTATCCATTAAAGTTGATAGACCACATGGACATATGAAGCTGTCTTATAGTGAATCAGACCACTGGCCCATCAAAGTCAGGTCTGTCAGCACTGGCAGGCAGAAGGTCCCAGGTTCAATCCCTGGCATCTCCAGCAAAAAGATCAGGTAGCAGGTGATGTGAAAGACCTCTGCCAGAGACTCTGGAGAGCCACTGCTAATCTGAGTAGACAACACTGACCTCAATGGATCAATGGAGTGGTCTAGACCATTGGCTCATCAAAGCCATTACTGTCAGTACTGCTGTGCCTCTGTGGTACAGTATCTGCTTGGCATGCAGGAGATCCCAGTTTCAATCGCCGGCATCTCCAATAAAGAAAGATCAGGCAGTAGATGGTGTGAAAGATTTTAGCCTGAGACTCTGGAGGCCACTGCTTGCCTGAATAAATGCTCAGTGGACTAATGGACAAATTCAGTATATGGGAGCTTCATGTGTGTACTCAGACTGGCAAGTGGCTCTCCAGATCTTAGGAAGAAGTCTGTCACATGACCTAGCACCTGCTCCTTTTAGCTGGAGATGCCATGGATTGAATCTGGGATCTTCTGCATGTCAAGCGGATGCTCTACCACTCAGCCACAGTCTTCCTCCAGCCTAAGGAGACTTCCTCCTACAGAAGTGGCTCTTCTGCCCGTGCAAAGTCGGCTGCGACTCTACTGCGCTTTGCACAGGGCTGCAATTTGCATGGGGGAGGAGTCCTCTGGCAGAAGCTCTGGAGGGTTTCTTTATTTATTTATTTTCATTTATGTTGCTGCATTTATTTAAAAACATTTCATCCCTCCTCTTCTAGAGTCTGATGCCGTTTCCAACACAATTAAAATCCCATTAAATACCCTCGAATTCAAATAACAATCCACATTTCTTCAGGATATGCTTTGCTTGTATGGTTCCAGAGCGTCACACTCTATTAAGACAAATGTTAATAAAGAGGAGAACTTGTTTGAGGAGCATCCAACACACCAGCATGTTTGCAACAAATAGTCAAGAAAGAGGGCAATATGTTGGCAAAGGAGGTTCTTAGTGCATCAGCTATGCCAACATCTTGCCTTCCCACCAGCTCTCACTAAAAGGAATCCTCATGAAGACTTTGACAGGCTAAATGCACAGTTCTTTTTAAAAGAGTTGCTTGGGCTGGTGCCAGATGGGATTGCACTCCTTAAGATGAGCTCTCCTCTTCTAGGAGCGTGGGCAAAAGAGGCCACCGACTCACTCTGCCCCCTGAGGTTCCACCCACCTTTGGAGCCTTGCCCAGAATGCCTGCACTTTAATTGCACCCAGCAAGGAACTGTGGCAGGAGCCCACTCTGCGCCTCCATTGGGCAGCCAAAGCAGCCCCAGGTCACAGCTGCTTCCTGCAGGGTCCTGGAAGTGGAAGGACTCCCTTCAGAGGAGCTGCAACTCCTATCAAGCTGGGCGGGGAACTAACCCAGCTCACCTCCCTTGAACACCTGCTATTACTGCCTGCAGAGCTTTCTTTAGTCTTGTGCCACTAAACTGGGGAAAAAAATATGTGGGGCAGTATTTGTGTCGATGCCCTAGCCCATCTGCATAGTAACGCTAATTTTCTGCCCTTCCTTGCAAATTTGTGTGGTTTTCTCTTTGTGATTCTCTAATTTGATCCTGCACAGTGATCACGATCTTGGTGTTTTTTTAAAGCCTTTCCTATGCAGATTGCACTCTTTGAACACATGAATCAATCTCAAGTGATTCTTAAGTTTGGCGGTTTGCAGAAAGTCCATGTGGCTCAGCCACCATTTAATGTTAGGTTTCCAGAGTCTGCCAAAATGGTCCTCTCTCCCAACTTTGTTCACGAAAGCATCAAAGGGTAAAATGTTTTCAAAGCTTTAGGCTTCCCATCCCAGTGTCTCTCTCTCTTTACAACTCTGTCAATTTCATTTCACGCTGAAGATCCCCCTCTTTATTTTGTTTCCATGCAGCACTGAATTTATTTATTTATTTTTTGCACTGGGGAGGCTGCTGTTTGCCTCTTCTCCAGTCCCCCTTTCAAGTCAATACCAGCAGGGAACTAAACCTCGCACACATACACATATAAATACTAATTTGATGCATTTGTTTTGAAGACTTTGGAAGGGTGGAAAACTGAGGAAGATTTTATTTTATCTGCTTCATTTTAAAATTACTATTTGGCCAAACATGGTTCTCAAAAATGATCCTCAAAGCATAGGGTAGCAGCTAGAGTGTCAGATTATAATTTGAGAGACCCTGGTTCAACTCCTCACTCTGCCATGTAAGCTTGCTGGGTGATCTTGGGCCACTCACATTCCCTCAGCCTAAACTACCACACAGATTTGTTTCAAGATAAAATAGAGGTGGCAAGAATGATGTTCTAAGCCATTTTGGGTCCCATTGGGAACAAAAATGGGGCATAAGGATCTAAATAAACAACCATACATTAAAACAGATCATATAGACTAAACCTCTGCATGACTCATGTGAAGGGCCCATTTTACTCTGTATGCTATTGGCATATTAAAGGCAAAGAGGCACATTGCTCTTACATTGTGTTAGTGCCACACTGCCCCTGTGTGGATGTATGAACTGGGACTGAGAACTGGGAGGCAGGGATTTGAAAGACAGTTCCAGGAACTGGAACTGAAGATCAGGTTAGCCATGGGAGTAGAACTTGGCTTGCACAGTAACAATGCTGGGTTACACAGAACTACACCCTACTAAGCCCATTGAATCTGATGGCCTTAGAAGGGTATAGCTCTGCTCAGGATTGTACTCTAAGCTTCCTAGGAGCACTGTGAACTCCTGTTGTGTTGAGTTATTTAATAATACTTAACATTTACAACATTTTATATATCGGGGAGCCCATCTGCTTCCAAGGCTGTTTAAGTTTTTGGCATACTTGGGCAGAAGAAATAAGATCTATGGATGTGGCAATGGCACAGAATTAGATCAGTGCTGCTGTTGCATTGCTATGTGGCTGGCTGCACCTTAGCTCAATAAAGAAAAAGGGGAAATCACTCAAGGCACAGAAGGATGCATATGTATTGCAGAGCACTTTAGTATGGCACTAATTCATCCTTTGGATATGACTTTCCACATACTTAATGCACAGGTTGGCCACTGCGGCTGAGAGTATTTAAAGTGCCTCATGTACATTATCTCAGCAATTCTTCTAACAGCCTTGTACAGCAGGTCGGTATTATCATTTTTGCGCTGCAGATGGAGGATAAGGCTGATAGAGAACGACTTGCCACTGAGTGAGTTCGCTGCTGAAACAAGCTTTAAGTGGAGACTTCCAGGCTCACCCCTTTTAGATACTACTTTGCCAGCTATGATAACCCCAGTTTTATCCATGAATAAGATAATCCACGAATTAAATAAAGCCTTTCACTTGAATGTTAGTATTCCTAAATAATATGAGAACCTAACTGAGCTTTGTGTTGAGGGGCCTGAAGTAAGGTGCCCCTATATGTTATTTAACAGCTGGATGGGGAATGGCAAAATGGAATCAGGGCTGAAGTGCCAAGAAGTGCAGTTTTTTTCTATTCCTCCCTTTGAGACATATAGGAATGTATATCTCAGGATCTGGATTGACATTTGTGGCATGCAACTTATCAAGTGTAGCTCCAAATTCTGAACAGAGGGATGGTCATTCTGGGGGACCCTTGAACATATGGTGGGTAGTTGGGCAGTTCATGAAGGCAAAGGTTATATGCAAGCTATCCACCAGGATATCTGGGACCACTACACCCCCATACACATGTTTAAGAAAGCCTTACTTAATACTCCCTGCCCCAGTGTTTCTGCACCCCATTTCCCTTCCCTTTTATATCCAACCAATTCAGGTTAGCGTTCATAGGTTTTCCTTTTTGTTATTTGTTTCTCTGTTTAGTTAAGCTCATATAAGCAAATTCACTTGTGGGTTTATTAGGTGAATCAGGGCCGGTTCCAGGTTTGGAGGGGGGGCTCTGGGCAGAGAGTTCCCAGGATTCCCCCGTCCTTTGCCCATCAGGAGTCCCCCTGCTTGGGCCCACCTTCTCTCCCACCCACCTACATGCTCTCCACCTGCTTTTGTGTTCTTCCATTGTCTGCTCACAAGCAGTCCCACTGCCCATGCATACAGTTGCTTGCAGCCTTTTCCCCGGTGGCACTGGGCAGTGCTTGCAGCTGGGCATACATATGGTGGAGTGCTCGAAAGCGATTGCGCAGGGGGGATATCAGCAGCAGTGGGCCCTGCTAGAGACTGTGGGCCCAGGCAGCCACCCCACCTTAAGGTATGCTGATGCCAGCCCTGGGCTGAATGGAAATGGGGTGGGGAGGGGATGCAGTGTTAGAACAAAAACAAGGGTTGGAATAAAAACCTCCCCAGGACTCATTTTATCTCATTACATATGCTAACTCATACATTCCTCACATATGTATTCTCAACAAGAAGGACTATAAATTCTCTGTATTTTAGTGTATTTCTTTTTCAGAATAGTACATTAGAATACTGAATGTAACGCAAGGGATATTGGGATGTCTGCTGACGTAGCACTACATCCCCCTCAAAAACTGCTGTTAGGTGCCCTCCATGCTGGAGAGGAGAGAATTAAGATTCTCAGTTACTTCCCTCAATTAGAAAAGACACATTTGGATATTTATCTGGTGTTTTGACATATTTATTGCTTTACAGCTATTGACATTATAACCTTAAGTTGTTATTTAGTTGAACAAAACTAAACTAAACTAAGCCAGTTTGGTGTAGTGGTTAAGTGCGTGGACTCTAATCTGGGAGAACAGGGTTTGATTCCCCACTCCTCCACTTGCACCTGGCTGGATGACCTTGGGCAAGCCATAGTTCTGATAAGAGCTGTTCTTGAAAAAGAGTAGTTTCTGTCAAGAGCTCTCTCAGCCCCACCTACCTCACAGGGTGTCTGTTGTGGGGAGGGGAAGGGAAAGGAGTTTGTAAGCCGCTCTGAGACACCTTTGGGTAACGAAGGGCGTGGTATAAATCCAATCTCCTCCTCCTCCTCATCCTCCTCCTCATCCTCCTCCTCCTCCTCCTCCTCCTCTTCTTCTTCTTCTTCTTCTTCTTCTTCTTCTTCTTCTTCTTCTTCTTCTTCTTCTTCTTCTTCTTCTTCTTCTGTTTAGTTTTCACTTTGCATATCTTGAACATTATCATATTACATGTTAATTTGCTGCTCAGTCTCTGGCTATAAGTTTGAACCTTACCTGCCATTCCAGGGTATTTGAACAAGTGTGCACGCTCATGAAAGCTCATACCTTGAATAAAGCTTTGTTGGTTTTAATGGTGCCCACTGGACCGTAAATTTGTTCTGCAGCTTCATACCAACACGACTGACCAACAAGACAAGATTCAGTCATTGTCTGCAGCCTGAATCCTGGTTTCACAAACTAAATGATTAAAATAAACCATGCTTCTATGTTACATCAGAACTGACCTGTTATCTTAAAAACACAATGTAGAAAATGTATCTGGCACATAGGAATGAGGAATTACTTTGCACGATAATTAGAATAAAATATAAAATTATAGAGTAGCATTTGTTGCTTATAGCTGCATAATTGTTTTACAAATGCTTAGAACGCCATGAAAGATACATCCACCTCTCTGTGAAATCAGTATTTATTATTAATTTGCAAGTTGTATAAACAAGCAGATCAATCAAATGCCATGTGATGGCAACAGACCAGGTGGTTTAAATCAGAATCTACACCTATCACATGTAACAGTTGTGTTATGTAATGGTTCGAGTACAAATCCCCACTAAGGCATGAAGCACTAGGTGACCCTGAGCCAGTAGTTCTATTGGCTGAACACACCTCTAAGGGTTGTAGTGAGGACAAAATGGGGGATGGGACCTTGCAGTCATTGGAGAAAGGGATGGATAAAAATGGATGGGCAGACAGAAGGGATCCCACTTTTAGAGGTACTTAGGTTGAAGTCACATGTGTCAGATGAAGCAGAGGGGAAGCGAGGCTATTTCCTCTGGAGGAATTTGACCTGCTGTTGTGCGATCACACAGTCCTTGGAAGCTGCAGGGACAGCCCACTACTGTGTGATCAGATGCAACCGCGGGTGAGATGGGTTTTTCCCCCCCGTTTGTTTCCTGTGCACTTAAATGAGGAATCAATGAATTGCATCTCCGCATTGAGGGCTCCCTATGGAGTTTGCAATGATGTGCATGCTGAGAAGCGGGGGGGACAACGCCACGGAGTCGGGATGGCCTGATCAGATAATCCCAACGCCATGAGAGAGTGCTGGAGTGATCAGACACAGGAAAGTCTGTCTGTGGCCCATCACAACCTGTTTACTACCAGATTTCCCCCGGTGTCTTTTAACTCCACTTCTGCAGCGGAGCAGAACGGGTTGCCGAAGGCTGTGGGGCGCTTCCCAGATGTTGTTGTCTGATTGCACCCTTTAAATCCACCCAGCATTCATGCCTATGGCGGGTCTAATTGTGTGTATGATCGCAGCCTTACTTTAGGAGTGCTGAACTTCACCACAACCTGGGACTTCTACATAATATCGTACCGCCACTAGCACTTTATTTTGTTATTGTATAGGATTTTTTATGATGTTTATAATTTGTGCTTTAATGTGTTTTAACTCTTAACGTAAGCTGCCCTGAGCCTGCCTTGGTGGGGAGGGCGAGATATAAATTGAATTAAATAGATAAATAATAAATAAAAACTTCCTTGTCTATCCTGGTGGTGGAAAGTGCTGTCAAGTCTCAGCCCACTTATGGTGACCCCTTAAGGTTTCCAAGGCAAAAGGGGGGTTGCCATTGCCTGCCTCTGTGTAGCATTCCTGGGCTTCCCAAATTGTAACCAGGGCCAACCCTGTTTAGCTTCCAAGATCTGACAAGACTGGGCTAGCCTGGGCCATCCGGGTCAGGCTATTATCTCTCCTATCAGATACTTCTTCCTCCAGGCGTGCATACTTCCATATCAAAGCCCAGGTGGAGGGAAAAGTGACACTAGGAGATAACCTGCAAAGACATAAGTCACAGGAAGAAAGCCACAGGAAGAGGTGGGTCTAGCGCACTCCTACCTGCATATTTGTTTTGCTTCTCAAATCTCCGCTCCTGGGATTAAAGATAGGGGTCTGCCACTGCCATATGAGAGGGTGGTTAAATCTGCCCAAAACAATAGTAATAAGATAAAAACAATTTTTAAAAACCTCAAACTGTCATTATAGCACTGAAGGAAGAGAAGCTCGGCTTTCTACAAGTATTTAAATTGTTTACTATCCATTCCAAAAGTTGTTTTCCCAGGGGTTAAATGTACTCTACAAGACAATATACCTAAGGAGTTCAAAGGTGCTTGCACATTCACAGGCCCTTGCAAAATGTTAACAAAAATATTGTTTGTCCTACCATCCACGCCTTCAGGAACTCATGCCAATCTGCTGTTTCTTAATCTGAGCATATTTTTCCACCCCATCAGTTTGATTTCTCAACTTTCGATAGTCTTTTGGCATCCCGGGTTAGAATGGTGTCATGTAAAATTATGTGGTCTTTCCCCCCATTGCTTAACCGTCTCTCAGGACTCTTAAAATCTTCAGCTAAATCTTTAAACCCCTTAACCTGTTGCAGCTATTGTATTTCCAGCCTTTTTCAAACAGTTACCACTATGCTCTTACAAAAGCAAGACTTACAAGCATTAAATTTGTTTCTATTGTTGATAGAAAAGGCCATGTATAACAGGCTATGTTCCCAGCTAGGAGGGGTTTAGAAGGCAGTGTTGGAAGCTTACATTAAACTCAGTTTAGGTTTAAGGATTCTAGAATTTCTCAAAAGTCCAGTTTTCTGAGAAACTCCTTCAAACAAGGAAAATAGGCACAAATTATACACGATCACCAGTTTGAACTCATCCACCGACAATATATGCTCCCCCCCCATTTCCTACAATTTCTTTTAATTAACTCACTTTGTTTCGAGCTGTATTTAAACTACATAAGTTCATTACTATCCCCTATAGAGAATTCTTGGCACATTTCTGAGACAAAACCTTGCCTAAAGCACTTTTTTTGACATAGAGTAACAACTGATTTGTGGTTCTATGAAGTCACAGACTTTCTCACAAGTGAGGAAAAGTTATGTTATGCTTAAACTTTATTGTAACTATAATATCCATTGTCTTCTCAAAAGCAAGTCTTCCTTCCAATCCAAACTGTGGCTCCTTGCAAAAGTTAAACTTACATTTTTACACTTGGGTTGAAAGAGAGGAAAGTCCAGACACTGGGGATTTACTTGACATATATGATGTCATTATTTGTTTAAACAAATCAGGGAACTTATCACAAAGGAAGAAAAATGTTAAGCAATGCGCCTAAACATCAGACATTTGATATGTTGAATCACCAGGGCTGAAAGATATTTAAAGTTCTTAACCTGTACTGTGTCTCTGGGGAGGTTCAAAGCAGAAGATGGGAGTTGGCAGTTCAATTGGTACTTCATACTGACCTGTACCAGCTTACTTTCACCCCTGTGAATCATATTTCATTAATATAGTTTACTATCAATCATTTCTGGGAATATTTAAAATGTTTAATTATATTTTGTGTGTGTGTCCCACATTCTTCATTCCCACAGCCCTGGTAAAACTGCACATGGTCACCTGAGGTCATGCTTTTCTGATCTTCTGCTTCACCTCTCCCATCAACTCTGGTATCACCATAAGGTAGAGGTCTCCAACTTTTTTGAATCTGTTGGCACTTTGGAAATTTTTAGAACAAGTAGCAGGCACCAAAACAAGTTGCTATCATGGGAAAGGATGAACTGTAACATGGCTGCCACGGGGGCTTTGTCCAAAGACAAGATGTTAGAAGGATTCATAAAACATTAGGGGGTCCAAGTCAAGCATCGTGGAGGAAGCTGTTTCCAAATGGGAGCTCCTTTCAAACACAAAGATGCTGTTTCAGTGAATCTTCTGAAACATCTCTTACTTCATTGACATGAAGGAATATCAGAATTAGATCTTCACTTTGATTATGAGAAGCTTTAGGGGAAGAAACAAATGGGCACCAAGAAACACATTGGCATCGGGGATCACTGGCGTGTGGTCTGATGTTTCCCAGGCCAGGAAACATTTGGGCATCAGCCTCAATGGGGAACAACAAGCATGTTCTCAGCCCACCTGTCACACATGGGTGCTTTCCACTAATGTAAGGGACATCAGTTTATCTGAGCGAACCACAAAGGATCTCTACTTTTATATAGTATCAATGAGATATGACAGCTACAGACAGAAGACCTAGTGCTCTTGTAATTAAAGGCTTCTCCATTTATTTCCATGCAGGGGCTATGTACATGTGAGATTATGCTCTACACTAAAATTAATGAGGAAGCACTTGTTCCCTGAAGATGTAGTAGTACTTATTGTGAAATTATGGTTTTATGATAAAGCAGTTACTTTAAACTGTTGATTCCATCCGGGGGGGGCATAATTTTGTCTAGATCTGTTGTTAAAATTGCAAAGATGGCTGGGGTTAGCATGGTTTAGGATGGGCTCTACATGAGAATTAGTTTGTTCACAGTGGATGAGAAATTATCAGTTTAGAGTGTTTTTGCATGATGGATATTTCTCATTTTTGACATCATAAATTACCAACATTGGCAAGGATTGAGATAAAAATTTGGCCATCTCCCTCCTTGTCCAAGCATACCTATGAAGGTGGATTAAAATGTTACATAAATATAGAAATAAACTATATAAATAAAACTTTGTTTCTATATATGGGAATATATTACATCCCTGTCTTAGATATCTGTGATAATGTGGGAAAGAAGGGAAGAATAAGAAAAACCAGCTCTGCAAGGCACAACACAAACAACAAGCCCCAGCAATGGTGAGCAAACAAAGCTAAATGATAGAAAGATGTTTTATTATATTATAATCCTTAAACTATTCACTCAGTAGCATTTCATTCAGAGGAATTTTTGAATAAGTGGTTTGAGAACAGTCAGCTTTGTTTAAATATCAGTGGCACAAAATTATACCCTAGAGCAGGGATCCCCCACCTTGTTGAGCCCGTGAATATTTTGGAATTTTGAGAACTGGTAGCAGGTACTTCAACACAATGTCTTTCATGTCGGGGGGCTATCACAAAATTACTGCCATACAGGCTAGGTTCAATTACAAAACATTGGGAGGTTCCACTATATATTAGGGGGTTCCAAGCCAAGCATCCTCATATGCAATTAGTTTCTAAATGAGTGTTCCCTGCAGATCCAAAGGCGGTGGGCCCTGGGCTTGTTTGAAACACCACCTACTCCAATGCACTAGATTAGAGCCAGGATTGCAAAGAGACTCTTTGGGGAAGAAACAAGTAGGTACCAGGAAATGTATTGGAAGGCGCTGTGGTGCTCATAGGCACTATAGTGGAGAATCACTGTCTACAGAAAACAAATCTTACCAGAGAATGTAGGTTAGCTATACTGTACAGAGAACTACTGTGATGTAGTGGCTAAAGAATGAGATAATTCAGAACTCAGAAAACTTAGATTCAAATCTGTATTGTGCTATGAAACTCATAGCGTGATCTTGGGTCAGCCACAAACATTCAGTCTTCTAGCCTATCTCACAGATAATAAGGGTAGCCATGTTAGCCTGTTGCAATAAAATTAAACAGAGGTCCAGTGGCCTTAAGGACCAACAAAATTTATTACAGTGTGAACTTTCGAGAGACAGTGTTCATTTCATCAGAGATTTATTTATACTCAAAGTTAAAACTAACACAAAGGTGGGAATTGTGATGATAAGGGGTGGAGGGGCTTGAATTCCTTGGAGGAATGGTTGGATAAAAATATAATGAATATCTTTGCTAGAACAGAGATTATAGGGCTGAATTTGACCAATTTTTCCTGATCCCCCCCTTACTGTAGTTGTTGTCCTACACGGTTATGCCCATAGGGGTCCCACAACTCCCGGCATAGCCTTTTTGGTGATCAAAAAAGGCCTCTTTGTCGCCTTTTGTTAAAAGAAAATCTGGTAGGATCCTAACCACAGACTCTTCCTATGTCTTTGCATGAAAATAAAAGAGCCAAACCACAAAATAAATAAACAAATAAATTAAAATTGCAGGGAATGGGATAACTTATAATAAATATTTTAAAGGAGATTGAACTGTTTAAAAGGGTTTGTAACAGACCTAATCTAATATACTGATTTAACTGATCAACCACCTATATTGGGGTTAGCAAAATGGTTCTTGAATTATCATCCACAGCAAATTTCAGTTCATGACAACCTGCTATAGAGTAATTCAGTGTAATTACATTAACATACAAACAATTTATATAAGAGCAGAATCATGCAACCGAGCCAGAGATTTACACAATTGCCATTCACTATATTACTAGTTGACGAACAGTTAAGAAATCACTCTGGTACATGCATATGACCTATTGCCTGAAGCAGCAGGCAAGTGTACAAGAGATGTCTTGGAGAGTTTGTTGGCATCTTTGATCTATTCACAACAGTGTCTGATATCATGCTGAACAATAACTTATGACACTTTTGTTTGGGGTGGCCACATTGGCCAGATACACATTTGTATCTGGTTTCTTACTCCTTCCAAGGGTCTTCCAAATTTTGTAGCCACGACAGGAGGACCTGTTGAACCTGCCAGATAATGTTACCCATGATAACTGCTCCTCTTGCAGCAGTGTCACTGTTGACCAGTAGTAAAACAAATTCCTGGAGAAGAGCAATTACTAGGTATTACTAGGTCTAATAAACAGAATTACTGGATATCCTCTAATGAGAAAGTGGCGGTGTTAACATCAGGGGCACCTCAGTCAATGTAGTGAGTGATGAAAAATGGCACAAGTCCCATTTGTACCATTTTGAATGTCCTATTTCCTTCCTATTGTTTTGGTGCAGCACTGTTTTTTCTTTGGAGGTTGTGTTATCATGCGCTGCAGTTCCTTCTAGAATGTACATATAACCCATGTAACTTTTCCTTCAAGACACTGTTATACTTTTTGAAAGCTACAATTTAAGTAAAGGTCTCTAATCCATCTGCACCCAGCAAGGAAGCAGTCATGGAACATGATTAATAAAGTTGCTCCTGTATTATCAGCTTTAAGGGTCCACCTTTCAGTCAGTCTGACCAAGAATACCGTGCATCACTTCCCGCAGACCAAGAGTTCCTATCCATACCTTGTGGCTCATAGCCACTGATGGACCTCTGCTCCATATGTTTATCTAATTCCCTCTTGAAGCCATCCATGCTTGTAGCCACCACCACCTTCTCCTGTGGCAGTGAATTCCATGTGCACATGAATTCTTGTATTATGAGAAAGGGAGAAAAGTACTTCTTTCTCAACCTGCTCTATCCATGCATAATCTTATAAACCTTGATCATATCCCTCAGTCGTCGTTTCTCCAAGCTAAAGAGCCTCAAGCATTTTAACCTTTCTTCATAGGGAAGGTGTTCCAATGTTTTGATGTTTTCTGCCTTCAAAACCCTATTTAGGTGGAAAGGTGGCATAGAAATGTTTTAACTAAAATAAATAATTGTGGCAATTATTGACCCTCTTCAACTGAATATTTAAGAAGGCTTAGTTATGCAATACATAATGAGTTATAATTAGTTATGCAATACATAATGAACAACAACGTTGAGAAGGAGGGCAGTCTACCCTTTTGAACTGAGAAGAGCAGACAAGAGGTAACAAGTATAGCCTAGCTCAGAAGTCCCCAGCATTTTAGCCTGTGGGCATATCTGGAATTCTGTCACATGATGGGTTCGGCAACAGAATGGCTGTCACAAAATGGCTGCTGCAGGAGGTGGAGCTGGCCACAAACTGATTGCCACAGCTTAACTTCAGTTACACAGTGCAGATCCTTGTCCTGTGGGGGCAGCTGGTGCCAAAGCAACATTTACAAAAATCTGCACAGCAAATCAAATCTCCAGCTGTCAATCAGAAGCCTTTCTGGGGAGAAACTCTACCTGGCCCCACACACTTTCTAAAAGCACTCAGTGGGCACCAGAAAATGTGTCAGTAGATATGGTACCCACGGGCAACATGCTAGGGGATTCCGGTCTAGCAACAAGCACAAGAGACCTAGCAACCCTAAGTCTGAAGAACTGAGCTAAATTGAGGTGGCCAGAGATGAAGTTCTAGACCTATTGGGGAAATTAAAAACTGATAATTCTCCTGATCCTGATGGCATACACCAGAGAACTCAGATGTGAGATAGTTGATCTACTAGCCCATTTATGTAACCTATCACTAAATTCAGCCACTGTACCAGAAGACTGGAGAGTAGCAAATGTGACACCAATTTTTAAAAAGGTATCCAGAGGGGAACAAGGAAATTACAGGCCAGTCATCAAACATCTTTCCCAGGCAAATTAGTAGAAACTGTAATCAAAGATAGAATTTTTAGGCACACAGAGGGACAAAGCCTCCTGAGGAAAAATCAGCATGGCTTCTGCAAAGGGAAGTCTTGCCTCACTAATCTTTTGAAGTTCTTTGAGAAACTGAACAAACATGTAGGCATTATATGCAGTGATCTAGTAGACAGCCTTTTGACAAGGTACCTCACCAAAGACTCCTGAGTAAACTTAGTCATGGGATAAGAGGACAGAATCACTTATGGAGTAAGAACTGTTTAAATGACAGGAAGGAAAGAGTACAAATAAATGGACAGTCCTCACAATGGAGGGGAGTAAGCAGTGGGGTCCCACAGGAATTGGTATTGGGACAGGTACTATTTAATTTATTCATAAATGATCTTGAACTAAGGGTGAGTAGTGCGGTGGTCAAGTTTGCAAATGACACAAAATTATTCGGGATGGTGAAAACCAAGGCTGACTGTGAAGAGCTCCAAGAGGACCTCCACAAACTGGGTGGGTGGGCAACAATGCAGCAAAAGGTGTTCAGTATTGTTGAATTTAAGGTGACACACTTTGGAACAAAAGATCTCACCTTGAAGCATAGGCTAGTGAGGTCTGAACGTACTGAGACAGAGAAGGGAAAAAATCTGGGGGTTGTAGTTGATACCTCAAAGTATCAACCCAATGTGCTGCAGTGGTGAAAAATGCAAACTCTATGTTAGGGATTATTAGGAAAGAGACTGAGAATAAAACAACCAATATCATAATGCCTCTGTATAGATCTATGGTGTGGCTTCCATTGGAATACTGTATATAGTTCTGGTCACTATATCTCAAAAAAGACATGATTAAGGGTGGACATGATAGAGGTTTTGTTAAATAGTGGGTTCCATGGATGAGCAGACCCCAAGTCTCTCTACTATATTAGTGATTTCAGCAAGAACAAGACTGAACTCCAGGGCCGCAGCCCTGTTTAAATAGCATGCAATTGCCACACCCAAACACACCCCATTCCCAACGATAGGCTATTTACATAACATTACTTCTTGATTGGTTACTACCAGTGTCCCGGTGGGCTATCGTTCTTCCAAGTTCAGCCTGTCTCTGGTAGAACAGTCCTGGGATTTCAGTCCCAATACATAACAGGTTTATAAAATTATTCATGGGGTGCAGACAGTTAACAAAGAGAAAATTTTCACCCTCTCCCAAAATACTAGAATTCTAGGGCATCCAATGAAGCTGATAGGCAGTAGGTTTGGACAGACAAAGGGAAATATTACTTCACACAGAGAATAATTGAAATTTAGAATTTGCTGCCAGAGGAGGTAATGATGGCCACAAGAATAAACAGCTTTATATGGAGATTAGGCAGATTCATAAGTCTATCAATGGCTACTAACCATGATGACTGAGGGAAGCCTCTGCATTCAGAGGCACTAAGGCTGAGTTCAGATTGGCAGTTTGCCCTGCTATAGCCACGGTTCAGCCACGTTTTACAAGCGGATTAAAGGGGGCGTTCACACAGGCACATCTGCCTGGCGTTCCGCACCCATGGTCAACCCGTGCTGTTCCACTTCACTCCCACGTTTAAAAGATACCTGGTAAAAATGGTAGCAAATCCCTGAGAGCCCATTTATCCTGCTTCATTCTGCTTCCGGGAAGTGTGAATGCCAACCTGAAAAGCCGGGAGCAACCCGTATTGCGTATAAGGCAGCAGCGATATGATTGGCGGTGTTCCGCTCTACTGCCCAATGTGGTGCCGGCACAACGGGATCCTCCCCAAATCAGCTGGATGCGCTTATGCACACATAGCTGAATTACCAGGGAAAAGCCATTTACAACCGCACCTCTGGGTCAACAGTCTGAACGCTCCCACGCGCCTCCTCCCGGTATGCTCCCGCATCAGTTGGCCCAGTGTGACCGGGAAAACCTGGAACAGTTTGTTCCGGGGCTTTTTTGCCACAACTGGCTCCTGCTTCAAACTGCCAGTCTGAATTCAGCCTAAGCCTCTGAATCCCAGAGCCAGGAGGGAACACCAGGTGAAGACCTTAGCCTCTATGCCCTGTTGCTAGCCCTCCAGAAGAACTAGTTGGCCACTGTATGAGACAGGATGTTGGACTAGATGGACCATCTGTCTAATCCAGCAGGGCTCTTGTTATGTTCTTACTTGGACTTCCAAAACGCTTTACACAAGGCACCTTACCAAAGGCCCTAAATTTAGCAGTCATGGAATAAAAGGCAGGTCCTTTTATGGATTAAAAGTAGGTTAAACAACAAGCAGGAGAGAGTAGGAATAAATTAGCAGTTTCTGCAGTGAAAGGAAGTGGACAATGGGGTCACACAAGGATTCGTATTGGGAGGAACCAGTGCTTTTTAAATTATTCATAAATGATTGATTTATTAATACATGATTTGAAATTGGGGATGAGCAGTGTAGTGGCTAAATTTGCAGATGATGCCAAATTATTCAAGATGACAAAAACCATCTGGTGAAGAGCTACAAAAGGATCTAATAAAAATTGGGTAAAGTGGGCAACAGGGTGGCAAATGAAGTTCAATGTTGGTAAATATAAGGTGATGCACATTGGAACAATAAATCCTAACATTAAATATATGCTGAAGGGTTTTGAATTGGCTGAGATGAAGATTTAAAGAGATCTTGGGGTTATAGTGGATAGCACAATGAAAATGTTGACTCATTGTGTGGCAGCAGTAAAAAAGGCAAACCATGCTGGGGATTATTAAGGAAAGGATGGTGAATAAAACAACAAATATTGTAATGCCCTTGTATAGAGCCATGGGGCAGCTGCATTGGAATACCTTGTATAGTTCTGGTCACTCTATCTTACAAATAATATTGTAAAGCTGGGAAAAGTACAGAAGAGGGCAACCAAGGCCCTGTTCACACGGAGCATTTGCCCCGCCGAAGGCACAGTAGCCCTGTGGAATTTCCGTGCACGATCACACCAGCATATCTGGGAGGCATAGCAATCCCGTCGCCAACCTGCGGCTTCCTGTGGAAAACGCGGGGTAAAAAACTACTAGGGACGAAGCACTAGTTTCCGGAAACCCCGGGGCAAAGGCCGGCGTCTGATCATGGGAGCACCATTATCCCGCGGCTTCTGTCGCCCGCCCATGTCCCAGGGTTTCCGGATGTTGTAAGTTTCCATGGGATTCGCACCAACGCCAAATGGCACATGCGCACACGCAAGACACCGACAGCGGCCTGCCCCCCCAATGGCGCATGCACACTTTGCTACAGCGTAGCTTGCGTGCTCTGCTGCGCTGCTTTTTTGCCACGCTGCAGCAGCGTGGTGTAATCGGTGCTCGGTGCCGGAGTGTGGCAACCTGGTGGCCCGTGTGATTGGGCTACCACACCTTATTTTGCTCTGGGGCAAACTGCCACGCCTCCCCCCCACATTTTCTGGCCCGTATGACCAGGGCCCAAGATAATTAAATAGGTGGAGAACTTTTCCTAAGAGGAAAGGCGGAACAGTTTGGAACTTTTCAGTTTAGAAAGGATACAATGGGGGGGGTTTCTCTCCTCATAATACTAGAACTCAGGGCCACACAATGAAGTTGATGGGCAATTGTTTCAGGACAGATAAAAGGAAATATATCTTTACTCAATGAGTACTTAAATGGGAACCTCTGTAGCAGCAGATCTTGAAATACCAGTGCTAGGAGGCAGCATTAGGGGAAGGCCTTGGCCTCTATGCTCTGTTTGTTGGCCTTCCAGGGCAACTGGTTGGCTGCTGTTTAGAGCAGGATGCTGGACTAGATGGACCACTGGTCTAATCCAGCAGGTCTTTTCTTTTGTTCTTCAGAATTCAGTCATTTAAGAATTGCTGTAGGCAAAAAACAACAACAACCCTTCTTGGAAAACTACAACGAGATGTGCTGGTGTGAGGGGAACGGTAATCACTAAAGATGGTTCAAAGCTCATAATGCCCAGTCTGGAATTACTGAGGCATTTCTGAACTAGTACCATGATTTTTGAGCACTACTCTGAAGAGAGACTTGATGGTGTTACTTGTTAACACCTAGATAAGAAATTCACAGTGATGGTTGACTCTAATCAGAAAGCTATAATCTCGTAAACACTCTAAGGTGTGCTGAATGTCCTGAAAAGATAAGATTTAGGAGATTAACCTAACAAGGAGATTGTCAAGATGTGGGTAGATGTGTGTAATTTGCAGCTGTGGGTCAGCACTACTGTGGTCATAAACTTCATAAACACTTTCAGGCAGAGATCAGACTCATGGAAGAATCTTGAGTTGGAATTTATGGTGCTTGTAAAACTAAAAAAAATCTGTGATTGATCTGCAGAACCAGCATGTGCCTCCTTCAGAGATTCCATCCAGAACTTCCTTACCCTTGAAAACTTTTCGCCAGATTCAAGGCCCAGCATTTCTATCCAATCTCCAGTTTCCTTTGGGACCATAAACATATTAAGAAAACGTTACTAAATATTTATTTATGTCATGAGATAGATTTCTCCCTAAACTAACTTTTAAACTCAAAATCTCTGAATGCTGAGACTCTTCCAGTGCCTTTCGAGCTTTATTTGGGTGAGAAGAAAAATCTTTTGGGAGGGAGAGGTGTAAATTCCACAGTGTTATCCCTACTGAATGATTTCAAGATCCAACGACCCTATGCTGATTTGCTCTCCATGCAGAAGAAGTGGGTGGTGTACCCTGCCTCCATTACAATATTAGGAGGATGGATGCCTCTTCTGCTGCCTAGACCAGTTAAAGTGATTTGCCTGAGGGAGCACTGAGAACTCATACCTTGCTGCCTCCAGAACTTGAAACTGGTGTCTTAGACCACAGGTTTATGAACTACCAGCGCCTGAAGTCTCTTGGACAAATAAGTGTTTCTCTAAGGAAAAAAGGAACCAAACTCAAATCTCCCTGTCGCTTTTTCCTTCTTAGAGACAGAAGGCATTGTCTTTCTTGTTTCGTTAGCTTCAATAATTTTTTTAATAAGATTCTACAAACAATTATACAGGGAGCGGTAGGTAAGTGGGATCTGGAATACTTGTCCATATTATTTATTTATTTTGTTCTATCTGGAAGAAAGCTCTGATGTTACCAATTTTTAAGAATAAAGGGAAGAGGCAGGACTCACAGAATTATCACCCAATTACCCTCCTCTCTGTTACTGAAGCTTGTTTAAGTGTAAGACTGAAATAATGGATGGAGGAGTCAGAAATTCTGAGTGAGGAACAAGGTGGGTTCCGCCAAGGATGCTCTGTGGTTGATCACTGCCTGGTTTTAACCCATTTGATTGAGAAGTATACTTCCTCAGTAAATAAATGTCTATATCAGTAAATAAATGTCAGATAGTATCTGTGAAGAAATTCATTTTTTTTCTGGGAGGTTTGAAATTAGCAAAACCTCCACTGTGCATTTTAAAAGTCCCCCCCCGGGCAGAGAACAGGCAGGTGAGGAAGGAAGTCAGTGCAGTTGCTCTCCAGACATACCTCAGCTCACCTTCGTACAAATGCTCATAGATCTAGCAGGAGAGATAATGGGTGGGTCAAACTTTCCCCCTCCTCCTAGCAGGGAACAGAGATTTGGAGGAATAAAATATTAGTAGGACTCCAGGAAGGAAATGTCCTGGAGATCTCCAGGAAAAGCCTTTTTGACCTGGTATGACCTGGTCAATGGGTGGAGAAACAGATATGATAAAAACTCCTTGCAGCAGGAAAGAGGTCTCTCTTTCTTGGGTGCTGAGTCTATGAGAACACACAGACCTCTCCACTGGGAAGGCAGCCATTGACCATGTGCTTTCCTAAAGAGCTGGGGCAAGCTTCAAGGTAATGGAAAATCTGTAGAGACCTGTAACTTCCTAAACAAAAGGAGCCTGTCCTATTTTAACAACTGATAGGACATGTATAGAGAGAGGAACATGGGATTTGCATTTTACCCATTTCTTTTTTATCCCTTGCTCAATCTGATGCTGTGCTAAAAGTATTCTTGTGAACATTTTTTCTTTAATAAATATTTTATAAGCTTTGATGCTGGCAGTGGTTCTCTGTACCACACAGATCTCCACCGTCTCAGACATGCAATTTTAAAAGGATTGCCAGGGGGAAGTCAGGCAGTTCGCAAGTGGCTATTCCTTCAGGGGCGCACAAGGCAGTAAAATGTCTCTGTGGTGACCAGCCATTGGGCAGTGGGAGACACACAGGCAAGATCTTTGAACTTGGAAGGGAAGCTGAGAGTCCTGACCCTCCCATTGGGCAATTCTTAACAAAGGCCAGGAGGTGGCAGCGGAAGAAAAGCCTCTCCAGGTATTGTGTTGAGAAAAACCTAGGAGGGCTGAACAGAACAGGGCCTGCAGGCCAAAGCAGGCACATTCTGCCACAGTATCTCTAGAATTAACCTATGGCAGAAGCTAAAGAAAACCACAATCAGCAGACACCTGCTATGGCTATTGCCTAGATTATATCAAGGCACAGAAGTGAAATCAGATGTAGCCCTGAAGGCCAAACTACAGATTCTATCCCAACCTTTAAAGGTGTTCAACAAGGTTCTCTTTTATCCCCCTTATATATCAATGATATCGTTAAAGCAGTTTCAGGACCTACTCCCCATGCACTTATCCTTAATAATTAAGATCTTTCAGTTCTAATTGATGCTGATGATACTACATTATTATCTCACACATTGATAGGTTTGAAATGCATGTTAGCTAGTTTTGGCTCCTACTGTGCTGATGAAGGTTTAACTATAAACGCTGAGGAATCAAAAGTAGTTGTTGTCACAAAAGGATGTCGACTGAAGAAAAAGAACTGGAGGATGTCAAATATCAACACTAAACAAGTAACAACATTTATATATTTAGGAATGATATTCTCCCAAGACCTATCTTGGAAAAATCAGTTCCAGTCTATCTCTTATAAGATAACCCTATATTTAAATGCCTTTCCACATTTTTTTCACATGGAAGGAGGGAAGTATTACCCAGCATCTATAAGGAAATTTTGGGGGTAAAACTAATGGCACCAATGCTCCCTCTAAACTGTGGAGTGTTGTGAGCAAAAATTCTACTTTGTGAGCTACTGGCTTAGCTACTGCATAAATTGGTTTTCTCTGGAGCCATCCTTCCTGAGCTAAGACAAAAATATGTGAGCCAGAGGCTAAAAAACTGTAAGAAGTACTTTTCTCTCTTTCTCACAATACAAGAATCATAGAATCATAGAATGTTAGAGTTGGAAGGGATCTTACAGGTCATCTAGTCCAACCCCCTGCACTCTGCAGGAGCATAGCCAAAAGATAGCCCTACATACCTGCAACATACCCAAAAGATGGTCGTCCAGCCTTCGCTTGAAAACATCCAGGGAAGGAGCATCCACCGCCTCCGGAGGCAGAACTTGTGGGCACTCAATGAAATTGCTGAGCAGTCGGGTTAGAACAGATAATCACCCAAAGAGTGATTGACACGTGGAATTCACTGCCACAGGAGGTGGTGGTGGCTACAAGCACGGACGGCTTCAAGAGGGAATTAGATAAACATATGAAGCAGAGGTCCATCAGTGGCTATTTGCCACAAGGTATAGATAGGAACTCTCAGTCTGGGGCAAGTGATGCACTGTATTCTTGCTGTTTGAGGGGGCAACAGTGGGAGGGCTTTCAGTGTCCTGGCCCCTACTGATGGACTTCCTGATGGCATCTGGTATTTTTGGCCACTGTGTGACAGAGTGTTGGACTAGATGGGCCATTGGCCTGATCCAACATTGGCTTCTCTTATGGTCTTATGATTTCAGAAGCACAAATCAGTGAGCAAGAAGGATCTGTTTCCATTCCTACAATGGCCTTGAACCTCCAGCTACCTTTAAAGTCCATGATGGTTTCATGATATCATGATATTTTTTGGCTGCTAGACTGAATGCCATATTAACCCCCGAAATGAAAGGTAGCTTTTCGTGTGTTCCGTTTTCAGTGTTTCTGCAATACGGGGAAGATACATACCTTGGCTCATCTAGTTATCCAACATCCCAAATTCAGTGAGGAGAGACAGAGATGGATTACCCTGATACATGAAAAGAATGAGCTCACAAATATTAATCAGAGCCTTTCTTTTCTTTTACAAGATAAGGACCCATATATCACCAGGTCCCTTGCATCCTACCTTTTAGCAACCCAACTTAAAATTTAAAAACTTTTGCGACTGGAGTGAGCCCCCCCCCCCACTTCTTTCTGTGTGATTAGGTTTAAGGCTGTGGCCAAAACAGCCATATCATTAAAGGGAAAGGATTATAAAATTCTACAAACAATTATACAGGGAGTGGTATAATTCATTTGTACCTTGCCTTTCTTCCCAATGGGGACCAAAGGCAGATCATGTCATTCTCCTTTCCTCCATTTTATTCTCACAAGAACCTGTGAAGTAGGTTCAGTTGAGAGAGTCTGACTGGCCCAAGGTCACCCAGTGAGCTTCCATGGCACAAGTGGGGATTCAAACCCAGGCCTCCCAGATACTTGTCTGACACTCTTAACCACTACACCACACTGGCTCTCCAGTGGATCCAGTCAGAGATGTCTTTTTTAAAAATGGGGTGACCGTCTCATTCCAAGTATAAGCATACCATAAATTTATATAACAGCATAAATACATTGGAGATTTTAATTTCAATGGTTTTCCTAATAATGCCTTATCAAAGAGTTTGCATGTTTTGCACCGTGTGCACATTTCCCCTCAGTTGTCGATCATGATCCCAAGACTTCTCACCTGGAGGGTGCAAGTCATTTCAGATTCCATCAGTAAATATAAGCTTTGGATATTTGCCCCAGTGGGCATCATGTTGCTCTTACTTAGATTAAATGTTATGCTCATTTTTGTCATCCGTCTGTATGGCAAGATCTTTTTGGAGCTCTTCAACGTTTGTTGCATTTTTCATTATCCTGAATAATTTGGTGCTGTATGCAAAGTAGGCTAATACATACTGCTTATGCTTGACTTCACATCATTTATCAATAAATTAAATAGCACTGGTCCCTATATAGGTCCTTGGGGAAATGCTTTGTTTATTTCCATTCATTGTGAAAACTGTCTATTTATTCCTACCCCTGAGTTCTGGTCTTTAACTAGCTTTGATCCATGAGGACCTATTTAACTATTTTTGACCCATTTATCCCACGACTACGGAATTTATTCAGGAGCCCTTGGTAAGGGGCCATGTGAAAAATGTGTTCAGAATTCCCAAGTATACAATGTCTGCTGGATTATTCCTACCTATACGTTTGTTGAGGACCTCAAAGAAATTTAAAAAGCATATGAGGCAGGACCTCTCTTTGCAGAAGCCATGATAATTTTTCTCAGCAAGAGTTCTCCTATAAATTTAATAATTTTAGCTCTGATAATGCTTTCCACCAATTTACATGGGATTGAAGTTAAGTGTACGGATACATAATTTCTGGCTCTGGTGTGAATTTATATATTTTCTACCTTGTAATTCTCCAGTTAAGAGGATGATTTTAGTGACCTTTTTGTTAGAATAAATCACAGGTTTCTTAAAGATTTTTGGAGATATGCTGTCAGAATCCACTTGTTTGGTACTTTCTAGTTGGGTTTTTTTTGTAATGAATTCTACAGTTTCTCTTGGAACTTCTAGTTGATTAGTTCTCCTGGTGGTCTTCCAAAAACATTGCCTCTAGTGTAGGTATATATCTAATATGCAGACCAATGAAAAATAATTAATTTTCCTTCTCTGCAATAACTTTTATCTTCTTTCAGTCATCCTTTCTTACCTTTGTCATCTAGCAGTCCAAACTTTATGGATTAAAGAGATGTCTAGCCTAGAAATATATCTTCTCTCAAGTAAGCCTGTGAGCTGTTACAGAAATAATGCTGAATCCTATTGAAACAAAAGCAGTCAAGGATAAACTGTCAGCAGTTAGATGTTACTCCACTTAGAACCCAATTCAAAGGACTAGATTCAGCAGATGCGTCTCTTGCCCAGCAGGAAAGGCATTAGCAATCTGGAGCCAGGTATCGGAAGATCAAGAGAAGACACAGACAGGAGAAAAGAGGCTAACAATTGCTAAGCACATGTAGGGCTGCTGTTAAGAGGCTGGAATTAGCGGCAGGGAACAGGACTGGCACAAAGTTCCTGTTGTGACAAATGCACAACCTTGTCAGTCACCAAGGCCTTTTAGTCAATCATGCCCTTACCAAGGCACTTTTAGGAAATGTGTTTATTATGGAAACATCACATTTTTCACTATGCCTGATCTGAGTAATCTTCACATGCACTTATCTAGGAGAAGGGCTTATTTTTCAGACCTCAGACACTGAAACTTGCCTTGATTCCATGCACTTTGGTGAATTGTTCTGATAAAGCATTGTTGTTACATTTGTTGTCAAATACTGTGTTGCTAAAATTCTGATCGTTTTGCTCCATGGCTGAGCACTGTAAACAGACTGCGGAAATTATTTTGATGACATCCTTATCTTTATTATCTATACCCACTGTGGTGGGGAAGCCTTGGGCGTGGCAGCAGGGAGGCCCTGTCCATGGCAGAGGATGTCACAGCTCTCTCCATTGATATGACAATCAATCTTGGTCTGTTTAGATATTAGAATCTCACAGGGTTGCTACAATTCTGATTACATGGATATAGAGAAAGTTTCAAGAATCTACTGTACTGCAGACTATGCCTAATAACTTTGGTCTGCATAAAGTTCAAGAAATGCAGGTATCTCACCCTAACTTGGATAGCCCAGGCAAGCCCAAACTTGGATCTTGCCTGGGCTATCCAGGCAAGATCTTGGAAGTTAAGCAGGGTCTACTCTAGCAAGGGAGACCTCCTTGAAATGTCAGAGGTGGGAGGTGGTGGGCAGGCTTCACTCAGCCACCTCTCTGAATATCCTCCAGACCCCCAGTAGGGGTCAGTCATCAGAGGTCAACATGACTTCCAGGTGCACACACACTCACATGCATGCACACACTTGTGCACATATGAAACGCACACACACAAAAGAAATGCAGGTGTCCCCTTTGCCTTGCTTTCTTAAATAGCATCCCGGTCTTATTTGGATTTATGATCTTATTCTTATTCTCTAAAATTAAAGAGATATAGGAATAATAATACCTAAACCAGTTGTTAGCCAAATTGCTCTATTATTTAATAAAGATGGGGAATTATAATTATTAATATGCAATTGGCTTATCTATAGGATCTGACCTTTGTATACCAGAGTTAGAATTCCCAAGCACCCAGGAACAGACACAGAAATTGGGTGGCTAAAATAATGATTTCTTTACTAAATATTCTCAAACATACACACAATATTGCACTAAGAAAGCAGAGGAGATTGATGGGTTATAAAGGGGTGATACAACCTTTTCAGATGTGCAGAGGTCCATGGATACTGGCCTAAACTCAGAGAGTTCAGGGGTGGCCTGCCATTTTGGATCATGGCAGAAAACACACACGGTCTAAGGCCATCTGTGTGCTGGGATATAGGCACTGGCAAAGACTGCAGGCCAATGGGTGGCCCTGGGGGCTGGTCTCAGGTGAGAACAATAGATTACCTGGACCAATGATGGGTCCCAGGGGTGTGTTTTGCCAGTCGGGGCAGACCTTAGGTATGACCAATGAACTTCCAGAGAGGCAGGGTCTGGATTTAACAATAGAAGCCAGGTGTTGGGTAGTTAGTTAAATGGATTATCTGACTCACTAATGGTCCTGGCCTGGGGTGGACAAAAGATGGGAGCCGTCCCTGATTAGCATCAGGAAGGATTGCTAAACATTTGAATGATTGATTGGTTTATCCCGGTATCTTGAGGGACAGAGGCAAGAAAGACAAAGAATTTACACTTAGGACACAAAAGGCTGGGTGAGGTGCTGTAGAGTGCCAGGTGGCTTCTAAAGACTTACCTCTGGAACTCATTGTTATTCCATAAGCATAATCTCTGCTGGGTGGAGGGGGAAGACTGGAGGCTTGCTCTGAGGTCACCTTATGAAACCTGAATATGAAATCTTTTTGCAGACCACTTGCAGCCCAACTCTGTGGTCAAGCTGAGAGTGCCTGGCTTTTTTGGACTTCAGGTTAGAAAGTAGGGCACCCCTGTTTTGGGGCTACCCAAGAATAAAAGGCAGTGCCTCTGGCAACACAGTGATTCTTAAGGAAGGGGCATATGACCTCCTGGGGACAATCTATAAATGTTGGGGAACATTCAAAACTTTGGAGGGAGCAAGCAGGATGTTAGGCAGCTCTTTCTCCCCACTTGCAGTGGCTTTGGATAGCCAGTGAAGAACAGTTATTTCATACTGCTCATCCTGACCTCAGGATAAATTCCTAGATCAGGCTTCCTCAACATGCTGCCTATGACTCTGAGCACCATGGCACCTGATGATGGGTTTCCTGGTGCACATTTGCTTCTTCCCCAAAGCAAAGCACCAATTATGGGTTTTTTTACCACCTTACTCGAGCATAAGAACTCAGAAACGACTGACTTCACAGTAGAAGGATGCTTAGCTTGCAGCTTCCCAACATCTTTGGATTGGCTTCAAACCGCATGATATGGTAGCCATTTTCTGATTGGCTCTGGCCCTCCATGGAAGCCATTTTGCAGTGGTGCAAATTGTCTGTCCTCAAAATTCTAAAAGTGCCACAGGCTCAACAATATTAAAGATCTCTGTCCTAGATTTCTCCCCAGGACCTTTCTAAAAAGTGGCACATGATGACTAGGAATGAAACCCAAGGAATTTGCTAGAAACCCATCCTTTCAGGGGCTGTTCAGATTGGGGTGGGTGCAGTGGTAATAAAGGCTTCTGAGGCCTCTACAGCAATAACAGAGAGAGGGCCAGATTTCTCACAAGACTGGGAGTTCACATGAGAGATTGGCAGTCTCAGAGAACATGCATGATCTGCTGCCAACTAGTGGCTGAAGAGGAAGCAACTGACTACCTGTTCCAGGCAGCATAGGATAGGGGGTCAGCAAAAGAAAAGGGACCAGGTTGAAGTTAATGCTCTCCCCTGTCACTTTGAGACCACAAGGAGAGCAGAGCTGAACAGAATGCATGGCCCAAGGGGGGTGAGACAGAGAGAGCAAGAGGTTGTCCCACTGAATGTATGTCTGAGATGTGTGTCATGGGGATGTGTTTGTTTTATTTAAAACTAGGAATAAGGCGCATTGTGGAAATAAATACAACGAGCTCTAGAAAGAGGCTCTGGGAGAGTGCCCTGGCCTTGGGCACTCAGTGTCAATTTGCTGTGGCAACATCAGTAGAGTATAATGACACCGAGTCCACCATTTTCTCCAGAGGAACTGATCTCTGCTATCTGAAGAACAGTTGTAATTTTGAGTGATCTCCAGCCCTCACCTGGAGATTGGCAACAATGGTTCCCCAGGAGGGAATGGCTGGTTTGAAGGGTGGAGTCTATGGCATTCTACCTGTCTGAGATCCCACCCCTCCTCAAACCCCACCCTCTCCAGGCTCCACCCCTCAAATCTCCAGGAATTTCCCACCTAGAGTTGGCAACCCTATCTCCTTCCCAGCCAACCATCAACCTACCTTTCTTTTCCCCTCACGCTTCAGCTTTCCACCCCCACACACACACCTGCAGCCTCTACCATGCTCTGAAGCCCTGACTGCTACGTCACATTGGCTGTCATACAGGGGCCATCTCAGCAGGATATAAGGACACAGAGTCCACCATTTTCTCCAGGGGAACTGATTTCTGCCATCTGGAAAGCAGTTGTAATTCTGAGTGAACTTCAGCCCTCACCTGGTGATTGGCAACAATGGTTTTCCCCCAACAGGCACTAAGGGGAAATGTATTTTACCTCAGAACACATTTTACCGAACACATTTTTCCTCAGAATAGCAACAGCAAACTGTTTAGAATGTTAGAGGCAAAGGCCAATGAGGCCGCATATGCAAACGACCTCTGTGTTCTGAGGCCACATATGCAAATGACTTCTGTGTTCTGACTGGCTATGGGGGGGGGAGAGGAACAGCAAACTGTTTAGAATGTTGGAGGCAGGACTCAGGCAACACAGCCAGTGGATAGGGAGACCCTCTGAGTGACAGATCAGGGAGCCAACTGATTTGGGAGCATATTGGAATGTTCAGGGGAGTCCATGACCAAATCAGAACTATATATGAGGAGAGAGATATATTTTTATCCCAAAGCAACTTATGAAACTAAAAAATGAACAATAATTTAAAAAATCACAATACAACAGGAAGACAAGAAGTGCATCTGGGGGCATGATTCAGCAGGTGGAAGAACCCAGAATGTTCTTCCCTAACAAACAGCAGATTGGGGGAATACTGAAAACTTGCCTGCCAGCTATTTAAGATCTAGGCTCTGCTCCTGTTTCCCTCCTATTACAGGTAGCTGAAGCCTGGGTATGCCCATAGGTGTGAGCTCTTTGGCAAGAGTCTTTGGCCTGTGGCACTGAATGGCCAGTCCAGCAGAACCGAGACCAGTCTGGGGTGTTGTTTAAGGATACCTTGGGCCTCTGTTTATTTGAATTGTTTAAATTGTGTCAGTATCTTCTGTAATCAGTGAAGAAGTTGGGGTTTGGGTCTCCCATGGGAAGAAAAGTGGGCTGAGAAATTCCCTAAACAAATAAATATACAAAGATAAAACAAAGATGCTTTGTCTAGAATGCAGTTTTATATTAATTTTTTTAAATGCATGGCTTTGGGGCACTTGATGACAATTTTGCATGGCTGGTGGGTGGTTATGGATTAAAGATGAAAGACCCTTGTGCTAAACCAAATAAAAAACTGAGCATTTTAAGAGAAGCAAAGTAGATGTATTTAAAGCACCAGAATAAGTGTCTCACTAGGTTTTCACATAAAACTGAAGAGAAGAAGAATAAGAGATTAGATTTATACCCCACCCTTCACTACCCAAAGGTGTCTCAGAGTGGCTTACAAACTCCTCTCCCTTCCCCTCTCCCTTCCCTGTTAAAACCAGCACCTTGAAACGCATCCAATATGCTATTGGCAGCCAGTGCAGTGCTTTCAGAAGAAGAGATTGGATTTATATCCCGCCCTTCACTACCCAAAGGAGTTTCAGAGTGGCTTACAAACTCCTTTCCCTCCCCCCCCACGACAGACACCCTGTGAGATAGGTGGGGCTGAGAGAGCTCTGACAGAAACTGCTCTTTTTCAAGAACAGCTGTGCCAGAGCTATGGCTTGCCCAAGGTCATCCAGCCAGGTGCAAGCAGAGGAGTGGGGAATCAAACCCGGTTCTCCTAGATTAGAGTCCACACACTTAACCGCTACACCAAACTGGCACCTTAAGTGTACATTCGGGGGAATTACATAAAACATGACTGGGATCAAAGAAAAAATTGTGCCCATGATTAACTCCAAGGGAAGGGCCATGGTTAGTGTTGCCGGCTGCCAATTGGGGCCTAGCAGGGCTATTTTTGGACAGGAATGCACAGGAAGGGAGTTCCGGCTGGCTCTCAAGTAGGCCACGCCCAGCAGGAACTCATTAGCATAATAGGCCACACCCAACAGCAGAAACTCATTAGGATTGGCTACATTAGGGGTGTGTGGCCTAACATGCAAAGGAGTTCCTGCTACAAAAAAAGCCCTGGGTTTTGACAACAAACAAGGTAAACAGAATAAGAAGCAAAAGGTGGGTGTGGCTGAATGGCCACACTTCTGGTAACATGGGGCTGTGGCCTAATATGCTACTGAACTGTGCTGTCAGGGGTGTGGCCTTATATGCTAATAATTTCTGCTGTTGGGTGTGGCCTATTATGCTAATGAGTTCCTGCTGGGCTTTTTCTACCAAAAAAGCCCTGGAGCCTAGATATCTCCCAAAATGACAACTGAGTTCTAGATTAGAGAGATCAGTTCCTCTAGAGAAAATAGTTGCTTTGGCGGGTGGACTCTGTGGCATTATATCCCACTGAGGTTCATCCCCTCCCCATCCTCCACCCTCTCCAGACTCCATCCTCAAATCTCCAGGAATTTCCCAACCTGGGATTGGTACCTCTTAGCTGTGGCTCCATGGTAGAGCAGGTGCTTTGCATACAGCAGGTCCAGCATTCAGTCCCTGACATCTCCAGTTAACAGGATCAGTTATTAGGAGATGTGAAAGACCTCTACCTGAGACTCTGTACAGCTGTTGCCCCTAGTCTTGGTAGACAATACTGTTCTTGATAAACAAGTGGGCTGACTCCGTATAAGGCAGCTTTGTATGTTCAGCAGGTGTGCACTTCCCTCTTTCTGCCTCAGGAAATGCTACAAATGTGAAATACAGCCATAGAATAAACAAAAAAAGAAATCATCTGGCACCTTATTTTTCTAATTCTGAAGCCTTGTTCAGTAGCAATCAGCCAGAAGAGGGAAAAATTAGTCAGACAGGTTGGGGGTGGGAGGAATCACCAGGCTGGCAACCTCATGAACAATGCTAAGCATGAGATGTAATATTATTTCTAATTATCTTTAGTAATAGCTTAGCTGACCTATAGCTACTGTTTAAGAATGTATAAAGTGTAACTTGAAATATCTCCTCCTAAAGCGCTGTGCTGAAAATTCAAACATTGCTATAGCAAGGGAAGAGTCACACAGTGGAAATTCTTGACTGCACGTATCTTAGCATCTGTAAAATTCTGCTCAGCTGTGTAACAGAAGAAAATGAAATAGAGAAATATGGTTAGATGAAATAGTACAACTTGCGTCTCTTGAAACCAAGACATTTTCCAGCATGGTGGCACTTCCACTTAAGTCCCCCCCTCCAGGTCTGGTTCTTCTAATCATTAATTGTGCCATTCTAAGCAGTGTTAAGTCCATTGATACAAAGGCAGGCAATGGCAAACCACCTCTGTTCATCTCTTGCCTTGAAAACCCTATAGGATTGGCCTAAGGCAGCAGTGATTTGATGGCACTTTCCACCACCAAGTCCATTGAAGTTAATAGACTTAGTCCATTGTGTCATCTGGAAGCCTGCACATCTAGTGCTACTGCCTGCTGAGAGTTACCTCCATCTTGTCTTGAGGGTGAGGCCCACATTTTTTGAAATGTGAGGCCCACCTCTACTTCATTTATATGCCACTTTTCTCCCAAGTGGGGATCCGAGGATACTTACATCCAGGGCTTTTTTGGTAGAAAAAGCCCAACAGGAACTCATTAGCATAATAGGCCACACCCCAAAGCAGAAATTCATTAGCATATTAGGCCACACCCCCGAAAGTGTAGCTCATTAGCATATTAGGTCCTTGATGAGGAGGACTCAATGCACTGGAGCTGGGTCGGCCTCGACTTCCAGAAGAGGCAGCCTGCTGAGGGCATCGGTGTGCCCCATCGCCTTCCCCGGGTGGTGTTCCAGGAGATATTGGTAGCCTGCGAAGAACAGGGACCAGCAGAGGACCCACAGGGAGAGGACTTGCAAGGTCCACTTATCAGTGGTGAAGAGTCCGAGGAGCGGCCAATGATCCATAGCAATGGTGAAGGGCTGCCCGTACAAGAAATCATGAAACTTCTTGACCCCTGCAACGATCACCAGGCCCTCGCGGTCAATCTGTGCGTAGTTCCTCTCAGCGGCTGACAATGTCCATGGGTAGTAGGCCACGGGAACCTCCCTGCCGTCCGGAAGCGTGTGGCCCAAAACCGCGCCCACCCCATACAGAGAAGCATTGCAGGTGAGCACCACCAGCAGGGACTCATCGAAATGCGCCAGCTCGTCGTTGGAGATCAGGAGCGCCTTGACCCTCCGGAACGCCGCAGCCTCCTGGGGGCTCTAGGACCAAGGCGCATGTTTGTCCAGCAAGCGGTACAGTGGCTCCGCGACCACCACCTTGTGCAGGGGGAAGGCGTGGTAAAAGTTGAGGAGGCTGAGAAATGCCTGAAGCTCAGCCTTCAGTACAGGCAGAGGGGCTTCCACGATTGCCTTGACCTTGCCTCTTGCTGGGTGTAGGCTGTCCGCGTTGACCGTAAATCCCAAAAAGTCCATCTTGGGAACTCCTAGAAGGCATTTCTCCCTCTTCACCTTGAGCCCGGCCTAATTGAAACAGTGGAGGACAGTGTGGAGACAGACAGCGAAGTCCTCTGGGGTGGCTGCAGTGATCAGGACACTATCAAAAAATGGCCTCACTCCAGGGATCCCTTTTAAGAGAGAGTCCATTAGGTGCTGGAAGATCCCTGGGACCATGCTTACACCAGATTGTAATTGCTTCACCTTGAATGCCCCCTGGTGCGTGACTATCATCTGGGCGGCGGCCATGGCCTCGTCTACTGGCAACTGTTGGTACACCTGGGCCAGGTCCAATTTCACCCCCGCTAACATGGCCAATGTGTGGCTAACTACCAGGACCGGGTACGCATGGTCCTGAAGCGCTTTATTCAGGGTACATTTATAGTCCGCGGATGTCCCCATTCGGCTTTATGGGTGTGACAATGGGGGTCTCCCAAGCCTCATGGGAGACTGGTTCGAGGACTCCCTGCATCACTAGGTGGTCCAGTTCCTCATTGATTTTCGGCTGCAGAGCGCACGGGGCACTGTGCAATCTCATGCGGATGGGGCCACCCTGGGGTCAAGCTGCAGGGGCACTGGGGGCCCTTGTAACACCCCAACACCCCGTCAAAAATGGCTGGAAATTCCCCACACACATCACTAAAGTCCTGTGGGGTACAGTGCTTGACTCTCTCAATGGTGATCCCCAATTGCTCAAACCATGCTCACCCCAGGAGGCTAACCAGGTTCCCTTCTACCACAATTAAGTCCAGGTACCCATCGAAACCCCGGTACCTCACTCAGAAAGCCCCCACATGCCAAACTGGGTTTCTTTGGAAGTCCACCAGGTTGATGTGTGAGAGTTGCAAGAGGGGCTTCCTGCTAGGACACAGTCTGTTAAGCGTTTCCACTGATACAATGGACGCGGCCGACCCCGAGTCAACTTCCATGGGCAGGGGGACCCTTCAATCTCTACCTTAACCTGAATTTTGGGGGGTGCCGCCTGGCTGAGGGGGCATAGTACCTGGACCGACAGCTGGCTCGTGAGGAGGTAGAGTTTGTCCGTGGACGCATCAGCTTCGTAATGCATAGTGGCTCAGCAGCGTTGAGGCGGCTGTGAATTCAGGGCCATGGCCCCTTGGATTGGCATGCATGTGCGATGTGGCCTAAGCGTCCGCAGCTCCTGCATGTCACATCCCTGAAGCGGCATATCTTCCTCTCGTGGGGGTCTCTGCAGCTAGCGCACTCCTGTCTTGTGGCATCCTCGCCTTGGGGGAACTGCGGTAGTGGCCCATTCTCCCTTTGCCAGTGTGGCTGTTGGGTCCAGTGGACTTCCTTGTCGTCGGGGTTGCCTACACCAGTCCTGACCTGATAGGCGGAGGCAGCCGACAGGTGCAGTCTCTCCCATGCGGTGGCCATGGAGAGAGCAAAAGAGAGGGTGCACTTCTCTGCCTCTATGATCCAGCGCTGAAGCTTCTCCTCGTGGAGACCACAGATGAAGCGGTCTCGGAGAGCTGTGTCTAACTGCGTCCCAAACTCACACTCAGAGGTGAGGCGGCGGAGCTCTGCCAAGAAGTCGGTGGCCACCTCCCGGACCTGTTGGATCCGTTGGTGGAAAGCCATATGGCGCACCATCTCCAAGGGTCATGGAGTGAAGTGGTCTTGCGGCACCTTCACGATCTCCTCAAACGTGGACTCTTCCAGCTTCTTTGGGGCCAGCAGATGTTGAGCCAGGTCAACGATGGAGGGGCCGCATGAACCGAGGAGGAGCCCTTTCTTCCTTTCTTCATCCATCACCTGATAGAAAATCAGGACGGACTTGAGTCCAGTGACCCACGCTCCCCATTGATGTGGACAGGACTGGTCAAACGGTGGGACCAGCCCTGTTCCCAGAGCAACTGCCATTGTGCTGATCGGTTGAGGCAGGGGAGCGGCTTGCCCATCATCGTTGCTCATATGCAGAGGCGGCGGCAGCACTGGATCTCCTTTGGTGCCTCGTCAGCTCCTTTGGTCATCCTCGTCACCAATGAAAAGTTCTAGGTTTGCTGCATGGAGAGGTGGACTACAACAATACTGAACAAGACAAGAACTGGCCAGCAGCAGCCAACTATGTGGACTACAACAATACTGAACAAGACAAGAACTGGCCAGCAGCAGCCAACTATATACACCCACCCCAGACACACCCACAGGCCTATTGGGGGGTTTGAATCTCCCGCCAAGCTCTCTATTGGTGGACTAAAAGGTGGACTAGGATCCTTGGTCCCTATTGTGTTAGGAGCCAAGCTCGGGGACTCTGGCCGCAGACCCCTAATGGTTGTCCATGGACACAACACCTGTGTTGTCCTGCTCCCATTTAAATCCCTCCTGAAGTGACTAAGTTTCCCATTTGATGAGTCATCATTAGCAAAGTTGTGATGTGTACAGACAGAGGCAAGAGATGGGGCTGACCTTAGCATCACTGATTGTTGAATGCATCCAGACTGGTGAAATTTTCCATGGGTCTGAGTTTCCATTTCTGAGAGGAGTGGTATGACTGAACAAACAAGATGTCATGACAAACCACAATATCAATCACAGTTAAAAGTTAAGTACAAAGAGTGATTTTGAAACCCAGTTTAGCATCCACAATTTGTTGGGCAGCCTGCATTCAGATGTAACATTCAACTGAAGTTTAAGCAAGCTGTGGTTTATAGACAGTAGTTTATCATGATCTCTGAAGGTAGTCAGCACTTGGCTTTTTCTGTTAGATGTACAAAGGTTTTGTACAATGCCGAGAACCAATATTTTCTAGCTGAAAGCAATGCAGAAAGCCACAGGTTTAGAACTTACTACAATTTCTATGCCATGATAAATTCCAGAGTAGACTACTGTGACAATGTTTTCTTCAGACGCAAAAGATGATTTGGAAGTTTCAGCTGGTGCAAAACACAATGACTTTTTTCAAAATCTTTGTCTACAAGAAGGACATTATGCATTTGCTCAGCTGTTTGCTTTGACTTCCATTCTGTTTTTAATTTGAAATCTGTAGTGTCAGATTAACCCAGAAATAATTTTATGGGAACTGGCTACCTTGGAATTTACCCATGTTCACAGAAATTAAGGTCAATTGGGAATGTTCTTGTTAACACTTCTGATATTTCATCTTCGTAGATCCAAAGGCAGAACATCATGGGCATGTTTTGGTTGCTTTGATTGATTTAAAGCCTGATTTGATGACCTTCAAGAAATGGTGCAAGGTTTACTGCTATAGGTTTCCATGTTATTGTGCATGGGTCAGATCTCTGTGGTTTTAACTTCTCACATTTATTTTTTAATTGTTGTATGCTCATTATTTATGTTCTAATTATAGACGTGTACTCAAGACTTTTGGATATTGGCCACATTTTATTGTTATTAATTATGCAGATGCTTCATGACTGCATATTCACATGTGCCTTTGAAACAGGGTTTTTATCAATTTACTAGCTGATAAGACAATCTGCTGAGGTCCACATTCTAGTGAGAAACAGAGAAACCTTGCCCTAATGATGACCTAATACTATTCACGTTTACCTGAACTAGGTCCCTGAGTTAGTGTGAAAAAGTCCCATCACCAAATGAGAAGCCTGTACTGATCTAAGTAGGCAATCCTGACTTTGAAGGACTGAGGCTCTGATTCAGTATAAGGCAGCTTCATGTATGTAGACGTGTTAATCCGCAGTGGGCTGCAGGCTGGGTCAGAATAATCTCAATATGACTTGTGACCTGTGTGCTTTTTCATTTACCCTGTAGAAATTTACTAGGGAATGGGACAGATGGTAGTAGACATTACTTTCTGCCTTTGCACCATAAACCCTCCAATAAACTTCTCTGGCCACACTCTGTCACCAAGTAACAATACTTTTTATTTAGGAAAACCCTTTACACTTGCTGAGGTTCTAAAGCTGTGCTAAAATAATCTGGATTGGCTCGCTTTTGAGTTGTGTCTTTATGGCTGTTTCTGTTGTCTTTCTTTTGATTGTTGCTCTGGTTTGTTTCCGTTGTTATGTTAGATGGCATGGTGTGTCCACAGCCTTACTTAGCACATAGCTTGCTTCAGGTACTTTGATAATGATTGTGATGACTAATAATACATAACAACCCACTTTATCATAAACAGGACCACGCTGGATTAAAATATTTTTAAAAGGTATGCATTTCCACTGACTTCTGCTATTATTTTGCTTATACTAAAATATATTTGACCCAAGGTCTTAAACTTCACAGATAAGCAATAATCTACAATTCAGTGCAGCTACTCTCAAATATACAAAGATGTCCCTCCCTCACTGTATAGCACGTTATTTAAATTCAGTCCAAATATTCCTTGTTCAGCAATATGCTAAGTTCTTCTATTACAACCTGAGCTGAAGAAGAGTGATGATCTTGAGAAAGAATCAGTGGACAACTGAAAAGCCAGTGACAGATTTCAAAGCTTGCCAGGGCCTAATTGATTGAGACCCAGAAGGTGTGTAGGGGAGAGAGATGTCAACCATTATGATTCTACCTGGATAGAATGTATTTTCCACACTGCAAAGACAATCTTCAGAGCTGATAATGACATACAAACAATGAAAGTGGTGTTTTTGCCAGAAGCAACACAGTTACATACGTTATATGTGTAAGGCAGGAGGAGAAAAGGAGGGGGGACTCTCTAGATTTATTAAAAGACAGACGCCTGGACATTCCAGAAAGCAAGACAGTATCTTAACCCCAGAATATATACTCAATCATTCAACGGATGTAAAAAGTGACCTTGTCCTCCGCATGTTACACTGAAAAAGAATGCATAAATTACACAACACAGCAGTATGATGTTTTTGCAACAAAGCAATTTCTCAAGAAGGTATTAAAGTCAGATTCAGATTACTGGGAAGAGCTGGGTTGGCTTTGTTTGTCTGTGGCTTTGTCAGCTCTTTTTAAACCAGGACACATATTTAATGCAACATAAAATTAAGATGTACATTGTTGTGTGTCAAGGTGCGGGTGGAACAGACCCCTCAGACGAATGCTTTCTTCTAGACCAAATAAAACATAACAGAAGGAGGTTCGAAATTAATTTTTATAGCTGCGTGAAGTTGCTGATTCCCCCATTCTTTCCTGTGTCAAGTTGGTGCTGATAAGTCCATTCAACCAAGAGGGAAACGTGCTGCAACAATGAGAAAAATAGACACTGAGAGACAAAAAAGAAAAACGCTCTAAATTGTATTGTACAGCTCACAATAGGTTCACTAAGCATGGGGTTACTTTGTTTATAACTATGAATAATGTAATTATCTTTATTTTTCAAACAGCACAATTTTGTGGTATGGGTTTTTTTTTTAATGCATATTTCTATATTAGTGATTCACCGTTGTTTGTCTTACATTTTTTGGCAAGATGTAGCTTCAGCAAAGCAGAAACATGCAACAAATACTATATTGTTTACAACCCCACCTAGTGGTTTCAGGTCTCCAATTTTCACAATATTCATACACTTAGTCTATTTAGTACATACATAACCACCACAGATTCTTTTGTTGCTCTCTATATAATATTACGGCATTGAATAAACATTGCAGAGCTGAAACATTGCCTAGGTTTTAGTGCTAATATCATGGTTAATATCCTCTGACCATGCTAGAATGATTTCCTAATTTGTATTTAACTTTAAATTATCACAATAACTTTTTAATTGAATAAGCTAGTCTCCAAGCTAGAAAAGAAAACAACCCAGGACAGAAGATTGTCTGCCTCTGGGTGTGAAAATTATAGCGGTCTAATAATTTGTAATAGATTTGGAGTATTGCTAGCTTCGTACAACTATTAAAATTCAATGTAAGCTGAAGTTTTGTGGGGTGTGGAAATTTTCACAAAGAAATATTTATCTGTGAAACTTTTCAGACATTTTAGTACCTATTTTCAACCATTGTTTGCTCTTCACCATTGTTTCTGGGGCTTTTATTGCACTTCTCCACTGTACATTCCCATTCACTTAGGGGTTACATAGTGACTATAAAATCATGGTATTATGCAGCCAATCAGATTCAGCTGTTGAATCATGTTGTTGAGAGCAAAACAACATCATCAACAATAACTGCCATTTCTCTGAAAGGCGGGGGGGAATCCTTCTTGCCTGGCAAATGGACTGACCTCTTTCCCTTGGTATGTTGTATTGACAATTTCATTCTCTGCCAATATTGTACAACAAAATTCTCATCCAGTTTCAGGTCTAATTGGCAGTATTATTCATGATTAGTTATGACAGAACTTGAATGGATACAAATAGTTCCTCAAACATCCAGATGTGCATATCCACGCACATCCTTCCCAAATCAACTAACTGCAAATAGATTGGGATGAAAGAATGTTAGCCAGTCCATTCAGAAACATGGACCTCCTCAGACACCTTAGATTCTCATTTTGTCACGAAAAGGCTCATAACACTGACAAAATGAGGACGTATTTCATTAATATATTTGTAAATGCCTCTCCTCCTCTTCCTTCAGCTCAGTACTTTTGGGCTTGTATCAAATAAGATCCACTCGGAAGATAGACATCAGAGAGTGGTATTTTCCTGTTTCCCCCCTCCTGCTACAGCAACTGAGTCCTCAAAAACTGTGTTACTGGGAGTCAGTGGTATTGCAGGAACAATGGGAGGACAGTGTGAGAGTCTGCAGTGTGTTTATGTGTGTGTGTGGGGGGGGAATCAGCATTAGATGCTCTTTGTTAGCCCAGTTTTTGCACTGAGCAATTCTATTAAGTTTATGTGTATTGTGCATTGTCTTTATTGTTGTTACCTTCCTTGAGTCTTCAGTTATGAGGAGAAAGGTGGGTTTATGAATATCTTATATTAATAAATACCTGTGGCTATTATTTCTTATTAAAATCATAGAGCAAGAACCTTTTTGTTCATTCCTTTAATAATTCTACTTTCTTTAATGTCATTTGCTTCTTCAAAATGAAGACCCTTTAACCCTCAACTGATTCGGTTGTACATTTTAACTGTATCTTCATTCAATACTTGAATTATAAGGGGAAAGATTGAGGCCTCTTCATGAAATCCACCACCCCTATCCTTGGACTTCCCTCAAGTTTAGCCACACCTTCTGCTCTTCATGTGCCAGTCTCCCATATTTTTTCAGGGTACTGTACAAATTATTCACATGATTAAAAGGAGCTCTGGGAGCCAGATTTATGAGGGCACACGTACAATAATTAAGAACATGCTTGGGAATCCATGTCTCCAGTTCTGACTACAAGCTGTACTAATATCAGCAGCCTCCTATTCCTGCTTACGTGGGTTGAATTGTGAGAGCTAAGCCTACATTCTTATGAGTAGTATTTTTTTATTGTTACCAAATTAAAAACAAAACATGGAAGCAATATAGTCTGTGGTCCAGAGCAGATGTCTGTATCAGGTAAGGTGGCAAAACTTATGTTTTTTCTGAAAGATATCTATGTGTTATGTTTTGATGTGATTGGTAGCTTAAGCTTTTTATGAGGTCATCAAGATGGCTGAAGCCAATTTTTCCTACTTTTTCTAATTTGAACTATCAATTGCGAACTAAATGACCAATTTCAAATTTAAAGCACTTTTGGAAAGCTAATAAATTTCCCTACAAATAGGTAATACCAATAATGCCTCTATCAGTTACCTTTTTTGATATAAGGCATATTATCAAAGAGACAGTCAAGTTTTTCAACATTTTATAAGATTTATGGCATATAGCACTTTACCTAGTCTACATAGTCACCTGAAGTATATTACCTTATTGTAGCTTATTCTTTTGCCTTTCCAACAAGCCACAGCATGAAGAAATTCGTTTTGATATGCCAGTTAGGTACATGAGAATGGATCTATGTTTTATGTCATTTTTATCCAATGTAATGGGATAAATAGGTAACTTTGTGTTACTGCATTATGCTCATTATGCTTGTAAGAAGTGGGGTCCAGAAAGAGAAATATCCCCCAATGATGGGTTAGAAGAATGGAGACTCTCCCAGGGAAGGGGCATCAACTGAGATATAGGATGGAAGGCAGAGGTAATAGTTCACAGTAGATCACTCCTTTTGCTATTCACTTCCCTTGACAATGAAATCTCTGTACACTATTGTCTATCTCTCTACTATGTCACAATAATATTCAGAGGCCTCATCTTGTCATGGGCTACATCCTATCCTCCTGCCTTCTCCTTAATTCCAGGAGGCAAATTTCAGGAAAGGAATATGTTTGCTGCTTTCATTCCACATTCTCAGTCTTCATGAAGCAAAAAGACTTCAGAATTTGTTTTTAGGATTCCAGCCCAAATGGAAACCAGTGCTCTTCTGCATGGTTCCTAATGGCCACTTGCATTAAGACTTCTGTGGCGGCCATGGGGTGAAAGAGAGAGGAAGCTTCTGAGGCAACTGCCTTCTGGATTGAAGAATGTCCAGTCCCCCTCACTCTCCTATAGATGCTTTAAACCCCAACTACCCACAATTAAATAAAAAGGGGCACATGCGCACACAAGCTTTGATAAAGGTTTGGTAGCATGGAAGCTATGTGCTCCCTGAAGGCCACTTATTTGGGAACCTGCTCAATCAACACTGTACTTATTTGTGAAGTAAACAGAGATCCCTTTTTCATAAATATTTGTCTTGACGGGCAAGACACAGATGGAGGTGAATAACAAAGGCTTATTTAACAGAAAATAAAATATTTAATAAGGTAACTGTTATGTGTGGATGACTTCACTGTATTAAGCAAAACTGACTGTCAAGTAAAGAAAATAAACCCTGAAGGGAGATTTGATTCCCCTTTCTCCAGTCAGGTTACGTCAGTAGTTTGACAGAGAGCCAGTTTGGTGTACTGGTTAAGAGTGGTGGCCTCTAATCTAGAGAACCAGGTTTGATTCCTCACTCCTACACTTGAAGCCAGCTGGGTGACCTTGGGTGAATCACAGCTCTCTCAGCTCAAAAAATAACCTAGCTTGCCATAAAAATTGCTAGAGTTTCAGGTTGCCAGACAATCTTTGGGTCTCCTGGCTAAACTTCACCCAATGCCATACAATAATTAATTAGCAGGTTCAAGGCTGCTCTTTTACCACAGAGTGCCTTTCCACAGAGCTTACAACCAGTTAAGAATGACGGGGCCTTAACAGGATGCTTGTTTGTCACATAAAATAAGTTGTCTTCCCTGAGCCAGCCCCCCAAACCCTAACTGAAAGCTAAATAAAAGCCTGACAAAGCTGCCACTCCTTCCCAAAGCCATGAAACCCCTGTTCAAGGGGTGTGTGTTTCTTCACCTTTCTTAAGCTGAGGCTAGTTTACCTCCTCCCATCCAGCAGAGTTCCATTGACTCTGATTTGCTGACAATCACTTGGAATTACATGAGGCCTAAATCACAAGGATTGATTCAGAGCCCTGGAGGAGAGGGGAGAAACTTTGAGAAGGATGATTGCCACAACTTCTCTCTTTCATACTCACTCCTGTTCTGTGGTACAAGAATATGCTCGGCTCACCTGGGGGTCACTTTCAGATCCTCATATTGCCCCAAAGAGACTGGCATTTTTAAAACACTTAGGCACCTTCCAGTTGAATGGAAAGTTGTTTCAGTCAGTGCATGTAAACACTGAGGCATGTGGCACTGTTGGGATACAGAAAGAAAATCTGACAATCATTTGACCAAACCAAGTGCCTTGTTGTGGGAAGAGGGGAAGGCAAGCAACCAGCCAGCTAAAAAGAAATCCTGTTTAATGGTTCTAGCATAGGGAAAGCTGGCTAGAGTAAACAAACCAATGCTGAACTGAAGATAAGCCTTCCTTCCTCAGTCAGGAAAATAGCTACAGTTTCATGGAGAGATTCAGGCAGGTGGACTACAGTGTGCCCTTGAATAGAAAAACAGGGACCGTATCATACCCCACTGGAGCCTTCTAAACAGTAGCATCCCAGTGTGCTAGGGTGGGGTAGTGGTTAGAGTGTTGGACTAGGATTTGAGAGGCCCAGGTTCGAATCCCATTCTATAATAAAGCTCGTTGGGTGACTTTGAGCCAGTTACACACTCTCAGCCAAACCTACTTCATAGGGTTTCTGTGAGGATAAAACAGAGGAGAGGAGAACAATACAAGCTGCTTTGGGTCCCCATTGGGAAGGAAGGCCAGGTACAAATCAAGTAAATAAATACAAATTTAGGGGTTGGGACTTCCAGGCTCCTCTGTAATCGAAGCCCTAGCCTCATTGTCTTTTATATTCCTGTACTGCCTTCAGAAGTGGTGTCAGATGCTTAGTGCTACCAACTGGCTTCTTAGATCTCTCTGCTATTCAAAACTTGTTTGATAGTTGTTACTTCTATCCAGAGATGCTTGATCACCTGACAGTTCGGTTTGCAAGCTGTCCTCAAGTTGTGATCCACACAGTCGAATGCTCAACAAACGTTTGTACCCCAACAGTTTGCATATGTTCCCAATTAGGCAAAAAAGCCGACTGTACATGCACATTCTCACACTGCTTTCCCATGGCTTCCTCCCCAGTCTGCTACCACCACTTCCTTCTCCCCATCTGTTGTTTGCCACATTATTTAAGAACATAAAACATATTTCACGGTGAGCAAATGTACAAATCTGATGTGTTTCCCTCCATCCTTTATGATAGTCTGACTCAGGTGTGTGTAAATACGAAAGACAGCTAAACGGTCTGGATTGGGAGTAATTTGTGTGTTTATGTTCTTGTAAAGCTTCGCTGCCGTGGTCCCCTCTCTAAAACAATTTCCACACAAAGGACAAATATATAAACTTACAAACAGGTTGTTTCTCCATTAGGAATGAGCTCTCCATAGTGAGGACCCTTTCCTCTTTTGGGAGAGGTCTGGAATTTCCTGAAAATGCGCACATCCATGGTTAGGAAAGTTGTTGTCAGTTTCACTGCAGGGCTTGGAGCTCCACTCTTCCACACTAATGCACTTCTGGCTTGGGTCCCATGGACAGTCTCCGCTAGTGGAAGAGGTTTCTGTCAGTGGAACAGAACTTCCTTCCCTTCCCTCTACCACTGCAACCCAAAATGTCACCCACCCACCCCCCAAGCTTCTCCTGGAGGACTGGAAACACTCAGGAATAGCATGCGGGGGGTGTTGGAAGTCTGCAGTGAACGGATCTTCAGAAATTGCCTCTCCCCTCAATTGGAAGAATTTTGCTTCTGGATCCAACCCAGAATATTGAAAATGACCAAGGTTTTACTAGATACTAACAAGTGTGGTAAAAACTCTGCAGTCACACACACTAAATAATCCACTTTCAGTGCACTTTGCAACTGGATTTTTACTGTGTGAACCGGCAAAATCCAGTTGGAAAGTGCATTGAAAGTGGATTGAAAGTGGATTATTTAGTGTGTGTGACTGTAGCCTATGTGCATTAGTTAGGAGAAGTGCATCTCTGAAGATAGGAACCTGAAATTGTTCAAGACTTTCATAGACATGGAGGAGTGTACCTTCAGGATACAGAGAACACAAAGGAAAAAAGGGAAAGGAAAGGATCCTGTCTGTGAAAAACAGTGGAGGAGAGGAGCAGAACAAAGTTTGAGTCCCGTGGCAGAGGAAGAGCAGGATGAATATTGTTAATTGCACAGGTGAAAAAGAAGCACATAATATCTGACTTGGCCACTTTTTAGAATGACCTGGACCATCGTTATAAAACACATGTATTAAGCTGTCACTTGGATATTGTGTTGAACGCTGCCATTGTGCATATGCAAGACAGCTTGCAATAATGCTTGTGAGCAAGTGAGGCCTGACTCCCAAACAATGGGCATTTCAAACAAGACACATTTGAAAGTCGGTCACAGTTTCTGCACAACTCTCACATACCTGGTTTTATCTGTTTCATGTATAATCTGTACTACGCGACTTTTGCCACCTTACTCATTACCTCCAGATTTTATAGCTACTTTAAGGTAAGTGATTTGGAGTGCCTCCTACCCTGCCATTTAAAATGACAAGGGCAGGTTAATTCATCATGCCTCAACTTCAGTTGTCCCATCGTTTAAGCAACAATATCTCCTAGAAGCCAGTGGGGTGTACTGGTCAGAGTGTCCGACTAGGATCTCGGAGACACGGGCTCAAAATCCCATTTTGCCACAGAAACTTGATGGGTGATCTTGGGCCAGTCACACTCTCACAGCCTAACCTAGCTCATACCCTACCACAAATTTTGTTAGTCTTTAAGGTGCTACTGGACATTTACCCTTTCCTGTAGCCTAACCTATGACCCCGGTCGTGGTGATGATAAACCGGAGAAGTGGGAACATATTGTAAGCTGCTTTGGGTTCATGTGTGTGGGGGAGAAAAGCGGGGTATAACTGAAGTAAGTGAATAAATAAGTCTGGGCTAAATTATAATAACCTATTTCCTGGAAGTGGCCCTGCTGAATTAAACGTTAAGATAACTTTATTAAATTTTTGTGCCTTTTTTAAAGGTTAGCAATAGATACAACGTTAATAATTGGTCAGACTCTATACCAAAATCAAAACTAAACCAAACCATAAATATGAAATATTTAAATAATTTTTAGAGAACTAACTGAAATAACGCCTTCAGTTAACATGCACAGCAGCGAGGTAAGAGTTTACACTGACACTGGTAACTTTTCAAGTGGTATGAATAGCCTTGGTTTACAGTGTTATTATCCTAAAACAAAGTCATACTGCACCAATCGAAAAGGAAATTTGAAGGACTGGCTGTTCCTTCCCTGCCTCCCCAGTCATATCTTTCCCCTTGATTGTCCTATAGTTTTTCCAATAAAGAGGTTGTAAAGGGTGTGGTCCATGCCTGATCTGACTAGTCACCATTCAAAGCTGTTCAGAAGTTCTGAATCAGTTTTGGAGGAGTTAGGAAGGTGACTCCAATCTCAAACTGCTGATATAAGCAGGTTTTTTTTAAGTAAAAACTACTTCAGCACCAGTTTAATGCCTATTCACAACTGGACTAGTTAATATAATGAGGTATATGTTGGAAAGCTTTAAATCTCTACATTGGTGCACTTTGTCCGTATTCTTGTAAGCACATCATTTGTTTAAATTGTAAAATACAGCTAATTTTATTTTCAAATTGAAGTTGTGTATACAGGATCACTGCCTTGACGTGGCGAGGGGGCTTGCATGGTTCAATAAGCCTGCGGGCTATGCCATAGAGGGCCACCCAGGACCGACAGACCACAGCGGAGAACTCAGACAAAACATGATCCACTGGAGAAGGAAATGGCAACCCACTCCAGTATCTTTGCCAAGAAAACCCCATGGACAGTAACAAAAGGCTAAAAGATATGATACTGGAAGATGAGCTCCTCAGGTTGGAAGGTGTTCAATATGCTACAGGGGAAAGGCAGAGGGCAAGTACAAGTTACCCCAGAAAGAGTGAAGCGGCTGGGCCAAAGCCGAAAAGACACTCAGCTGTGGATGTGTCTGATGGTGAAAGGAAAGTCCAATACTGCAAAGAACAATACTGCATAGGAACCTGGAATGTAAGATCTATGCATCAAGGTAAGCTTGACATGGTCAAAAATGACATGGCAAGACTGAACATTGACATCTTGGGAATCAGTGAACTAAAGTGGACAGGAATGGGCGAATTTAACTCAGAAGACTATTATATCTACTACTGTGGCCAAGAATCCTGTAGAAAAAATGGTGTGGCCTTTATAGTCAACAAGAGATTGTGAAAGGCAGTAATGGGATACAATCTCAAAAATGACAAAATGATCTCAGTCCGAATCCAAGGCAAACCATTCAACATCACAGTAATTCAAGTCCAAGCCCCAACCACTGATGCCTAAGATACTGAAGTGGACCGGTTCTGTGAAGACCTACAACACCTCCTAGAACTAACCCCTCCAAAGGATGTCTTCCTCATCATAGGGGACTGGAATGCTAAAGTAGGAAGTCAAAAGGTAACTGGAATAACAGACAAGTTTGGCCTTGGAGAACAAAATGAAGCAGGGCAAAGGCTAACAGAGAGAGAGAGAACACACTGGTTATAGCGAAACCCTCTTTCAACAACCTAAGAGGTGACTCTACACAAGGACATCACCAGATGGACAACACTGAAATCAGATTGATTATATCATTTGCAGATATAATTTGGAGAAGCTCTATACAGTCAGTAAAAACAAGACCTGGAGCTGACTGTGACTCAGATCATGAGATAGTCGTTGCTGAATTCAGGCTTAAACTGAAGAAAGTTGGGAAAACCACTAGGCCATTCAGGTTTGACCTAGATCACATCCCTTATAAATATACAGTGGAGGAGAAGAATAGGTTTAAGGGGCTAGATTTGATAGACAGAGTGCCTGAAGAACTATGGATGGAGGTTCATGACACTACAAGAGGCAGCAATCAGCACCATCCCAAAGAAAAAGAAATGCAAGAAAGCAAAGTGGCTGTCTGATGAGGCTTTACAAATAGCAGAGGAAAGAAGGAAAGCAAAAGGCAAAGGTGAAAAGGAAAGATTTACCCAACTGAATGCAGATTCCCAGAGAACAGCAAGGAGAGATAAGGAGGCTTTCCTGAATGAACAATGCAAAGTAATAGGGGAAAACAATAGAATGAGAAGGACTAGAGATCTCCTCAAGAAAATTGGAGAAATCAAGGGAATGTTCCATGCAAAGCTGGCCATGATAAAGGACAAAAATGGCAGGGACCTAGCAGAAGCAGAAGAGATTAGGAAAAGATGGCAAGAATATACAGAACTATACAAGAAGGACCTCAATGTCCTTGACAACCACAACAGTGTAATCGCTGACCTTGAGCCAGACATCCTAGAGTGCAAAGTCAAATGGGCCTTAGAAAGCGTTACTAACAACAAAGCTATCCCAGCTGAGCTATTCAAAGTCTTAAAAGATGATGCTGTTAAAGTGCTGCAGACAATATGCCAGCAAATTTGGAAAATGCAACAGTGGCCACAGGATTGGAAAAGGTCAGTTTACATTCCAATCCCAAAGAAGGGCAATGACAAGGAATGTTCAAACTATTGCACAATTGCACTCATTTCACACGCTATCAAGGTCATCCTACAAGCTAGGCTTCAGCAGTACGTGAATAGAGAACTGCCAGAAGTACAAGCTGGGTTTCAAAGAGGTAGAGGAACCAGAGATCAGACTGCCAACATTTGCTGGATTATGGAGAAAGTAAGAGCGTACCAGAAAAACATCTACTTCTGCTTCATTGCCTACACTAAAGCCTTTGATTGTGTGGATCACAACAAACTATGGCAGGTCCTTAAAGAGATGGGAGTACCAGACCACCTCACATGTCTCCTGAGAAACTTGTATAAGGGCCAAGAAGTGTCAGTTAGAACCGGATATGGAACAACTTATTGGTTTAGCATAGGAAAAGGAGTACGACAAGGATGTATATTGTCACCCTGCTTATTTAATTTATATGCAAAATGCCAGCCTGGATGAATCACAAACCGGAATTAAGATTGCCGGGAAAAACATCAACGACTTCAGATATGCAGATGATACCACTCTAATGGCAGAAAGTGAAGAGGACCCAAAGAGCCTCTTGCTAAGGATAATAGAGGAGAGCACAAAAGTTGGCTTCAACCTCAATATAAAAAAAAAGATCATGCCATCTGGCCCCATCATTCCTTGACAAACAGAAGGGGAAATTATGGAAGCAGTGACAGACTTCATGTTCCTGGGATCCCAGATCACTGCAGACAGTGACTGCAGCCATGAAATTAAAAGATTCCTGCTCCTTGGGAGGAAAGCTGTGGCAAACCTAGACAGCATAATAAAAAGTAGAGACATCACCCTGCCAACAAAAGTCCATATGGTCAAAGCAATGGTATTCCCAGTAGTAATGTATGGCTGCGTGAGTTGGACCATAAGGAAGGCTGAGCACCGAAGAATAGGTGCTTTCAAATAATGGTGCTGAAGAAGACTCTTGACAGTTCCTTGGACTGCAAGGAGATCACATCAGTCAATCCTAAAAGAAATCAACCATGACTGTTCCTTGGAAGGCCAGATACTGAAGCTCAAATACTTTGGCCATCAAATGAGAAGGGAGCACTCACTGGAGAAGATCCTGATGCTGGGAAAGAGGTAAAAGAAGAAGGGGACAGCAAAGGATGAGATGGTTAGACAGTGTTATCAATGAAACGAACATGAAATTAAGCAAACTCCGGAGCATGACAGAAGACAGGAGGGCCTGGCGTGATGTGGTCCGTGGGATCCCAAAGTCGGACTTGACTGTGTGACTAAACATCAACAACATACTGGAGCAGGATAAGTGTTTGGAAGCAATCCTGCAGAATTCATTTCCAAGTAAACACGTTTAGGATTGGGGTGTCTGAGGAGAAGTAAAGACTGTTTTTGCTAACTCACAGGCAAGCTATATTTGAGTGGCTATTTGAAGAAGAGGTTTTCCACAAGGACTGCCATGAACTCTGTGATCAAATAGGGCACTGAATGGTATGCATAGACCTAGTTTACAGTTTTATTATCCTAAAACAAAGTCATACTGCAAATGAAATTTAGTGCATGGACAAGAGATCAGTCTGCATGCATGTATGAGGCCAAGCCACCCATCCACCCTCCAAACACACACAAACCTATGCATGTGTTATACACAGGGCTATTTTTAGGCATGAACGCACAAGAACAGAGTTCCGGCTGGCTTCTGAGTTGGCCACGCCTACAACTCCCCCACCCCCTCGGGTTCTCCAGGTGCTGTGCAAGCTGCGGGGCGCCTGGGGAAGCCAAGCCGATCCAGAGAGGGAAGGCAGTTTAAACTGCCTCCCCTCCTTAGGTTTCCCAGGCACCCCACAAGCCGCAGGGCACCTGGGGAAGCCGGTCCTGGGAGGGAGCTGCGCTGTCAGGGTGTGTGGCCTAATATGCTAATGAGTTTCTGCTATTGGGTGTGGCCTATTATGCTAATGAGTTCCTGCTGGGTTTTTTCTACAAAAAAGTCCTGGTTATACAGCAAGCTATATAGATGCCACAAATTGTAAATTCTTCCAAGTGGAGAATGAGGGATGGTTCATGTTAAATAATGGGTTCCATGGAAGGTCTAATCCCAAGCTTAGTGACCGGCTCTCCTTTATTAGTGATTCAGCAAGAACAAAAAAACCAAAAGCCAGGGCAACTGCCTTGTTTAAATAGCATGCAACTCCACCCACTTCCCCAAACAGCTACTAACGATAGGCCATTGTCAGAACCATGAGGACATTGGCCACCTCCAGAGTCCTGGTGGGCTATTGTTCTAGAGCTCCAAGCTCAGCCAGTCTCTGGTAGAAACAGTCCTGGAATGTTCCAGTACCAATACATAACAGTTCACATCAAGAAATAACAGCATTCTTTGCTCCACAGCTTGTAAGTCAACCATGAAGCTGCTTCAAGAAAGTCTTAACCTACCTCATGGGATTGTTGTGAGGATCAAATTGATGATGGGAGAATTTGTACCCCCGGAGGAATGGAAGGAAGAAAATGTAACAGATAGATGGAAGTTGACTTCCTTTTTTTTTTGCAACCCTCCATGCAAATTCAGAAAGACTAGTGGGTTTTTTGGAGCATCTATACAAAATTATCCCCTCATTATCTACTTTCTGTGTTTTCCCCTGCTATGTTGTGATTTTTGCCAAATGTGGTTTGGTGCCATCTTCTTTGAAAGTTTGCAGTGTATGCTGTACGGATGGGAAGATATACATTTTTGCAAGTCCCACCCACATCAGCACCATGTTCCTTGCCTTAGCCCCCTGTGACCTTCATTTCTCCCCACCAAAGGGTCTTTGGGAATCTTTTAAAAAACTGGCAGTTTACTGCTATCTATATATCTAATTCCCAAATTGCCCCCTCCGTGCGGATATCTAAACCCGCACATTGGGGGCACCTGGAGGGCAGGGATATCTAAATACGCACGTGGGGCAGTTTCCAGGTGTGCAGAAAAATCTGAAAAGTTTGAAAAAATACAGGGGGGATATTTAAATCCCAAAAAAGTACGAGCATTCCCTGCACATGCACAAGGAACGTTCTGAGAAATCTGTGGCGGGCCAGTGGTTGGAAGTCACTCAGGCCTTGCTGCAGAAGTGGGGGTGGGGGGAAGGAAATCGGCAGTGACAGCAGTGCCGGAGCAGTGCCGGAGCCGGGGGGAGGAGGAGATTGGCGGCCCAGTGGCTGGCAGCCTCTCGGGCCTCGCTGCTGGAGACGGGGGTGGTGGTGGAGGGGGGTGGAGTAGACCGGGGACAGAAGGGAATCGGCGGGCTCAGGGGCTGGCAGCCACTCAGGCCGTGCTGCCAGTGTCCGGGGAAAGGGGGGAAGGCTTACCTGCTGCTGCTGCTTCCTCCTCCTCCTGCTGTGTGTGGAGCTCTTTTCTCCCCCACTCGCGAGTATCGTGAGTCCCCTTTCTTGTAACATTATAATGTTCTGTCTATGAAATCCTTTGAGTTCCCAGTTTTCATTTTAAATGCTCTAGTACCCTTTGTGTGTTTCCCCTCATATTTCTGCATTGAAAGGGGATAGGGATTTGCTTTTTTTTTTTTTAAAAAAAAGAAAGCTGGGAATTCAGAGGATCTAGTAGCTAGATCATAACATTATAATGTTATATATATGTTATCAGCTATATATGCTATCAGCGGCTACCAGCCACGTTGACTGAGGAGAACTTCTACATTCAGAGGCATTAAACCTCTGAATCCCAGAGCTGGGCAGTAACATCAGTAGAAGATCTCTGTGCCCTGTTGTTGGTCCTCCAGAGAAACTGGTTCACTGCTTTGTGAGGCAGGATGCTGGACTAGATTGACCACTGGTCTCATCAAGCAGGGCTCTTCTTATGTTCTCATAGCCATATATCAACTGTGACACAGAGAATTATTGTTGTGTGGTTGTAGCCTAAGAGTGGTGGTAAAAAACTAAACTACATGTGGAACAGGGTTGCTAGCTCTGGGTTGGGAAATACCTGGAGATTCTTGGGGTGCAGCCTGAGGACGGTGAGGTTTGGGGAGGGGCAGGCCCTCTATGGGGTATAATGATATAGAGTTCACCTTCCAAAGTGGCTGTTTTCTCCAGGTGAACTGGACATCAGTTGTAATAGTGGGAGATCTTCCGCCACCATCTGGAGGTTGGCAACCCTAAGGTGGAGGTGCAAAAGACTGGAGCTGATCTTGTCCTTTTCTGTGTACAGCGCATAAATTGCCAAGAAGTTATTTGCTCCTGCCCTCCCCTCTAGTGTAATGAACTCCAGATTTGGAACGTCTTGGAGACTTGGGGAGGGGGGAACCTGGGGAGGACAGGGTCCGCCTTCCAAAGCAGCCATTTTGTCCAGGGGAAATGATCTGTCTGGTCTGGAGATCAGTTGTAATTCTGGGAGATTTCCAGGCCCAACTGGAGGACAGCAACCCTACTCCTCTCCATTTTAAAGTTAGTCAATTAACTTTTGCAGACTTCAGTATTTTACTTTAGGGACCAGGACTGAAAGAATGGCAGGGGAGGAAACAAAAGGTTGTCTGTAGATAGGGAGAACTAGCATTAGAATGACGGATCTCCTGTGATACATGAAAAACTGAAATAACATAGCAATTGCTGTATATAAAAAACTTATGTACAAACAATCTCAGCTCTTTATACACAGGCCCTGCCACATAGAGAATTTCAGTCTCACATCAGTGTCAAAGTGGATGTTTCCCTGTTCTACTGTCTTAGGTCAGGTTTGTGAAAATTATACTGATATGCCTAACGCATGAAGACCCAAATCTTTGTAGACCTTCATCTCGTTGGGAACTACACTGCCATAAATCTGTTATTTTTCAGCGACAAGACATTTTTGCGTCTTACTTTATAACATCAGCACTATAGTGCTTAATGGATGTCCCTTTTCAACATATCCCAGTTCTGCAGCACTTAATAGAACTGAACTTTATTGGAGTGTCCCTTAACTACTATTATTTCTTAAAAGAAAGTTGAATCTCGTACAAATGTATTTCATTCAGACCTAGTGTAACAAATCAGAATTGTATTGCTAAGAACAAATGGCTTAGTAAACACAAAAACATTAGTGCTGGGTAGAAGGATTAAGTGTAGCACGGACATGAATTCTTCTGCATATCCTTATATTGCAACCAGGATCCAACTTAACCTTTTAAAATCTTCTACTCAAAATGGCTTAGCAAGTTACAAACACATTTGTGACTGAACAGAAGGATAAATGTAGTATATTTGCATGTATCTATGTGCGTGGAGTTTGAGTTCTTTTTATGTATCTTTATCTTTAAAATAATTGATTCAAATTACCATCACAATTGCCCGTTAATCCTGTGCAGCATGCCTTTCTGTGAATAAATGCTAGCGTAAAAAGGCTGCCCAAGTGCAGAATCATTAGCTACATTTTTTTGTATCATGCATATGTTAAAATGTATGCTAATGAGATCTAAGAAGCTTTGGAAGTTTTATACATGAACTTTGGGAAGGCTGTTTCCCAGTTCAACACAGACAAAAGAACAACACAAGCTCTTTAGTATTTGATATTTTCTAAGCAGGAAAACACTTCAGTTAATTACAAAAAGTAATCATGCTGCCGCCACTTTCTGTTTTAATTTGTGCATTTAAAATGTTGAGCACTCTAAAGAACTCCCTTAGTTAATAAGGGAGGAATGCTGCTATTTAAAAAAAACATGTTGGCATTAAAACAATCGCAAATCTATTTCATGCATCTGCAAATATGTTTATAAGATACATGGTTAAAGTCATGGAAATTCAATAAATAATACACATTTGCTTATTTTGTTTTAAAAGATCATGCCCACACCAAAAGCCACTACAACTTATGAAAGTGTAGGGTTCATGATTCTGAGAGGGCCAGTACTTACGAATGATCAGCCTCCCAGTTCAGCCTCTCCATGTCTGCCAGATGCTCTTGATTTTATCTTGTATGTGTGCGTATCTATATCTAGAGAGTGAGAGGTGGAGCCAACAATACTCTAAATAGTCTTCCTCTAACTTAAGTGGCTCTTCCTCCAAAACAGAAGCCACTTAAGTCTCAGGAAGGAAGATCTTTAGATAGGGTTGCCAGTTCCCCTTGTCGCACTGTCAGAGGCATTGGAAATATGTGTGTTGCAAGGTCTAAAATTCAGTCATTATAGGGTTAATTTGTGTTTACTATTGTTTAGACTGACCTGGAAGGAAACCTGGCACAGAGCCAATGGAAACAAAGCCCACAAAACTGAAGTCTGTTTACTCACAATCATCAGTTAATGTATTCAGGTGATTTCCTTCTAGGGATCAAGAAGAAAGAAGAATCTCCAATGTTGTAGACCGTGTGGTTGAAGTGTAAAGATGTAGCCTTAGGTGTCTTTGTTGTTTTGTAGATTTCCTGTGAACCCTTCCCTTAGAAATAAAGATTTTTACATAGAAGAAAATGCCTCCTCTCCAGTGAAGGAAAGATCCATTGCAGCCTCTGAATATTTAACTATTTTTTAGCATTCTTTTCAACAGGAGAGATTGGGGAGGCATTCCAAAGTGATGTTGGGGGCGACACTCTGCTTTTTGGGCAAACTTTATGGTAAAAATGGCCTCAAACCATAGAGTTTTGCCCAAGAAGCAGAGCATTAACCCCCTGATGTCGCTGATGCATTGACATCACTTCCGGGTGATGTCAGCATATTGTGCATGGCATCAGGGGTTTGGAGTTTTTCCTCCCACTGGCCAGCTGGTCAGCAGCAGGCAGGACCCCATGAAAGCAGGGAATTCTCCGCCCCCACCTAGGGAATGGTATCCATATTCTTAGATGCAAAGGCTTCAAACCTGAGCCAAAAGAACAGGTGGGCACAAATATTTTAATAAATAAACAAACTTTGATCAGTAGAGCTGCAGGACAGAAGCAGAATCCACCCCATTGCTTCCCCCATCCCTGAATTTTCTAAAGGACTTCACATGCCAACACTATAAAGTAGGCTGGTCTCATGACTTTCATTTACAAGTTACGGTGGGATGGGGAAAGGGTACAATTGAGTACCAAAATAACTCTCCCAGCACAGTCATGACTGAGGTGACATTTGAACTAAGGACTTCGATCTCTTAGAGCTCCATCATGTGTCTTGCCACTACCCTGTACCACCTATCCCAGTGTTGCTTTTGTGTTCAACAAACCTACATTGTAATTCAGTGTGTGTGTGAAATCATGCAGGATCATGTCAACAGAGTTTCATTAAACAGTGTTGACCAAATATAGACCCCTATATTTGTGAGCCAGTGCAGTATAATGGAGGACTAGAGAGAACTGGGTTCAAATTTCCACTCAGTCATGCTGTCTTAGGTTAACCTACCATTGCTGGGAGGATAAAATGGAGGAAGGCAGTATTAGGTACACTTCTCTCAGCACCTTGAGGAAGGATCAAGATGAAGATGTGAAAGACAGATGTTGGACACTTTCCAATGCAAAATTAGGCTTGCTTAAGCCACGTGGATTTCAGTGGGACTTGTGGGCAATCAGTGTGCACTGGATTGTGGCCGTCAGCAGTGAAATCTCACAATTTTATGCAGAGTCTTTGGTGCATATCAAAGGCCAGGTTGGTCAACATATACATTTTATTGGCAATATCAAATTGGCTAATATTCATCTGCTGACTAAGTAAGAGGGGATTCTATTTTAGCAGAAAATAATCCAAACTTTGTTGTCTGATTTCTGTTTCTGAACTGCATATTTAATCACGAAAGGAACCACTTTCTGTTCAATGTATATAGCACTGAGCTGGGAAACACTAAGAACAGGTTGAAATCCAGTGCTAGAAATCCAATAAACTACTCTATTACATATGGTTTACTAACCTGAGTACATGATTCTGGGACAGTTGCAAGATCTCGTCAACCCACAATATATCAACAGTACAGTCCCCCCCGCCCCCAAAGACTAGAGTATCAATAGGATTTCAGCAGCTATATCTGGAAAAGAGAAACAAGAAAAGAATTTGCTACTCAAGCTTCACTGAAGTTTAAATAAATGTCATGGAAAATATTGATATTTAAATATCGATATCATTAAAATGTGTTCATTTTTAATATAATCTCATAAATATTAATGTGTAGGTAATAGTAATATTAAAAGCACTGAAGTAACACTAATCCTGCGTTATTTGTGCAAAGATTTATAAGATGAAATATGCAAAGCAGTTTTAGAGAACTAACTGAAATAAGGCATTCAGTTAACATGCACAGCAGTACGGTAGAGTTTATACCGACACTGGTAACTTTTCAAGTGGTATTAAGCTAATAATATTTTGATTGTGCACAGAGAAAAAGCTATTGCTGCTCCAGCAGGGATCTAACACATTTCTAAATAAAACTCTATTATATCATTCTAATCAACAGCAAGTGGGCAGAAAGTGAATACCTCCTAGGACTCTTTCTCCAACCGTTGTCTGCATCTGAGATTCAAATGCATTTCTATGCTGGCCTTTGTTAACAGCAGTAAATACCTCATGGTTGCCAGGAATACCTTATTTTGCATGAGTCCTGCCTAGCTTTGGCACTGTGGATTCCTTCTGTGCATAAAAGAAGTTAAAAAATATTGCAAATGATGGTTGGTGGAGATCTTGCTCTCTGACCTTTATCTGCATTTAACAACAGCTTAAATTCCACATTTTCTCAGCATAGCAATCACACAAAAGTCTTCTAAATAGGCCCCTAGAAGCTGCTATTCAGAGTCTGAGCGTTGCTCCCATTGTAAGCTTTTTCTCCCACATTTGGTTGTTTTAGGAGTAAAGTGTTACAGCATCTCTAGCTTTATTCTATTGAGGCTTTCCTCCCCTTTTAGATCTTTTAATGGGAGGGAGGGGGCACTACGCTAGTCCTCTGTTGTATATTTCCTTCTATTGCCTTTCTTCCCTGGAAAGATAAATCAGCAGCTGGAACGCCCAGCAATATTTATGTTTCATTCATAGCAACAAGGATAAGTTTAAAACTATTTCTTTTTAACCCTTCCTTAATGTTTTAGTAAACTTCCTGTCATCTGCCCAAAAGTTTATAAAAGACCACTGGCTATATGTTAATATTTTATGTCTTATTCCTTATTGTAAAGAAGAAATGGTTATAATGCTAAGCAACAAAATGTGGTTCTGAAAAACAAATTAAAAAACTGGCTATGAATATAAATCACCCAAAGTAATTTTTTAAAAACAACAGTAAACTGGGATTATGTGGCAATTAAATTGACTTCAGGTTATAGATAAACTATTAGGAAATTACTGATATCTGAACACAGTCAAAAGAAGAAGAAATTGGAAGTTGGTATAGGGTGGTTCTCTAGGGCTCAGTTCAGGCATAACATGGAATCATGGTTTATGTTAACTGGGGTTTATTTGGGAAACTCAAGATTCAGCTTTCAGATTATCATTCATATCCTTATTTGCCTAAACAAATATGGGTTTCATCACTTTCACTCTCGAGTCCAGGGAAGTGGTACCAGGAAATAAGCCCAGTTTACAAAACAAGACTAAATGGGATTAATAAATCAACTCTGAACCATGGTGTTATGCAGGGCCTTTTTTGTAGAAAAAGCCCTGCAGGAACTCATTAGCATAATAGGCCACACTCAACAGCTGAAACTCATTAGCATATTAGGACACACCTGGACAGCACAGCTCATTAGCATATTAGGCCACACACCCCATGTTACCAGAAGTGTGGTCATCCAGCCACACTCACCTTTTGCTTCTTATTTTGTTTACCTTGTTTGTTATCAAAACCCAGGGCTTTTTTGTAGCAGGAACTCCTTTGCATGTTAGGCCACACACCCCCTAATGCAGCCAATCCTAATGAGTTTCTGCTGTTGGGTGTGGTCTATTATGCTAATGAGTTCCTGCTGGGTGTGGCCAACTCAGGAGCCAGCCGGAATTCCATTCCTGTGCGTTCCTGCCCAAAAATAGCCCTGGTGCTATGTATACTTAGTAGAGTCATACTTAGTAGAGTAGCCTACATTCAGATCACCACACTAACCATAGTTAGTTTAATTAAACCACAGTTTTCTATGATGTCTGAACTGGGCCCAAAGTGGGGTAATTTTTAGCATTTTTAGAGTTGACAGCTCCAAGTTGGGAAATACCTGGAGATGTTGGGGATGGAGCTTGAGGAGGGTGGGGTTTGGGGAGGGGAGGGACTTCAATGGGGTATAATGCCATAGAGTCCCCTTTCAAAGCGGCCATTTTCTCCAGGTGATCTGATCTCTGTCACCTGGCAATTAGTTGTCATAGTAGGAGATCTCCAGCTACCACCTGATTGAGGGTTCTGGTGCTAAGGATCCTGTGCTTCATGCTGAGTTCTGCTGCAGTCACCCTGCACATAATTTTGTGAGCATTTGTTGTGATTTTTTATACTTCCTAGTATTCCTTCACAATAACCATAGCAATGTTATCAAACACAGGTCAGGCACCACCCCTTTTAATCAAATGAATGTATACGTACCTAGAAAACAGGGTGATTTAATTGTTTAGAAAAATAGTTCCTCCATGTAGAACCAGTGACTAGAAAGACAATTGCTCCTGGAGTATTTATCACATGTAGTTTAAAACACAGAGAAGGGCAATAACCTCCTTGGTTCTCCTTAAATGGTATATGTGTAAGTCCACTATTGTGAGTTCTGCCATATTCTTAACTTAAAGGTTTAATAATAGCTAGTGTTACATAGAGCTAGGAATATATTGTATTGTTGTATGAAGATAGAATCAGATGTGATTTTTTTTTCATGTGTACTCTTAAGTGTCATGTCCATCTAGGGTTGCCAGCCCTGCCCCCAACAGCCATGACCCAGCATAACATCCCCAATATGATGACATGTGAAAGTGACATCATCACGCCAAAGGCGTCAGTAACACTCTGGTATTCTGGGCAAAGTCTATGGTAACCATAGCATTTTGCCCAAAATACCAGAATGTCACTGTGTGATGTCCCCGACATGATAATGTTACTTTCGTATGATGTTATCATGTTGGGGTATTGCTCCCGCCCCCCACTCCTGGAGAGCTCCCACCCCCCGCCAGGGATGAGGCAAGACCTGGCAACCCTATGTCCCTCTGGATAGACCTATTGCCACCATTAAATATGAATATATATCAGTCAGCAGCCAAGAAAGCAAAGAACTGCTGTCTCCTACTCTGAGTGCTAGAAGGAAGGTTAAGGGGTAGAGACCGGGGGGGGGCATGTGATGTCACCGCATCACTTCTGGGTACAACTTGGAAGCGACAATGGGTAAAACCAGAGTTTCCAGTGATTCCTACAACTCTGCAGAAGTACCTAGAAGTGTCATACCAGGACAGAGGCCGGTAAGGTTTTAATTTTTATCCCACTTCTGCTTGGAGTGGTGGCAGGTAATAGCAGTGGTTATTGATCAACAGGAGGCCTGGCAACCCTATGAGTGCACAGATCCTCCCAGGATTCCCTGCAGGTTGACTGTCCTTCAGAGTGGTCCATTTGGCCACAGCACAGGTTTTGGGTGGTGGCAGCTTGAGTGCAATGGAATGCACTCCCCAAAGAGTTGTGGAAGGTCCCTATGTGGCCCACCTTTTGCAAGCTATGTAAGACCATTCTCTTTAGGTGGACAGTTAGCAGTTAATTTTTTAAAAAAGAGAGTCTTATTTTAAGGTAAAATGTTATAGCTGTGGTTTTTCTTTTTAAAAAAGCAACGTGATTAGTTTTTGCAGGCATTTGGCAGTTAATTTCAAAAGCAGGGTATTATTTTGAGTGACATTTTTATAGCCGTCTCTTTCTTGATTTTTTAAATTTTAATTGTCTGTTACCTGCGAGTCAGGATTTTGGGGTGGGGGTTGTGACCTGCTGTGAACCACTGTGGTCATTGGGAAAGGGGGCATATAAATATCTGATTACATAAATGAATACAAAATTGAAGGGGAGCATTTGATGGTAATGTTATATACTTAGGGAAACACTAGCAGCCTAAAGGTTAAAAACCGCTGCCTTAGAAAGATAGCAACGCAAGATCAATGGTTTGTTCAGGCCTTTAAGGATAAGCAATCTTTGGAAGATTTAAGTGCAGGCAGGAAAAATTGTTTTGATTATTCAGGGAACACTAAGACGAAACGTTTAGAAGCACAGAGTTCATATAGAACTGAACACTATCAAAGGAATGCAGCAGAAAGGCATGGTGCAAGTCAATTAGCCAGCTGGGAATTCTGAAATGGTCTGGGAGGGCAGTCCCACAAAAAGAAGCCCCACAATGTGGACTGGAGAACAAAAGAGCTCTAGCAGCAGGCTGGGGATCAGTACATTCGCAGCACGTTGAATCCAGAGAGGAAAGAGAACCCAAGCTGGTCACCAAGCACCATCAACTAGTGGTGTGTACGTGTATTTATTCAGTGGATTTTTATCCTGCCTTTCTGCCACAGAAAGAGCTCACTGTAAGATCTATGAAAAGGCAGTGACAGTGGCAAAGAAAGTTTTTTTCTCAACTATTATAGCATCAGCTAATTCACGCTCATCCCAGCTGTTCAAGGTAGCATTTGATGCTACCTGAATCTGAGCCTCTAATTTCCCAGGAACAAACAATCAGCTGATATACATTTGCCAAGTTTTTTGCTGATAAAATATTGAGAATATGGTCTGATATGGCTGTCAGTTGTAACATAGAATAAAGGTCTAATACACCACCTGAGCTGCTTATGGATCATTTTGACCCACTTTCTGTGATGGATATGAACAAGATCTAGGATCTGTGAAGGCCACTACTTGTACCCTGGATGCTTGCACATCCTGGCTGATAAAATCATGTAAGGACCACATCAACCTTTTAACAACTATTATAAATCAGTCATTAACTCAGGGCATCTTCCCTCAGCCACTCAAAGAGGCAGGTATTCGGCGAATACTTAAAAAACCATTCCTTCAGAAAAATTATGTGGTCGTTATCACCTAGTCACTAATCTACCCTTTCTGGGCAAAGTGATTGAGAAAGCAGTAGCCAACCAACTCCAAGTCTTCTTGGATAACTCATCTGCTCTAGACCTTTTTCAGTCTGGTTTCAGAACAGGCTACGGGACAGAGATGGCTCTTCTAGCTTTAGTTGATGACCTCTGTCTGCGAGAAGACAAAGGCCAAGCCCCTCTGTTACTTTTACTGGATTTATCTGCAGCCTTTGATACAGTAGATCATGCCATCTTGTTGAGGTGCCTGGAGACAGAAGTAGGTATGCATTGAACTGATTAAAATAATTCCTCACAGATCAGACTCAAAGGGTCGCTATTGGAAACCAGTTGTTGTTGTCATCGTCATCATAATTTATTCAGTTTATATCCTGCTCCTTTCCCTGCCAAGCAGAGCTCAGGGCAGCTTCCAACGATTAAATACACAATATGATTGACATATTACAATTTTAAAATCCAAATATTACAAATTAAAAACCTAACAATCAGTCGACTATGTCATATGGTGCCCCAGCAATCCATCACAGGTGGGCAACTGGGAAGGCGGCCAGGGCAGAGAAATTCACTGCCCAACAGTAAATGAAAAAAACAAGTAATTGGTGTGGGACCTATATTGTGGGGTTCCACAAGGTGCAATTCTAACCCCCATGCTTTTTAATCTCTATGTAAAGCCCTTAGGACAAATCATTCATCATTTTGGGGCTGGCTGTCATCAATATACTAATGATACTCAGCTCTGTATATCTTTACCCAAATCTTCTTGCAATGCGGTAGAAGTTCTGAATCACTGCCTGGCTACAGTGGTTAACTGGCTGTAAGTAAACAAATTGAAACTAAACCCTGTGTTGGGGGCTGGATGCAGTCACAGTCAGGGACCAGAGTCAGCGTCAATGTCCGTCCAAAGTCAGAGTTGCAGAAGTCAGGCAAGTCAGGGTTGGTCAGTCCAAAGTCAGGGTTCTAGAAGTCAGGCAAGGCAGAGTCATTCAGTCCAAAGTTGTACACAAGAGCAAGCAGGTCCAAGATCCAAGCCCAAAGCTGGTCCCAAAGGTCACTGGGGTGAAGCAGAGTCAGGTGCTGTAGTCATAGAGTTCACCAGGTGATGACTTGTTGCTTCCACATCAAGCAGTCTCCTTTGACTGGCTTTTATAAGCATCTGCTGGCAGGTCTTACTTGCAGCCAACTGCTTGGGAGTAACCTGCAGTTATTCACCATCAGCAAGCAGCTGGCATTGAGCCAGCAGATGTGCACTTTGTCTTTTCTCCTGGAGTTCCATTCTAAGGCTTCATCTCCTGTGCTCAAAGGGTGTGGGTGAAACTGGAGGGCTGGTAATGACCATTAGGGTTTCATCTGTTGGAACTAGGCTGGAAGGTGCTGATGGCTCTGTATCAGCTGCTGGCTGTGAACTCTGACAAGCCTGCAGCTCATCTTCTTGCTTGCTGGCTTCTGCTGATTCAGAGTGGGCTATACAGGACTCCTCTTCTCCTCTTGTCTTGAGGAGTCCATCTTTCCTGACTGACCCAGGACGACCTGGAAAGACAGAAATAATGCTAGCTGGGAAAGTGGAGGTCTTGAAGGACATTGTCCTCCTCACTTTCAGTGGAGCTTAGCTGACCCTTGCAAACTCAGTTAAAAGCCTTGGGGTCATACTTAATCCAGATTTACCACTGGAGAAGCAAGTTAATGCAGCTGCAAAAAAGGCTGTCTTCCAACTCAGCCTGGCCTGTAAAATGGCCCATACCTTGATATACCAGACCTGGCCACCAGGATCCATGCCACAGTAACATCAAGACTAGACTACTATAATGCACCATATATTGGTCTCCCCTCAAAATCAATTCAGAAACTGCAACTGATCCAGAATGCTGTGGCTTGACTATTAGCAGGAGCTTGACAGAACATCCATATTACTCACATTCTGCAAACCTTCCATTGATTGCACATTTGTTACTGAGCTCAGTTTAAAGTGCTGGCTATCACATATAAAGCCCTTCATGCTCTTGGTTCCTCATTTTTATAGGACTGCCTTTCTCTCTATGCTCTGCCATGATAACTCTGCTCATGTCAGCAGGGATTTCTGCAGCTGCCAACCCGCAAATGGGCAAAATCAGCTGCCCATACATGCACTTTCTCTGTTGTGGCTCTCACTTTGTAGAATGGCTTGCCCAAGGAGGTCAAGAAAGCTCCCATTCTCCTGGCCTTCCACAAACTATGCAAAACTGAACTATTCAAGTGGGCTTTTCTGCACAGGTAATAAAGCTGCACAGCACAAAATGGCTTCACAAACTTACTTGGATAAAATGATCAGGACCTGTGGTCTTTTCTGTTGTATATAGCATATTGTAAACAGGATCCTATTATGTAATTTCTGTACTGCTTAATAGGTCATGTTAACACTTACGTTATGCTCCTTCTTTTTTGGTGATTTCCAGTCTTCTAATATCCTAATGCATTGATTATTGAATATACCATCTTGTTACTGGCTCATTATGTGCAACCCACCTTGAGTCCATGTGAGAAAGATGGACTATAAGAACATAAGAGAAGCCAATGTTGAATCAGGCCAATGGCCCATCTAGTCCAACACTCTGTCACACAGCGGCCAAAAATACCAGGTGCCACCAGGAGGTCCAGCAGTAGGGCCAGGACACTAGAAGCCCTTCCACTGCTGCCCCCTCCAGCACCAAGAATAGGGTGCATCACCTGCCCCAGACTGAGAATTCCCATCTATACCCTGTGGCTAATAGCCACTGATGGACTTCTGCTCCATAGGTTTATCTAATTCCCTCTTGAAACTGTCCATGCTTGTAGCTGCCACTACCTCCTGTGCCAGTGACTGTATATAATGTAAACCAGGGGTGGCCAAACTGCAGTTCAGGAGTTGCATATGGCTCTTTCACATGGTCTAATTTAATGTTAATAAAAAGCAAATTTGCATATTTTCCAATAAAAACATACGTGTAATATTTGTTCATGTCTTGCGGCTCTCAAACATTTGACGTTTATTCTGTGTGGCTGTTACATTAAGTAAGTTTGGCCACCTCTGATGTAAACAAACAAACAGAATTGAGGCACTTGGGCTTGCAATAAAAACTAATAATACAGAAATCAATTAACACCCAAATGAATATAACAACACAGCAACAAAACTATAAAAATGTTAAAAGAAGCAGTTGATTGGAAACCGTATGATTAGAAACACTGGTAAACAGGATCGATTTTTATGAGTCAGCTAGGGTCAAAAAAGATCAGACACTGCAAGATCCATGTTTGGATCTTCCCAGTGTCTTTTTAAGATGAATTACAGGTATATGCATCCCAGATCAGATTTAAGACCACACAGCGAAGGAAGATGGAAGTAATAACCTTTCCATCCCTGCAGAGTTTCAGAACTAGCAACCATCTTTTCCAAGCCCTTAAAGAAAATTGTCAAAAAGATGAATATCTATCTTCTTTTTCCTTAGAGGTCAAATAACAGTGCAGGAGGAATGTGCCTCAGTTTTGATTTGTAAAACCATATGGGATTGAAAGGCTCAAACATCCTTTCTCCTCTGTGCGTGGCCCTGATCTGACCTGAGCTCATGCACAGCTGTGATTGAGCTTTAGAATGACTAGTGAGGAGCCATGATTGGTCCCAGAAGATGTTAATATAAACCCTTTTCAGATGTTGCAATCACACATACCAAAAGACTACCAATTGTATGTATCAGGAGTATATGCTACCCATGATCCTCCTGATATGTCATGTTGTGTGAACAGGGACAACGTGCATATTTACTATGCTTGTACAGCCTTGGTATGTGTGAACGTGAACCCTGAAAATCCAGTACTCGATTTGCACATACAGAGCTGTATGAATTAATATGTTGCCCCTGTTCACAAGGCATAGCAACTGAATGTATCAGCAAGACCTATATATGGTTGGGAGCCTCCTGGCACATGCATTTGTAATATCGTAAAAGATGTATAAATTTAGGCTTGCCAGTCTCTTGATCAGCCCACCCACAGATTCTGCTGCTGGCTGCTACCTAGAGTGGCAGCAGGTGGGGGGAAAGGCGCTGTCGACTGCTTTGCTAAGTCACCTCTAGGGAAAAACATGGAAGTGACAGAGGGCAGCCCTAGGAATTGCATGAAACTCTATGGCAATAAACATTTTTTAAACAATAGAGGACCTTGCTGTGAGATTGCTGTCTGATCAATGTGAATGGGTTTGGCTTAAAGGGACTGGAGCTAAGGCCGATGAGGAAGAAAGTTAATATTCCTTAATGACTGTGGATGTTTACTCTGTGAGAGATAAGTGTTAGGAGATGGTTCTTTGATGACTCTCTTCAAGTACCCATCAGAGCCTGGGGAGTAAGAAAGAGTCTTGATAGGATAATGGAATAACACGTATGGACAGAATGCTAAAAATGCAGACGCTTTTCAGTTTATGAGGAACAAAAAATATATGGTTGGGTCATTCAGTCCTGCCAAGTTTATTATTTAGAATATTTACAATCTACCTTTCATAATGAGACTCGAGTTATTCTTTCTTTTCTTTGCAAGAATGCATTACCCAACACATTATACAAATACCATCTTAAAACAAACATATTCAAAGATTTGACATCAACACCAAAAGTGGAAAATTATTTTCGGTTTAATGCTCAAACACAACTTGAGAGCTTCTTGGAGAAGAGGAAAAGATCTAGTACTTTCCCCTCAAACAACAGTAAGTGTTTGGCAGAGCCCTGATCTGGATAGCCCTGGCAAGCCTGATCTCGTCAGACCTCGGAAGCCAAGCAGGGCTGACCCTGGCAAGCACTTGGAAGGGCAACCTCCAAGGAATACTAGGGCTGGGATGCAGAGGCTGGCAAATATCAAGCCACCTCTCTGAAATGTCCTAGCCCCTCTAGAGCTCACCAGAAGTCACCCTGACTTCCAGGCATGCAAGCGCACATGCACACGCACACGCACACAGGGGAAAAAAAGAAGTTTGGCAGGAAGGAGACCAAGCATTGCATGGAACTGTTGTGGCTTGGAGCCAGGGTGGAGTCACCCAGATTATAGGGATGCCTAAGAAGAGGAGTCCCAACCCCTTTGCATCCCGTTAAATTACCCACACTCAGCTGGAAATGAATTAGGAATAGTAATTATGCCTGTTGCAGATCCTGACTTGTGTTAATAAAGTCAAGGGCCGTTTTTTACTGAATTTGTTTTCTGTTCTTTGTGCCCATCTACAGTTTTCTTATTTTTCCTTATATAAGGACCATGGTAGGCCCTTTAGCAGCCCACCTTTGGCCTGTTGCACCCTTAGCATACTTTAGAAACATTACCAGATTACCTTTCATGTTAGGAAACAGATGCCCTTCTCAGCAAAAAGGGAAAGACATGCTAACAGCATCCAGTGATTATATGGTTGCCAATCTCCAAGAGGTGCCTGCAGATCTCCTGGAGTTACAACTGATCTCCAGACTACAGAGATCAATTCCCACGGAGGAAATGGCCGTTTAAGAGGGTGGACTCTATTGCATCATAATCCCACTTCGTTCCCTCCCCTCCCCAAACTCCACCAGCATCTCCAGGAATTCTTTAACTGGAGTTTGTATCTTTAAGTTTGACACCCACTTCAATAATTCATATTTTAGTAATGGGAACGCTTGCTTGCAAGGTCGGAAGACACAGCAAATATCCATTAAATGTATGCATAACATGTTTGTTATCATATATGGTGAAAATTTCTCATGAAAGCTACAGTTTTAGATGGAAAGGGCATCTGCTGCATGTGGCATTTGACCTGTTTAATCTGAATGTAAGATTAAGTTTTTTTAAAAGCATACTATTAATTAGTTTTTACGTCAGCATGACTGGATATATTCCAGGTTGCTAATGAAAATGTGCAGTTCACTGAACCCAGTATTTTTTAAATGTGTGAAGGGAAGATTCTTATAGCTCTCCATTCTGTCACACGTGATTCTTTCAAGGACAGGAATGTTCAGGTATGTTCCTGGCTGCCACTGCGTATCTTTTAATCTATGACTATTCTAAGAATGTCAAGTATGTTACAGGGAAACACCTGCACACCAGCATTCTCTCATTTTAGGGCTAGGTTTGGTGTTACTAAAGCAACTGTTAATGACGTGTTCCCTCTTGTTCAACATTTTCAATTTTTTTAATGTTTTGTTTTGTTTGTATGGTCATCAGAGTGTCTGTTACTACGTAATCCCAAAACAAGTTTTCTATTTGTTGTGAAATCATACTGACAATGGCACACAGCCAACCCTATAGTTTCTCTGGAGGAAAGGTATTTCTGCAGTGTGGATGAGGGGTTTGTGATTACTGCCAATTCTCCTTTCCCACTGCTGACCCCCAACTTTGCTCTCTACGCTGTTCCTGTGGGTCTGCTAACTTCTAGAAGATGGACTGGGGGGTGCTCATTGGCCTACAGCAGGAGAGGAGATGGGGAAGTATAGCTTCTCTAAATCCACGTTTGGCTAGATACACTCCAGTTCTGATACCTCCAGATTTGCCAGGTCCCCTCCTTGCTCCAGCGGGGGGATTTGGGGAGGCATTCTGGGGGTAGGTGGGGATGACCGATCAGCTGGAGGGCCCTTTAAATATAACAGGAGGAAGGGAAAGGGGCAGTTGTGGGTCGCATGCTCAGCTCGCAAAAAGACCCCTTTTTGCGAGCAGAGTCGGGCCGTGCTGCACTGGGCTGGGGGAAATCAGGCCTGCATGCTGCAGCCCCCACCAAACTTGCAAAAAGAAACTTTAAAGGGTCTTTTTGTGAGCCAAGCACGTGGCTGCAACCACCCCTCTCCCTCCCTTCTACTAGATTTAAAGGGCTCTCCAGCTGATTGGCGGGCCACATGGTCCCCACCAATCAGCTGAAGCCCTTTAAATCTGGCAGGAGGGGAGGGAGAGGGGTGGCTGGATGGGTGGTTGCTCTTGGGGATGGGGCTTGGAGGCGGGGCTTCATCCACTGGTCAGCTGGTTGGGGGTGGATTGGAGCCTCCAAAAGCAGGGGAACCCCCACCCAGACCTGGGGGCTGGCAACCCTAGTTGGGATGGTCTTACATGGAATCTGGAGTATTTATATGCATTCTTAAGGAACTAACAACATATTACTGTCTTTTCCCCTTTCTGTGATCAGTAAAAACCAGGTGCATTTTTGAACCCCAGTTATCTGGCACCATCGCTTTGATCCAAATTGAGCCACCTGCTGTGGTGTTTAAAGGCTGAATTACACCCAACCAAACATATAGCTTGGCCCTCAGTTCTGGGAAAACAGATCTGGTGAGGATAGGGCTAAATAGTCACAGTATTTTGCTTATCCACCTTTCAGTTCCTGAGTTGATAGGAAAGAAATTTATCTTTGCCCTCAGTCTCCCCAACTGTAGGTAGGGACAAATCTTCTGTTCACTTTTTAGAGATGTTTCTTGGCAGTGATACAAAAAATGAAGCTATTCTCACCAGTGAGGGCACTTCGAGAACTCTAAGCAGAACGTTCAGATTTCCAGTCATGTCTATTCTGTGGGGCTTGCTCCCAGGAAAGTGTTTTTAGGAGAACATTGTTAGGATCCCTAGACCAGTGCCTTTCATTTTTCTGCCTCTAGGAAGCCTTTCCACACTGATGTCTAAGAGGAAGACTTGAATATCTACTGTGGAATTTCCCTGTTGAAGAAGATTCTGGCCTGTATCCCAGGGTGCACAGTCACCTCATGCAGAACACTGGCTAGATGCTTCCCTGAGAACTGAGCAACTTGCCAACCTCTGCCTATCTTCTCACTGAAGAACCAGTGTTCAGCTTCAGAGGAACACCAGAACTCCAGGGAAAACAACTTTAAAACCAGTGCCCAAGGCAGCAAGTTGGCAAAACTTCAATTTGAAGGCCATAGGACAGTGGGGAGACTGGTATTTACATCTTCAGAGCCCCAGGGAAGGAAGGAAGGCACTAGGGCAGAGAAGCTTTAGTATTTCCCTAATAAATATCTCCCTTCCTGCAGCAGCTTTTAGCCTTGGTTCAAAGAAGAAAAAAGTTGTCAATTTTTGTTTTCTCTGAAGGGGCTGATTTCTATCTGGCATATGGAGTGTGTGTGCACGTTTGTGTGTGCGGGCGTGTTTGTGTGTGTGTGAGAGAGTTAACAGCTCTCCCTGCCCCAGGGCTATAGCTTGCATCCAAATAATCTCCTGTTTTGCTGCTTTTAAATAAGGGCGAAAATACATATTACACAGAGACTCACAGTCACAAAGACTCAAGCCATACTGCAACTGCAAGTTCCTGGTGGGAACTCCATTTAAAAGTGTCACAGGAACCCAATTCAGACTGGGACTGTGGTGCAGGGGGAGAAGGAACTCCTGCCTTCCTACCCACACTGTTTTCCCAAGATGAAACAGCACCAGGGTGGGGGAGATTATTTGTAGAAGGGCTGCAAATCCTTGTGGCAGACTTCCGAATGTTTTTAACAAGAAATTTGGCCCTAAAATTCAAGAAAGACTCAGTCATTGGTCTTTTATTTCTCATATAACTGTACCCTCAATTGACATGACAATTATGATGACTAATTACATACTAATTCTAATGTATGACTACATGGGGCTTTTCACAGTGAAATAATCCAGGGTCTTTTTTGAGTGTTGTATTAATAAACATCTACGGAGCATCTATAAAAAGAAAAGCTATTTACATCTCTCCTCAGATACCCTGGCCTAGACTTCACCTCTCTCTGGATCTGTTCTCTCTTTATATTTCTGTTAGGTGGGTGCATTTTGCAAGCTGAATAATTTATGGAGGGGGGTCTTTTTTTTCAACCTCCCGCTGGCTGTTTTGAATACAAATGTGGCTCTATCCAGGGAAAACACGAGTACCACATATGTAGTAAGTTCATACAAGGAAAAGTAATTTCTACCCAGTGGTCAAAAATCCTGGGTAGTGCTGATCCCTGAAAAAAGAAATCCCCAAACAACAGTAGTATAGTATCTCTTTATGAATCTACCCAAATATTTTGGATCTTGAATATGGATCACCTTAATGGTTGCATGCATATGATGAAGTGAGTTCTGCCTTATGATGCGAATTTGCGGTGTTTACTTGTTTTATTTCAGGCACACCTTCATTGCTGAGACACAAGGCTTGTTACCACATAAAAATCCCGCAACCGCGTCGTACCAGTGGGTGACGTACATCCTTCGTCAGAGCATAAGGGGCAGGGTGGGCGGGTGGGAGGAGTGGCTGTTGTTAGTCGTCGGTTCTTCCGCTTTCCCGGCAGCCTGCGGGCGAGAGTTTGTCACCTCGACGTTTCAAACGAAGATAAGGTTCGGGCGAGGCGCTCTCCTTTTCTCTCGCGAGAAGTGGTTGAGGCGAAGGGGGTGACGAACGAAGGCCGCGGGCTCCGTTGCGATTGGCAGAGGCAGCGCTGGGGTGGCTCCCTCCTCCCCTCCCCTCCCTCGAGCGGCCGCCATTGTCAGTTCAGGCAGCGAGCGATCAGCTGGAGGAGGAGGAGGAGGAGGAGGAGAAGAAGGCGGTGGAAACCGAAACGAGGAGCGACGAGGGCAAGCAGGTTGTGCCTTGCGGGTTATAGGGGAGGGAGGAGAAGAGGAAGGATAGGGGAGGCTCGACGCGCTGGGCTGGGGGGCCTCTGGCAAATGTGCTTGTTCGGGAGCTGCTGAAGTCTCCATCTTGTTTCGTTCAGATTTGGTCCCCCTCATTTCCTTTCCGCCCCCTTCCCTTTACAAGGCTCCGAGGGGCCAGGCTCGGCTGTGCCATTCTTCCTGGCTCGGCCGTCCGGAGCGTCGTATATCCCACACCCTTTATTTGCTCAGTTTTTCCCCCCACTGGGGTTGGCTGGCAGCGGCACCCGCCTGGCTCTATGCTCGCCCTTGTGGGGGTGGGTGAGAATTATTGTCACTCATCCAGACAGACAGTTCAGCCCCATTTCTCGCCCGTCCCGTCTGTCTCCAGGATGCCGTGTACTTAAGTTATTAGGATGAGTTTGGATTGTAACAGTCGAACTTTGTTCTTCAAGGGACTGCACGTTCCTCGTTTTTGACCTGTAAAGTGGATTAAGCTGAGGGATGGTGACTGGCCCGTGCTTGCTCTGCTTGCTTGGTTGTGAAATTGAACCCAGGTCTCCCTTGTCCAAATCCTGGTTTACATGTGAGTTAGCCCCATTCCATCCTTACACCAGTCCTGTAGAATAGGCTGAACGATTGTAATTTGCAGATACTTTCCCTATAAACTTCATAACAGCAGGTCTCCCCAGGTCCTGACTTTCCCTCGCAGGATGTTGGTTGGATTAACTGCAGCCTATTGTCTCAACAGCCCTGTAAGGTAGGCTAGGATTGTAACTGATGAGTTGTAACAGTAGAGATGGAAAATCAGCTTCCCCTTGTCCTTGCACTATTCCTGCAAGATAGGTGACAGACTATGTGGTTCTGATCTTTCTTGTCATAAAGCATGGTGTGAAACAGAAAGCATCCTTTTTCAGGGTCTCAGGTAATTACTCTCAGCATTTCACAATTAAGAAGGGTACATCTGTCCATCAATTTCCAATTTTGATACATTTATTTCTTTTACTGCATTTTCCACCAGAATTAAACCCAAACAAATGATAACCATATAAACTAAACTTGTTATTCCTGTTTGGTCCTTGAATCTGTTAAATTATATTGCATGCTAATTTGCTGCTCACCCCCTGCCTATATGTGTGGACTGATAACTTTAATTTCAATGTATCTAAAGAAGTGTGCATGTACACAAAAGCGTATACTTTGAATAAAACTTTGGTCTTAAAGGTACCACTGGACTTTAACTTTGTTCAGAAAACTTCCTTGTTTAGCTTTCCCTTAATTGTTTTTTTATTCCAGTTTTCCTCTAAGGAGATCAAAGCAGTGGGAGCAATTCCCCCCTCCCCATTTTTTAATCTTTACAGCAACCTTGTGAAGTGAGGATGACTGAAAGTGACTGGCTTGAAGTCCTTCACAATCCAGTGCACTTCATAATTGGGTACAGATTTGAACGTAGGTCTTCCCCTGCCCTAGTCTAGTACTAACCACTGTACCACACTGCCTCTCAATTTCTGTTTTCTCTTGTCATATTGTTGGTCCACTAGTTCTTCTGTAAGAGGGTAAGAGAATTCTCAGCACCCTCAGTTCTCATGCGAGTCTTGATGTTGCATGATAGATATAGATGTGTAAACTTGTGCTATATTTAGAGTTGCTGTCTCATTAACATAGCACTGATACCTTCTCCCGTTGGAGCATTTTGGCTTGCTTTGAGAAGTGGGCCTTAGGATGTTCTCCCTCTTTGGACTCTACCCAGAGTCAAAGCTTGGAGTAGCTTTCTTTCTGCCTAGAGATGGACCAGTCTTCTGTTTTCTAGTAAATAGCCAATCAGTGTGAAAGTAATTCTGTCTTCAAGGAATGCTTTTATTACTTGTAATAATGCTTGTGGTGAGAAATATATTAGAATGGGGAAGATGAATCATATTACCTTAAGTAGAATTCATGTCAACTCACCAAAGTTAATGGTAGCACTTTATTTAGATGACTGCCATTATCTGAGTTTAGCAAAATTAGTGCCCAGCTGCATAGTTTCTTGGTGGCAAGGCTGTTAGAAATGCTATGATTTACCTGCTGTGAGGTGGCCCCGGGGTTAGCAGCTTCCCCAAGACTGCTTCCCATTAGTTGACCGAAGAAGGATGAGATGTAAAACTGCCCTTTTAGGAGAAAGCAGCTGATATATGTTTTCCCTGGAGGAGCAGCATTGCTCAATCACATGTTGCAATAGATCTCCGTTGCACAGGGCATCTAGGTCTAAATCCTTCAGTTGCGACAGCATAATTGAAACTGCTGTAAGTTGAGGAAGTTATTCAATAGTGTAGTCTCCATATGGTAAGTTGGTCTGTACCTTTTAGAAGATGGTCCTGTGGAAGCCAAAGTCCAAAGCTTTCTTCCAATGAGAGGGGCTCTTTCTCCATTAGGAGAACAACTCAAATTGGATGAAGGCTTGTTAGCCTGGAGAAAGTTTCTTCAGCCTGAAGATGGATCCACACCAATGTATTTGCAATCTTATTTTTACTGTCTGTGCAGCTGAGCATGTTGGCTTGCTTAAATTCACTTCTCTTCCCCCCTTATCCATTCTTAGAGAGAGATACAAGGTAGGATGTTACCGTTACTAATTAAAGTAGTTATATCCCATCCTTTCATCCTCATGACAGCTAACAATAAAATAGAACAAAAGCTATAGTTTAACAGAAAAATTCAAGACCATGACCTATAATAGGCAACTGGAGACATTAATCTCTTGCATCTTCCCCAGTAGGCCTTATTACTAAGTTGCCAGTCAACAGGTGTAACAGAGATAACAGTTTTCAGAATTCCTCAGTCTGGTAGCCATCTACACAAGCATTCTGAAACAGTTTGTTCCAACAAGTTTCTAGAAGGGTAAAGAGAAAGGGATCAGATATATGCTCTTAATAATGGGGTGTGTGTGGAACCACAGAGATTTTTGATTGAGACCAGCTGGACTACCTATGGTAAAGGGATGGTCAAAAGAGGTGGTTGGGCTGATCACAAGGGGTGCACGGGTTTATACTATGACAGTCCTTTGGACATGGAGGCTCTGTTTGTGATAGAATTTGAAGGTAGTAACCAGCACCTTTAATTGAACTTGGGTACAATGTGGAAGCCTAGTGCAATTGCTCCATTGTTCGATGGTGGCCTTAAATTGCCCTGCACAGTAACCAGATGAGCAACTGGGTTTTGTACCAGCTGAAGCTTCTGAGTTATCTCAAAGGGCAGACTCATGTAAAACACATTACAGTAATCCAGCCCTGGAGGCTACAGTAGTGTGGATCAACTGAATCTATAATTTCTCATCCAAATGCAGCTGGGAAAAAAGCAGTTGTTAATACAACCCGTACTTATTTTTCAGTGTGGGACTGTGGGTAAGAAACCATCCTTAGGCTGTTTACATACTTGGATAAAGATAGTTTCAGGCTATCTAAAACATGTAGTTTGGCCCTCTAGGGAACATCACCTGTACCAACTGACATACAGTCTAGATTCAGTGTTATCTTGTGCCCGTTGGGTAGGGACAATTAAAAGTATAGTCCGTTTCTCTTCTAACCATGGTCATTCTAATGGGAGATACCTTGGTTCTAAGAGCTGGGGGAGGAAGTGGCAGTCCCCATCTGCCTGTAGTGTTCTTGCAATTTCCTGTGCCCATAATATATGAATTTGGCAGTAACCCAACTCTCATTCATAGGGCTGTAGTGTCTAGTAGGGGTGTGCAAAAAAAATTTTTCCCCCAATTTTGATCTATTGGACCCGAAAAATATTGGTATTCCAAATATTCTGGAATACCAATATTGGGATTGTATGGGGATACAGGTAAATATTCGGGAAACCTGAATTTATTTGGCTCCATTATACCCTATGAGTCCCCATAAGGTATAATGAAGAATTGTTCCAGGGGTATTTGGGGCTGGGTTTTTGTTTTGTTTTGTTTTTTTGAGGTAGAGGTACCAGATTTGCAGCATAGCTGCCGGTGCCTCTCCTCACCCCCCCCCCCAAGTTTAAAAAAGATTGTACTGTTGACACTAGTGGAGGAAAAAAAGGCATTTAAAGAGTCCATGGTCTCTTTAAATTCCTGCTGAGTTCACTTGCCAAGTTGTGCTGCCACTGCAGCAGCATGGCTCAGCAAGTGAATTCAGAAGGCATTTAAAGAGATGGGGGTCTCTTTAAATGCCTTCTAGCCCTGCCCAAATAAAAGCCAAATAATATCGGCTTTTATTCAAGTGCAGTTATTTTGGAAGCTGAATCAGATTCTACAGTCTGTATTCGGCTGAATAAATACCCCCAAAATACCAACCCGGTATTTATTCGACTCAGTATATACCAAGCGCACACCCCTGTTAGTTCAGTATCTCAGGCTGTCCAGAGAAGAGAGATGAAAACCTACTCATGGTGAATTTGGTATGATTGGGCTTCACTGCTCAGCTGCAGTGTGTCATTACATATCTGCTGAAATAGAGAGAACAGTTTACCTTAGTCCCAAATTTGGTACTGTATTTATTGAAATGTGGGGCTAGCTTTTTCTGGGTGTGCTTTCTCAAAAATGAGAGGTTTGTCTTACAGACATAACTGTACCTTGAATATGAGTGTAATTTAAAAAACAAGTGTATAACTTTTTTAGGAAGGTCATTTCACATTCAAGGTCCCTTTTCTTTTGACTAAACACTGTAATTCTTTTTCTATATATAATATAGTATGTAGCTCCAGTTTCTCCAAAGCAATAGACAGGCCATGCACAGAAATCTTCACTATTCAGCTGCTTTCATGTATATTCATAAAGTGATAGCAGTGCATTTATAAAACACTGTAAAATCTTCAGCATTGTGTATGCACTCATAACTGAGATGACTTTAACTTAGTTAAGTTATTGTTAGGCTCTGAGGTTGATATTTCCTCTACAGTGATTCAGCCAAGTGAATCAGCTCATGTTGGAATCCTGTTGGATGACAGCAGCAAAGAATCTGTACTTGATCAAACAAACGTGAAGGCAGGAATGATCTGGTATGCATGAACATTCAGGAAGCATTTAACACCCTTCGAAGGTTCTTTAGAGAACTTAGCAATCATGGGATAAGTGGACTGATGGATAATTGGTGTCAAAACAGGAAGCAGAGCATTGAAATAAATGTATTTTTAGTTATTTAGGTATTTATACTCTGATTTCTTTCCCAGTGAGGCCTGCAAGCAGCTTCCAATTTTGTCTTGCTGTCTCCATTTATTCTTAATAGAGTGTTATCCCTGTGAGGTAGGTTGGGTTAAAAGAGACAATGTCTGACTTACCCAGGGTCACCCAGTGAGCTTCCATTGCATAGTGGGGATTCAAACCCGGTCTCCCTAGTGTAACTGTAACTGCTACACCAAGTAGTTACTTGGATCTTTAATAGGATTCATGACCATCTAACTTCATCATATATGACCGAGGGGAGAAAGTAGTGAGTAGTCAAGGTCTAAAGATGGCACTCAGTTTCAGGAATAGCGAAATTTCAAAGGAGGTCTCTAAAGTAGGTAAATGGACAACAAAATGACAAAGACTTTAATGTTTGCTGGAAATTGTGCTGGACAGCTTATTGGCTTCAGTGCAGTGGTGGTTAAAAGGAGAACTTGCTAGTGGGAGCCAGTAGGAAAGAAACTGTAAATAAAATTAGTGGTGTCACCATGCTACCATGTAAATATTTGAAGCCACATTTAGAAAATTCTGGTTATTCCATCTTAAAAATGCTATTGTACACCTTAAAAGGCTACAGAAAAGGATAATATAATCTAGACGTTAGAGCACTTGACAGTTAACTCTGAGGGCTTCTTGGTTTATGAGGGTAGGGGATAAACATTGATGGAAATACAGTTTTTTAAACTAAATGATGGATGGAGAACTCATTTTGAAAATATTAGAATTGAAATTGATTTGAGGTAGACGAGGACAGATTATGCATGCAGTGCTTAATTAACTTAAGTAATTCTCCACACAATATGGAAGGTTTAAAAGCAATTGGGCAGCTTTCATGGAGCAGGACAGGCCTGTTAATGGATACTAGCGATGGTGGCGAAAATGGAACCTCCATGTAGAAAAGCCACTTCTGAGGATAGATGCTTGCAACAGGCTATAGTGGAAGACAGTATTGAAATTCACCTTGAAGGGTTTTTTAGAGTTTCTTGTTTTCAAGTGTGAGTGCGACCAATTTCACACAAGAGCTGCGCCGGTGTCACGCCTCCCTTTGCCCCATTTCTATTGGTCAATTTCCCACTGGAAGCTGCGCGGCCACATTTTGACCCGCGGCTTTGCCCGATTTCCCCCGCAGTTTCATGATCCTGGAAAATTGACCAATAGAAACGGGGCAAAAGGGAGGCGTGACACCAGCGCAGCTCTTGTGTGAAATTGGTCTCAGTTTGATCTAAATGGTCTGTTAAACAAACAGATTATTAGTTTAGTTTTAATGCAAATGGTAATATACATAACAAAGGAAGGATTATAACCATCTAAAAAAGGCACTTAAAATAGACTTGGGAAACTAGTTCAGTCCCAGTAGTCCTCTGCTACTAACCTTGGCACAGGGAGAGATGACTTGATATATTCTTTTGAAGTAGGCCAGGCAGTTCTGTAAGTGTAGGGGATATCCTTGGGGGGACGGGGGGACGGATGGATGAACAGCAAATGAGTTCTGGAAACTTTTAAAGGATCTCCTAAAGGAGCAATAGTGTGACGCCCTAGTTCAAAGGTAACATAAGAAACCAGAATGACTGTGTTTATAGATGCTTTCAGAGAAAAAACACAAACTGTGAAGAACAATTAATGAATGATCTCCAACTTAAAATGAGGACAAAGACTGCAGTAGCTATTTTCAGTGGAAAATTTTGAGCACATTGCTAAATGGATAAATGCTTTATTAAAAAGCGTTTCTCCGGCATGGTGATGCTTTTCCTCTGTTGTCTGCTCTTAATTTCACCCATCTTAATTTCTCTCTCATCTGGATCAGTTTCTGTCGTGAGTGGGATAGAGAATGGCCAGTCCCTAAATTACGATTCTGTGTTAGGCTGTTAGTGTTTTGCACAAAAACCACCCTTGTGGAAATTGCGGTACAGTCACTGGCACATTTTTTTTGCTTCAAATATATATGTATGTTATGCTTAAATTTTCCCTGTGAAGGTTACCTAGGTGTGGATTCTTCCTTTCTAGTTCTGCCAAGAATGGGGAAGGTGCTTGGGCTAGAAACAGGAAGGAGAACTGGTTTGACATCAGACTGAATGTGTTCAAACCAGAAAGGCTTGCCTGGTGAAATTTGCCTCCTGTATGTATATATTTTTATATAACGGTAGCACGGTCATTGGTGACTCTTAAAGTTCAAAGGAAAGTTATTGAGAGCAGGTAATCCAAGAGGCAAATCCTCATTCTTAAAAACCTGAAAGAGGAACTTGGCAGATTCTGCCTGAAGTGTTGATGGCTCTGGCCTGGTTTGAACATGATCCGGGCTGTGTGAAAATTTACCTCCACAGCATTGCGTTTACAGCATGTCACATACATTGCTGACTCACTTGCAACTGGATTGCCTAATCTGCTTGAGCAGTAGCAGTCTGTAACTCAGGTGGGCATTACCCTGATGTGCTGGCATTGCATATATAGTGGTTGAGAGCCTAGTGTAATGAAATGCTAGACTTGGGTAGTCACATGGAAGGGAAGTTCTTCCTTCATACCTGGAGCTGCACTTAAATGAGGCCTGTGCAACAATGGCTGCAAGAAGACGACTGCATCTTAACTGAGAAGGCAGTTTTAGAACTTGTCTGCACACATTTGTGAGTTGATTGCCAAACTCAATTAACCATTCTGTGCTCTTTTTCAAAGTGGCCTTGCAGTTAGCTGCACTTTACGGACAGAGTATCAAGCATCTAGGACACATGTCTTTATAAACAGCTATTAGGAGAAGTTGCTTTATAAACTGGAATTTCAAGAGTCCTTCTGTTTGCCAGTTAAACAGTTCTGAGTGGGAAGACAGTAATCTGAATTTGACAAATACTATGTAGTAATTTCTTCTGAATTTGAGAAGAGTCATAATACTATGGTACCAATTTACTAAACTACTTGATTGTTTAACGGTAGCTGGGATCATGAATGCAGCCATTCATTATGTTATCAGAACAATTCCTGTATGAATGATTCAGGCCAGTGTTAGTTTTTATTGTAGCTGGGTGTCAGGCTTTATCATGGAATGTATGTTGAGGAGTAATATTGTGAAGCATGCAGGGGCTGTTGGTAATTCTCTGTAGTAACCTGGAGTCTGTGCTCACATTACATTCCTTAATAGCTTTTGATCTGTTGTTAACAGTTAAATAGATCTAGAGATGCATTGAGAGCAGCCATTTTTGCTGTACATTTCTCCTTCCTCCCATTCATGCCCTCAGAGTGTGCTGCTTATTTTTAAAGGTTGCTCATAATTGATGCTCCCTCTAAGCTGTGGAAGGTCTTGTAAGCAAAACTTCTGCTTTGTGAGCTACTGGCATTAAAGTTGTGAGTAAGTGATTTAGCTACTGCAAAACTTTGTTTGGTCTGGAGCCATCCTTCCTGAGCTAAGACAAAAATGTGTGAGCTGGAGGCTAAAAAACTGTGAGCTAGCTCACACTAACTCAGCTTAAAGGGAACACTGCTCATAATGTTATTGTACCCAGATCCTTTTACTTTTGTTGCTATGTAAAACTGCAAGAAGTGCTTAGATAATGAAAAGATAGGTGGTGTTTGTACTTCTGTTTAATGTGGGGGGAAATTAAGAGGCTGCAGTTATTTTAATCTTGTGTTTAAAACTAAACTTTCTGACACCTACATCCTATTTGATGCTTTCTTCATGAATTTGATTAACCTTGTGTTTTGTATAAAGTTCACTATTGAAGCCATGTATGAATAACATCTGAACTTCCATTGTTCAGTAAAGACAAGCATTGTGTACCCTGTTATCTTACTGGGAAACGGTAATATTTGTTTCACAGTGCTCAGAGAATGGAATCGAAGCCTTCCAGAATTCCACGGAGGGTGCCCACTCAGCCATTGAATTCTCGAAGTGCTAGGACAGGGGCTGGAAGTGGAGGAACCAGTTTTACTGACTCGTATCATACAAGAGATTCTTCGCTGAGACTGGAACCTGTATGCCAGGTAAATCGCATTTGGCAGAGGTACTTAACCATATTGCTCGTCAGCAGTATTTGATGCCTCAACGTTGTTGACATAAAGGAAAAAAATAAATTGTTCCCCCCATAAGGTTCTCCCTTTGTAGATGAATTAGGAATTGGCTTAACTAAATATGGTTCCTCTATGTAATGTTTTCTACCCCCCTGTTAGGTAGAACTTATATCAATTACATCTAGAACTTTCCTAGGTCACTGAAAAATGAGTCCAGTGAGGATTTTGTATGGAACAGCAACAGCCAAGTTTTTAAGGAACTCCACTGGCCAAAGATTTTCACCGACACTTAGCAATAGGGAATAGCAATAACTGTTTTCCTTGGTTAAAGCTGTTAGCTTTGAACAGCTTGTATAGAAAGACCTTGAAGGCATGAAAGCTTGTGCTCCTTTCAAGTGTGCCATTTCTTTTGCTCTGACCATGTTACTTGTCGTAGGCTGAAAGTTTTAAAGAGAAAGAAATTAAATAAAGGCATTCATAGGAACTTACTTGCATGGAAAAAAAGACATGGCTTTAGTTCAAGCTCCAGGCTCCCTGTGCAAGTACACTGTTTGAAATGTTAGCATCTCTGGTCATGGCCTTTGTGGAAAACCTGGCATAAGAATACTTTTTACAAGTTCTTTTGCTCTGAGTTAATGACATTAGATCTGTTCTTACTTCCAGAGGCAGGTTCTTGAAGTAATTTAATGAGAACCTTCATGCTGTTCTTTTAAGAGAACGTACACTAATTTGCTAGAATGCTGGAAGCACACATGAAATAAAATCATGTACATAGATTCAGTACAGCTTTTGAAAAGTGGAGTTATCCAATGTTGCCTTGCCTTTGACTTTGGGAAAGTTACTTAGCACTGGATTCCTACCTCTCCCCCACACCCCCTTGACCCCATTCCATGTCCAAAAGAAGACAAAACCCCTCAAATTTCCAGTCAAACTGGCCTGGAGAAAAATTGCTTCCTGACTCCAAACTGGCAATCAGCATTTCCCTGGGCGTGTAAGAAAGGGCCACAAGAACTAAGCACTGATGCAATCCTCCCTGCCCTCCCTCTCATGATCTGCCTACATTCATAGAATCAGCATTGCTGTCAGATGGCCATCTAACTTCTGTTTAAAAACTTCCAAAGAAGGCAAGCCTGCCACCTCCTGAGGAAGCCTGTACCACTGAGGAACCACTCTAACTGTCAGGAAGTTCTTCCTGATGTTTAGCTGAAAACTCTTTTGATTTAATTTCAACCTGTTGGTTCTGGTCCGACCTTCTGGGGCTACAGAAAACAACTCCATACCATCCTCAATATGACGGCCTTTCAAGTACTTGAAGATAGTAATCATAGCACCTCTCAGTCGTATCCTCTCCAGGCTAAACATACCCAGTTCCTTCAGCCTTTTCTCATAGGGCTTGAATTCTCATTGGGGTTCAAGCTGTGTTTAGTGCACTGAATACTACTTATATAGCACCCCCCGGGAAATAATTCCTCTTGGGCTATTTTAGGTTGTGAATACAGTTTGGGGGAGAAGGCTGAAGCTTATTTGAATTGGAGCCTAGTGTGCTTGGGAGTTTAGTTCACAGCAGTTGCCATCTGACTTAGGGGATGAGAGTTGGAACAGGTGATCCTGACCTGACTCATAGCAAATAGCTTGGCTCTTATTGACTGAAAACAATTTTCTTTAATGACAGAAAGCAAAGTGCTGTTTTGGGGCCTGATTGTATTGGAAGCAACCCGCCCCTCCCATTCCCCTCATCCCAGGTGGTCCAAACTCCATTTAGAGGGACCACATGGATGGTACAATTCACTTGTGTGCAGAAAACTCATGAAGATAATGTTCCCTGTGCATGGATTTCCTCTTGTTTCTTTCCCTTGTGATAGAGATGGGCGTTTTGCAAGTAGCGCACATTCTACAGGGCAGGCACAAGACTGTGTTGCTCACTTGGCATTTGATAATAAGCTATGCAATCATCTTCCAACCCAAGCAAGTTTCCACAGTAAAAGTTAAAGAACAGGGCTCTAGTTCCTCAAACAGAGAGGTGACATTTTAAAGAACTAATTAACATGTTTGTATTAGGGATATCTACATAATCTTGGCATTTTTTTCCCTTTTGGTTTTTCTGCAGTCCTCTTTAGTACTTTTTCTTCTCTGTTGCATGTCCCCAGAGTTATAAGCTTGAGTGAAGCAAGATTGTCTTTGAGGCTTAGGCAGTGCAGCATAGCTGCTTTAAAGCATTGTCCTGGAAAAATGGGTGAACATAGCTTTGGTTTCTCTTGAAAGAGGCATCAGAGCAATTGTTTACAGAGGTCAGCATGTCAGGCTGTGTTTAGCTTGCCTGTGCTGAAATTTAGCAAAACTAAGCCTCTAAAAATAGAAATGCTTCATGCAGCTTCTTTTAATCTCAGTATTTCTTTGCAGGAGTAATTTAGGAAGCAAGGACAGGGATTTATAGTTATTTTTTCTCACCGACATTTTTTAGTATAATTTAAGATTATATAAGTAGACACAATCTGGAAATGCATCTAAGTATGTTTTACTGATATTGCTGCTACTCATACGCTCCAGCAAGTAATTTTTTTATAACTTGTCTGTAATTTTACATGTACTTATTTCAGAGTAACCTTGCTGAATTTGTAGAACAGAGCAGGAGTCCAGTAGCACCTTAATCTGAATAAGGGAGCAGTGACTCATGAAAGCTCATACACTCCCACAATTTTGTTAGTCTTTAAGGTGCTACTGGACTCTTGGTACAGTCAGACCAACACAGCTACCAATCTTGATCTTACTGAATTTGGTGAGACTTAGACTTAATAAATACCTTGGGTAGGACTGGGCTGAATTATTGTGTTTCTGGTGCAAAACACACTCTTGTTTATAACTGTTTGAGCATTTTCCTAAAACGTTCAGACTTCCCCTGTTAGGATGGCTGTTTCCCTTTTGGTTAAAAGCATGTTGATGTTCTTCAGGCCCCTAGCACTCCCTACCAGCATAAAATTCAACTTGAATTGAAATTTGCCACTGCCTGCTATACCACAGCTTCCAAGACACTTGTTAAAGATTGTAGCGGCAATTTCTGGATGCTCTGCCAATGAAACATGAAGAAATTGGCCTCCCGTAGCAATCTGGAGACTTGCTAGTACATTACCAGGATCATATTCCTTGACTGAGCAGAGAAAGCAGGATATTGCAATAATGCCCAGGCTTCTTAACTTCCTTGCAGTTGTTGGTGTGATGCATTCACACACTAAGGGAATACCAGGTTGCCCTATGCCCTAACCGATGCCTCCACAGACAGGTAATGTACTGATACTGAATTCCATCATTTGGGATGACCTATAAACTGGGTCTTTGATGCTGCTGGCATGTTGCATATGCTGTGCATACTTCTTGACTAATGACCTCTGGGCTGATGGCATCACCTGCCCACACAATTGCTGGTGACCCAGATCATATTTGATTCTGGGTATGTTAAGCCCCATACCATTTGCCCCCGAAACCAGAAACACCCCCTAGAAACATGTGAATATGTGATCTGGTTGTCTGGCAAAGAACGGCTCAGTGGTAATAGAATAGCAGGGAGGAGTAGCAGTACATTAACAGCAGGAGCTTGGCTTAAGTTATTGAGAGGGAAAGATGATGCCTAGAGAGGGGGAGGAAGTCCAGTGCTCCTTTCCCATCTTCATATAATGCTATAATCTTGCTGTGGGTAAGAGGAAAGAAGACATAGTTCTTGAGGTAAATCTCTGTACTACTCCCATTCTTTACAAAAGGAATGATGGCTGGCTTTTATCCTGTTTAGAGGATAGCCAAATGGAAGCTAAGTTTCAGCTATTTACAGTCTATGATCTAATAATATGCATAGAATGTAATAGCTGTAAATATGATGCCCCTAGGACCTTCCTCATGGGGATCCCCATTTTTTATACCTGGACTTGCACATTTTAGCATAGGCCTTGCAGTGAAAGATGGAGTCTGCATCAAACAGGTATCAAAATGACAGTCATGCTGTGGGCATGGAAGGAATGTAAAGGCAGCACCTCCATCAGTCATGCAAAAGCCCATCTCCAGTGGCAGTTAACCAGAGGGGTGTTTCCCCATGGACCCTGGAGCCTCCTCCCTGATAATTTAATCTAATCCAATGACTCTAATGAAAATAATAGGCAACAGATCGATCCCAGCTATTTCACAATTGTCTTAATAGTTGGGCAGTGAGGTCCCTGACTCAATCATGTAAACTACCCAGCCATCAATACTAATGATAATCTAACAGTCTCTCCAAAAAGAATACCTCCAGTACAGTATTGCAAATAAGGAAAACTCTCCTCCACAAAGCTGACAAGGACTTTCTTTTCAAACTAACCCAGTAGCCATCTCCTGGCAAGGGCCATCAAGCGCTGCCCAGTCTTTTGATAAAGCAGGCCAAATTGGTACTCTGGGCAGGTAACCTAATCATCCCAGGTTGATATCATTGTGCACTATTTGGCATTCCTTCCTCCTGCCACTCTCCTTAAATTCAAACCTTCCAGTTGATTTCAGAGTTTCTAGATGGGTCCCATTCCCATCACAGCAGAGGTACTGCCCCCTGTTTCAGTGCGACTATAGATGCATACAAGCCACCTCTCAGACCCTCAAACCTTTGTAGTCGGTTTGGGATCCATCCAGTTACCCCAGCTTCTTGGGTGGTTGCTGTATTGTGCTTTCTCTTGCTTGGCTAGTTTTCCTCTCCTGGTACCGCTTTGCTGTCTTCAAGAAGAGGCTTGTATATTTTTTTTGTTTCCTCGTCCTTGTTTTAGCCTTCCCCTCATAGGTTAGGCTTGGGAGGGAAGGTTTCACTGTTTTACAAACACCCTTGTTTTTCCATTGTGTAAAAGTGTTATTTTCTTTGCAGAAACTGCTTTAAACTTTTATTGTTTTTGTTGGTTAAATAAAAACCTCTTATTTTGAAAAGCTTATTCCTCTCATTCTTTTGAGTGTTGGTCTGAATCTCAACCTTGGTATACATAGGGTTAAAGATCTCTATGTATAATACCTTGCAGAACACCTGTCTGCACCGTGCCAGCAGAGGGACACCTTTGCTTGTTACTGGGACCTGCACGTGCATAGCAGTTTGGGTAACAGATAATGTGAATCAGCTTCACTTTTTTAGATTTGTGGTGGATCACAACTAAGTGCAACTTAGTAATATTTAAAAAGTAAAGCTGTTAGAGTCTGGTGCTCTGATTAAAAGTTGCAATGTTGATTGTCTGTTCACTGTTGTTATGGAATATAGTGCTTTGAATGGAAGGGTAAGTTCTTCTTATTTCTCAGGAATCCAGCAGGTTGCACAGTTACAGTAGAGACTGGGCAATTGGAGAAAGAGAAGCCTATGAAAGCCCGTGGAAGCTTCCAACTTCTTCTCCAACTCGCTACTCAGGAACACTTGACCGTCCATGGTCTGGAAGATTTTTGGGAAGCAGAAACAGATTGGTAAGAGTTGCCAAAGGTTCACATTAATTGTTTTCCAAGTTAATTGTCAAGGGAACTACTAACAAACTCCTTTCTCATAAGCACGATTTAGAGAAGCACATACATCATATGAACAGTCTTGGCTTGCTTTAAGAGTCAAAGGGATTGTAGAACAATAGCTTAATCTCAGGAGGACGTAGAGAAATTACATTAGAAACATTCAGCAGTCTGAATAGATCCATGTTTAGTCATTGTGGGTTTTTTTCAAAATCCTGTGTGTATTTAGTGGCAGCACTTTCTGTGAATGTTTCATATTTTGATTTACTTACATAGTCTGTATGTTTTTCAGTAACCATCTACTTGATTACCCTTAGCTGAGGGATATGAGTTCATTTTTAAGAATAACACACCACCCTGCCCTTCTATATTATATTACCAGGAAAACAGTTTAGCAAATTTTACTGCAAACAAAAAACCTTGGTTTTTCAAGGCTAAAATAAAATATACACAAAATCCATCTGTGGTTACACTTTTACTGTGTCACTCAGAGCTAGAGTAGATATAGAAGGATAGATGAGAGAGAAGATTTGCATAACATGAAATATTGGTGTCCATAAGTAGGAGTGTTGAAAGAAGGGCACGAGCTCATTGAGGAAAAATACAAAATAGAGAAAGGTTCCTTCCCGTGTCTTGGGCGGGGTGAGGGAGAAGCTCCTCTTTGGGGAACCCCCCCCCACGCCTGCAGCTACACTGCTGTGAAGAATAAAAGGATTCTCAGGTTGTCCGTTTTGCCCATGACTATCCTTCTGTTTTTCAGTTGTCGTCATTATTGCTTACGTAATATTTGGATTTGGCTATGTGGTGAATATGGTGAAATTAAAAGCCAAAATGGTAGGGCAGCCCTGGGGAGCAAGCTGAATCCAAGTAGGGTGGAGGTGTTGAAAGGGGAGGGTGGCATATTTCTGGCAGTAGGTGAGTTATTTGGATAACTCTTGTTGTAAATGAAGAAAAAGAGAATTCACCAAAACCCTTATGTTCAGAAGAAATTTTCAAAGGAGCATAAAAGTGCTGCTCAAGTAGCCAGGGTATTTATCGTTACCAACTGGAAAGTACCTAACTGCTTACTTTTATTTATATCTCACTTCATAGGTCACATCATTCTCAAGGCAGTTTACCAAAGTTATTTTTTGTAGCGCTTAATAGTATGTAAAAAGCATATTAAAACAGGCCCCTCGCAAATACAGCAAAAGCTTGGCAAAACTAATGCATTGAACAATCACAGTTATCTACTGGACATGTCTGACATTTTCTAATGAGGGAGTTCCAGAGCAAAAGGGCCACCTCTGCAAATGTTTCCTTCCTAACAGATGAAAATGTCACTTCTGACAGTGATGGCGGAGGACAGAGATAAGAACATAAGAGAAGCCAATGCTGGATCAGGCCAATGGCCCATCCAGTCCAACACTCTGTCACACAGTGGCCAAAAATACCAGGTGCCATCAGGAGGTCCAGCAGTGGAGTGGGGCCAGGACACTAGAAGCCCTCCCACTGCTGCCCCCTCCCCAGGCACCCGGAATACAGAGCATCACTTCCCCCAGGAGAATGCAAGGTAGAAGTTGCTCTCTGAAAATATCCTAGTCTGTTCGTGACTTTAAAATCCAAGCCATCACCTTGCATTTAGCCTGAAAGCTGGTAACCCATTCAGATTATAAACAGTAGGCTGATTTAAAGGGTCTGCAGAAGAAGCAGGGGAAAACAGCTGAGAGGCAGGGAGCAGTCTCCCCACGTCTCACCTGTTTCCCCTGATCTTCCTGGTTCCTGAAAATATCTGGGATTTTTTTTTCAGTTTTCTTGAAAAATCCTGGATACTTTTGGGATGCTGAAATATACCCTCAAAATACTGATAAGGCTTGGAAAGATCCAAATGCTCACCTCTAGTGGATACTGCTTAAGCTGCCAAAGATTAATCTAAATAGCATCAATACCCTTACAAGTAGGATTTGGAAGTGATCCATGCTCCAGTCACCTGTCACTTAGTTTACTGTAATTTGCTCTACACAGGGCTGCCCTTGAGGCTGCTCTGGAGGCTTTAGGTAGTTCAGAATGCAGCCGCCAGATCGTTGGCTGGTGTAACCTGGGATGCACATACCCATCCTGCTGTGGCAGCTACACTGGCTACCTATTTCCAGATCAAGTTCAAGGAGCTGGTACTCACCTTTAAAGCCCTAAACAGTTTGGGACCATCATATCTGAGTGACTGACTCTCGCTCTAATCCCCTTTCTTTGCTGCACTCATTATTGGGCAACTTGTTAGTGGCTTTGGGCTCCTGAGAGGTGTGCTTGGCTACCACCAGGACAAGGGCCTTTCCCACCCTGGCCCCATCCTGGTGGAATGCCTTGCTGGATGAGGTTTGAGCCCCGTGGGACCTTCTGAGTGCTTCCACGGGGCTTGCAAATCACTCTTGTTCAGGAAGGCCTTCTTCTGATCTTTTTCTGTTAGCCCTCCTGGAGCTTATCCACCCATTCACTTCTCTCTATATTATTATTTATGAATGATCAGCATCTAATGTTATTATCTTATATATTACATATTTTTATATGCAGTTGTTGTTTTATTGTTGTAATCTACCCTGAGCCTTTTGGAAAGGGCAGAATAGAAATCTAATGAATAAATATAAATAACTGTTGTGCTTGGGTAAACTTGCCAGTGGTGGTTTAGAAATAACAAATCCTTTTAACACTGACTGTAAAGTTAAGAGACTCTTGAACTTGGTATCTTAACGTTTTTAAAATAAATCTCAAACATTTTCATTATCTTATCCAGAGTTTTTCACTTAATACTGCTCTTAACTACCTGCTAACTTACTTTTGTAGATAAATTCGATTTTGTTTGTATGGAAGAGAACACTCAGCTCACCCAATTAATTTTTTTTTTTGAGTAGTCATCGTCTTCGACTCTTTCGTCGTCTTGGTTTGGTGAATCTGAAAGAACTCAGGGAGCATATTCGTCAAGGCTGCATAATCAGCAGCAAGACAGTGATTCTAAAAGACCTAAACTTTCCTATACATCTACCTCCAGTCTGAGAAGTAATGGTTTAAACACAGATTCAGGTAATGTTTGCAAGCTATAAAGCATGTATTAGCTTCATGTTGCTATGTGTTAAAACCCGCTTCCTGCTCTTATGCGTATGTGTAAGGATTTACAAAATTGAGGCAGTAAAATACATCTAAAGGATTTTGTGCCCTAAACAGAGTTTGTAGAATAGACTGAATTAATTTGCTTTTACAGTTTATAAAATATATGTGTACTCATTCAGTAAAAGTTTAGCACATGTGTGGAATTATCTTTGTTGCAGTTTGGCAGTGAAAGATTTCAAAGTTGCCCGAGAGACACATTCAAATTTTGGTTTAATTTTTGAAAAACTACTCACTTCCCTTTCTATTCAGAGTACATTTCATTCCACTTGCATCCATGGCTAGGGAAATCAGGAGTCTTGGGGTTGCACTTTCTCACCTGCTCATTTCACAGTGACCATGTTACACCTTAATATTCAGAAGTGTCATCCAGAGAGCAATCAAAATGGAAGCAGAAGACTTTTCAGTGTTAACTCTGCTGTTTTAGATTCCCCATGGAGGTATAGCAGTGTACCCAGATCTTCAACTATGGTACTTGGGTCATTAGGAACCGAACTTGTGAGAGAAAGGAGAGAGCTAGAAAGAGCAGACCCATCCATTGGTAGTCTTGTGGATTACAGTCGCAGGAGTGGCGACTTCCAGTCTTCATCATGTATGTATTGGAAATCTGAAATTTTGGGGGGAACATGTTATGTGTTTGGTTCCATTTTTAATGATCACAAAAAGTCTGACGCTTCAGTTTTGCTTACATAAGCCCTGGAATAAGACAAATATGGTTTTATATTATGATCAAGCCCTGACAGAAGATGTTGGGTATTGCAATGTGTTCCTTTAAGAAAGTAGCTGTCCAGCATTGCTGCTCTCCATAGTAAAAATCAGTTTGAAATAAAGCCGAATAAGCTGTTCTAAGTGGCCCTAAAAGTTGCTGTTAGCTTGTGTAGCCAACCACTGTATCTGACCTTTCCTGCTCGTAACCATAACTCTGGCTACTTAATTCTGGTTAATAAAATAGACTCATTAACTGACACTGAGTATGGAATCCAGAAGAAGGTAAAAAGGCTGCCAATATGGACATGGAAAAATCTTCTCCATGTGACCTACATTGTGCTGTCTCCAGAGCTACATTTGTATGAAGAGCATCATAAGGTGTGCCCTGGGTCATTGATGAATACAGTCAATGTTGCCTAGAAGTGATTCTTATGGGGATGGCAAAACATTCTGCTGCTGTGTCAGAAATCTCTGCCAAGACACTGAGGCTATATTTATGGATAGCCTAAATAGAGCATCCACTAGCTTCCATGCAAGTGTGACCCCAGAGGCAGTTGTGGTACACAGAGAGGAGAAGCTTGTTGCATGTGTAAAGCAGCACTCAGGCTGTCATCTCAAATAAGGTTGGGCTTGAAAGGGAGTACACTAAAAGTTTTAGATTTGGGATTTATATATCACAGTGGGATACTTGAAAATGATAATTTGGTCCTTATTAAAGACATAGTTTCAGCTTTATGGAAAAGCTGGCTGAAGGTAAACTGCAACGAGTCCTGTACTAGTGTTGCATTGTAGTGGAATTATTAGGATTAAAATCTAGCCTAAGATGAAACTATATTCACTTTTTCACATTACCATTAAAATATTGAAACCTTTCTCCTGGATTTTAGAGCCCGTGGGCACCTCTGGAGTTCTGTCACAGGGTGTTGGGTGCAGCCATAAAAGGGCTGCCACAGGATGTGGAGCCAACTGCAAAATATCAGGGACTGACTTAAAGCATAACTTTAATAGTAAACCTTCACTGTTTAAGGCAGAAGCTCTGTTTAACAGGATGCCTTTTAAATTTTACGTTTAAAATTTGTTTTGCATGCACATAGTTTACTTTCATTCACACAGTGAAGTCTCGTGCCGTGATGGCAGCTGCTGCCAAAGCATTCTTTTTTTAAAAAAATCTGCACAGCCAGTTAGGAGCTCTGCCCACCTTCTAAAAACACTTGGTGGGTGCTGGGAAAGGTGTTGGTGGGAGCCGTGGGAGCCATGGCACCCATGGGCACCATGTTGGGGACCCCTGCTCTGTCTGGTCACCACTGTATGTACAAATGAAGCAGTGCTAGATTGTAGCAGTACCACTTTGTGATACCGTTGTGCCACTTCACCTTTAACTAAATTTACATTTCTGGTTTTCTCTCAGCTTGCTCTCCTTAACACTATATTTGGAAAAAATTCAGGAACTGTGTGTTAGATCTCACAGTTGCTGAGTGCAAGAATCGGGATTGTTCCCAAGTTTTCCTCCCTCCAGCAGTTCTGTCCAGCCCTGAGAAAGTTGATTCCCGGTCCTGCAAGTCTCTTCCATCAGTGGAGCTCTGCTGGTAAAAGAGGGAGGAGTGATGTTGTTCCCTCCCCTCTGTAGCTTCCTTACCTGTGTCAATAGTCCACGTGGGTTCTGTGAGGCCAGGAAACAACTCCCCTGGGATTGGGTGAGACTACTGGAGCAGGGATGGAAAGATAACAATGTATCTCATTCATTTGTTAGTTCCAGTCATAACTGACTTCTGTTGAAAGTGAATGGGGTACCACATGCTCTTTGAGCCCTGGATGGTTCTTGAAAGGCTGTTTCTAATAAAGGGGTGTGTGTATGTATAGCATTAATGCTGTTAGGTTGGTTGGCTTGTATGCAACAATTTATATTTGTGTTGCCTAAGTGCTGAAATAGCTTTAAGATACAACTGACCTTGTTCTCAGCAAAAAATTAATCCTGAGCGTACTTGGGACTGAGTTACATGGAATGCCAGAGACATATTTGGTGTAGTGGTTAAGTGCATGGACTCTAATCTGGGAGAACTGGGTTTGATTCCACACTCCTCCACTTGCACCTGGCTGGATGACCTTGGGCAAGCCGTAGTTCTGATAAGAGCTGTTCTTGAAAAAGAGCAGTTTCTGTCAAGAGCTCTCTTAGCTCCACCTACCTCACAGGGTGTCTGTTGTGGGGAAGGGAAGGGAGTTTGTAAGCCACTCTGAGACACCTTTGGGTAGTGAAGGGCGGGGTATAAATCCAATCTCTTCTTCTTCTTTTATTTCTGAATAAAAATGTGCAAGAATAGACTGCATAGTGCATTTCCTGGGCTCTTGTTAATCCATGTTATGGCAGTATAATCAGTTTGACTAGTCTAATAGTATCGTTTGGTCAATACATATCTTAAGAGTTAACTTCTTTTGGTTATTTTTATTATTCTTCCATGGCAGATCTTCAGGAAAGATCTGCTGCTTCGTATGCACAAGGAGCCAGGCCAAAGGACAACTCGTTAAGCTCTTTGAGGCTGAACACATCCATGAACCGCCAGTTGCCTTCTGAACATCAGTCATCGTTACTCTCTAGAGACCATAGCTGGAGTTCAAGATCTAACTATGTCCCAAGAGAGGTAGAATCTTCAGAAAGGAATATACAGCCAGAGTTTACACATGGTGCCATGAGAAGTGGAGCCAGTTCCTCCAGCGGTTCTGAAAGGATCACACAGTCCCAAAGGTCACTAAGTGAACCTCCTGGCGATACTGAAGGAAGGCGAACAACTAGGCAGCTGCTGTCTCGTTTAGCTTCTAGTATGTCCTCCACATTTTTCTCGAGAAGGTCTAGTCAAGATTCTTTGACTTCCAGACAGTTAGGTCCTGAAGATTCACCTGTTTCAAGAGCTCTTTCTTCTACTCAAGCCAGTGCTGCCAACACAGCTGAGGGCACAGAAGCTCAGTCTCCTGACGTTTCTCAGGGATTTAGCTTTCTTAGAAGACGGTGGGGCCTGTCGGGTGTTTCGCCACATCCTAGTTCCGAGTCAGAAGCTGAGAGTTACAGACCTGAGTCTGAAAGTAGAAATACAGGATCGTGGCTGTCGTCCTCTCTAAGGAATAGGTGTACACCTTTGTTTTCCAGGAGGAGGAGAGAAGGAAGAGATGAAACTGCAAGAACCTCTACCTCTGAAACACCGGCTAGATCACTGCATCTTTTTAGGAGAAGAGAATCAGGTGGCGAAGCAACTCTTGAAGCACAAAGTGATTCCCTCAGGCCTGCTGCGAGGCCACCAATGCCCGCAGTACCGAACAGTGCTACGTCTGCCTCATTGCCGGATTCAGGGCACGGTAGAAGAAATTCAGGAATGTCAGGAATGCTGCCTGGTTCTTTCTTGCGTTTTGCGGTGCCACCAACACTGGGGAACAACTTATCCGATAATGTTATGATAACTGTAGACATTATTCCGTCTGGCTGGAATCAGTCTGATGGACAAGATAACGACAAGTCCAAAGTACCTCCTTCAAGAGATCCTGAAAGGCTTCAGAAGATCAAAGAGAGGTAAGATGCTATTTCTTTAAGCCTTTAATGACATCTTTATAACTTGAAATCTTCAACTTCTTATTTGGAAACTTCCTTCCTAGTAACGGTACATAATGGCATCTTTTCATCTTCACTAATAGCTTTGTTTAGGAAAAACTGTTAATCTGTCACAACCTTGTAATGCCACTATGCTCTTGATGTCATTCAAGAGCAATAAAGGAAATGCCATTACAGTCTGTTCAACCAAATGACTCTTCTTCCTCCCCAGTCTTCTTTCAGAGGATTCAGAGGAGGAGGAAGGAGACTTGTGCAGAATATGTCAGATGTCCTCTACATCCCCTACTAACCCTTTAATAGAGCCATGCAAATGCACTGGAAGTCTACGGTATGTTCATCAGGAGTGTATGAAGAAGTGGCTACAGTCCAAGATTAACTCTGGTAAGGCAGCTTCTTCTGTAGTACAGCTGTTTGGGTGAAAACAATAATCTTTATGTAGTGCAGATGCTAAAAATTTGTTCTAAAAGCTATACCGAGAAATGGTAAATAAAAAGCAAAAATTCAAGTTCCACAATGGATTGTGTTTACTTGTTTGACCTTTAGGGCCTACAGGCATGTTACATGTACATAACAAAAGCCTTAACAGATGCTTTGTCTAGGAAGAAGCAGATTGGAAGGGATATGGAATGGTCAGAGGTGAAGCACTTAAATTTCCTTGCCACAACCCCTCTACTCTTAAGTCCCCATCCTGAAGTTTTACATTAGGATGTATTACTGAGAGAAATGTTGTTCTGCTGTCGGTTCTGACAACGTTAAATTCTATAGGAGTATGTTTGGAGCACTTCTATACAGAGTAATTAGCATCCCATGAATCAGTGCCTTGGTATCATTCCCCCTTATTAGCATAATAACCAGGGAGAAGGTTGGAAAGTCTCTCAGCAACACGGGACTCTGTTCTCCCTCCTTGTCAATCAAATGTGTATGAGGTAGAGATTTCCAGGTGGCTGGAAGGGCCCAAAAGCTGTGTGTTCCTGTGTTTCTCTCATGTTGCCAGGGAATGTTGGCCGTGGAGAGCAACACATACAAGAGAGTCCTGAACTCGTTAGTGCTAGGAGGTAGGCTGAAGAAAAATGAGCTGTTGATTTTTTTCTCGGGTTTAAGCATGTTTGTGCGTGACTCTGCCTAGAGGATGTGTGCCTCTTGAGTCCATGGCCACTCACTCTTAATGCTTTTGAAAGCTGTGAGTGGGGAGTACCTTTCATAGCTGCTTATTGAGGATGGGGTCCGGAATTCTGAGGACATGCTTTCTTCTGAGATAAGTTCTCCACCTGTCATGGGTTTCCTCAAGTTCTTTTATGTCAGCGTTGGCAGTGGTGGGGGGAGAGAGGCGATTTTTGTATTCCTGCTACACCAGTGCCCATGATGCTGCTGCCTCTTTTTTTTAGTTCTTCTACTCCCTGATTACCGTGAGGGCATTTATTACATCTAAATATATGCTAGCATGTGGTATAATAGGGCTATACTATAAAAGCTCTACTATATAGGTATGTTAAGAGTCTCACTGGAAAAAGAGTGACGGCAGGCGAAGTTGAAGGCAGCAGGGAAAGAGAAAGACGAACATGCAGGTGATTGCTAAAGTGGACTGAAAGTGTGAAAGCACCTGTAGTCTGTTTTTAGTGATGGTGCTATGCATAAATCTTCCAGGCCATGCCAGCGAAAAGTGTTAACTGTCTTGTTGCTCCAGGTTCTTCATTGGAAGCAGTGACTACTTGTGAACTGTGCAAAGAGAAGCTGCATCTCAATCTTGACGATTTTGATATCCATGAGCTTCACAGAGCACATGCAAATGAACAAGTTAGTATATTTTGGCTGATTTGGTAAGTGTCAGTTTGGTATTGTGAAGGAAAGTTTTCTTACAGAAGAAAATATTTGTTCAGGTCAAATTTGATACTTTTAGGTAGTTTTACCCTGCTTTTCTCCCCAGTGGGTCTCAAAGCATCGTGCAAATTAAAAAAAGAAAACCCATAAACAGGAACAGACCACCGTAACACTTCAGGTGCTGGGTTGCTCTTGGATCCACTAGCTTGGCTCACATTAGGACCACAGCTGTGTGTGCTAAGGGCAAAGAGTCCTTTGGCCCTGGCCAGGCTACATACCTGACATGGAGAGAAAACATAAGTTCAGCCAAGATCTTGTTCCACTGGCAAAGATGTCCTCTGTCCCCCTTCCCCTGATATGTGTATAAATCTACTAGAGAGGAAGTGTGGGTATAAATTTGGAAATTGGGTATGTTAAGAAAATTCCATGCTGTAAGACTTGGGAAGAGGTGAACAAATACAAATACAATACCTTTATTGGCATAGAGGGAAGAGGTGAAATAGCATGCCAGAGTGAATATGCACAAACAGATCCTTTTTGCTGATTTCTCTTAAGTATTCTAGGGGGTGATTGAACGGGCACAGATTTCACAACTGCTAAGCAGAAGTAAATTATGAATTATTTGTTTATTATTTATTTATTAATTTTGGCTTATATTCTGCCTCCCCCGTGAATAAGCTTAGAGCGGATAACAACAAAAGTTAAAACATTTCACAGTAAAAATTAAAACACTACATAAAATCATCCATAATAATTAAAACAGATTTAAACTGAGCTATAAGCAAAATGGAAGGCACAGCAGTTTAGTATGGTAGCCACACAAACTGGAGCCGCTAGGCCATAGACCAAACTATGGTTTTTCACCTGATGGGCCGTTTGAGGATGGAAGGTTCAGTAGGGCAAGTCAATAGATGGAATAACTGGGACGCCTGCTGCCTCACCCAAAGGCCTGGTGGAACAGCTCCATTTTACAAGCCCTGCAGAACTGTAATAGGTTCCGCAGGGCCCTGATCCCTAACGGGAGCATGTTCCTCCAGGTTGGGGCCAGGGCCCCTGATCCCTAACGGGAGCATGTTCCTCCAGGTTGGGGCCAGGGCAGAAAAAGCCCCAGCCCTGGCTGAGGCTAAATGGATATCCTTTGGGCCAGGGACAACCAGCAGATGCTGATCTTAGAGCCAGTAGAACCATTCAGAGAAGGAGTTGTCAAAGCAAATTGTTCCCTGCTTTCCTGCACCAGCCCTGGAAAAACCCTGGGAAGTGGGGGGAGATCCCTTAAAAAAATGCACAGTGGTATAGAACTTGCAGGGACATGAGAGAATTGGGTAACATAGCATCCTTTCTTCACTGTTATGCATTTTGTCCATGAGGCTCTCCCAACTCTCAAGAGAATTTCCATAGCAAAGAGTAGGTGGCTTGGGGGAGGCAAGGAAAGATCCAGTCTGCCACTTGCTTTTGTGATGTTTCTCGGGATCCAGCGCTGTATCTTTGAGGAGGAGATATAGATTGAAATTTTATCCCCTTTACTTGGGAGGAAGCACCTTTGTACTTTGAGACTTTTGAGTGAACATACTTTGCATTGTTCTGCATGAGCTAGCATCTCTGCTGTACTGTAGTAGAAGAACATAGGATCAGTGCTTTCCTTGTTGGAGTTAAGGAGGTAAATTTTCTAAAAAAGTAATAATAAATAGCTTACAACTAAGGTAATAAAGCTATTAACACAACCATTAAAAAAAATCCCAGTCTGATGCCATTAAAACAAGCTGGGTAAAAGGAAATGTTTTAGTCTGGCACCTGAAAGAAAATAAGATAGGTGCCAGGTGAGCCTCCTGGGAGAAGGCATTCCAAAGGCAAGGTGCCACCACTGAAGAAGTCCTGTCTTTGGTTGCCACTCATTTCACTTCTGAAGGCAAGGCACAGAGGATAGGGCTTGGGAGATGGATTTTACCTGGTGGGCTGAACAGTACAGGAAGCAGTGGCATTCCAGATATGCCTGCCCCCCAAGCTGTTTAGGCCTTCAAAGGGTAAGAACCAGCACTTTGAATTATGCTTGGAAACAGATGAGCATCCAGTGCAAATCTTTCAGTGCAGGGGTGATGTAATATGATCCCTGTATCCAGCCTTTGACAAGCTGGCTGCTGCATTTTGGACCAACTGGAATTTCTGTTCAAAGACAGCCCCGTATGAAGTATGTTTAACCTAACGTGGATGTGACTGGAGCATGGATCACTGTGGCTAAATCATGCTTTTCACGGACAGGCTGGTGTATCAGCCAATGCTGTTAAAAAGTCCTGTGCGCCACAGAGGAAACCCGAGCCTTCAACTGTAGACCAGAAGATAGGATGTCAAACCCACTGTGTTGGGATGTTAGTAGTTGATGTGACTGCTTCATCTATAACATAATCCAGCCTCCCAAGCATTGGCACTAGGAAATTTTGTCTAGCAATACCTTAGGATTTCAACATACAAAAAGCTGCCCTAAACCCAAGACAGACCTTTGATCTGTTAATAAATTGGCATTGTCTACCTGGACTTGCAGCCCCTCTCCAGCCCCTCTGAGGTTTCTCACATCCTTTACTACCAGATCTTTTAAACTGGAGATGCAAAGGACTAAACCTGAAACCTAATGTGTGCAACGCAGATGCGTCACTGAACCGTGCCCCCACCCTTGATTTTGTAGAAGTGTGTGGTAAACCTGAAAGCTGGGGGGGGACAGAAGAAACGAAGGTTGTGCCATTGCTTTGAGGTGGCCTGTGAACCCATTGGCTACAGTGGATTTCTCTTTTTTTTACTAATTACTCAGCTGTAAGCCCTGCATCTTTATTACGGAGAAGTTTGAACCATTTGTGTCATGGATCCAGCACTAGATAGATGCTATGAAGAGTTAATCGCATACTTGCTTCTGTCCTTTAACATTGCAATTAGTCACTGTAACTATTAAAATAACTATTAGATTTTGAGTTTTGGATACCTGTAATGGGCATTCTTTCTCAAGTAAATAAAAAGCTCCGAAAACTTGCTGCTAATTAACATGCATCTCAGGCTTCACACTGGTTTCTCAAGGTGGCGGCTTTCACACAGATGTAGGCAGGTACTGCGCCAATGCACTTGAGCATGAGTTCTATTGTGACAACAGTTCTTTGCAAAAGAAGAATTTGTTGGATCATGCTGAGAGCATTTTCATGGGTATCACTTAAGTAATAATGTCCCTGGGGGTGTGTGCACTGGCCCAAAATGACTAATATAATGTAGCATCCGTTATGAATTTCTGGCAGTTTTAAAGAATTGACAATAATTGTTCTTTAATTTGCAGGCAGACTATGAATTTATCAGTTCTGGGCTTTACCTTGTAGTGTTGTTACACTTGTGTGAACAGCGTTTTTCAGATATGCTGGGAACTACAAGCGAGGCCAACACTCGTGTCCGGGTAAGTATGGTGAGGTGCTTTGGCTGGAGAAGCAGATGGTGAGACTGGTTTAGTATGCTTCCCCTCAGCAAGGTGTGCATTGCTTGAGTTAGAAAGGGCTGTGTGTGCAGGAAGGGATGGCTGACCAAAATCCCAACTGCGACCCCTCATGTTCCTTGAAAAGCCCCAAATGGGGGGCAGGGGGTCCCTTTGGAGGGACCATCTGCAATGTATTGTGGTTGATTTAGCTTTGGAGAAAGACCAGTGACCTGCATTTGCCAAGCTAAGTGGTTTCTGCTTGTATGTGATGGGATCCTACTATTGGACTGTCTTTCACTTAAGACTGGGGTGAGGAGGAAGGCTAAATAAATTGACCTTGGCTGTTCTACTTTTGTAACTTTAGAACTATGATATTCTCTTAAGCTCTCCATTATTGGTACACTGGAATATTATGTCCTTAAGTATAGTGAACCAGAATCAAATATCTGGGGGATTATGTTCTGTATATACTTCTTTCCAAGTACTTTTCTCCTCATTTTAAGTCATTTGTGATATATAAACTGCTGGATTTTCAATACACACAGTTCTACAATTGCTGCAGCTTTTACCTCTGTAGTTGGAGAAATCAGCTGCCTGTGTCCTTGAACTTTCCTGTCCCCACAGTTTGCAGTTTGTAAATTTGTTTGGAGCCAAGTGGGAATGCCTCACCTATAGGTGAACAGCAGGCTGCTTGAAACGCCAACAGCGTCAGTGTGCTACTAGGTTTTGTTAATAATTTTAGAGCCCTGTGAAATTTCGCAACTTTTAAACTGCCTTCTTTCTGTATTGCTTCTAGATTATTAATCTTGCAAGAACTCTTCAGGCACACATGGATGATATTGAAAGTAGGTGGATTTCGCTTGTTTAAAGTGAAACTAAAGTTAAAAGCTACAAGGGAACACAATCTTAAGTGGTCTTCGATGTACAGTACGAAGGAGATCATAACTGTTTGGTCTGACTTGTAATCTTCACACAGCCTTGGCAAGCCTACCTAATACAACTGAGTTTAGAGTTGTAATAAACCATCAGGATTGAAAGGAGACCTGTAGTTAATTAAATCCCCAGCAGTGAGGAAAGATCCTCCAAACCCATCTCTGGTAAAGGGCTCAGAACAACACACAGACCACACTTTAGGCCATGGAGAGCAGGAGGGAGTACTGTTTACTGGAGGGGCTTAAAGGCAAAAAATGCTTGTCTGCTCTTGAAATAAGGATTTAAAGGCCCTGCACAGCTGTCTCTGGAAATCAACAGGATTTTGACTAGATTATACTCATTTTTTTTAACCCCATTGATTCAGGCAAGTGAATTAGGATTAATATGGCTTGCTTCTGTTTTTTTGTGAAGTTCTGTCCAGTTGGCAGTCTCTCTCAGGACAGTTTCTGCTTAGGAGGGGCATTATTTATCTTCCTAGTAGCGTTTCCTTTTTTTAGATGTCTCAATTGCTTGCAGAGAGCTCTTTTCCCAGAAGTCACTTCCATTTAAGGAAGGGCTGCTATTGCCGGGCAGGCTATGACTAATGGAGTCGTGTTTGCTGTTGGCCATCTGGCTTACCCTTTGCATTTTTGGGCTGTGCTTGCCTTACTGCCAGCTAAGGCACAGCCCTAAAATAACATGCCCTGTATGCTCCAAGGGAAGTGTGTGTGAGAAGCTAGGGTGTCTCCTGCTTTGGTAGTTCTGTCTTGTGTTTGATGTTTTTGGAGGATGGCCCACCTCTCCAAGCCTTGGCCTAGCATTACTTTTAGGGAGGGTGGGAAGAGAGAGAACGTCTGCTGTTGTGAGAACCTTGGTGTTCCCTGTAGGTCTGTTTTACAGCTGTTTTCCCATAAGAACATAAGAGAAGCCGATGTTGGATCAGGCCAATGGCTCATCCAGTCCAACACTCCGTCACACAGTGGCCAAAAATACCAGGTGCCATCAGGAGGTCCAGCAGTAGAGTGGGGCCAGGACACTAGAAGCCCTCACACTGTTGCCCCCGCCCAAGCACCAAGAATACAGAGCACCACTTGCCCCAGACCGAGAGTTCCTATCTGTACCTTGTGGCTAATAGCCACTGATGGACCTCTGCTCCATATGTTTATCCAGTGCCCTCTTGAAGCTGTCCATGCTTGTATCCACCGTCACCTCCTGTGGCAGTGAGTTCCATGTGTTAATCACTCTTTGGGTGAAGTACTTTTCATCCACTCTAACCTGACTGCTCAGCAATTTCATTGAGTGCCCACAAGTTCTTGTATTGTGAGAAAGGGAGAAAAGTACTTCTTTCTCTACCTGCTCTATTCCATGCATAATCTTGTAAACCTTTATCATGTCACCTCTCAGCCATCGTTTCTCCAAGCTAAAGAGCCCCAAGCGTTTTAACCTTTCTTCATAGGGAAAGTGTTCTAACCCTTTTATCATTCTAGTTGTACTTTTCTGCACGTTTTCCAATGCTGTAATACCCTTTTTGAGGTGTGGTGACCAGAACTGTAACACAGTACTCCAAATGAGGTCGCACTATTGATTTATATAGGGGCATTATGATACTGGCTGATTTGTGTTCAATTACCATTCTAATAATCCCCAGCATAGCATTGGCCTTTTTTATTGCAGCCTCACACTGTCTCGACATTTTCAGTGAGTTATCTGTAGACATCCCAGCACTCCTAGATACCAAACAACATTGTCAAGGTAGTCCAAACTGCTCTGTCTTGTTGTTCCCGTTCTGATCCAAGCAGAGTCCAAAAGCAGGATTGTTTTAGCAAGCTCATAGAGGTGAATTTGCCCTCCAGTGATAGTGGAGGGGGGGGAGAGGGGGCAAGTGAGTGTGCGGGGAATAGAAAGAAATATTGCAGAGATTGACCTGCTGCCTGCCTTCCTGAAGGGAATTAAGGGTGCTTACTTCATTACTGTAACCATTTCTTGAGCAAGTCAAGTTATAATTGTATGATTTAATTTGCAATATTTCTTTCCACTTATGGATTTGGGTTTCCTACCCAATGGAGAGACCTTAGGAAGATCTGAATGCTTGCCTTAGAAGCATCTGTAGATTACCAGTAAACACTGAGATGTGTTTAACTGCAATTATGCATTTAACAGTCTACTTCTGAGGAGGAAGTCTGTGCTGCTGCTTCTTTTTTTTTGACATCATGTCACAGCTGACTTATGGCGACCTGTAGGGTTTTCAAGGCAATAGATGTTCAGAGGTAGCTTGCCATCGCCAACCTCTGTGTCACAACCCTGGTATTCCTCGGATGTCTCCCATCCAAATACTGACTGGGGCCAGCCCTGCTTAGCTTCTGAGATCTAACAAGATCAGGCTCGCTTTGGCTATCCAGGTCAGGGTGTGTTGCTGCTATAGGTGACTCTTTGTTCAGGAATCTGATTATAAAAATACAGACCAAATCTCACAGACATCAGGGGATAGAATTCTGTTCTAGTTGCTGCATATAGACCTGTGGACTCAGCTGCAGGCTGAGGGGGGGATGACCACTGGGGCACTCTGCCCCAGGCCTGCCCACCCTCCTCTGCACCCAACTGTATTGTTGGCCCCAGCCCTGCCACATGGCTCACCAGAGTCCGTTTCTTAAAGTTTTCATTTAAAAGAGGAAATTGTGTATTAGAGTGTAAGGTGACACTGAATCTCTGCATGTAATTGTGACATAATAGGACCTGTCCCCAACCACCAGGAAGTGAATAGTATGCATAGTAGTACCTGAATGATATTAGTGCTAATTCGAGCTGAAGTGGGTTGCTTATGGGGTTAACCAGCATATGTCTAGGACCGGTTAAATGAATTATTTTTGCTTTTGATAGGTGTATTGGCAGATCCCCAGTATCCACCCCTGTCCCAGAACCCTTGAACCCTCTGGGTGGCCCTGTATGGGGAAGTGGGTTCTTACATGGGTATAGACTTGCAAGAGTAAATTCAGGCTAAAACAGTCACGATTAAAAAAAAAAAAATGATTGGGAAGTTGTTGCCTCTTCCAAACATTCTGTATATGTTTAGAACTGATGTTGGGAAGACATGAAATATCCAATTAACAAAAACATCCAGTTTAACAAGACATTTAGAAAATGTCTGATTGTAGTACGCTTATTCCATTAAAAAACAGCCAGCTAATACCCCTCATTGCCATTTCCCTTGACATCCATACCTGTCTGCTCATTAAAGGTCAGCTTGTCTTGAGCAGAGACATGTGGCTGCCTGCCTATGCACCAGACATAAAATTTGGGCTATATGAGAACTAAGTTCTAGCTCCCCAAGTTGGAAATACTCCCGTTTTGGTGCTTAAATCTGTAGTTTGAGGTTGTGTGTCCTTTTGTTCTGTTAAATACATTAATATTCAGATTCTGAAACAATTGTCTGCATCGTGGATTTGTACAGAGGTGGTTTTGACTTGTCTCCTGTACCTCCAGCAGCTTCAGATGATGATTCTGAGGATGGTGATCTTGCTACGCTTGATGCTGCGTAAACACCGCCGGATGCTTGGACGGGCAACTGACCCTCAGCACCCATCAGTATGCATTTCTTTAGTAAGGCACACCGACTACTGTTAAGAGATTTCTAAAGCATTGCTGAGTTCAGAAACCTGCTGTTGCACACTGGAAGCATGGAGACCTGAGCATTCGGTCTGTTGGTGGGAATGGTTTCTCCATTGAGATTATGACATTGTATGCCTTTCTTCTAAAAGACCAGATTTTTATGTGGTAAGAAACATGATTTCCTTTTGTATAAACTTCTTACAGTAATCAGTTAAACTTCTGGAAAAATGTTTCTCACGTTTGCTCTTCTACTGGCACTAAGTGGTAATGTTAAGTACATTTGCAAGTCATTGGGGGGGAAGGGATACTTCTGTTTTAGCTTTCCATTTTGAAAACACCTTTGGGGGAAATCTTGTTGTTTTGCTTCCAGTGTTTACACCATAAGATGAATGAGGGGAATGAATGGGTTCTGTGGAGTTTAATATTAAGTTTCTATATTTTCCTTGAGGAACGTTTAACTCAAAGCAATAAATTTGCAAGGGGCTACTAATAAGTGTTAATGATGGCTTTTTATAAGTACTGATTTCAAAACTGTGGATTATATTTGATATTATGTAGATGTTCCAGTGAGGAATTACAGCTGTGTAAAACACTTGCATTTCAGCATTCCTGGCGGGAATACAACGTAATGGTTTAAAATCTTAACCGAGCTATTTATCTTAATGAACCTTTTCTAGAACCCACATTCACTGCTGAAGCACTGGTTATGAACGTGTTTTCTAGTGTTGTCTTTTGTTTGGTAAATAAAATATAATGCAAATTATTTGTCTGTCTTATTAAAAATATTGTGGATGTACTGTTTAGATGGACATCAGCATTGACTATGGCAGAACTAAAGACATGTCTGCATATGAGAATCACTTGGGTGGGTGGTGTATCATGGTGTGTGGGCTAAGCCCTGGAACATCTGGTCGTGAAACCCCCTTTTTAAAAAACATCACACTTTAATGTTCAGAGACTACTAACGAAATACTGTCTGATACGTCCAAATTGGAATACTTTTGGCAGTTACACCTAAGACACAAGCCTGTCTTCTACCATTTGTTTATTTTGATGAACTAAAGTACAGCATGATCGTACTGTAAAAAGAAAGGCACGTGAGATTCAAATGCACTGAAGGTTCCTCATGCATACCGACGTCCTGTTTCACCAGTTGAAAAAGATCTGTTTCCAGAAGAGGGTAGCCTCACCACAGATGATGCTGTACCCCGAAGGTGTCTTTCCAGCTGATCTTAGTATTATGTATGCACGTGGTTCACACACAACTTCCTGAAGCATACAGGTAATTTTAGGCTTTACAAGTCACTGTTAACAACCTACTAGCCAACAGCAAGAACGAAGAAGTATCCTAGGAGCTCTGTACTCAGCCGCAGACAAAATTCAGTGGCAGTGATCTAGACCACGGGGAGCTTACCAAAGTGTAACTCCACCCTTACTATGCATTATAGTAGTCAAGTTGAAGTCCACTAGATGACAGAAAATACATACAGAAGCAATGTCTGGTCTGGGAATGTACTCCCTCTTGAGCAAGCATCCAGCTTCACAGCAATTGTTTATAAAACAGCAGGCCTCATAGCCAAAGGAAAAAAGGTCCGTGTACCATCAGCAATTAGAAATGATTTTGAGAACTTCAGGTTACACGAGGAGCAAAATGAGATGGAAAAGTTGATTGTATCATTTCAACCAGCAGGTAAAAAGTGCTGTTTTTAATGCTTTCCTATATAAAACTGAATGTGTTAGTGAATGCTCCCTTCTTTACTAGTTTGTGAAAAGTAAAGTAAAAACAGAAGATCATTAAAGAGTGCAGTCTGAAATGTCATGACCCAGTCTACCCTGTCAGTCTATGTAGTTTAGGCTGTATTCAGTTAGCCACCAAGTCAATCAAAAGATCCTGCCACATCTGTTACAAAAAAAGGAGAAATAAAGGGCAGCGAGTTCCAAAACTCTGGACTCCAACAGCTAGAATGTTTGTGGGAGACTAGATGGAGCTCTGTTCTGTTCTGAAGCACAGTTCCCAGAGGGAAGAGTAGAAATCTCCCTGGCACACTTTAAAAAGTGTCCTGCAGGGTGAGATTAAAACCACTGCAGAACAGTGACTCTTAATTTTCAGTATGTGCAGGCAGTCTGTACAAATACTATGGCTACCAGTACTGTGTGCTGCAAAACAATCCAGAGGAAATGCAGTACTGCTTGTCAAGGGACCATAAAACCAGGATCCCGCAAAGGGCTGCAGGTCAAACAAGGCAAAACCAAAAGGGCTGAAGTGAGTCCTCACATCCCAGGGTAGCACTGCTGGCTAGCCCCTTTCTTGCTACCCAGACAGCCAGAGACCAAGGGACAAAGCTTCCAGCCCTCCTGGGCCTAAAAATCAAGAAAATCACCCTTGCAAGATAGGATGTTTAGAAGGAGAGTTTCATAAAATAATCTGGTATCTGTAGCCAATAAGGGTTACAGCACTAGATTCAGATTGAAGCCTCCTGAACTCAAGAACCACACAAATATGTGTTTTATTATAAAACTGCAGGAATAATCAAGAGCAGGGAATCGTGAGAGTAAAAATAATAAAACTAAGTCTAAACTAAGAACATTCACAAGCATTGGTTCAAGATCCAGATGTTCCCCTTAAAACAGAGTCCAGTAGTGTTCTAAAGTCCAAGACAAAGTTTCTGGTCAGTATGACCCACCCAGGATCAAGAAGTGTCTCAAGGTCAGATGTAGTCCAGACACAGGGCAAAACTAGAATGAAAAATCTTTTCTATATGCTCATGGACCTTTCTTGGCCTGATTTCTAGTTAACTAATCAAATGTATAGCAAATGATACAACTTGACTCAGCAGGTATGTTGCTAACCAGGTGATCTGACCTCTCGGGTTTGCCAATTAGGCCAGATGCCCTGCAGCTGCATTGGGTCCAATTAAACATCTCCCATGAGTTTGGGAGCTAATGATGGAATGTACCCTCCTAGATTCTTGTGCCCTTGAAACTGCCAGGCCTAATGGCATCTGGGTTACTTCCCATCTCCGATATCTGAGTATTCAAACCTACAGCAGCTTGTCCCAAGTTTTCAGAGAAATAAACTTCCATCTTTTCTAGGCTTCAGCCTGAACCATTGCTTGAATTGAAGAAGAAACCACTTAAAGCAACAAGTTTCTTTACACTGCTGTTTTCAGTTCCTTGTTACCATATATGCTCCCTTTCATGTGCATCCTTAGACAAATGTGTACTTTCTGACTTGGTTTCAGGACACTCACCCAGAACTCTAGCCAATTTGGGGGAGTTTAAGCGCAGTGATGGGGAGAAAGCTCTTCCTGCTTCCGCAGCCTGGCTGCCTTGGAAGACTGATACACTTGCCAATTAGGGGGAGCAGAAATTGTGGTTTAGGAATCTTCACCTGGACAGCAGGCAAGCAAGCTCAAAGCCCTTCAATTACACTACCAATAACCATGAAACAACCAGATCTTTTCCAAAAGAAAGTTTAGAAGTTACTGAGGGAGATACAGGGGTACCAGAACTGAAAAAGTATGCAAGTAGAACAGTGGAATTGTGTTTAGAATGGTGCATATGAAGAGTTAGATGAGAGGAACAAAAGAAAGCCAAGCTGCTGGTAGAGTGAGAATTCTGCACCGGCAGACAGCCATGAGAAGTAGGGGCCAGGGATTTTAAAGAAGTTTTTAAGATAAGAGGAATGAACAAAAATGTTTAACTATCCTCAAACTGCTGAGTTGGGTGGGTTACATTGTCTGTTTTTTGATGATCCAGAGATTTAAGAGTAAGATTTTCGGCAGAGCTTCCAAAGGTCATAAGGAAATGATCAGAAGGGTCAAGCAGTGGAGGGATTTTCTGTGTGGTGAGGAAACATCCCAAACACCTGGAGAAAGAAAAAAAAGTACTGGCAGGATCTGTGTAGAGATGAGATAAGAAACCACCACTGCCACCTTTTGGCTGGTGAAGTAGTGTCAAGTTACAGGAGCCAGCACAAAGGAATATAAAATAAATGATTGTAATGTACAGGAATCAGAAGTGAGTCTAGGATGAGTCTCTATGGGTTTCCTGTTCTGACCTCTGAGTTGGGGTGCTTCCCAGAAGGGCAACAAAAGGTGACTGCTTCAAGGCAGGGGAATATCCTGAGTGGACAAGAGTGCTGGCAGGGCAGAGTCTTTACCTATGCTTGGAGCAGGTTGGTAGGAGACATTAAGGTAAGGTTAGTAAAAATAAGCCCACATTTTGCACTCAGGAGGATTTGCATTTGCTGATGAAATTACACTGGTAGACTGAGGTGGGTGCCCAGCTTTGTGAGCCCCTGCAGCGACAAGTAGGCCTGCAGAAGTCCCATCAGTGAATCAGTCTCCCGCTCGAACTTTTGGTCACTCGTCAGAGCAGCCTGAAGGGCAGCCATGTCCTCCACCTCCAGAATGAGGCATTGCTAGCTCATAAAATGGCTGCCATGGTGAATTTAGCCAAGATGGAGTCAGGACAGGCGGTCCATGTCTAGGAAAGGGGCACTTGGTAACACCCTCCATCTGATGGCTAGCCATTACTTTCCTTGGGAGAGCTTGTAGAGCAGCCTCTTCAGTGCTATAAAAAGTTGCAGCCCATGGAACAGTCCTGAAGTATGTGCAGAATCCAGTAACCCATTTTGAAAAGTGTGTGGTGCCACAAGAAAATATCTGTAAGACAGTTTGCATTTCACTGGGAGACCTTGAGCCAGTCCATTCTCAAAACTTTCTCAGCCCCACCTGCTTCACAAGGTGCCTGCTGTGGGGAGGGGAAGGAAAGCTGCTTTGAGATTCCATGAGAAAAATGGGCTATTAAAAAAACCCTTTTATTATATAAAGCTGTCATGACCCCAGTGGCTTGCCGCCTTCCGCTGCCACCACCTTGGACTTATGGTCCCTTGAGAAGGCCCAGGGTACCCTCTCAAGCCCATCTAAAATGCCGAGAACCTTAGGTGTGATGACCAGGCAGCGGACTTTTAAACAAATGGTTTGTTTATACAGTAATGGGGCACTGAAAACGACAAGGTGTTTCAAAAACGTATAACTCTTGAAAGGCAAAAAGAACACAAAGCTAACGCTATTACTCCTTAACTGTTACTATTTAAGGCCTATAGCCTTCTTACCAGGCCTCCTGCCTAACACTTACGCTGAGCCCAGTGAGGGATCCTTTCCTCTCAGACCAGCCTTTCCCCCTCAGTGACTCTGAGAGAGGGAAAACTGCAGAAGAGCCAAAGAACCATTTCCTCACGGCCCTCTATAGACCAGGCTTAACTTACTCTTCCAAGTGAGGGAACTTTGTTCCAGACCAGTCTCCTCACAGTCTGCAGAGAAAAAGAACATCAGTTAAACTGAAACCAAGTATAAGAACACATCCCCTCAAGAGACTTTTAGTATCCCCATTGGTTGCAGCTGATTCTAGGCATTGTGGGAACTGTAGACGGCTTGCTTTCTACTACCACACAGGCCTCTCCTGGGCCTTAGGCCCAGTCATGTAGATTTCCGGAGGCATACACAGACTCTCTGCATTCTGATTGGCTATAAACCGTCCCCAAGCATTGTGGGGATTGTAGGCTGTCTGCTTTCTACTCCCAGATAGGCCCCTCCTAGAGCTCAGGCCTCTAGGCCCTGCCTCCGTCCTGCACAGATCATGACAAAAGCTCACTTACATTTTATGCCCTTGTCCCAAGGTTTGTCCCCTCCCCGCCTTTATCCTTCCAAGGACACTGGGAGGTAAGTTAGACTCAGAATGACTGGCCCAAGATTACCCAGTGAGCTTCCTGTGTGACTGGAGATTTGAGCATGGCCTCCCCCTGTCCTAGCCTAACACTACTAAACTATACAAGCTCTGTATAAGAATTGCTTCTAATAAAACTCAGTTTGCAATACTAAACCTTGAAGAACCATCAGACCCGTTTATTCAATATTGCATTGCTTTTCTAGGTGCATACAGCTAGTTATATGAGACACAACTTACGAGAGCAATCCCAAACAGGTCTACTCAGAATCCTACACAGTCTATCCAGCAGTGCTTTCTCACAAGAAAGTTGTCTTAGGACAACACTGTTTAGATTGCTGTCTTACTAAATGAACTAGAATCTATTAGCCACAGGGTATAGATGGGAATTCTCAGTTTGGGGCAGGTGATGCACTCTATTCTTGGTGCTGGAGGGGGCAGCAGTGGGAGGGCTTCTAGTGTCCTGGCCCCACTGCTGGACCTCCTGATGGCACCTGGTATATTTTGGCCGCTGTGTGACAGAGTGTTGGACTGGATGGGCCATTGGCCTGATTCAACACTGGCTTCTCTTATGTTCTTATGAACATGGTTGTAACCGGAGGGGGCCATTGATGGTATATTCTGCACCTGAGAGTAGTGAGACTTCAACGGATCAGTTAGTCAAAAAACCCCTTTTTGCAGTCACGACTGTGTGCACAGAAGGGTGCTTAAAGTACGGCACAGAAGTAACTTAAGGGAAAAGGTTCTGAACTTAATGAGTGTTCTTATTCAACTTGTGTTTTGGCCTCTAGCACTTCACAAGCTTTAAAATACATAGAAGGTTGTGGAGGATCAGATGGTTTTTGAGGCTTTTGTGGCAGATGAGGAAATCCCTGTTTTTCCATATGTTTCTTTGGAGCCCACCTACAGAAAGAAAAATTATGTCTGGGCCCTGATAGAAGGCTACGAAATCTGCCCTGAAGCATTCAGAAGACTGCTAATTAGTCTGACCAACTACTTGTTTAATTTATATTCTGGTTGCAATTAATATGCAGCCAACTTTTCATTTACAATGCTGCCCACTAAGCAAATATTTAGCATACTCAAGGTGCCGTTTGAAGAACTGCTATTTTATCTACACACAGACACAAAATACAAATTTACTGTAAGCCAGTAAACAGTTCTTGGAAAGGCCTGTTTCAGTTGTTTTTCCGAATCCAACTACGTGCTACTACTGTTCTGTTGTGTTCTCAAAAATATCAGTGCTTATAGAAGACAAAGCTTTATTTAACAATATTAAAAGTATTAAAATGCTTATAAAAATACAGATGGAAATTGCAGAGTCAATAATTATGGCTTTATCCTATCTGTCTTAATACAGACCTAATTGACATTCAGTTACAAAGTCCAATGGATACATATTTGCAGAGTACACAAAGACTTCAGTAACAAAGCGTAGCCCACAGGTTTTAATATCAGAACGCCACATTGTTTCAGGGACCGATGACAGCATTGCAAGAGGACCAGATGCCTGCGCAAGGGCAGCTACTTGGGCATCTTTGTTCAGGCACCACGTTGCTTGTGACAGCTTTGGGTTGAACCCAGGTGATGCAAACCGATGCGGAAAGAACAAGCCCACTGGCTCTTGTGGATGGTTCTAATCAAACATTAAAGACAATGCGATATCAAATAACCTCTGTCTGCTTATCCTTCCTTCCCCAGTCCATTGGTTGCTGTGATACTGGCTGCAGTATTTGAACTGGAACACCTCTCCTTTCATGTGTGTAACTTGTCCCTGAAGTAAGATTAGCACAGTAACTCGTAATGAAGAATCGCTATTCACACAACTTTATGCGTGGAAGAGATCTCTCCCCAACTTTTGAAATCAGGGCAGATCCAAATGGACTTCTGTGCTTTGCTGGATTGGATGTGAGCCAGCCAGTTTTAAGCACTTCAGAGCAAGTGGTGTAAGGCGGGGGGGGGAGCGATGGGCAGTGGCGATGCTGGGAAATGGGTGGGCAGAAGTGTGAAGGGGAGTGGGGCAAGGAGCCCAGCAGACACAGTGGTGGCAGCAGTGAGAAGGGGAAGCGGAATGGCAGGAAGGGGTCCCAGTGTGTGAAGGACACTTGGGGGGCAGAATAGGAAGAGCGGTGGGGAGGGGGGCAGATGGGGGAAATGGTGAACAGGCAGGCAGGGCAGCAGGCAAGTGAGCAGGAATCCCCCTCCTCGTGAATCTGCCTGTGAGGCGAGGTATGGGACTGCAAGCGGAGGGCAGGTGTTAGTACCAAGGGAGCTCAGGGTCAGCTAGCAAAGGGGGATGGGATTCGCCCCACACTGCCCTGTGAATCATGCATGTTTCTTCTTGAGTGTGTGTGTATCAATATATCAATGGGACTGGTGTATTAGCTTCAGTTCCCCCCACCCCCGTGGTCAGTCTCCCAGTACAATCACATACCATTTCTGCAACAGCCCTTTTATATGCAGGGAATGGCTTCCTGTGAGAAAGTACAACTCACTTCATGAAAACAACTGCACATTTCAAACTATCTCATGGCATACAGAAGGTGCTTAGACTAATATTGTCCACTCCTTTAGTTTTCCTCGTAGGATTGCACTGAGGATAATCCTGTTGTTCCTTTATATTGTTATGTCTTTATAAATTAATGCAGCTTAGGCCGTATATTCGTTTTCCTCGTCTATGAGAATCACTTCATCATTACACGGTACTTGCCTGGAGAAATTTTGTGTCATAAATGTAGCAGAAGAAACCTTCCTTTGGTACAGGAACCAGAGAAACGCTGCAGAGACTGATACAATGACTGTTGAAGTTATTACTAAGACTGTTGTCCAGGTTTTATCTGAAACAAGAGAGTTATTCTATCAAAGAGGTGGAAGGATTGTCCCCTCCGGGCATTATTCTGTTACAGTTTAAAAGCACGTTTAGCATCTCCCGTCAGGCAGGCTATATAACATCAGCAGTCACTGGATCTTTTTTCCTCGTAGCTTTACTTTTATTAACATTTGACAGCCTTTTCCGTTCTACCGGCTACTGTGGAAGACCAAGGTGCAGCTTTAGTGCTCACACTGCTGAACAGCTCCGTTGTTAACTTTTTACCAATTTCCCATAATGTGGGGGCATTCCTGAGGGTGGGAAATTGTTCCTGATGTGCCAGATCAGAGAGCATGGTGAGGCCAATAACATTTTATGGCGCTTTTATTTTATTGCGTTTCCTCCACATTATCTTGTACTAGCACCCCGGGCCAGAAGCGGTAAGTTCTCTACAAAGTAGTCTCCAATCATGATGTGTGTATCCAGATCAGAATTCCTTTCTAACGGCGCTGGCCCTTTCTGATCCTGTGTTAACAATGCCCTGGTCTGGATAGCCCAGGCTAGACTGATCTCCGTCAGATCTTGGCTGCTAAGCAGGGCCAGCCTTGGTCAGTATTTGGATGGGAGACCACCAAGGAACAGCAGGGTCACGGTGCAGAGGCGGGTAAAGGCAAACCCCCTCTGGATGTCTCTTGCCTTGAAAACCCCACCAGGAGTCACCATAGGTCAGATGTGACTTGACAGCCGAAAAAAAACCCAGCACCAAACCAGGACAATATTTCTGTCCAGAAACGAGCTGTCCAGCTGCAGCAAATTCATAGGCTGCTACCGACTTCTGATGAAATAATATTAGAGAAACTGGCCTACGTTACCCACCAAAGCCCATTAAACAGGACCAGTGGCATATCTAGAGAGAGATAATACACAGTAACATGAGTGAACATGTCTGGTTTTATTCAAAAAGTTGTTGGTCCAACAATTATTTTTTTTTTTACAGCTACTATTGACATGTTAACTTTAGAGCCATTGTGTGAGTGAACTTACGCCTGGAATTTAAGCGAAGGCTACCACTTTCATCTGGTCAAGGCCCAAGAATCAGTTCATGCTGCTTTTTGTATTAGGTATGTGTGCCCAAATACACATGCAGCCTGTAAACTGTGAACTGGCACTGGACTTTCAAACAACAGGCCTTCTCAATGTTAACAGAAAGAGCCACTGGAAGCAGTGGGCCCCCAAGGCACATACTAAACTGTACGCTTACCATTCATAACTGGTAGTCTGCATGTATGCTTTGGTATCCTGTGAGACGTAGGAAAGGATCTAGTAGGAGGTCTCTCTGCGACAGTCAGAGCTGTGACACTGAGCACATTTACATAAAACTAAGTCTCACTGCCATGTGGGGCTTCTGAATAAAGTTGTTTAGGATGCAGGTGTAGATTCACAGCACTGAACTGCAAGACAATGGCTGCTGTTTTCCTGTGGCCATCATTCCAGAGAAACCTAATCTCAGTGACCCAAAGAAAACACTGTCATCTTGAAGCTCAACTATGAACAGTATGAAGACAATGAAAAACAACCCCCCAAAATTGTCCTCTCACTGTGTTACAGAAATCGTTCACAACTGGACTGTTGTCCGCACAGGAAAATACAGGAGTGAACAACAGCCACAGAGTGATGATAGTTCAGTATCTCATCATGGGCAGATTCAGCCTGAAAGGAAAAGGCAGAGCACACTCACCTGGTAAATATTTCTTGTCATATGCAGCTAGAAACACACATGAAAAAAGAAAATAAAGACAGCATGAATATGTACCCATATTTAACACTATAAAAGATCAAACAGAGGTTGGGATCCAATTATTTGTCAGCAGGAGGAGGTGACCTTTGCAAATTCTTCCTGTTTCTCCTTCCCCCAGTCCTTCCCAACCTTGGGAAAGTTCCTTTTTGGGGGTTGTGGGACCTGCAGGGAGCAATATTTGCTCTGACAGGGAGGCTGCCATGGGGAGAGGGGAGGGGACAAAATTGCTCACTCTTCAGTTAGCAGAGCTGTGCCGACAGAAGAGAGTTGAGGGCAATTTCACTCCCTTTCCTCTCCTCACTGCAGTCTCTTGACCCACGTAGCTATTATTTGATGTGGGTCCCGTGTAGCACTTTGCTTTGTGGCATGCTGTCTTTTGTAGACCTATTAATGCTGGTGTAATTACAGGAATAAAACAACATCCTTTTCAAAGACTTTCCTCAAATACATCTCTGTCATTCTTTATCACTTATATTATTTTAGTTACTAAAACACACTGTTGATTTCTGTAATTAATTATAAAGGGATGCAATGCTAATAGTAAATCCTTAACACGGAGCTCATCACTCTGCAGACTCTTATAGATACACGGGAGCTCCCATGAATGTCAACAGACCCCAGCTCTGCACATACTATCAGACTGTATGAAGCCGCCTCTGCATTGAAGGAGCTGGGAAGTTCTTGTGCATGCAGAAGTCCTGTCTGCCTATCAGAGCTCTTCTCTGTTCAAGAAGCTGAAATCAATAAGACTTAATTGCATGCAGCAGAATGTGAGCAGAATCATTTATTACTTTATAATGATTGGTCCAGTTAAGAAATTTATGGACCTTAAGAAATGAAATTGCATCCTTACATTCTAACTAGCCATCTTTGCAACCCCACTGGGTTTTCCATAACTAATCATCTCATCAACAGTGAAGTAAGGTTGCAAATATATTCCTGATAATGGCATGCTCTCTTTCAGAATGAAAGTACAAACACAGGGATGTGTAAGACTCTGACAGTTTCGTGGCCTGCTTGATCCTCTTCACAACTCTCAACATGAAATATGTTACTGTTTATTCTCGGAAATGCCTGCCACTTACCTGAATGATAAACTAGATGAATTAGATTATGTTTTGATTGCAGAGTGTGGTTTCATTTATCTCTATTTCTCATTAACTTTCAATGCACATTATTTGAACTGAAATACTAAAGAGAACTAGAAAACACATAAAAGGGGGCCACGAGGGAGGGAAAATTGTACTTCCTCTTCCCTTTGTTCCTCCGTCTTGCCTCTTGCTGCTGGCTCATTTTCCTGTCTCCCTCCCCTTGTCACCGTCTCCAACCTTCAGCTGCCATTGGGCTCCCTTCTCCTCCTCCTCCCTGCTTGTCTATGTATCCGTTTCCTCCCCACCCATCTCCCTGCTACCCCTTCGCCTAGTTCCCCCATCCCCTACCTGCTCTTGCTGTTTCCTTGTCTTCCTTTTCCCACTGTGTTCTCTCTCCTGCACTCTCAGGTGATGTTGGCCCAGTTGTGCATATTTTTGATCTATGTTTTGTGTGTGTGTTTGTATGTGTGGCAGTGTTCCCTCTCAGCTGAGTTAGTGTGAGCTAGCTTACAGTTTTTTAGCCTCCAGCTCACATATTTTTGTCTTAGGAAGGAGGGCTCCAGAGCAAACTAATTTATGCAGCAGCCAAATCACTCGCTCACTCCCATCTTTAATGCCAGTAGCTCACAAAGTAGAATTTTTGCTCACATGACTTAGAGGGAGCCTTGGTGTGTGTGGGGGAGGGATTCTTCACGGCTATTAGATGCAAAATTCACTCCACATACATTTTTGGAGAGAAGCCTCAAAGAATATCATAACCACAGCAGGCCAACGGTTAATTGCTTCCAAATAGGGTTCCCAAGTACTTACCGTCTGCGGGCGGGGGACGAATGCTTCCCGGCCGGACCAGTCTTCCTGGTAACGCACCATGCCGTCGCCAGGAAGGGACGGTAGGCGACGCTCTGGCAATGGGGCTGAAAACTCGATGGTACCATCGAGTTTTCAGCCCCATTGCCAGAGCGTCGCCTCCCGTCCCTTCCTGGCGACGGCATGGTGCTCCGCGCCTCTCCTTCCCCTGGGGATGGTCCTGCGAGGACGTATCCATCCCCCGCCGGCACGCGGTAAGTTCTTGGGAAGCCTACTTCCAAAGTATTTGCATGTAAACCCTTCAACTATCTATGAAATCTAGTCCCTCTTAGCACCAGGCAGGCACAACTCTTACGTACAGGTGGCTTCACAAAGGACCTCAGTTAGTGGGAGATGTTCACAGGTTGTTTTTTTCCATCCACCTGACGTAGTCTGCATTGTAGCACAGGTGTCCAGGAGTTCATTGCTACTTTCCTCCTCCATCCAGTTTGTAAAATTCACTTTAGATTCATCATACCATTTGAAAACATCATCTGCAATAACAAGTTGGATAATAACTATAGGGGTTTTTTTAAACAAAAAAACCATGTACTTTTGTTCTCAAAAGTCAGTCTAATCTAAATATCCATTTTAACTACTTGGCAACTCAAACATCATTCTGCAACTAGTTGGGTGCGGCAAAGCCAAGCAAACTATGCTCCTGTTGCCCTGAATAATCAAGCGGTAGATCTGGTTCTCTAATAAGCTAATGACACAATCATCGTGTCCCACCAGAACAGCATACGTGTGATATTTGTTCATTGTAGGTATCTCTTGCCTTCTGCCATCACAGACCTCAAGGCAGCTTCCACAGGATTCCCAGGAGGTCTCTTATCCACACATTGACCAGACTGTTGGGTGCACAGCTGCAGCAAGGTTCTCATATTTGCCCTCCAACTACCACTGGGACATATCCTTACAGGAGACTGTAAGAGCTACTTTTGCACCTGTACTTGGAAACAGGTCCTGGTTCTGCTGAAAGGACTCCACGCCTCAGTTGCAGAAAATATGACGCAGAAGGCCCCGAGGTCAAATAGCAGAACTTAGAAAGACATCAGAAACCTTGGAAAGCTGCTTGCCAGTCATAGCAGACAATGCTGATCTAGAGGGATTCATATCCCGATCCAGTATGAGTCACCAGCCTTTTCTCTAATTACTTCTCAGTAATGCAAAATATCTTGAGCTATGCAGTCCCACCCCCATACTTCTACCAAGTTTTGCTGAGTCCTTGAAAGAAAACATGCAATAAGCAGAACAATAAAAATGAAACTATCCACTAAGCAGCACAGAGAAACAAATCCTATGAAATAAAAACTTTTTTTTTTAAAGAAAAGCCAAGAGCATATTTTATTGCACTCATTTCCTGGATCTTCTAGGGGATGCATGAGGTACTCTACAGCAGCCGGCAAGCCATCAATAGCTCATGAGCAACCTGCTGGAGACCCCAATCTAGATTTTTTCTGGCAACAGGCTGTTATCCCATTTCCCCCCCTCCCCCGATCAGTCCAATACAGAAGGCTGTTCCCAGAGCCAGCACGCCTGCTAGGTGAACTAGGCGCTCACCTAGAGTGCACCAGCTCTCAGGGGTGCCAAACTGCCCTAGCTGGGGCACTCCTGCACTCCCGCAGTTTGCCCACCCTCCCCCCTTGGCGGCATGGCAGCAGCCAGCGGAGACTTGCTGCCACCGCCAGTAGAAGCTCTTAGGCCTGGTGTAGCTGCTCCTGTGGGGGGCAGCCAATGACTCCCCAAACAGCAGGCGGTGCGCCCAGAACCTCTCAGGCCCCCTGCAGGAAAAGTGAGTCCGGGTGGGTGGGTGGGAGGGGCGAGGAGGACCCGGGCCAATCCCGAGCGCCAGCACGACACCCCCCCTCCCCCACACAGAGGTTGCTGGCGGCGCCCTGTAAGAGTCACTGCCACCTCCTTGGCCGGAGCACGAGTTGGGTGTGGGCGCTGAGGTGGGGCTCCCCAGAAGAGGTGGCAGCAGAGCAGCAGCTGCAGAGGCCAGCGGGGACTCACAGCTGCGGCGGGCCGGGGTGTGTGTGCTTGCGCAGTGAGGGGTCAGTTGCCTGGACGGTCTCTGGTGCATGGCAGGGCTGAGCAGCTCTCAGGGTCCCCTGGGCTGAGGGCTGGTTCTGCCGCAGCTCCCTCTCCCCTTCCCTCCTTGGGGGGGCTGGGCTGCCGCCTCCTGGGCCGGAGCACGAGGCGGGTGTGGGTGCCGAGGCGGGGCTGTTCCTTATTCCCTTTTTCCCCCCACAAAGATTCTCGTTCTTGTGAACCTTACAGGTACCTATCCCCACGGAAACGATGAGCAGTCACAAATGAAAGGCCTGTTTTTGTCTTGTTTTCAATACATCTGAAAAGCTTGAAAAGACTCAGATAGAGAGACAGAGGGCATCTTTCCATGAGGAAGTCGTTCCTAATGCAGACGCATTCTCAACAGAGTTTAGACTCGAGGCCCAGCCCATACCTGTACCAGAATACGAGTCACTTACCATCAGTATCAAAAAACATGCCCAATGGAATATATTCAGGACCATGCCAATGGGTCTGGAAAGCTTTCAAGATGAAAGTATTTTCCTCTTTATTATTTATGCTAATGATATCGGCTGTAATGGCTGCAAAGGGAAGACAAAAACCAAAACCCATCAAATTCCAGCACTGTTGTCAAATATTAGTTTAAAAACAAACTGAACACAAACAGAGCTTGTGCAGGCACTATACTTAGTTCGTGTTCACTGCCATCAAACTATGCTTATGCACACTACTTGCCACTGAGGCATCATCTTGTAGTTAGTTATGCACAGTTAAATCCTGCTGCTTTCTGGGGGAATTATACACACATAACCAGCCACAGGCGTGCAGCCTAGGTATAGAGACACTAAACACATTCACTTAGAAGTACATCCCACTGGGACGAGCAGATATCCGTAGCGACTGTGAGAGCTACACAGTTAGTGGGCCTGATTTCTAACTGCACAGCAGACCAGCAATAAAGCTTTTCACAGAACATTTGGACAACTTATAATTGGGCTAGAGCCGTGGTTTACAAACTGTGTTGTGGGGAACCCTGGGGTGCCTTGGAGGTTTCCTGATGAGACAAAATCAGCCGTGGGGAGAGAAGCTTGCCTGAAAACCAGCTTGCCTGTTCACTATCAATCCTACCCCACATTCTGCAGCTGTGGAAGAGTGCTCCGTGTTTTTTAAGTTCATTTCTCTGTTCACATGAGGCAACAGTGAGCTCCAGTAGTGGTCCAGATGAACTGATCCTAGAACATGCCAGAAAATCTTCTGCAACATGTTTTGGTTTTTTTTTTTGAGGGGGTGCCCCCGGAACACACTCAGAGGTTCCTCAGCTTGCTAAAACCAATTGAACCAAAAAGTTTTGCAGTGGTTTTGTATATTATGAGGAGGAGAGTGGGCTAAACTGAATCAGATCATACCTTGATGCTTCAAACAAAAGGTAAATACTGCTCCTAACCATCTACCTTCCTGATCAGCATAATGTCGCCTAGGCTTGTCAGCTCTGGCTTGGGAAATATCTGGAGATTCTGGGGAGGAACCCCAGCAGAGTATAATGTCGTACAGCCCACCTTCAAAAGTAGCCATTTTCTCCAGAGGGATTGATCTCTGTTGTCTGGAGACCAGTTGTAATTCCAGGAGACCTCCAGCCACTACCTGAAGGCTGTCAACCCTAATAATGCACTTATATCTATATAATCGCTATCGTATAACTGTCATAATTACAGATTGTAATTAAGACGCGAAAGTAACCCAGTGCTTCTTAACACATCACAAAAGTCTGCGACACCTCACGAGTGAATCAGAAAGGGGTGGCAGCATTGACGGAAGACAGAACAGTTGCCTTACCTTTGCAGAACTCTCTGGCATCATCAATGCTCTCCAGCTTTGCTTCAAGCAAGGCATAGCAGCTACTTCCAAATGAAATCCAAGAAGAAGAAGGACATGCTGCACCGGAAAGAGGATCATAATCACTATAAGTAATTACAATTCTCTATGTGTAGAGTACTGTCAAGTTGCAGCTGACTTATGGTGTCCTTACAGGGTTTTGAAGGCAAGAGAGGAACCGAGGTGGTTTGTCCTGGCCTGCCTCTGTGTAGTGACCCTGGGGTTTCTTGGTGGTCTCCCATTTAAATACTAACCAGGGATGATCCTGCCTAACTTCTGAGATTTGATGAGACTGGGCGAGACTGGGCCATCCAGGTCACGGCAATTACACTTCTACTGATGAATAATAGCGATGCCGTTTATATAGCCATCTCCAAGGCACTGGAAGCCAAAACCAAAGGGCTTCAGGAGATAAAATACAATGCAGTTAGCACTCCAGATATTTATGCAAAATGATTATTGTTCAATAGTTGCGCACCCACAAGAGGTGGACACACTAAATTTAGTCTGAAATTAATGGGGGGAAAGTAATCAGAATGTTAGGTGTGTGCTTTCACTTTGGGTCTTGGACAGTAGATTGTGCCCAAAATGCTTATTTGTAGTGCCATTTTTTTAAAAATACTTTTCAATGGAAATGAGTAGGCATTCATTTAATACATATGCATTTCAGATAAAATTTAGATATACGTCAAAACACATGTAATTCCTCCCATGCAGATATACATCACACTTTATTCATTTTCAGACCAGTATAGAAAGCATGGGATTGCACCCTTGAAAATTTGTTTAATTGGAAGGAGCCCCACTGAGTTTGATGGGACTTTCTAATCCTTATTCCCTCATCTGTAAACCAAAGTCTTCCACTTCTCCCTCCATGCAGAAGAAATCATTTCTGGGCACTGACTGCTTTTGCTCATAGCACACAGCAAATCAGGATTGTGTGCTACACTTTGCACTCTGGGACTGGACCACCATTGGAAAGAATACCAGGGGAACAGTGTGAGAATGACTTGTCAATATGTACCACGCTCACCAAAAATTATCATCTGGACCAGGGCTTACATGTCTTAAATTAACTTCAGAAATAAAAGATTTATAGCAGTGTTAACAGTTCAGGCATTTCATCTTTTCTGGTTACCTATCAATTGGTGTAAGTCAAACATGCGAGCCAGGAACAGAACTGAAGAGTTTCAATCCCTGCAATTTGCAGGAACTGCAAAAGCAACAGTGCTTCTCGGAAAATCAGTCCATTTAGCACTGAAAATACATTCTCAGCTCAGCTGAAGAGACCCAGTTATTCCTTATCAAAACCACAAAGAGTAACTTAAAGGGAAGCACAAATTGCATGCTTTAGCTTGGTGTTTTGTTTTGCTTCTCCAAGTCAACTGTTTTAGGAAAACTCTGTGAAAACTCACATACACTTTAAAATCAGTTTTAGCACCATGAATGGGAGCAATAGCCACTGGCAGAAACCTAACTCTGCCAATTAGTGCTGACTGGAACAAATTTTCTCTACTGTAAATGCACCTTATTAATGTATTTAGAATATTTCTATGCTACCTCTTCAGAGTCCTGCTCAAAGTGGCTTACAATTAAAACAATGTAACAAAAAGCCATAAAAACAAGCCATTGGACATAAACAACATAAAAATAATCCATAAAACATAAGACCATGGCTCCTTTTCTTCTGTAATTTTGGTGTAGTGGTTAAGTACGCGGACACTAATCTGGGAGAACCGGATTTGATTCCCCACTCCTCCACTTGCACCTGACTGGATGACCTTGAGCAAGCCGTAGTTCTGATAAGAGCTGTTCTTGAAAAAGAGCAGTTTCTGTCAAGAGTTCTCTCAGCTCCACCTACCTCACAGGATGTCTGTTGTGGGGAGGGGAAGGGAAAGGAAAGGAGTTTGAAAGCCGCTCTGAGACACCTTTGGGTAGTGAAGGGTGGGGCATAAATCCAATCTCTTCTCTTCTTCTTCTTCTGCTCTTCTTTATTTATACTTTTATTCAGTGCAATTTTAAAATGGCTTTTGTATTTTGTCTGGAATGCCTGTACTTATTGGAAATTCTTCTAATATTAAAATAAACTTTTTTATTACTTTTTATTACTTTTTCATTACTTTGCAGTGCTTTCTGTTAATACTGTAAGTACCAGAAAACCATTTTTCAGCACAAACAGATCTGAGGGCAAAAGAGATTCTAATAATGTCAATTAAAATATTTTTACAATGATTCAGTAGAAATTAAACTCAGAAGTATATCCACCTAATTTAGCACTAAAGACAAAAAGGCAATTCTATCTATACAAGATTGTTTGTTTACAGTTAAAAAAGTGCCTTTGTTTTGCATGCAGAAGGTCCCAGGTTCAATCCCTGACATCCCTAGTTAAAAACACCAGGCAATAGGTGATGTCAAAAATCTGAGTTTCAATAGCCACTGACCAAAGATTTTATTGTACTCTCTTGGAAAAACAAAGATGGATAGCATATGTTCAGGGTAACAAACAGATGGTATGTTTAATTTACATTTAAAATATAATTAATTTGAAGCATCACAAACATTTTAATTGTACTATACTCTCTATCCAGTCATGTATGGAAAGATATTAAGCATGCATAAGTCCCTTGATTTATAAACATAGTGAAAATCTACGCTGGTGGACCCCAACCTTTTTGAGCCTGAGGTCACCTTTGGAATTCTGACACAACATGGTACATGCAGCTACAAAATGGCTGCAACAGGAGAAAAAGCCAGCCACAAAATGGCTCCCACAGCTAACCTTCAGTCACACAGTGAATATCCTTGTGATGTGGTGGCAACAGCTGCTAAAGCAATGGCTTTATAAGTCTGTATAGTTAATCAAGTCTCCAATGGCCAATCAGAAGCCTTCCCAGGCATAAGTCTCACCTGTCCCCACTTTGCAAAAACACTTGATGGGTGCCAGGAAAGGGCCCATGGGCACTTCATTGGGGACCCCAATCTATGCCTTACTACTTGTTTGTACAACCCCTGCTCCTCTTCGCTGCTTAAATCTGCTGGAGGGGTGCTGGCAGACTGGGTCTGTGAGACAGTAAATGCCTCCCTGAAAGGTAGGGTGGTCACTCTTGCCTTGAAGTGGGCAGTGGTGCATACACGCCTAAAGAAACCTACTTTGGACCCAGCAGAGTTGAATAATTACAATGCCGTCTCAAAGGTACCATTCTTGAGCAAAGTGATTGAACAATTGGAGGCTAACCATCTTCAGAGATTCCTGAATGAAGCAGATTGTTTAGATCTGTTTTCAGACTTGGTTATGGGACTGAAAAAGGAATGAGAATTGGGTACTTCAAGTAAGGGTACTCAGGCCCTCTCTGATCAACCAGGAATGAAATTTTGGTTGTGTTGGTATTTACTTTTAGGCAGGGCATCTTTTGTAGAAAAAGTCCAGCAGGAACTCATTAGCATAACAGGCCACACCCAACAGCAGAAACTCATTAGCATATTATGCCACACCCTTGACAGTACAGCTTATTAGCATATTAGGCCACACCCCATGTTACCAGAAGTGTGGTCATCCATCCGCACCCACCTTTTGCTTCTTATTCTGTTTACCTTGTTTGTTGTCAAAACCCAGGCTTCTTTTGGAGCAGGAATTCCTTTGCATGTTAGGCCACACACCCCTAATGCTGCAAACCCTAATGCTGGGCGTGGCCAACTTGGGAGCCAGCTGGAACTCCGTTCCTGTGCATTCCTGCCCCAAAATAGCCCTGCTTTTAGGGTTTCCTCACTATAACAAAAATTCCTTCCAGAAATGTAGCCCCCCCAAACTTGCTAAAGATATTAAAGAGTGTTCTGCATTGTCATACAGTACAGCTAAAGTAACACATGGTCTGAAAACAAAACAATGTGTGACATGAGTGATCAGAAGGCTAGTTGTGTATTTTAGTTGCCAAGGAACACCCTCATCTGTTATTGAGCAGTGATGCTGGGAAAAGAGTATTTTCTGATTATCAATGTCCTCTGCTTTAACATTGGGAGAAGAAAAAGGATAAGCACCTATATTTCCTGTTCATGCCCTATCTGGTAGATTTTTGTTACTAAGGTACATGTCTGTAATTTGATCTCTCACTTTTCTATGTGGTTTGGCCCTTAGCACAATGCATTAAAAAAAGAACCCAGGTGCAAGACTACTAATACGCCATAAATAGAGAAAGTACTATGAGTCTGAACTATAGTAGTTGTTGCTTGAATATTAGAAGGCATAAAAATCATTTGTTTAGAATTTACCATATACATAGGTCTCATTTCAACTATCTGCTCCAGACAGAGGAACTGCATTTCCTCTCACTGCTCTGGTCAGAATGATAGTAGGATGAAAAGGATAACATCCTCTGACCCTAAGAACTTACAAAAATATTTCAAGTTTTGAGGAATAATCAGGGGTCTTTTTGTAGCAGTAGGTAACACACCCCTAATGCAGCCAATCCTCCAAGAGCTTACGGTAGCCCCTGTAAGAAGAGCTCTGTAAGCTCTTGGAGGATTGGCTACATTAGGGGTGTGTTGCCTAATATGCAAAGGAGTTCCTGCTACAAAAAGAGCCCTGGGAATAATAATATACTCGGAACTTTTTAGTTGCAAGTGATGCGGACGGACATCTTCCCCACTCAAACAACAATTCATTACTCATGGTCAAAGGTAACTGTAATTAGAGCTATTATTTATACTAAAGTCTTATGCACAACTATTGGATATAGCTGCCTGATATCACTGATGAAAGTACAAAATTCCTGATGAATATGCATATAAAAATCTAATTTGCTTTTTGAATGTGACTAGTGGGTTTTCCATAGAGATTGTTTACCATGGCTTGAATGCTACTGGAAACATTTCCCTTCCCACTTTCTTATAGTGTTTTGGTATATTCAAAACATACTTTAGTACAACATTTTGGAAAGATGGCAGCAAAACTGGAGTTGGTGCCATGTGGACAGGAAAGTCTGGATTTTCCCAGTACTACATAGTCCCCCACAGCTTTTTCATTTTCTAAAAAATACCAGTAATTGTCCTATTGGTATAACATTACATCAATATGACAATATGACAGTTTTAAAAAAAGAAAAAAAAACCATGGTAGCGTGATGAGGGAGGGGGACGGGAATGGCTGCCGTTGGGGACTGGGGCATAGAACATGAGGGAAACCCATCATGTGGAAACCCTGTTGCCACTGTGCTGTACCAGTGGCAATGGCTGAAAACTCTGATGTTCTTTGTTCCACATGGGGATTCATGTAGGCCCAGGCCCGTAGCTAACGTGGGGCCCATAGGGCCCGGCCCCCACCCCGCTGTTTTTGCGGGCCCCTCCCCCGATCCTCAGCTCCCACTCCCTCCCTACAGCCACCTCACCCCCTGATCGATCTGAGCCGGCATCTCCCTGTTTGAGCTCATCTGCGATGAGCTAAGTCTCTTTAGGACCCAATAGCAGCCGGTGGGTGACTGAGTCACACACATATTGGTAGGATTGTGGCAGTTAGCTCCTCCTGTTGGATTTTCTGCACCAGGCTTCAGAAAAGATCATGGACTCAGGGAACGAGGGAGGAGTAATGCCAATAAGGGGTGTGGGGGGATGAATGCGTGGAAGCTCGATCCCCGCTCTCCTTTTTTTAAAAAATGCAGCAGCTTTCCTAGACCTTTTAGGGTCTATTAACACTGGGATTCTGGCTCGCCTCAGAGGAAGGCTCTAGTGGGGGCTGTGTGGGTGCACGCCAAGCAGACTCCCTTTGCCCCGGAGCATTTGATGTAATTAGCTGGTGGGCCCCCCCAAGGCCCCCCCCCAAATCCCTAGCTATGGGGCTGTGTAGGCCTGAATTTGAAAGAAGAAAGGGGGTGGGGGGAACAAAACAGCAAAACACTAGCAAGGCTTTGCTCTCTACTGTAGCACTGTCTTACCATTTCACATAACTTTTAAAAAATACTTCTTAAAAATGGATCTTCTGACGCTGGAATTAGAGTTAACAACAGGGCAGGAGAAAGGGGGTGGTGCTTGGCCTCTTATTCCTACAAACATTTTAACTGAGGTTTGAGCAACAGAAATCAGAAGCTTGACATAGCATGGAGCTAATGACTTATCACCTACTAAGTGCTGCAGATTAAACCTGTTCAAATGAAGCCACAGGACCAGTTCAACGCATGCTTTCCAGTTAGCACTGGTAATCTTCCATATTTCTGAGGGGCACTAGTCCTATCAACGAAGGAGTGGTTAGGAACACAGCACATCTTCAGATGTAGTGTTAAGTACATTCACACTAGCTGTGGCCCGCCCATTGTTTTAAAAAAGTAAATGATCACCCATGCTTGCTCTAATTGAGCTCACCCTTGTAATTAACAATTTCATCATTAGACCCTGATTATGAAAATTTACACATCATTACATTTATGCACTACAAAAACTGGATTGTATATATGCTCCCAACTCAACATTTAGATTTGGAAATTTATGTGAATGTGTTTTATAAAACAGAATTCTAACTCCAAACTCCATTAAGGGTTTTTGCCAATGTATCTGGAGGCTTTGTTTGCTTTGCAGCTTGTTTCTCAATAGCACAAGGCTGGCCAAATGGACTTCAAACAAAATGACTTCCCAGCATAATGCAACTTCCTTATCCCCTTATGGAGAAAAAAACAGGAAATTAATTTGCTCATCATCTATTTGATTTGATTTCTAGGATGATGAAGCCCGGAAAAAACATAATGAGATCACGTGCCACATTTTAACATTCATTAGCTTATCAGTGTTAACTCCAGGCTGTGTTCATCTTTGGGCAGATGAATGAGATCCATTACCTCCTCCCCCCCAGGAAACAGTTGCTGGTAGTCTGACCTATGAAACCATGAATTTCTTTAAAAAATATTCTTTTAAACGGACAATTTTCTAGCTTATATAATAAAATTTTTCAAAAGGCTATCAAGTGACAAATTTACAAATATATTATTCTACATTAAAACTATTAAACATATGCTACCCTCCCCGCTGCAATGGGCCTGCTATTGCCTCAAAGGAGAAAAATCAATGGTCCGTGGAATAAGATTACAGAACAAGGCTAATTTATCTATTGACTAAATGTGATAATAGATCCTAGAGGTCTAGTAGAAATTGTGCAGAGATCTTTTGGAAAGTGTTCAGAGGACGCAAAACATAAAGCAGAAATTATCCATTGTTTCTGTGATATTTTAATTAAACAATGTTGCTGCTCCTTTTTTTAAAAAAAACAAACAACTTATATTTCATGGGCAGGACTCGATTTCTACTGACGGGGGTACCAGCATTCAAGGGGGGAGGCAGATTACCCTAAAAAAATAGGGGCATATGGCTGTGATTACTGGTTACACCCTGCATTTGCTTAAAGGCACACATTTTTTTCCATGTCTCCTTGGACTGCGCAGCCTACTGTACCTTTCACAGTAGCAGGTGAGGCAGATACCCTACAGGCAAAGCCCCACCCCAGCATTGACTGGGAAGATTTTCAAGTGTTGTATTTTTGCCTGGCACCGTACAGCTATTATAGCCAAAAGAGCTCCGTCATGAAACGGGGAGGGGGGGGATATACTGCAGCAACGCTAAACTCTATAATAATTATAATTTTTAAAAACCCAGATTCTGGGGCAGAACAGAACCCTGGTTCTGATCAAAGCTTCCGTCTTAGAGAATGCTTACTTGGGAGTTAAGCCTCATCATATCAGTGCACTGTGTAAGCAACGCATACTTCTTCAGACTCTGAAGTTAAACTCCAAGCCTACGACTACGCAGACACTCCCTATGGTTAGAGGCAGCGGAGACTAGGCGAGCACGGGCTCGCCTCGGAAGCGGGCGCCTGTTTGTGGGCGCGGGAGAGGGAGAGCCGCGGATCCAGAGAGGCGGGAGGCAAAAGGAGGGGCCAGGCGAGAAGGCCGCCAGGCAGGCATGCCCCGGACTAGCGGAGACCCCAAGTCGGAAGGAGGAGCTGCCTTACCGTCTGCTCCCAGGGAGGGCAACGCGGCAGCCAGGAGAAGGCCGCCCAAGAGGCAGGAGTACGGGGGGAAAGGGCCGCCCATGGCTCAAGTAGGCTTCGTCTGCGCCGCTACGCGTCTCCTGAAGACTCGGCGGCCGCCTGCAGCTCTCCGACGCCACCCACTGTCGGCTGGGGGGGGGGGGGGCCTTGACGGGGTGGGCGAGCCCTGGCCATTATTGAAATGTTTAAAAGGCTTTTCCGGGCAGAGATAAGGCAGAAGGGAACATGAAAGTCGAGCAAAGTTTTGTGAGAGTCCCTCGGCGCGAGGAGAGAGAGGAAGGCTAGAAGCCCACAGGCATGCAGGCTCTGGCAGGGTCCTTGTTTATGAGTCTTTCACAGCGGTGGCAAGCAGAAATTCTGGTGGGGTAGCCCTATTGGTCTGATGCAGCGGGACAAAGTTTGAGTCCAGTGGCACCTTTAAGACCAACCAAGTTTTATTCAGGGCATGAGCTTTCGTGTGCAGGCACAATTCCTCAGGTACCTTGCACACGAAAGCTCATACCTTGAATAAAACTTGGTTGGTCTTAAAGGCGCCACTGGACTCAGGCAGAAATTCAGAGGGTGTGCTGAGGGCAGCGGCAGAGCACTGAGGAGAGAACATAAGAGGAACCTCTCTGGATTCAGACCAGGCAGTGGACCCTCTGATCCAGCATCTTGTTTCACACTAGCCAACCAGTTGCTCTGGAGGTAGGGTTGCCAATCTCCAGGTGGGGCCTGGAGTTCTCCTGGAATCACAGCTCCATCTCCAGGCTACAGACATCATTTTCCCTGAAGAAAATGCAGCTTCCGAAGGCAGGTTCTATGGTATATCATAAGTTTCTAGGTGAAACCCCTCCCATAATTCCTCTGTCCACAGCCTCCACTCCCAGATCTCCAGGAAATTCCCAGGCCAGGGTTGGTGTGGTAGTTAAGAGCAGCAGACTCTAATCTGGGGGAATTGGGTTTGATTCCCTACTTCTCCACATGCAGCCTGCTGGGTGACCTTGGGTCAGCTACAAGTTCTCTCAAGGGCAGTTCCGAGAGAACTCTCTCAGCCCCACCTACCTCATAGGGTGTCTGTTGTGGGGAGGGGAAGGGAAAGGAGATTGAAAGCCGCTCTCAGACTCCTCTGGGTAGTGAAGGGCAAGGTATAAATTCAGCCTCCTCCTCCTCCTCCTCCTCCTCCTTCTGGGTCAACACACAGGGGCTTTGTTGTTGCCTCCTAGCATAATTCAGAATTTTACTGCCCTGGATGTGAAAGTTCCATTTGGTCACTGAGACTAAGTAGCCATTGAGGAACACACACACACCAGTACAAAAATTACCATGTGCACCTGTGGAGATCAGGAAATGATTCTGTATACACACATGTACATCATTTTTGAGAAGAACCAAAGATTACTGTCAAAGTAATTATCCAGTTGTCTAGTTTGGCTGAAGGGCTGATTCAGAACCTGCTCCTGTGAGTGTCTGACTGGTTGAAAGCCCAGAACCAGCAACAGCATGCACAAGATTCTGTTTTTGGAACATTACTACAAATAGCATTTTCTCACAGCTGCCAGTGCATAGTGCTGGATACAGATGCACAATTAGAATCCAGTATGGGCAGCCTTTTCAAAAACTGTCCCAGTAGCTATCACATGCCCATGCTAAAGAATTATGGCATGGAAGGTGAATAAATGGGAACTTTACTTGGCTACACAGCAAAATAAGTGGTCATATAAGTGCTTTATCCTGAGTTTAAGCCCTTTTTTGGCCTTTAAAAAATACATGGTGCTATTTTATTATTGTAAAGGTCAGCAATCAGATATGTAAGTGTAATATTAAAGTACTGGAGAAACACGATTATGCATGTATTTGATATTGACTCTGTAAATTAGGGGCAAACCTGTTCTTTATGGCTTCTTTTACCTGTAAATAAAATTGTCCTTTAAATATTTTCAACTAGTAAGCAAAGACCTATGTTGACATAAGTTTTTGGGCGAACACTCTTTATTTTGAAAAGGATTCCAAAAATATGCTGCTCCTTAAAACACACACAGACACTCTCTCTCTCTCTCTGACCAGCAGAGGGTATCAGTGTTGTTCCATTAGTAGAGTATGTGACATCTTTACAGTGGGCGCAATCAAGCCAAATTTCTGGGTTATTTTTTGTTACCTTTTGTAAATGGGATTTTTGTTGTTGTTCAGTCGGCACAGTCGAGTCCAACTCTTCGTGAGCCCATGGACCACATCACGCCAGGCCCTCCTGTCTTCTGTTGGGTTCCGGAATTTGCTTAAATCTGACAGCATTATTCTCTATGGCCCTGGTCCAGTTTTAGTCATGTGCAAAATTAGTTCAATATTTTCCCTACCTGTTTCGCACCATGCTTTCAAATAATTATGAATTGAGGTCAGCTTTTCTTGGACCATTGCAAGATTTATTAAAGCTGCAATGGTCCCCCCTACACACACACACACACGTGCAAAGGAGGAGGAGAGCAAGGAAGAATGGAAAGGAGGCAGGGTTGTTTATTTGTAGAATGCTGTCAGCTATCACCACTACAATAGAAGTAAGAAAACAAGCTCCAGACTCACACTTCATTCCTGTTTCTGGGTAATGTATGAACCAGCCCGCAGTGAATAAGGCCCACCTCTACCCATTACGCAAGGCTGATTATTACAGAGCCTCGTGTCACTTGCTTTACTCATAAAGGCTTATTTGCACTGCAGGCATTGTTTTGAGGTGCACCTGCTCTCTTAGTGGAACATTAAGGCCTGGATTGCATAGACAAGATGAAATAACACATGAATTACTCAGCCTCCAACGAGGGAGATTAGAGTGACCTTCTTGGACCTGTATAATTCTGCTATTTGTATCAAAGGCACTGGAAATGGTTTAATTACACTAAATGACCTATACCATTCCCCCCCCAAACAGGATCAGTGATTTCCTAGTTGTGGAGAAGGAAATTATTTTAGGGACAAAGTGCTTGAGGAATTAATGATTTCGACAAAATGAAAACGAAATTGCAGAATCCAGCTGATATTAAGCAATGATCTTCAGAAGAGAATGGAGCAGTTGACAACAATAGGATTTAAGGCAACAATCCTAGGGCAGAACAAGGCCAATAGACAGCAGAACCCGGCCTTGGAGTGCATGTTGCTTCCAGACATTTGGAAAGCAAGAGAATATAGGATGAAAAGTAGCACGTGACCCCTTCCTTTTGCTTCCTTTGCCCCCAGTGATTGAGTTCTGAAAAAAATGAACATGTTTATACATGCAGTGGTCTAAAAAGGCTGGCCTGTGGGGTTTTCTTAAGCAAATGCTTTTATGACTTTTTATGCTGGTTTTATTTTTTAATTTATTTTATTTACACTCCACCCTCCCCACCAAGATGGGCTCAGGGCAGCTAACAATGATAAATACAATTAAATACAGTTAAAAACCTATAATTAGCATAAATTACTTAAAATAACAATCCTTTAAAATATAACACATAAAACCCTGGAACATACTTAAGCAGCAGGAGCATCATATCTTATAACATAATTTAGGTAGCTGTTAGATGTCAGTGCTTTCACACCAGCCCAGTTCTCATTTATTATGCGGTGAGGACAAGTTGGGAACCACGACCCAGGTTACAGATTGGAGAGCCAGGGCATAGGGTCACTCCTCAGTGTGTAGTGCGGCTCCTTAGTTGAACGCCTGGTGGAAGAGCTCCATCTTGCAGGCCCTGAGGAACGTAGAAGGTCCCGCGGGGCCCTGATCTCTTACCAGGCTGGAGCCACCACTGAGAAGGCCCCGGCCCCTGGTTACTGCCAGCCTGACATCCCTAGGGCCTGAGAGGGCCAGCCGATTTTGTGCCTCTGAATGCAGTGCTCTCCAAGAAACATGTGGGGAAAGGCAGTCCCTCAGGTATGCCAGACCCTGACCATATAGAGCTTTAAAGGTTAAAACCAGCACCTTGAAACGCATCCGGTATGCTATTGGCAGCCAGTGCAGTGCTTTCAGAAGAAGAAGAGATTGGATTTATACTCCACCCTTCACTCAGAGTCTCAGAGCAGCTTACAATCTCCTTCCCTTCCTTTCCCCACGACAGACACCCTGTGAGTAGGTGGGGCTGAGAGAGCTCTGACAGAACAGCTGTGCCAGAACTATGGCTTGCCCAAGGTCATCCAGCGGATGCAAGTGGAGGAGTGGGAAATCAAACCAGGTTCTCCCAGATTAGAGTCTGCGTACTTAACCACTACACCAAACTGGCTCAGTACTGTTTGGACGTGCTCCCGCATGGGGATACTCATCAACAGCCTGGCTGCCGCATCATGCACTAGCTACAGTTTCCAGATTTGAGACAAGGACAGCCCCATGTAGAGAGTGTTACAGTAGTCCAGTCTCGAGGTGACCATCGCATGGATCACTGTTGCCAAGTCATTACGTTCAAGGAAGAGAACCAACTGCCTAACCAGCCAAAGATGATAAAAAGCTGATCTGGCAGTGGCTGCTACTTGGGCCTGCATTGTTAAGGAGGCATCCAAGAGCGCTCCCAAACTCCTAACCTCTGGAGCTGGCACCAACAGCGCCCCATTGAAGGTCGGAGTGGGATCCCTACCCCCAGACCATTTCAACTTAGGCACAAGACCTCTGTCTTCACTGGATTCAATTTCAATTGACTCAGTCTAAGCCAATCAGCCACAGTCTGCAATGCTCGGTCTAGATCTTCTGGTGTAAAGTCAGAATGACCACCCAACAACAGCTGGAGCTGGTGTCATCTGCATACTGGTGACACCCAAGGCCAAGCCTTTGAGCAATCTGGGCAAGGGGGTGCATATAGATGTTAAACAACCTTGGGGAACGTACCTCTCTTTGGGGTACTCCACAGGGCAGTGGATGCCTTTGGGACAGTTGATCCCCTAGCACCACCCTTTGTCCCGGTCCCTGGAGAAAGGATGTGAGCCATTTAGTGGTTATTCTTTTAAAGTACTACTGATGGCTTCTATTGTTTTAGTCTGTTTCAGTCTGGAGTGTTTCCCCGTTATATCAAATGTTGCTCTAATTTGAAATTGCCTCCACCCCTTCACAGGATACTAGGGTTCCCAACCGCCAGGTGGGGACTCGAGATCTCCCGCTATCACAAATTATCTCCAGACAATAGAAGTCAGCTCCCCTGGGAATAAACGGCTGCTCAGGAGGATAGACTTTATTATGGCATTGTACCCTGCTGAAGTCTCTCCCTTCCTCAAACCCCAACCTTCCCCAGGCTCCACCCCAGGGTTGGCAACCTTGCAGGATACCCAGTTTGAAGTCATGTTCCTTTGGGATCTCACGTGATGACTGGGTGTGTCCGTTAGAAATATGTGCAGTGGCAAGCCTCTCAATCAGACTTTTTGAATGCCACCATTAACTTAGACAATTTGATTCTATGCAACAATGTGACCATAATGTTAACCTGTTTAAATGTTAATGAGTATCTTCCTTGAATCTTCTGGGTAAAAAGGAAGATGCGTATTGAAATTATACTGTACAGAACCATAAAGGACAGGTATTAATAAACTGTTGTTGGATTATTGCCTGTTTTATATTGTCATATTGCCCTTCCACCTTTGTCTCAAAATTCCAGGTTTTCTACCTGCCTCTGTCTAAAGAATTTAATGGCTTTGCTAATGAATTCTTAATATGTATTCAATAGATGAACCTTTTATTTAGGCAGACAAAAGGTTTGAAGCTTTATTGTCAATTCATCCACTAGAACTGAGACGTCAGGTGTACAATTGCATTAGGAGAGAATATCTGTGATATCAGGTGTGGGAAGCATAAGAGATAAACATCAAATCTATTGAAGTGAATTGAATTCAAGGAATTTTAGTTTTTAGATAACGAAGGCATAACAAGCATATCTAAATGGTTTGATATGTGAAATTGCCTTGAATAAACCATGACATCTCTGTCACATCAAGAAACACCAGGCTAAATCTGCTATTCAACTGTCTTCCTAGCATTTGAATTATTAATACATTTAGTAAAAAGCATTCGGCAACAACATGATTTCTTAAGCATATATAGGATCTTTTGTAGAGGCTTAAAAAACTCGAGTGAGGCATCTGCATTAGGTAAAGAAAAGCCTCCTGTAATGGTAGGTTGTAATTGATGACCCATAGAACTCTTTCAGACCTGGGATTCTCCTCTGCAAGTTTGAAATAAGAGCATACTTTTCTGTGACACAGGTATTGTGGTAGACACCTTGAATTAATTTTGTGTGGGTAGCCATGTTAGTCTGTAATAGAGCAAAATTCAAGTCCAGTAGACTCTTAAGAAACTGACAAAGACTTCCAGGGTACAAAGTTTTGTAAGTCAAAGTTTTGCATTACAAGTCATACATTTCTTCTCTATCGATTCCTTTGTTACCAGAGACACAAGATGGAGACGTCCTCATTCAGCAGTGGCAAAAGAAGAATTGAGAGAGGGAGGTGTTGCTTCCCTTTTATAGGCACTGAAGGTGGGAAAGCACCTCATGCCATCAGAAGTTTTTTTATTATTCATGGCATGCCTACACATGCTCAGTTCCCATGCACAACTGCACAGAAGACACATTGATGAACACCAGAGTTTCCCACTGGTACTTAAAACTACCAATCCAAAGAAGGAAAAACACAATTATTTTTGATGTTTTTAAATGTCTCAGAGCTGCAGCAGCTCTGCTGATTCTGAAAGGAGTCAGGAATGGCAGTAAAGTACAAATCTAATCCTACAGAAATAACATGCAGAGGTGAATGGACAGATGTTTCACTGCATTCTGCTGAAAAGGCTCCTCCCAAACTAAAAATAATCCAACACTAACACATTTTAGTCAAAACATATTGTACAGCTTTATTTATTTTACAAGTAAAATTAAAAAAAATCCTTTATTTTAACACACATACCTCTAAGCTTACACCCATTCACGTACAGGTATCCAGCTGCTGTATTCTATAGGTCTACAGAAGAATTTCCAAACACCACTCTTTGATTTTTCATGGTCTGTAAACATTTGTCTCAGTTTTGTAAAGTGAAGGTTGGAAGCCGAAAGAAGTTACTGCTTTTGGATACCTTCTGCTATAAAAATGTGCAAAAGGACTGCTCTAGGAAAGAAATGGGGTGAGGGGAGCAGAAGGACATACAAGAACCTGTAAAGTGGGTAGTATGATGTTTCTGCAGAGAATCTGCCATTGGACAGATGATTACAAATTGTCACCTCTTACTACAGTGACTGCCTGTTAAGCCAACGAAGGGGCAGAAAGTACTGGACTCTGTTCAAGTGCTCCCCTTCCTACCTAAAAACTTATCAATGGTGCAACCGCCAACAGTGCTTGTCACCTATTAAGCAGAGGAAGGATGGGGCGACTAAATGCAACAGCAGTCTCCTGCCACACTAATACAGTTTTTATCTTATTCTCCCTTTGTGATCTGCTTAATGCCCTCCTTTCCCCAGCCCCCAACAAAGAAAACACATCAGAATACAAGAATACATTCTACTTTTTTCTAGCTTTAACACAGAACTTTTCACATTGAAAACAATTCAATTTTTTTACAGTGTATTTAAATAAGGTGAAAACAACCGAATCCGCTTAAATTTTCTTACACATACAAATCTGACTTTTAAAAAATAAATCTACTATTTCTAAGAGCATAACCAATATAGATTTCGTTGTGAACTCCCAACAATAAGGCTTAATAGTTCTATTAAGGCATTTGCACTTATTCACATAACATCATTTTTCAACATGTCTAAGAACAGATACTTTTTGGAAAGAAAACCCCACAGACCCAAAACCATTAACTCACAAAATTTGTGTAATTCATACATTTTATAAATAAACACTTTATAGAAACACTGGAACACTTTGTGCATATTTATCTATTATCTTGCATAATCGAATAGCCCTAGGAATATTTAAAATAAACTTTCTGTGTGTAGAGTCACCTCAAAAGGAGCCCGTAAGTGCAAATAGTCACAAAATCAGTAAGGTAGAGCACTGCCTTAACGAATTCAAAATAACAGAAAACCCTCATTACTACTGCATGCATAGGACAGAACTTCCCACCATCCTTTACATTTGCCCCTACACTGCCTAGTTTTCCACTGCCAGTTTATCTGTACAGCTCCACGTCTTCCCTTTGTCCATCTGCAAAGGATTAGCTCACTCTCAAAAGATCACAGCACCAACCATGACTTTGGCAAGCATGGACCTAGATCTGTGGACTGGGACCTCTGTTATCAAATGCAAATGTATAAAATAGTGAATAGATTCCACCTGTTACTAATTTAGAACAATGAAGGCTGCCAGGGCATTTTATTTCTTTTAATCACACTTTTAACAAAACCAACTGTGCATAATATTTTTCTCGGACTACAGATATATAAATCTACACCATTATTCTGACTTGGGCTATTCATGTGTAGGCATGACATTAAAAGCTTTTCGATACAACTACGTTTTACACAATAAATGTACCCCTTTTTTGGCCCAATTGTTGCACATACTCCCTGACAATAGCACTTTTATTGCCAAATTACCACAGTTTCAGAGAGTGATATTGGTATCTTGGGTACAAATCTTTTTTCTCCTACTAGCAAATATAGTGCTGTGTGGGTTATTGTTTTCAGGGATCCTACTTACCTACAAGATACAGTTTGTGGAAAAGTAATGGAGAACTGGGCATCTCCCCCTCTTCCCGCTCGTGGCTCTTCATGAAATTTTATTCGGAACCCTTAATTTTTTTGAAAGATGTAAACTCCCACAATGACTAACTCGCAACCACATGGCCCTGGATATTTTTTAAAAAGGGGGCGGGGGGAGAAAACATGCCTGCCTACCCTCGTCACAGCAAGCAATCTTCCTTTCATTATTATTTTCATAACTGTATGGACATATACAAAGATATTTGTATTTGTCACGGAAGAGGTGTATCTTTCAGCGGCTGAAAAGTATGTGTAGATAGCTCCCAAAGAAAAAAGAGAATGGTGCCATCTCAGAAAAAAATACTTTGCACCATATTGCAACGCTGAGTTTTCCACAGCCTTATAAAAGGAACTCTAGAAACTATGATTACTGATTACAGTAAATCAACCAGTTTTGCCTGTTATCTGTGAGAAGGTTCCTAAAAAAAAAAAAAATCATTAATATCATCAGAACTATGCATTAAATATTTTCCTGGATTGTTTTTATTAAATTGGGAGTGTTATAGTAAGATTAGGGCTGTCCTTTATATTATGGAAACCAACTTAACTTGTGTGTGTGAAGCGCTGTCAAGCCACATCCAGCTTATGGAGACCCCATGTACTAATTATTTCCAGAATGTCCTGTCATTAATAGCTTTGCTTGGGTATTGCAAACTGAGGTCAGTGGCTTCCTTTACTGAGTCAATCCATCTCATGTTGGACATAACTTAGTGCTACTCTTTATGCAAAAAAATTTTTTTTTAGCACAAATACATTTCCAAAGATTGCTCAAGGGCTAGTTTACACATTATGGCTTCAAAGTGCTCCATGTGACAGCTGGCAAAACATGGAAAGTTAGTTGTAAAGTCTTTAAATAAAAAAGATGTGTAGTAGTAGTATGCTATAGTTCAACTGTACACAAAATCCTATGTATGCAGAAATTCTCAGACTCAATTGCCAGTTAAAAGGATCTCGGGTAGTAAACCTTAGACCTTCCAGAACTGCTGCCAATCATAACAGCCAGTTCTGGGTGAGACTAGACCAACATCTGATTCAGTGTAAAGTGGATTCTCACATAGATGGGGGGGAATCACTCAATAAACAAAGAATGGAGCAATTAAAATTAGTTCTACATGGATATGGATAAATGTAATGTAAACTAGTTTTCAGTAACCATAATGGGAAGAATCACAAAGCAAGGAGCATGATGCTGAAGGCCTCCCTTTCCCACTACAACTATCCCTCACTAAAGCTTGTTCTAAAAGTCATTGAGTTGAACAAATCCTTGCATAAAAGGGTGGAAGGATGATGTTGGCCAATTACCTCCCTCATCCTGTTCCTGGGGCCCTTGGGGGACAATTTTGGGCTGCAGCAGAGGGATGATAAAGCCACAGTTGTGGGTGGAAATCCTACAGCCCACAGTGAATTTTGGCAGGATCCAAGGTATAGGGTCCTCCAGAATGTTATCTGATGTAATATATGAAGTTACAGTTTGAAGGGGGAAAACACAGAATCCTTAGCAGGACCATGGATTGTTGGAAGCTGTGCAGGGCAGATTTTTCAATTCCTGACAACCCATTTAGTGAATACATTTCTAGTATCTCTTTTTGGGACGCACAAATATGGCAGGAGAAATAAAAATAAACACAACTATCTGGCGCTCTCATCATGCAGCACAATTTCTGTTTTGGCATGTCGCCTTCCATTCACTATGAAGCATTTTGCTAGACAATCAAACCTCAGATTTGGCTCTTAATTTCAATTTGGCTGCTTCCATTTTTATCTGTGAGGGATAGGATACATGGCTTATTCAGATGAATCTATACTGATAAATTGTCTATAAATAATTAAAGTACCTGAGAAACAGATAAAATTCTATCTTAGGTGGAAATCTTTGGAGCTTTTATCAAAAGGCAACCATTTCTACAGAAGACTGTTTAAAACCCTGTACCCAATAGATCTCAAATAAATCAGAGCAAGGCCAAGATTATAAACTGTCATATTAAACATTTTCTGTGTAATAAATTAATTCTAAAAGAAAAAAACCACTGGGCATTTCCTATCTTTCTTCATACACATCCCAATGATAACATTGGGATATAACGTTGTACTTTCACTGCATGTGCAAATCTTAAGACAGTGAAAAGTGCCAAGCACGATTAGATGATGTGTGTATTAGAAACATCTTGCTCTTAAATACAGAAAGAGGGTAGCTGTCGAAAAATCTTACATTATGAACAAAACGCACATGGCACCCAGAAGTCACAATTTAGCTCTGGGTCAACACATTCTTCATAGGCTTGCTAAAACAAAACCTATATAACAAGATGCCAAAATAAACCATTCCCGAAATTGTAGAAATACAACCAGCAGATACAGTTGTTCAGTCATCATCTCTGGTAAACATGCTATGACTTTCGTCTTCGTATATCCCCCGTTCATAACGTACTGAGGAGAAGCCCCCCCACTGCAGTCGTTTTTTCTTATACAGGAACCATACCAATCCACCAATGAAGGCCAGAACAATTATAACAGCAAAAGCTGTCACCACTCCTGCTTTATTGAAACCTGTAAGGAGAACGAGGAAGAGCATCATTCACCACAAGAAGTTTGACTTAAACTCTTATTCTGTACAGGGTGACACAAGGTTATTTTCATATTAGCTGCCAGAGGAAGCATGCCTCCCACCACTCATTTTCAGCAACAAAAGCTCTTTTGTTCTTTCACACCCTGAAAATTGTAGCTTTCCCTTTCATTTCCAAAGATGTTTACAAGGAAGCCCCTTGCTATAATTGGAAGGAAGGGTCTGTAGGCAAATGGATTCCTATCACCTCTACAGAAGCTTTTTCTGAAAGAGTACTTATCCTTTCATTTACCATTCTGAGAAGAATATTGACAGCAAGCTACATCTTTAAAATTTTAGAGTATTAGCAGCAGATTTGATGATACTAACACTGCAACCTGATAAGGAAGACAGAGTTCCTATAGACCATGACAACACTGCCTATATAATGTGAGTGCAGGGTGAAACTGTCAGCACCATGAAGCCTAATATCATCGAATCACCTAATTATTAGCTGCTACTATTTTATCACTTTACAGTAATTAAACTGAAATGCTTACCTAAGGAACTAAAAGCTGGATTCCTCATTGGTGCAGCTTGTGCAGGAAGAGATCTGTATAGCACTCAATGGAATCCATCCTTCCCTCTCACTTCTGGACTTTGGCTGTATGTACACTCTAGTCTTCTATATTGGACTATCCTGTTGCCTGTAATGGATGCTGTGCCATTCGGAACACAAAGCCAACAGCTAACTAGGGAGGGAGGACAGCTCTACTACTGAGCCTTATGCTAATTTCTTGCCTGCACAGTTTTGCATGGAGAGAGATGGATCAGTCCATACTGACTATAAAAGTATGAGAGAAAGAGTGTCAGAGGGTAGCCATGTTGGTTTGTAGTAGAGTAGCCAGATTCAAGTCCAGTGGCACCTTAGAGACCATCAAGATTTTTCAGGGTATAAGGCTTTGCAAGTCAAGCTCCCCTCATCAGAGAAAGAGAGAGGCAAAAAGAGAGAAATGATCTTTTTCTGAAATACATTATTTATTAAATTTCTCAGCCACTGTTTGACCTAATCGTCCCTCAACACAGCTGACTGAAAGCATTAGTACCAACCTGTACTCTTTTCAGTCCCATTTGGGGCCAAACTTCAACTGGGACTTGAAGCTGCACAAACACATTAACGTGTAGTTTGACCCTAACAGACAGATATCTTGTATGGAACAAGATATATCCCTCCTCCCCATCTTCTGTAAATTTCATACAAACCTTCCTAATGCCATCACTATTTGGTACATTTTGAAAGAAGCAAAATCTATTAAAGCTAAATCATACATACCTCGAGGAACCTTGCAAACAACTCTGCCTTGGCCTTTTGAGCAGTCAGTTTTTGTCCATTTTCCACTTGTGGACAACATAATACCACATTTAACATTGGCATTTTCAATTCCTTTTTCCCAGTTGGTATATTTAATGTCAGAGCCATCAAGCCATCTTAAAGACAGAGCTGTAAATAAAAGCCATGAGAATTTTGTTCTTTGTTTATCCAAAGAAATATGTTGTACTTACTTTAAATTACACACAAACACAAAGTATTATTTATTCAATTCCTGAAAAGTTAATTCTAGAGTTAGATGTCTAGCCAATAGTCATTGACTTGAATCCCATCTAAAATTCCTGGGGATAGAACGGTTTTAGTCTGCAGGATGCAACTTCCCTAGTTCTCTCTCCTGCTGGGGCCCAAAATGCCCCCCACCAAAGCTGTTTCTGGGGGATGGGGAACTCCCAGGGATAGTGTGATAGTGTGAGAGAGTTATATGAATATTTGTATAAAACAGTGTTGCACTTACCTGTAACAAGTTGCCTCTGTGCAGGCACACATTAGGACTGCACATATGCAGGCATCTGGCTGGAAAGATTTCTTAGCCTCTCTTTAGCCTAGCAACAGAGCAGGAGGAACCCATCTGGAGCTTCTCTGAGGTTGTTTTCCCACTCAAACGCTCACGTGCTCCAGGGGAGGAGCTACCCCTTTCCCTCAGTTCTCCTCTGAGCTGCTGCACTGAGTCTCAGATAATATTAACAAGAAGCTCACAGTGGGGCAGGAGGAGAGGGGGGATGTGTGTTTGCATAGAGACAACTCGATGAACAACAGTTACAGGTAAGTGCCACCAGTGTTCCCTCTAAGCTGAGTTAATGTGAGCTAGCTCACAGCTTTTTAGCCTCTGGCTCACAGATTTTTGTCTCAGCTCAAGAAGGATGACTCCAGAACAAACTAATTTATGCAGTGGCCAAATCACTTGCTCATAATTTTAATGCCATTAGCTCACAAAGCAGAATTTTTGCTCCGAAGACCCCACAGTTTAGAGGGAACATTGAGTGCCACCCTGTTTTCATTGTTGTTGTTCTGTGCAGTCTCACACTGGAAGACTAGCACGCTAACTTACCAGGACGCGGGGTGAGCACATCACTGAAAAAAACAAATGCAAGGCTGCTGTTCTCACTGACGTCTCTTTTTCTATTTTGTTGTCCATGGAGTAGAGGAATGCTATCGTTGAAGGCCAGTCTTGGACCTTGACCCTGATCTGTACCTTTTATGTTGAGGAGGTTGGGAAAAGGATCTTTGAGGATACTGGGGTGATTGATAGTGATAAGGGTGCTGATAGCCTTGATAAGAGGTTTGGTATTTGGGCTTGTAGGCCGAAGGGGAGCCGTAGGTGATGCCAAAAGATCGGGTGGTTTGTTGGTTCTTCTTGATCTGTTGTACGAATTTGGCAGTTTTAACAGAGAATAATGAAGACTCCTCAAAGGGTAATTCCTCTATTCTGGATCTTGTGCCAGGAGGGTGAGCAGCTGAACAGTTATTCTGTTGTAAGTTGCCCTGAGCCTACTCATACGGAAGGGTGGCCTAGTAAATCGAATTTAGTAAATAAATGAATAAATAAATTGAATGGAGCTAGGCATGTCTCCATAAGACTACTGATGAAACCATAGCATGAACTGACGAATCAGCAGCGTGTCTGCCAGTGTTTCTTTGTTGTTTTGAAATCTCAGGGCTTTGGTCTGGATCACCTTAGCTAGGGATTTTTTTCTCTTCAGGAAGATGTTCAAGATAAGGTGAGAGTTTTTTTCCATGATTGCCTGATAATTGGCTATTCTTACGTTGAGTAAGGAAGAGGAGTAGGTCTTATGACTCAGAGCATCAATTTTATTGCCTTTATTGTCAGCCAATGTGCAGTGGAGGCCCACCCTCTGCTTCGCTTGCATTTCTTCAGCTATGAGAAAGATGGTGCAGGCTGGGTAAACAGGAATGGGCACCCCTCCTGTTGAACTCTGTACATATTCTCCACCCTGCGAGAGCTGGCAGGGATGAAGGAAAGTTTGTCCCAAATGGACTTGGCCATGCCCAAAATGCCCTCCAATGGGGGGGAAGGAGACTATCCCAGGGGTATCAGAATAAAGATGGCCTAGGATTTTGTCCCTTGGCTTCATGTCAATTGAAATAATTTGAATGCCTAAGGACATCTGGACCATTTGTTCCAAATAAAGTTGGAGGTTGCCACTGGCGAGACAGGATCATGGTTCCCGACAGTGTCATCTGGAGATGGATCGGACAGTAGACTCAAGCTGGCTACTGAACAAAACTCCTCCTCAGAATCGGAGTCTGATGTAGAAGGATGGGCAGGAGACATCCATCAAGGTGGTGCTGAGGGCTTAGTTCTAGATGTGAAATGTCTTGGTTCTGACCGAGGCTGATACTGGTCACCCCACTCCTGTGGGAATGGGGAAGGATAAAATAAGGGACAGTGCAGCCAAAGTTCTGAAGGAAAGGCTTGTGGCCATGATGGGGGCAGAGTTGGAGTTAACAGAACTAAAGGTAGGTTCTCAGGTAAATTGACTTGTTCCGCAACCACTTCACTTTCGGAGAGTAATGGAGCTGGGGAGTGTAAACCTGGTGAAGGTATATGTGGTATGTGCAGCTCAGTTGGATCACATGGAGGCACTGGATCTGAAGGCTCTCCTCAGTTTCATCAAAACTAAACAAACTAAATGATGCTGTGGATCCGCTGAAACCAAACAATGCCTTTCTTTATGTTTCGTCTTAGCTTTATGCTTCTAAGGCAGTTCCAATGAGGACTCCATTGGGCCTGCTTCAGGGAACCTTGATTTTCTACGCCTTGCATCTGATTGCGGAACCGGCAGAATGGAGATCACTGGGGTTGGATGGGAAGGATGGTCCTCATGTGTAGCAGATCTTGACGTCGAGGGAGGAACGTGTTCCACTGGGGCAGACGATTTAGCTGCTGGGTCAATGGAACCTGATAAAGCCCTCCCATAAAGCAGGCTTAAGGCATGATCTGTCAGGGCCTTGGGGGTGAAGTGTTGGTAGACCCTGCAGGCTGCCACGTTATGGCTTTCCCCCAGATGTAATAGACATAGGCTGAGTTCAGACTGGCAGTTTGCCCCGCTATAACCTTGTTGCAGCAACGTTTTAAAAGCTGATTAAAGGGGGTATTCACACAGGCACATCTGCCTGGCATTCCCCACCCGTAGACAACCTGTGCTGTTCTGCTTTGCTCCCACATTTAATAGATACCTCATAAAAGTGGTAGCAAATCCCTGAAGAGTGCCTTTATGCTACATTTGTCCGCTTCCTGGCAGTGTGAACACTAGGCAGAAATGCCGGGAGCAACCCGCATTGCGCATAAGGGAGCAGCGATATGATTGGCTGTGCTCCGCTCTACTGCCCAATGAGGTTCCAGCACAGCGGGATCCTCCCCAAATCGGCTGGATGCCTATGTGTGTATGGGTGCATGAACACATGAGCGCTCATGCACTCATACACACACAGGCATCCAGCCAATTTACCAGGAAAAAGCCGTTTACAACTGCGCCTCCAGGCCAGCAGTCTGAATGCTCCTGTGTGCCTCCTCCCGGTATGCTCCCGCATCAGCCCGAGCTGTGTGACCGGGAAAACCCGGAACAGTTTATTCTGGGGCTTTTTTGCCACGACTGGCTCCCGCTGCAAATTGCCAGTCTGTCCTCAGCCGTAAGGAGTGTTCGTCTGTGCTTGTCATTTTGGTGGCACACGATGAACATTTCTTGAAAAGGGATTTCTATGATATAATTCCAGCTGGAGAAAACCAAGAACAGAAGCTCTATACCCCAAAGGAGAGAAGCTAGAACTATCTTCACAGAATGGCAGCAAAGAATGAACTGAGGGAAAGGGGAAGCACCTCCCCTGGAGCATGTGGCCGTTTGAGCAGGAAAACAGCCTCAGAGAAGCTCTGGATGGGAGGGGCTCCCTCTTGCTTTGTTGCTAGGCTAAAGAGAAGCTAAGAAATCTTCTCAGCAGCTGGCCTGCGACTGCGCAGTCCCAATGTGGGACTGCAGAGAACAATGACAATGAACAAGCTGTACTGGGAGAGAAATTGGCAAAGACTGTCCCCTCTCGTGCCTGCAGAACTTTGAAGTGTGATACAAGCCAAAGTCTGGTTCTTCTTGAGTTTACTATCTGTGTATCCCATTCTCATAAAAAGGTATTGAATGGCTTTTATAAAATTGGACACATTTATTGGGAATATTACAAAGTAAGGAACACATCAGTCTTGTAAAAATACAGATATTCACAGGCATCAGATTATTTTGGAAAGAATTAACTGTGTGCCAAGACAGTGGTATGTTCTCAGAAAAGGAGCCACAGTTAACGACAACTTAATGGCATTGCACTTTGAACAAAAAGTGTTGAGATTAGTAGCTGCTGGCATATAATATAAGCAAAGCAGGATTTTTGGGCAAAGACCCACCACATCTGTTCAAGCATTGTAATCCAGTGATTTGTGAAAGTGCAACACAAGGACAACATGGCCCACAAGATGCTACTTTAGCTAAGTTCATGTAAGGCATTTTTATGCAACTCAGTGTAGCTACATCAAGTAGCTGTTGATGGACCTGCCTGCATTGTCAGTACTAACAAAGCTGTGGTACAAGCAGGACGTACACAGTAAGAGCAATCACCTGACAAAACTGGTGGTCAGGGAAAAGAAGGAAGCCCTGGGGCAGGAGTAGGCAGACCTTCTGGCCAGAGTGCCAGTAAAACAATTTCTGCCTCTGAAGGGGTTGATGAGCTGGCAAACAATAAAAAAGAGTGGGATGGGTATATTGACAACGGAATTGAAGCAAATTGAGCCATAGTTTCTCGGGAAGCTTCTACACCCTGAAGCTTTGGAGAACTGCTGTCATTAAAGGTAGATTATATTGACAATAAATAAGTTGACTCCGTGTAAGGCAGTGTCCCATATTCATATTATTACTTTAGAAGGTAAGAGGAAGGAATAGGGGACGAAAAGAAAGACTAGGAGAGAGAACGGGCTTTCCAGAACTGCAAAGAGCTAGGGACTTCAAAGGCAGGAGGAATGATTTCTAATAATCAACTAAACTGACTGCTGGAAATTAGTTCTAATCTGTTGTTAGTGCTATAATCTAAATTGCTGACAATGTACAAGTGTTATCAGTGTGAACTGTGGTAATTAAAATATGACAACTGTTAAATTCCGTGGATGTAATAAAATTCAGTCTCATGGAATGCAACAGAATTAACAACATAGTTAAATCTCATTGTTTTCAATGGATCTAAATGTGTTCAGGGGCTGCGGTGGTTTAGTGGTTAAGACACTGAGCTGCAGACCGGAAGGTCTGTAGTTTGGCAGTTCGAGACCCTAGTGCTGTGTGACGGAGTGAGTTCCCGTCTCTGATCCAAGCTCCTGACAAAATAGCAGATCAAAAGCAAGAAATTGCAAGTAGATAAATAGGTACTGTTTCGGTGGGAAGGTAACAGTGTTCCGTGAGCCTCAGTGTTTAGTCATGCTGGCCACATGACCACGGAAATGTCTTTGGACAGCACTGGCTCTTCAGCTTGAAAACAGAGATGAGCATCGCCCCCTAGAGTCAAATTCAACTAGCTCTCGAGCAAGGGAAACCTTTACTTTTAAATGTGCTTGATCTGATCTAGATTGCATAACATGCTTTAACAGCGTAAGTATTGCATGAGTATGATAGTTATTTACTCCTTACCTTTAGGATTAATTCCAAGCCATACCCTTTTAGTGACAAAGTAATGTTGTTTCAAGTATGTGGTAACAAATGTATTTTCTTTTTCATCCTTTATAGTCAAAGGTGTTGCAGAACGGTCTAATGGTAGAATATAGTTCAAAACAAAACAAACATGTTTAGAGCCATTCCATATTTAAATTTCCTAAAATAGCTATGCAAGTAATCTAAGAAAGACTCTAAAAGACACTGAAACAATCTGTTTATCAGCAGGAGTGTAAACCAAAATTTTATTTTTAATTTTTTTCCTTTAAGATTTATTTTAAAATAGTTATTACACATGTTCATTTTCCTTCCTTCCTTCCTTCCTTCCTTCCTTCCTTCCTTCCTTCCTTCCTTCCTTTTTCTATTAAAATGGACACACATTTCTAGTATTTCTAAAATTTTGTATCCATGTAGATTTTATTTAGTTATTTAGAAAATTTTTATGCCACACCTGCACAGTCTTGCTCGACTGTTTATTAAACACCCCATACCAAAACCATAAGTTATCAATATAAAAATAAAACAAGTAATTACAAACAAGCCAGAGACATAAAAACAGCATGAAGTTATCCATAAAACAGACCTTCAAATGCAACCAGATCATAAAACAGCTAAAAAGATAAACCCTCTAAGTTAAAAGGCTGGGGTAAAAAGAAATGTTTCCGCTTTGCAGCTAAAATACATTATGGTAGGTGCCAGGCGAGCTTCAAGGAGGAGGGCATTTCAAAGGTGAGGTGCCACAACTGAAAATGCCCTCCTTCTCTTTGCTACCCACCATATCTCTAAAAGTGGAGGCACAGAGGGCAGGGCTTGGGAGGCAGATCTTAACTGGTGGGCTTAACATTATGGTAGGTGGCAGCCCTTCAGAAAACCTGGCCTCGAGCCATTTCAGGATCTAAAGGTAAAAACCAGTAACTGAATTTTGCCTGGAAACAAATGAACAGCCAGTGCAGATCATTCAGCACAGGGGTTATATCATCGCTGTAACCAGCCCCTGACTAGATTGTCCGTCGTATTTTGGACAAACTGAAGTTTCTGGACTGTTTTCAAAGGCAGGCCCGCTTACAGTGCAGTACAGTAATTTACCCGGGACGTAACCACTAGGGATGGGCACATGCCTCATCACAAACCTGATTTTGTCATGAACATTGCCTGATTTGTGAGCCGTGGTTTATGAGGTCATATCTCCCACAAAGCAACGTGCTTTTCACAGAGGTCCATGCAGTTCTTGGTGGCAGTTCATGAGTAGAGGTGTGCACGGAGAAAAATATTGGCATTTTTTGGGTTTAGATAAACCAACCCCAAAAAATATTGGTAAATGCTGATATTCCTGAATCCCAGTATCAGTATTATACTGGGATTCAGGAAATATTCAGCATTGCTGAAAATATTCAGCAGTCATTTGAGCTGTGTCCGTTTCACTCCTCCTTGGCTTCCAAGCCTAGGGGGAGTGAAACTGACCTGCTCTCCCTCCCATTTGCTAAGGTGCACTAGCTGAGGAAGCGAAGAGGAGGCATTTAAAGATGCTTTCCCAATCTTTCTTTGCTTCCCTAGCTTGTCTGCCAAGGCAGGCCAGCTAGGAAAGCAAGAAAGATGGGGGAAACATTTTTAAATGCCTCCCCTTTGCTTCTCCAGCCAGACTTGCAAGGGGAAGCAAAAAAGAAAAAATGGGGGAAGCATCTTTAAACGTGTCCCCTTCGCTTCCCCAGCCAGCCTGCCAATCTTTCTTTGCTTAAATTTTAAACCCATAAGAACATAAGAACATAAGAGAAGCCAATGTTGAATCAGGCCAATGGCCCATCTAGTCCAACACTCTGTCACACAGCAGCCAAAAATACCAGGTGCCATCAGGAGGTCCAGCAGTGGGGCCAGGACACTAGAAGCCCTCCCACTGCTGCCCCCTCCAGCACCAAGAATAGAGTGCATCACCTGCCCCAGACTGAGAGTTCCCATCTATACCCTATGGCTAATAGCCACTGATGGACTTCTGCTCCATATGTTTATCTAATTCCCTCTTGAAACTGTCCATGCTTGTAGCTGCCACCACCTCCTGTGGCAGTGAATTCCATACGTTAATCACTCTTTGGTTGAAGAAGTACCTCCTTTTATCTGTTCTAACCCGACTGCTCAGCAATTTCATGGAGTGCCCACGAGTTCTTGTATTGTGAGAAAGGGAGAAAAGTACTTCTTTCTCAACCTGCTCAATCCCATTCATAATCTTACAAACCTTGATCATGTCACCCCTCAGCCATCGTTTCTCCAAGCTAAAGAGCCCCAAGCGTTTTAACCTTTCTTCATAGGGAAGGTGTTCCAACCCTTTTATCATTCTAGTTGCCCTTCTCTGCATTTTTTCCAATGCTATAATATCCTTTTTGAGATGTGGTGACCAGAACTGTACACAGTATTCCAAATGAGGTCGCACCAATGATTTATACGAGGGCATTATGATAGTGGCTGATTTGTTTTCAATTCCCTTCCTAATAATCCCCAGCATAGCATTGGCCTTCTTTAATGCAGTTACACACTGTCTTGACATTTTCATTGAGTTATCTACTACAACTCCAAGATCTCTCTCTTGGTCCGTCTCTGCCAGTTCAGACCCCATCAACATGTATTTATGTTTAGGATTTTTGGCTCCAATGTGCATCACTTTGCACTCGGCCACATTAAACCCCATTTGCCACGTTGACGCGCACTCACCCATCCTCGACAGATCCCTTTGGAGTGCCTCACAATCCTCCCTGGTTTTCACCACCCTGAACAACTTTGTGTCATCTGCAAATTTAGCCACTTCACTGCTTACTCCCAATTCCAAATCGTTAATAAACAAGTTAAAAAGCATCGGACCGAGTACTGATCCCTGTGGTACCTCACTGCTTACCACCTCCACTGAGAAAGTTTCCCATTTATACTCACTCTCTGTTTCCTATTTATAAGCCAGTTTTTGATCCACAAGAGGACTTGTCCTTTTATCTACCTCACAGCACAACACCCACCTCATGGACCAAAATTTACCTCATAGCACAACACCCACTTCATTGGCCAACATCCACCTATGCAAACCTGTACATCGTCAAACACCCACCTGTACAAGCAAGTTCATTTTACTGCACCCAAGGTTTCCCCATCTACAGCAACAACGTTCACAATGAGGAAGCGTGTGGGTGACTGCCTCCCGGGCTGAGGGGAAGGTTTGGCCACCCGCAGAATCCATCTCCACAACACTGAGGAGGCAGGCAATACTCAGACACACCCCCCCGCCACTCCTCACCAAATTTGGAGGGCAGGTAGAAGAGCATCCCAGGAAGGTCTGTGAGTTAGATGCCTCTAACTTGCACAGGGGCTGTTCGACAGACTTCTCCTGAACTTACGGCTGTGATTTCTTGAAAGCACTTTCCTGGGGGCACCTGTTTTGGGGGGCCACTACTTGGCCCCCCACAGCCAGTCCTCACCAAACTCGGAAGGCAGGTAGAGGGGCATCCTGGGGAGGCCCTCTGTGAATCTGATGCCTCTAGCTTGTGTGTGGGGGCATTTCACACACTCCTGAACCTGTGGCTATGATTTCCCCAGGCAGCACTTGGGCACCTGCTTTGGGGGGTGGTAACTCAACCCCCCTAAATCCAATCCTCACCAAACCTGGAGGGCACGTAGAGGAGAGTCAACAGGAGACTCGCTGTGAGTTTGGCATCTCTAGCCCGTAGAGAGCTTCTCTGACACATCACGAACCTCACAAAATGAACTGGTTTGGTAAACAGGAAGGTTTGTGAAGCTTCATGAGACCTCATGAACCAGGATGAAACTCCCATTTTCCTGGTTTGTGCCCATCCTTAGTAACCAAAGCATGGATTCTTGCTTTGTACTCTTTACCCTTGGGATCTTCTCTGCAAATTTTCAGTAGATGGCGGAAGCATCTCCTTTTATAGGCAAATACCATTCTCACTTGCAGAGCAGCCAGAAAGAAGTACTTTATATCCCCAGAATGTTAGGAGGAAGACAGAAAGGGCAATAAATCATAGTTTTTTTTTTAAGTACTCAGCATGAACAGTAAAATAGCACTGCTGTGTGTGCTTCTAATACAGTGATTGTTGGAAACATTGTACACAGAAATATTATCAGTGCTAACTTCATTTGATGTCAGCATCAGTAGACTGTAGGTTGGTCAGTGTGTTCTCACTTATTACCGACTCACTCTTAACCCTTTTCTCCTCCTGCTTTGTATTGCTTTGTTGATCTGTTAACTGCATCAGTGAGATGCCAGAATACTTTGGATATAAGCAGGGAAGGTCATCACTTTTAAGGCTGTTAATTTTGTAAGTAAAATTCTGTATAACTATATTAATGAATGGGTGTATTTGGCTTGGTTTTTAATTAGTTACTATCTGATCACACATCCTTAGGGTCATCATCAAAGGGCGTGGTTATCACAAGAGACAGCTCAGAATCAAAAGGATACATCAGAGCAAACATTCTAAAGGAAACTATGGATGTTCTATAACAAATAAGGTAACAGAATTGAAACATACCAAGCTTCCGGCAGACTTTTTCAGCCTCTTCGGCAGTGTATATTGAAAAATTGTAAAATTTTACATCAAATGCATAACAATAATCATTATATAGTATCCACCGTGATGCTCCACTAGTAGTTTTTGGACAAGTTGTGAAATCTTCAATTTGCTTTGACTGTATTTCTGTATGAAATACAAATACTGTTATTTACACCACCATCATGCATGAGACTTCTTTGTCACCAGTATACATGCTGCCGAAGCGAGCACACTTGTCACCAGTAAACTGGTTAAGGATTATTGTTCAAGATTTAAAATAAAGAAAAAAAAACCTGTGATGAGCTACAATTAACATCATACGACTGCATCATAGGAAATCCTGATATGCTCTTTATTGCAAGCCAGTTTGGTGTAGTGGTTAGGAGTGCAGACTCTAACCTTGGAGAACTGGGTTTGATTCCCCACTCCTCCACATGCAGCTGCTGGGTGACCTTGGGCAAGCCACAGTTCTTTCAGAGCTGTTCTCTCGAGAGTGGTTCTCAAAGAGCTCTCTCAGCCCCACCTACCTCACAGGGTGTCTGTTGTGGGGAAAGGAAGGGAAGGAGATTGTAAGCTGCTCTGAGACTCTGAGTGAAGGGTGGGGTATAAATCCAATCTCATTCTTCAGACTGGAAGCACTTACATACACAAAGCTGTGTCGGAATTTCTGCAGCCATTTCTGCTGTCCTCCATCCCCATCTCCCCCCCCCACCACACAAAGGGGAAAATGTGGCTGTGGAGATCACTCAAATATCCATAAGAACATCTTCCACTCCCCTCTCCCCCAATGCTGCAGTATGGGGAAAATACGTACAGGATAAACAACTCTCCCTAACTCAACAGGATGTAGCAATATGTCCCTATTGGTCATAAACCCTTACAACTGAGGTAAGCTTTTGACATAAACTACTTAAAACAACAAAGTGTGCTGCCATCTATGCAAATGAACACAAGGCAGTCTGTTCCATTTTTTGTTACTGGTGGCCAAACTCATGATTTATTGATCCTTGTACTAAAAGAGTCCAGGCAAGTGGCAGGCCACGTAATAATAGAAAGCTGCATTCCAGTGCAACTGCCTACAAGAAACGTGTAAATACTGGGTGGGATCTAAGAATCCATTAGAGGTCTTTGCCCCTTTCCCCTCCTCCCCAGCAGCCATTTCTGACCCCAGAAAAGGTAATTTTCAAGGTTGTCAGATCTGAGTGAAATAGTAGCTGCATGAATTGGTGGGTTGCAATGAGGAGGGAAACCTTGAGCTGGATGGCCCAGGTTAGCCCAGTCTCATCAGATCTCGGAAGCTAAGTAGAGTCAGCCCTGGTTTGTACTTGGATGGGAGACCACCAAGGATGTCAAGGGTTGCTATGCAGAGGCAGGCAATGTCAAAGCACCTCTGTTCATCTCTTGCCTTGAAAACCTACAAGGTTGCCATAAGTTGGCCTTGACTTGACAGCACTTTCTACCACTAACAAGGAGGGAGAAGGGGTGGAATTGTCCTTCTTGCCTCTCCTGTCAATGGAGCTTCCACACAGGTCCCATAACCCTGGGAATCAACCTTCCTCATTCTGGAAATGGCTGCCGGGGGCAGGGAGGTTTGCAAAGGTCCAAGATCCCTGTATGAGCAGATTGCTGGATCCAGCCATATGAACTGATTACACAATCTATTTCCAGATGTGTACACTTACTGAACACCAAGTAAGAAGGGATACCTGATGCATGGGCTATTCTATACCCATGGCTATTGTACTCCCATGCCTCTCATCTGGGTGCTTTCACACACACTAAACAACTCACTTTCAATCCGCTTTCAACGCACTTTGCAGCTGGATTTTACTGTGTGAAATGGCAAAATCCATTTGCAAACAGTTGCTGAAGTGGACTGAAACTGCGTTATTTATCATGTGTGGAAACAACCGTACTGACACACAAAGAGGAAAAGGGTGCTTTAAGTGACATTACATTTGATTTTGATCTCAGCTTGTGACTATCAAGATACCAAAAAACCCAGAACTGAATGCAGACTTACCTTTTGATGGGGAGTAGCAAATAGCTCCTTCAAGAACATCTGTGCACTTCATATGACTCCAAAACCCATTAATGTTCAAAAAAACACAGTTTCCAGGAAACTGCGAGGTCTCATATTCCCAAGGTTTGTAATCAAATGAGCTTCCATCAGACCATTCAAAATCAGACTCATTCATCTGAAAAAGGTAGTAAAATTCAGTCTGAATGGGAGTTGATGTCACTCTTACTTTTAAGAAGCACTAGGACAGTGATGTTGAAACTTTTAGAGACTAAGTGCCCAAACTGCAACCCAAAACCCACTTATTTATCGCAAAGTGCCAACATGGCAATTTAACCTGAATACGCTAACTAGGGCCCTGCCCCCCCAGTGTTCCCTCTAAGCTGAGTTAGTGTGAGCTAGCTCACAGTTTTTTAGCCTCTAGCTCACACATTTTTGGCTTTGCTCAGGAAGGATGGCTCCAGAGCCAACTAATTTATGCAGTAGCCAAATCGCTCGCTCACAACTTTAATGGCAATAGCTCACAAAGTAGAATTCTGGCTCACAAGACTCCACAGCTTAGAGGAAGCATTGCGTGACCCCTGCTCTATGCTCAGAAAAGGACAAACAACAACAACAAACACAACCCTCCAGGTTCCCAGGCCAAACTGGCCTGGAGTACAATTGCTTCCTGAACTTTTTGTAACAGTGCTACCCAATTACCTGTGTGGAAACAACACCCTCTCAGATAATTCAGTTTTGCATGGTTGGTGGAAAGCCAGGAGAGGGGGAGCCTTCCTGACCTCCTCAGCTATGCTTGAAGAAGACTTCACTGAATAATATAAGTAAGTCATCTTAATTAAGTAGACATTTTGTTAAACTGTGAGGAACAACCTCCTCAACTATTACTTTGAATATTATAATTTTTCCCCCCTAGATGCCTCCATTCCCATCATAAAGTGACCAAATTATCAGGAGCAAGACCAAAGATATCCAATTTTCAACATCCAGATACTTGGAGCATTGCCCCGTCCCCCATGCTCAAGCCTCTCACTGTCTGCTGTCTGTTGGTATCTGGTGCTGGAATGCATCTTCCTTTATACTTAAACCACCAGCTGGGGGAGAAAACCCTTCCATAACTGCAAGCAGGCGCAGATACAGACTTATTTTATTTTTGCAGAACTGAAGAGTTGCCATAACCATGACCTCATTCCAGTCATCTGGAAGGGTATCTTGCTGGTGCACCAAGGCTCTCAGTTAGCAGGTCTGAGACATTTATTGCTGTGCAGGAAAACCCTGGATCAGTTGGGAAAGCAGCAGGTACAGCAGCGATGCGAAATGCAGAGAACCGGGGCTCCCCTTCAGGGCACTTTTGAACGCTCACACGCGCCACAAAGCCCAGTCCCGGCGAAGCAGAGTTGAAGAGAGTTCTTCTCCCACCGCCCCCTCCTGCTTTGAGGGAGCCCAGCCTTTCCTGTCCCGACCCTGCAAGAGGATTGGACGGTGGAAGAAGGGAGCCCCCACCAGCTTTTCCATTGGCCAGACGCACTGATGGACTGTTCAGAGGATGCCTGGGGAAAGGCGCACACGGGGGGGGCGTCAGTATGCCTTCACCGGAGGGTCTAGCTGAGCCAGGACTGAGAAAAGGAAGACTCTTTGCAAGGTGCAGGTTAAGGCGGGGGGGGGGGGAAGGAAGCATCACCCCGGTGGGAGCAACTGTGGCCCTGTGTTCCTCTGGCTTTCTAGTAACGAAATCTGTGTTGGGGCGACGGCATGCAGGCCCACAGAAAGGGCTCTGAGTGCCCCCTCTGGCATGCATGCCATAGGTTCGCCACCACTGCACTAGAATAAATAGGCAGCATGGCTAGTATTTTAGGGCTTGTCACATGCAGGGCTTGTTACAGTCACATTCACTTTCAGATTCAGAGTCCTGTACAAAGTAGACTGCGGTCTAGGGATAATGTATTAACACCCAAATCAAATTAGAGATACCGGTCCCCAGGTGGGGGCAGGGGAATCCCCTGATTTTGTGGGCTCCTGCCCACTGGTGGCCAGCTGGCCAGTGGAGGGAAGCCCCACCCGCAAGAGCAACCACCGGCGGCCACCCCTCCTGCGATATTTAAAGGGCCCTCTGGCTGATCAGCGGGAGCATGTGGCCTGCTGATCAGCTGGAGGGCCCTTTACATTTTGCAGGAGGGAGAGGGGTAAATTCGCCACTGGAGTTCAGGCATGCGCAGCCCCCACTTCTTGTAAAAATGGTCCCTTTAATGGTTTACAAGTAGTGTGTGTGGGGGGGCCTGAACTCCAGTGGCAAATTCATTGCTTGGAGTCCAGGTGTGTGGGATGACTTCCGTATGACATCATCACATTGGGGATGTCCCTGCCCCCTCCAGGAATGCCCCCCAAGTCCCCTGCCGGCGAAGAAGAAGGACCTGGCAACCCTAAATCAAATTCACTTCACGTTTTAATATTGCTGTAACTAATCCAAATTGCAGAATGAATTATTGACTAGGCCAGTAAGACAAGATACAGCAAGGAGGATGAATCCGAAATCTTTCAGTATATTTAATCATTCCTTAAAAGTATTACATTAACTTGGGAGGGATTCCTCCTGGAACATTTCCTATATAGAAATCCCACCCCCACCCGAAACGCTGGTAGGGAAAAAGGCAGGTATCCACAATAGAGAAGGAAAACAGGAGTGGTAGACTACATTTAAATAAAAATAAAGAATATGCTTGAGGAGAGCTAGTATGTTGCCTTGGTGCCATTCCTTCCAACATTTTCGTCCCAGCCCAGCTGTCATCTGATATCAGAGCTAAGCTGAGTAAATAATGTTTTTCTGTTGTTGTGGCATCAAGTCACAGCTGACTAATGGCAATCTGTAGGGTTTTCAAGGCAAGAGACATTCAGAGGTAGTTTGCCTTTGCCTGCCTTCATGTCTCAAGCACTGAAATGTAGTAAAGCAAGCTGCGTGAGAGGGCAGTCTTTAGCTCTCCTCATTTGCATGTTCCACCCTCCTTCCTGGGTTGTAGTGGTGATAGTGAGGGGATATTGATTCAGGCTGCACTCCTAGGCACTGTTACTAAATTCCATTGATCATGCAGGGACTTCCAAGTAAACATGCATAAACCACGATTATAACCACTCGACTACCACACTATGCGATGTGAGAATGAAAGAGAAGGGTAAAAGGGAGGGAGGGAAACCAACCAAAACTGAGTAGTTTTCTACCTTAGGATTAATCTACAAGTTACATTTTTTGCCAAGCCGGATCTAACATGTTTTCTCTGCAGTCACACAGCAGCTATGGAGAAGTCACTGTTAAAATTGTGCTCAATTCTGGGGCTCAATTCTGCTTGGAACTGCAGTGTGAGTGGAGAATGGTGTTTTCCCGTGGCAAAAGGGACCCAAGCTGGAAATTATTTGCCTAACTTTGGAGCTGCATGTGCTCAGAATACTCCATGCATAGCTTCAAAAATTATGCAAATAACTCCTTGCTGGGGCCATTTAGGCTCTGTAAAACACCAGCAGGGAAGGCAGGTCACTCTCCTCACTTGACACCACAATTCTAAGCAGAACTGGGCTTCTAGTTTTCCATTGTGGCTCCAGCTCTGTGGAATGGGCTCCCTGAAGAGGTGAGGGGGCCACTTCCCTGGAGGTGTTCAGGAGGAACTGCAATACCTGCCTGTTTGCCAGGGCTTGTGTATTGGCAAGATGGCATTGAGCTAGCAGCATTTGCTCATCTTGCTCCCAAACCCTGTTTTATTTTGGTTATTTAGGTCCTATTTAGGTCTATTTTATCTTTAGCTATGCTGAACTGAATAAATTAGATTGGCCATCTGGAGACACTGATTTTAACAACAACTGGCCACTTACTTCAAGAGCTGAAATACCAGGCGATACTAACAAGCATTTACTCTGGACACCTGGAAGCTTACCAGCTCATATTTAGTAAAATACTTGGTGTTTGCCAGGGCTTTTGAAGGGGTTTAAATGGCAAAGCATCTTTTAATGGGAGGGGGGTAGGGGAGGGATCTGGGGTTTGCTAGCTTATTTTTGGTTTTAGCTGGGAATGTTTAATAATCTGCAGACTTTAAAAATCCCTTTCTCTGCAGCTGCTTTGTCAGGTCCCAGGAACCTCAACCCAACTCACCCAAAAATGTAACATGGAGCTTAGCCTTCACACATAGCAAATTTCCCACCCTCCATCTATTAGCACAGGTCAAACTTACATCATGACTGGATAAACCAAGCCACAGTGAAAATCCATCATGCTTTACAGTGTCTTCTAGAAACAAGTGTTGTGATTCATCGTGTATACTAGCTAAATCGCTTCCATTTTGCTTGCATTCTTTCCATGCTTCGTACCAATTGAGCTTCTTTTGAAGAATCCAGTATGTGTTGTTTCCATATTGTTGCTTTTTAGGCAGCGGTGACTTGCTCTCTTTGGGCCCTATTTTGATATTAAAAATATGACAAATGTTACGTCTCCCCAGTGCTCGCTCAGTATGTCTTGTTGCTTGAGGCCAGTTTTACTTCTACCTTGGATCTTGGTTGAGGAACTGGGACAGCTAATCCTCCTTACTTCCTGTCTTCCGAACCACTAAAAAAATTCCTCTTTCTTGCAAGATTGGCTGCCATTTTGGTTGCGCTGGTAGCCAAAGTGAGGGCCAAGTTCTCATGAGAGGAAAACCCTATAGGACTTGTGTGGCTTATCACTCTGTTTTTGAGGCTGGGAAAGAGGGAATAAGGAGGACTAGCATCTCTAGCCCCTGGGAGATGGGTGGCTGGGAGGCTGGCACAGATGAGCAGGTGGGTTGTGGCCCTCCGAAATCCACTGCTTGAAAGAATGATCACAGTTGGCCTCATGGTATGCCAGTAGATGTTCTGAAATGCAATCCAAAATTGATATACCACTTACCCATTTCTATTTTACAGACAAGGACACTGTAGTGATGAAATCGCATGGGTATCCACTTCTCAGTGTAATAGTAAATATCCCATAAACCATCCAAGTTAACACCGGCAACAAAATTATTATTCCTTACGGAAGGTCTCCCTTCTCTCCACTTATTGAAAGACAGATGTGATTCATCATACCACTTTAGAAGCGTATCTATGGAAAATACATGAAGAGATTCTGTATAGAGATTTGTTTTTAAAATTACAACACTGCAGATAACATATCCCCACCTAGCATGAACAGATTTCTAAGTTTAGAAGAGAAGGGATATCTATTTATTAACTTCATTTATACCCCATCTTTCAGCCCAATGGCGACACAAAGCAGCTTACATTGTTCCACTTGCCTTCATTTTATCCTCACAATCGGAGAGGTAGGCTCGGCTGAGGGTGTTTGACTGGGTCCAGCAAGGTTCCATGGCAGAATGGGGGTCCCAACCTTGGTCTCCCAGATCCCAGTCTGATACTTGAACCTCTCCATCACACTGCTAAGAAGATTCCTGGTGTAACAGATCAGTGGTCCATCAAGCATTCTGTTTCACACAGCAGACAAACCCTTGCCCTGGATGGCCCACAACACAGAATTGCTGCCAAGGCTTTCCCTTGATGTTGCCTTCTAGCACTGATACACAGAGGTTTACAGCCTTTAAATATGGAGGTTCTCTTTAGTCATCTTGGTTAGTAGCCATTGATGGACCTCTCCTCCACAAATCTGTCTAAGCCCCTTTTAAAGCCATCTTAAGTGCATGGCTATCATTATGTCTACTGACAGTGAATTCCACAATTTAATTTCTGGTTGAGTAAAGAAAGAGTTCCTTTTGTTAATCCAGAGTTTATTACCCATCAATTCCATTGGGTGTTCATGTTGTCTGCAATTTGCATGTGGTAATTTTTTTTGAAGCAGGTTTGTTATTTTTGAAACAAAATATCAAAATCAACTATCAACTATTAAAATCAACATATACACACACATATACATACATACACATATATACACACTCATAATCAATTTATATCAGAATTTTAAATTAGTCAGATAAAACTTTGAAAAAAATAAGGAACCAGAAAATTAGAAATTTCTGCTTTTTCAGCAAACCATGGGCTTGCTACAAACCCGAATATATCCAATTATCTGGCTGCATACCAGGTGAGAAGGGCGAGGGAGGAGATTACATAAGCAGGAGGGTTTCCCAGACTCATCCATGAGCAGCAAACCATGGATTACCATTACATTTATTTATTCTAAATAGCTTTTCAAGCATGGATCCCAAAATGGAGTTCAGTTCTTCATTTAAAATAATATAATCATAAACATAGCAACCAATTGAAATTCAACACCACACAGAATAGCATGATTTTCATGAAAAGCCTAGGCAAACAGAACATTGTTTAACTGAAGTGCCCTTAACACTGTTTTGTTGGATAAAGGCCTAGCTCTCTTCCTAACCCACTGAGCAGATGATCAATGCTGTCAACTCTGACAGTACTGATTACCAAGCCAGAAGATAAATAAGGGGAATCCTATCTCAAGATTAGTGAATTTTTCACTTCTGCCTGCCTAACTGGCAGTGTCACATATGATAGTTAATGTGCTATGAGTGCAGTTTGGATGCATTGGTCCTTTCCACACTTGTTTTTCATCCCTGCTTTTATCAGAGTTCAACTCGGGACACAATACCTTGCATTTATCCCTGGTTACAGCAGCATCCGTTTATCCTGGGACAAGTGCGGGGCAAAACCAGGGTGACCTCAATGTAATGTGGAAACAAAAAATACCCCGAAATAATTATAGGGGTGAACTCGAGTGTAGCGTAGAATGTAAAAATACCCCGAGATAATTACAGGGGTGAACTCACATTTAGTGTAGAATGTAAATTCGAGGACAGGGTTGAACCAGGATTTAAGGTCTAGTGTGGAAAGGATCATTTATTGTGAAAGGATTTCCCCCCCTTTTTATTCTAGTTATCACAGAATTCAAGGAAAAGTCTTAACTATAAAACTTGAATTTCTGTGTAATGGATAAATTAGTGCAAACTTCACAGCAGGAAGTATTTTATCTACAGCAGTTTAAGCTGAAATCCCCAGCTTCTGTTGATATTCTCCTGCTAGAATTGCACATAGTGCCTTTGTATCATGTACTTAGCTTTAAAAAATAGCGACTAAGTCATTCTGCAGCAAAAGAAAATTTGGAAGGTCAAATAATTTTTAAATTTCATCTTCTGAAAAAAAAACCCTGTGTTTGGGAAAACTCCCTTTGTCCCAATGTAATGAATAATCTGATGTGTAAAAATTTAAAAAGTTAGGCTGTGAAATAAATGAACACTATGCTGCTCTAAAGGAGTAATATTGTACAGTGGATATTAGGCAGGGCTCTTTTTTGTAGCAGGAACACCTTTGCTTATGAGGCGACATACCCCTAATGTAGCCAATCCTCCAAGAGCTTACAGTGGCCCCTGTAAGAAGAGCTCTGTAAGCTCTTGGAGGATTGGCTACATTAGGGGTGTGTCACCTCATATGCAAAGGAGTTCCTGCTACAAAAAGAGCCCTGGTTGTAGGATTGCCAGGTCCACCCTGGCCACTGGCGGGAGATGAGGGGCGCGAGGGTAGCCAGCTTCAGGTTGGGAAACTCCTGGAGATTTGGGGGTCAAGTTGGGGAGTATAGGGACCTCAGTGGGGTACACTCCACCCTCCAAAGCATCCATTTTCTCCAGAGGAACTGATCTCTGTAGTCTGCAGATGAGCTGTAAGTCCGGGGGATCCCTAAGGGGATCCCTAGGCCCCGCCTGAAGGCTGGCATCCCGTAGTGGGTTGGCTATATTTTGACTTGATAGAATAACTTACTTGTTGATGTCAGGAAGGTACCTATGATAATTCTGTTCCAGAATCCCTTATTTATTTAAAGGGGCATTTTTATGAAAGTAGGATGTTGACATTAGTTTTGCAGTATAAAGGTATACATGTGTGGCACCCTCTTTATTGGGGGGGGGGCTGTTTTTCCCTTTAAATGTGCTCTTTGCTTTTGTAAACTGGGTAGTTTCTGCTGCCACCAGGAATTTAAGGAATCCCAAATCTTCTCTCTGTTTATTTCGCTAGTAATGTGACCCAGGGTATGGCTCGCAGAGTTCTATGTGGTCCTGAGGAAGGATTTGAACTGAATTCTGGGTTATACTTAAACAAAATAGGATTTATTGAAATAAGAACTAAATAAGATGCTGGTTATCTGTAACTGGCTGAGTTCAGACTGGCAATTTGCCCCGCTATAACCACTTTCCAGCCGCGTTTCCCAAGCAGATTAAAGGGGGTGCTCACACAGGCACATCTGCCTGGCGTTCCCAACCTGTAGGCAACCCGTGCTGTTCTGCTTCACTCCTGTGTTAAAAAGATACCCGACAAAAGTGGTAGCAAACCCCAGAGAGCGCCTTTATCCCGTGTTATTCTGCTTCCCGGAAGAGTGAACGTGAAGCCAAAAAGCCAGGAGCAACCTATAGTGTGCGCCGGGTGTTTCCACGCATAAGGCAGCAGTGATCGGATTGGCTGTGCTCTGCTCTACTGCCCAATGTGGTGCCGGCACAACGGGGTCCACCCCAAATCGGCTGAATGCGCTTATGTGCATGAGCGCATATGCACCCATACATACATAGAGGAAAAAGCCGTTTAGAGTCTCACTTTTGAAGACATATATACTGCACTCTTTAAGATCCCACACAGAACTATCAGATCGCTCACTGACTGAACTCACTAACCGAACAATTCCAACTGACTTTTTTTCTAACTGACTTTTATATATCTGACTGACACCCACACAGATCCACACAGAACAACTCCTCCCACACTCTGTCATCCTCCAATCACACCACACTTGTCTCCCTCAATCACTCTTCTCTGCTATCACTGCACTCCAACCAAACATTTAAAGAGACACACACACTCTAAAACAAGGAATCATTACAACATGTTTAAGGTTTTATTTTGCTTTTTAATTGCATTTATTTTGGTTTTCAATTTGTTATTGTAACCCACTATTGAGTCCTTGGTGGATGAAGGCAGGTCAGAAATATAATAAACAAAAAAGGAATCACTCCACCCTGTCAGTTTGTTAGAAACGAAAGAAACTAAAACTTCATTTATGTCAAAGCAATGTGGAATGTCCCATCAGCTGAGCTCAAGCCCAGCAGAAATCAGGGTCCTGTCCCTTTGTGTCCTGTGGAGCTTTGGGATGTCAAAATCTTATAAGAACTATTTTGGCTACAATTCAGATAGCCTTGAAGAAAGCGAAGTTTCCCCAGAGCACTTCAGTGAGTGTATAGCCTTTATCCTGCTTTGTTTTAAAAAGCCATTTTTATTTATAATTATGTATTTATTTTAGCTAAACTGAATGTAGTCATTTCTCTCTACAAATAGAAGCTGGCTGGAAATACTTTTATTGCAATTTAGTCTCGATATGTTAAGACAGACAAGCACATAACGACAGATATAAAATAACTAATAACTTACCATTCTCATCATAAATTAGACCCAACCATACCCAGTGAGCGAGGCCGCTGAATAACTGAAGCTGCTGAACAACAAAACTATTTTCATTTTCATTCTTGATACTCAAGACAGAGGCATTGACATCTATTGGAGAAATTTTAAAGAAGTCAACAGTTTATTTACAATGAACTTGTCAACAAGTTTATGAAGTTAATTGTCCTAATCCTTTACTTAGTTGTTACTTTAAATGATTATGAATGCAAGAAAAGAAACAAAAATATTAGAATGTCACTCTCTCTTAGTTCTGTGGCTGTGGAACTGTCCAGCTGTCAATCAAAAGAAAGCTACCAGGGAAGTGTGGGGAGAGAACTAAGAGCCAGATTAGAAGATATTGAGACTGTGAGTCCACCATGGGGATGTGTCACCATTTCAGATTTTTTTTCCTTTTAAAATTGCTGTGGGGCCCCAAAACTGCTAGGGATGTGGTACCATCTAATCTGGCCCTAAGAGTGTTGCCACTGGGAGACAGAAGGGTGAAGTGCTTCATATCCCTTCCAGTGGAAGCTAGAAAGCAGTGGCCAAAGCATGGAAGGAGGGGCAAAGTAACCATCTGATCAACGCTGACAGTTGCCCCCTGATTCAGCTGCTGTCTTGAACCTCCCCTCTCTTACGGATCCCAAACTCCTCTCTCATGTGAGCACCATGACCTCTTACTGCCTCCTAGCCTTTATCTTGATGATCACATTTATGGCTTTCTCTTGGCTGCTGCTCTTGTAATCCTGTTTCTGGATCTGTTCAGGAATCATGTCAATCCATGTTCTATTTTAAGTACGATTAGTTAGTGTGCACAGGATTCAGCTCACTCATTCAAATGCTGGTTTGCCTCAACAAATATTGGTTTCACTGCCTTCTCCCTGTAGCTTAAGAGTGCATCACTGGAGAACAAACCAGGATTTAAGTCAGAGTGTGGGCATTCGTATATCCTTATGAAATGGCAGTTAAGATTACACAAGGTTAATAAATCAACTTCAGATCCTAACGAGGTCTCAGTAGGACCATTCCACAGACTAATCACACTCACCATAGTTAGTTTAATAAAAATCATGGTTTTGTGCACTGTCTGAACCGAGCCTGTATATAGAGTACAAACAAAGCTGGAGAAAACCAAGCTAAAAATCAGTTAAAGTGCCACAGCTATCTTACAATAAATGGCATAGCCATATATTAGAAAAAGACCCATGCAGGGCTTATAGACCAGATATGTGGTACACAACTGTGTGGAAAAACAGTAGTGTGACCAAGGGGCTCACTGAAATAGCTGCAGTAACCCGTACGACTATGACACAAGGAGGAAAAAAAGGAGCCTTGCATAATAGAACTGGCTGCTTGCTGGCTCCGTTATTCTGTACAGAGTCCTGTATTTGAGTAGATTAACACATTCAGACTATAAACAGGTTTGCAAGTACCCTTAGGTCTAAAAGCAATTAAAAATATCATACGACCTACAGAAGTACAAAAGAAGGAATTTAAATAGGAACTACTTACTCATTGTCTTGCATAAATGGTGGGCTTCATTCGATTTCAATTCCTTCCATCTATCCTTTGTTATTATGAATGTATAACAACTGTTTTGGAATGGCATCCATGGTGTATTTTTAACCTGGTGTGGACATTCAATAGATCCATATGTTTCTGTTTCCTTTGTTTCGTCTGAAAAAAATAACATTTCTTTAAGGCACTTTTTAACAGCTGAAGCTGTTACAGGAGATTCATGCATTACTATTAGGACAGAGAGAAGTCCCTCATAGTTTCAAACTATGATTTAGCTTTAACAACGTAGGTATCTGAACACTGGCTATGGTTAACTCAAACCACATTTCTTCATATCTGTGGCTTGCAAAACTATTCTCAACCATGTTTTCTGAGAGAACCATTATTAGTGTAACCATGATTTGATGTGTACATGCAACTTTGAACTCTAGTTAACGCTGATCAGGAAAGGTAAATCAGAACTCATTCCAGAGAATGCAGGCAGAAGGAGGAGGAGTACACAACAGAGTTGCAAACCATGATTTGCAGAACCAGAGTTAAGCCTGAACGTGATCTTAGTGGTCCACTGGAAGCTGTGTGTGTGCATTTTAAATACATATAAAACCCATACATTCTATATCTAGTTTTAGAGAACATAATGAAATAATTTAATTTACAGTTTTTCTATATCATCTCTCAACAAAAGTACTTTCTGTTGTATAAACTAATTTAAAATAATGTAAATTCAAAATTGGACGACTCCTACTTCCTGGTGAATAGCAAACAGCTCCTGGTTTTTCTACATCACATTCAGTAGTTTTCCAGAATCCATCACTGTCCAAGTACACACAGTCATCTACATCTTCATCTTCTTCTTCAGACCAGTAGCTTAAACTAACACGTTTTCTGTCTGACCACTGATAGTGAATTCCATCCTAGTGGCAAAACCATAAAGACAAACCAGTAACACCGTAAAATGAAACATTACTCCAAAACTAACTATTTCATACAAATGGACAGTGAACCTTACACCAAGCCAGATATTTGAATGGATTTGTCACCTGTACATTGCAACTAAGCTCAGTCAAAGTCTTCTGCAGGGACATATTACATGTGTTCACTGAGACCTTACAATGATGCTGTGAATGGCATTGTTCCTGAAGACAGGAACTTCAAGTTCAAATCCCTGCTTAGGTATGAAGCTTATACAGTGGCCCTTGGCAACTCTCAACTGGTTAGGTCATAAACCAACATGATGACCACTAGCAAAAGATAAATCGCATGGATAAGCAACTGATTCAGATCTGGGTTACACTAAAAGGGAAGAGAGGATATAACCATTCAATGCTTAGGTTTTGCTAACTGAGCTCTCCATCATTATGGTTTCAAAAGAAATAAAGACATGTCTTTTAAAAACAACAGTCTTTTCCCCTTGTACTGTTGATGAGTGTGGGGAGTCTGGCTTCGAATAACAAAACCAAGAAGGGGAGGGGGTTCAGAAGGTTAAATCCCTGCTTTATTTCCTCACAAAGCCCAAATCAGAATCATAGCTGCATGTACAATTTACATTTTACAGAAGTCTGAGACTGTGGTGTTACATCTGTCCATGCCCTTAGCCTGTTCTACCTTGCAGGGTTATGGTGAAACTAAAACCACTGTGGGTTGGCTCCAACCAGCTTTCCACTGGTGAAAAGAGAGGAGAGAGTCTCCTCTGACCACTAAGAATGCTATGTCAGAAGTCACAAGGCCTGCATAGATAAAAGTTATGCAGGATGGAGGCTGCAATGAGGCTGAAAACAAACACTGGCTGCATCCAATCCAGTATAGGCCTCTTGAGGGAAGAGAGGCATACAGATTGAATGTATCTATAAAATTATATTGTTCACAACAGTTCTTGTAAAGTTATGTTTAATCTTGTAGGTATAATTTAACAAATCTGTGTTTGTATGGAGCCAGTCATATGATTATGTATGTCTAAAAGGTCAAATTTGCTGCAGCCGTTTCAGTGATCTCCTGGGTCACACTACTGTTTCCCCATGCAGTTGTGTACCATGTATCTGGTTATAAGCTCTGCATGAGTTTTTCCTAACATATGGCTATGCAAGCTTTCCATCTGCAAGTAACAATGTCTTGAGATTGTTCAGCGCTGATTTAAACGAGACTGAATTAACTTTCTCTGGGTTGCAGCCATTAGCTTATCTAAAAGAGCAACACATTTATTATTAGCAACATCGTACGTTTTAAAAATAGAAAATGGCAACAGCAGCAATAAGCTGGCATTTTAAAAATCTTAATACATTTTCCTACTCCCAATAGATTGGGTCCAACAATCTGCTGGAAGATGAATATTCCTTGCTTTTCTTTCCTTTCAGCAGTCCTCAGTCTAAGAAAGTTAATTCCAGGGTCATGGGATCTAAATGGAGTAATAGCCACTTAGGTCAGCAGGCTGGAGTGAGGAGTGAAAAGGAGTCTAGAATCACTCAGTAGAGGTCCACAGACAGGCTGGAAAGCTGATTTCACCCCCTTCCCAGTCTTCAATCCATCCCCCTGCATGGTCGTGACTCCACACAGGTCTTTTAACTCCAGGAATCAACTTTCCTAAGGACGAGGATGGTGGTGGAGGAGAGAGGGGAAAGTGGCAATGCTCCCCTCTAAGCTGTGGAGTCTTGTGAGCAAAAGTTCTACTTTGTGAGCTACTGGCACTTAACTTTTGAGTGAGCAATTTGGCTGCTGCATACATTACTTTGCTCTGGATCCATCCTTTCTGAGCTAAGACAAAAATGTGTGAGCCAGAGGCTAAAAATCTGTGAGCTAGCTCACACTAACTCAGCCTAGAGGGAACACTGGAAAGTGGTGAATATCTGTCATTATTGCATAAGTGGATCACTGGGTACAACCCAATGCTTCCTTTAGCATTTAGACTACACGGGTTGAAAGGAAAAGATAAACCTTACATCTTTGCTGGAAAGTCCAATCCACAGCGGATAATTAAGCTGGGCAGCTTGAGCAGCAAGAAAAGCCTGCTGGTATTGTTCTGTGATGCTAACCAGCTGCATATTGTTCAGCTGGCACTCCTGCAGTGCATCATACCAGGTCAAGTTCTTCAGAATTATGATATATTTGATGTTTAAGAAGCTTGTGGTGATATTAAGCATTTCTTCCGTTTGGTTCCCGGTAGGCGCAGCATCTAATAAGAAAACCAGATATGTGAACAAGAAAAACCGCACCATTTGTCCCACAGCTTTCTGTGGTTTTTTATGTTTTAAAGGTCTTACGGTAGTACTAAATACATTTTATTTTCTGGAAGTGTGAAGAAAGTCAATGTGCGTTAAACACAAAGCAAAAAATTCAGAGCTGATTTACTTAAATGCCAAACCACAGGGTTGGATCCCACGTTCTTTTTCACTCACTCCTCCAATTTGCCTCCTCGTTACAGGTCCAATCCCACATGGCTTTTGCTCATGGTCTCATGACCCCCAGGATAGCCTTTTTTAAAAAAAGTATTCAAAGTCCTTTTTCTTGATGGAAAGACTGGCTGGATCCAAACCACAGTTTGACTTTTCATAACTGAGTCTTGGCTTTGAGAGTTTCCTTCGCCTCTCATACACTCCACCCAATTTTGGATTGGCATCGTAGCTCTAGGGACCCTTTGTTAAACATTTTTCTGACAACATACTTGTAAGTAGGGATGGGCATGAACTGGGAAAATCTAGGTTTCATTTCGTGGGCCACACAAACTTTCACGAGCCTTCCCATTTACCAAACTGGTTCATTTTGTGAGGTTCATGATGTGGTAGAACAGCCCCCCCTGGCTAGAGATGCCAAACTCACAGCAAGTCTCCAGCTGACTCTCCTCTACCTGCCCTTCAAGTTTGGTAAGGATTAGATTTAGGGGGGCCAAGTTACAGCCCCCCAAAGCAGGTGCCCCCAGGAAAGTGCTCTCCGAGCTGTAGGTGCAGGGGTGTGTCAAATGCCCCCCCCCCGGTAAGCTAAAGGCAAAAGTGGGGGATCTAGTGCAGGAAGGGGGTGGAAAGTTGGAAAACCAAGATGACGGGCAGGCTCAGGATGGGCAGCTGAAGATGCTAAGACTGGTGGGTGAGTGCCCAGAGGCACAGATGTTGAGGATCCTAGAGTCCAAAGTGCAAATGGCAGGATGCTCTAGCACTGGAGGAAAAGTTTAAAAACCAAGACAAGGTGTGGTGTTTCCAGGGCTGCAGAAGGGCTGCAGAAGTCCATCTCCCTGTTGCTTTGAAGATTGATTTGCGCCAGTGCGTCTGCTGCACAAACCGCGCAAAAAAACCTCTGTGAAACCCATTGAGGTTCATGGGAGATTCATTGCAGGTGTGATCACATGACCCTTGGCTCATGAACCACGAACCGGAAGATTTTTGTGACGAATTTATGTTCATGATGAGGTTCGTGCCCATCCATATTAATAAGTTCAAACACCATCTTGTGTCTATGTGCCCCACAGGAGAAACATACAGATACCATACAGGCACCTGTACGCTCTCCTCCACAAGACAAAGAGCAAGCCCAGGGAGAGGCTGCACAGGGTAAAGATTTAACTCTGCCTTCCAACTCCAATCAACCTTCCCCCTCCCTGTCCTGGAGCTCCTATTTGCAGTTTAAAAAACAACTGGAAATAAGTGGATTTTCTGTTCTCATATTCTGTTTGATCATACTAAGCACTAAGTATGTACTCCATATTTGCCATGAAGGGATTGTGACCCCCTGTTCCAAAATAACCATATATTTCTCTTTCCTCCTTACACAGGACATTCATTAGGAATATTCATTAGGAATACAACCCGGAAAATCTACAGCAACTAATACTCACCCTCCTTCCTCTGGCATATAGCCACAGCTTGGGTGTCAGCACAAGAAGTCAAATTCCAGGCCCCAATGTACAAAGACTTGGGATTGTTCAGCAAAACACCACACTGGTTGGTCACATCTTCATCAAACAGCTGGAGGGGAATATAATACATTTTATCAACGATCTCAGCATATTCCATAACCATATGGTGAAGGGCTATTGCATTAATTACATACTAGGAGTTGGATCCTGCCAACTTTTTGATTAAATTTGCCCAATTCCCTTCCTTATTACAGTCCCAGTGCCATGTGGCTTTCATCCATGCAGGTCCCATGACTTCCAGCATAGACTTTTTGGTGGTCAAAAGGGACCTCCCACCCTCATTTTTCACCAGCAGAAAACCTGGATGTAATTACACTGATATTTATGTCTTATCCAAAGAAACAGTACAGTATAAGGTGATAAGAACCTGGAGAAACTAACCACTTTGTTTTGATAGTATGCAGTTAGGTAAGTTTCAAGCAGATGTGCCCCCCTGCCATTCTACTCCTATGCACTTTTCCAAAAATTCATGTCTAACATATTACCCATTGTATTGCAGTTATAGTGCTTGCAGCAAACCCGCACACACATTAAACATAAAACACACAATATTATTTTGGTATATATAAGTTTCTGCATAGGAAACACTCAGTTACGCACCAAATATGGAAGAGGGCTGGACAAATTTAATTTTTGATATTTTTTTTGTACTTTTGCTTTCTTTGCCCTATGCCAGTAACAATTCTATTTTTGTTTATTTACTTTCTCAGAATCAAGGCAGATTATACAATACAATCAATAGGATGAAATATCTGATAAGCAATATAATAGGACTAGGTTTACAGAAATCTGAAAAAAGCACTGAGTATTAGACATAATGTGTTAATATAGAAAATGGTATCATGTAAGTTTAAAACAAAGCAGATGGAGCAAGGTAATACAAACAGATAATACATACTATATACAGTGGTTTAGTTTACAGTCTCATTCCCCTTATAAAAGTGCCTTCCTGAACTCTTTCATTATAAAAGAAGCCCCATTACCATTAAAAAAGTGCCCTCCTGAACAATTCTGTTTTATATAGTATGCAGCATGACAGAAGCATGGGAGCCTTCCTGACTACATTAGGCAGGCCATTCTACAAGGCAGGGGCCACAACAGAGAATGCAAGCAAATGGGCAGTTATTTTACTCAAATTATAATGAAAAAACAGAATCCCAACAACTTACATCAATCAAAACCCTCCTCACTCTTCCTCGGATCAATGGGTGGAAATTGTTATACCGTACTTCACTGCCATCAGCCCATGTGCTTTCCTCTGTCTTCACCAGAAACCGCAAACCAATCCAAATGTCTTTTGGCATACTGGGAAGCAAGGATGTTATAAAATCTGTTGAGTGGAACAGATCTGCACTTTAGTATTAGGCAGACAGAGGCTTCAATCAGTGTCTTGGGTCCTGTCTAGAATTTTTACACGTACAAGAAGGAAGTGTAATGTTTGCAGAGAGAGGAATCTGTACCCACAGAAATTCTAGCAGGATCCAAGACAATTTATTTGTAACAGGAACAAGCCTCAAACCCATAGGTTCATGCAGTCTCTTCCCTGCCCCCCTTGGAGACAATAAAACAATTCCTAGTTTAGAAAGTCATCAGTCTTGTCTTCAATTTCTTCTGATGCCCAATTTTGGTACTGTGACATATTCCTTTCCCAGTAACTTATTCTAAACCAGGATTCAACCTTTCAAGGCCATATTTAACTAACTTGCAAGAACAGGTAGAGAGAGACTAAGTTGCTCCCTGCTTCTCTTATTTCTGAATTTTTGAAACTTTCTGGAAATTTGGAAGCCAGAGAGAGAGAAAACCAGTTCTGAGGGGGGGAAATGAAACATCCTTTTCTTCATATTGCACCATGTGGAGAAACTTGTTTTTAAAAGCATTTCACTTATTCCAAAAGAGACAAAATAATCCAAAGGAATTTCCCCCCCTTGATGCTCCTAAAAATTTCCAGTTTCTCCATTGGTAAAATTGAAAAATACGTCCCGGGGGGTGCCCACCCCCCTTTCCAGTTTTCCCCCCTGAGCCTTCATGTCCTCATTCATCTGCCTTCCCCCTCAACTCCCACACTACCATGCCTCCATACCACATCACTATGATCCCTAGATGAGCCCTTCTAAGAATGGTGGATATACTATTTCTTTGATTTCGAAATGGACAAAATACTTCATAATGTTTTTCTCATTTGCCTCCTGAAGGATCCTCTGTGTTGGGTTCTCTCATTTTGATATTTTTATGGAAGATGAAGACCCAGGACTTGTCCAAGACCACTAAGTCAGTACCCAGCTAAGTGGAGCATTTCAAACCAACTTCTCCAGAATTAAGTCCAGTTCAGACAGACACAAAAGTGAAATACGTATTGTGTGGGGATTGGGCCAAATGCCAACTGAGGCAAGGACTCACTGGGCAAGTTAACTTTCTGTTAGCCTTGGTTCCTTCATATTACAAATCACCAATGTCATCGGATTTTGTGGAGGTCATAATGATCATAAAACTGGAATGTGTGCTAAAAATGAAGAAGAGTAGATAATCTTCTACTTGATTGCATCAAGTGGTAACATTTATCTTCAGATTATCATGATAAAAAGATAAGTGATTAAAGGTGCATATGTGAACCAGCTCTTAGATGAACCTATACTTCATGTCAAGAGTAATCATTAAGTTACTGGGTTCATACGGATGTGCTCAATTCCACTCTCGTGGCAGCATTCCCTGTTCTTCAGGGTTTGTGGTGGTTCTAAGGAAGCCTTAAGAATGATGCTGGTGTCTGCATCTCTCTGATAATATTTAAAATGCATACCAAGGTTTTTAGGATGGAACATGAGACTTTTCATCTTACCTTGTTCAGCTTGGTTTTTAATTGAAGGAAGAAAGCCTCCAAGCATTTCGCATCTTTCATTTGCTTCTTTAAATGTGACATAACTAGGGGTTATTGTTCGAAAGCACTGAAAGAAGTATTTTTTTTTTAAAAAAGACACTGTATATATGGGTTTTTTGGTATTTACTATTAACTTAGATGCTTAATTTGATATGCAGTTAACATAGCACAAAATTAAGAAAAAACTTCTGTATCGAAATCTAACAGTTGTAATTAACTGCATTTCTGAAAACACTCATGAAACTGGTTTGATGACTGTGGCATGATAGTCCTACCACCCTGTAAATGCAAGCATACTTTCTTCCTAGACTTTGCCAGCTCTCAGCCCAGTCAGGAAGCTGGGGCAGAAAGAGGCTAATTGCAACTTACTGGTATCATGCCACAACCTCTGGGTAAAATCTGCCCCCCCCCCAAGTGTCACCTGAGGTCAACACTAAAGGGGTTTTGTTCATGTAGCTGAATGCAAGGCTGTGAGTAAGGAAGTGTGCGGCTCTTAAGTTAAACAACTGTATTGTACAAACTCCAAGTAGCGAAAAGACAGGTTCTACGTACAACACAGCAAAATGAAGTGAAAAGTTACTAGTTTACAGGGGTCATTTCGTAGAAAAAGAGGTGCAGCTCATTAGCATACAACTCATTAGTGTATGCCATGCCCCCTGACATCACCGGAAGAGTGTCAGAAGGGGAAGCAAAAAGGGGGGGGAGGCATCTTCAAAAGGCCACCTTCCCTTCCCCAGCAGGCCAGCCAAGGCGGGGTGGGGCGGAAGCGAAGAGAGAAGGGGTTTAAAGTTTTAACCCCTTCTCTCTAGAGTTGCCCCACAGGGGCAGCACGATCTTTCCATTGCATTCTATGGCCCCATAGGAGGGCAGGGAAGCCAGTTGGAGAAGGAAGGGGAGCCGGGTAGACATGCCTGGCTGGCTTCCCTGCCCAATCTTCTCCAGGTGCCTCGCGGTTGTGGGGCACCTGGAGAAGATCAGGCTGGGAAGCCAGGCATGTAATTCCCCCCCCCCAGGGGGGGGCTGGGCTCCTTACTGCCGGAGTGCCGCTCCAGCAGGAAATGACCCCTGCTAGTTTACAGTCCTTGGACATTAGGTCATAAGGACATAAGGCCCGGGGGCCAAATCCAGCCCGTCCAGAGCTCTTATGCAGCCCACAAGCAATTGATGCAAGGGATGGAGTGCTGGGGAGGAGTGGGCAGAGCCACTCCATTATGGCTTTAGTACAGCTGAACAACCTTGCCTGCAGCAGTCAAGCATCTTGGGAACATCTGCCTAGCACTGTGCTGCTGACTTTCCAGTCCACCTCTGTGGGTTTTCCTCTGCACCCCCCTCCCACCCCAGGGGGCCTTGCAGTGAGGACACAGCAACTCAGAGTTTACCAGGTGCTGTCTTTTATACGGTTTCTATCTCCAGAACCAGGCATTATGTTTTATGACACACATGGCCTGGCCCGACAAAGAGACATTTATGTCAGATCCGGCTCTTGTAACAAATGAGTTTGACACCACTGCATTAGGTGTTTGCTGGAATGCAGATTTTCTGAGATTATGATAGATTACTATATTAAGCCTTTATTCAACCAATTGTTCCCTATATTTCGGAAACCCTGGCTCTTTTGCTCAGTAATAAGGATCCTAAGATAACTCTAGCAACTGCAAAATTTGTCTCAGTCCTTTTAGTCCTTGCATCTAAAAAATACGAAGTAAGAGTCTTATGCTGCTCAGGATTCATGAATCAATGAGTTTCTGAGGGTAAAAAAGGAAAGGTTTCATTGACACCTCCACTTCAGGACACACCTGTAAGGATCCTCTAGTGTCATTGCCCTCTATCATCCCTCATTGCAACACGTGCATGAGAGAGTGTGCTTCTTTCAACACCAACAACAAATCCAAAAGTCCACAAACAAAGGAACAGTCCCCTTTTTGAGACCCCTCCCCATGTGGACTCGCAGGGCCTCAGCCAATCTGCGTGCCAGTTCCTGAGGTTCAAGCCTGCTAGAACATAAACCTCCCACCAAGAGGTGTTAAGGAGCCAGCACATTTCCCCTATAAGTTGTAAATGACGTCCTCTATCCAGAAAATTGCATCGTTCCCTACTCTGCCCATCACAGGGAGGGATGGCAATGCACCCTTTTACCTTCATAACTGTCACAACATATTTTGCCTATCTGCTTCTCATCTGCAACAATGACTTCACAAACAAAGCTTCTAATATGGTTTTGAAACAAAAAAAGGTAATTGTCTCAATGGTTTGTGTTTTTGTTACCTTATTCTGAAAAACTTGCCAATTATCAGGACACTTTTTATTAGGTGGTTTATAATCTGGATCATGTCTTTCCAATAGCGATGTGTTGTATTTCTCACAGATGAAAGGCAGTTTCGAACTACAGTCTATTCTGGAGTCTGTGGGAGTCATAAATAAATAAATTCACCCACATTGATAGTATTTATATTAGCATTCATTCTATTTCCCACATTTAAAAAACCCTTCAGTTCAGCTGTAAGAGCACAAGCTTCGCATGTAGAAGGTCCCCTTGCAGGAACTGGGAAACACCTTTCTCTGCCCAAGATCCTTGAGATTTATTGCTACCAATAGTAGAAATATGAAGAGAAGGGCAGCATGATATCACCTGATATCAGATCTTGGAAGCGAAACAAGGTTGGTACTTGGATGGGAGACCACAAAGGAAGACTCTGCAAAGGAAGGTAGTGGCAAACTACCTCTGCTTTTCACTTGCCAAGAAATCCCCTTGTAAGTATGTATAGTAGACATTCAACTTCACAGAGAGGAGGAGGACTGGGGATACAAGTTCCCCTGGTCCAGGTTGCTGGGGGAGGAATAAGGGGAGCTTGAAGCCCACTTACCTTATTTTACTCCAAACACAGTGCAATGTAGGCTGCCCTGAGCTCCATGGAAGAAAGGGCAGTACAAAAATTCACTGAGTAAATAAAGCCATGCAGGATGCCTGGAACCTTTGGGCTTCCACAGCTGGAAGTTTACCTAGGAACCTAAAATCAGTCATTTTAACCCTTTGCTTCATTTTAAATCAGAGCAAGTGCTCTATTGCTGCAGTTTTACAGTTAAACAGAGGGTCAGGTCAAAATGAGTGACCCCAGATTCCTAGAAAAGCTAATTCCCCACTACCTATTAGTAAGTTCCTTCCCTCTCTGTTTGTCTATCCATTTAGGGCGTGAAGATGAAGACATTTCTTCTCCATGCCCCATGGTGCTTCTCAGTAGCCCTGTGACACTGGGAAAGGCACATCAATGGTATTATTAGATAGTATTGTAAGGTCAAATATGCTCACTAGGAAGGCACATTTGGTTATAGACTTGTGAAAATGGTAATGCACATGAGGAAGTTATTCTAAATAAAGTAATTTAGAACAAAATAACATAATTCAATTCTTCATCAATATTTAGCATTTAGCGTAGAGCCAGCCATCCTAACATGAAGGTTCCGGTGTGTTATACAACATAGTCATGAATACTACTTTTTAATACTGGACTTGATTCTAATACTTTTGCATGTAGTAGTGTCTTAAGAACAGCTCCATTGGCTATACAGGCCTGAAACACAATTATAGACAGCTGAAGTATTTTATTAGAATTGAATCTGGATGTTACAGGATGCTACAACATAAAGAGAGCATTTATTCTCTCATTTTCTTGATACTTGTTATGTTATACCACACTATACTATACTATTATATCCTGGCAAGTCACAACCTACCCAGCTACCCTGGTAAGTATTATATATTTGAGAAAAAAACAAAACACAGTATTTATTTTAGGGAAGAAAGGTACAGGTGTTAGTACCAATGATATCATGAGCATCATTCATGGAAGAGAGATCCCGCAACAACTACTAGCCATAGGAATTAAAGGGAACCTCCACAGTCAGAGACAGCAAACCTCTGAATTCCAGTACTAGGAGGCAGTGTCAAGGGAAGACGTGGGCTTTTATGTTCTGTGTGTTAGCAATGCAGGGCAACTGGTTGGCCAGTGTGTGAGAAAAAAGTCAAATAAAGGACCAATATTAAAAATCTAGTTGAAACTTATAATATACAAAAATACATGTATTTATTAGAAGGACAGTTAAACACATCTAAGGGCCCAATGAAAGCCTTGTAAAAAAAGTAAAGGTGGCCTAAACATGACCTGATGTGTTTCCGCCCTATTGGGGCCTTCATTATTGGGTCAAATAATACTGAGGTACACATAACTTTAATACATATTACAATAAGATAACCAATAAGTGAATACTGGACCAAGAAAAGCAAGGTTAAGCAGCAAGATCTAAAAACACAAGACAAAGGTGTATAGAGATTGGGAAATTATATATACTCATATTATACCCACATACAGGCTTGGTTTTTCTGTGGAGTACAGCTTGCTTACATTTCCCTTCTTGCAGCGGCAGCATGTCCCCCCCTCCAGTCCTGTTCTTGGGGTCCCCTGTCCCGCCGGAACAGGATTTTGGGGGGTATTTCAGGATGCTGCAGATAGAAATCCTTATGCTTGTGGGAACACTGCTCTGTATCTAAGCCACTGTTTTCTGAAGCAGGACAAAGAATTCAGCATCTGCATAATCTCAGAGTTCCTTTTAAAATAAAAGCACACCTCTAGTGTTCATGGTTGCAGGTATTATGTTTGAAAATATTTGGGAAACATGTCATTTGAAAGGGTGGGGTCACATCTGGTAAAACCTTAGAAGAGAAAAAGGCACTCACAGTATGACAGTCAGTAATGAGGGGGCAGTCTTCAGATTCATTACATACTTCTTTGCTTTACCCCACGACTTGCTGATTTATGCAAAAGTAAGCACTATATGCATATTTATCTTTAATTTGCATACTTTGTGCAGATCATAATTAAGTTTTTCCTGGCATATGATTTGGGTTACTGCAGTAAAAAACGTAAGTTGCTTTTAGCAAAGAATGTACACAGCCTATGCAGTTAAATGAAAGTAGTTAACTAATGCACATTTATTCCAACTGAAAATGTGGAAATAAATTGGGATTGTGGACCTATTTTCCTACTACACCCTGCAAAGACGGCATTTATATCTACAGGTTGCACATCCCTGCTGATGCACTCTCATTCCCAGACACTAAAGACCACCATTTCCATCCCAATTGTTGTTGTCTGACATCTGAAGCAGTGCCCCACTTCCATAAAATAAAAAATAAAGTATGAGTATATTTGCATATTCCTTAAAAAAAGAAGAAGAGCTCTTCTCAGATAAAAAAAATTCTACGGATTACAAGATAAAGATGACTGTCAGAAATTTTGTTCAGCATTTTAAAATAAAGCAGAACTATCTTACCTCTGTACCAGCTGTGATACGAAATATGCCAACAATCCCTGACATGTCGGTCATGATAATATGAATTTACTGGAAACCTAGGCATAATGAAGAAATCAAGCATTTAACACACATTGTCTCATAAAGTGCAGTATATAACACAAGAATTCAAATAGCGGTTGGTCAGGATATAAAAACAGAAAAACACAGAACATGTATTTTTATTTACATTTTGTTCCAGACCTTCACACTGAACTACTGATGTAAGAAAATAAACTATATACCCACAGCCTTCTATAGCTTTTATCTATTGTACAGGCGGTTTGTTGACAAATGTGAAGAGAACACATAATGGCATCTCTATCTCTGCAGCTGCCAGACATAGTAGCCCAGTCATTCCCGTTATTTCTCAGCATACTGACAAACACAACCCAAAAACTGACCAACATTAAGCTTATGTTAATTCCATTCATTTTCAAATTTATACTTGATTTTCCCACCTTCAAGCATCCTTCAAAGCCACATGCATAACACAGTAAGGCAAGTTACACTATGCTAAAAAAACTCTCAGAGGAGCAAAGACTAGTCATTTTCTTTTTGCTTACATTTATGCATTTATTTTTTATTGGCATTTCTTTTTTGTTGTTGTAGGCTGGTGGTATGCTATGGACAAGTGTTGCTGTGAATCCTAATTGTGTGCCATCTCAATAGTTTTCTGTGGCATATGCTTTCAAAACGAGAGACCACTTCCTCAGATGATTAAGTGGACACTGTTCCATGAAAGATTACTCCACCATAAATGTTGGAAGTAGTATAAAAGTCACATCAGTTGGCTTTGTATTGGGTTGGATCCAGAAGAAAATTTCCACTGAAGAAAGGGGACAGTGATTTCACCAGTTTCCCCTTCCTGCACTAGACCTCTGATTCCTCTTTCATGCTGTTTGAGGGTTCTCTGTACCACAGTAACATCACTGAGATAATTGTTTTCGGCTGCAACAGGAAATCCCACTTTGGTAACAGAAACTGCTACTGTCGGCAGAGATTCCACATGAGATCTAATCCATTATCTATACATTTGACACAGAAGTGCATATCCATTATTTCATCCTCATGTATACATCTTTCATTTCTGTATCTAGCATGCTTTTCAGGCTTGCCACCAGCTGTGCTAACATAGGCTAGCCAGTTATGCACTATCCGTTCTTTACCGAACAACGTTCTGTACCAATGGTGGAATGATGCCTATAATCTAGCTTTTTGGCAGACTATTTTCATGCTAACATTTTTGCTTCCATCTTTTGTTTGCATCCAGCCCTTCATCTGAGCAGTTCAAGAGTGGTACTGTAGTCCAACAAAAAAATTGGCAGTGTAGTTTATTCTGAGATGCAGGGCCTAACTAGTCAATATGCTGGGAGTTTCATGTCAGATGTGCCTGTATCTTTAGAATGTTATGAGGCACACTAGGCCCAATTCAGGTTGGGACCATGGTGCCGGGGGAGGGGGTTAAGTCTTCTCCTTGCAACATTTTCTGGATCTAAAATGGCCTCAATGGTACCTGTTTATCCCATTATGACACAATCAGTACATGCAAGTTGTCATAACAGGGCAAAGAGTGCCAACCAATGTTCCCTCTAAGCTATGGAGTCCTGTGAGCAAACATTCTACTTTGTGAGCTACAGGCATTCAAGTTGTGAGCAAGCAATTTGGGTACTGCATAAATTTAGTTTGCTCCAGAGCCATCCTTCCTGAGCGAAGACAAAAATGTGTGAGCCAGAGGCTAAAAAACCGTGAGCTAGCTCACACTAACTCAGCTTAGAGGGAACACTGCCAACACCCTTCCCGTCATTTTAGCTCCTTGCCTTATGCGGGGTCCTGATTCAGAGAAGGTCCCTGTGAACCTAATAAGCAACACTGGAGTCTCCTGCCATGTTACTTTCAGCATATCATCTAGTTAAGGCTACCCAACAAGTTGTTAGTGTATTTGAATGCATATATCCCACATTCAAGCCCAATTCCTTGGTCACTTTGTCTCCTGCAATAATAATATGAAACAACTCTATGTATGTTGCCCTGAACTCCTTGGAGGAAGTATAAAATGTAATAGTTCTCCCCATGCTATCAACAAACATACATGAGAAAGTGTGTGCAATGGCACACTGACCATTGGAGGTCCCACAATGTAAGATGTTTTAACTATACTGAACTGCTTCTATGAGGCTGCATTAAAAGCAGCCACTTCTTAGCTGCTGAATGAATTGATCCTGATAGTTAAACAGCATTTGATCTAACATACTTTTTGTTAAGTGTTTTAAAAAACCCAGCCTTTTAGCATCACATTGATGGTTCTACATACCATGAATGGAAGTGACTTGCAGGAACCACAGATTTCAGCCACCAGTTCTGCCCCACAGATGATAACTGCAAAAGCAAATGGGTGTTTTTAAGCATCAGTGCAACAGCCACCATCACAGACCAAGGGTTGGGAAAAGGTTCTTAATTATAATAGAAAGTTTTTCAAAAGGTGTGCCATCTCTTTTGCATTATCTTTTTCTGATAGAGCTTGGATCTAATTAAATTACAGAGTGGAACATTTATATCTATTCACAGGATATGAAAAGGGATGATTAACTGAAATGTACAACTTTTGAAGGAATTTTGACATGGACCATATTCATTGGGGAATGCAAAAAACTTGCAATCTTTTCTCTCTTTCTTTTTCTATTTTTCATGTGTGCATGTGCATGCGCGCATGTATGTGCACCTGGAAGTCATGGCGACCTCTGGTGACTGTGTGCGCACCTGAAAGTCATGGTGACCTCTAGTGACTGACTGTGTGTGCACCTGGAAGTCATGGTAACCTCTGGTGACTCACCCCTACTGAGAGCCTGGAGGATATCAGAGAGGTGGCTGAAAAAAGCCTGCCCAGACCTCTCACCTCTGGTATTTCAAGGAGGTCTCCCATCCAAGTACTTGCCAGAGTTGACCCTGCTTAGCTTCCAAGATCTGACGAGACTGGGCTTGCTTGGGCTATCCAGGTCAGGGCAACAACTTACATTCTTTGATACAAAAAATCAATGAGATGTGGCCTCTTTTGGTCACATGGACAGAGCAATCCTGTGCTGTGCCTATACTCTTGTGACCGGCCGCAGCACAACTGCAGCACCGCTAGTCTTCTCCCTAAGGGGAAAATTATGCAGTGGCTGGCCGGGGGAATAAAAGATGTGTTCACTGCTGCATGGCATTTGTGCTGTGGCATTCTGTGCGGCATTGTGGAGAGGCGTGGGCAGTGTGACTGACAGGGCAGGAAGGACCAATCAGGGGTTATGTGTTGAAGGGGTCAAGCCAAGCGTCTGTCACTGGCAGGGGGTGGAGAGGAGCCGCCAGAGGAACCACACTCCCATCAGCAGTCCATCCTCCCTTAAAGCGACCAGTTCCCATCAGAAGCCCTGGGCTCCTGTCAGTGGGGAGTGGGGTGTCACTTGTTCACCCAACAGGCACCCTAAGCTGTCACAAAAGTAATAACTTTCACTATTTGGTCCTTATGTTAGCTCAAGTGTTCTTTGCATGTGCATCACCATATTTGTGAAAACTTTTAAGTGGTGTTTCTTTTTCAAGTGACAAACATTTTGTAAAACTTTTGGAAAAGATTGCTATGTTAGCCTCAGTACAGTAGTAACCTATTTACTAAATCAATTGGATCACCATGACCACTGAGATGGTAATTAAGCTAAATGCCTGCAGCAATTTTATTGAGCACTGCCCTTTTTTCTCTAAGTGAACTCTTGATCCACAGGTTTACAAGTTTCTTTCTAAAATTCTTTCTAAAGTCTGGGGCTTCCAATACTGTTCCCTTGCACTCAGGACAAGGCAGCATTTATTAATGGACTTCAAGCAAACATAGTTATTGGCTTTGTTCAGATGTGATGAACACATTATAGCTAGTCATCATAATAAGTCTCTAGATTCATGTTTTCTTCCTCCCCACACATGTATACAATACTGAAGGTTCCCAAGACTGAAAAGACAGTTTGTTGGAATATCTGAAACAAGTAAAATGCCAAACTGTGGTTTCTTCTCTTGACCATGAAGGATCAATTTAAGGTACAATTTGGACCCAGTTTGTGGGAAAGAAAACAAACCATAGTTTGCTATTTCTTTCATTTTGGATTTCACAGCAAGCTGTGGTTAGTTCTTAACCAGGAAGTCTTCAACAGCCCAGTGTTATAGAGGGATGGGGGAGGAAAGGCAGCATGGTAAAGCCCGATATTGGTCAGATCTCAGAAGCTAAGCAAGGTCAATACTTGGAAGGGAGACCTACAAGAAAGACTGCAGAAGAAGGCAATGGCAAACCACCTCTGCTTCTCACTTGCCTTGAAAGCCCCTTGCTGGGATCACCATAAATTAGCTGCAATTTGATGGCACTTTACACACACACATAGAGGGATGATAGCACACAGACTCAAGGACTTGCTGTCACAATGAACAAATTCATGATTTCTACTGAACACGAATCAATGCAAGTTAGACATGCTAGTTTACCCTCTGTTCTTACTCTGTCCCTCTCCTCATTCTAAAAAAAGCCAAGAAGACAAAGAAAGGGAATACTTTCTTCCATTTTCTCTGACTGTGCTCAGATATAAACACTACACTTTCCATATGCTTTACTAAGGAGCTTTCAATAATAAGGGAGGAAGCATTAATGTTTTCTGAACAGTTGTCTCTCACAGTAAAAGATATAAGATCATAAATTACATTTCCCAGTCTACTTAGGACTCCAGTTAGTTCTGTGAATGAGGTCAGAGAAGCCAAATCACTTCCATTATTAGAACAGTAGAGAGCAGCTTCTTGATAGCTCAGGTTCTTATTTGCCACAAACCAGAATTCAGACCCATCAATAACCAGTGGAAATCCATGAATTCCATCTTCCTCTACAAGGAAACAGAACCATACACAGGGTTTTTGTCTTTTTACAAATACAGAGACAAACTATTTAAGCTCAACAGTCTAAGAATATTTAATTAGTAGTACCTGATCACCTCCAACACTGAGGCAGAATTTATGCTATTATCTTATGGCCATCCTAGTTTGTAGACAAGAGAACAAACCAGAGTTTCATTTCACCTAATTTTGACTTCATAACCAACTGTGGTTAGTTCTGAACCAGGAAGTCTTCAGTACCATGTGACAAAAAAATGGGGATTGGGAACACAGAGACTCAAATACTTTAGAGACTTGTTCTTGGAATTGCACAAATTAGGCTCCTTTTAGGGGAGAACATAGATATACTGAAATAAATAAAATAAATACATTTTGGAAAAAAAGATTGAATGGTAAAGTAGTATGTCAGGTTTTCATATATGCTTCCCCAAGGACAGAACCCAAGGCATTCTTTGAAGCAGCGCTATCTCCATTGGCAGAAAATTTCATAAATCACATGTTGAGCAAAGAAGTCTGAATCTATTGCCCATTAGCTTAACTGGGTTCTCCTCTACCCACTTTCTCTACTCATGAATACTTATATAAACCTTGGTTATGACTCCTCTCGGGCAGGCAGGATACAAGTCTAATAAAATAAATAAATAAATAAATAAACTCATCCTCCCCTCTTCCTAATGGCTATTTAATGAACCATAAACCATATTTGTTCTATCTGAACCACCAATTATGGCCTGAGCACTTCTCTTCAACCCAGGATTTCAAGACAGGAATTCTAAGTATCATCCCAAATTTCTGTAAGATTATTTTAGAGTTTAGCTGGCTTTGGTGACCAGTGATACAACCTTATGAGCCCTGTATTAATAGTTGTAGTGGATTTATGACAATTGTTTTACTAGTATTATGTTTTTGCTCTTCGAAATATCTGTTCCTCAGACTTTTTTGGTTTACCATTTGACATGCCGTGGTTGTAGGTTCATTCCCTCCATTCTGGTTGTATTTTCATGATTAACAAAGCAAAGAGCATGAGCAAATTAGCTTGAATCCTGCTAAACTGACCAGAATCAGCAGTGCTGAAAGATCAGATGGGACCTTCCTGACCCACCACATGACCTGATCAACACTGGGCTGAAAGCTGCAGTACCTTCTCTTCCCATCACAAAGGCTGATGGTGAAGTGCAGCAAAGACAAGGCCAACAATTCTCTCTACTTGCAAATGATCACAACAGTTTGTGGTCCCAATTCTGATCTACGGCTACAGTTGGTAGATCATTATTAGATGCCTTATGCTACTAGGCTGCATTTTACACCATGTAATTCACCTTAAGTCTCAGTGAGAAAGGCAGGATATAAATAGAAGTAAATAAATACAACCCAATGTATGACTACCGTCAAAGTTATGCAGCAAAAACATATTAAGTTACCTGGTTTGTACCACTCTGGAGACTTTATCTTAGTACCTGTTCATAACAGAGGGAAGTATAAAGATATTAGATATGCTGCTGTTCTGACCATATCAAACCAAGTTGTCTTTCAAATGACAGAGAAAATTCGGGGGGTAGGGAAAGAGGAGCTTTCAAAAGAATAATTAAACACAGGGTTTGGATTGTTTCGTTCTTGTAACTAAAACCATCCAAGCAATATAATCGTATCACAGACAGCTTATAAATGTAATTACAACTACAACTTAAATAAGAATGTAATGGAAAAAGGTGCATCGGATGCCTGACAAACAATGTAAACAGGATTAAAGAGGCAGTCTAATGATCTAACAAACATTTTCCTTTTTTTTCTTGTTTCCTCTGCGACTTTATTTTAAAGGGAAGTAATATATATTTTTACATCCTTAGTCCCTGTTTCACAGAGTGGCAAGAAGTTCCAAGGGCAGCACTACATAAGCTGGTTGCCCTCTTTAGGAAAACACACTGGAGTCTTGTGACATTTTTGTATTTTTTTTTAGATCTACAATGTGAGCAACTAACTACATGTTATGTTTTCCTCATACTTTCTCCAGGTCTGCCCTGAGTCCCTCTGCTCACATGTGCGCAGCAAGCACCACACTTGGAATTCCATTTTCAGGCATGTAGGGGCCCCATTTAGAAGAAGAGGAGGAGATTGGATTTATACCCTGCCCTTCACTACCCAAAGGAGTCTCAGAGCGGCTTACAAACTCCTTTCCCTTCCTCTCCCCACAACAGACACCCTGTGAGGTGGGTGGGGCTGAGAGAGCTCTGACAGAAACGGCTTTTTTTCAAGAACAGCTCTGACAGAAGTATGGCTTGTCCAAGTCATCCAGCAGGTGCAAGCGGAGGAGTGGGGAATCAAACCTGGTTCTCCCAGATTAGAGTCCGTGCACTTAACCACTACACCAAACTGGCTTTAGATAAAGAATGTGGGGAAGAGGGATTAAGCCTCTACTCCCACTGTTTTCCCAACCTAAAATGGCTCTGGGGGATACTATCTGCCATGCTTGGCCAAAAGTAAATATTCTCAAACAGGGCAAATAGCTGTTTCAGGTTAGGAAAACAGCATATGGAAAGGCATAAGCTCCTTTTCCCCTGCACTCCTATGATAAATCCAGCATACACAACTGGGAATGAAATTCTAGCATGGAATTCACACCATACATATGATACTAAATGCACATAAAGCAATGTACATAAGACATGTAAAATTCAAAGGCTGATTTAATCAGCAGTTGATGCTGGCATAGTAAATGGAGAGAAACGTATCTTCAACAAAATGAGAAACAAAACATCATCTAAGTAAGTGCTAGTGGCCAATTTTACCTTTCGTAATCTGGCAGACCCATTCCAGTTTAGCATCACAATGGAAAGGTTTTAAATAGAAATATTCTCTGTCCTCAAGAAGATAAGGAGGCCAGTATGGTCTCCGTCTTGCTCTAAGAGACTGCACAGATTAAAAAAAGAGACAAACATATGTAATTGTGCTCAACATCAGTTCCTGCATTCAGTCAAGAGTTAGTAAAAGGTACTTTATTACTCCTTTTTTTTAATGCGAACTTTTAATAGATAAGAAGAACAGATGCTTGCTGGGTTATACATTAGAGAAACAGAATGTGCAGCTGGATCCAATGCATGTTTACTCAGAAGCAATCCCACTGAGTCCAAACAGTATGGATTTACAAACTAAAGAGCCAAATGATACATTATTCGGTATCCCTACTGACTTGGATGGTCCAGGCTAGCATAGTCTCATCAGATCCTGGAATCTAAGCAGGATATGACTTGACTGCAAAATACAACCCCCCCCCCCCCACAACTGCTGCCATCTACAATTAAGTTTTGGCATGTGATTGCTTTTGGAATGGCCCTCAGATGTAATTTATCATATGGAATATATTCATGAAATGCTATGCGATTCTGTGAAGAAGTGTGCTTGCACACAAATGCTTATACCTTGAATTAAACTTTGTTGGTCTTAAAGGTGCCACTGGACTCAGACTTTGTGATGTGATTCTATAGTCACTACTGCCAGCTTGGTGGCCTGTAGTATTTCTACAGAGATCTTAGGAAGAATTCACTGGCAAATTTTTAATAAGCCAGCAATTTCTTATTTGACTGTCATATCATGTCGACACTGTTGACTGATTCACTTATTCTAAATTTAAACACAACCTCTTTAATTATTTTTTTAAACACAGCATAAAGTATTTCCATATATTGCAAATCTACTTCAGAGGCAGTTAGTAAAAAATGTTACTATGCACCTTAAAGGCAGCACAGTCTCTAACATCATAGTCATCTTCTTGAAACTCACGGGACATAACGACAGTAGATACCTAAGGAAGGAAATGGAGAGGCGGATATCATTATTGAGTTGCAGTTTATTCATATTAAGTAGCAGTTGTAACAGCAGTTGATGCAGTAGATAGCAGCCTCATGATGTAAGGTAAAAATCCGAAAAAACGCTGTATTCCATAATCCAGTGTGTTGCATCTTTTGAAATTTTGCATTGATAGATTCCTTCACAGAAGAAAATGTGATTGCAAGTGCAACAGTAATTTAGTATAGATCAATTTCTCTACTGAAATTATTAGGCAAAGGTAAAGATTCCCTTGCTCGAAAGCCAGTTGAATCCGACTCTAGGGTTGCGGTGCTCATCTCCGTTCCAAAGCCGAAGAGCCAGCGCTGTCCGAAGATGTTTCCGTGGTCATGTGGCCGGCATGACTAAACACCAAGGCGCATGGAACACTGAAATTATTAGGGCAGTACTAATAAATGGCAAAGTAGCCCTGATCTGGATGGCCCAGGCTATCCTGATCTTGCCAGAGCTTGGAAGCTAGGCAGGGTTGGCCCTGGCGAATACTTGGAAGGGAGACCACCAAGGGAGTCCAGGGTTGCTATGCAGAGGCTGGCAATGGCAAACCACCTCTGTTCAGTTCTAGCCTTGAGGGACAGAGAGGATGCTATAAGTCAACTATGACTTGACAGCACAGTCCACCACCACTTACAGATGGGGAAGTTCCACTTTTGTTAGTCGCAGCCCTTGCTCATGTAAGAAAAGGCTGGTCTCTGGAGATTACTTCTAGGCAGGTCAAAATAAATGCTTTACTGTCCACTAGTAACTGGATACCAGGCAAATAAAATGGCATCCTTTTCAGAGATATAAAAACTCAACTGACAAAATATGGTTAGATGTTCATTCTTTAAAACAATTAGCTCCCTGTATTTTGCTTATGCTCTCTGTATGCAAAATACATTGTTAAGATGCTGTCCAATTTCCCCAACAAGGATATGGTGGATTTTTGTGTGTGTGTGTGTGTGTGGTTTATTCTGGAAATCAGTTTAACTTACAGGTTCATTGTCACTCCACTGCCATGATCCCAGATTGTCTGGATTCCTCTTATTTAGCCCAACCCAGACCCATCGGTCATCACTGAAAAGAACACAACATTTAAATTACATAAAAGTTTCATCCTTTTATCTGTATCATCATGTAAAGCTATAGTCTGGTACATATATTCAAGCTGTACACATAGTACGGGAAATGGGATTTCACTGGCCACAGAGACTGCATCATTATCATCATCACCAACATTTCAAAACATGGAAAGCTAATATAGGGCAAGATCCAAAACATCACTTTTAGGCATGGACAAAGGCTTGGACATACTCAGGGTTTTTTTCTTTGAACACTATTGTGACTTATCACAAACTGACTTTGAAAGTCCTCTCAGGTTCAAAAGTGGGTCAACCTATGGCATTAAGCATCCAGACATAACAATAAACCCTTCTGTGTTTAAACTCTGGTTAGCCTCCCAACCATAAGTAACAACCCTGATTAGCCCATAAACCTCAGTTTGTCTGCTTCTGTCTCCTGCCCACCTTTCAGCATGGAGAACATTTCCTGTATCCTACTGCCTCTGCAGTCGGACAGCCACAAGGAATTATTATTATTATTATTATTATTACTATTACTATTATTATTATTCTGTCCTGCCTGCAGTACAAAGCACTAGGGGTGTACATTTGGATCTACCTGAGCCAAAAAATATACCTGAAAAATACCTGGTGGGTATTTTTCAGGTATACTTTGGCATCCCAAATGTATCCAAGTTTTCTCAGGAAAACCGGGGGGGAAACCCTGAGAAAATCCCGGATATATTTGGGAATTACCGGTAGATCCAAAAACAGCAAGAGGCAAGAGCAAATTGCTCCCACCTCTCAGCTGTTTGTCGGGCTTCTGCAGTTCCTTTAAACTTTGAAGAGGCTCCAGAAGACAGCCCCCGCTGGCTCAGCTTGGGGCTGGTGGGCTGGCTGGCTGGCTTCTCCTGCAGCCCAGTTTAAACTGGGCTGCAAGAGAAGTCAGTCCAGGATCAGCCTCAGCTGGGGCTGGCTCCCCTTGCAGGTCGGTTTAAACTGAGCTGCAAGAGAGGATCACCTGGGACGGTGGGAATAGGATTCTGATTGGATCTGCTTAGGACTGTTCTCTCAGTGTTCTAAAACACTTTTTATCAGTCTTTCATCTACCCCAATAAAACTATGACATTTTTGTCAACAATGAAGGCAAACTGTAGACAGAATCAGGTTCAGAACTCTACCAATTCAAAGCTATTACCTGATGACAGTTCTCAGTATATTATGGAACTCCCTTTTTTCCTCCTTCTGGCTAAAACTAGGAAGGTGTCCGCCAAGAGCCTCGCAAAACCTTTCTGCTTCTTCCCAGGTTCTGGTTCTTAGCACTCTTTCCTTATGGAATAACTTAATAAGAAAAGGAAAAGGAACAATTCAACATTTCATCAAATTTTCATTTTTGTGCTGAAGCTCTACTTTACTTCAAAAACACCTGGTTGGCTAATAACGCAGGCCCAGTTCATTCTGCTCATTATATATTCATAGATCAAAAAACATCACGTTCGCAAACAAAAAACTGCAACTGAAGTATTTCTATTCTGATAATAGAGGCCAATAAAGTCAATCCCTAGTAAAAATTCTGATTGGACAATAGCATCACATACTCAAGCCATGCAATGTAATGTGACTTCTGGCTAAGAAAGAAAAGTAAGTACGTGAGACAATTAATGTCACAACATTATCAGGGATGACAACTGCAAACTAAAAGTAGCTCATGAACATTAGTACTAACATACTTTTCAAAGTCTTTTATGTTTCTTTGATCCAGAACATGCATATGTATAAATCTTTAGGCATGTATACAGATAGTGCAGGCGGCCATAAAGCCCATTATAGAAGCGTCATCATTACTTCTGGGGGCTGGCCTTTGTGTCAGTCACAAAGCCACTTCCCTCTCCTTCTTCACCAGAGCTGGGCTACGCGCAGTACTAGTTTTGTTACACTACCCATCAACAAAATTGCTTATTGGCCCCTTTTTTATTCAGTTTTTTTGTCAATTATATTGTTCAAGCTATGGAGTCACAGAACTTTTTCCTTCCCTCCCTCTGTGAGTGTAAAATCTCAGTTTTGTTATAGGCTGATGATATGGCAATTATGACTTTTGCTGAGATTGGTCTTAGAAGGATGCTGTCAGACCCGGCTGTTTATTGTGAAAGGGATAAACTAAGAATTAACTATGATAAAGCTAAATTGCAGTTTTTGATGTTAGCAGAAATAGATGGTTTATGGTTTAGCAGAAATAGATGGTTTATGAATGCCCAGTTGATAACACAATGCTCTTTTTTCAAATACCTGGGCACTGTATTTTAGGAATCTCTGTCTTGGAAGGCACACCTTAATGCAATCTCATTATCTGCTGTTTGCTCACTAGGGGCTATTTTAAAATTCTTTTACTCAAAAGGGGGGCAGTTAATTGCTCCTGTGCTTAAAATATTCCAGGGCAAAGTTATTCTACTACCCAACAAAAACATAAGGCCACCACAGCTGGACCAGTTCTATGATCATTATGTACTCAAATCCTTATGACATTGCTCTACCTGTCTATCAGTGTACAAGCAGGTTTTTCTTTTTGATCTCACACAGCAGCATAGTAGATTTAGTGTATTATAACAGAATATTGGACTTATCGTAAAGGTTCCTTTTTTTCTAGAGCAGGGAAGATATTCTGATATGATTGGGTTCCTTTTCCCACAATTCCTGGAGGCAGGTGGGAGGAGGAGCCTACTCATCAGTCGGGAGACTTCCATGGCTGACCACAGTTCATAATATGTACCAAACAGACAGACTAACAAGGTCTACAGAACCCCCTGAAACAAACCATTCAGGTAATGATAAACTATAAGAACAGAGGAAAAACAACAAATATTGAGACTGGCAGACAGTTACCACTTAGAGAAGCATAAAATGAGGAAAACAGACCTTCCAACTGGGATAGGCCCACAGGGTCCTCCTCACTCTTGAGAAGAAGGAACCTTCACAAAAGTCCAATGTTCCATTCTCTCTTGAGGAAGAGGAGGACACTGATATGGTTAGGATGTTACAAAGCTGATCTGCTTCAAGGAGGGAAAGAATGACTGCCAATCACAAAGATAACAGTCACACTAAACTATTTGCTGTAGGACTCTTCATCCAAATGCTTCCTCAGACTCCTGATAAAATGCTGAAGGAGACAGAAAGTGCAACCAAAGACACTTTTGTGTCAAACGCTGCTTGACATGGAGGCACTCCTCATTTAATGAGTCATGCTCCCCTCTGGAGCTTGAAGGCCCTGGGATTCATATGCTAGAGAAATGCAGTCCTCTAGCCACCTCTCAGTGTAGCCTTGGAAATCTTTTCCCATTGATTGACAGACAGAAAGACAAGCCTTTATTGGCATATACATGTAGATACAATAATTTAAATACAAAATCCGTGCAGAGTAAAATTAGAGTTGCAGAATAAATAAACAGAGTAACAGCATAATAAAACCTAATCCATAGTATCACTTATCAGGACGTGTGACCATGGCACTGCAAAGAAACTTTGCTACGATTTCAGTTCTTTCTGTATCTGGATTATCTGGGTTACCTGGGTTTCTGCCGGGCGTTTCAGGAGGAATGATTCTATCGACTGTGCTGCACCTGCACTTTACTATATGACACCGCCACTTTTAAATGGTTTTAATTGTAGTAATTGGAATTCTATTTACTGTATTTTATGTGTGGACCGATGCTGGTTTTGTAACTGTTTGTAAGCCGCCCTGAGCTGCTTCGGCCGGGAGGGTGGGAGAGAAGTCAAATAAATAAAGAAATAAAACCAAAACCAAGATAACCAAAATTTAATAGTGTGGATCCATGCCTTAGTAGCCAACAAATTCTGACCGCACTCCAAACATAATGCGGCATATGGAACACACATAGGTATCGTCATGATTTTTTGCAGAAATGTCCACTGCATCAATCCAGAGAGGTACCCCATATAATAACTGAGCTCCAGTTTTAGCATTGAAGGCTTTAAGTGCAGCTGGCACATACTGGTTACCTTGAACAGAAAATAAAAGCGAGAAATTGCTGCAGCACTAACTTTAGCTAGATTAATAGCCATTCTGCGATGATAGGTCCAAGTAGCACTAGATTGGAAATAGATGGCCAGATATTTGAAGTGCTTAACCTGTTCAAGTTTGTAGCCATTAATAATCCACTTATATGATTTTCGGGAATAGGGAATGACTAATACCTTAGATTTTCCATAATTCAGTTCCAATCTGTTAATCACACAATATTAATGGCAATGGTTCAGTAAGCGGTTTAGTCCAATAGGAGAAGTAGACAAAAGAACAGTGTCATCTCCATATAATAACAAGGGAATAAGAGTAGAGCCAAGTATAGGGCTATGGCCATCAACTAATGATAAAAAAGGGGCAAGGTCATTTAAAAAAAGGTTAAACAAATGGGGGGATAAAATGCACCCCTGCTTTATCCCTTTCCTAATACAGATCTTGGGGGAAAGTCTCCCAGACGAAGAACATCTGACCTGACAGGATGTGGAGGTGTGAAGTCTTTTAACAAGAAATAATAACCTCTTATCTAAAGACATTCCTTCAAGCTTTACCCAGAGAAGTTCCCTTGAAACAGAATCAACCCCCCCTTTAATGTTCAAAAAGGCAATATACAGTTTAGACCTTTTCCTCCTTACATACTTATTGATCAAATGAGCGAGGACCAAACTGTGGTCCAGAGCTGCCTTCCCCTGGCAGAAACCCACCTGTTCTGGTCCTAAAATTTTACTAAGTAGCATCCAGGTGCTGAGCTTAATTTGCAAAAATTTCACATAAAGTTTCCCAATAACTGACAAAAGACTAATTGGTCTAAAATTAGGGGGATTAAGATGACAACCGTTTTTGTAGTTGGGAACAATTATTGCATTGGTCCAAGCTGCTGGCATCTGGCCAGTCTTATTTACCATGGTGTCATCCTGTCAGATGAAGCCAGGCTGGATCCAGATGAGAGATGGGACCTTGGGTTAACATGGTGGGTGACACTAGAATGGGAGCTAAACTGATGACTTCAGCAGGCTGGAAAACCATGGTCTTCTGGGCCAATACGGGGCCAGGCATATCAACTCTTGCCTTCTCCTGTCCTATTCAGAATCTCTGAAATGAAAAGGACTGTGGGTAAGGCATACAGGAGGCCTGATGGCAATGTGGACATCAGAACACCCACTTGGCTCCACTTGTTGACGATGCCTCAAGAAGAACCTAGTGTCTTGGCACTGACTGGGGAGTAAAGAGATCCATACAAGGTAGGCTAAAATGTTGAACTAAGGACTGGAATGTTTCCTGGCTGAAGGACCATACCCCCAGTCCAGCTGAGTTAATCTGCTTGAACATTTGCTATGCCACTGATGTTTTCTGCCCTGAGAGAGGCTAAGTGCTACTCTGCATAGGACATGAGTTTCCTGCTGCAGCTTCCTGGCTATGGTGCCTCTCTGATGACTCATATCTGCCTTGGCAATGCTGTTGTCCAGCCACAGGCATATATTCAATTGAGATAGATGGTCATGGAAATGAAGTGCTTGATGAACTGCAAGAAGCTTCAAAAGACTAATGCCAAGGACAGCTTCTTGACAGGACAAATCCCCACAACCTGGTGAGCTCTGAGCTCCTAGCCTGGCATCTGTCATGATCTATTGGTTTGTGCTCAATTGAAAGGGTTTGCCCATGAGCAAGTATTTCTTGATCAACCAATGAAGGAGAACCTTCCTGGTGTAGAATCTGATTTTTTTCTGAAAGCTGTGAGTTTCTGATGTGGCAACAGAGTCCACTGAGGTATCCCAGAAAGCACCTGAGCTGAAGGGACTGTCTTGACTGTTGCAATCATGCAGTCCTAGGATATGTACTATGAATATTGAAGTCTATTTGTTTATTCATACATTTATTCTCAGTAAAATAGTCCATAAAGTGTAACAGCTTTATGGGAAGGCACACAACTGGGAAAAAGAAAATGCAACCAAAGAGCTCCTAGAAGGAAACTCCTAACTCACTACTCTTGTGGGAAAGGCAGGAAGAGGGAGACTGATGGGTAGATTCCTCTTCCTCCAGGAATCAGGAAGCCCAATCAATTTCCTGCCTCCAGGGACTGTGGGAAGAAGAACCCAAGCATTATCAGAGTGTTCTCCTTCCCTTGAACTAAGGAAAATTGTTGTATGTGCAAAATCAACTATACCCAAGCAGTAGCACTGCCTTTCCCTGAATCTTAATGTTCTTGAGTTTTTTGTTAACATATTCTAAGCCTCATTTGAAAAACATCAATTCAATTTTTAATACTTTTGTTTAAATATTAATGAACATTAGACAATTGCAGAGTAAACTTGCTGTATTATTCCTCTTTTGCATTAGTAATGCAGTCCTTTGCAGCAATTCAGTTGAGAATGAAAAGAAGTCTTGGTCTTCTCACTCTAAGATTGATCAGAATTAAAAGATATCTGGTATTATGTGAAATTTTTCTTTCATAAAAATTCATCTGTTGACTAATTTTGCTTTCCCCCCCTATGAAAGTATTTTAAAATTATTTTTCCTTATAAAAATTATGTTGAGTTATCCTGTTATAGGAATAAAAATAATTAAATGATCTGTGAATATCTGTTGATAGTTGCATCCATTAACAGAAAAAATATTTCTCTAAAGTTCTGCAACAATATGTAACAAAGATGGGTGAATGCTTATGGCAGAAGTAATGTAAATAAATTTTCATTATTGATTATAAATTAGGGTCCTAGTTGTGCAAACAAATTCATATTGAATTAAGAAGCTTTGAGTTAGGTTACTGAAACCTTACTTTATTCAACAAACGTACACAGATTATAGTAGATATTAACACTGATAACTGCTTAACAACACAATCCTAAGCAGCTACACACTTCTAAATCACAGTTACAATATGCTTTCATTGTTACCCAATTACCATAGTAGATATCAAAGCAAAAACTTCAAGCCTTTTTGGTAGCATGAACACTCAGCAATTACTATAGATCACTCTCAAGCTGATCATATATCGAAATAAGCTGAACTACAGGTCACTCATTTCCCACCTTAATAAGTTACTTTCTTAATGAGAAAAGGGGATGCTAATTTAAGGGGTAAAACCAACAACTGCTAGTTCACTTATTCAACAATAAGGTCTCTCATATAATGCCATCATGTTTATGTGGCAGCCAAGCTCTTCATCTGGTTCTTCTGGAGTACACTGGCACCTGATCACTGGATGCTTCTGAGGGATAGGGCATAAGTGCTATCTCCCTTTTCAGTGGGCAGGGATTACTTCTCTTAACTAAAAGCAATTTCCCTTTTCAGCTTGAATGGGAATGCTCATTGATCCACCCACTTCTTCTGCCACTTTCCCAGTCCACAGTCAGGGCTGAACTTTCTCTGCTTCAACTGTCTGTTCCCAACTGTCATTTCTTAACTGACTCTCTCCACAGCATTCCGTTTGAATGGCCTGTCACTGAGAGGTTCTCAGACTCTGTTAGAAAGTTAACCCTTGACAGTCCATCACAGGTGGCCACAGTCCCCAGCAAGTGCAAATTACAATTATCCACGTGTGTGTTAAGTGCTGTCAAGTCACTTCCAATTTATGGTAACCCTATGAATTAATGATCTCCAAAACATCCTATCATTAACAGCCTTCCTCAGGTTTTACAAACGGAGAGCCATGGCTTCCTTGAGTCAATCCATCTCATGTTGGGTTTTTCTTTTTTCCTGCAGCCTTCAACTTTTCCTAGCATTATTGTCTTTTCAGTGACTCTTGTCTTCTCATAATGTGACCAAAGTACAATAGCCTCAGTTTAGTCACTTTAGCTTCCAGGGAGAGTTCATGCTTGATTCGATCTAGAACTCACTTATTTGTCCTTTTGGCAGTTCATGGTATCTGTAAAATTGTCCTCTTAACACCATATTTTAAAGGAATCAACTTTCTTTCTGTTAGCTTTCTTTACTGCCAAACTTTCACACACATACATTGTAATGGAGATCACCAGCAACACGTCCTTAAAGAATCTGTTCTAGCTCGTTCATGCCTCTGTCTCCCAGTCTCTATCTCCTTCTGATTTCTTGGTTGTGGTCTCCTTTTTGGTTGATGATGAAGCCAAGGAAAAGAAAAACTTTTAAGAATTTCAATTCCTCCATCATCAGCCTTAAAGCTGTGTTAATTCTCCAGTAGTATTACTTTTGTGTTCTTGATTTTCAGCTGTAATCCTGCTTTAGCACTTCATCAGTAGTCATTTCAAGTCTTCACTGTTTTCTGCCGGTAACGTGGTATCATCTGCATATCTTAAAATGTTAACGTTCCTTCCACCAGATGCAGCAGAAGTGTAAGAATACTAATTTCTACTGAAATGCTGACCAAGGAAAGCCATTCAGATTTGTCATGGGTCAAGGACACAGCTTCCAGTCATTATGCGCTGATATTCTAGTTCTTTTTTTGATCTGTAGACTCAGGAACACACACACACACACAAAGATGCTCTGCACAGAGTCGATGCACAGACTACCAATAGAAATGATACTAGGACAGCACAGAGGAACAAGCATAGAAGAGATCTCAATGTTTGCAGCTAGCCTAAGTGACTTTTGCAAATGAGCTTCAAGAGTTTAACTCAAATGTTTCATTGAATTCTTCAATGGGGAAATGTAATCTCAGCAGTGAAGGAAGGGCACACACATAAGCACAGAGCACACTGGGACAGACATGGACACAGATGTGCAAAGAGTGTTTTGCACAGATGATTGAGACATACACTCCATTTATGGTGAAGTGACATCTGTTTCAGAAAGACAACATCCTGCAGATACAAGGGACAGCAGTCCACATACAAATAATAGCAATGGAAGTGGGACAGTGATACCACCATGATTATGAAGAGGACAGGAAGCTCACATGGTGTATTGAGAAGCAAGGCAAGGACACTTCCAGTGATGAGGAAAAGAGCAAGAAATGCCTGAACTATGCACAGAATTAAGGCAACGACACCACCAACAACGAAAGGGACGGCAAGAGACCGCAGAACTGGAACAAGAGATTTTCCTCCATGGACAGATAGAAAGGGTTAAAACTATATCAAGGCAACAGGAACAATTTTGGTAGGATGCACTGGTCAAATGAAATTTGACAGATTCTGAAACTGCTGAAGAACAGTCATTGATACTACTACCTCACATTCTATCAAGCTTTCATGAGCTGACAGCAGAAAATCTGCAACCAGTTCACAACTCAAAAGGGTGGGGGGAGGAAGGGATGCAAGATGGCATGCCAAGCATTCGTTTAGGTTACATGTATCTAAAACAAATGTTAAGATGGCAATTGGGGTGGATCCAACTATTCTCCAAGTAGCCTTCCTCCAATTTAAAGTGGCTCATCTACTGGAGGAACAGCCATTTAAGTTGGAGAAAGACTCCATAGGCTGGAAGAGAGCATCCAGTTTTGCTCAGTGGAGTGTCAGGATAAGGGTAGGATCCATCCTATTGATTAGGGACTAGAAAGAGCTGTAATGTTTATTTTATAATGTTATAATTTTCAAATGACTTTATCCTTTCTCTAGATCAGGGCATATATGCACTTGCACAAGCAACAGTGTAGATGCAAGCACATTTGCAAAAATGGTAAGTGAACAAAACTACAGCAAACTCAAGAAATGTTCTGCACATACTGCATCGGATCCAAGCCCTAGTCCAGCATCTTGTTTCCCTGAGAAGCCAACCATGTGACCTGAAAATCCACAGCAGGGGAACAGTGGCAAAGCCTCCCCCATCTGCTGCCCTCATAGCAACTTCTGGTTTAGGGCGGTGGCTGGCTTAGATGCAGTTTGCGGAGCTCTGTAATTACAAGCTTAAGATTGCTTGTTCCCTTGCTAATTAAGATTGTGAAAACTGAGAATACTCTAAATGCAAACTCCTTCAGTTATAGAGTTTCTTTAAAGACTATAATGGAGAAAGAAGTTAAAGCTATAAATCTCCCCTGAAGGCCTTCACTGTGAGGAGTCTTGAAAACCCAAGATAACTCTCCACAGACACTGCCTCAGCATTGCCAAAGATGAATAAAAATAAAAGCATGAAAAGGAGTAGAAAGAGTTCTAACTCTGCATCCTGGACTGCCTGCCACCAAAACCACTTTGTATAGATGACCTTCTAAATGCTGGAACTGTGAATGAATCTATTCCTCTTTCTGATAACAGACTTAGCTTACTGGAGCATTTGGGAGACCTGAATCATTCCAGCTCTACATCTGTTCAGCCCTTGGATGTGCAAGAGGAGTCATTAGAGGGAAAAGTGGGAGAGTTTTCCTCTGCCAGTTTGGAGACCAATTTGAATATCAGTTCCTCTAATTTTACATCCGTAGAGGGAACTGGAGACATCTCAAAAGCAAACTTATCAAATTGATTGTGCCTCTTTATAGCAGAGACAGTTATTGCCAATTTTCAGCAGCTTAACAAGATAACTGCTAAAATGGTCATTTTGGAAAAACCTGTTAAATGGAAAACTGGAAGGAATTGGCATAGAAACAGTAGTAATCCCAGACCATTTGTATAAAAGAGGTCAACTTCTCTTCAATACAAAAAAGGGCCCTTGATTCTGTTGGAGGCTGTCAATCTAACATGAATAAAAGAGAAGAAGATATGACTAACTTGGAAGGGTGTCTGCGATGGAAAAATAGTCAAATTACTCTTGAGATTGCACAGAAATTGTATATTCATCATGTCGTCTGCTTCAATTGGAAGCTCAGGAGACAGATCTCGAGCAATTTGAGATTTCCAAACTCCTCATCTCATAGAAGGCTGGTTTTGTTGTTCTGGCAAGCTACCATTCCATTGATGTTAATAAAAATGAGAGGTTTCCCAGCCACCTTTGGTATCTGCCCAATCAGTTTTTCAGGATGAGAGTAAGAGATCTCTCCTTCAGAGAAGTTCTGGACACTCTTCCCCACCAGAGGGATCCCAGAAGCCCCAGAAACAGCAATGCACAGATGACATCTTCGTACCACTGAGAGATGGTTCTGGAAATCCTAAATCAGGAAATGATGTCTCTCTTGACTTGATTAATGAGATAAGGCAATCTGCATGTGCAATAGTAAACAAAGTTGAACCTCTGAAGAAATTTATGAACTCTGACTTGACAATGAATACCCTTTTGCTTAATATGGCCAATATCGCACAATCTAGAAATGCGCAAGATAATCAGTGGGTTAGGGTTTTGGACCTAATGGATTGCTCCTCTGCCATGCTTGACCCGTCCCCCTATTCTGCAGACCGACAGTTATTGGGTGTGAATCAGGCTGTTGCAAGATCAGGAAAGACACTAGAAGGTGGGGATTTTATTGATCTATCTCCATCCAGCCTGGAGAGGTGGGCCTGAAGTTAGCTGTGCAGAAAGATCACGAAACTTTGGGGATACTGGGTTCCCAATTCTGACAGTATAACTTTAAAAACAACTAGAAATCCTTACCTGCCATTGAATTACTATTGTGGAATGTGGCAGGGCTGTATTGCCTATTACCTCGATATTCTCTTTTCCGGTCATAATTATGATATTATTCTCCTGCAAAAAACTTGGTCTGATGCAGATCTAGTATTAGACGGTTTTAATGCACTCCATGTGAATGAGGTACCAGGGTGGGCAATGGGGAGACTGAAAGGGAGATTGGGCATTCTTATAGCAACCTCCTTTTTAGTGAATGGCAATAGTCCTATCTTGGGCAAGGAGAAAGTTAGTGATTATAAATTCCTATTTACCACCTACCAGTAGAAAAGAAGAAATAGAGGAGAATTGGCTGTCATCAGAAAATTACATTAGGGCCTTAATGTTAGAACATCCTGAGGCCATGTTCTTGCTGGGTGTTGACTTAAATGCCTGCATGGGCCTGGATGTGTCTTTGGTGGCTAAATTCAGATTGGTACTGAGCACATTGGAGGAAAACTCAGAGCCCCCAAGCCAGGAGAGGATATTTAAATATCAATACTCAAACTATGCGGGGGTATGTCTATTTCAATTTGCCCATAGATTAAAAGTTTACATCTTAAATGGTTCTACAGAAACTAATGTTCCGGGAGAGTTCATGTTCATGGCAGGATTTAGATCTAGAACTATAGATTATATATTGGTCTGTAGAGCTCTACTCTCCATGATAGAGAAATTTCAAATTCTTCCGTATCTGGAAGGGGACCACTTCATATATTCATCTGGGCTCAGAGGATCTTTATTTGGCATCCAGATATTCCACTTTGGTTGCACCCCTAGAAAGATATGGCTGCTGAACCAGATGGTCTTCTGAATTAGCTCAGAGCTTAAGAGAATTTTTTACTCCTGAAAAGCTGCTGGAATTTTGTCAGTCAGCAGGGAATCAGACGGCCATTCAAGATCCCATAGCTAATTATGAAAACCTTATACAAAAATTAAAGCCTTTTCTTTTTCATTCCCAAAATACTACACCTATGAAATCATCTTAATTTCTTTAAGCCAGGGTTTAACCAAAGCTGCATATTAGCAACAAAGCATTAATCTGAATTTATCAACAATATATGACTTCTGAAGAAAAGGATAAACAAGAAGCTCAGTTGCAACTGCTGGCTAAAAAAAAAAGTATATAAATTGCGGATACTACGCAGTAAGAAAGAATACTCTAATAATTGATCAAAGCAGCAAATGACAAAAAAATCCCTTTTTTAAAATTAATTTCGAGCAGACTCTCTGGAATTAAGTCTCCAATATACCACCCGACCAATGAATCTTTAAAGAGCTGTATGAGGATGCTGCGAATAACCCATTCCCATTAGTAACAGAAAATCTCCCCAAATGGCCCCCCTGTAACTTTTTGTTTTTTTGTGATGGCCAATGGCCATATACAATAAACTTCATTCGTTCATTCATTCATTTATTCAACTCCACATGAGATTAGATCCCATATAGAGCTCCAGACTATGGTATTCCACCAGAGCTTTTGAAAGAAGATAAGGACTGGTGGGCCTCCTTCCTGGCTCCTCTGTTTACCTATATTGATGAGTCAGGCTGTATGGCCTAAATCCTGAGGATTGGCCACAGCAGTTCCCTTCTATAAAAAGGGTAAAACAGAGCATCCATCAAACTACAGGCTGATTAGTTTGTTGAACATTACAAGCAAACTGTATGCAAGGCATCTTTTAGATAAATTCTTAGGTTGGCTTGACCAAGAGACCATCCTAGTGGTAGAGCAGATGCGTTTTCGATCAGGGAGATCTACGCTTGATCAGTGCCTCACTATTCAATGCCTTATTGAGAAATATTCAACCAGGGAGTAACTTCATTATATGCTGCTTTTGTTGATTTTAAAATCACATTTGATTCTGTATGTAGAGTTCAGCTATAGGATAAATTGTTAAATCCAGCTATAGACAGAAAACTTTTGTATCTTTTATGGGCTCTGCATGATCAAATCTTTTTAAGAGTCAGGTATAGTAGACAAGGACGCCTTAATGAGCCTATTCAAACCTTCAGAGGTGTTACACAAGCTTGCCTGTTGGCTCTGATACTATTTATTTTCTATATAAATAATTTACCTAGCCGGCTTAATACCCCTGAACTTCATCCCCTTAAACTTGCCAATAGGTCTGTATCAGTGCTACTGTACACTGATGACACAGTGCTACTTTCTAAAACTTCTGTAGGTCTTTGGATAGCTGTTAAGAAGCTCTCCTCATATTGTGAAAATGAATTTCTCACCATCAATTATCAGAAATCCAAAATAGTAACTTTGGGGAATAAACAAAAGACCAGGATCTGGTTGATTAATGGACATCAGATTGAGCAAGTTAAAAATTTTAAATATTTTGGGGTAGGGTCAATCACAGCAAATATGTTGGTAACCAAGGAGAAAGATCAGCAAACACTATAGCAAAATTCTACTGATCCCAAAGTGGGGTATTATGTTCCTGCAGCTCTTAAATTATTTAGGGCTAAGACGTTGGCACAATTACTGTATGGAACATTTGTAGGGTCACCCAGGTCCTGTTTCACTCCCCAAGAAAGATTGCAATCTAAGTTCCTAAGAGCAATTCTACAAGGATGCCAGGTTAAGACTGGAGACAGGCAGCATAAGAGTTGAAGCATGGGTATGTATACTATCTATATATTTGTATCTAAAGGGACACTTTATCCCCCAAAGGTAATTTCCATTAATAAATAGAGACAATTTTCAATCAAATTGGCTTAAATCTGTCCAGAGCCATATTGTTAGGATTGGCTTCTCCCTTCATGTTCTGCTATCTTGTGGATATGATCAGGCAAATAGACTAGTTAACAGAGAACAGAGGACATAGAATGCCAATCTGATATTGCCAGCTTACAAAATAATGTGTGGTCAAACTTTCAATACTGTGAAGGCAGCAGTCTATTTAACAATCTTAGAAATAAATGGATTCAGAAGGGCGTTTACCACGGCAAGGTGTTTGCCCTTCCCTTTAGCAGTCCTGGAAGGCATATATAAGAAAACTCCCTATATGGAAAGGCTTTGCTCATGTCTGCTGAGAGAGGCTGAAACCACAGAGCACATGTTATTTAGCTGCCCATATTATAAGTAAGCACGAGGTGAGATTACTACCCCGCTATCTTTTCAGTGGCAGCTCAGTACTGGTGGAATGAGCTCCCAGAAGAGATCAGGGCCCTGCAGGACCTTTTACAGTTCCGCAGGGTCTGCAAGACGGAGCTCTTCTGCCAGGCCTTCAATCAAGGAGGTGCATCAAACACCTGAAGAGTGAGCCCTGTGCCCTGTCATGGACCAGCCTCAGCCTGAAGTGCAGCCAGACTCTGACTTGCTGCCTGAGCCCAGCCTGGGTGAGGACCAGTCTGACTTGCATAAATGGGAAACTTTCTCAGTGGAGGGTGGTAAGCAGTGGGGTACCACAGGGATCAGTACTCGGTCAGATGCTTTTTAACTTGTTTATTAACGATTTGGAATTGGGAGTAAGCAGTGATGTGGCTAAATTTGCAGATGACACAAAGTTGTTCAGGGTGGTGAAAACCAGGGAGGATTGTGAGGCACTCCAAAGGGATCTGTTGAGGATGGGTGAGTGGGCGTCAACGTGGCAAATGGGGTTCAATGTGGCCAAGTGCAAAGTGATGCACATTGGAGCCAAAAATCCTAAATATAAATACATGTTGATGGGGTCTGATCTGGCAGAGACGGACCAAGAGAGAGATCTTGGAGTCGTAGTGGATAACTCGCTGAAAATGTCTACACAATGTGTAGCTGCAATAAAGAAGGCCAACGCTATGCTGGGGATTATTAGGAAGGGAATTGAAAACAAATCAGCCAGTATCATCATGCCCCTGTATAAATCATTGGTGCGACCTCATTTGGAATACTGTGTACAGTTCTGGTCACCACATCTCAAAAAGGATATTATAGCATTGGAAAAAGTGCAGAGAAGGGCAACTAGAATGATAAAAGGGTTGGAACACCTTCCCTATGAAGAAAGGTTAAAACGCTTGGGGCTCTTTAGCTTGGAGAAACGACGGCTGAGAGGTGACATGATCGAGGTTTATAAGATTATGAATGGGATTGAGCAGGTTGAGAAAGAAGTACTTTTCTCCCTTTCTCACAATACAAGAACTCGTGGGCACTCTATGAAATTGCTGAGCAGTCGGGTTAGAACAGATAAAAGGAAATACTTCTTCACCCAAAGAGTGATTAACATATGGAATTCACTGCCACAGGAGGTCGTGGCAGCTGCAAGCATGGTCAGTTTCAAGACGAAATTAGATAAACATATGGAGCAGAAGTCCACCAGTAGCTATTAGCCACAGGGTATAGATGGGAACTCTCAGTCTGGGGCAGGTGATGCACTCTATTCTTGTTGCTGGAGGGGGCAGCAGTGGGAGGGCTTCTGGTGCCCTGGCCCCACTGCTGGACCTCCTGATGGTAGTTGGTATATTTTGGCCGCTGTGTGACAGAGTGTTGGACTAGATGGGCTATTGGCCTGATTCAACATTGGCTTCTCTTATGTTCTTATGTTCTTATGTTCTTATGTTGCAGCCTGACCAGTCTGATTGGCAACTGGAGCCCAGTGTGAGTAAGGACTCCTCAGAAGTTGACCCTGAGTCCAGCATGGCAAAAGTTGACTTCAGAGTAGAGGACACTCAGGAATTCCAGTCAGATAATACTGAGCCGGCTGAAGTCAGGGAGCAAGTACCTCCAGAGGCACTCACAACTCCCCCAGATTTACCCCCGCTCATAGAAAGAAGGGCTAAGATCAGAAGGCAATTGCAAGAACACAGACAAAGTAAAAGATTAATGCCCTGTTGACAGCTGCAGATAAGACTAATTAGGGAAAAGCCACATAAAGTTGGGTGTGAGCTGTCACCAACTTGTGGAAGCAACACATCACCTCACAGTGAATCCTGCGACCACAACTCCTGACTCTGCTCTAATCCTGTGACTCGTGGACCAGCTTGACTTTGCTTTTGGACTCTCTCTGACTGTAATAACTGACCTTGGACTGTTTGGACTACACTGTGAACATTCCTTTGACCAGCTCCTGCCTGCAAGACCTGGAACTGGAGCCTGCGAGACCAGCTGGGCTATGACATGCCCTGGCCTTACCACTTGCAGCCTGTGCCCACCGCACAAATAAACTGAATAAGTTGAGCTGGCTTGAAAGTACCAACATGACTGTTATTGCCACCTTAACTAGTACTATTAATATGAGATCTGCTGTTCTAGCACTTTATGATAACTGATAATTGAATTGTTTATGATTGTTTTATGACTGGTTTTAATTGTATTTATATGTGGAATTTTTATGTAAGTTGCTCTGAGCCTGCTTTGGCGGGGAGGGCAGGGCATAAATTGAATAAATAAATCAATCTTTGGTCTCACTGAAAAAGCTAGACTTGATTATCTTCTATCTTATAAGAACCCCAGGATTACCTACCAAGTAGCTAGATTTTGTTTGATGATATCGAAGTCTCGGAAAATATATTATAATTAAATTTTAAATTGTTTTTATCTGGTATACTGTAAACTTTGAATTTTTAATGGTCAAATTGTGTATATGATTGGTCAAACGATCGAAATAATGAATAACCCCATAATATCTATCACTTAGCTATATACTATCCCCAGTCATCAGGAGAGTTCTAACCTTCCTGCCTCTTTCACTGGATCACTTTTTGAACAGTAAAAAAATATTTTATACAGTATAAAAACTGTAAAGTGTTAAAAATCTTAAAAAAAACATTTAACACATATTTGATCAGTTAAACTTGTAAGTTTATGGAAGGAAGGGGGGAAAAAACTCCACTCATTTGATTCATGGAGGGAGGGGTGTAGAGGAAATCAGGACTTGATTTGAAGCACGTGCACATGTCCCGTGTAAGCAAAAACCAGGGGAAGAAGAAGAGTTCATTCTGTAGCAGAAAAACACCTGTTCTTATTTGCAAGCCTGTCTGTACACAGCCCATATTTACATATACATGCATGTCTACATGTAAATCAATTAAAACGCTTCACAAGAATGGCATACTACCTTATAGCAGGAAAGACCTGATCCGCTCTGCCATCCTGGAGGACAAGGGTCACTTTTTTTAGGCGGCACTTCTGTTGGCCTTGGTGGCCCAATGTATTTTTTGCAAATAGAGTAAGCTTTAAATGTACTGCAAGACTGGACTTTCCACTTTCCGAGGTGTTTTCCGCTTGCCATAGCCACACATCCTCCAGTAAATTCTAAAATGTTGACGAAAGATTCCCAGGATTTCAGTATCTATCTGACATTTTCAGAAATGGAAGACTGTTTCATGAAATAAATACTTATACTTCGTGAATTTTGAGCATTTACCTGGCTGAAGTCTATCCCAGTTTGTATACGTCAGCTTTTCAATATTTCCATTAGTATTCCCCCAGCTATACTCTCCCAAAGAGTTGAGGTCTTGCAAACCGGTCCAGAAATATTTCTCTTCAACTATGCTATGCTTTCTAATCAAACTATTTATGAATTCTTGCTCAAATCTGTAAGAGTTAGAATTTCAAAATTAGGGGGCAATTATCTTTTATCACAATCATGAAACATCCAAAAGGGAATAAGAAATGCTACAAGCCACAAGAGGACAATAGCGTTAATGTTTACATTCATATATTGAAAAAAAGCTGCACAACAAAAAAACTGTTCTCTTTCACACCAAGCAAACCATTTGATCCATACAGCTTACAGTACTACAAAATACCTGTTTTCTACAGTGAGATTGCACTGCTTTCCAAAGGTCACTTTATCATTCAGAATCTTGTAGCAAAAATTTCCATGTCTCTTCCATTCCTAGTTTAAAGAATGACAACTCCTTTACTCAACAGCAGAATCAGTATGTACCATAAAATCTGACTCCACTACAATGTTGCCAAGACATGACAGTGAAATTAAGAATTACTGACTGACCCATTATTAAATTAATTACTACTGCTCAGAAATTGGCCACAGTTTAGATGTAAAAATTCAGAAACATACTCTCAAAAATGCTAGACAAATCCTCAATATTTAGTTTGAAAATCTCTAGGTTATGTTATGTCTTCATTTATTATTGAACCATATTCTTACTAGTAACAATTTTGGACGGTAAAAATAAAGTGATGTTAATAAAACATACCAGATCTCATTAAAACAGTATTAATGATGCTTTACCTCATTAGGGGGACAATCTTTATCAGATGTCGTTTCATTTAAAATCCTTCCTTTTTTCATGCACACATATTTAAGTTGATTTCCACAAGGAAGGACTTTCCATCGACCCAACTGTTACCCAGAATAAAAAGCAGGATAGTTATATGAACAACAGTAATAACACTTAGTGTGTATACAGTGCTTTTGCACATATTGATGAAATCCTAGCAACAGCCCTGTAAGGTATGGCCAATATTAACCCCATATTGACAACACAGCACTAAGCAATAATATTGTGTCTAAGGGCACCTAGTAAAAATGAGACACATTCATTCTGTTGCTTAGAGATTTAACCAGATGCCTCCCAGACTGCTCATTTTGTTAGCTACCACATTGTACGAGCCCCCCTGTACCTTCAACACTTTAACTCCCTTTGGAGTTTCATTTGAAAAATCACTTTCTGTGCTAAAATACAGACACTAACAGAGTTTATAAGCTCTACTTTTATTACTCCTCGCTCTTTTTCTAGGCAGAGTTGTTATTACAATGAACTAAAATTGTGGTACCTTTTATCTTCCCATTATTGTCTGAGCTGAAAGAACATTAGCATTTAAGTATCTTTACCCTTCTCTATAAGAATCAGCTATATATTAGAGACAAATATTCCATTTAAACCAGAATTGTTTTCATTAAATGTTATTCCACAGAACTTTACAAAACAACAGATATATTTGATTGTACATATTGTGACAGCAGCTAGAATACTTTATGCAAAATACTGGAAGGGAGAAGAAACACCAACGAAAGAAGAAATTCTAAAAAAACTGAAGCAGCAGAAATGGACAAATTAACTTTGCAATTACAAGGAAAAAATAGTGAACTGTTTGAAGAAACTTGGGTGAGATTTTACAGATGGACTGAATAAAATATATAAAGATTCCGAAAATGATTTGAATATGAAAGTTATTGATGGTAAAACTAGTATAGGTGTGTAAAACATGTTAAGATTCAACTATACTTGAACTGCTAATCTGAAATTAAGTATGAGCTCCACTATTGTAATTATGTTTGGTATGTTGTTATGTGTTGTTATTGTGTTGTTGTTGTTGCATGTTTCTTTCTTTCTGAAAATAATAAAACTCCCCAGTCAAACGGGCTTAACTTAAAAAAAAAAAAAAGAATCAGCTATTTACATTTGATATGAAACAGTTTACATGCTCCGCTCTGTAGCTTTCAAAAGATACTTTGGGTATTTTATAATTTATAATTATAAAGCTGACCAGAAGAACACAGAAGCTTTTTACCTTTCCTGAACAGGCCACACAATTAGGAGTGTTGTTCAAAGGAACGTTTGGCTCATTCTGATCCCAGTAAGTGAATACTACTTCTGAACCATCTGCCCATTTAAAGGAAGCTGGCACATCCGTATTCATGAAACCAATCCACATTTTGTCGTTTGTTTCTACATTCAACAGTAAATAGAAGCATTTCACAAAATGATAACAGTAATCAAACAAGCTAACAGGAGAATAAAAATCAGATCTTTTCAGAATGCAGTGGAAAAAAAGCAAAATTCCTCATAATTATCATATTACTGTGCAATTTAACCAAGGCTATCTTATATATGCCACTGTTGATGGCATCTGGCCACGGACAAAGGATACCGATCAACGATCTATAGCAAATTTCTGCTACATCAGTGATCATCAGACTTTCCAGAGCCACGATCCCCTTTCACCCCCAAGATAGCAGCATGGAACTCAAATGCAAAGCAATGAGATATCATCACAGTCATATGATGAAGAGGAATAGCCAAAGTTACTGGGCACTAGAGGACCAAATGGCAGGGGGTGGCAGGACCATGCTATGCTGAAGGGGGGACACACAGCGAGAAGGCATAAAGAGAGCTTTGGTGGGTCGTGGCACTAAGACTGTGGAACTCCCTCCCCAGGGATGTTCATCTGTCCCTTTCTGTCACTGACATCCACCATAGCATGAAGACTGTGTGTGTGTGTGTGTATGTATATATATATATACACACACACACACACACACACACACACTTAACTCGTTTTATTATTTGTTTTTAAACTCCCTGGTTTTAGTTGTTAACTGTCTTGGTAGCCCCAATTGGGCTGAACTGCAGGATATAAACCTTGTAAATAAAAGGAAAGTCATGTCCCTGAACCCATCTGTGCTTAAAAATAGACTGAAGAATGACCTCAGCTTGCCATCCTGTCTTTCTTCTAAGAATTGTGCAAAGAGAGCCTGGAGGCATGGAGACCTAGTCTTTATGTATATATGCTAACACAAGGTCCTTTCAAAATAGCAGCAACCCCCCCATCCCCAACTTTATAGGGACTTGAAACCCAGCATGTGGGGCTCTCCAGCCCTCTGGAATGTCACAAGCCATGGGTTGAAGACCTTCTGTTGATTCAAGTATTTAATCTCATGGTGGCAGACCTTCGTTCTTTGACCTGTGACTAGCCAAACTTACCATTATGAAGTCTGGTAACAACCAATTCAACATCTGCTAATGAATGTATGCTGATTAAGTCACCATTCTTGGTTTTACAGGACTGCTGTGCAACTTCCCAGGAAGCAAGGTTGTCCATTGGCGAATAGCAAAACCCATTGTGAGGAAGCCAGTCAGAATCACACTGGGTCTCCATGTAGTCTTGAACGTCTGGAGGATTAAGAGATTAATTACGTAGTAGACAATTTACAAATTCAGCATGGGCACAGAAGTACTAACTACTAAAAAGGACCAGCTAGAGCATGACTAAAATTACATGTGTTTGTGTGCATGTGTGCATGTGTACGTACGTATGTACAAAACAGTAGGTCTTACATGTTCTGTGGGAATTTATCTCATGGAAGTGTATACAGGATTGCCTACATAACTACCTGCCAGAAACCAAATCCGCAATGCACCTCTGATTTACCTGGTAACTCTGATTTGGTACTATTGAATTGTTTTTTGCAGACATAAGGAAGTGCAGTCTCGCACGGATAACTCTTCCAGAGGCCTGTGTCAGCATTCATAACCACACAACTTGTCCCATCTAGTGGCGATGAATTCTGCATCTCTGTGGAAAAAGAAAGACTACTGTTTAGAATACCATCTGAAATCAAAGCAAACTTACAGGAAAGTAAGCTCACTGGGCTCAATGGGACTTGCTTTTGTTTAGTGCTGCATTATATTGAATACAACTCTACTATCTGCCTTGGACACCCTGAGTTGGGTGGAAAGGTGGCAGAGAAATGTTATAAATAGATAAATATTTTATACAGGGCTAGAACACATGATGTACACATCATTGTTTCTTCTCCCTTTTGCAAAATATTTCCACCAATGCACTGAAGAAGATTCGATGTTGTGGTTATTTATTACAATATTCATATTCAGCTGTTCAGTCCCAGAGGGAACCCCCTCAGAGCAGCTTCCAACCATAAAACTAGCTGAAGTACATCAAATCAACAGAAATAAATATAGTTAACATCTCTATCATGGACCACTATAAAGGAGGATAACTACATACATTTGCTTGGGCTATGGGTTATAAAAATAATGTAACAAGACTTATAATATAGTTACCAGGGCTCCAGCTAACAAAGTTCAAGGGCGTGTGATCTGACCACTCCCAGCCTCCATAATTGTCCAGTTGGTTTAATCCAATCCAAAATATTTCTGCAGCTTTATCTATAGATGACAAAATTTGTAAGTTAACATGTGAAATATTTATCTGGTGGAAAAAGAACAACATGCCATCAAGTCGCAACTGACTCATGGTGACCCCATCCACAGGGCATTCCAGGCAACAGACAAGCAAAGGTCATTTGGTTTGCCATTGCTTTCCTTCATGTAGCAAACTCGGTCTTGCTTGGTGGTCTCCCATCCAAGTGTTAACCGTGGCTGACTCTGCCTAGCTTCCCAGATGCACTTTCAAAATGACAGCTTTTTCAGGCAATACATTACCAGTTGTACTCATCTGTTGTGCCAGATCTGGACGTTCACTTTCCAGACAACTATTAGTTGCTAGGGTAACACATTTCCCCAGAAGTGTAATATTTTCTGCAGCAAAGACGATACAGCTGGTACTGCTGCTTGTTGTATGAGTACTATGTAGAATGTGATTGCAAAGGAATCAGCTTTCCATGATGGCATAATCCAGAGAATTTTTATTTTTTTAAATTTTTCTTTAAAAATGATTTTTTGAAAGTGTGGTCAGTGTCTACAACCAAGCTAATTCAAGATAGATGAAGATGGGTAGCCATGTTAGTTTGTCTGTAGCTGTAGAAAAGAGCAAGCGTCCAGTAGCACCTTAAAGGTAAAGGTTCCCTTGCTCGAAAGCCAGTCAAATCCGACTCTAGGGTTGCGGTGCTCATCTCCGTTTCAAAGCCGAAGAGCCAGCGCTGTCCGAAGACATTTCCGTGGTCATGTGGCCGGCATGACTAAACACCAAGGTGCACGGAACGCTGTTACCTTCCCACCGCAGTGGTACCTATTTATCTACTTGCAATTTCTTGCTTTCGAACTGCTAGGTTGGCAGGAGCTGGAACTAGAGACGGGAGCTCACTCCATCTTGCGGCACCTGGGTCTTGAACTGCTGAACTACTGATCTTCCACAGCCTGCAGTTCAGCGTCTTAACCACTTGAGCCACCGCAGCTCCAGTAGCACCTTAAAGACTAACAAAATTTGTGGTAGGGTATGAGCTTTTGGTCACTGCTCACTTCTTCAGAAGCGTTAGTCTTTAAGGTGCTACTAGACTCTTACTCTTTTCTACAAGCTAATTCAACTCCACTTAAAAAAAACAAAACACCACTACTGCTAACAGTGACAATACAGCACAGCCTTAAAGCAGGGCCTTTGATCCTACCGACGTCCACCACTCCCTGGGCAGCTGCCTGTATGGTCCCCCAATGTGGAGCAAACAGCAGCTCTGGAAACCTGACTTGGGGATGGAAAAATGAGGTGGGAGAAAAGCCTATGTACCATGCTGTGGCCCAGATCAACTGGATCCGGCATTCTTCAGCTGCTGCAAAGACAATCAGTAATGAAAATTCAGCACAGTTCAGCAGTGATGACGGGTCTGTGAATGTTAGAAGGATACAGTGGACAGGAGCAGAAAAGCAACAGGCAACAGAATTGTTGTTATATACATGTAAAAAAGAATGACTAAGGTCCAAAGAACTTGCCCAATACATTCTCTCCTCCTCCAGGGCATTGTACCATGTACAATGCTGGCCCAGACACTGGGGCATTCTGTACTAACTTATTGGAAGAATTGCTGTCATTAATTACATTTATTCACCTGGCCTCCCTAACAAAGCTGAATAAATCAAAAGAGGCTTTAGATTTCAACATCCATATGGAATTTCAATAGAATCACTTTTAAACCATTTGCTACTCAGATTCCCTATTTCCGATAGGCCAATTCCAGCATCCCCCAAGAATTACAGCTAGACTTACCTCTAAAGTAGCTTAACAGAGATGAGCTGGTGATGCTCAGCAAATCTGCACCTTGCCTTTGACACGAGACGTACGCTTCCTTCCAAGAAAGAAAAGCCTGAGCGTTTAACTGGTAGCAGCCCTCAGAAACTTCATCATACTCCCATGTATTCTGACAACCATCCTCTAATGAAAGGAAATAAATAATAAAGCAATAAATAATTCTGCCAAGCCTGGCTGCAGTGCCTATCCACAGCTTTCACATATCAAGAAGATACACACGGCTCATCAAAATGCTATTTTCCTGCCACAGTCCAACTCTGTGCGCCGAGGCAGAGAAAAGGGGGTTTGGCTTTGCAGGGATTGGGATGACCACGCACCCTTCTCATACTCTCATATTCACAGCCAGCTTCCCCTATTTGCAAGATACAAATTAGAGACGTGTATGTGTATATGCATGAGTCTGGACACAGATATGGCATATGTACACAGACCTCCTATCTCCTCCAGTGCCTACTTGTATGGTCTGCAGTCATATATTTTTACCGCCCAGTTGTCTCACTGAGGCTCAAGGGGAGTTACACAATGTAGGACAATGCTATCAATGATGGACCTGCTGCAAGAGGGCTCTATCCCCACATTTCACTGGACCAGTGCCTATGTTAATTCAGTAAATGCATTGCTTCAAAAATGTTTTATATTGCAACTTGGAAGTACACAGAAGAATTAGAGCATTATACTTCTAGAATTAAATCACATAAGCTGTAATGGAACAATTATTTAAGGCTGCCACAGATATGGTATCCTGCTCCCATGATTTTTGCATATACAAAACAAAAATAAACAAGTTTAAATGAAGAAAAAATATTCTCAGAATGATATTTTAGGAATGCTGCTCACCTGGTTTTAAGCAGTATCCCCATTTGCTATCTTGATCAAAATTGTGGGTAGTGGAGCACCATCCACCATCTGCAAACATGTCATTGTGTATGCAGTCATAATGCCATGTGTTGTTAAAGAGGAAGGGGAATTCACAGGGCTTCCCATAGGAATTTCCTTCCCTTGTATACGTCTCTGTAGAAAAACAATCAGAAATAAATGTTTCAAACACGAAATCTGAATTAAATTATATGTATTACACACACAAAGGAGCTGCGGTGGCTCATTGGTTTAGATGCTGAACTGCAGGCTGGAAGGTTGGTAGTTCAGCAGTTCGAGACCCAAGTGCCGCATGATGGAGTGAGCTCCCGTCTCTGATTCTAGCTCCTGCCAACCTAGCAGTTCGAAAGCAAGAAACTGCAAGTAGATAAATAGGTACTGCTTCGGTGGGAAGGTAACAGCATTTCGTGTGCCTTGCCGTTTAGTCATGCCAGCTACATGAACACGGAAACATCTTTGGACAGCACTGGCTCTTCAGCTTGGAAACAGATATGAGCACCACAATCCTAGAGTCGGATTCGACTAGCTTTTGAGCAAGGGAAACCTTTACCTTTACACACACACACTCTCTCTCTCTCTCTTGCTCTCTGTCTCTCTATCCCCTAAAAAGATTTTGGAGGCATTTAGTTGAAGAAACTGAAATAGTCCTCATCTATAGTAAACGTAAACTTAACAAACAACAAAAACATGCTATTATAGGAAAACTTCCAGTCTTTGTGCCTGTCATACATTAACAGTTCAATTACAAAAGTCAACAAAAATGAATCTATATATTTAATCTAAATTTATCTATTGACCAGAACCATTTTATGTCACGTTCACTGTATTCCATAATATCCCTCATGCAACATACATGTGTTAAATCAATGTATACAGTAACAGTTCCAAATTTTGGTGGATTCTGGACACTGAGCACTGATAGGCCCCCAAACTGCTACAGTAGCCCTCCCCCCTCGGAGCACAGCAGCCCCCCAAACTTTCTCTAGATGCAAGGAGGCACCAACCTTGCTCACTCACCTTCCTGCCTTACTCATAGAGCCTTCCAGTGTACACTTGAGAGTAACCACCACTGAACCAAATGCCCAGAAAGTAGGACAGTGCTGCACTGCAATCTCACACTTTCTCATTATAATGTGCAGGATCAGGATCAAGCTGTTAGGATAGGGGTGGGGAGATGACAGCAGTGGGCTTCGGCAGCTGCCCCACCTAACTAACATCTGACGTCAGGCCTAAATGCATGGATCATATCAACAGCCCCTCCACATATTGATCTAGACCTCTGAGCAGAGGCTAGGCACCAGGGTGGACAAAAATCAATGATTTTTAAAAATCAGATCTTTAAAATTTAAATTGGATTTCTTTAACAGAATGCTTTTAAAGGAAAATCTATCTAAAGATAGTTTTCTGTTTAAGATACATTATAGTCCAAAGGCTATTCATCATGAAATAAGGATTAGTTTTTAATTATGTAGCATGAGGCTGTATATTCATAGGGCTGCCAGGTCCCCTTGTTGCACTGTGGGCCCCGGGGATGTCCTGGGACACCCAGTGCAAGTGTGGTGCCTCCTTGCATCTAGGGAGCATTCTGAGATGTCCCCAATGTGATGATGTCACATGGAAGTAACATCATCATGTCAGGGCTGTTGCACTGGCAATGCTCTGTTTTCTGGGCAAAACTCTATGGTAAAACCGGCTTCAAACCATAGAGTTTTGCCTTCAAACTAGAGTGTCGTGCACTGGGGATGTCGTGCAGTGACATTGCTGTTGGGCAGCTGGGTTTCCCCTGCCATCCAGCTAGCTGGCAGAAGCCCCCAAAACTGGGCAAACTGCTGCCAGGACCTGGGGACTGGCAACCCTATTTAATATTCATGCAACATTTACATATTTCAGTAAATGAATTCCATTAATCCATTCGCAATACCATGCTCTCCCAGAGGTTTCTGTAAGATTATTTGGGGGGATTTGGGGTAATTTTTCTGCAGCTCTCAGAAGTGTGAATTTGTGTCTGCAGAGATAACATGCTTCTTCTTCACAGGAAAAGTGTTATAAAATAAGCATACAGAGTTTAAGAGACCTCAATCCTATTGGTCCTCTGCAAATCTATATTTATTTATTTATTTATTAGACTTATATTCTGCCCTCCCCGCATAGCAGGCTCAGGGCGGCTTCCAACAACCATAAAATACAGCTTAAAAACCAACACTTATTTAAAACACAGCATCTAAAAGGAATATAAACACAAGTGCAAAATGCAAATAACAAAGTGCAGGCAGCAGTTAAGACACATTCAGATGGTACATTTACCAAACAAGGTAAATATACACAGGTAAATGCACACAAGGTAAATGCACACAGAAACAACTCCTTATCTCTTAAGTGCTAAGTTTCAAGAAGTTCAATGAATAGAAGATTGTTTGGGGTGGAATAATTCTGGGTAAGGAGGAGATATTAAGAGTTAAATGTGAGGAGGGAAGGGCAAGCAATACAAATGAAAGTGAAACTTTTTGAGCAGAATACTCCAGATTGAGATTTTTGTGAGTGTATCCTCATGGATGTTTAAGCAAATACAAAAACACATACCTATATACTAGTAGCCATACTAATAGCCAAAGTTCCTTCTGAGTGTGGATACTCATTTCCGCCAACAGAGGGCTCACTCTCCCCCAACAGCTTTTTCTGTAGACTCAGGGGACTCTGTGGGTCTACAGAAAATCCATTAAAAAAAAAAAAACAATCTCAGGGAGGATTGATTCCCCCCAATACCTTTTGAAATGGCCTCCATAGGGATCTACTCCAGGCATCAACAGTGAGAGATTAGAATGTTCAGGGGCGGGAAGCTTCTAACTAGCTCTGTCAGTAAAAGGCAGGGGGAAGGGGAAAGGCCCTTTCCAGGCCTATTTTGGCCTTTCAGAGACTCAACTATGCCACCCTACGGAAGCGAGTGCGGTACAGCAATTAGAGCTTCAAAGCAGGGCCTGCAAGACCCAGGTTCAGATCCCCATCTTGCGGTGGAAGCTGACTGGGTGATTTTGGACCAGTCACATACTTTCAGCCTAATCAACCTCACAGGGTTGTTGTGCAGATAAAAAGGAGGAAAGAAGAATGTAAGCTGCTTTGGTCCCCACTGTGGAGAAAGACTGTAATTTTCTTAGTTAGAGGCAGTGAGGAATGGGGGGGGGGGAGACAGAAAGCTGAAGACAGAGAGGCAAATAAAGGTAGGTTGGCTGTTGGGTGGGAAGGAAATAGGGTTGCCAACTCCAGGTTGGGAAATTCCTGGACATTTGAGGGGTGCAGCCTGGGAAGGATGGGGTTTGAGAAGGGGAGGAACTTTAGACCAGTATATTACCATAGACTCTACCCTCCAAACCAGGTATTTCCTCCACGAGAACTACCATTGCCAGCCTCCAGAATTACAACCGTTGTCCAGGAGACAGAGAGTAGTTCCCCTGGATAAAATGGCTGCTTTAGAGGGTTGAATCTATGGCATTATACCTTGCTGAGGCTCCCCAAGCCTCACAGTCCCAAGGCTCCAACCCCACATTTCCAGGAGCTGGCAACCGTAAGGTGAACTGATCTCTGTAGCTGGGAGATCCACTGTGATTCCCAGAGAGCTGCTACTGCTGCTGTGGGGGCGAGGAAGCAGGTGGGTGACTGGGAGCACTGATGGGGGCAGAAAGAGAGAGTGATGGGGTGGGGGGGCAGAAAAAAGAGTGATGAGGTGGGGAGGCAGAAAAACAAAGAAAATGATGGGGGGCAGAAAGAGAGAAGAAGTAACCAATGCTCTCTCTAAGCTGTGGAATCTCGTGAGAAAAAATTCTACTTTGTGAGCAACTGGCATTAAAGTTATGAGCAAGCAATTTGGCTACTGCATAAATTAGTTTGCTCTGGAGTCATCCTTCCTCAACTAAGACAAAAATGTCTGAGCTGGAGGCTAAAAAACTCAGGTTAAAGGGAACACTGGAAGTAACATGCATGGAGGAGAGATAAAGAAAAGGGGGACAGAAGTGAGAAAGAGTGTGAGAGAGGTAGAAGGAGAGGGGAAGAAGCAAAGGTATGAGGAATGGGTTAACCATCCCATAAGTTTCTTGCGGGTCCCCACTTGTGCTATATAATGTTACTAGGAGCAAGGCCCATTGAAGCAACAATGCAACAGGCTCTAGACAGATGGGGGGTGTTTCCCCTCCCCCTGGTCCTCCACTTTGTACTTACTCCACAGACCCCGGGGGGTGCCATGGCAAGGGGACACCGCAGCAGTGGCTCTCTGCCTGGGCAGTCTCTGAGCACACAGGGGGCCGGCCCCCCATCTCCTCCCCCGTCCCATGGTCCGCCCCTCATCCCCAGACCCTTTTCTCTGGAGTGTCTCCCTTTGGGCCTGCGATCCTCTCACCTCCCGTCAGCACCACCTGTTCGTCCTGCTGGGCTCCTGCCCTCAGTGGCGTCCCCGAGTGGCATGTGCTGTCCCCGGGGCGACCATGGCACTGCTGCTGGCTGCCTCTCCCCCTCCCTCCCCTCCTACCAGACTCCTTGTGCTGTGGCGACAAAGAGGAGGCCACAGCAAGGCAGGCTGTGGCGCTTTTGGCTCATCTCCCTCTTCCACCTCCTTCTGCCCAGGGCCCAGCTCTCCACAGCCCTCGCACAATTGGGCAGCCGCAGGAGGGAGGTGCTAGGAGGCCACAGCCGGAGTCTGGGGAGGAAGGTGGCAGCACAGGCCAGCCGGATTCAGGCTGGGGTCAGAGGGAGCCAACAGGCCGTGGCGAGGCCAGCCGGGCCTGTCCTCCTAGCTCCCCGCCGCCATTGGGTGAATTGGAATGTAAGACATGCGTGTGTCGCTGCCTGCGGCCAATGGAGGGTCCATCTCATTGACATGCATGTCTGAGTGTCTGCGCCCACCGGAGGGTCCATCCTGTCCAGTGTCTCCATGTAGACTGAGGGTGAGATGCTGGTGGGGGCTATGTAAAGTAAAAGGCTGGTATACACAATGTAAGCCAATGATATGGTTACAGCACAGAAATACCAATCTTGAAATGGCTTATAGGCCAATTCTGGCACTCAGCTAAACACTGCCTAGGATTTGGCACAGTAGTTTGCATTCTGCCAAAATATCAGTGTCAGATGAGGAATGATCTTGGCCAATTCCCCTCTACATTGCAGCCCTCCCCCCCATCCATGTGAGGGACCCTTGACCACCAGCAAGGCGTTTTGAGGGCTTATGGAGGCTGCTAGCAGAAGGAAGAGAAAGAACCATCCACAATAAATATCCCAGCATTGCTGGTGCCAAGGCATAGCTGGTGCCAATGCACCAGTGTAAAGAACTAACTTAGACCCAGGAGGTGGTTCAGAAACAATCCTAGAAAATCCTACACCAATTGTTGTCACTTGTTCTTGGCATAGTGTTAAAACGCTATAGCTTCTTAGTGGACTTTCTGGATGCAAGCACTGGGGGCAAGTTGCCATAACCTTGCACCAGTCTTTTCTAACAGTAAGTGTTCAAGCTAGGGAATCTCATATGGATGTGACTCTGCCTTGTATACAAGAAAGAACTTAAACAGTAATGCCAATGTTTTATAGGTAGCAATTTCATGGATTATCATCTGATCAGGTTTTCCATAGTCATAGTGCTAAAGAATGCATTTGTGTGTTTGATGTAGTATACTACCTAGGGTTGCCAGGCGTGTTCGTGGCATCGGCAGGGGATCTGGGGGGCAGTCCAGGAATGAGTGGTGACATCTTCAATGTGATGACGTCACATGGAAGTGATGTCATTGTGTCAGTGATGTTGTGTGGTGACACTCTGCTTTTTGGGCAAACTCTATGATTAAAATTGGGCTTAAACCATACAGTTTTGCCCAAAAAGCAGAGTGCTGCTGTGCGATGCTGCTCTTCAGAGGCAGGGCTTCCCTCACTGGCCAGCAGCAGACAGAAGCCCTGAAAATCAGGGGATCCCCGCTCGGACCGGGGACCTGGGAACCCTACCAGATCCTTATTTACTATGACGTGGATTTTTGTAGTGTAAATAAAATAACAGTTGGCAGTGCAGTTTGTTACTGTGGTGTACCAGTTAAACATCTACCACATTTATATATGATTATGACTCTTTTTAAAAAAAAACCCAAACCACCATACAATAAATGCATACCATTAGGTGACATTTCCATTTTAAAATTAGAAAACCTCATACTTCTTACTGGGGTGAGGAGAAAGGAAGCCTCAGAACCCAGATAACAGCAGAATGACCATCAAAGCTGGTGATCTATTTCAAGCACATAAATCTTTCATTTGACTCCAATGCATCTCAGTAGGATGCAAAACTGGCCACCCGTTAATGTTTAACTCTTCACTTTCAGTCTTCCAGTTGTTTTGTGCAGGCATACAGATATGATATCTTATGATAATACAACCCTGATATACCAATTTGAGAGTGCTTTTCATATATATGCAGCAGGCCCGTAGCTACCGTGGAGTAGTGGCTTTTATGGGCCTCCCTCCCTGAGCCTTGGCTTCCCTTCCTCGATTGCCTGTCGAGGGGAGGATGAGGGTGGCACAAGAAGCAGCACAGGCTGGTAGCCCAGCTGCCCAGCAGCAGGTAAACCCAGCCAGGCAGGGTAAGGAGGTAAGCGGACTCCTTGTCTGGCCCTGGCCAGGTGCACCTGGCTGTGCTCCTGTGTGCCAATGTGCCCACACGCCGCACCTTCATGGCCAGCCCAGCCATTGCATGCCTTGCCTCTCCCGGCCTTAGGAGGGAGCCGAGGGTAGAGGCCAGGCTGCCCCTAGTGTGGTGACATGGGAAAGGGCATCTGGGCTCCTTGGGGAGGGAGGGAGCCAGACACTCCAGAGGGAAGGACTGCCCTTGCTGGGGGGGAGGGAAGCTCCCCCCGATTTAATTAGCTGGTGGGCCCCCCCAAGGCCCCTCCACCAAAAAATCCCTAGCTACGGGGCTGACTTTACATACTATACTGCTGCTGTTAAAGTGGCATCAATATGCCAGTCCCACAACGGATCTCAAACTATTATAAATGCAAATACCATCATGTAGGTTAGGACACATGGTAGCCCTTTTAAATTCAGTAGGACTCTTTGAGCACAAAGAACATGCCTCGAAATGGCTGTCTGATAAAGACTTTCAATCAAGTTCCTCCACAACAATAGACAAAAGAAGCCACAAAGTAATTTTCACTTGTTCAGACATGCCTATTTTTTTCCTCCCTCAGAGGGGACTTCACAAAGAGCTTTTTTTGCCTTGTGAGCTGGAGTGTAACAAGGGCTGGGCAGAACAGGCCCTTGCCATGCCGATGTATAAGAGGGCACAGATAAAAAGGAACCAATATATTACTTGTAACAAGTGCCCCTAGAAAATAATTCCTTGGGCACCAAAATTTGGGTAAGAGGAACTGATCGGGGGGGGGGGGCGACGACACAGCAACAGTAACAGCAGTCTGCTTGTGACTTCTATTTTTTCTCATACTTGAAATGTTTCTATGCAGAATAAGAACATGAAAACTAATGGGTTGGATCTAGCAGCAAAAAACCCTCAAGAAGACAAGAAAGAGGTTCTGGGAACAAGGCTACCAACTATATAACATCAAGACTGAGCTTCTGTTCCTAGCTGAGGAGGGAGGGATAAGCAGAGTGCGAGACCAAGGGGAAGAACTAAAGAACTAAAGGGGTCTTGGCCCATGTGGCTTGTCCCTGAAAGAAGCAGCCCATTAGATCCAGACTTGCCTAAGACGAGGCTTTGTGCTTTTTAATTTTTTTAAAATCTGAATTGTGTCTTATTTCTTTAAAATATACTTGTTTGTAAGCTGGTTTGGGTCCCACTGGGGGCAGAAGTGGGATGCCAAATTGCCTAAACAAACTAAGTTGTTGCCAGAGCAGATTTCATCTTGTGTTCCCCAAGCAGCCTGCCGTTTGTCCCCAAAATACTCACTGAAGAGGAAGCCTCATAAACAAAACGCACAACAGTACGGGTTCCTGCAGTGACAAGAGTCAACTGGGTAGGATCACCTCCTCCACTACGTTCTCCCATTTCTCTCATGCTGTTGCTGCCTGCTAAAAGTGGGGAGGTGGTGGGGTGCATGCCCCCGCATTCCACCTACAGAGGATCCCAAGCAGGTGATGGCAGAAGAGGTGCCTTCTTGGCTGTCGCCATCCCAGCTTTTCTCTGCACCCTCACTTGGAGCCTGCTGAGGCAACAGGGAGGAGGACACTTGGGGCATCTCAATAGCTTGAGCCAGCCCAGCTTGAAGGAATCATCACAGGTGTTTGCTAAGGAAAATTATGTTGAAGACACTGGACTATGCATGTGGCGTTTTTACTAGATTATACATGCTTAGGTGGAAGAAGCAGGTGGCACAAAGATGTGTGTGTGTGTGTGTATACTGTCAACTTATAGCTGACTTATGGTGACCTCATGGAGTTTTCAAGGCAAGAGATGTTCAAAGGTGGTTTGACATGGCTTGTCTCTGCATTGTGACCCTGGTATGTCTTGGAGGTCTCCCAACCAAATACTAACCAAAGGCCCACCCTGCTTAGCTTCCGAGGTCTGACAAAACCAGGCTAGCCTAGGCCATCCAGGCCAGGACACGAAGTTATATTACTAAGCTTTTTTTTTTTTAACTAAGTTAAGTATCAAAACTGGGAACAGCAAGTTATAAAGGGCTCCCAGCCTGCCTTCCCAGAGCATCTGTACATTAATAATGGTCTGTATTCTCAGGGCCAATGTGAACTGTATTGCTTGGTAAAGGAGGATTTTGTGAACGATACGTATATATCTTCAAGGAGCAGAGTGCATTCTTCCTTGACCTCTCAGGCGCTCCCACTTAACCCTTGTTGGGTCCTACGCATGATTTCTTTTTTTAATTTCAAGATTCGGCAAGCCTAACCCTGTACAGTTTCTTCCTTATCCATTCATCTCCTGAACCATTCATGTCACTTCATTTTCAACTTGAGTTAATCGAGGGTGTATGCAGAAATCACTGCATGCCAACTTTAGGTATGAATTAGTGTGCACCCAAAACACTGTTGCATGCATACCTCACTCTTCTTGTGCAGAGTGGAATGAAGGAATCCTTGTGCACAGAATTAGCATTCCTCCCCTACACCAGGATTCTAAGCCTGGATTAACCCAGAATTCCAAGTTGTGGGGAGAAAACTAACTCCAGATAAACCATACCAAATGCACTTTTATTTCATATGGAACCAGAGCAAGCTTTAAACCAGGACTCCTTCATTACACTCTACAGAAAAGCAGGAGAAAAAGGAAGGACAAGGCACACACACAAACTGAGCAACACGCTGTTGTTATGTAGAAGAAGAAGAGATTGGATTTATACCCCACTCTTCACTACCCGAAGGAGTCTCAGAGCAGCTTACAATCTCCTTTCCCTTCCCCTCCCCACAACAGACACCCTGTGAGGTAGGTGGGGCTGAGAGAGCTCTTTGAGAACTGCTCTTGAGAGAACAGCTCAGAAATAACTTCTGTGACTGACCCAAGGTCACACCAGCAGCTGCATGTGGAGAGTGAGGAATCAAACCCAGTTCTCCCAGGTTAGAGTCCACACTCCTAACCACTATACCAAACTGGCTTTAATGTAAATTCATACGGGCTTGATATGACATCGGAATGCAGCCTGTTGAGGGATGCCAACATCCAGGTGGGACTTGGGGATCCCCCAGAATTACAGCTCATCTCCAGACTACAGAGATCAATTCCCCTGGAGAAAATGGATGCTTTGAAGGGTGGCCTCTATGACATTGTATCCCACTGAGGTCTCTGCCCTTCTCAACCTCCATCCCCAAATCTCCAGGAATTTCCCAGTGTGGATATGGCAACTCTACACCCCCATCCCATGCCAGTGGCTGGGGCGGGGGGGCGACCTGGCAACCCTACAATTGTTGAAATAAAGCGTATTGCAAAGATGATGGTAGTGGGTTAGATCTCACCTGTGCAGTCTTTCAAATGCTCAGCACCTTAGTCGAACTGGGCTCTCAAAGGCTTAGCATGCAACTTTAGCAATTTAGATCTCCTTTTAGAATGAGAAAAGAATGGAACCTCTTTTCCTCTTCTTTCCACTAGTTCTGCATCATCTTTAGGGTTAAGCTACATAAGCACATTTGTTTACAAGTTGTCTCTGGGCTCACCGCTTTGATCAATCACACATCAGCTCCAAAAAATTTGCTTTAAAAGCCTCAAAAACTGATTTTGGTGACAGTGGCATAGGTATAAGAGGGGGCTCCTACTGTCCTTGAGCCTTTTTCCTGAGCCTGGAGAACCCCCAGTGGGAAGTTATTCACATAATTTGGTAGCCGCCCGGGGAGTAGTCCAAGCACTAGCAACTGTAACTGCCCTCTGGGGGTCCTTTAGGCTCAGGAAAAAGGCTGGAGGGGGAACAGGAGTCAGCTTCCTCCACCCATACCACCAGTCACCAGCAAGATCAGCTTCTGAAGCTTTTAAAACAACATTTGGGGAGCTGACAACATGCTACTCTGATCAAAACAGTGAAGCCAGAAGCAGCTCATAAACAAATTTATTATCTAGTTTAGCCCTAAATAACCCAAGCATTTTAAAATTGGCCTAAAGATAATGTTTCTACAATTCTGATTGTTAACATAATAACAACAATAGCAATAACAACAATTGTTGTTGTTATTATTATTATTATTATTAGGAATTAGACCAACAGTTTTCAGAAACAAGAAGAAGAAGAAGAAGAGTTTGGATTTATACCCCGCCCTTCACTGCCCAAAGGCGTCTCAGAGTGGCTTACAAACTCCTTTCTCTTCCCCTCCCCACAACAGACACCCTGTGAGGTAGGTGGGGCTGAGAGAACTTCTGACAGAAACTGTCCTTGAGAGAACAGCTGTGCCAGGGCTTGTGACTGACCCAAGGTCACATCAGCAGGTGCAAGTGGAGGAGTGGGGAATCAAACCCGGTTCTCCCAGATAAGAGTCCGCGCACTTAACCACTACACCAGACTGACTGTTAACCTTCCTACATTTCCTAAGAAACCAGCAATTAATGTGAGCAAAACATCTTTTGCATACAGTTCTATATTAAAGAAAACAAGTTACCCGCAAGCAACAGCAATCCTTGCTGGACAAGGATTTGGGAGACCCAGGTTTGAACCCCCACTCGGCCATGGAAGCTTGCTAGGAGACCTTGGGCCAGTTAGTCTCCCTCACAGCCTATCCTACTTGACAGATCTGTAGCAGTGATAAAGATAGAGAAGATAATGATGTAAGGTGCTTTGGGTACCCACTGGAGAGAAATACAGGGTATACATTAAATACATTTATAAAAATCACTGATAGTGTTGAAAGAAATTAATCCTTCATTCTCTAAAGCTAATGGTATAATCTATGCTGATTTAAGAGGGGACAGAAATAGCCTATGACTTTTAAAAACACTAACAGAAGCAGTGTGTCACATCCCAGGGCACCCCAGCCCAGAGGGAGGAAAAGTAGAACATGGGCACTGCCCTAAGCATGCCAGCAGCACTGTAATGGGGCAGAATGAGGAGCACTGGGGGCCACTAAGCACATGGCAGGAGCAAAGAGGAAGGACAACCATGGTCAGTTTCCAAGGGAGAAAAGACCTACTCGAGGGCAAAGACCTCCGCAGGAGAAAAGGCCTACTTAAGAGTCAGCACAGGGCAGCAGGAACTGGGCAGGTCCAGGAGAAGGAGAATTAAAAGAGTGCAGCTGAAGGAGTTAGGGGGAGAAGGGCATCACACAGTGCTAAAAATTACTCAAATAAGGTATGGAGACACCCCCCCCCCAGTTTTAAAAGTGTGTGTGGGGAGGTTGATGTTGCACAGGGGCTTAGTTTTATTTGGTTTAGCCCACAACAGGTAAGGTGCCAGCAATAGAAAGCAACACAGACCACACTGTGTAGTGCTAACTATATATTTACAATATTTATATTACCATCAAAGTGCTTCGCCAGACAAGTAATTCAGGAGAAGGGAACAGCTATACAGTATCTGTACAAATATATACATCCAACAGCCAATCAGCAGTCTTTGCTGAGTCATTCTTGTCAAGCATTCTAGCTCTTGCCAGAACCTGTCTGAGCTAGTTGCAGTGGCTGTCATTACTGTCAGTCTAGATCACTAAGATCACCAAGCCTGATGTCTTACTGGCACTGCATGCCAACAGTTGATTCTCTGGAAGTGACAAGAAGCCAGTTCAATTGCCTGCTAGATTACATCTATGGGCCTGGTAATGGGCCTGATAGACAAACTAAGGAATTTGGTGGCAAGAAGTCTCCAGATGATCCCTGGAAATTTTCCAGAATGCCTTCCAGGAGGGCTCCCAGGATGCACCTGTGACCTGGGTGGACCAGGTCAAGAGGGTGGAGGGAGTGATGTAAAGGGGGTGGAGGTTTGATAAAAGCCCTTGCTCCAAGGAGGAAAGCTCTCTTGGTGCTGATTCTTTGGAGGGAACAGACTTCTAAGCAATGGTCAGTCGGGGCGGCCATCTTTTGCTGACCATGCAGTCTCCCAGGTAATGCAACTTAGATAAGAACTTTGTAACTTTTTAAGATCATTAGTGCCCACCCTATTTTAACATCAGTTAGGATATGTCTAGAAAAGGGAAAGAGGACTGCGTTTATGACCAATTTTCTTTTGAAATCTGTTTGCTGATCTAGTGCTTAAGGATGCGTGTAAATATTTTCTTTTCAATAAATATATTTTGACATTGGAGGTTGGTTCTCAGTCTCTACCACCTAGATTCCCCTACCGTCTTGGACACACTAGTGCAAGAGGGGCCCCCAGGTTGGGAGGAAAGCAGTCAGTGTGCACATGGCCATAGGACATAGAGGTGGGGCCTCAGGTTGGAAAGGGGGGCTAGGAACCCTGTCCCTCCTAGCAGGAACCCCCCCCAAAGGGCAAGCGATGGCACTGAGTTACCCTAGTAGAAGGAAGAAGCATCTCCCTCCAGGAGCTGGCAACACCAAGAAGGGGTGGGCAGAGCAGGGTCTGCAAGTCAAAGCAGGCCTGTTCCACCACATAAAGCTATTAGATCAAATATTAATTCTGGGGGTATTATGCAGGACATTGCCTTCTGCAATGTCTATACCATGGTATCTATAACATGCTTACTTTTCATTTAAAAATGCATGAATTTCTTTCCCTCTTTTTGGAAACATGGCAATATCCAAAGGGGCTTTTCACCCTATCTAATCCAGTGGCATTCCCCAACCCAAGGTCAAGAAGCAGTAACCAGTAAGCACCAGTACAGTCACAAAGTCGGCCAAGCGCATGACTCTGTGACTCATAAGAATGCAAGCAAACATGTTTGCAAGTGTAAACATAAAGCAGGCTTGCCAGTGAGATATGATTATATATACAAAAGGAGAACATCCAAGATATAAGGAGAACATCCAAGATATAAAAAAGTCTGTGTGAATAACTAATAACCCATAAATGACTAGATTTAACGATAATATGTAAATAACCTATAACTACAACATAGTGCATAAATCAATACTTCATAAATAAAACATAATAAATATCCCATACAAAGTATCTAAATCATATACAAATTTCTTGCCAAATTATATTTTATGAAAAGCACAATTCCCAGACTTCAGTCTCTACCGTTGCTGTAAATAATACATGCACATTGGATTCCAAATGATGCATGTGACTCCTTTAAGTAATCTTTGCCAAATTTCACAGCTTGCAATATAACATAATCATGCTAAACCTGATGGATTCCAAATAATGATTGTGGCTCCTTTAAGCAGTCCTTGCCAACTTCCAAAACTTGCATTGAGATATGATATGACTGGCTGCAGTTCCCTTTTTTTTTTGGTATTTTTCATATGTCCATGTGTGTGTGCACACATCGAAGTCATGGTGACCTCTGGTGAGGGCTCTTTTTGTAGCAGGAACTCCTTTGCATATTAGGTGACACACCCTTAGTGTAGTTAATCCTCCAAGAGCTTACAGTAGCCCCTGTAAGAAGAGCTCTGCAAGCTCTTGGAGGACTGGCTACATTAGAGGTGTGTCACCTAATATGCAAAGAAGTTCCTGCTACAAAAAGAGCCCTGTTGGTGACTGACCTCTATTGGGGGCCTGGAGGATATTCAGAGAGGTGGCTGAATAAAGCCTGCCCTCACCTCCCATATTTAAAAAAGGCCTCCCATTCAAGTACTTGCCAGAGTTGACCCTGCTTAGCTTCTGAAATCTGACAAGATCGGGCTTGCCTGGGCTATAAAGGTCAGGGCTGCAGTTCCCTATTTGATAGCAAAATATCTAAGGGCAATGTGTGAAACATCCCTCCCTTCTGAATTCTCTACAAGTCTGCATTTACCCATGGTTACCTAGCAAGTCTCACTATTTGACACCTTCTTCCCCCCCATGTAAGACCCATGTTATGAAGGAAATACATACCACGATAAGGATATTTACAAACAACGTCACTAGAGTTGTTTCTCCTCCATCCATCAGAAGAGTCTTTGCTTGTAGTAACATATTCCTCCTTTAAAGCCAACTTGTTCTCATTTGCAGTAAGTATTAAGTCATCAGCACATCGCCACCACAGAATAAGGTTTGAGTCACACTCTACCATTTTCAAAGGTTTCCTGGGTTTGGTAATATCTAGCCCAAGGCACCGTCGGGATCCCAAGTTAAAGAGGCGATGTTGGGAGACCCACGTCCATAAGGCCTCTTTTGACTGTTGGCACTCCCCTGCCAATATCTCCAGGTTTTTAACTTGGATGCACTTGTTGATCGTTTTATGTTGAATGGTAAAGGCATTGTCATCTGCACAGAAGAGAAAAATATGTATTAACTATCTGTTTCATGTAGTTTGCACTAAGACCATACAATATTATAGTGAAACTCTTCTAGAGAATACTTGACAGTATTGTAAGATATTTCAGTTCACAGTATTCAACCATATTCTGCAACGTAACAGGTATCCTCCTACCTCTGTAAATGACTATAAGGATATGGTCCTTAGCACACTAACACTGCAATCCTAAAGAGTTACATCCTTCTAAACCCACTGACTTAAGTGCACTAAGAAGAGTATAACAGCTTAGAAATAAATTCTACTGACGCCAACAGATTTTAGTTCCAAGTAAACATGCTCTGGATTGGAGTGCATTTACTGTTGACACTCTGGTTCAAAACTTGTGAAAGTTACTGGAAGACTGTTTAATTTAGGGTAAATTGGTAAGTACCCAAACTCATTAAAGCAGCCTTCCAAAATCAGACTTTAAATTAACTGACACACCCTTGATTCTCCAGAAAAGACCATCATTGTTTTAGCATTAGAAGTTCTAAAATAACTTTGATTAATCCTGAAGTTAACCCAGATAGTGTCAAGCAAGCACTCTAATGCGAAAGTTAATACGGTGATATGCACATATTGCAAGCATATGCTAAAGTGGTAGATACATTATGTCATTGAAGAAAATAGCTCCAAATGTCGTTTTGACCCGTAATTACTAAATTTGGTGGAAGTTCCCACCAAGGTCCTCTACATTGAGATGCTCAGCTATCAGTCTGTGATGTATAAATGTTTGTGTACATTACATACTTGGAGACTTTAAAAAGTGAGTACCGATTTAGTTATGGAAATGTATAATATATAATTTTAGTATTTTCTTCACCTTAATAGGAAGCACTGACAAATATTAAACTCTTTAAACTCTAGATATGAATCTGGTACAACAGAAAGATTTTAATGGAATACACTGAGTTAACATAAGAACATAAGAGAAGCCAATGTTGGATCAGGCCAATGGCCCATCCAGTCGAACACTGTCACACAGTGGCCAAAAATACCAGGGCCATCAGGAGGTCCACCAGTGGGGCCAGGACACTAGAAGCCCTCCCACTGTTGACCCTCTCAAGTACCAAGAACAGAGTGTATCACTTTCCCCAGACTAAGAGTTCCTATCTATACCTTGTGATGGACCTCTGCTCCATGTGTTTATCCAATTTCCTCTTGAAGCCATCCATGCTTGTAGCCACCATCACTGCCTGTGGCAGTGAATTCCATGAGTTAATCACTCTTTGGGTGAAGAAGTACTTCCTTTTCTGTTCTAACCTGACTGCTCAGCAATTTCATTGAGTGCCCACAAATTCTTGTATTGTGAGAAAGGGAGAAAAGTACTTCTTTCTTTGTCTGCTCTATCCCATGCATAATCTTGTAAACCTCTATCATGTCATCCCTCAGCCGTCGTTTCTCCAAGCTAAAGAGCCCCAAGTGCTTTAATCTTTCTTCACAGGGAAAGTGTTCCAACTCTTTTATCATTCTAGTTGCCCCTTTCTGCACTTTTTCCAATGCTATAATATCCTTTTTGAGGTGTGGTGACCAGAACTGTACACAGTACTCCAAATGAGGTTGCACCGTTGATTTATACAGGGGCATTATGATGCTGGTTGATTTATTTTCAGTTCCCTTCCTAATAATCCCCAGCATAGCGTTGGCCTTCTTTATTGCAGTCATACACTGTCTCAACATTTTCAGTGAGTTATCTACTACGACTCCAAGATTTCTCTCTTGTTCAGTCTCTGCCAGTTCGGACCCCATCAACGTGCATTTATAGTTAGGATTTTTGGCTCCAATTTGCATTACTTTGCACCTGGCCACATTGAACTCCATTTGCCACATTGACGCCCACTCGCCCATCCTCAACAGATCCCTTTGGAGTGCCTCACAATCCTCCCTGGTTTTCACCACCCTGAACAACTTCGTGTCATCTGCAAATTTAGCCACTTCACTGCTTACTCCCAACTCCAACTCATTAACAGACAAGTTAAAAAGCATCGGACCCAGTACTGATCCCTGCGGTACCCCACTGCTTACAACCCTCTACTAAGAAAATTGCCCATTTATATTCTCTGTTTCCTATTAATTAGCCAATTTTTGATCCACAGAACAACTTGTCCTTTTATCCCATGACTACTGAGCTTACTTAGGAGCCTTTGATGAGGAACTTTATCAGACGCTTTCTGGAACTCAAGGTAGACAACATCTATTGGGTCCCCCTTGTCCACATTCTTAGAAGAGCCATTTTGGCCAGTAAAAGAGGAAGGTAGCTTGTGAACAGAAAGATAAAACTGACTCAGAAATAGTGCCTGGGATATTACAGTTATGGGTATTGCAGCAAAGAAGGTTATTATATAAAATCAGAATACAGAAAAAAATATATATAAAGACGTCAGGGTTTTTGGTTGTTCTTTTTTTTTTTGCAAATATGTGTGTCCCAAACAACACGACATCAGACTCATAGGGCTGTTTTCTTTTCTCCTTTCCTCTTGCTCACATTATGTTCATCTTCCCTATCACTGCTATCTCATTTATTTGTCTTTTTGTGCGTATGGGGATATGCATGGTGTTTGGGTGTATTAAAAAGTCTCGAAAAACAAGATTTTTAGCAAGGAAGAATATTTTTAGAGGAATTAAATGTGCATGAGCTATATGGAAGGGCATGTAATTAAATATGTATGTATTTATTTGATTTCTAGCCCTCCCTCCCCTGCACTGCAAGGCACAGGGTGGGTTACAACAGTGAGTAAAATAATACAGTACAATAATCAGACATAATTTCAGCAATCGTTAAAAATCCAGTGTAACATCAGTTAATAATATATTGAATAGCAACCAGTGATGCCCATTAAAAAGTATACATGATGTTAGTTTTAAATAACACTGCTTGACAAACGTTTACTAAAACTAATCAAATGTGAGTTTTGCTAACTTCTAATAATAGTTTAACTTTTTCATTTTTAAATAGAAAAAAATGGGTGAAATGAATAGTGTTAATTGCCTTGTTAAAAGATGCCATGCAATATTAACGAAAGCATCTTTTAACCATCTAAAATAGAAAGTTAACTGGGGTTTGAAATATGTATTGAAAATGTATTGCTTTAGCTGCTGCTGTTTTGCATACAAAGCTGCTAGCTTGGGGAAAAAATGTTTGTGAGCTCACAGCCCACTCAGGACATACTCCCGAGAGTCCTGCTCTCTAGCAATTTTCAGGAGGAAAACAATTGTGCCTTGTTGAAAGCATTCAGCCAAAATGCACTATGCAAGTTCCACTGAATGTGAAAAATATCACCTGCTGCTAAAGCCACTTGAAACACTCCAGTGACTAAACAACCCATCATCCATTGAACCCACATAGATAGTTCTCTGTGGAGTATAAGAGTGATCAGCTTTCAGACTGTTAACTTGACCAAAATGTGGAAGGCACAGAAAGAATTGGATTGGGGGCTTGAGAAATTAAGAGACTGGGGTGGACTGCTTTCGCCTACCTTTGTCCCCCACCCCAAAATGCATTTACAATACAGATGCCAGTCTCCAGATAAGGCCTGAGGATTTCCTGGAATAACAGTTCATCTCTAGACTACAGAGATCAGTTCTTCTGAAGAAAGTGGATGCTTTGGAGGATGGACTCTATGGCACTGTACCCCACTGAGGTCCCTGTCTCCACCAGGCTCCGCCCCCAAATCTCCAGAATTTCCCAACCTGGAGCTGGCAACCCCCCCACTCCAGTGGCCAGGAGGGGGACCTGGCAACCCTAATTTACAGGCTTGAATTAGCACTGTCTCATTAAGCATGCAATTATTTTGTTAGTTTTATCTTTGATTTATTGTTGTCAGCCTATCAGTATTTCTACTTTGGAACAAGGCAACCACACTGGCTTAAGAGACATAACTCCCATTTGTAACAGATGATGGTACATTTTTTTTTTAAAAGCCATAAGTGAATGCATTTTGGAAACAGTAAAAAAATTAACTCTTATTGATTACACAATCCTATCCTTCACATTCTGTGAAGCAAAAGGACTTCCTCTATTAATATTGAATGAAGAAAAAATGCAAACAGGAAAAAAAAGTTGGAATAAAGCATCTAAAACTTCTTGCGGCTGGCAATGTGCTCACAAAAGGGCACCCACAATGACAGAGAACAGCATCATAAAATTCATGTTAACCTTTGCGATATTTCTTCTGTCACGAAAAGAATCCTGTTTTCTTAATCATTTTGTTTTTGTCCCTCCAAAGAGCTCATGAACCCCTACTTCATTTTTGCTCACAAATCAGAGGCACTGATTGGCCCAATGTCACCCAACAAGTGTTATTCATTTACTTCCAATACTGATGTTCCTCCGTACCTCCACAAACTCAAGGCATCTAACGAAACAGCAGAAGCTGTGGGACTGACCGCACAAATGTACAAGTTAAAACTAATAAAGCATTAAAATAGAGTTAAGCCAGCACGCAACAGCGCTAACAGAGATAAAACAGTCTGGTAGTGGAAAGCACTATCAAGTCGCAGCCAATTTATGTCAACCCCATAAAGTTTTCAAGGCAAGAGATGGACAGAGGTGGAAGACTTCTTTATTGAACTAAGGAATTTGTCACTGAGAGCCCCTGTGGCGTAGTGGTTAAAGTGTCAGACTAGGATCTGGGCAAACCCAGGTATGAAACCCCATTCGTGCCATGGAAGCTTCCTGGGTGACCTTGGGCCAATCACACACACTCAGCCTAACTTACCTCACAGGGTTGTTTGGAGGATAAAATGGGGGAAAGGCAAATGATGGAAGCCACTCTGGTTCCCCATCAGGGAGAAAAGCAAGATATAAATAAATATCTGTCCATACAAGACTCACAGCAATTGCACCTGTGCAAATAACTGAGTGGTAATTGGGCCAAAGCTATCAACAAAGTCAAGTATAGAGACATGATACAATCCATACTGAACATCTGAAGCTGCCTTAAAGGACAGTAGCTTTCCAGGATCTCGGGCAGAGGTCTTCCACATTCCCTGCTACCTGATCCAAACAGATTCTTTGCATCCAAACAGATAATCTAGTAATGAGCCATCTCCCATCCCCCCATCCACTTGGATTTTCCAAAAAAGGTTGGGTTTTGTTTTTTACAAAATCCTTTATCAACTATTCCCATCTAAAGGCAGCAGTCATAGCATGGTAGGACAGACCTGTTACAGCTGTTTTGCTTCTGCTATTTTAACCAATTTTCAGAGACAAGATGGATGTAAACAAAGACATTCCCAAAGGATATGTGTGAAGATCTTTGCTATTTAGCCTAATCTGATATCAGATGCAAACAATAAAGTAACCAAGGCTGCAGTCACACACACTAAATAATCCACTTTCAGTGCACTTTCCAAATGGATATTACTGTGCAAACTGGCAAAATCCAGTTGGAAAGTGCAGTGAAACTGGATTATTTCAAACTGGATTTTGCCAGTAATCCAGGCTCAAAACCTCATTCAGATCAGAGAATCAGAGAATGTTAGAGTTGGAAGGGACCTTGCAGGTCATCTAGTCCAACCCCCTGCATTCTGCAGGAGCATAGCCAAGAGATAGCCCTTGCATACCTACAACATACCCGAAAGATGGTCATCCAGCCTCCTCTTGAAAACGTCCAGGGAAGGAGCATCCACCACCTCCCGAGGCAGACAGTTTCACTGCTCAACCACTCTTACAGTTAGGAAGTTTCTCCTGATATCTAGCCGGTAACGACTCCCTTGTAATTTCCACCCATTAGATCTAGTCTTGCAATCCAGAGCAAGAGAGAATAGATCTGCTCCATCTTCTACATGACAGCCCTTCAAATACTTGAAGACTGCAATCATGTCCCCTCTAAGTCTTCTGTTTCCCAGGCTAAACATACTCAACTCTTTCAGCCTTTCCTCATAAGACTTGGATTCAAACCCTCTCACCATCCTGGCTGCCCTCTTCCGGACACGCTCCAGCTTGTCAACATCCTCCTAAAGTGTGGTGCCCAAAACTAGACACAGTACTCCAGGTGAGGCCTGACCATAGCAGAATAGAGTGGAACTACCACCTCCCGTGATCTGGACACAATGCCTCTGTTAATGCATCCTAAGACTGCATTAGCTTTCTTCACAGCCACATCGCACTGCAGTGTCATGTTGAGCTTGTGATCAACCAGAACACCTAGATCCCTTTCACATGTGCTGCTGTCAAGCCATGTCCCTCCCATTCTATATCTGTGCCTTTGATTTTTCTGTGCCTAGGTGTAGGACTTTGCACTTATCTCTATTGAATTTCATTTTATTTGCCTCAGCCCACTGTTCCAGCCTATCTAGATCATTTTGAATCCTGACTCTGTCTTCTTCAGAATTAGCAATCCCACCCAGTTTCATGTCATCTGCAAATCTGATAAGCAAATTACCCTGGGCCAATGCAGTACTGACTGCAATCAACCCTTGAACCATCATAAAACGGCCATAAATTTATGCAGATGGTACCATAACACCGAGAGAGCAAAGGAAGTGAAACCAGCATGCAGGGTGGAAGCTATAATAAAATCCAACAATCAAAGAAAGTGAAAGTGGCATGCAATGTAGAGGGGAATTTCTGTTCCAACTTGGGTTGGGTAAAGATGCAGAATGGGCCCCAGTCAGAAAACGCATTGAGACTGAATTGAAAGTGCATTATTTAGTGTGTTGATCGCAGCCCAAGTTTACAAATGGAACTTCTAAGCAGGCTGAAGAATTCTTTAACAGGGACCTTTACAAACAGCCTGAGCTCACAGTAAAAAGCTCACTGAAAATATTAGTTTAGCTGTGCATTGAAAATCGATACATTCACTTTTAGAGACACCAGTGTTAAGTATTCTACCTGGAAACTGTAGAGATGGGGGGGGGATTGGAAGGGGTCACATTTGAGAGATGTGCAAAGATATTACGTCACTCTGAGGACTCTAGAAGATGGAATAAAGCAATGAAATGTATTGATTGTCAGTGGATGCGGCTAAGCAGAGAGATTAGGGCTTGTTTGTTATGCAGTACCAACTTTACTATACAGTCAAAGGGCTCATTAGACCACAGGGTTGTAGTCAATGCTCCCTCTAAGCCGTGGAGTCTTGTGAACAAAACTTCAACTTTGTGAGCTCCTGGCATTAAAGTGGTGAGCGAACGATTGGGCTGCTGCATAAATCAGTCTGCTTTGGAGCCATACTTCCTGAGCGGAGACAAAAATGTGTGAGCTGGAGGCTGGAGGGAACACTTCCCTCAGCTTAGAGGGAACACTGGTTGTAGTGTACTGATTTCATGCTGCTTCAGCCTTTAGCAGAGCAAAACTTAAGAAATGAAATGAATCCATTAAATAGCAAACAGAACATCACTTGGTAACCACACAGCACCCTTGTTTTTGGCACTGTTCAGAACTACATTTCCAGCAGCAGCTTTCGCTTTCTGTTTTGCTCAAGCATAGATTGCAATCAAGTTTCATTTTCTCCCCCCACCCAAGTTCTTAAAAAGGAGAACCAGCCAATTTTTAAAAATGTGATGACTGCATATAAATAAAAGTTATTCGCTAGCAAGTTCACTAACATACAGTGATAGGACCCTTGTTAGGATGTGTCCTACAGACAGAGAACATGTCTGGCAAACACAGTTATATCTGCATGTGAGATCTGCAGGGCAGAACTTCACGCCCTTGATTTGTACTTATGTATGCAGAGATACAGCATCATAACTTCTCTCTGTAGGAGTTATTGGGGAGTACATATTCACTAGCTTTCAACATTTTTTCTTCCTTGTCCCCTTTTTCTCTAGCCATCCCCCCTCCCTTTCTACCACACCACATGTTCAAAGGCACTTTCACCTAGAAAGCATCCTTTCCTCCTGAGCAGGATGTGGATTCTGGTTATACCTAACAAAACACCTGGAGCCCACAACTGCAACACAGCAGAAAATGTAAACAACCTTTTGCTATAAGCAGTCCTGTAGCTAGGGATTTTTTTTGGAGGGGGCCTTGGGGGGACCACCAGCCAATTAAATCAAAGTTAATTAAATTAACTTTAATTGGTGGAATGCCTTAGAACTCCTAAGGCATCCCTGCATATACACCCAGGCTCCAGGGCAAGGGGGGGGGTAATATCCAGTGGCTGCAGCTTCCCTCCCCCCCCTGCAAGGGCAGAGTGCCCGGCTCCCTCCCTCCCTGAGGAGCCCCAGTTCCTCTTGTTGTGGCGCGGCACTGGGGCAGCCTGACTTCCACACTCAGCTCCCTCCCGGGGCCGGGAGAGGCGAGGTGCAGAGTGGTCAGGCTGGCCACAAAGGTGCTGTGTGGGCTCATTGGTACACTGGAGCGCAGCTGGGTGTGCCTGGCCAGAATTTTGTCTTAGCTCAGGAAGGATGGCTCCAAAGCAAACTAATTTATGCAGCAGCCAAATAATTTGCTCACAACTGTAATGCCGGTAGCTCACAAAGTAGAATTTTTGCTCACAAGACTCCACAGCTTAGAGGGGCCATTGGCCACCACCCTCGTTCTCCTTCCTGACAGGCAACCAGAGAGAGGTGGTCGGGGGGGAGACATGGCTCAGGGAGGGGCCCATAAAAACTGCTAGGGGCCAGGCCTGTGGGCCCCGCCGTAGCTACAGGCCTGGCTATAAGGCCTATGGACCGACAGCAGGCCATGAAACAGACCTTCTTACAGTCTTGCAAGTTATTCACCACCTCCTTGAATAGAGGAAAGTGTCCTAGAAGTTGCCAAGGTTGCTTCATATTGCACCATGTGGAGGGACCTGTTCTAAATGCCATTAATCCATTCACATGCCTGTCATGTTCTTCCAGAGGTTTCTGTAAGATTATTGGGCAATATTTCTATCTAGATTATCACAGATGCTTGGTTTTGCAGTTCTCAAAACTGTGCAGAGATCACATGCCTCTTTTTCACAGCAAAAATGTTATAAAATAAACATAGACCTCAGTCCTATTGGACATCTGCAAATCTATGCACACAGAATCAACCCCTTATCTCTTAAGTGCTAAGTTTCAAAAAGTTCAGTGGATATAAGATTGTTCAGGGTGGAACAGGTCTGGATAAGAAGGAAATGTTAAGAGCTAAGCTGAGGAGGGAGGGGCAAGCAGTACAAATGAAAGTGAAACTTTGTTGAGCAAAATACCCAGAAATCTTGAGATCTTTCTGAGCGTATCCTCATAGATGTTTAAGCAAATATAAGAATACATATGGTATATAAAGTTATTGCTTTAGTTAAATAAAACAATTTAAATGGTTATTGTTAATGATTATTTCCCCCCTTTCAGTATAGTACAGCAGAAAAGTTGTCAAAATATGAATGATTAACCTATTAAACCAGAGAACGTTCACCTTGCAATGATTTCTTAATTATCTATTTCAAGTGGTTAATAACCAGTCATTAATTTTCTGATATAATAAAACTAACCTGAGAAGTTATTATACTAAAATGAAAACTTCACCTGGGTTGTAAACATTAACACCAGCAAGAATGAGCCTTTATGTAGGAAACAACCGTGATTTAAATCAAGTCTTGCTGACTAGTGATTTAAATCACAATTTAAATTAATTTGATTTAAATCAAGTCCACCCTGGTCAAGATGCAGCCAATTTTATGGCAAACCTATAGGGTTTTCAAGGCAAGAGACAAAAGGAGGTGGCTTGCCATCATCGCCTGCCACTAGGTAGCAACCCTGGACTTCCCTGGAGGTTTCCGATCCAAATACCAAACAGGGCTGACCTTGCTTAGCTTCCAAGATCTGACAAGATCAGTCTAGCCTGGACCATCCAGATTAGGGCAGCACATTATTTAATTCTATAAAGCTGGCATTAAATCTAAGGAATCGAGTTCCCGATTACACAGCATGAAATGTGGATAAGAACAAACAAGCAACAAAAGAACAGAAAGAAAATAAGCCCTGAGGGCATGTCTGTGAAGTAGCTAGTATGCTCTGCAGATTGAGAGCTTCAGTACTAATCCAACAGCAAAGAAAATGGCACCCAGTATCTTGCAGCACGGAACCTTCTTTCATACAGGCTGTGCCGACGGTGACATTTCCCTGATTTGCTTTGCAGCCCAGCAGGCATCAGGTCAAACAGCACAACTGCCATATGCATGAATAATCCCACGTGGGAAGCAGTGTCAGCTGGTGGCACCGTAGAGATTCAAAGAACAGATCCCGGCATAAGCTTCCATGAGACAGAGCTCACTTCATCAGAAGTTCACTCACCAAATAAATCATATTAGAATAAATTCTGTTAGCCTTTACGCTACCACTGGACTCTGTCTAACTATGCCTGAATGTACCTGGGGGGGAAAACATACACTCTGGATTAGACCTGCTGTCCATGCACTGCCAAAATGGGCCATACACTCAGATTTTATCACCACATTTACATTCAGGCCTTAAGGAAAGGCAAAACCAGATGCTTGCCCTCTGGCTTACTGCTTTCTAAATTAAACAACTGCCTTTCCCTTCTTCTTTGACATAACCAGGGAACACCTTCTCTCATGAGTCTCTGCTGCAGCCCCACAGGGGGAGAGTTACACTCAACCTCAGGGCCCGCCCAATGTATACAGAAGTACTTGCTTGACCCTCCCTCTCTTTTGCTATCTGCTGGGATCTTATGAGCCTCTAATATCTGGAGCAGCAGAGGTCAGCCCTGAACACCCTTCAGTGAAGCCAACCAACCTCCACCTAAATTCGGCCTCAGGCTGAAATCAAACAGGTTCAGCAGCTATTTGCAGTGGGAGAAAAACCAAAGGAGCAAAAAACGACGCCTGAACTTCTGCCCAATTGGACAGCTTTCTTTTTTCCCCCGAACCCAACCGGAGGAAGAGGAAGGGCCAATTTTACTTCAGGAGTGCTGGTACATTTTGGCAGGCCTCGATGAGAACCAAGCGATCGACCTGCCTATTTTCCCTGTCCGGCTTCCCGGACAGCCCCAGAAGCCACAACCGGTTTGTGGAATTCCCCCGCCTCCGCCCGCGGACCGCGCGCCTTTCTTTTTCCAGCAAAGTGGGCGGGAACCGGAGAGCGGCCGAGCCCCTGAGCCGCGCTGCTCCAGGCTTCGGGTCTTGCAGGGAAGCTCCAACGGCTGCTGCTACTCCAGAGGCTGCCGCCTGACAGATAAACAAACGGGGTGGGCGGCGGGAAGCTGGTTTCTTAGAGACCAGAAGTAAGTGGGAGAGTGGGGGAAGGGGCTTCACCAGGGCCTCCTTCCCTACTTGGGGGGAGGGGGCGGGGCGAATCGTTCCTCAGCACCTTCGCCCTGGGGCGCGGCTTCCTTTCGCAGGGCATTTCGCTGCCTCGCCTTCAGCACTTGGGGCTGCTGGCTGCTGCTTCCCTCCCCCACAGCAATGGCACTCTGCACGTGCCTAATGCCTTCCCTCCCAGTTCTTTACTGCTTCCCGGGTATCAGGGCTGGAGCCTCAGCTTCCCAAGCCAAGTTCCGGCGCTAGAACCTGCTAAATCGCGTTTTCAGCTCGGCTCTAGGAGAAGGGAGGCGCGGGCATGGGAACGGGATGGCTGTTTGACCCCGGCCCCATGGAGACACCCCCCCCCTCGGTTTTCTGCCACGAAGCCCCCAGGGATATTTCAGCCACCCTCGGAAAGGGACGCGGCGCCGTTTCAGTTTCGCATAAAGGGGGAATGCGCACTTTCACTTTCCGGCGTTGTTCTCCCTCTCCACCCCTTACCCCCCAAACTCTTTTTCTGGCATCTGCCTTGCGCCGCGCGCCTCCCCGGGAAGGAGTGACTTGCAGCCAATACCCCCGGACTCCTTTGCGCGCGACAATTCCCTCCTTCCCATCCATACCCAGAGAATTCACAACGTAACCCCAGAAGCGGAATAGCTTCCTATCCCGCCGAAAAACTCACTCGGGTCCCCCCCCGCCACTCTAGTTCGGTAACAGGAGGCGAGAGTCCCGGTTCGGTGCGGGCGCGTGGCACGGTGCAGGTGTTACCTGAGGCAGCCTGGCGCACGGCGCAGCAGCATAGAGTGGCGAGGAGAGGCACCCAGCAGGTGAGCAGGCAGCCCCGGAGCGCCCTCGTCATCCTCGGCGAGCAGACGGGCGAGTGTGCAGCGGCAATCACAAGGGCAAGGGGCGGCCGCCTTCTCAGCGAAATCCCCCTCGGGCACTTCCCAGACTCGGTTACGCTCCCCGCTGCCAGCGCCAGTGCCGATGACAGCGAGCGCAGCCTATTGGTGGAGGCTCGGGCCAATCACCTTTTTTTTGTTGGGTTTTTTTTTTTGCCTAGCTCCTGTCTTGAAAGGCGGTTGCCAGGCGAGGAGTTTGTGTCGCTGTCTTAATACAGGGACTTGGTTCCTATGATCTCACCAATTCTGGGCCTTACTGGGTCATAGATCGGCTCCTGTGGCAGAAACCTAGGGTAGAAGTTCGCTAAGGGCAGTAGGGGTTTGACCCAAGAGTCGGAAGAGACTTACTGCAGTGTTCAGAATAAAGCAGGAAGCCAACAGCAATCTGAAGACTAGTAAAATGTATTCCAGCATAAGCTATCCTGAGTCAAAGCTCACTTAATCAAGTGTACATCGGTTAGTCTTTAAGGTCCCACAGCTCTCTGGTTTTATTGCAGCTGCAGGCAAAGGCAGCTTATTGCAAAATTCAGAGCCATTCACAGAAAGAATTAGACATGGAAAATGTTTTTGAGACATCGAGATTCAGCACATATCTAAACTGTGCTCTAGAAACAGGTAGAGAGGTGGAAAGTGCTGTCAAGTCACAGGTGATTTATGGTGGCAACTCCTTAAAAGTTTTCCAGACAGGAGACTGTTTGCCATTGCCTGCCTGTGTGTAGCAACCCCTGGACTTCCTTAAGGGTCACCCACCATGGCACCTTAAAAACTAACCATATGCAAGATTTGCTATGGCTGAATTAAACTGGAAAAACTCCAGTTTATGCATTGCATATACATTTAGAAGAATATCTTCTTGTGTTATATGGGATTTTCTCCAGAGTAAGTTTGCACCCTATACTAGTGCCTACATTGTAGCATTCCATTCCCCTAAAAATTCCCACGCCTTCTCCTTGCATCTTTTCATGGTGGTTCCAGATGTTCTCTCTGAATCCCACCCCCTTACCTCCTGTTTCAGACAAAACAGATATTTGGGAGCCCAGATACCAAAGAAATATCACTGTCCACCCTTTAGCCTTTTGCTTTTTTATAAGCCCCTCCCCCCGCCCCGTTTTTCTGCTTTCAGATTTTTCTTTTAGTTTGTACAAATGTCTTGCTTATCCCTGTGCTACTTCCCCTTGCAGGTTTTTTGATCTTCGTGGTGGAGCCATCATGGGTATTAGACATATGATTCATATTCAAGTTTGGGCTGAGATTTGGGCTGAGTTGCCCACAAATATGTGGATGACACTCAGCTCTGTTTCACACCCAGCAGATCCCAGGGAAACAATGGAAACCCTGAGCAGATGCTTGGAGGCAGTTAGGAGATGGATGAGGGCCACAAACGGATACTTAATCCTGAGAAAATGCAGGTGCTACTGGTGGGGAAAAGGTTTGATCCAGGAACTGGTATATCTTCTTTCTGGATAGGGTTGCACTCCCCCTAAAGGAGCAGGTTCATAGCTTAGGGGGTGTTCCTGGATCTTATCCTCCTGTTGGATAAACAGGTGGTAGCAGTGGCCAGGGTGCTTTTCCCCAGCTTAGCTTGGTGAGCCAGCTGCAGCCTTCGTTCAGATCTTGCCATGTGGTGCGTGCCCCAGTGACATCTAGATTAAATTATTGCAGTGTGCTCTATCTATGTGGGTCTGCCCTTGAAGACTGTCCAGAAGCTATAGTTGATACAGAATGCCAAACGGTTGACTGGAGTAGGTCATATCACTCAAGTCTTGTTCCATATACCCTGGCTATCAGTTTGCTTCCAGGCCAATTTCAAGGTGCCAGTATTGACCTCTAAAGCCCTATATGGCTTGGGTCACATGTACCTGAAGGACCACCTATTCCTATATGAACCTGCTAGTCTACTCTGGTCATCCTTGGAGGCCCTGCTTTGGATGCCCCTGCCGTCTGAGGCTAGACAGGTGACAACCCAAGGAAGCGCCTTCTCTGTAGTGGCACCAAAACTTTGGAACTCCCTCCCCAGGGAAATTTTTCTGTCTCCCTCCATCATTCCTGCAACCAACAAGACCACCCCTCCCTTTTTGGAGTGGACACATTCTGCTTCAGACCACCCCAGCCCGTTTCCCATATGAGCTGCACAGCACAGACAGCAGAGTGAGTGAGTGGGAAGGTGATGGGGACTTCAGAGGGGTGGCTGTGTTAGTCTGTTGGAGCTATCTACCACATATGCGAAGAGCTGAGCTGCGATACATGAAAGCTCATAGTGACCCATACGTCACCAGTCCTTAAGGTACCTTTGGACGTGTCCTATATTTTGCAGCTAAACAAAACAGAGGTGCAATGGAAAAGGGAGGAGTGCAGACTACTGGGCTGAGCCTGCTGGATCCCTGTCCCTGCTCACCTTTCAGTTCGTGGTTGCTCCTTGGGTGTCGGTCTCCAAAGATGGGGTACCTGTAAGGGTTCTGAAATGAGACATATCGGTGATGCAGCAAGGAGATTTGTTCTCCCATTTAGGTGTAAACACTAAGTGTCCCCTCTGTGCATTTCCCTCCACCAGGGTGAAACACTGTGTTGCCGCCCACCCTATCGTGTGAGCTATGAGGCATCCTGGCTCAGGTTTCTGCAGTGCATGGGGAGGCTAAGTCTGGGTGTAGGAGATGGGGTTTGACCTCCACTGGGGAAGGCTGTGATTGGCTGCAGCTGTAGTTAGCATTCTAAGCTACACTGGGGCTTGTGGGCAGGACAGCTATTGCTGTCACATGGGTGCCTGTGGGCTATGTTGTGCTTTTTTCTGGCTTAACATTTTGGCAGTTCTGGAGGGGGGTTGTTTCTAGGATGGAGTGGCTTAGGGAGCAGAGTAACTCCGGCCACATCCCCAGGCCCACCTCTTCTCTGCTAATGCAGAGGGCTGTAACAGTGGTGTTCCCATGGAGGCCCCCTGTGTTGTTGTGCTGGTGTCTGGCCGTGGTACCACTGTTGCTGGGTACTACACCAGTGAGATACACCAGTGTAGCAGGTGGTCAACTCCATGAACATTTTACCCTTAATTTATTGAATCAAATTATTCAATTTGAATCGAATTAATTAAATGGAATCAATTTGATTAGTTGATTTAATAGATAACACTATTGATTTCTTATTGATCCAATATCTTAACTAAAACCATAAACCTTGAAAGGACAACACATTTCAACTTAGAAGCATTTTTAAATGCTCCATAATTTTAGAATATGTTCAGCAGTTTGTTGGATTTTTCTTTTCCATCCTACGACCAACTCACAATTAGTTTTGCAAGATGGAAAAGAAAAATCTAATAATGAAATCTGTGCACTTAATGGAGCAAACATCCTATCCTTTGTGGAGCTCGCTCATAATAAAATGCAAACCCAGAAATGGCCTTTTGCATTGATGTAAAATTAAATCAGAAGGAGCTTTGAAGCAGAAGGCCTGTTTGTGGTATGTAGAAGGTGGGGAAACCAGCTATCCCTACCAGGAACAAGATGATCATTTACTAATATGAGAGTGCTGTAAGTAAACTAATGAGATAAAGAGGATAGAAAAACTTACTGAAAAGTACAAATGCAGTAGAATAATTTATGCATTTCAAAGTAATATATAGCATTATGTGTGTCATTAGTACTACAGTGATTCTGCAGACTTCTCTTTATAACTTCTCAATTACATAAGACTGGAACTTGAAGAAAGAGGAAGGTAAAGTGGCTTTATGCTATGTTCCATACAGTTTATTGCATCAGCGACAAACAGCTTTGGCAAGCTTTAGGAAACAACGTTGCAGAAGCAGTTCAAAGCTTAAGAGATTTATGTCTCAATAGAATGTATGCGTATTTTATAGGCTTTAAAAAACCAACTTCTATTTTAATTTAATTTCATCCTAAGAATATTCTAGCCAAACAGCTATGCTGTTTAAATTTGGGACTCTGAAGGAAGATACCATTAAGCTCCTGGTTTTATTTAATCAAACCAAAGCCTCAAAATATTCTGACCTAATGGTTATTTATTTGAAACATTTTTACGCAATTAAAATGCATTTAAAATTATGAAATAATTCAATTAAAACACATAAACATGAGGAACTCTACAGAAGATGCCACTTATCAGTAACAAAGTGGTGTTCATTTATACAGGTATAAAGAATGGCATATCTACTTCCATAATAATTCAAAAGCCGGAATCTACTAAACATTATTCCTTGCATAACAAATAAGTCTCTCTCTACTACAATGCCTTGTGAGTTTTATACCCAAGAGGTGTAGCATTGGGTCCAGCTGAATTAGCAACCATGCTAAATCAACCCTTCATTTCAACTAACTTCAACTTGACACACATTTATTTAGAAGAAGCCTGCATAGGATTGCCAGGTCTCTCCAGATCACTGGTGAGGGATGGGGAGGTAGAGTTGCCAGATCCATGATGGGAAACTCCTGGAGATTTGGGGATGGAGCCTGGGCAGGACAGGGACTTCAGTGGCATACAATGCCATAGAGTCCATTCTCCAAAGCATCCATTTTCTCCAGAGGAACAGATCTCCATAGTCTGGAGATGAGCTGTAATTCCGGGTCCCACCTGGAGGTTGGCGTCCCACCTGGAGGCTTTCCTATGTCTGCATTTCCTTTTAGTCACAAACTGACTTTAGAATACTTATGTGTTGCAATATGTGTGCTTTAACATTTCATTCCACTCGTAACATCTGATATACTACAGGAGAGGAAAAGGGGCAGATCATACTAGCAAGCTGTCTAGCAGCTGTTGAACAACATCTCACTGTTTCTCCTCTGCTTCTCACAGCTTGACGGTTGTAGCCTAGAATGGGGAAGAAGGTCTGCCAGCAGATGAAGAGAGGAAGACCTGCTTGGCTTTTTGAAGCCTTCCTCCTCCTTTTTGTTTTGTACTGTAAGCTGTGTTAGGTCCCCGTGGGGATAAAAATGAGATATAAATAAACAAAACAAAGGAGTACAGTATGGAAAGGCTCATTTACATAGCACAGATCACCAGTGCTGTCAGCTAATGCCATCTCTTTTTTGACGGGAAGGTGCTACCTGGATTCAGCACTCTCCGTTGATTTGGTAGGTACTGTCAAATCATAGATCGCTAGGCATCTGGGCAACACTGTGCATGTGGTTGCATTCCACCAATAGGAACTGCTCGGGCAGCAGCCTTAATTGCCAGATAAAGGCATCAAGCCGTATATGTGTGAATCCCAATCCATGAAAAAGATCCATGTGAAGATGCCTGATTTTAGGCATGATTCTCTGTGTTCCAATGTATTTTCTTGTAGCTGATGATACAGTTGTTGCTCCCGTCCCTGTTTCTAAATGATGAGGTGCTTCTATTTCTAGTTCCAGGAGGTGGAGAGCATGTGAGGCTTCTCCAAGTAGTGGAGTAAGCAGCCAATTACAATATCATATACCTTCCAGATTGGAGGGGACCGTATGTCACAGTACCCATAATACAATGGGTATTTCCGAGTCAGGAATTCACAGAATTTTAAATAGCTTTGATCTTCTAATTCCTTCAGAAACAGGTGTTACTGGCAGACCTCTTCCTTAGCACTTACTTCATAAAAATAACATTGGTACTCAATCCCCGCTTGATACTATTTCTCCTCACAACAACCACCCTGTTAGGTAAATTAGGCTGAGAGACAGTGTCTAGCCTATGGTCACCCATCAAGCTTTCATACAGAGTCGGGGATTTGAACTTGGGCTTTGTCTGGTGCTCTAACCATTACACATCACTGGTCAAGCTCTAGAACTGAGAGACTTGGCCCTCAGAATAGGTTCTAGGATAAGTTCTGGCTTACAGTCAAAACCTTTTCCCCTCGTTCTGATTCCAACCATCCTTACTTAACCTTTATTCTTCAGTGTTGACAACATTATTAAAGATGATGGTACCATATCTCATCAGCTTAGAGGAAGATGATGAGTCATTTCCATATTCCTGAGATGACTTTCGATATAATTGCTCCAGTCCATCACCATGAATAGCAGTTGACAGACACTGTAGAGAAGCATGACAAAAGTAACAAGGAAAAATTTTATGTGAAGGAGAAAAGGATGAAAAAGATATAAAAAAAAAAATGAAAAAGATATGAACTTCAAAATATACTATACAAGCAGCAGCTGGCCAAAGCAGGGGATGATGACTATAGAGGAAACTTAGGAAAGTCAAGCGGGGAATTATTTGGCTCAACCTGTATTTTTCAGCAATACCAGCCTTACCTGGGAAGTCCCATTTCTCAGCATGCAAGGCTATCTAAATTTAATTAAAACATTACAATGCCACCTCCCCCTCCCCCGACAGGCCCCCAAGGTGGGATGAACTGATCGTAAACAGAATTGTTATACATATTTTTTCTTTCAGGGCATTTAATACTTTAAGCCAATCCTTGAACATCATCTAACGAATCTATAAAAATAAACTGGGCAGAATACCATTATTTATCCTATAACTAATCAGCTAAACAAGAACAACAACGTGATGTTTATAACCCACTAAATTACAGAACATAAAATCCAGAATTAATGTATTTATTTAAACTGTTGCTGAGATCTGGTCACAAAAAAATGTCTTTATTTTGCAGATGATGTTTCAGTTGGTGGAGTACTTAAAAAGTTAAGCAAACTCCATTAATAATGTATCATAATATTCACTAACAGTTGATATTATTGTTTTTGAGGGTTTTTTAGGCTTTCAAAATTATTTAAATGAGAAGCTAATTCTGCTGGTAAACCAGATGAAGTTGTGAATGGAGAATTCATTAACTCAAAATAAGAATGCTTTCCTGGAAGTAAGCCCCACTGAGTAGACTTCAGTAGGATTCTAAGTAGCTCTGTTTAGGATTGTGCTGTAAGAAACTGAACAATGGAACCGGCTACTGTGTATTGCTGCTGCAGTTCCAGCCTTCAGTCCTGGAAGACTTCCAGTGATTGCCTCACCCTGACTTAGCAGACTGCTTTCAGTTTTGCTGCAGTTCATCTGAGGGACTTTGAATTAGAAGGAACTAGGCCATAAATCAGCTTATAGATAAGTGTTCGTTTTCTTTGCACATTCTAAGCTTGCCTGCATTTTAGTAGTTTCTTGTGTTACCAAATATGTTACTGTTAATCACAGAAGAGTTTTATGTACTGTTCTCGCAAAACATCGTATTGTTTTTTCTCCTTACTGTGCATTATGTTCTATAAAGATCTGAACCACACATTAATGGTTTTCTGGGATGCTTATTATACTCATTTCAGAATCAGTCATTCTTACAGTTGCCAGGTATCCTCTGGCACTCTCTCAGCCTAACCTACCTCACAGGGTTGTTGTGAGGATAAAATGGAGAAGAGAACAATGTAAGCCACTTTGGATCCCCAATTGGGATAAAGGTGGGGTATAAACAACTAAAATAAAATAAATAACATTTCCTGCTGGCCAACTGATTGCACTAGGGGGCTGGAGTGGGGGATATCCCCTCCCCATTGGGGGCCACCTGGCAAGCCTAGTCTTCCTCACAGACAGTTTAAAAAAATCAATCCCAACTTGTTTCTAGAGGCAGAATGTGATCAGTTTGAATTTAATGAAGATTCATCAGAAAAAAGACAACTCCCAGGTTCAAATGCCCACTCTGTCATGGAAGCTGGCTTGGCGACCTTGGGCATATCAGTCACATTCTCTCAGCCTAACCTACCTCGCGGGGTTGTCCTGAGGCTAAAACAGAGGAGAGGAGAATGTTGTAAACTGTTGTAAATATTGGGGAGAAAATGAATATAAATGAAGTAAATAAATAAACATGTCTATCTGCAGGGACTTTCTTGCAAAATGCTCATATTTATCCAATATTTAACCAAGTCTCGTTATTTTTCATAGCAGCTTATTTTCCCCCCTTGCTCCAGTGAACAGTTTGCATGCCACCTATTAGATGGTTTCTTCAATAGACTGCTAATCGATCTTTCTTCAGTGACCGCAAGTGTTAACATTAAAGAAATTTCTTCATCTGCTTTTCCCACACCATTCATATTTTATAAACATCTGTCATGCAGTGCAGTCATCTTTTTTTTTTAAACTAAAAAGCTTCAACTGCTTTACTTTTTCCTTATGGGGGAAGTGACCCAACTTCTAGATTCATTTGGCTGGACTTTTCAACACCTTTTCCGCCCTACGATAGCCTTTCTGAGATGGGGTATCCTGAAGAACTGTACACAGTATTCCAAATGGGGAAACACCAGACATTTATGCAAAGATATTATGGTATTTTATTTTTGATCCCTTTCCTAGTAATCAGTAATGTAGAATGCCCTTTTAATCTGCAGCCACATGCTCAGTATTTCCTTTGAGCGTCACACTATGGCTTGGATCCTGTGACACTGTCCCCCCCTCCAGTGCTTCTCTGCAAATGCTATGGAGGCTTTCTTCCACTGTAGTGCTCGCTTCCTCTTTCAGTCTGTGTGCAAAAGCTCCTTGAAAAACACTGATCTTGTGCACCTAGAAGTGCTAGCAGTGCAGGGAATAAGTGGCCCTACATGGGAAAACTTTGGCAGCAGCCAGAGAGAGTGCAAAGGTAACAGTGTCACAATGTCATGTTCTCCATCCTGGAGAATCTCTGCTACTTCAGAACAGATACCATTGATGTATAGGTAACGTTCAGAATTTTTCCCCAGTATGTATTTTACATCACCACTGAATTTCCTTTACTATTTTGCTGCCTATTCAGCTAGTTTAGGGTGCAGTCACACTGACCTTTTGATCGGGGTTTACCGCTGTTCCCTCACGCATGTAAATTTCATGTTCACATGCCCCAATCCGCCTCCTGCTCCAAAGTGGGCTCACTCCCGCAATGCTCCTGGGTTTTCCTGACCCCTGGAAAATCAGGTATTTTCCTGGCACTTGCGCTTTGAATGTGCGATTTTGCCCATCTGGACTGCCCATCTTTCCCAATGATTGTGATTAGGGCCGTCTGACCACTCTTTGTGTGTGTGTTTGTTTGTTTTTTAAAAGCTTCCAGTTTGAGTGCTTGAGCAAACATGCACTTAATAAATCCATTTAATGTTTAATAATGGATTTATTAAGCGCGTGTTTGCTCAAGCGCTTAAACGGGAAGCTTTTTTTTAAAAAAAAAAACACACACACACACACAAATACGGCCCTGGAGGCGGGAATGAGAGGCGGGGGCTCCAGCAGCCTGGACGGGGCCAGCAAGGAGGATGGCGGAGAAGCCTTTTTTTGTGGGGCAATGGTGGCAGCAGCGGCAGTGCCCCCCCCCCACAGTGGCAACAGGAGCAGCAGCTGCCTGAACCTCCCCCATGGCCGGCAGGATGTCATGGAGGGATGGCACAGCAGCAGGTGAGCAGGTGCTAGTAGAGAGGGACCGACTGCAACTAGTCAGCCCAATGCGAAGAAAAATGTTCCCGATTTAAACAAAGCGTGATTACCTGCCGGTGTGACCGCACCCTTAGAGAAGTCCTTTTCAGGCTCTTCACCATCTGCTGGATTTTTCACCATCTTGGATAATTTGGTGTAATCCTTAGACTTGGACTAATTTACTGCTCACTCCAGGATTCAGATTGTTCAGGAATATGTTGAGTGGCGCTGGTCCCAATCTGACCCATTATTTACTTACCTTCATTGCAGATATGAAGCAAAGTACCTATAGCTGCTCATTAGCTGGTTCATGGCTGTAGTCAGGCCACCTTCTGCTTAAGATTTTCTTCCTGGAAGAGAGTCAGTGCATCAGCCAGCTGTGGCTCATGGTTCTGTGGCCCATGGTGTCCCTGCCGTTTTTTTTTCTGCATTCCAATTTGGAGAGCCAGTTTAATGTAGTGGTTAAGTACGCAACTCTACTCTGGCAGAACCGGGTTTGATTCCCACTCCTCCACTTGCACCTGCTGGATGACCTTGGGCAAGCCATAGTTCTGTTAGAGTTGTCCTCTCAAGGACAGTTCTGGAAAGAGCTCTCTCAGCCCCACCTACCTCACAGGGTGTCTGTTGTGGGTAGGGGAAGGAAAGGAATTTGTAAGCCTCCTTTGGGTAGTGAAGGGCGGGGTATAAATTCAATCTTCTCTTCTTCTTCTTCCCTGGCAGTCAAATTAATTTTGAATGTGTTGTACTTTCTAGTGAAATTTCTACTTATTTGTACTGAATTTGATGGTAAACGGTTCCCATTTAGAGTGACAAAGATCACTCCTCAGGGCTAAATCAAGTGTTGCTTCCCCTCTTGTCAGCTGCATGACTGACAGTTACAAAGCACAGCAAATTTATCCCATCTGGAAATGCCATTTTTGTTGTGACTCAACTGTACATTAAGCTAGTCAGTGTGATAATCATGGATGTCAACCAGTATTGCATCAGTTTTTCCTTAGCTGTTTCCAGGATATCTCTGTTTCAGGATATCTCTGTTTCAGGACTACCTTCTGAATTTTAACCAGAAAGCTAATATTGTGTCCCCAGTGCTGTTACTTTTTGAGTATGGTATTCCCAAGTGTGCCCTGACCTGAATAGCTCAGGCTGGCTTGATCTCATCAGATCTTGGCAGCTAAGCAGGGTTGGCTCTGGCTAGTCTCTAGATCGGGGTGGCCAAACTGTGGCTCAGGCAGCTTTTTCACACAGATTGTGTGGCTCACGGCAAGGCGGCTAGGGAAGCAAAGGGGAGGCATGCCCTCCCCATTTGGTCTTCCCTTCCCCAGCCAGTGTTCCACTCCCTGGGTAGGCCTGAGGTGAGGTGGGGGAGCACAGAAAGAAAGCAATTTGAAATGCGTTCTCAGAGCCCCCCACTCAAGCCTACAAATATCATTGGACAAATTAATATCACTATCAACATCTGTTTTGACTCCTTTTGTTTTTATTTTTGGCAGTCTCATTTAATGTGAATAAAAGGCAAATTAGCATATTTTTCAATAAAAACATGGGGGTTATATTTCTTCATGTCTTGCGACCCTCAAACATCTGTCGTTTATTCTATGTGGCTCTTATTTTAAGTAAATTTGGCCACCCCTGCTCTAGATGCATGACCTCCAGGGAATACCAGGGTTGTGACACAGAGGCAGACAGTGGAAAAACACCTCTGAATGTCTTTTGCCTCGAAAAACCTGTGGGATTGCCACAGTCAGCTGTGACTTGACAGCAATTTTTTTAAAAAATCCAACCAAATTGATTCTTTGAGGGAGTTATCTGTTTCTTAACCTGGCCTCCTGTGCGGATTGACAAAGCCAGCAAATTGGGCCAGATTCAGGATGTGACATTTTTGTACAAGCTCGGGGGACCCCAAGGTCTGCAGAAAAATGTGAACAAAAATGGAGGGGGTTACCTCCTCCCCAAACAAAGGAACATGTTTGTGCAACTGCGGACAATAGCAACTTACCTCAGTGGGAAGAGGAGGAAGAGCCAGGCAAGACCATGTGTCCTGACTCATCTCACCTCCAACTTTTCTCTGGAGACTGGCCAGAGGGGGGGAGCAGAACCCCCCAGTGAGATGGCAAGTGAGGACCAGGAGCTGCTGCCACTCACTGCTCTGCTCTGGAAGGCAGGGGGAGCATGAGCTGTTCCTGACCCCCACACCACTGAGGTCAAGCAGCTGGATAGGTGGGGGAGGAACAGGAGCAGCTGACCATTACCATCACCACCATTGTGTAAGCCACAGTGGGGTGGCAATACAGGTAGCCAGTGACAGAGACGACGCCTTATCCCCCTGGACCTGGTCAGTGGATGAGTGAACTGGGCAGGTGGTACAAATTGCGGGGCGGGGGGGGGACAGTGGTGCTGCTGGCAGGCAGCACTGCCTAGCAAATGGCTAGTCTGGTGAGCAAGTGGGGGGAGGCTGGAATTCTTGCTGGTTTCCACTTGCTGGGTTCTATTCTTTATAGAGAGAGAATTCTCAAGCCACCATTCTCCATCTTTCTGTAGCATTACCATATTGCAGTGATGCCCGCTGTTCCACCTGGTTTCCAATATGCCAATTTTTTTTTGTTCTCTTTTAGTATCAAATATTTCAGTTCTCCTTGTTTGGCTTTGAGACTTTTTGGCATTACTGTGTAAACATTCTCTCTTTCTTCAACTGCCCCTTTTGTGTGCATTTTAATTGTGACTCTTACAGGATGAGAGGAGCGTTAAGAGATGTAGCACACTTTGTGTATAAGCTGATTGTTATGATTCTTGATGCTGTTATGAGATGAAGCATTCCTGCTACCGCAGTATGTAATGTTTGTATGTTCATGTTTCATCCAGATGTCAGCGTTAGTCGTGAAGGCTTCAGCTTGGTGCTATCTGATACTCATGTTAAGCTTGCCAGCATCAAGCTATCTGAATTTAACCATGAAACAAACTTCCATGGAACCTGTACACTAAAGGTCACTGACTAAGGATAATGGTGTTTTTTTCTTTAATCCACATATTTAACTTATCTTGCTTATCTTTATAATAGAGTCTCATTTCATTTGGAGCTTGACTGGGACAAGGTATTGTACAGCGCATTCCCAAGAACACTTTGCTGGGAGCAAGGCCCATTAAGAACATAAGAAGAGCCTTGTTGGATCAGAATAGTGGTCCATCTAGTCCAGCATCCTGGCTCACACAGTGGCTAACCCTCTGGAAGGCCAACAACAGGGCATAAAGGCAGAGACTTTCCCCTGATCTTGCCTTTTGCCTCTGGGATTCAGAAGATTAGTGTCCCTGAATATAGAGGTTTCCCTCAGTGACCATGGCTAGTGGCCACTGAAAGACCTAGCTTCCATGAATCTGTTGAATCTCTTTTTAAAGCTATTTCTGTGGCCATCACTATGTCCTCTGGCAGTGAATTCCACATTTTAATCACCCTGTGTAAAGAAGTATTTCCTTTTGTTTGTCTTGAATCTACCGCCCATCAGCCTCATTTGATGTCCTTGAGATCAAGTATTTTGGGAGAGGGAGAAATATTTGTCTTTGTCAACTCTCTCTACCCCATGCATAATTTTATAAACCTTTATCATGTCCACCCTTAGTCATCTCTTTTCTAAACTGAAAAGTCCCAGACTCTTCAGCTTTTTGTCATAGGGAAGGTGCTACAACCTCCTAATCCTCTTGGTTGCCCTCCTCTGCACTTTTTCCAGCTCTGCAATGTCCTTTTTGAGATAGGGTGACCAGAACTGTACACAGTATTTCAAATGAGGCCGCATCATAGATCTGTACAGGGACATTATAATAATTTATGTTCAGTCCTTTTCCTAATAATCCCTAACATAGAGATTACCCTTTTCACTGCTGCAGCACACTGAGCTGACAGTTTCATTGAGCTCTCCACTACGACCCCAAGATCTTTTCCCCTCTCAGTCTCAGGAAGTTCAGAATTCATTAGCCTATATTTGAAGCTGGGATTTTTTGTCCCAATGTACATCACCTTACACTTACCAACACTGAACTTCATTTGCCACATTGTCACCCAGTTTGTGGATATCATCTTGGAGCTCTTCACCGTCAGCTACAGTTTTCACAAACCTGAATAATTTTGTGTCATCTGCAAATTTGGCCATTGCTCTACTCACCCCTAGTTCCAGATCATTTATAAATAAATTAAATAGTACCAGCCCCAATAGCAATCCTTTTGGGGCCCCACTGCTTATTTCCCTCCATTGTGGGAACTGTCCATTTATTTCTACTCTTTCCTTCCTGTCATTTAACCAATTTTTAATCCATAAGATTAAACCTATCGTTTTATTCCATGACTGCTAAGTTTACTCAGAAGTGATGTAACTTGTCAAAAGCCTTTTGCAAGTCCAAGTATATAATGCTCCTGAGTCACCGTTTGTGCAACTGCTTGTTTACTTTCTTAACTCCAGAAAGCTAGTGAGGCAGGACTTCCCTTTGCAGAAGCCGTGTTGATTTTTCCTCAGCAGGCTTTGTTCCTCTTATGTGCCTAACAATTCTACCTTTGATTACAGCTTTTACCAATTTGCTTGGGACAGACAGGCTGACTAGCCTGTAATTTCCTGGTTCCCCTCTGGACTCCTTTTAAAAAACTGGTGTAACATTTGCTACTCTCCATTCATTTGTTATGACAACAGAACATAGTCATAGGTTACATATATGGGTTAGTAGATCAACTATTTCCTATTTGAGTGCCCTAAGAACTCTTGGGTGTATGTCATCAGGCTCTGGAGACATTAGTTTTTAATTTCCCCAGTAGGTCTAGAACTTCATCTCTTGACACCTCAATTCAGCTCAGTTATCCAGACTCCCTTCCTGAAAACAGTGGCTGTGGCATGGGTGCATGTCCCACACTTTCCACAGTGAACACAGAAGCAAAATATTCATTGAACTTCTCATTGAACAGACTTGAGTAGGATTCTGAGTAAACCTGCTTAGGTTTGCTCTCTAAAACAGGGGTGTCAAACCTAGAGCCCGTGGGCTGGAACCAGCCCACCCAGGCCTTTAATTCAGCCTGGGAGGAGGCTCTCTTTTCTTCCCCCTCCCCTGCTCTGCTCATCCTCCCTGTTCTGAGCTTGAGCGGCCTTGGAGTACAGAGAGCAGAAGGTGGAGCTGCTTCTGAGAGCAGGAAGCAGAGAGTGGGGCTGCCAAACTTCCCAGCCACCACTCCTGGCCGTGGTAGTCCTGGTCACGGGTAGGAGCTGGGGGGGGGGGTTTCCTGCTGTGATCCTTGTGCTACTTTTTTATTTTAAAAAATTGCTTTGCAAAATTCCACTATTTCCCTACCTTTCCAATTTAGGCTGGCATGTTTTAAGGACATGGGGGGGGAGGTTTGGGACCAGCCAGGATTAAAATATAGAGCTCTGCAAACTCAAAGGATTCCAGTTTTGCAGAGAAATATAATAGCAGAACAAGTGCTGAAGACACCCACCCTGTAAAAAAACCCAACACCTGAGACCCTGAAGAGCCACAGCCATTCTGAGTAAACTTGCGGGGGCGGGGGGTGGGGGAGAAGCTTGCAGTGTTCAGCCATTTCATGTTCTTCCCCTGGGTCCTAGGCTCAGACCATTTATATTTGTAGTTTATATTTGGGGAGGGGGGAGTTTGGGAATAACCATAGTTAAAATATAGAGTTCAACAAACTCAAGGAACTTCAGTTTTGCAGAGAAATATTAGTTTTGACACACAATCGCCTCCTAGTGTGGGGCTCCAGTGGCATAGCTGCTATAATATCGTTAATTGTTTGTGTCATTTATAAAGTTTATATCTCTGCTACCTGGCATTACATTTTATGACACACATGGCCAGGCCTGACAAAGTCCTATTTATGTCAAATCTAGCCCTCATAAAAAATGAGTTCGACACCCCCGCTCTAAATGTTCTTGCCTTTCCCAAAGTGCAGACAGAAACTTCTGTTTTGCTCCATAGAGTTCATAATAGCCAATGTTCAGCTAGTGGAATGAAATAAGTGGTGATTTTCATGTTATGGAAGGGTTTTGGGCCACATTCTAAACTTACTCTTTTGATCCTTTACAACCAAGTCATAGTGTTCTCTTCAGTGAGCAAATGCACCAAATATTCACAAACACCCATATGTACATAGCTGTTCATTGCGGTATAATATTCTGTTGGATGGGCAAATTGGCTTATTTAGAGTGCAGAAGGCTCCTGCGCATTCCTTGGACAGCAAAGGTGACAAACAAGCAAGTATTGGAGCACATAAAACCAGACATGTCATTGGAAGGAAAAATCATAAAATTGCAACTGACTTACTTCAGCCATGTCATGTGGAAGAACTCACTAGAAAAAACAATTATGCTTGAATTGGTTAGCAGCAAAAGGAAACCGGGCCACCAAAGAACACAGTGGCTAGACATCTGCAGGGAGGGCAGGGTATAAATCTCATAATAAATAAATATAAAAGTTGACACCAGCCTGAGCATGGAACCACTCAAAGAAACAGTACAAGATAGGAAAACATGGAAAGAGCTGGCCTACAGAATCGCCAAGAGTCGGGGATGACTGAATGGCTAACAACAACAGAGTGCAGTCCTGAACAGTTACAACCTTCCAAGTAATTTTGAATAAGTGAATTTAGAAGGATATAACTCTGTTTAGGGCTGCATTGCTAATCTAAGAGTTTATCTAGGGATGGGAAATTTTCCAAATATTTATCCTCCTGTAATTTTACCTAGGTCCCCTACTAGTCTTCCTTGTCTTCGGTTAGTTAATAGATAATAGACTTACTTGTTTGTTAACTAAAAGTAAAAATATAACTATTTTTATACAGAGAAGAACGAGACGAACAGGGACTGGAGTATTTTATTTATTCTGGGCTATGTGTTAATCTCATTCTTGAAACATCCCTAAATAACTTCTAAGATTAAAAAAAATACAACTAGAGCAGAGGTGTCAGAACCACCCCACAAGCAACTTCCTACTGCTTCCTTTTCCAGGGCTGCTACTGCAGCCACACCCCAGCCTGTTTTTCTCCCAAGTCCCTCAGTGGCTCTTTGCTTCCTGTTTCCTGCCTCTCGCCTCCCCCCCCCACATACAGATAGATAGATAGAGAGTGCTTAATGGTGGTGTCATGCTGGAGAGATACAAAAACAAGCCCCTCTCCCTCTCTCTCTCTCACACACACAGCCACTTCTGCTTCCTTCTCCAGGGCTGCTGCTCCTCTTTTGAGGTGGAAGAGGACAGAGAGAGAGAGAGAGAGCGAGAGAGAGAGAGAGAGAGAGAGAGAGAGAGCGAGACGAGAGAGAGAGAGACAGACAGAGAGAATTGGAGTCCCATGGCAGGTTTAAGACCAGCAATGTTTTATTCCAGGTATAAGCTTTTTGTGTGCAAGCACACTTCTTTGGTGGGAGGGAAGGTGAATTCTTCTGTCAAGCATAATGTACATTGAGGAAATTATTTTGGCTTATTCTGAAAAGGTTTTTTTTTTTTTTTTTTAAATTGGATTTCTCTGTTCCTATTTGGATTTATTTTCTTTCAAAAAGATCCTGATTAGGAATTAGAACACGTAGATTGGTCCTTTTATCTTGGAGAATGGCATGATTTCAGATGCCAAATAACAGTACACATTGGTAATGAGATAGGAAAACTAGGTCTCAGTTCAGTCCAGGTGGATGCATTGTCTTGAGCTTCAATATCAATTGCAACTCAGCAGTCTCTCTGTCTCATCTCCCTTTGAAATTCCTTTGTAAGAGCACTGCTACTTTGTAAGAGTCAGCAACTGAATGTTGTGGTTTCTAATGTCAGACTTATGTCCATATATTCTTTGCATCCTCCTGGACTGAATCTTCCTGGATGGATTTGAGACCTAGGTTTCCTGTCTCATTACCAACACTGATATCTCCAAACCTTCTACCCCTCTGCCTATCACACCTAATCCAATCAAGCCTGCTATTGTCATTAACCTGCTATTGCCATTCAACTTCTGAAATCACCTTTATAAAGTTTATATCTCTGGCACCTTGTGTTACATTTTATAGCATGAATGGCCCGGTCCAACAAAGTGATATTTATGTCCGATCCAGACCTTTTAACAAATAAGTTTGACACCTCTAAAGTAGAGTATTCTAAAATTCTGTTGTGTTCAGTCAGTGTGAAAAGTACTGAGACTGACAAGTGATTTCAGCTCTCACATACTTTATTAGTTGAAGAACAAGACAAGAGATGCCAGCTCACAGGCCGGCTTTTATTCCCAAAGGAACCCACACCCCAACACACAACACACCCCGTGATTGGGCTATTTACAGTGATTGACTTATTTCCTAGGATTCTGGCTCCCCGATTGGAAGGGAGCTAGGATCCTAGAGTCCATTGTCTTTGGGATCGAAGCTCAGGCCCTTTGCCTGGCCGCATGTCTGACTGGTTGGAACCAGTCAGAGAACATGGCTATCCTGAGCACATGTTCTCTGGTGGATACATTACACAGTGTTTTTGAGTTCTTGTCTCAGCTTTATTTAAAAAGCAAAAACTACTCCAGATGCTGCATTTACAGCTATCACTTCACCTTTGGCTGTGTAGTCTGCTGCTTTCATGCCAAATGCCAAATTTCCTTAAGCTGGTGCATGGCTAAAGTGGCTATTAGTTTGACAAAACGGCCTGAATGTAATTGAAGCTATTTTACTGCTACTATATGTCTGTGGGGAACCCTTTCCTATGTAATGTCAAAGCAAAGAAGAACACATGGTCTGAAAAGACAGTATACACAGCTTTTTGGAAAGAAGTTTAAAATGCTGCAATTTCATTGCAAAAAAAGTTTGTAAACTGATAGAGAATTTGGCCTAAATAAATATAAAAATGAAATAAATATGCAGGATTGAAAGACTGAAATTCTCTATTGTTTATTTTCCAAATTAAATAGAATAAAACAACTTGCATGAAATATTAATGGTAGAAATGTAATTTTAATTTTTTTGGGTGGCTATCCAATTAAGACCAGAGGAAAAGATGCCACTCTGTAATTATAAAAAGCAAGGTGAGAAAAGAAAAAAGTATAACGTGCAAGAATAAACATTAAGCTTTATAATGATTCTGAAAATGCTACTAATTGTGCATGCAGAGACCAAACAGTACATGCTAAAGAAATTAAAAATCTGCCCACTCTTGTAATTGCACTGAATAGCCTGTGGCTTTTTAATAATTATTGTAAAACCATTTTAAGTAAGTTATGAAACCAGAGTTTCACATTATGTCTTTATTAAAGCCATGAGTAATCTATCGGTTGGATCTAGCAGAAAATTTCTGCTGATGGAAGGGGGTGATTTTTCACTGATTCCTCCCTCTTGCTAGAGAACTTCAGCTTTCTCAGCAGCATGCTGTTCCTTGGGTGCCCCCTGTAGACATGTGAAGTCCCAGGGGGGAAAAAAACTGGAATTTTTTTTGGCGGGAAACACCCCCCCCCCTTTTTTTCCTGAGGACCTTTTTTTAATTGGGGGGATTGAGAAATTTTGGGGAACACTGAAACCACTCCTATGGAATATTTTCTCTCTTTGAATTAGTGAAATGCTTCTTGAGGCCAGGTTTTTCACACTCAAAATATGTCTAGTGTGAAAATGAGGGCTTTTCCAATTTTCCCAATGGGGAAAAAAATAAGAGATTTTGGGAAGCACTGAAAAAAACCTCTAGAAAAAAAATTACATATCTAAGTCTCTGCATGGAAATGTTACGTCTCTAATCCCCTGTCCCCTAGGCATGGCATTTGTGGGGGAGGCAAGGAAGTCTCACTCAGCTGACAGAAATCGCTCACACCAGTAGAGGTTTACCAAGGGATCCAAGCTTATATCAAGACGATGCAAGGAAGATCCACACATGGCAGTGTTCCCTCTAAGCTGAGTGTGAGTTAGCTCACAGATTTTTAGCCTCCGGCTCACACATTTTTGTCTTCGCTCAGGAAGGAGGGCTCCAGAACAAACTAATTTATGCAGTAGTCAAATTGCCCGCTCACAGCTTTAATGCCAGCAGCTCACAAAGTAGAATTTCTGCTCAGAGAACTCGGTAGCTTAGAGGGAGCAGCGACACATGGAACTGATTCATACTGTTGCTCTATCGTGTATTCTTAGTGGCCATAGCTCTCCATGTTCTCAGGTGTTCTCCATGTTCATATGATCTCCTATCTGATTCTTGTAACTGGAGATATCAGGGACTGAACCCGGGACCGTCTCCATATAAAGCAGAAGCCTGACTACCAAGCTATGGCCTATCCCCAACCTGTCAGCTTTATTTGTAAATACCGAAGCGTGAAACCAACAGGTCAGCAACTTCATCACTTATCTAGTGAAATATACTTTAATGGGTCAGAAAAATAAAGATTCTGCCCTCCCCTTCTTTTGACAAGAACTCTCCTGCTTGGAGGATCTACTTCATTAGTTCTTCCCCCATTAGCAGTGAATGCATAGAACTTTAATTTCATGTGACAGTCTGTTTAAAATGTTTTCAATTGCTGTATGGTAGATCAATTATTCTGAATTGCAAAGACAAGTATGCCATAGCAAGAGAAAGGAACTCTTTAACCCCAAAATTTTGTGGTGATTAGGGAGTTTGTGAGGACCTTTACTATATGACAACAATCTTGAGCAGCCAAATGCTGATTCAAAATTACACAATTCTATTATTTATATTATGTTACTACACACTAGAAACAATGAACTGGGAATATTTTTCTAAATTTAAAGAAACTTTGCTTCCGGGGGAATGGTTGAAAAGGCAGAGGGTTCCTTAGTTCAAAAAAGAAACACTTGTTTTTTAATACTGGTTTTACAGCTCAAACATGATTGAATTAATGTGTTATTGTCATGAGCTTTTAATCATGTAAGAAATTGCACAGTGTGTATGCAAATAAAATGGTGGCTGTGGTGAACTGAAAGAGGAAATCACAGTAAAAGAGAAACAGCTAATGGTCAAACCCTACCCAATCTTGAACAACCACAAAAGGGGATATTTTGTCTGGTGCTATCCTTACATCACCTTTGTGTTACCCCAAAAGGCAGTCCCCTATTTAATTAGGGGGAATTAGCTTAAAGGAGACAAAACGAGAGGGTGTAACTGGGATTCACCACCTATGTTTATGGGGATTTTCCCCTCCAAGTCTTGTGAGTAAGAAGAAGAAGAAGAGATTGGATTCATACCCCGCCCTTCACTACCCAAAGAACTCTCAGAGCGGCTTACAAACTCCTTTCCTTTCCCCTCCCCACAACATACACCCTGTGAGGTAGGTGGGGCTGAAAGAGCTCTTGACAGAAACTGCTCTTTTTCAAGAACAGCTCTTATCAGAACTACGGTTTGCCCAAGGTCATCCAGCCAGGTGCAAGTGGAGGAGTGGGGAATCAAACCCAGTTCTCCCAGATTAGAGTCCGCGCACTTAACCACTACACCAAACCGGCTCTACTTTGTGAGTTACCAGCATTAAAGTTGTGAGCAGGCGATTTGGCTACTTGTCCCAGTTCCAAGGCCCTGGGATGTAGTCTCCACCCCCCAGAGACCCCCCAGATAGCTGACTCACCCGGACAGACAGTGGCTGCAATGGAGCAGAGGATGGGACTGTGACGAGGGAGCAGCACAGCACTGGACAACTCTGCCACCAGTGAGACGCGATGTCCTGGCCGGGCCCACCCATGGTGCAGGGAGCCCTGGGAAGCCACTGACCCAAGGGTCGCCAAGGAGGAGCTGACAGTGGGCACATGGGCGACCTGTACGCTGGTGGCGGCATGGCCCCAAGCCGACAGAACCGCTGCCGGCCCAGCATCAGCTCCACCCTGGGCGCCAGGTCAGCATCCAGGCTTATCACAAGGGGCAGGGCTAGGAGGACAGGGGGAGAGGCAGGGATGGAAGGTGGTGCTGGGAGCAGGGATGGGAATAAAGGAGGGGGAAAGTGAAGGGGCTGGAGAGGAAGGAACGTGCTTGGAAAAACCCAAGAAGCCAGAGAGAAGGCAAGTCTGTGGGGATGCTGAGTGAAAAGGGATCTGACGCACACAGGCAGAGGGACCTGCGGGGTGCCATTAACCCCGCCCCCTGCCTTTCTGAGGCCCCATCACCTTCCCCCTCCTTTGGCAGCCCAAGCTCCCAAGACCGACTGACCTACCGCACCAGGTCCACTATGGCCACAGGAGGTGCGGCACCCAGGGTGCAGGACAGGCTCGGCACTATGGCACCCAGGGTGCAGGACAGGCTCGACACTACTGCATAAATTAGTTTGCTCTGGAGCCATCTTTCCTGAGCTAAGACAAAAAATGTGTGAGGTAGAGGCTAAAAAACTGAGCTAGCTCACACTAACTCAGCTTAGAGGAAACAGTGGCTCAGATCCAAATGGATTGGGGGTGTGAGGTATGGTGCTGAGAACAAACACACTCTGCTATGGAGCAGGATGCCATACTTTATAGGGCAAAACACCCCTTGGGGCAAGGTGATGGATTGGCCCCCAAAACATTAACTTGATGAGTTTGTTGGAGGTGGACAATGACTTGGGAAAACTCGATGAGTTTACCTGAGGTGTACTATAGACGTTAATGGTGCTTGATGACCCTGTAAGTACTGGATTGGAAAAGCTATCAGATTTGGTGAATAGTGTAAAGTGTTACTTAATTAGGGTAAATGAGGCTGGATGTTGTCGAGATTAGTTCAAGATGAGGCAATAGGTTCTTGGGAGACCCATTCTCCTGAATTATGTGTCTTTCTACAGTGGGGAGGAGTTCATTAGCTGGCCAGCTGCTCTTTGCCACACTTCTAAACTATATGTCCAGGCTTGTCTCTGACTGACATCCATTTTGTGTCCTTTTGGGCCAGACAGTTTATTGCATTTATGATATCTGAGATGATAGGGTGTTTATGGTTTTCTAGCAATAAACTGCCCCTTAGCGAGAGGAGGGGTCTGACTGCTAACATTAGCACCTAGAGGAATAACAGTGTTCTAAACTAAGGAAGCCGGGCTGCCATGTTTCAGGCTTTGCGTATCTAGGCAGCAAGACAAAATCACTAGGTTGTGGCTAGCCCACACACTTGACAGCTTAAGACTTCTATGCACATATGCTTGTGGTAATTACTGCACATGTAAATTGGAAATAGGAGGCAATACTCTGACACTAAGAGCTCAATGACTTTTTTTTAGTCCAGTGGTACCTTTAAAACCAACAAAGTTTTATTCAAGATATAAGCTTTCATATGCAAGCACACTTCTTCAGGTACAGTGAAACAGAATTTCCTTAACCATTATTGTGACGTCCACACTTATTGGGGGAACAGTTTTACCTTTAAAACACACTCTGTGTACATGAACTTGGCAGATTTCTGCTGCCACCAGGAATTAAAAATTCCAAATTTCTCCCTTTTGGTAGAATGACCTAGGCTATGGGCACTTCAGAGGACTATGTGGCCCTGAGGAAGGACTATTCTGATTGCTGGTATAAGTTTAAACCAAAAAAATGATTTATTTAATAAAGAACAAAATAGGTTTCTGGTTATTTTGAACTGTTGCTGAAGAAAGGAACTTGTAAATATAACTGGCAAAGCTTGGCATCACAAACAATCTCTCAGACTCCAAAAACTCCACCCTGACAGGCTTAGACACTCAGTCTAATCTCTCTCACACACATATATAGCCATACAGGTTAAACTCTTTGTCTTATTTACACAGAATAGATTCATAGTCACACAGGCTTAACTGTTGACATTTCAGACAGAATCAACGGTTCCCTAACGGAATATATTGACCCTTTCAGACAGAAACGCTTCTGTCCCATTAGGGAAGCATTCCTAAGCCATTTTATCTTCAAACTGCTTCCAAGCAGTCTTCAATTTTCTATACTGTTCCTGAAGCACTATGGGATGCTGTGTAAAATGCCCCATAGTGCTTCCTCTGATGACAGGGTTTTCCCACCCTTTCTCATCTGCGCGGGCGATCTCTGTCTTTTTTTTGGGAAGGTTCTTTTAAGAGCGCTATGGTACTGTAACACAACACCAAAACAGTGCAATAGCGACCTCATTGGGCTGCCTGGACCACTGAGATACATGAGATCACTACATAGTGATTTCAGTAGAGGACAATGCCATGGAGTCCTCCCTTCTACAGCATTCACTTTATGCCTAGGAACTGATATCTGTAGCCAGGAGAAAAGCTGTAAGCAATGCTCCCTCTAAGCTGTAGAGTCCTATGAGTAAAAATTCCATTTTGTGAGCTACTGGCATTAGAATTGTAAGCAAGTTATTTGGCTACTGCATAAATTAGTTCGCTCTGGAGCCATCCTTCCTGAGCTAAGATAAAGACATGTGAGCCAGAGGCTAAAAAACTGTGAGCCAGCTCACACTAACTCAGCTTAGAGGAAACACTGGCTGAAAGTACAGGGTATCCCCAGGTCCCCCCTGGAGGCATGGCATCCCTAAATGCTGGCCATCAAGAAGAGGTTGCTGTTTGCAAGCCTGGAAGGAGCTAGTGTTAAAAAAAAATGCTCTCAAACTGTGTATTCCCGAGCTTTCACTTCCTATTTTTAAATCCCCCCCTAAAACTGTGCGGTTCCATGCACGCCCAATAGGGGTCACTACTGTGTTGTTTTGGCATTGTGTTACAGCACCATAGTGATCTAAAATGAACATTAAAAAAAAAGACGGAGATCGCCCGTGCCGGCGAAAAAGGGCAGGAAAACAAATCGGTGCAGTCTGAAATGCCAAACCGCTTCAGAGACGGTTCCTTACCTGTAGGGGAAAGGCTGTGTGAAATGGCTGCCCCTGTACTGGTTTACTCCAAGACAGTACAATAACAGCTTAAAAAGGGTAATGTGAAATTTCCCATAGTCACATAGACTAAACTGTTTGTCTTATTCACACACAAACTCCCATAGTCACACAGACTATGCTCTCTCTCCAAACTTCACACACAGAATCACCTCATAGACACCCCTCATCCCACACTCTCAGTCATCAGCCAATCACATCACATTTGTCTCCCTCTATCACTCTCCTTACGTTACTGCAGTCACACTAAACATTTAAAGAAACACACATACCAAAAATTGAATCATTACAATTACATATAGAAAGGGGGGGGTTAGTTGCTAGGAAGGGCCAATTAGAGTCAAGACAGAGACAGAAACTTGCACACGAAGGCTTATACCTTGAATAAAACTTGGTCGGTCTTAAAAGATGCCACTGGACTCAAACTTTGTTCTGCTGCTTCAGACCAACACAGCTACCCACCTGAATCTAGCTCAACAACATGTATTTGTTTATCATTTAGTTGGTTTCCATAAGGTATTACATGTATTGAATCCACCTTTTCAAAAGTCACCTGGTTGTGACCACATACATTTACAGATAAAAGATGATGCCATTTGTCATTCAATGTAACATCACCAGATCTCCCCCATGAGTCCCAGAGTTTCATTTTGTAGGGACATGGTGATCCAATAAGAGAGGTGAGAACAATCTGGTTGTGAACCCTGTCCTATAGTCTGACTCACACATTACTGAGTATACACGTAGGGTGCATGGTGCCCAATTCAGATCAGAATTGCAGTGAGCATGGAATACGGTCTTCTGCCACCTTGTGAACAATTTTCCCAACCTGAAACAGCAACAGCTGGTACTGTTTGGTCCACTGGGACAACAACACATTTATCCCAAGAAATACATGAGTTTCCCCAACAAGCCCCTTCTTCCTGTGTACTTCAGTCCCAATGCAGAATGAGCACTATGCACATGGGAACCGAAGGGTGGGGACCTCAGACCCAATCTGTATGTGCAAATTGGGTTGAGTCACATATCTCGGCTTTTGGGGGAGGGTCACGAGCCTAGAAACTGTTTTTAATGGATTTGTAGTATAAATTGAAATGATAAATGCAACAGGTCTAAATTATGGGCAGAAGTGGGTAGAGCAGGGAAGTTTATTAAATAATGGATACCTCTTCATCGTAGAAGAGATGTGTCCTTTGAACTGTATTCTAATATGCACTTTTGTTCAGTCCAAGTAAAACAGAAACAAGGCATTTGGATTCCTTAAATGGAAATTAATGAACACTTTTGTTTCAAGCAGCATCACAGATAGCCATGACAAAGCCATCGTTCAGAGGTAAGTTTGTCCAATCATTTCTTTCTTCTATGCCCCATATGCATACCCAAAAATAAAATTCCGGGACTCCCTGCTAAGGTGGGCCATGATACCATGTGCACAACAGAAACTTATGGCAACAGCCAGAAAAAAAGGTGACTAGCCTATAGAAAGTAAGGACCAAATGAAACAAACAAGAGACAAAGCCAACTGAGAAGGGAATTAAAGTACACACAGTATACATCACCACCTTTCAGAACTCCATCTTTATTTCACCTATTTCTAAAATTTGGTGGCCATTTTGCTAATATTATCACTAGGAAGGGCTACAGATGAATAGGACAATATGGACAAGGCTGGGCCTGAGATAAAAGTGCAGTCGAGGCAATGGACAGAAGTAACACCCAAAGAGATGGATGGAAAGAGAAATTTGGAGAGAGAAAAAGGAGATTAAGCCAGCTGGGAAGTTGAATTGGGGCTGGGACTCACCCAGCTACTTAGCAACAGTGACATTCATAGTATATTTCTACCACTTGGTGTGCAACTTGCTTGTTAGTCTGTAATGCACACAGAACTCTCTTGAAGTTGACCTGCTGTTAGGAATGATTTTTGGTCACTGCCAAATAAATGGCACTAAACCCCTGTAATGGCAGGATGTGCTAACAGCCCATTTCACAGGTTATGTAATTAGAAAGAAAACCTTGGCGACTTGATTAAAGGTTACTGTGGAAATCAAGTGTCTTTGGCTCAGTACATTTTAACAGGTCATTTCCCGCACTATTAGGCACCATAGTCTCCTCTTGTAATTACAGGCCCAAAAGGCCTCCTAAAGAGAGCTATGACTCAACTAAAAATAGCCACAGACTTTTGTGCCAGGGCAGTACTAATATAAATATCCCCAACAACTTATGAATAAGCCTTTGCTCTTTAACAACATGAAATGATCTCTTCTGGGGCAGGATGAATTTAAAACACCAGACAGCCTGGGGGAGTGAGTCAGGACCACTATTGATAGCACACTTTTGTTATAAAAGAATACAGTTATAGAAACATAATTCTTACATATTATTTTGAATCATTTCAAAAAGGATGTGCTAATACAAAAAGACAAAACATTTCTGGTAAAAAATTGAAACTGAAAAATGTCATTCACTTTTTCAAAAAAAGGGGAAATGGTTTTTTCTTATGAATTTCCTAGGGGAAATTTACACAGTTCTTTACAATGCAATGGTATTAGGGCCCCCAAGTATGACACAGGTTACATATTTAACAAAAAAGTCACACTGTAGGTCACTTTCACTATGATCAGTACCTAGTAAAGGCTGAAAACCATCGAGTGTATTCATGTATCTCAAACAAACTTTCTGGCAAGAATGGACCTTGGACGTGTGCACTCCCTTCTTTCTCATGCATAGAGTCAAAACTAAAGACTTCTGAAATCACAATACGTTGTGATGTTTAAGTAATAACAAAATATGCTTATATTAGAAATGTAATCTGCCTTGACGTGGATAGCCCTGGCTAGTATTTGGATGGGAGACTACTAAGAAATACCAGGGTTGGGAGGCAGAGCCACGCAATGGTAAATGACCTCTGACACATCTCTTGCCTTGAAAACCCTACCAGGTTGCCATGAATCAGCTGAGACTTGACAGCAAAAAAAGGAAAAAAAGAAATGTAATCTTAAATGGAGAACTGGATTAATGGAAGATAGGTCCATCAATGGGTACAAATTGTGGAGATTAAAGGACACCTCAACATTCAGATGTGGTGAATGTCTGAATACTAGTGCTAGGAGACAAAACCAAGGGAAAGCATTGGCCTCTATTTCCTTTTTGTCAGCCCTCTAAAGCAAGGGTGTCAAATATTTGGCCCGGGGGCTGGATGAGGCCCCCGAATGGCTTCTATCAGGCCTGCAGTGGAACTGGCTGTCTTCTGCTTCTTCTTCTTCCAGTTCTGCTACTACTGTGTCATCATAGGTTTGCAGCTCACAGATACACACCTGAACAGCATACTCAAGATTGCAACAGCACAGACATTTTGATGCAATAATTCAGAGCAAGAGGTGTCAGTTCAGACACTGTCAAATAAACAAAATACTTCAAGAGTGCTAATGTTTTAAGCATGTTTTTATTTTAAGTAAAAAAAACCCTCTGTGTTTGTGTCCTTTATAAAGTTTATATCTCCGCTACCTGGCATTGCATTTTATGACACACATGGCCCAGCCCAACAAGGTCTCATTTATGCCAGATCCGGCCCTCCTAACAAATGAGTTTGACACCCCTGCTCTAAAGCAACTGATTGGTTGCTGCATAAAATAGGATGCTGGGCTACATGGGTTACTGTTCCAATCCAGCAGAACTCTTCTTAGGATTTTATGGAAAAGAGCACGGGCCCCTGACAACACCTTTCCTAGCACCCCACCAAGTGTTTTTAGAAAGTGGGTGGGGCCAGATGGAGGCTTTCGCCCAGCAGGGCTTCTGATTGGTCACTGGAGATTGGATTGGCTGTATGGATTTTTTTAAAACATTGCTTTGGCAGCTGTCGCCACCACAGAACTGCAAAACTGAAGGTAAACTTTATTTTTTTTTTGTAAAGCAACTTTCATTTTAGAAAGCACCCTGTTAAACAGAGCCCCTGCCTGAAATGTTGAAGATTTACTATTAAAAGCTAAGCATAACCTCAGTTTCTGGAATTCCGTGGTTGTCTCCACCTCCTATGGCAGCCATTTTGTAGTTCTGCCCACCACCACCCAGTGTCAGAATTCCAAAGATGCCTGCAGGCTCAAAAAGGCTGGAGATCCCTAGAATGGAGAGAGGAATATAGTTGTACAGCCTTTATCCACAATGGGGACCAAAGCAGATTACATTATTCTCTCCTCCTTTTTATCTGCACAACAACCCCATGAGGTTGGTTAGGCTGAAAGTATGTGCCTGGTTCAAAATCACACAGTCAGCTTCCATTGCAAGATGGGGATCTGAACCTGGGTCTTGCAGACCCAACTTTCAAGCTCTAACTGTTACATCACACTGGCTTTCATAGGGTAGCTGCTGATGAACAGCAGCAAGCAGCCAGGCCTAGTTGAGTCATTCAAATCAGGAGGGTCCTGCCGGGCCTAGGGTTGCCAACCTCCAAGTGGGACCTGGAGACCCCCCCAGAATTACAACTGAACTCTAGAAAGCAGAGATCTGTCTCCCAGGAGAAATGGCTGCTTTGGTGGGTGGACTCTGTGGCATTATATCCATCTGAGGTCTCTCCCTTCCCCAAACTAAGCCTTCCTTAGATCCTACCACAAAATCTCTAGGAATTCCCCAGCCTGGCACTGGCAACCCTTGTCAGGCCTGGCCCCAAGGCTCCCTCCCTCAATGGCCAAAATAGGCTAAGAAAGGGCCCTCCCCCATCTTTTACTGAGAGAGCCAATTAAAAGACCTCCCCCCACCCAAGTTCTAATCTCTCACAGTTGGTGTCTGGAGTAGATCCCTGCAGAGGTCATTTCAAAAGTTATTGGGGGGAATTTAAAGATCCCTGAAGGGTTATTTTTTCACTTTTGGGATTTTTCTGCAAACCCAGGAAGACCCCTGACTACATAGGAAAAGCTGTTGGGGGAGAGTGAGCCCTCTGTTGGTGGAAATAAGTATGCACACAGAAAACTTGCTCAGTTCCGCAGGGCCTGTAAGACGGAGCTATTCCGCCGGGCCTATGATTAGGAGCCGCCGCCATGGTTAGCCATCCGCCATCGTACTATTGTCATCACTGAGTGCGGGGCGGCCCTGGCAGGAGAGGGGGTGACAAGCTACTGTTTGGCTGCTGTTTGGCTACTGGGGGTTAATGTCTGCCGGGGGCTACAATCTGCCCCATCTTGTTTTATTGCCTGGGCTATAATGTTTGGATGTTGTTTTATATGTTTTCTGGTTTTATATTGTTGAACTTGTTTTAAAGCTAGCATGCGTGCCTTGCTGTTAGCCGCCCTGAGCCTCCGGGGAGGGCGGGATACAAATCCAAATTAAAAAATAAATAAAAAAGAGTGCCTATTAGATATATACATGCATATATAATTAGAAGAAGATTTAGTTTTTATACCTTGCTTTTCTCTACCCTAAGGAGTCTCAAAGCAGCTTACAATCACCCTTCTCTTCCTCTCCCCACAACAAGCACCTTGTGAGGCAGGTGGGGCTGAGAGAGTTCTGAGAGAGCTGTGACTGGCCCAAGGTCACCCAGCAGGCTTCACATGGAGGAACGAGGAATCAAATCTGGTTCTCCAGATTACAGTCTGCTGCTCTTAACCACTACACCATGTGGGCTCTCCATGCTGCTAATTAGACAAACAAGAAAAAACACAACTCCAGACCTGGTCTGGGATCCAACTAGGCTGGCTTACTCATGGCCACAGGCTGCGAGCCACATTTTAAGAGCCAAGAGCCACAGATAGATGGATTGAACAATTTACCTTTCTCTTTACTTACTGTCAGAAGGAAACAGGATATTCAGCCAAATCCTTTCCACTAAAGGCCAAAAAGACTGTAATTCTTCCATAAGAAAGTCATTTTCATATTCATTTTCAACAGTTAGCAGGCTGGAACCTGAAGACAGAAACAGTAAAAAGTGTTCCTCATTACAAGCTTTTTAATTTAAGTTTTCATAATTTTAGAGGCAGCAGGGAGAAAATTATATCATGCCTCCAGCAGAACTCTGCCACTACCTGTCCTACCAGTCCTCAGCCCTTACCACATGATGCTATGCAGATTTGCTCAAAATTGTAAGTACATTCTTGGAACAAGGTAAAATGAACTGTAGGTACATAGGAATGAGCAAAACTGAAGTCCTACAAAGATGAAGTTTCTTTTGAATCTCTTTTCAGGACAGCCAGTGTTGTATAAACACCATGTTAGACAAATCCCATGAAACTCACTTGGTGATCTTGGACCAGTCAATATCTCCCACTCTGATTCACTTTACAAGGTTGTGAGGATATTACTGAAAGAATGAAACACTGGAACTTACCTGAAGGTTTCTTCTCTTCAGTGGGCAAAGTCATCTAAGCTGCTTAGGTCATGCCTCCTCTCACTCCAGGCCGAGCTATGCAAATTTGTGTAGATTGTATTGGCTCAAAGCAAGGCTGACCCTCCAGTTCCATGACAGATTTTGCGTCTGACTAGGGTTTTTTTGTTTGTTTTTTTGCAGAGAAATGTGGATGACTTCACCCCACTGAAGAGAAAAAAACTTCAGGTAAGTTCCAATGTTTTGTTTTCCTTCAGTAGGGAAGTCATCTGAGTTGGTTAAATGCCCAAGGTACAACCTGGGTGGAATCCTCAATTTTATTTTTATTTTGTTCCACCATTATGTTGCATACCTTTCTACCAGATGGAGCTTCCACAGGTTTTAACTGGTCCCACCTATAGTGTCTCACACAGGTATAAACGGTGGACCAGGTTGCAGCTCTACAGATTTCTTCCATTGCAACCCCAGTGGAAAAATTTGCTGATGTTGCTGCAGATCGGGTGGAGTGGTCCATAACATCCTTTGGAGGTCCCAGACCTTGCACTTCATATGCCTTTCAGATACAGGGCTTGAGACCTAAAGGCTGTTTGCCGTGAGACTCAGACAGAAAATCCTTTAGCCTAATCTGGGCCATCCTATTTAAGGAGACTCATGGACCTCTGCGTACATTTAGTTTGGATGACATGGCATAGGACAAAAGGATGGAAGTACCATGTAAAGCAAAGCACCTTCCCCACCGTCACCCTCAAGGGTTAACGTGAAGGGTGGTGGGCCTGTACTGACTGCAGGTGCTGCTAATTAGTTTTATCGGCCTGCAAGCTTCTTATAATCTTCAAGGCCAAAGATGGAAGCTGGTTAACTAACTTCTCATGGGAACCTGTGATCTGTGATGGGTGGGGGGAGACTGGGAGAGGTGATTTGTTATTTTGTTATTTGTTATTTTCTGTTCTGAAACTCAAATACTTTGGCCACCAAATGAGAAGGGAGCATTCACTGGAGAAGACCCTGATGCTGGGAAAGATTGAAAGTCAAAGAAGAAGGGGACGGCAAAGGATGAGATGGTTAGACAGTGTCATCGATGCAAAAACCATGAAATTGAGCAAACTTCAGCGGACAGCGGAAGACAGGAGGGCCTGGCGTAATCTGGTCCGTGGGGTTGCAAAGAGTCGGACTCGACTGTGCGACTGAACAACAACAACAATTTTCTGTTCTGTATGATTTCTGAGTAATGTGTTGGCAATAACCATTTTTCTTTCTTAATATCTTTGAATAAACTTAATATTATTTTATAAACAACAGCCTGGTCCTTGTGTGCATCCACCCTGAGAACCCACGGGGTCTAACCTCGCATTTTCTTGAACATACCAACTCTTGATTAACATGATGGGGGGAAAATATCTTTGGCTCAAATGAAGGATCCCTCCTGAGATCTTGTGAAATATACACAATTCCTTCCTAACCAATAAAGCCCCTAATTCAGAAATTCTTCTTGCAGACGTCATCTCTGCAAGAAAACAGGCATCTTCTGAGAAGGAAACTTTAGATTCTGATTATTTGAAAGGGTGAAATGAAGGTTTGCTCAAGGCCTGTAACACTTTAGAAAGGTTCCCAGTAGGCAGCCTATGCCTAATGGGAGCTGCCAACTGCATGGTTCCCTTGAGGAAATGCCTAATGTGCCTATGATAAGAAAAATTACACAGTCTTTTATGGTCCAACAGAGCAGCCAGTGCTGCAACCTGTCTTTTAAGGTATCCAGTCTTACAACCTGATTCCAGCCTTCCTGTAAAAAGAGAATGGTGTCTTTGTAAGTAGGTTTCAGTGGATCCAACTTTTTGGTACTGGCTCACTTTAGTAGCGCTGGCCCCGACTCCCTCTCCATTCCAATTTGGCTGGTGGCCAGGCGGGAAGTGGGCAGGAAGGGGAAGGGTGGGCCCATAGGTAGTTCTGCACCTTTCTGGGATCTCCGCCCTAGGCGGTCACCTTGTTGGCCTAGTGGGAGAGCCAGCCCTGGCCCCATGAAGGGTCTGGTGGGAATCCTTGGGGGGGGCATGGACACGGAGGTTGCCAGCAGCATGATGTCACTTTCAGGGAAAATCACACCTCACTAGGAATTCTCTAGGAGCAGGAGGGGCCCCTCCCAATCAGCACCATTGGGACCATTTTCCTGCCTAACAGTCATGTGTTCTCTCCCTCCCTTAGTTCTCCTTAGCTGCTGCTATGAGCCAACAAATACAGAGTCAAGGAGCTCACAGTGGGGTAGGAGAGAGGGATGTGTGCCTGCACAGAGACAACTAGATGAACAGCAGTTACAGGTAAGTGCAACACTGTTTTCATCGTGGTTGCTCTGTGCAGTCCCACATGGGAGACTAGGAAGCTGACTTATGTGGCAGTGGGGTGAGCGATTTACTGGAAGATGGAATGTAGAACTGCTGTCCCCACTGACTTCCCTCTTGCTGTATTAATGTCCATAGAATAGTGCTTAATAAAAGTGTCTGCAGATGACCATGTTGCTGCCTTAAAAATTTCAGCCAACAGAATGCCTTGTCGAAAATCAGCAGATGTTGCTTGAGCCCTCGTGGAGTGTGCTGGTATCTGTAAAGGACACTGCACCGATGCCAGCTTGTAGACTCTCTTGATAGTAGAGACCATCCACCTAGACACCCTATGAGCAGACGCAGCTTTTCCCTTAGAGGGACCAGCAAAGCAGACAAATAATTGTGGAACCTTTCTGAACTCACTTATTCTCTTTAAATAAAATAACAGGGCACATTTTACATCTAATGTGTTTAAGCCATTTTTCTGCTGCAGACGATGGGAGTTGGAAAGAGGTGGGAGGTGAGATGTTCTGGCTCAAGTGGAATCTAGAAACCACTTTCGGTAAAAAGTGAACAGTGGGCCTTAATACCACTAGTTGGTCATGGAATTTTATAAAAGGGTGGTCAGCTCTAAGGGCTGTAATCTCTCCAGCCACTAGGAAGGACATCTTGAAGGAAAAGAACAAAGTTAGAGTCCAGTGGCACCTTTAAGAACAACAAGGTTTTATTCAAGGTGTGAGCTTTTGTGTGCAGATGCTTAAAGGTGCAACTGGACTCTAACTTTGTTCTATTGCTTCAGACCAACATGGCTGCCCACTTTGATCTACCTTGAAGTAAAGGTTATCAAGGGAGCAGGTGGCTAAAGGCTCAAAGGGAGGCTGCATTAAATGAATTAGTACTAGGGACAGGGACCACTGAGGCACAATGGGTGTCTTAAGAGGGTACAGATTGTTAAGACCCTTGAGGAACCTCTTCGAAACCTCATGTGAGAAGACAGACTTCCCTTCTACCAGAGCATGAAAGGCAGAGAATGCTGCTAAATGGACTTTAACAGATGATACTGATAAACCTGTGCTCTTTAATGACAGCAGATATTCCAAAACCAATGATAGTGGACAGTTAGTGGGAGAGAACTCCTTGTCTTCCAACCAAAGGGCAAAGTGCTTCCATTTGTATGAATAGGAGTGTCTAGTTGAAGGTCTGTCAGCATTGACAAGAACTGATCTTACTGACTCAGAGAAGGCTTGCTCTCTGGACTTAGCAACCAGGCTATCAGGCACAGATTTCTCCACCTCTGAATGGGAAGTGCCCTGAACACTCAATAGGCCTGGAACTTGAGGATGATGGATAAATATGCCTTTGAACTTGTGTAGTAGGACCTGGAACCAAATCTGTCCTGGCCAGAAGGGGTGACTACAGTACAGTGGGAATTGTCTCTGACTAGTTTGGCCACTACTTTCTTTGTCAAAGGGATTGGAGGGAAGGCATAAAATAAGGCCAGATTCCAAATTAGTTGAAAGGCATTCCCCAGAGAGAGTGGATATTGAGCAAAAAAGGGGGTCCTTGGTGTTGAGGCTTGTGGCAAAGAGATCCATCATAGGGAAGCCCCACTGTGCAAAGATGGGGGAGATGTAATCCTGGTGTACGGACCATTTGTGTGTGGGTTCCCCTAATCTGCTGAGTGAGTCTGCATTGATATTTTCCAAACCAGTAATGTGGATGGCCTGAAGGGATGTTTGATTCATAATTGCCTATTCCCAAATGGCAGGGCTTTCCTGTTTGTTGATATAAAACATGGCTGTGGTGGTCGTCTGAATTTGGACCACCTTCCCACACAGAACAGCTGCAAAGGAGTTAAGGGCAAAACAAACTGCTCTCAGTTCCAAGAGGTTAATATGTAGACCTTGTTCAACCCCAACACACTTATCCCCACAATAAGCACCCCAACCTGAAAGGGAAGCATCTGTTGTTATTGTAACTTGGGGGGACAGGAACTCAAAGGGAGCAGGTTAGAATCAAGATTCCACCATCATGAATCCTTTATCACCACCCTCGAAATAGAAAAGCACTTGTTCAGAGCAGGCCCGTAGCCAGGGGGGGCATTTGGGGGCAATGCCCCCCACAGAAAATAAGCCTGTAAGGGTCAGAATTATAATGTATTTACAACCAGCACTTAATATTTAAAAGCCATGTCCTAGTTTCAACTAGGGTCTGTCCAGTTTCCAGGCATAAGGCTGCATATGATATGCAATGCAACATTTCCAAAATTTTGCAAAGAAATTTGGCTTGAATACGTTCCAAGGAATAATCAAAAGCACCAATCCATAATAAGATACTATATAGTGATTGTGCACCTACCTTGGAGTTAAAAACGTTCAGAGCAGTGGGGATAAATTGATTACCTTTGTTATAAAAAAAGCACAATAGCCTGGGTGCTAGACTTAGCTATGTTGATTGCAGACCTTCGATGAACAATCACTGTAATTGATTGACTTTTAAATTCTCCTCCCCCACAATTAAAACCAGGTCTTGGAATATAGCGGGTTGGAGTCTAGGGACAGTGATTTTTTAGAATATATCAAAGGTTTTGATATTGTACTTTTTCATGGTATCAATCACAAATGTTTGTGGAGGGGTTTAAATCTTATTCCCTCCCAGCCTTTAAAGTCAATCCTACGGGTCACCTTCAAGCAGGTCCATTCATCCTCGTTGCAGTACATTTAAAATCAGAGCTGATCACTCTACCGGCATGCAGCCCTATCTTGCAAGCCATTAAACTTGTTTTGGATAAATAATCATAATAAATGTATATGTACCTCTCTGCTTAAGTAGTTTAGTCCTCCTCCAGCATTGGAACCATTTAACGGCTCTTATGGAGGACATGGAAAAGAAATTCCCATTTGCAGAAATAATTATAGCAGGCGATTTTAATGCGATGGTGGGCAGTGATGATTTACTTTTCTTTAAGGCATTAGAACTCGACCAGGATGATTCATTCCCTCCTCTTTTCTCCCTCATGAGATATTCCAAGGATAACCATTTGAATTCTGCAGGTATTTGCCTTGCTAAATTCTGTGTTCAATTCAACAGAATATGGCTGAATGGTCTAGCTGATTTTCACAATTCAGGCAAATTTACTAGTGCATCAGCAAGAGGTTGCAGTGTAATTGATTATATCTTTGTGCCCTTTTCATTTCAGGCCTTTGTGGCAGACTTTTCTGTAGGTGACTGATTACATTAGTAATGACCATTTCCCTTTAATTCTGACTGTTAAAGTTGGTTCCCCTTTAGACCTGCTCTTTTCTGCTCTGCTGCTGGACAAAGAGTCAGTTCTTTTACCAAGAATCTGTGGGGATTCAGCACTAAAATCAAAAATTCAACAATTACTTAAAACTAGATCTTTCTCAGAGTATCGATCCCTAATATTTTGTGCTGATGATCCACTAGAAATTCTCAAACCTTATGGATTACTAATATCCAATATGATTGACTCACTCAGCCAAAAATTAGAAGTCCTGAACAATTCAGAGAAAAATCATTCAAACTTTTGGTTTGACAGGGAATGTAGGAATCTGAAAACTTTATTATGGGATACTTATAGCCATTATCAGGACTCTAAGGCTGCAGTCCTTCCATCAAAAATTTTTAATCTTAAAAACCAGCTTCAACAACTTATTAAAAAGAAAATAAATGATCGCATTAATGATCAATGGAAGTAATAAATTCAAGCTGTGACTTTAAATAGATCAAAACAATTTTGGGGCATAGTTTCAGGAGCATTCCACATGGAAGCCTCCGTCATGTCCTTCATTCCTCCCCATACCTGGTTTCAATTCTTTAACCTTATCTCATGAGGAATGTACAAGTGTAACAGAACCACTCGATCTCCCTCTGAATGATCTACCTGATTGAACTCGTGGGCACTCAATGAAATTGCTGAGCAGTCGGGTTAGAATGGATAAAAGGAAGTACTTCTTCACCCAAAGAGTGATTAACATATGGAATTCACTGCCACAGGAGGTGGTGGCGGCTAAAAGCATGGACAGCTTCAAGAGGGAATTGGATAAGCATATGGAGCAGAGGTCCATCAGTGGCTATTAGCCACAAGGTACAGATAGGGACTCTCAGTCTGGGGTAAGTGATGCTCTGTATTCTTGGTGCTTGGGGGGGCAACAGTGGGAGGGCTTCTAGTGTCTTGGTCCCACTGCTGGACCTCCTGATGGCACCTGGTATTTTTGGCCACTGTCTAACAGAGTGTTGGACTTGATGGGCCATTGGCCTGATCCTACATTGGCTTCTCTCATGTTCCTATGCCACCTGTGGCACCTGATGAAATAAAGGAACTAACTGACCAATTAAAGGTGGGGAAAGCTCCTGGATCAGATGTGACATCTTCTGAAGTTTTAAAATCAGATCCGGATTGGTAGGCACCCCTACTTGCTACCCTTTTTATGATGGTTCTCCACACACACACCTCAAAAAAAGAAAGAAAATTAAAAAATGAATATTAGAAAGGAATAAAAGGAAGATCTACAAAACTCCTTATGGGGAAAAATCCCCTTTCCCCCCTCTTTCCTCTTTCACCAAGCAGCAGCTCTACTTCCATCACCACATCCTCTTTCTGTAATCTGTGGCTAGGGTGCTTCTGCAATGTTAGGCACTGTCAAGTGTTGCTATGGTATTCCAAAACTATGCCCAAACTCCAGGTTTCCCTCCAACCCAAATCTGTGCATGGGCAGATATCACTCTTAACTAAAACATTTATACTCTGCTTTTTCCCCACACTAGGGGCACTCTGTAATTTAAACATGCACTTAGGACTTTCTTCTAGCAGATTATGAAATATTAAGTTATCTCAACCTGATGTTAGTTCTGGCAGCAGCACTCACACATGGCTGCAAGTTGCAAGCCACAGGCTGAGATTCCAGGGCCAAGGGCCCTTTGGACAAACTCAGGATTAAATTCAGTCCAAACTACAAGTTATATCTGTCATGTGATCGCTACTGGGATTTGCAGTCATATGACAGCTGTGAGTTCTCTGTGGGAACCAAATGCTTGAAAATAAGTCTCTTAACAAGGCATATAATGCTTCACTACGTTGTTTCAGGTTAGGGAAATGGTGGGAGAGGGAAAGCAAGAACCCCTCCATCCTCTGTGCTGCAGTTCACAATACAAATTAGAGCCCTGAGAAGCTTCTGAACTGAGTTCCCATGGGGAACTGGTAGTTGGCATCCTGCTGCAAGTCCCTATGGCAACCGCATGATTAATGTAACACATAATTCGGGCCTTACCTGCAAAAAGAGGAGGGGTAGATGCTCAACCACAGTTCTTGTTCAGCTAATTTTCTGTAAACTCTCTTTTTGTTACAAAACAGATTTTCCCCTGCAAATCCGGGAGCTGCCCAGATTTGCAGAACTCTAAATAGTAATCATGGCTGGCTCCATTGTGTAGATTTTTAAAATCTGCACAGGGACCAGTTTTGGGCTGCAAGGAGGATGAAAAGGAGAATACGTATGCAAAATATCCCACAAACAAAATTTGGCATAAAAGCACTTAAACACCTTAGGTGTGCTACTTCTACTGGAAACCAGTTGGAATATTCTGCTTTTTGTCCATTAACCCAGTTTTCAAAATCATTGCTACGCAGACCAATCCAGACATTCAATTTATGTCCATATAGGTTCATTGTTATGAAAGCTGAAAAAGCAAAACTCAGCTGACATAAATTACATCAGAGTATATATCAAACAATTCAAGAAAATGAAGTGAACAAATGAAGAGCTGGTATCTAGGCAATGACCTCATACAGTAACTGAAGACAAGGGGAAGTGAGAAAAGTAACATTAGAGAAGCAGACAGCAAGAATTTCCACATTACAACCAAAGTTCATGGCTGGATTTTTTTGACTTTTTGGCTCTCATTTTTAACTTGTGAGTGGGAACCTGGCCAAATTTTCTATTACTGGAACAGAACTTTACTGTCTCCCCACTTCCACTGTAGTCCATTGGCCTCCACAAAATGGTGCCCCTGAGAGATACAGAACCCTGAGGAACAACATGAGGGGATTCTGCAGCAGGATGGGGAAACTGGTGGAAATTACCCATTTAGTCTGGTTCTAGACCCATATCTTTTGCCTTTCTCATGAATGCCATGGGAGAGAGGGTTATAGCCTGATCCATACATGTTTTCTAGAAATTTAATCTTGATTTCATAATGGCTATGAGTATGGGTGGCTTTAAAAGGGAATGAGATTCATGGAGGATAGATCCAATAATGGCTACTACCCAAGATGACTGTGTAACTTCCATATTCTGAGGAAGCAAACCTCTGAATACCAGTGCTAGAAGACAACACCAGGGAAGGCCTCAGCTTGTATCCTCTATTTGCTAGATGGACCACTGGCCTGATCAGCAAGGCTCTTCTTATGTTCTTAAATAAATGCTCTTGAGTTCAACAGGGCCTGCTCCCATGTAACTGTATGAAGGATCACAACTGCCAGGGCCAGTCCTCAAACTATGTGGCTACCTGGGGTGCACAAAAAAGAGAGTAGTGATTCACTGTAGGAACGCTGTTTGCTCCTGGCCACCAAAAGAACAGAGGAACCAACAGGCATGCCCTACACCTATCATTGCCTTCTAGATTCCCACCACTACCAGTTAGGTCTCAACTGAGCCTCTACAACATTGCCTGCTGTGGCTTGGCTTGCTCCTGGATAACACCAGTGTGACAAAGATACCTTGGTAGGGATGGCAAAATATTTTTGAACTCATCCTGGAAATTGCCCATCTAACGTTCTTTCTGTGAGAGAAAAGGAGGAGAATTTGCTACTATGACCTCCCTACCTTCCAGTTCACTGTTCTTTCACCTTCTTTGCAAGAAACAAAGCACCCAATTTTTTGTAACAAATGTGCACCTTGTAACAACGGTTATGGTCCTGACAGATTGAGGAGGAAGGAGGTCATGATCCTGTGCAAAGGTACACATAGACCCACATATAACCAGGCAACATTACACACACATGCACACACACTCTGTTTCTGGGTGATTCTGCATCTGGCATTTGCTCCACATTTTCTCAACACTGAGAAAAAGGTGCAGCTCAAAACCACATTCAAATATCCCGGGGCAACACCTGTACTGACTGCACAGTCACCCCTGAATGGCCATAAATCTGTGCACAAGGTACCATAAAACCCGATGATCAAAGAAAGTGAAAGCGGCATGCAATGCAGAGGGGAATTTCTGTTCCAAGGTGGGTTTGGTAAAACAATGGAGGGAAAAGCCAATGCAGAATCACCCTCGGTCTCTCTCAACACCATTAATCTCTGGTTTCTGCTTTCCAGACTGATGAATTTGTAATTTGTAGTGATGCTACACCGCCCACAAGCACAATGCAATGTGAGCTGGATTGAGAATAGTGGAATTCAGACCAAACACATTACCCAGCAAGTGCAGACACCGGTTATCATAACACTTTGAAAGAAAAACACAACTATATGACCATGATACTTTTTTCAAAACATACATTTCCCCCTTTATACTTAAAATCAAAGTACAACCAGATTGTTACAGCCCTATCTCTAGGTAGATATTGAATTATTTTATGTGATCATCATAGATATTCAAACCTAGAATTTTTTTTCCTGATTGAGAATTATATCTAGCTTCCAGTTTTACATACTAGTCAGTGTTGGCATTAATCTACAAATTCATTATGGTCTACTGTCAGAGAATCTTAAAGACCACTTCCATATGTACCCACCAAGAACTACGATAGAAGCCTTTTTCAAGTGCACTTGCTCTCCAGGTGGGTTGTTACACATTCAGTGCTGTCGGGAAGCAATTCCCGCCCCCCCGCTTCTCCACAGCATTGTGGTGCATTCATGCACCTCCAGGGATTTTCCCAGCTTTTCTCCAATCTGCTCTGACACAAAGTTTTGGGAAGGATTGTAGTAAAGCCTGGATGGCTGCTGTTTGACACTGTTCCAGAGGCTGCCATTACCCCGTCTACCACGGGGGGGGGTATTTATTTATTTGTTTAAAAAATGACACTTTGATATAACTTAACAATGTGTGTACAGGCTCTCTGAATTTTCAGGTTTCGTTTAAAAAAGTGAGTCTCTAGTCTCTTTCATTGCAAAGATTTAAGGGGAAAGGCATATCTCTAGTGAAATAGGCTAGAAACTTAAAAAAACCCCAAAAACAACAACCTGGGAATTCAGAGAACCTGGTACACACCATGTTATAACATCATACTGATATAACAATATTTAATTGACAATTAAAAAAAACAACAATTGAAAAAGCCCCAGTGGCACAGGGAAGAGGGCTGGCAGCTGCTGGGGGACTGAGGCAAGGAAACTCTGGGGAAACCTGCCATGTGGAAGCCTCACTGCAGCTCTAACAGTGGGGAAACTACACATGGAAAATTACCCTTGTGGAAACCACCTAAATTACTTGCTGCTAGCGATAATAGCTTTCTTGAGGGGTGGGGCTCTTAGTTAATTGAGCTTCCTCCACAATCAACCCATTTGGCATTTATGCTAAAAAATGGAAAGAGCTGGATGAAGTCTATCCTATTTACCAGCGCTTTGATTTACATATAGATTATAGGTGATCATTTTAATATATTCATTATATTACTTTATTGTGACTTTTTAAAAAAGTGGCTTCAGAGTTCTGAATTTCTGTCTTACTGTTTATTATATTTAGGTGCCCAGAATGCCTTTACAAGAAAACAGATGGCTACAAATTTCATAAAGAAATAAACATATGGCTAGTCTTAAGTAGTCAGATTAAGACTGATGGGATCTTCACTTGCAGGTATGTTATGAAAATCTCACTCTGGTTGTATTATACAAAGGGTTTGCGATGCCTTTGGATCCTGTCAGTTTTGCCCTGTGCCAGTGCTTTCAGTACCAATAAATTTCCATCCATTTATTCAAACAGCCCTAGAGTTAATGGGATACCATCAGAACACTGTGTATTTATTTCTTTAAATTGTCAGCACTGCTTTACCTTCATTTGTTATTGGAAATATTGTGGTTACAGGAATGGCAGCCTCTTCGGACTGGGGTGTGAATGTATATGTGCTATTTGATTAGAATTCATTTTTAAAAAGTTATTCATAATTGGAGAAGATTTTTAAGAAATACAATCACCTTCAGCAACATGGTATATAGGTAACATTGCAAAATGCAAAACTGATTACTGGGTGATCAAATTCCACACACTTGCAATAGGAATCATGTACAAATTTGGTCCCAAAATGCAGCAAGAAACAAGCAGTTATCTTAACAATCTCAACAAACAGAGATGCTTTAAGCCACAAGCAAAGCAACTGGAGAAAGTTTTAGAGAATTTTAAAAAATCACAGCAGCATCATATTCTAAGCTGCATATAATAACCCACTTTTCTGATTGGCGGAATAATTAAAAATAGCAAAGTTGTGTTGGATTTACCCTTTGAATTTGTTTGTGGTCTTATTTGAAAACATAAAACATTCAACAGAAAACTTTTTATAACATCACACTTTTGGTAACCTCACAATTCTTGTACCTTGTTCACTTTCAATTGAAGCAAGTGACACACTGTAGTGATTGCAAAATGTTTGGGCAGAATACCAGTTTCTCAGATGGCTGGGATCCTTTGGAATCTGTACCAGAAAGCACTGTGTGTGTAGAAAGCGACAAATACGTATTTAGCTGGAAGTGTTAGCGATGAAAATTGATCACTAAATAGTACAATGAAAATTCAGTTGATTATAATATTTTATCATCCACTTAATTTACAGAACTGTTTAGAAGTTTGAAATGAATAGTGACAGTCAATGTTAAGACAGAAACTGGGCACTTCTGCCCACAAACTCAAAAAGTTATTGAAGTAAAAGTATAAACTAAGAAGATTTAAGGGCTGATAAATGTACAGAAAGATGGCCTTTGTTTATAATATCATAGAACAAAGTGTTCTTTGAAACTTTGTAGTGAATGTTCCATTTGTATTTTGCTCCATTTCCCCTTTTCCTGTTAACCATAACAAATAAAATAAGTTTTAAAAGAGTCCTGACAATCCATTATAAGAGGGCAACAGGCCACTTTTCTCCACAAGTACAGCGTGCTTCCAGCCACTTTGCCAAACTATCAAGAGGTCAAGTGAAAAGTACTGAGGCCGGAGACTCAGCATAATGAATCAGCTCTTGTTTATTAGGTTACATCAGGAACAAAAGATAAACGGGCCAGTAAGTGCCCAGCTTATATGCGTGCCCCACACCACACCCACATCCATCACCCGTGATTGGCCTTATTTACACATCTACAATTCAATAGGGCTACTTCCGGATCCGGGCAAGCCCATAGGTGCGTCTTTGGATCTGAAGTGGCTATCGTCTATGGAGCGAAGCTCAGAGGTTTGTTGGACTGCATGGTCAGGCCACCCCGTGGCAGCCATCTTATTCCAGTTAATACACAACACCTTCCTAGATTGTTTGACCAGCAAATTATCTCCTCTCCCCCTACTTTAGAGGCTTGTTGTAAGGATTAGTGACAATATAAAATGCTTTGAACACTATACAAACTGTAAATATTCTTATTGTTCTAGTGATACCTAGACAGTAAAGCATGCTAATATCATTACTCTCTGGGAGGAACAGGTAATTTCTGCTGTAGTGACTGCTGGCGAGGTTTGGAATACCTCAGGAAGAAGGAACACATATTAGCTTGACTCAATGCTCAACAAATACCAGATTATTATATTTTTATCTATATAACTAGTAGAGAATGGAGACTGCTGGTTCATAAACCTGAACTGATAATTAACATTAAGAAAGTAGCAGTGAACTTCTGTTTTCTCAGGAGCTGGTATATATAGAGGCTCAAAAAATCAGCTGTGATCTGTAAGGTCATTGGTTCAAATCTCTTCTCAGTCACAAATTTACCAGATGACCCAGCCTTGGGTAAGACACTCTCTCTTTCATTCTTAATCCCCATCTTCAATATGAGGCTAATAACATTGATCTACTTTACAGGCTTGTGGTAAAGATTAGTGACAGAATTTAGGGTTGCTAAATCCCCTCTGGCCACTGGCAGGAGATAGAAGGTAGGGTTGCCAGATCCAGGCTGGGAAACTCCTGGAGTTTTTGGAGATGGACCCTGAGGAGGACAGGGACCTCAGTGGGGTACATTGCCATAGAGTCCACCTTCCAAAAACATCCATTTTCTCTGGGGAAAATGATCTCTGTAGTCTGGAGATGAGCTGTAGTTTTGGGGGATCCCCAGGTCCCACCTGGAGGCTGGCATCCCATATATAAAGTGCTTTGAACACTATACAAATTGAAAATATTGTTATTGTTCTGGGGATAGCTTGATATGGCAAATAATATTAATATTATCTTTCTGGATAGGTCTTTTGGTGGAAAAGCATGGGGAAAAGTGAGATTAGTGAGAAACTAGTTCCTGTGTAGATCAAACATAAGTATTTTAAAGGAAATAAAAAGAGGCTTTCAAAAGAGAATGTATACTTTAAAAATCCTTTTAATAAGGGTGAATTCAAAAGAGGTCATGAGACAAAAGAGATTCACTTTCAGGTTCTACTGATTAAACAAGATCCATGTTTATCAAAATGCATTCTCAAAATGATCATGCGTTTATCAATAGGAGAGGACAAAAGGCCAACCAAAGTATAAAGTCTATACACCACATTTACCCAAAAGAAAGACAACCGGCAAATGGAAGGTATTTTAACTTTAAATACTTTCCCTTCCCTCTGGGGCTTGTGCCACCTCCACGACCCAATTTTCCAGTGAAGGGAAGTTATATTAACTTTAAACACCTTCCCTTCACTGGGGCGTCGCATCGCAGAGGCAGCGTGAGCCCAGCAGGGAAAGGGAGGTATTTAAAGTTAAAATATCTTCCCTTCACTTGCTGAGTTGCGCTGTGGCAGGGCTTGGTGAATGAAATTCTCCTTTATACCCTATGGGGAACTGTCCCCATAGGGTATAATGGATCCAAATATTGATCCGAATACCAGTGGAATACTGATACTGGTATTCAGGTACATTCATGTATACAGATATTTTTTGGGTCCAAGAGATCCGAATCTGAATTAACCCAATTTGTTTTTGCACACCCCTACTCCAGATTGTTGCTAAGTGGGGTTTCCAATGTTAATGAATGACCACTCACGCTTAGAGGGAACACTGCCTACAGGTCTCTTATTTGGGACTCCATTAGACTGATGTTGTAATTATTTATGAGGTAAGTAGGAATCCCCTTTTCTGTAGATATTTGACTGGACAGACAAGACACAGGTTAAGATAAAGAACAAATTTTTATTTAGCAAAAAATAAAGCATTTTACAAGTTAAATGCCTTGTGTGGAATACTTCCACTTATAAATTGAAACTCAACTTCTTCCGAGAGGTTAGAGACTTTGTGAATGAAAGTGAATACTTTGTAACTGAGTCTCAGTTACCAAAAATAAACATTGATGTGACATTTGGTTCCCCTTTCTCCAGACAGTTAACCTCAGTTTACAAGGTTTCAGTTAAACATTTATTTCATTTACACCCTGCCTTGCTCCCCAACGGAGACTCAAAGAGGCTTATATCGGTGCCCTTTCAGAACACATATCTCCTGTCCCCAGAACTTGTACACATAAGTTTGGTATGCCGGGCCCTTAACAGGGTGGTTATTTGCCTCAATAAAACAAACTTTCTTCCCTAAGCCAGCCCCAAATGCTACCTAAAAGCCAAATAAACCCCTGGCTATACATATACTCTTATCCAGAGCCTAATTCCCTGTCTGAAGAGAGAAGATTCCCCCAACTTTTTAAATGGAGTTTGCGCTCTTCCTCCCATCTAGTGGGGATTCACGGGCTCTGATTGGCTGATAATGTGATGCATCTGTGATATAATCCTCCTCCCAACCTGGAGAAAGGAAAACTCACTAGAGGTGCCATGGGCTCTTCCTTTATCAGATTCCAAAGGCACATCAATTAACCACAATCTCTCAAAAGAAAGACAATTTATTTTACAAAAAAGCAAAGGTCAGTACTTTTAAGAATCCAAAACAGAAAACTTAAAAAAGAACCCAGCCACTCAAACTATCCCACTTTGTCTTTAAAAAGGAGGTTCTTGCTCCAGAGAAAGTCTCAGACAGGAGGGAAGTAAAACTTTCAATCTTGCTGGTCGCACATCAATTTCTCCTCCTGGTAGTCTGGTTCAGCCGCAGTTGAATCCTCCGTCACTGAGAGAGATGGGGATATGAAAACCCAGCCTTCTACACACCTATCTTATCCCCTGCCTCCCTACTAATGAGCTAACGATTTTGACCTTTTCCAGCCAACATGCAAAGGCTTCATCCTTGACAAACATCACCTGTTAACAATTTGTCAACAATTTGTTAAAGAGTAAGATGCAACTACAACTGAGCATCACAGACAAAAGGGTTCTCAGGTACATACCATGCACTGGCAAGGGGTGGGAGGGAGCCTTCTGGGAGTGGGGAGGGGCTCTGCCCCAAACAGCACCCTTGCCAATATGATGACATCACGCAGAAGTGACATCACCACATTGGGGGCATTGCATAGTAACGCTCTGGTTTGATGGCAAAACTCTATGGTAAAATTGCCCTCAAACCATAGAATTTTGCCCTTAAACCAGAGTGTCATCATGCAATGTCCCCAATGCGATGGCGTCACTTCTGCGTGACATCATTGCATCGGCGATGTCACACTGCAATGTTGCTGTTGGGGGTTTCCCCCTGCCAGCCAGCTGGCCAGTGGCAGGCGGAAGTCCCCAAAACCTGGGGATTCCCTGCCTGGGCCTGTGGAATTAAGAAGAAGAAGAAGATATTGGATTTATACCCCGCCCTTCACTACCCAACGGAGTCTCAGAGTGGCTTACAAACTCCTTTCCCTTCCCCTCCCTACAACAGACACCCTGTGAAGTAGGTGGGGCTGAGAGAGCTCTGCAGAAACTTCCTTTTTAAGAACAGCTGTGCCAGAACTATGGCTTGCCCAAGGTCATCCAGCAGGTGCAAGTGGAGGAGTGGGGAATCAAACCCGGTTCTCCCAGATCAGAGTCTGCGCATTTAACCATTACACCAAAATGGCAACCCTAGCTGACAAACATTTGCATGAAGCCAAAGTCATGAGGATTGGTTCAGAGCTCAGGAGAGGAAGTGGGACTTTTGGGATTGACTGTCACAAAGTCATTCACCATCCACCTTGCTACATCTTCAAATACAGAATCTCTTCAGGCCACCAAGCTTCCCTGGCTCCAGTCTTCCAGCAGCCGGTATCACAGGAAAAGGCTACTGAAAGCATGGGAGCCAGCATAGTCTTGGACTAGAATTTGGGAGACCCAAATTTGAACTCCCACTCAGCCATGGAAGTTTGCTTTGGACCAGTCACACACTTTTCAGATCAACCTACCTCACAGGGTTGTTATGAGGATAAACTAGAGAGGAGAATGAAATGATTCAAGTTGCTCTGGTTCCCCATTGGGTAGAAAACTGGAGTATAAATGAAGCATATCCCTAATTCCCAAGAAACACAATTATATTCTTTAAAACAAACAAACAAACAAACAAACAAACAAACAAACAAACAAACACTAAAGTTACTATGTAAGGACTGATCTCACAATTTATAATTAAAATAATTTACATCTCTTATATCATTCAAAATGTTATTGTTTATGGGCAATAATTATTGGAAAATACACCTTTGTCAGAAGAGTGGAGTACATGTGGAGTTCCAGGTTGTTTACCATCAACTACGTTACCATAACACTCAGTGTAACGCTAACCAAGGAAAAGTGAGTTTTCTTGCTAAACAATTTAAGAAGCAGAACAAGTTTCACTTCATTGCACACTCCTCTTTCATGCAATTGGTGGCAATTGCTGTTATAACAGTGCAGTCCTAATCAGTAGTATAACCTTATAAGCCAGTTCAACTCAATAGCTTAGAAGGGTACAATTCTGCTTAGGATTGTACTGAAACTATGTGAATGATAGTATAACAATTGGATTTCCACAAATATCTGCATGCAACCTTTCTATGCTGTGGTCAAAGCATAGGGAACATCAGATCATTTTGACAGTATTTTCAGCGCCTCAAAGAAAAACTAGACAAGACTGGAAGATGCCTGATTAGTGTTGCCATTCCCCAGGTCCTGGTGGGGAATCCCCTGGTTTGGTAGGCTTCTGCCTGCTGCTGGCCAGCAGGTCTGTGAGGGAAACCCTGCTCAACATGCTGACGTCACCTGGAAGTGACATCATCACATTGGGGACATCATGCACTGACGCTCTGGTTTTTAGGCAAAACTCTATGGTTTGACCCCAATACTTTACCATAGAGTTTTGCCCAAAAACCACAGCGTCACCCTGATGTCACCAATGCAATGATGTCACTTCTGGGTGACATCAGCGCATCAGGGACATCCCTGCCCACTCCCAGAATGCCCCCCAGGAACCCCCGGCTGGCAAGACGAAGAGGCCTGGCAACCCTGTGCCTGATTGAATCTCCAGCACTTTTAAAAATCAAGTATAGTTGTGTTTGAATCAGGGCTAGAACACAAGGAGGGGTAACTATTTTCCCCATACCATTTTTCACTACCTCAGTTGTGCCAAAAAAAGCACATAGGACTGTCAAAGCAACACATAGGCAAAATATGGTAAACTTATAGGTTCCCCCCAGCAAAGCTAATAGAATTACCAAGTTATAGAAATGTGTAGAAGCAAGGAGAACATTTCCTTTCACTGCTGCCCCAGTAGAAGTTGGGGCACCTGTAGCCATAAATTAGCAATAATATGCTGGACTATGAATCTTCCAGCATCTCACCTAGTTTGGTCCTCAGAAGAAGGCACGGTGCCAAAATTTACTATAGTCCAGAAAAATGGTTTGCCAAGTAATTTTTACTGTTAGGACCTCTGTCTATCAGTTAAAAAGCCTCTTTAGCAAATTTGGATTGCTAAGCAATCAGCTGATTATAGGGAAGGGCAAATATAACTGGGTTACAAAGAGAAAATGGGGGAAACAAATAGGGCACCCTAAGGATTTGCAGTCTACACCAAATTACAAGGTCATATTTTCCATTACTCTCAGTGTAACTCTGGCTAGAAAAATAGATCTTTGGTTAATGCAGTTTGTATGCATTATTTATCGCAAAGTCACTTTCAGTCTGTTTGAAAAACTTGGCAAAACGTTCTTCATAAATATGTACTGCATTATCTGAAAATGTATTATTTTCATACTGAAAAAAGGTCTCTGGCAAGAGAGACCATGTAACACTCCAAATATAAGCTATTACACAGCAGAAATACATATTACACAACAAAAATATATATATTTCACTTACTGGAAACTGGAAATAGGTCCTGTTGATTTCAGTGGGATTAGGCCTACGTATATTAGGTCTGGAATATTAGACACTTTTCACAGAAGAGGAGACATTTTCACCTCCCACAGATTCCCCTTCCAGTTGCAGCTGACCACACTGTAAACCATATAGCTCCCCAACACCAAGGACTATTTTTAAAAAGGGGATGTAGAGTGCTCCAGCAAGAAGAAGGATATGGAAAAGCAAACAGAGTTCCACTTGTGCAGCTTGCGATCCACCTCTCTCAGCTAAAACCCTGGGTAAAGAGAAATGTTTTGGCCTGGCACCTGAAGGAGGCACCAAGTGAGCCTCAAAGGGGAGGCCATTTTGAAGAAAAAGTCTGTCAAAAAAGTCTCCCCTGGCCTGGGTTGAAGACTTTTTTTGCCAAGAGGCTGGTTAGCTGGAAACTACAAAAGGCGTTAAAGGCATCTGTGCACCTTTAACCTGGGTAGGCTACCACCAGTCCTTCTCTGACCTCCAGTCAGGAGCCGAAGGACAAATTCCTGACCTTACCAAGATTAACTAGGGAGTCCTCCCTGCAAGGATGACTCACAGCAGGAAACCCACAAAATTACTATTAAGGTAGTGAACCGCCAGTGTAGGCACCAGAATTCTTATTGCAGCTGCAGAGACAAAGAACCAGAGTTTGGTGAATAAAATATATTTTTATTAAGGTGCAAAGAGTTATTATAAAAGGCAAAACGTTGCTTAAGTTATTGTGAGGGAAAACAATAAAACTAGATATTAAAATGCTAACTTTAAAACATTGGTTCTCAAAAGGCAAGATGTTACCCAGTCAATGTTCTGGGTCCAAAGTGTACGCCTTCTCCATAGTCCCAAAAGCCAGGCTGGTTGGCTTCAGCAGTAGAGTTTCACGATGGCCTAAAGTCAGCAAGGCAATGCCACATGTCAGCGCAACATGCAAGCACCATCAAGCCCTCTGAATAGGTTGCAAGGCAGGTAATTTATCACTTGAATCCTAGATTGATGCTAGGCCCTTGCGCCAATCAGGATCCAAACAATGTCATATAGTTACAGGTAAGTAAAAGGATGATTTCATTGTTTCTCTGGTCATGTCAGGAGAGCAAGTGGTGTGATCTGTAGCTTCACCCCACCCCACCTCTCACGGGACTTAATTGAAATGGAATGTTAATTGAGAAGCCAAAGCTGGAGAGAAAAACACCTTATCTTTGCAGGTGTAAGATCATTCCACGCTCTTACAGCACGTCTGTGTAAAACTTTGGAGACTTAGAGACAACAGTTTTAACAAACGCAGGCTGCAGCCAGACTGAACCAAATGGTTAGAACAGAACTCCATCTTGAGTGAGCCAAGCTTCTTGCCAAGGTGTCATTATTGAAAAGACCTGTCTGTAGTCGCCACCCACCTCACCTCTGCAAGAAGTGACACAGAGAGCAGGGATCTTACTAGCCCAACCATAAGTGGGTACATAAATATTGAGACAGGGCACTCAGTGATGTCAAAAATCATAACGTTATACTGCTGTTGTGGCAATTCTGTATCATTGTCCACAGACATATATGCTGCCACAACTGTTTTGGCCTGTTTGGACACAAGCTATTTGTACTAAAAGTTTTATAAAATTTATAGAAATATACAAATGCAAAATATACAATATACCTGTTTGTGAAGAGAAAACCACATGCCTGTCCACCATAATGCAAAAGTATTTCATACTCAAGCCCCTCTCCTGCTCCTTCCCAGTTCTGGTATAATAGTGGGGAGCCATCTGTCCATCTCCAAAGAAATTTGAAATACTTAAGTTATGGGGAATGACAGCCAAAATTCTTTTCCCAGAACAATTATCTTAGCTTCACTGAATCTGCTTATAAGGCAGTATCTTAAGTATTAAGATTATGGTTTTATTTTCAAAATTTGTCACCTATATTAATGAACAAGCACCAGAAATTTAAAAAATAAAGACCTGAGGGAGGTCAGTATGATACTGTTTGGTGAACTATAATGAACTTCCAATATACTCTACAAGAAATGTCCAATATAGTCTTTAGTGGTATGATTTATTTGGACTAATAGGCAGCCCAAGACTAAACAACAGCATGTATATTAAAATGAGAGGGTTTTTTTAAAAAAATCAGAAATATACAAAAAGTACATAGGACCAAAAAAGCCTTTGTACCAGGAACAGCAACTATTTCAAGAGTCAAAGAATTTGCTTGGGCTTCTTTGGAGTTCACTTTTTTGCCAGAATAAACAATAAAAATGACTGCAATATATTCTGCATTATAAATATAACTCTATGGGAAATACAAATTTATTTCCAAGTTTCACATCCTTTGGATCAAACTGGAGGGTAATTTTTAATATTGGTTTGGTTAGTGAAAATCAAATGTACATGACTGATGGGACATTCTTACCAAAATCCTTTAGCAGGTACTTCTGAATGCAATGCAATCCACCAACAATTACTATAATTTTGACAGCTCTAAGATATTTTTTAAAAACATGGGTTTTTTTTATATTTCTGTAATTAAAAAGTCTGAATTTCTTAAATGTTCCTATGAGCCTCTGTTATTTACATGGATCAACACATGAATACAAACTAATAGATGAAACAGAAAAAGAACAGCATGGTATTGTAAATACCATTAAAAAAGGATCTGTAGATCAGAAACTGTATGCACCATTTTAAGAAATGAAACCTAGTTTATTGAAATGTACAATACAATGAATACACTGGCTTTTCATATTATGTTACAGACACTGCATACTAATCTATTTTGCTTTTGTAAAGACATCAACTATAGCATAGAGGAATTAAAAGAGAAATAGTAAAGAATGCACAATGGATCTTTTCCATCCCCCCCATACTGCAGTCACATGTGTTGTAAGCATGCAGACCCGCCCCCTCTCTCTCATCTATCTCATCCCCTGTCTCTTTCTATCATCAATGTACCCCGGGAGTCTATATACCATGCAAATCTATACAGCATTTCAAAACCACATTGTTCTGCACCTGATTAATCTCATCAGTTTTTTGTTCTGAGGGATCCTCACATTAGCAAGCCCTCAGGAAACATTTTTGGGTACAACTAGCCCAGTGCAGCCCCATTCCTGTGTTCGTGTTGGCTTGGGTGCCTACCGACATGCACCCCCAATTTATTGGGTTCTTCCTCTCCGTGAAGTGCTGGTCGTTTTGCCATCTCTCCTTCTCCACTAATTCCTCGACTTCTTCAGGACAGGTAGCTATCACCGCACTCCCCGCCATTCTCCCACTCCTCCCTATTTCCATAGACCTTGAGTGTGTGTATGCTCCATGTGTGCTCCTTGTACGGTAATTTCCTTGTTTTCCGTTCAATAAAACATTCTCTGTTTTACCTTTGGACTGGTTATTGAGAGCTCTCTGTCTCTTATAGGGACAAATCCCAGTAGACATAGGTAGTAGAGCCTCACTAAATACCCCACCTCTTGCTGAGGCCGGCCATTTAGCTAAATACCCCTAGAGACTGAAGACAGCGATTCAGCTTCTTCAATCTAAGCTGGCTGGGGTAACAGTGTCTCCTGAAAGTCAAGGGACAAGTGTGGATGATGCACAGAAGGCTTCAGTGGAAATGGTCAGTGACTGGAGATCACCCTTTATCTTCTGCAAATACAAGCGTTTTTCTGCTTACACAATGCAGTTTTGGATCCAGCCCAATCAAAAGAATTGAAACTGCTTTGAAATTATTTCTAAAAATGGAGCAGCAATGTTCTAGTTGCAGGAGGGCTGCCAACGGGCTGGAGAGTCAGGGGCAAGGAACAGCATCCCCCCCCCCCTTTTAAACTGTTATATTAACTTTGCAATCTGTATCCTGCCAAACATACTCTGCAAGATCCTCAGGGTAGCCAACAAGGTAAAAGCAGAGCTGGTTTTATGGGCTTCCCGAAGCAGGGAAATCTATGATGGGAACACCACAGCTGAACAGGCCCTATACCTTGTTGATTATCAATCTAATCTCTGATAATGGTGAAGCAAGAACTGCTCCGAGAATCTCACTTATCAGGCAGAAGGGTTTTCAAGGAGGGGGGCTGTTCCTTACCAATGTCCATGAACAGATGTTTAAATGGTACTGCAGAATAAAGTGGTATAAGTAGATGATTACAAAGGCATGAAAAATTGGGGCTAGAATGGTATCCAAAAGTAACAGTCGTAACATGTGCATTCATCCCCAAGACTAAAAAGTATTTTTCCCCAGTACAGTCACCTTGCAATTAAGGAATAGACCTTAATGTAAAAGCACTCCAAAACTGCACACATCAGTAGCCAAGGGATAACTGATTGATGGGAGTCAAAATTACCTTCAAAACTTCCTCCAGTCATTACAGCTGTCTAATCCTGGCTGCTACAAAACCACTAAGTCTGATGAGGTGTTTGTAATCTGAAGAAACTGTTTTTTAACAGCAAGGTCACATACAACTGGATATCGACAATGTAAGCATGGCACTTATATTGGCTTGGATTTTTTTCTTAAATAAAATAATTTATGTTTCCTACACAGTGTCCAAGGTTTATGTGAAAAGGAAGAAAAAAGAATCTATGTCTTCTGAAAATGTATTTGGGGGAGAAAAAACAGAAAGCTGCATAAGTGTTACCTTTTAAATTCTGTTTTGGATAAATTCTTGTTCTGCAGAGGAATATATTGTTGCTATATCACTATGGAGCCAACCACAAGCAAGTTGGGAAGTAGCCCAGTCAAAGTCACCGGCAATGAAAAAGTATTTTGTTCCTCTATAACAATCGCATGATGGGTCTAAAAATAAGTAAAATATAATACATTTAAAAATGTACATTAAAGACCCCCTATGGCTAATAATGTTGTTTTGCTACTTATCTAATATAAAACACTAAATTCTTCACAATGAAATGACCTACCCAATTTCTATGTAAATTTATTTATTTACAGTATTTCTGTTTTGCCCTATTTCCTCAGACTGGCGTGGCTAAAAAGCAACAAGAGACCCTGAACAATGTTCTGTTTCTCCTTGCAGTAACTATAAGGGATCTTTTCCCTTCCAAACTGAAGGCAAACCAGAAACTGCAGGATGCAGAAGCCCAAGTATTGAATTCTTAAAATTTTATTGGTTTCATTTATATCCAACCTTTCTTCCCAATGGGGATCCGAAGTGGCTTACATTGTTCTTCTCTTCTCAATTTTATCCTCAAAACATCCCTGTGAAGTAGGTTAGGCTGAGAGTACATGACTGGCCTAAGCTCACCCGGCAAGCTTCCATGGCAGAGTGGAGATTTGAACCCAGGTCTCCCAGGACTGAGTCCAACACTCTAACCACTACACCACGCTGACTCCCAGTCATGGCTAGCCAATGGGAGGGAACATGTTTCACCTGTGCTAAAACAACTACAGGATCTGCCAACTTGTTTCCAAGTTCTATGCAAGATTCTGGGTATGACCTAAAATCCCTCCACAGTCTAGGGCCCCTATATCTAAAGGGCTGTCTCTTCCAGTATGCCCCTGTGTGGGGGCCAGCTATGGCTCCAGACTGCCACCTACTGGCTGTTCTCTCACTTAAAGTTGCCAGCCTGGTTATCAGTCAGAGCCTGTTCCTTTCTACTGCAGTTTCCACTCTGTGGAACAGACTTCTTACATGTGAGGGGTTTTGTTTGTTTTTGCCATCAAATTGCAACCAATTTATGGAGACCCCGTAGTTTTCAAGGCAAGAGACATTCAGAGGTGGTTTGCCACTGGCCTGCCTCTGCATAGCAACTCCAGACTTCCTTGGTGGTCTCCCATCCTAGTACTAACCAGGCTGACACTGCTTATCTTCTGAGATCTGACTAGCCTGGGCTATCCACGTCAGGGCACGGGGGGAGCACCACAGCCAGAAATCTTCCTGTGACCCTGCAAGGCCATTTTATTTGTCAAGGATTTTGATGCTGTATTTATTTTTTGCCATCAAGTCACAACTGACTTCTAGCGACCCCATCGGTTTTTCATTGCAAGAGATGTTCAGAGGTAATTTGCCATTGCCTGCCTCTGCATCGTGGCCCTGGTATTCCTTGTTGGTGTCCCTTCCAAATACTGACCAGGGCTGACCCTACTTAGCTTCTGAGATCTGATGAGATCAGACTTGAAAACAATTCTCAAATGCACTCTTAACACTGATGATCGCTTCATGGATAAAACACAACCAATTGGTAACACAGGCTAAGAAAACCCCAAATGAACATCATGAGAAAAATGGTTGTCAGAATCAGCCCTTCCCCTCTTATTCTTCAAGAGCTCTTTTCAGTCCATCTCTGCTTGGCAAAATAATTCTGAAAGTTTTTTTTTTTAAATCGTATAGAGCTTATGGATAACAATGTGCCCTCTAGTGGTAAAAGGAGTTATCTATATCATTGCAGTTTCAAGATTTTCTCTGCAATTTCATTTTGAAGTGATATTCTAAAGTACTTTGGTAATCCAAGTAAAACTTGCAGCTACCAAAACTGACTAGTTATATGCTTTTGCATTGCTCTTACAAACATTTGTTAAAATCAAATTGGTATAGAGTGAGTAAAATAAAACACCGTGTGTCGTTTTTTTCCATACCGTTAATATACCACAGTGAAATCTTTGGTTTCACACTTGAAATAGAAATTACTGTGCAGAATTTATACTAATTATGAAATAGGCTTTGTCAGAAGCAAAAAATAACTATATTGTGCTGTACAGTCATTAACTAGAGAGCCATTTTGGTGTAGTGGTTAGGTGTGTGGACTCTAATCTGGGAGAACCAGGTTTGATTCCCCACTTCTCCATTTGCACCTGCTGATGTAATCTTGGGTCAGTCACAAGCTCTGGCACAGCTGTTCCTGAAAGAGCAGTTTGTGCTAGAATTCTCTCAGCCCCACCTACCTCACAGAGTGTCTGTTGTGGAGAGGGGAAGGGAAAGGAATTTGTACGCTGCTTTGAGACTCCAAGTGAAGGGCAGGGTATAAATCCAATCTCTTCCTCTTCCTCTTCTTCTGTTTTGATTAATACATTAAAATAATCTTAACTACTAATGAAATATTCTGATGCTAAATTCAAAATAAACAAACCACTGTATGTCATTCAAGTCCTGATAGCTATGCATTGTTATAAGAGAAGAGATGCTTGGCCTAATGACCAGATCCATTTGTCATGCTCTTTTACTCTTCTTTTTAAAATAATAATTTGCTGTTCTAGAAATTGCATACAGTGAATAGAATTAATAAGACTTCAACCTTTGGGCATCTTGCATATCCATTTATGTTCTGAGCTGCAATGAAGCAGCAAGACTGTTCTATTAATTTTATACACAGTACAGTTCCTCACAGCATCTTCTCATAAGCATTCCCTAAAAAGGCAGATGAAACCTGCCATACAATAGTATATTAATCTGAATTATAATTCAGAGTAAACAAAAGTTTTGAAAGAGCAATATATGTTGCATCTTTGGGGAGGGGGGAATGAACATGCAAAATTGCCTTATACTAAATCACACTAGTGGTCTATCTAGATCAGTATTGTCTACTTGATTGGCAACAAATCTCAGAGGTCACAGGAAGAGAAGGATCTATCCCAACACCTGCAACCTAAGATCCTTTTAAGTGGAGATTCCAGAGATCAAATCTGGCACACTACTTCTACCTTTGAACTTAAGTTCAAGTTTGAATTCTGACGTGGTCCTTCCTCCAATGGAAGAGTTACTACAGGAGACTCCTCTGGCTGGAGGAAGGCTGCAAACTTTGCTCAGTGGAATTGTAGGGTAAGTGTAGGATCCACTCCAGCAATAGCAGCAGTAATGAGAATGATGATGATGATGATAACAACAAAAACAACAACAACAACAATAATAGCTCAATGATTGTGGGCACACAGACTGCCATATAAAGCATTTATATTGTTGCCCTTAGATGGGTTAATTTATGACAGTCCAGGAAAAAATGGTAATCTTGTCAGAAGTAATCAGTGAAATAAGTTTAGAATTCTACTTCTAATTGTAATACAGTTCTGCCTCCAGCCACTAGGGTGGGCTGTTTGCTTGCATGTATATGAAGGGGCTGCAGTTTTCCAGCCATTTGGTTGTTTCTCAGGCTTTTCACCCCAGCGTCTTGTTTGTATTTGGGTGAAAACTTCCATGGCCCCAAAATATGCTATTGGACTGCTGCCTAGACAACACCACAAGAGGACTACAGAGTCTTCTTTCTTAGTAGTGGAGGTCATTGTGGATATTTGATTTGAAGAAAAGAAGAGAAGAGAGTCCCAAGAGTGGCTTACAATCTCCTTTCCCTTCCCCTCCCCACAACAGACACCCTGTGAGATAGCTGGGGTTGAGAGAACTCTGACAGAAACTGCTCTTTTTCAAGAACAGCTCTGACAAAACTATGGCTTGCCCAAGGTCATCCAGCAGCTGTAAGTAGAGGAGTTCTCCCAGATTAGAGTCTGCGCACTTAACCACTACACCAAACTGGCTTGAGTATTGCAGACAAAATTCAGCAATGTTTTAGTGGTTGTGTGGTAATTAGTTCCTTACTATATATTTTAATTATTTTATGACATTATAAATTTCTTTTGAATGTCATTTATTAAAACCTGATCTTCTAAGATATATAATTTCCCAAAGCCAGTGTGACAGATGACATAAAAGTGAACCCAGTATTTTAAATGAAGTAGGTAGATGCGTGCAAAAAGTTTGTTTTCTGCTCTAATAAGGCTGTTTTAAGATAATGAAAACGGATTGTTTGCAGGGATTCCATCAGACCATTGCCAGGATCCTCCAGAAAACGGGTCTCTTTTGTTAAATCTGATCCAGAACTCTTTCCCTTCAACTACTTTATTAAAAACAGACACTGTACACAGATTTTTTAAAAGTTAGTATTTTGAAAAATACTTCAATACTTTAAAATTTCAGGAGCAGGCTACAAGTTACACAAAAGCGCAATAAAGCATGATTGTTCGCTAATGTAAACGAGCCTCAAGAGACTGCCATCAGGAGGAAGAGCAGCAGAGAGGTGGTGCTTAATATTTTCCCTACTGCTCAATTTTACTGTAAGAATCATAGCCCCAAACTGTTTTTCCCCTCTGTGAAGTTCCAGATGAGTTTCACAAAGTTCAACATGCTTATATGCTTTCCAGTTCCAAGAATCAAACTGAATAGCAAGCAACATGGATATTGAAGGGAGCCTGTATTCTCTTGGGTTTAAACAATGTACCATTACAGTACTTTTAAACAGAAAAAAGCAACAAAAAGGGAAACAACTCCCTCCTGATATGTATGTTGGGTCCCAACACTCTGATTTTTTTATTTATAAAAAGCTTTTCAGGTATTATTTAATACTGACTTACTTATGAAACATTGTGTTTAAAAATTTGTTCAAAAAATCCCCTTCCAAGGCATTTTTAAAACTGGCAAGATAGGCTGCAAAATCTTGACATAATACTTCTGCTTCATCCCAAGATCTTTTCATCAATATTTTTTCACTGTGAAATACCTGTACCATAAGATAAGCACCACAAAAATCAGTTTGAATTGTACTTCATCTAAACATCATACAAAATAAGATTCTGTAAACCCTGCCAGGTTCCTATCTAGAAGAAATATATTTTGCCAGCTTTGTTTTGATTTACATTATATCATTTTGTTATATTGCAACAAGCTAATAGTAATGGAATCCTAGATCCAAATCACTGGACTTCTCGGTAAGATTCCCCCCCCCCCATTTTTCACCTTGTAGCAACTGGACAGACTATGGTTCAATTTCCATCTAGCAGCACAGGTCTTTAAAATGTGGTCCCTCAAAATCAGGCTCATTTTGCCCATGGAATTTGGCTTCTTCCTTGCACAGTGACATAGCCTTCGAGCTAGTATAGTTTCTCACCTCCCAAATGCCAACAGGTTTCTCCAGCTGCATTACAACACACCCTCCAGGATATCCTACAGTGGAGGAAGAAAAGGCATTTAGGTAAAATGATTTCAGTTCCTTGGGGATATCTGCTTATTGGCTGGTAACCATTCCTCATTCAGTGGAAAGATGGAAGGCACATCTGTCATGTGTTGTTTGGGACTAATAGTAAAGGTAAAGGTTCCCTTGCTCGAAAGCCAGTCGAATCCAACTCTAGGGTTGCGGTGCTCATCTCTGTTTCAAAGCCGAAGAGCCAGCGCTGTCCGAAGACGTTTCCGTGGTCATGTGGCTGGCATGACTAAATACCGAGGCGCACGGAACGCTGTTACCTTCCCACCGAAGTGGTACCTATTCCTCTACTTGCAATTTCTTGCTTTCGAACTGCTAGGTTGGCAGGAGCTGGAACTAGAGACGGGAGCTCACCCCGTCATGCGGCACTCTCGGGTCTCGAACTGCTGAACTACTGACCTTCCACAGCCTGCTGTTCAGCGTCTTAACCACTTGAGCCACCGCAGCTCCTGCTTTGGGACTAATAGTGCTATTCTAAATAAAGTCACACCTTTTAAAACCCATTGACTTCAACAGATTAATCTGTTTAGGATTAATCCTAATACACGTTAGCACAGTATTACAGTCTTATGCTAATAACGTTGAAATAGACCAATCAGTTGTATTTTTCATTTTGGTTTCTCTGATTCCAAGTAGTTCTTATGGCACATTCCTTCTCATCAGACATTCAGCACCATCTAAAGAAATCTCTCTCACTGTCCTATTAAAGCCTGATAATAATTTCTCTTTATTCAACCAGCAGAGGTCACTGTTGAAGGACAAGAGGAATCATTCTCCTTATAAGCCAGGCAGGATTGTCCTTATAGTTCATATGAAATAGTATTACAAGATGACTGAGGCAACTTCAGAAGAGGAATACAATACCTCATGCAGGCTGGAAACAAAGGGAGAGATAATCACACTGCCACCCTAAGTAATTAGATGCATATAAACAAGTGCGCATAAATGCCTTGCAGATAAATGCCAAAAGCCTATCATCTGTGAAAGTACCTATAAGCCAGTTTTTGCCATTAGCCTAGAAACTCAAAAGAACGGTAAGGTAAGCAATAGTTGTACTGAAGGAGCTGAATGCAGGTAAGTGCACCCCTTACTAATTGTATGACCGATTCAGGAGATGAACTATGGAGTTATGTACTCGAAATCTGCTATTCTGTCTAACGCTATAATCCTCCCCCTCCTCTTCATGATTTCAGTATTAAAGGCATGTTAAATATTTCATCGCAATAAATCTCACAATAGCTCTGAAAGGTAGACCAGGGTTATTATTATGCCCATATAGCAGATGGGGGACAGAGGCAGGAAACAATGGCTGGACCTAGTGAGTTCATGGCAGAAATGAGGTCTGACCTGGTGACCTCCCAGATCACAGCTTATCCTCTTAGCTACTAGTAAAAGGGTGGGGTAATCATAGACATCTACAGAAAGAGAAACTGATCTATCCAAGGTCCAGTGTGGTATAGAAGTGTGAAATCAGACTAGGATGTGGGAGACGGGGGTTCAGTTCAAATCCCCAATCTGCCTTAGGACTCCCAGGAATGACCTTGGACCTGTTACTCTCTTTCGGCTTAACCTACCCCTGATAATAAAAATGAGGATGGGTTAACCATGTACTGTACCCTGAACTGTTTGGCAAAAGACTGGGACAAAAATGTGTCCTCTCTACTGAAATTGGTGAACTTTTAAAACATATATATTTACTTTTAAAAACCCAGAATAAAAAACAAGGGCAAAAACCAAAGTCCAGCAACTAAATAAGATATTTTTTTAAAAAAAATATACATAAAGACAAAAATATAACAGCAGTGGTGGCGGATCTACACGTGTCTAGAAACGGCTTCCAAATATCTAAAAACAAGTTCATATGAAATTTCCATCTATATGCCATGCATTCAAATGTTGATAGAGTTCTAATGCCCAGAATCCATTGATCACCACAGCTGGGCATTTATCTTTCCAATGTTGTAATATGAGTCTTTTAGCTGTAATAAGGATACGGAGGGTCCATTTTTGTTGACCATTCCTTAGCCTCCAAGAGATGGGCAGACAGTTTAAAAATACATAACAATCCTCAAAAATTGGTGAACGTGGCTAACTGCACTGGATGAGAAAAAGCTGTTCTCCCCCCCACAATGCTTAACCTTAAGTGCTAAGATGGGACTGTTAAGCTGCACTCCTATGCATCCTTCTTTGGAAGTAAATCCCATGTAACTCCATGGCACTTAGTTTGAGAAGTTATGTGAATGATGGCATTGTTAACACGTTTTTGTTGTTGTTCTAGTAGAATCCATTCACAAGAGGTTGTTTCTTAGGAAAGACTTTGTTACAAAGTGAGTTCCATGGATGAACAGACTCCCAGACTAGTGATCAGCTCTACTTTATTCAGTGATTTCAGCAAGAACAAGACTGTAGCCCAGAGCCTCAGCTTGGTTATATTGCATGCAATGGCCACACCCCACTCCCAATGACAGGCTATTTACAAATCTTTACATCTTAATTGTTTACTGCCAGAATCCTGTTGGTCTATTGTTATTTGGCTCCAAGCTCACCCTGTCTCTGGCAGCACTGTCCTACACCTTGATTGGTTACTGCCAGAATCCTGTTGGCCTATTGTTATTCGACTCCAAGCTCACCCTGTTTCTGGCAGTACAGTCCTGCAATGTTTCAGTCCCAATACATAACAGACTTATTTCCTCAGGTGTTGCAATAGTGACTGTTAATGGTACAATCAGGCTTCTTGTCAGGCAGGCTGGTATTAGGAATGATAGGGACAGACAGAAAGCATAAACAGTGACCTCAAAACGCAATGAGCAATAAAGGCTACAACTTGCTTGGCTGATACTTGTTCCAGTTCACATAGGACATAAGACCAGGCTTTCCATCTTCAGTTAGCCAAGTGTTTTCTCCTGTATTGTTCAGATCTTGTAGGGCTATCCAGAAATAAGCATTACCCGCTTCCATTGAGTCATGAATCATGCTGTTGAGAAAACCTTGTTCAAACCTTTAAAGAAAGGATTAAAATAAGTCAGTGGATTTCATACATAAAATGTTCACAAATGTTTCTTTTTAAAAAAACACACAACTTAAACCATAGAAAAGGAATGCCTGAAGAAATGAGCCTTTTCTAATAATGGCCTTTTGAAACTGAATGAATTCCATTACAATAACAAATTAAGCATTTAATAATCTGATTATAGTGGGGCTGTAGTCCAAAAAGCATAGATTCCTCGGTGCAGTAAGGAAACAGTCTTGAGGAAATGACCAAACCAGCCCCGGTCTGCCATAAAACCCACATGCCACAGATCACCAGGGGCTTCTTTGTCCTTCGTGAGCTTAAATGACATGTACTGTGGCTTGTTTAAGACCCTTCCTAAGATGCTTCTTTCATAGAAAAGGTTGGATTTGAGCTATCAGGCTATAAGTAACTGCTTACACACTAAAAAGGCCACATCCACCAGCTGCTCCTCCAACAGAACAGCTTTTCTCTCTGTGGAGGACCAAAGGGAGATGTTTGCCATTTCCTTCCAACCACTGCAGACTCCCAGTTCCAGTACAGTTCCTTCTAGTCCACTGACCAAGAGGAGCACAGCTGGAGGGGAGGGTGCAGAAGTCTGTAGTGAGACATAGGGTTGCCAGCTATGGGTGGGAAATATCTGGAGATTTAGAGGGTGGAGCCTGAGGAGGGCAGGGTTAGAGGAGGGGAGGGGCTTCAGTGGGGCATAGCCATAGAGCCCACCTTCCAAAGTGGCTATTTGCTCCAGGTGAACTGATCTCTTTCACCTGGAGATCATTTGTAACCCCAGGATAGCTCCAGATACCTCTTGGAGGTTGGCAACCCTAAGCAAGATGGGGAGGAAGGGAAATTGCCTCTGCTCCACTACACACTGCTTAGGATCCAAGGTCACATATTTCTGTATGGCTGGTTATGATTGCTAAAAGTAACAGAGCACCCTCTTTCTTAAGTAAGTTATAGTTGCTTCCATATAGGCATTTTACTGTGTTCCCTTATAAACTGCAACTTGGGGTGGGGCAGGGATCCTCACAACATCATTGTGCTGTCATTCACAACTAACAGCAGTAAATACAAAATCTTCTTTCTAGAGATCCAGCTCAAACAAACAGAAACAAAGATGCATATTTTATTTTTGTCTTATTCTTTCCACATGCTGAACAAGTGGATGCTAATCATTCCAACAGTCTATAGTTCAGAGCTGCGTGTGGAAAGAATGAGGACATATCTATCAGTATATCGTTAGCAAGCAATCTGCTGTTTCCTGTAATGCAGGTTCGGTACATCCAGATAGAATTAAAATGTCAGAATCCCTTGCATCCACAAATAAATGCCTGTCACTGAACATTCCAATCCAGCCAGCCACTAACTGATAAATTCTGTTCAGCTTTATCTTGACTCATCATATACTGAAAGCTTTGACTTCAGCCAGTCTTAAGCAATTGATCTGAGATTTAAATTAGCCCGATAGCTGACAGTCCCTTCATCTTCTCCAATGCAACTGGACAGCATATGTATATATATCATAACAGTTGTATTTTCTAGCAGAATTAGCTACCTGATTTGTATTGTTGCAAGTGACGGGCAGTAATGGCCACTGGGTGAGTGTTCAAAGCTTTAAGGGGTTTTATTGCTACTGTGTAACAATATCCACTTTGCCTTTCCCATCCCTTCAAAAAGAAATATTATAACTATTATGTATAATATATTACTCAGAGGTTTCTCTATCAGATGCCAGAGAATGTTTCTTTTCTGCACACATACTCATCATGCAACTATAATTCATACATATACAGAATGCACTCCAATGAAAATTAAGTACTTCTAGGTTTCCAGTTATTTCAGTGGAAGAGTTAAGAGTGTGGGCATCGCTAAAAGTAATCTACCTTTGACTAGACTGTGATCTCATTTTACATCTTGGGGAAGGTTATCAAGATTAGATACAAATATAAGGATGATCCATATTGCTTAAAATATGACTCAGCACAGGTAGAATTCACTCATAAGAGTTTTTGTTACGAGTTTAGAGACATATGAACGCTTATGGGGTATGGAAGACTGCAATCCCAGCATGCCTTAGACCAGGGGTGTCGAACTCATTTGTTAAGAGGGCCTCATCTGACATAAATGAAACCTAGTTGGGCTGGGTCATGTGTGTCATAAAATGGAATGCCAGGTAGCAGAGATACAAACTTTATAAAGGACACAAACACAAAGGTTTTTTTTTACTTAAAATAAAAACATGGTTAAAACATTAGCACTCTTGCAATATTTTGTTTATTTAACAGTGTCTGATAACTGACACCTCTTGCTCTGAATTACTGCATCAAAATGTTTGTGCTGTTGCAATCTTGAGTATGCTGTTCAGGTGTGTATCTGTAAGCTGCAAACCTACAATGACATAGCAGCAGCAGAACTGGAAGAAGAAGCAGAAGACAGCCCTGATAGAAGCCCTCTGGGGGCCTAATCGGGCTGCATGTTTGGCACCCCTGCCTTAGACTGTGTCTGCCAGGTCATGACCTCCATTCAGTCAAAAATTCTATATATGCTAAATGAAATGTTATTGGCTCTCACCAAGGGAGGCCTTGTGGGGGAACTGTGTTCAGCGCATTACGGACGCAACCTCACTTTATAATAACAGGAGGCCCATTACTGAATTAAACATCACACTTTGTATATTTTAAGACAGATGCTATTTTAAATTAAAGGCTGTGGAATTTGCATCTGTCTGCACTCTGGTGATGATCAGAGCCCCCTGGGAACATGAATCAAGCAGGCCTAGAATGGAACTTTGAAAATGAAGCTCCTCTGAGAATTTTCAGCCCCCAACTTAAGATGTACCAAAGTAATTTAGTACAGTATTTTCCTAAATAATTCCAATACCAAGGAGTGTCAAACTTCATAGATTAAGGTCATTTAAGTTTAATGTTCTTAATGCAGCCAAACACACCAGTGAATAATATACAATAATTATGGCAATATTACATTCTTAATAAGATTCTTATGGAGTACTGCTGTATCAACTCTCTGTAGAGCAAACCCATATAATTTAGGAACTGGTATCACGTAGAAGCTGTATGAGTGTTGTTTGGTTATTAGTTAAAGTCTCTTCTCAGTCACAAATTTACTAGGTGGCATTAGGCCAGGAGTCCCTGATAGGGTTGCCAGGTCTTACCTTTCCTGTGGTGGGGGGCTCCCAGCTCCTCCTCGGGATGTTTCTGCCCTGCGTGATTTGCACATGCAGCACGATGACATCACTGGAAGTGATATCATCACGTGGGGCATTGCATGGCAATGCTCTAGTGTTCGGGGCAAAAACTCTATGGGAACCACAGAGTCCCCCCCCCAAAATGCTAGAGCATCGTCAAGCAACACCCATGTGATGATGTCACTACTGGTGACATCATCACATCTGTGGTATCCCGGCAGGATACTGCTGTTTGGGGGTGGGGCTTGGTGGAGGATTGGGCCCCCCAAAATTGGAGGATCTCCTGCCCTGACCAGGGGAATGACAAACCCTAGCCTCTAACTTCGTTGAACTTGTGGGCACTCTGGGAACAGTTACAGGATGTCACAACAAAATAGCTGCCATGGGTGTGAGTGTCTGCAAACAATCTAATTAATAGGAAACATTAATCTAAATAATAGGAATTAATAGGCTACTTAATAGGAAACAGAGTGAGTATAAATGGGCAATTTTCTCAGTGGAAGGTGGTAAGCAGTGGGGTATCACTGGGATCAGTACTCGGTCTGATGCTTTTTAACTTGTTCATTAATGATTTGGAGTTGGGAGTAAACAGTGAAGTGGCTAAATTTGCAGATGATATGAAGTTGTTCAGGGTGGTGAAAACCAGGGAGGATTGTGAGGCACTCCAAAGGGATCTATTGAGGATGGGCGAGTGGGCTTATGGCAAATGGGGTTCAATGTGGCTGAGTGCAAGATGATGCACATTGGAGCCAAAAATCCTAACTATAAATACACATTGATGGGGTCCAAACTGGCAGAGACTGAACAAGAGAGAGATCTTGGAGTCGTAGTAGATAACTCACTGAAAATGTCGAGACACTGTGCAACTGCAATAAAAAAGGCCAAAGGGATTATTAGGAAGGGTATTGAAAACAGATCAGCCAATATCATAATGCCCCTATATGAATCAATTGTGCGACGTCATTTGGAATACTGTGTACAGTTCTGGTCACCACATCTTAAAAAGGACATTATAGTTTTGGAAAAAGTGCAGAAAGGGCAACTAGAATGATAAAAGGGTTGGAGAACTTTCCCTATGAGGAAAGGTTGAGGTGCTTGGGGCTCTTTAGCTTGGAGAAACGATGGCTGAGGGGTGACATGATCAAGGTTTATAAGATAATGCATGGGATAGAGCAAGTAGAGAAAGAGGTACTTTTCTCCCTTTCTCAAAATAAAAGAACTCGTGGGCACTCAATGAAATTGCTGAACAGTCAGGTTAGAACGGATAAAAGGAAGTACTACTTCACCCAAAGAGTGATTAACACTTGGAATTCACTGCCCCAGGAGGTGGTGGCGGCTACAAGCATGGACAGCTTCAAGATGGAATTAGATAAATATATAGAGACAGCAGAGAAAGGCGGCGGGCAGGTGGGGGGGGGGGCCTTGGGAAGCCTTTCTCTGCCGGCACGCCTCGGCAAGCCGACAGAGAAAGGTGGCAGGCAGGGGCTTTGGAGGCCTTTCTCTGCGGCGCCATAGGTTCGCCACCGCTGCCATAGGCCATACACCATAAAATTTAAAATTTAACTCAAAACCAAAAATCAAAAAGAAGGCAACACTTCTCAATAACAGATCAATACCAAAACATACAAAGGTGATTTAAACTGAACTTCTTGCTGTCTTGTGTTCTTTGAAAATTAATGCTTACTCATCTTACACAGCTTACACATATGGGCCGCTGGATGGACATATTTTGTTTACAGTATTTCAAGCAATAAGAGAATTGACACCCTTTGGAAGCCTTAAACGTAAGTTAACCTGGCAGCACTAAACTCACCCTTCAACACTCCTTCATGCATTTGTAGTATTTAGATCTGTTCCTAGCCTGACACCCCAATTGATCATAGTGCCTACAGAGACATCCAGTCACTGTGGAGCACTATGTGTGAACTTTCCACTGAAGATCTCTTATTGATTGCCTTCATGCACATAGGATTAAATGCAGGAATAATGAGATTCCAGTTTGTCTTGCTTCCTTTGGGCTACTTTAAGCATTACTATCTCAGACACTGATTTCTTGTCCTGCTTCTGGTTTTGCTTCACTCTCATAGCTGATGTGTGAATGGGTTTCTTCAATCTATCTCCCAGCTGACATACGTGCTTACCTCATTTCCTACACAGGTGCCTTTTTGTTTTACAACCCTGCCGATTCATCTCATATTGCATCATACATATGCAGTTATTGAATAATTCAATCATGTCTAATGGAAGTATCTTTTAAAACCTGTCGGGCTTTTATTCCCACAAATTAGCACCAGGATGGATGAAGTAAAGTTAATACATGTTTTAAAATTTAAAGGTGAATTTATTTTCTTCTGTTTATTTATATGCTGATTTGTGGAAGTAAAAGACTTATTCTTTTTTTTTCCAATCTTTCAGATTATAGACTGCCAAACACAGAAGAAGGGCCAAATATCATCCAGCCAGAAGAATTTGTAGCTTAAAGAAGAAATACTGTTATGCTTCTCTTAGTTCTAGTAGATTCATGAAGAAAAATGCATGCATAAGTGGCAATAATATGAGGGTAGCTAGAAAGGTTTTAAAAGATGCAGCTGAGTGTCAGTCGTATAAAACAAAAAGTGAATGAGGAGGAACAGCCCATTGGAAATCTCCTTTATCAATTCATGCAACAAGATTCAACATGCTCCATCATGTTGGTTGTAATGACTGGTGATGATTTACATTTTTGTACCACGCATTCATGGCACATTTGCATGCAACCAGGCCTCTTTTTGTAGCAGGAACTCCTTTGCATATTAGGCGACACACCCCTAATGTAGCCAATCCTCCAAGAGCTTACAGAGCTCTTCTTACAGGGGCTACATTAGGGGTGTGTTGCCTAACATGCAAAGGAGTTCCTGCTACAAAAAGAGCCCTGCATGCAACAATCCAAAACCTCCCTCCTCCAAAAAACCCCCCCACCCCTGAAGAGTAATGTAAGCCACTGAGTTTTACAAAAGCCAAAAATTTAATTGTAGGGCACATGATTTAATTTATAGCATTCCTTAGCATCTCCCAACAAAAGGTGTTCTAGCAGAACTCTAACAGACCCTTGGGAAGTCTCTTCATTTGTGTCTGCATCTTAAAAAACATACAAAAACCCAGGCTGAGAACAATAAAGAATATTGCACTAGATGTCAATCTGACTCAGTATGAGGCAGGTCTGTAAAGAGCCCGTGTCCTACCTCTCTTTGCTGTTTAAGAGCTAGCTATGATTGTGGGTATTAGAACCCCATAGCAGCAGCAGCAGTGTATCTTTTTATATCCCACTTTTCTCTCCCTTAAGGAGTCTCAAAGCAGCTTACAATCACATTCCCTTCCTGCTGCTGAAAAATGGATAGTCACAAATTAAATATTTTTCAATTAAATCCAATAAACTAATTTCTTTCCTTTGAAATCAACAGGACTAAAGCAATCTAACTGACTGGGACCTGGATTATTGGTATTAAAAAAAACCCCAAAACCTATTTGGCATTTGAAATGTCCCATGGGGACAGAGGTATCATGATCCTAGTATAACCCAAACATTGATGACTTCATAAGCAGCATGGCCTCCTTCCTTTCTTTTCAAGCAGCTGAAAGCTTCATAATGCCATTCCAAAAGCTCGCTTAGGGAAAGTGCTTAGATAATCACTGCTTTAGTGTTTAGACAGCTAGCTTAAGGAATTTGACCTGAGTTACCAACCATTTGCCCTCTGTTAGCAGTTTACAGATTAGGAGAGAAAAACAGTTGTTGAGTTAGTAATAAAATATGGCACAAGGCCAGTTGAGCAAAGAGCACTTTCCTGCCATATCTAGTAATAGAGGAAATCATCAGATTTTGAGAGAGACGGGAATGATTTTTTTTTAAAAAAAAGACAAAGCAGGATAATTTTCCAAGCATATATTTGCTGGAAGCCAAGAACTGATGAAAGGATCCATATGCTACAAATAAGAAGAGAATCAAAAAGATGTAATGAAGTACCTCTCATCATCACCAAGAAAAAGTTTCTAAATCTGAATATTGGATTTTTGAAGCCAAAAAAAATTCAACAAAACCCCTAAGTGGCAGTGCAGTGACATTTTCATAGTTTAAGGGAAGCTACTGTTTCAGTGCAACAAGCACAGGCCCCGGTCACACGGTGAATTTGCTGCAGGAAAGCTACGGATGTTGGAAGGATTATCCGTGTGCGATCACACAAGTGTAGTACACCCGTGGCTTCCCGCCGAAAATCCACAATTAAAAAGTACCTGCAAATGAGTACTAGCAACTGGTTTGTCACAGGCTGCTGACGGACGCGGTTGGTATGATCGCACTAGCGCGAGGCTTTTCCTTCCGGCCATCGTCTTTGCTGCTGGCGCCGACTGACCACACCCCACTGCATCGCCATCGTGTCTGATCACATAATTGCAGATCAAACTGCGACGGTGCAAATAGCCACGCCTCCCCTCCCGTGTTATCGTGCTCGTGTAACCGGGGCCACAGTTTGGTACAGCAGAGCCCATTTAATGTCCTACAGTACAAATGGAGAGAAAACTTTCACCCAAACTCACAAGCTCCATAGGCACACTGGTGCTGACATGGCATCTTGTTATACTTAATAGTTCTCCCATTTGGAGCATGGGATCTGCCCCCAAACCACAGTAAGTTAGAAAGCCCAAGTGCTAAAGCAGATGTTGTGTGCATGCAGCAAGCCATGGAATTGGCTGTTTCTCCCCAATCACCTGATGGTGTTAGGGGTTGTAGCTAAAATGTATCAAATGGTATTTAACTTTTGTGATATTAAACATACATGTAACTGGCTACAAAACTGGAATATCATGACTATGCACTGCATTATTTTTATTAATGGAACACTAGTAAAGGGGCGTAAAGTTAATTCTCTGTGTTAAAGATATCTATGTTTTCAATCTAGAAATTCCTCCTTAAAAACCCTATAAAATGCACATGTATGCCATGGCATTATTAGGTCCAGATTAATGTTTCCAAGGGCACAATGACTTCCACTCCCTACTCCTTCTACAACAGCCCTAAATGCCCCCAAGCCAATTGCTGGGGAGAGGGGACCTCCAAAAACAGAATTTCATGGGAAATTTCAAATTGTACTGCAGAAATGTCTAGTCTGAATCCAAGCCACTATTCATTACAAACACTTTGGCTTTTGACACAGGAAGACATCGTAACTTTAGACAGAATACTGACAAAGCAAGCAATCCACAAAAGAGGAAAACTTTGTGACTTCACATCATAGCTCTGCAAGTGCTCCACTGTGCATACAGAGCTACCCAAACAAAGGGCTTCCCCATTCATTTCAAGTTATGGTCACTGTACGGTCATTTTCTTCAATATATGTGTTGTGTAGTGGGTTTGACGCATGAAGACCCAGGACACAGCATGATTGTTAGCTCGTAGTTTACTAGTACACACAACAGAATAGAGAATATCGGCCCGATGGCCAACTATATACAGTCCCCGTGGACCACCCCCAGGTCCCATTGGTGGGTTTAAACTTCCTGCCAAGGTTCCTATTGGTGACCACTTGAGGTTTCAGGATCCTAGTCCCTATTGTCTCTTGAGAGCCAAGCTCCGGTAAATGTTGCTGTCGCCTAGTGGCGGTCAGCAGACATAACACCCCTCCCCCTAGGTGATGTAGTTCTTTAGGTAGGTAGGGGCCCGGCGCTCTTGCATGGAACGCCTTGGGTTGGAACCGGCATGACAACAGGAGGCCTGTCCTGTCCCGTGCCCAGTGTGCTTGGAGGGAGAGGCAGCGGAGCCTCATCTGATTCTGGGGTGGACGCAGGCACTCTGTCTTCAGGGGTGGCCGCGGTGATGGGCTCCTGCAAACTCCTGTCGGCAGTTTCCTGTTCTGGGATGTCTGGTAGCTCCCTCTCGGTATCCCTCAGGGCTGGAACCTCCACCAGAGCCGGGAGCATGCACCTGTGCAGCTGGTCGACATGCTCCCGCAGGACCTGTCTGCAGTCTGATGAGACCTCATAAGATACAGGCCCTGTGGGGCAGATGACTCAGCCAGCAATCCATTTGGGTCCTTTGGCCAACTATATACATTCCCCATGGACCACCCCCAGGTCCCATTGGTGGGTTTAAACTTCCCGCCAAGGTTCCTATTGGTGACCGCTTGAGGTTTCAGGATCCTAGTCCGTATTGTCTCTTGAGAGCCAAGCTCTGGTAAACATTGCCATCGCCTAGTGGCGGTCAGCGGACATAATATGGTTCATTAAAGTGAATGGGAAAATCATATACACACTGTGATGGCAGCGCCTCTGAGGGGCAATCAGGGAGAGCATGGCAGAGGCAAGAACCATGGGGTTGATGGCCTGGGCACCTAAGTAACGAGCAGGGGAGACAGGGTTGCCAGGTAGACTCTGTGGAAGAGATAGAACAAGGCTGTGATTAGGCGGGCCTGGGGGTGGTCACCAGAGAAGAAGGATAGGATACCCTGTAACTGGGGACAAGTGAATTGTAACAGCATCACAGAGTGGGTAGCTAAAGACTATTTGGCAACAGTTTGAGCAGACTGGAGCTTGATTCAAGGGCATGGATAGGCGACCCCTATCCAGCCTGCTACAGCCATTGGCCTTTCAGATGAGCTGAGACACGTCCAGGATATGAGACACATGCATTCACTCTCCTCAGGCAGAGACCTACTTGACTGGAGTATTAATTCTGTTGTTTTTTCTAATACGTACAAGTAACAAATCTACAATAACAAAACTTGTCTAGGAAACTGGAATTTTAATTTGTTCAGTGAGAAAGAGAGTATGAAATCCTAAAAATGCTTCATCTCCATCCAGACATATCCAAATGTTTCCAATATCTAATGTTTTAAATAAAGCCTAAAAACAGAATTACCTCTGGACAGCCAGATTCTTTTTCAGCCTTTACAATATGTCCTGCTTTTTTACATATATACAAACATCTGTCTTCACAACGCCACACTTTCCAGTGTCCTTCCTAATTAAACACAAACACAAGAATAACAGGTCACTAATTCAACAAATCCTATTATCTTCAATGAGCTTTCTCATGTGAAGTGGAAGGGAGAAAGCTTTGATTTTTAATCTATTAAATTGCCCTTCAGTTGACACTGGGAATTATGAAGCCGTTGACATTCCTAAACTGTTAAGGCTGTGAGCCAGTGCACACTGCCTTGGAAGTATCATTTAATGCTGTGAGGGCCACTCCTGAGTAAACAGGTTGGCCTGTATGTCCCACAAATTGCGTAAATTGCTTCTGTGTCCATATGTTAATGCTTGGTAGAGGTGTCCTTAACTTGTTTGATTTTTCTATGTATTGAAAGAAAGGACTAAAATAACTGGAATTAAACAAGACAAAATGTTTCTTCATTAACCTGTGACAAATTGCAATGCATTACATTTTACATATAAAGGACTCTTAACTCTTACCTGCTTTCCTCTTAATTCTCCCAATGACTAACGCTCCCAGCAATCTAATTCATCAGGGTCCAACTGTGATGAACAGAATACTTACAAACAATGAATTTTGGAGAGGGAAGAAAGGGGTTAATTTGGCTGAGGAAACATCTCATGCCGGGTTTAAGCACTGGAAGAGATGTATGGGTGAGTGGAAAGCTGTAAGGGTGGGTGGGAACCTCAAATGGTAGAACAGAACTATTTACAAAATGGTAACTAAATAAACATACACACATTTTGAGAGGAGACACAGTGGCTTTTCTTCCAGGGTACATTTGGTTCTCCTCTGTGCCTGTTATTGAATGTCACCAAGGATCCATTAGACCACTGAAACTCAACTGGAGTTTTAGTAGTACTCAATCCAATCCAAGTTTCTGTTACATTTTTTATAGTATACAATTAAGCACATTTTACAGTATATAGTAGCATACAATTAAGTACATTGGACAAATAAGATAATAATTTTCTGTTAAAAGCACTGTTAAAAATATTCTATCCCAAAAGTTTAGATTTCACTATAGTCAGCCATTTACTTTGGTGCATCAACTCTTTAATCTGTCCAAATATGCATGAGTGCCCTTCCTTTGCCTATGTTCAATAATTTCATAGCATACAGAAATTCTGAAAGGCATAGAGTGCAGTCCTTCAGAAATTTAGCCCTGGGGGTTGCTTCCCTGGTCTACTTGCTCTAATTACTTGGAAGCAGAAGGTATTTTGCTGGGGTAGCTAATTCTTTCCATACCCAAGACACTGTCTGGTTTTCCTAAGAGTCAGTAAGATTTTCAAGTCTAAGTTTTCATATCTGAGCACATTAACAGGAAAGGCGGTAACTAGGGTTGCCAACTCCCAGTTTAGGAAATTCCTAAAAAAAATTTGGGTGGAGACTGGAAAGGGAAGGGATCCCAGTGAGGTATAATGCCACAAAGTCTACCCTTCAAAGCAGCCATTGTCTCCAGGGGAACTGATCCCTGTAGTCTGGAGATCACTTGCAATTCTAGACCTCCAGGTACCAGCAAAGCAGCAGCCACTTCCTCGTTGCATCTTGGTAAGGTATCATGCTAGTACTTGGAAGCCTGAACCACCTGAGAGGGAATAATCATACCAGTACTTCTCGCAGGCAATAGCTGTTAGGAAAAAGCCGTGATGGTAATGTTTTCCATGCTGCTGTGGTTTGCAAGAAGCGGCCCTTAGATTCAAACAACAGCCATGTAGATATGCAACTTACTGGTTTGGTGGCCTAGTCTCCCTTACATTCTGTGGACGAAATGGCTGCATTACAGCAGAAACCTAAACAGGGCTACCCTTGTATAAGCCCAGTGAAGTCAGTGGGTTTAGAAAGGCGTAACTCTGTTTATGGTTATAATGCATGGTTATTATAATGCAACGGAGAACCCTTGCTTGAGAGTAAGTTCCACTGAAGAGACCAGACTTGGATTCTGAGCAGACTTGTTTAGGATTCCTCTGTTGCAGAGTAATCCTAAGCATGTCTACTTGGAAGTAAGCCCCACTATGTTCAAAGGGGCTTACTCCCAGGTAAATGTGCTCAGGATTGCCACTTTAGTCACGTTAAGATTTTTAAAAGTGGGGTGCAAGAAAAGAATGAAAGAAGAAGCGATATTTATCCGTTGAACACTAAGAATGGCAAATCTTCCCTGTCTCCCTCTTCCTGCAGCTGCTCCCCACAGCCCCCCAAAACCTGCCGGTGAGTATGTGGTAGGGCACTACTGCAACACCATGTGAAACTGTAGTTTGAGGGAGAAATCCACACACATTTTCAAAAAGGCTTTCTGCTTGCACAAGGGTTAGTGATGAGCAAATCCTGTAACCCTAAACGTTTTGAAGGGGGGAGGCAGGGGCAAGAGAGGAGAGGAAAAATAAATACCATGACCTGTGCTTGCTGTGATCATTTCTGCACAATGAAACTTTAAATAAATGCAATATTCCCTGCACTGCAGAGGCTTTGCCTTGGCCATTTTCACTTCTGTGGCTGTCTTCTCCATGCATCTTGTGTCACGGAATCAATGTAAAATATGGGACAAAACAACCAGACAAGGGTCACTGGAAATCTAGACCCTGATGTAGATTCTTGCAGTTCACCCAGAGCGATCCATATTGCCTGTTAAAAACTTCAAGCTACCTGTACATTAAAACACTATTCAACATGAACTAATTATAAGAACGCACCATATTCTAAGAGGTTAATGAACATCTCTGTATCAGCCAAAGATCTTATGCTAATTAGTGTGCTATTATCATCCTGGCAGGAGAGTAAAGCTTCATTCCTTTCCAGTTCTTTTCTTCTTTATGTAGTTTATAGCAACAGCAACTGTATGGATACCAATTATAGTCACAGTCAGTCACGTAAAATTTCCATGAATCTTTTCTTAAACATATAAAACACAGGTGTATTACATAACTGTATTGCAATTACATAGGTGTAACTGTATTCAGCATAAATACATATATACATATATGCATGCGTGTTTGTGGGGTGGATCCTATATTTACCCTACAACTCTGCTAAGCAAAGTTTTAAGCTTTACTCAGCCTGAAAAAACTTCCTCCAACTCTATTTTATTTTACTTCATTTATACCTTACCTTTCAGCCCAGTGGTGGCCCAGATGGGTTTACACTGTTCTCCTCTCATTCATTTCATCCTTGATAAGAAAACAACAACCCTGCAAGGTAGATTACGCTGAGAATCAACTTCCATGGTGCAGCAGGGATTCAAACCTAGGTTTTCCAGATCCTAAACCAACACTCTTAACCATTAGCAACACTACTTCTCTGTGGAACAGCCACTTAAGTTGCAGGGCCCCTTAATCAGAGGAAGGCCTCATGGAGGAACCCTGGATACACACTATTTACTAGTTATTATCATTTGTATTTATTTTCTTTCTTTTTTAAACAAATACATTACAAAGAAATACCTTGAGTGAAAATGTATATATTTCTACATAATGTGTAAGTATTGATATGTAAATTTTGTTTTCTTACACACACATCCTCCACCCCCGAAGAGAAAGAAAATAAAAAACTGCCCTACATTTCCAGAATGGAAAGCCTTTGTGAAATAGTGGCTAGAATATTGGACTAGGGCTGGGGAGATACAGATACAAATCCCCACATGACACAAAAACCCACCGGGTGACCTTATGCAACTCATCCTTTCTCAACATAACTTACCTCACAGATTCACTAGCCCTTCTCAGTTCTTATGTTTTACCATGTGTATTGGGAGGACACTCTACACCAGGGGTCCGCAACATTTTTGTGCCTGTGGGCACCTTTGGAATTCTGATACAGCATGGTAGGCACAGCTACAAAATGGCTGCTGCAAGATATAAACCAGCCACAAAATGGCTGCCACGGCTTCCTTTTAGTCACACAGAGAAGACCTTTGCGTGGCAGTGGTAGCTGCTGTCAAAACAACATATTTTAAAAGCTGCACAGGCAATCAAATCTCCAACGGCCAATCAGAAGTCTTGCTGGGAAAATGCCCCACCTGGCCCTGCTCACTTTCTATAAACACTTGGCAGGTGCCAACAGAGCTGTCAGCGAGTGCCTTGGCACCCATGGGCACCATGCTGGGGACCACTCGTCTACACATAATCTCCCCAATATACCTGACTGCTATCTTGTCTGAAAGAGGCCACACATATCACCTTCAGTATATACATCCCAGAACCCCTTCGTATTAATGGAGCTGAAAATATACATGTCGCCCTTTGTAGGCAAAATGGAAATCTTGTGCTATCGGGAGGCTCATTATAGCATGTCCTCCCTTTATGCATGGTAAAATGCGACAACTAGAAAGGGCTACTGTGAGAATAAAATGGAGAAGAGGACTATGTGCGTCAACCTGGCCTCCTTGGAGGAAGGGTAGAATAAAAATGTAAGAAATATTTTTTAGAAAACCTATCTATATACATATGCAGCATCTAGTTCCCAAGAGCCCACAATCCTTCAGCTTGCTCAAGAAGCAAAACCCAGGACGAGTCTGTGCAGATAAAAGGCTAAAGGTATGCGGATAGCATTCCTTTACTTTCTTCCATATAAATGAATAGTTGACCTTCACTCTGACATGGATGGCCCAAGTTAGACTCATTAGATCTCAGAAGCTAAGCAAGTTCAGCCCCCTGGTTAGTATTTGGAAGTCCAGGGTTGCTACACAGAGGCAGGCAATGGCAAATCATCTATGTTCGCCTCTTGACTTGGAAATCCTGCAGGGTCACCCTAAGGCAGCTGTGATTACATGATCGAGGTTTATAAGATTATGAATGGGATTGAGCAGGTTGAGAAAGAAGTACTTTTCTCCCTTTCTCACAATACAAGAACTCGTGGGCACTCCATGAAATTGCTGAGCAGTCGGGTTAGAACAGATAAAAGGAAATACTTCTTCACCCAAAGAGTGATTAACATATGGAATTCACTGCCACAGAAGGTGGTGGCAGCTACAAGCATGGACAGTTTCAAGAGGGAATTAGATAAACATATGGAGCAGAAGTCCATCAGTGGCTATTAGCCACAGGGTATAGATGGGAATTCTCAGTCTGGGGCAGGTAATGCACTCTATTCTTGGTGCTGGAGGGGGCAGCAGCGGGAGGGCCTCTAGTGTCCTGGCCCCACTGCTGGACCTCCTGATGGCATGTGGTATTTTTGGCTGCTGTGTGACAGAGTGTTGGATTAGATGGGCCATTGGCCTGATTCAACATTGGCTTCTCTTATATTCTTATGTTTATATATTCCTATAAGGAAAAATTAAATGCTGAGAGGGTACAGTCTATCTACCACTTCTGATGCTATCTGGATGAACAGTGCCAAGGATTCTGGAGGGAGGGAGGGAAAGTGTATATATTCTTAGATTCTCTAGTTTGGTATAGCCAGGAACCGTTAGCAAGTTAGCAGAGTGCATGAGGCTTACCATGCAGCAAAGCGTCTCCAGTCTCTGTTTGTGTACTGAAAAGAAACGAAGTTACACGGAGCCTCTTTTATATTTTCAAACTAATATGACTTCCTTTATTTATAGAACTCCATTCTAGACAGGGGAGTAGAGACAGGATAGTAGTCTAATCTAACTAACTAGGATGGATGCTGATGCAGGATGCATGTCCTGCATCCATGATGCCACGATGGAGAGTTGGCGAAGTGTGTGTGAGTGTCGGAACAGAAAGAAGGAAGTCTTTCCTTAAGAATAGCAATCTACATCAAAGGGGATAGTATCAGAAAGAGAAAGAAAGGATGGTCAGTGTCCTGAGGCCATCTATCTCTCTGACTCTATTGCAGCCTCCTCTGAATGCTGAGGTTAAGAGACAGCATACAGTCCTTATCTTCCAACATATAGCTGTTTATAGATTATGCAGAGATGGACTGAATTCCTCATTCCTGACCCTATGTGGTTTGGGCCTTATATTCTGGTATCCTGGATTATCAAGAAACCGAACCCGTGATGAGTTTTTTGAGATGCCAAGCAGGCAGGATTATTAATAGCAGATGAAGCTAGCAGCAAGGAGCAAATTCATCACCACCTTCATGATGTCTCTCAGAGTACCCTGTTACTTTCTCCCAGTAAGTAATGGAATGCAAAATACTGGGACAGAGATTAACATCTGTTCTAGAATTAACTAAAATGATATGCATATGTTTCTATTGTCAGACATTATTTTAATTTATTTAATTTATTAATATACTGCTTCGTAATCATATTGCCTTGATTCAGATGTAATGCCAATGCACAGTTTTGCTCAAGTCCCTTGAAAGAGATTCAGATTCATTCATCCAAACCCTCCTCCTTGCATTCATGGCAAATCTTTAATGTGGTGGCAAACTAGATTTGGACTGGCAAAGTTGGTTTGTACTTGGCAATGCCTGCAATCAACTGCAACTCAAACGACGCTATAGCAAGCTCTTGTTTGCCATGAAAACCAAAGTAACTAATTAGTTTGCTGTGCACCAAGAAGGGAGGAGAGATTTTACAAGCTAGTTCATGAAGCTACTTCATGGAGCCCCAAACTGATGCTACTTCTGAACCAAGCCTAAAAGTCTTGAGAACTCTTTACTATTGGTTTTAGAGAAATCAAATCGAATGTACTATAAAGTTTCATCACCTCTTTAAAGCAAACCAAACGAAACCTGGTTGCTGTTTTGCATATACTAATGATTTCAATTTAATTAACTATTGACTAGTTTTAAAGATGAGCTATAGGAAACTACTCAAGGCAAAAAAGGAAGAAAGAAAAATCCATCATAGTCATGAACCACAATCTAAAGGCTAAATAGAACATTTATCATTCTTAACAGTAAAACATCAGGACACTGTGGTGCCCATGGATTTGTAGACTGCAGGAATGGTGGTGGTGGGGGGGCACATGTGCATTTCTGCTCATTTGCAATTGTTCTATCTTTTATCCTGAGCAGTAAGTTACCAGTAAGGTTAAGTGGGGTACAAATTCAGTACACACTTTACATGCAAAAGGTCAGAGGTCCAATCCATGGCATCTTCAGTTAAGGTCTACCTGAAAAATGCTGCCATTCGTAGTACAGAGTACTGAGCCAGATGGACTGCAGATGGTATAAGGCAGCTTTGTGTGTTTAAGAAGTATTTGTGTCATCGCTTACAACTGGTTCTAAATGCATGCTCACCAATTTGGCAGCTTCAATATGCACAATAGCACAGGGAATGCAGTTCCTCCTGCTAGTTCCTCTATGGTGACACAGAAAAGAACAGTTCAGTCATGGAGCCTGCAGATCACCTGTAAACAATAGACAGGTGGAATGCATCTCTTATTGAATAAAATAAATAAATAAAATAAATAAACTTGCTTGCTTGCTCAGAAGTATGTTTCAGAATTCTGGCTACTGACCATTTGAATTGGCACTAGATTATCTAAAATAGACTGCAACGCTCTGCAAACTAAATCATGGCAATGGACCCAACCATCCTCCAATCTCAAGGGTCCAATGGAAGAACCACTTAAGTTGGAAGAAGGCTCCTTAGGCTGGAGAAAGGCTTCAGACTTGAGCCAAAAGGAATGATGGGTATAAATACTGAGATAAGTAAATGAATAAACAAATAACCTTTGCTCAGTGAAGTGGTGGGATAAGGGTAGGATAAACCCCCATGGAATTTCGTTATACACTACATGGGGAAAGTTTTTTCATAGGACTTACAGGACTCATCTTAAAAATCTAAAATTAATGAGTATACTTCCTGCTGTCACATGGACCGCTTATGTGTTTTTAAAGCTTACCTGCTGATTTAAGAAAAAAAAACCCGAATCTGGACAATAATTTGTATTTATAATTTGCTGCATTCCATGGGTGTTCAGAACTCTCGCTAAAGAGGAACCAGCTAGTAAAAAAATCCATGCATGTCAAGTTACGGTTGCACTGAAACTCTCCAAATGCTTCATGTTTGGTAGCATTTAAATATTTTTTGCATACATATGGTAATCCAGATTCACAGGGGCAGCTTTGCCACCCATGCTGTCCTTCTGAGTTAAACGCTCAGCAACAATGCTGCCCATGAGAATTGTCAGTGAGATCTGCAAACATGATTTTTAATTACAGTAACATGTGTACCAAAAGCATTCTAACATTCAATCTCTCTAAACACATTTCTCTTTTATCTAAAGCTAGTTTCTGACATTCTGTCTCATTTTCCTAACATTCCAACATTGCAGCCTCACCAAGAAACAGAAACAAGGCTTAGGCTATGCATGGACTGGCAGGTTTCCTTCAAATAGTTATAAAGTAGATTTATCATCCAATCCAATTATGTCCCTGAACACACCTCTTTACTTCTTCCTTAAATGAACTATTTTCATTCATTTCTATGGGAAATTGTTGCAATGAGGGTGGAACCTGTTCTCCAAAACATGACTTTAGATGGTCCTCTTTGTCTAGGGTTGCCAGTCCCCAGGTGGAAGTGTGGAATCCCAATTTCGTGGACTCTTGCCCTCTGCCGGCCAGCTGGCCAGTGGGGGAAGCCCCGCCACCAACAGCCCCGCCCCAGTGTGACACCCCTAATGCAGAAGTGACATCACACTGGAGACATCACTCAGTGACACTCTGGATTTTTTTGCAAAAATCTATGGCTACCATAGAATTTTGCCCAAAATACCAGAGTGTCGTTGCGCAATGTCCCTGGTGTGATGACATCACTTCCATGTGATGTCATCACATCGGGGACATCGTGCACAGCAACATTGCCCTGCTCCCCCAGTCCTGGAAAGCTCCCTCCCACCACCCACTGGTGGGACCTGGTAAGACCTGGTAACCCTATCATTGTCAGATAGCCCATGTTGTATATGTGGGTGTGAAGCCACCTTCTATACATATCTCACTTGTGATAACGATGGGTGCTCCACTAGTTCAGGCAATACAAGTTATGTTCTGGTGATTTCTGTGATTAAAAGGTCCCACAAATCAGACACAGGCAATAGGCTGGCATACCTATGCCTGAATAGCAAAGAGGCTACTGTGTTTTCCCCTATGTAGCAGAATACTGAGTGTAAAAAACAACCACACAGATAACCAGCACCTGTGCTATCTGAACTTCTACAAGGCATGTAGCTTTCTTTAAGCCCTACAACAGTTATTGTGCAAGCCTTGTAATGTGTCTTTGTATCACATCTACACGTTATCTGGCAAGTTCACTATTGGGACTGTATAGTAGCAGAACCAACCAGGGAGTAACCCTGCAGCAGCAGCCATCCCAGGAGCTTGTCGGCAGGAGGCACTGGCTGTCACAGCAAAAGTAGACCTATTGTGGGCAGCCCAAAGGGAGTTGAAGGCCACGTCAGCAGTAGTGGCAGTGGCATGAATAGTGGTGATGACAGTGCCGGGCACAGCTGACCCCTCACATTCCACAACAATGGCCAACACTACGCTCCTCGTGACAGTGCTCAGAACAGGGCAGGAGTGGGGAGTAGGGTGACCCAACCAGCCCACTGGCTCAGCTAGGCAAAAGCCACTGACAGGCAGCGTGGGTGGCCAACCACAGGGAAAGGTATAAAGTGGGGCATTACCTTCCAACAGCCCAGCTGTTTGTGAGTGGGCCTGGCAGTTGGGTTGGGCAAGCAAACAGGCAAGAGGAAGGGTCCAGTGAGGGGTTGGGAGGCAAAATCTCTCTTTAGAAGGGTTCAGAAACAGGCCAGGGTGGAAGTATGCACCCAGTTCTGAAGTACAGAGACCAGGAGTCCGAGGAAGAGAGAGGAACAAGATGGTGCAGTCCCCTCCCTTTGCCATTCTGTGGCCTTGTGACCCACCTTTGGGGGATGAGACAAGACAGGAGAGGGCATACGGATCAGGGCGGAGAAGGGAGGGTGCCACGTGGACATACAAATTAAGGAACAGTGTGGAGGGAGGGATTTGGGACCAACCCCCCAAAACTGTCCTCCAGAATTTTATAAGTTCCCAAAGACTAGAACATGGTTTAAACCCCTCCCTTTTCCCACTTAACTGATACTCCTGTCAACATTCCATTCATTCTGGAGCATATTTAGACCTCATCAAACCATTTTGAGGAGGGTTTTTTGGGGGAGTGGGGTTCATTTACAAGGACAGATTTTTTGGCATCTCACTAAGTAGATAAACACCACTATTTTGGCTTCATTATCTGTACAAGGGCCAGCCAGTTTACTACTATATAGGAAAGGTGAAATTATTAAAAGCTTTAGTGTAAAATCAGTTCTCTGCCCTACAAGAAAATCTGGCAATGCCAAGCTTCTAGTTTCTGGATCTCTACAAATGTATGTTTTTTCACATTCAACACAAACACTGCGTAACTGTTCAATTCTAATGAATAATTCATAATAAATACAGAATATGTGCAGCAGTGCCTGGCTTGGATGCTTTTGGGACCTGCAAGATAGGACAGGCAAATACAACAGTATTTCACACATTCTAATATTATTTTCTATACAAGGAAAGCAGGTTCATGGTCTGAATTCTGCTCAGTCCTAAATCATATTAAACTGTTGCCTCTCCTTTAAATGCAATGAAGAATATTTTTTTCAGCCTCACTTATGGGGAATACTCAGTTATGGGAAATACATTTCAAACTCTGCTCATATTTTGACTTCAGTTACAGAGGCCACTGGATAACAATGCTGTAGTATAACCAAGCCCTGAGCTGAATAGCTCAGAGAAGCCTGATCTTTCCAGATCTCAGAAGCTAAGCAGGGTCACCCCTGGCTAGAATTTGGATGGGAGACCTCCAAGGAATACCAGGTGATGGCAAACCACCTCTGAAATCTCTTGCCTTGAAAACCCCACTAGGGGTCAATATAAATCAGCTGTGACTTGATGGCACTTTCTACCACCAGTGTAACAAAGAGGAAAATCAAATACCTGCCACCCAATTCACCAGTGCCAAGGGTGCTGCATCTGACCACTGCCAGCCAGCAGCTCCAGCCAGTTAGTTCAAGCCTGTCCACAGCAGAATTGCTTTTGTGATCAGCTGGCACTGGACTTTTAAATTTTTTTGCTAGGACAACACTGCTACACCTCTGCAGTAGACGTTTGCTGTGACTGACTGATGCCATATTCTATTCAAAGTTAAATGAAAAAGTTGCTTAACAATGTGAATTTTAAACTCACTGCTTAGATCACCAATGTACTTCTGTCATGTCTATGATGCCTAGCAAATCTCCACCTTGTCTCCGACACGCAACATGTTATGTCCGCTGACTGCCACTAGGCACCAGCAAGTAACCACCGAGCTTAACTCCCTAGGAATAATAGGGACTAGGCTCCTGGACTTCCCTTTGGGGAACCAATAGAGACTTTGGTGGGAGGTTTAAACCTACCAATAGGATCTAGGGGTGTTCCCAGGTGCTGTATATAGTTGGCCACCCGGCCGGTATTCTGTGTTCTAGTTGTGTACCAGTAAACTATGCTGATCACTCCAACTGTGTCTGTGGTTTCTACATGCGTCTAACCCACTACACAACACAACATGTGCCCCATTCCAAGAGAGGACAGAAAAAAGATTGAATCGGTAACAAATTTGAGTGTTAGGGCTCTTCTTCCAAAAAATGTCACAGACAGTCTCTGCGTGGAAAAAAAAATCAGTTAAACGCAGCATGATATTACAAAGCAATTAAGGAAGATAACACTCTAACATAACAATCTAGCTTAATTAACACTGAATGAACAAATGGAAATGCTGTGATGATATGATTATGAATTCACTTTCAATGTTTGGGTGCCAAAACTACATCAGGAAATAGGATGCAATCTGAAATTTAAAAGGAAAAGGAAAACCAGCTTCACACATTGGAGTGAATGACACACGTCTCAGTAATGTCAATGAGTCATACAAATTTAACAACAACAAAAAAGAAAAGAAAAAGAAACTCAGTCTATGACTCGAATTGGTGAGTGAGATCCGACTAAAACACTTACCTCGCTGTTTCTTTTCCTCACCACAGTCCAAGTGGAACATCAGTTATTATCCTGGTAGCCACAGGCGTTTTATACATTATGAAAAATACACAGTCTAAGAAGCCCTGTGGCCAACCCCTTCAGAATTCAAAGAGTTTTTGTTACATTTCTGTGTTATCCATCTATTGCAAGCAGGCATGTGCACGAGCGTTGACAGAAGCAGTTCATAAAGTAAAATAGTGAACCTTATACAAAGGTAAAGGCAACTTTCCTGCATGTTGTCAAGAACAATTTTCTGGATTGTTGGAAATAATGAAATAAAATCTGATTAAGAGAAGAGGCTTGATTTCTGTGGGGCTTCCTTTTGAAGATTTGCAAATTGCAACTGGTACAAAGCACTGCCCCAAGGGATAACCTCAAATGACTCTGGCATGAAAGATCTGCACTGGTTTCTAGATTCAATTTGAAGTGCTGACTTTGATCTGTAATGGCCTAAATCATCTGTGATCAGAATACCTGAAGGACCATCTCTTCTTTTTTGCCCTGCAGGGCTATAAAGGGTTCCGCCAGTCACCTGAACCAAAGTTCTGCCCTTAAGTCAAGATTTAATTATTAAACGAGATTAGTCTAGATTAAACTAGATTAGTATTAAACTAGATTAGATATTAAACTAGACTGAGTTTGGTTATATTGCTGTGACAGTTTTCCCCCTTGTTCTAATTATGTGCTACTGTTTTTTAAAATATGCTATCATCATACTCTATGTTGCCATTTGCTGCAAATATTATGTTATCCATTTTTAACAAAGAACTCTTTGGGGCAGTTTTGTAATTTGCATAGTGAGATATAAATTAATAAATAAATGAACGAAAATCAGCTTTTATACTTTCAAGTAGAATTACGGTACATATTTTAATGTGGTGAGCAGATGGAATAACATTAAATGTCCACTATGATAGCAATAAAAATGACCGTATTCTGTAAAACAAAAGGCATGATCCAGTATTTACGTCAATTTTGGTGAGACTTAAGCTTCTACTTAGTCCTTTCCCAATGTAAACACAAAATGCGCAAACACTTTGTTAAGATCCTGCTAAATGATTTTCGTATGAAAACAGTATACGGCTGTATTCCATCTGAACACAAGGAAAAGCAGAAGAACATGGCAAAACAGCTCAATTTGGGCGATTTCACACAAAGTCTTGTGCCGGGGTCAATCCTCTGTTTCATCCGTTGCATTTTGTCAATTTCACACCATTTGTCCCGGGGCTGGCTTTTGGTCTGGAGCTTCCCCCATTTACTCCAGATCAGCGTGATCCTTGATTCCCAGGAGTTTCCTGTTGCCCCGCATCAAATCAAACCCGCCCACCTTCCCCCTCTATGTTAACTGCAGGATTTCTTGATCTCCACCCACGTTACTTAACCCTTTCCCAACCCAACCTGCAGAAACATGTGCAACAATTCAAACCCACCCCCAGTTATTTTTCTGTGGTCCCTGTTCCGGTTTATTTTCTCCTGCACCATTGAATGAGGAAGACAACAGTTTCACAAATACAAGAAATTTATTTCAGATGTATCTTCACAAACAATTCACCTTGTTCTGCTAAGCTGCAGTTGGGAGCTGTACATTTACTTGAAGGAGCCTGAAGGCGAACTGTGTACTTTTGCCCTTTAAATCACTGTACTCAAATGCAAAGCAAACCACACAACAGAAGCATAGGAATGTTGCAGGAAGCCACGCCAAGGCTGTAATGGGAAAATGAACCCCCCAGAGCGGATCCGGGGCAGACGGCTACAGTGTGAAATTGACAAAAACGATCTGGGGCAGAAAACTCCAAGGAAAACCAGTGGTAAGTGCCGTGTGAGAAATCGGTTTGTGTTTCTGACAGTATAAAGTAAGAAGCATTTTGAGTATAGGATGCAAGACTTAAGAGACAGCTTTTTATTTTGTCAAATCTATTGAAGAACATCATCACATACCAGAATTTGGGCAAATCCCCCATTTCTCATCATGCTCACACTGACTTCTTGTGGCACACCAGGGATAGCCACCTTCTCTGGAATCTCTGATACACTCATGGTGCCATTTGCTGTTGTACTTAAATGGAAAAACACAAGGCAAGCCAAGGGAATTTCCCAACAGGATATATGTCTCTGTACAAAGTAAAATACTGAGTTTAAAACACTGAAAAGAAAATAGAAAGATTTCTTCTTCCTCAAACCCATTCTAATTTTTGCCCTCACCAACTTCTTCCAGATCTGATTTGGGTTGCAATACTAAGTACATTTACACAGAGGCAAGTAAGCATGATTGATTTCAAAGTTGACGTCTTTGGGACAGGGGTACTCAAATGCCAACAATGCAAACTTTTCTTGATTATCTCTGAGTTGCTTAAACAATTTTTTTGTTTTCAATTATTTTATAGTAACAAAATTACTGCTGTATCATAACATTATTCCATTATAGTTATTTTCCCTACTCAGTTATCGTCCAGTTTTCCTCTGTAGCTCTTGTGCATAACAACATAAGATGGAAAAGATTTATACAGATCTTTTTGCAAGCCAGACATAGGTGTGTGGAGCCATGTCCAGAATTCTGGCTTTCAAGTAGATTCATGTTATGACCCTGGTTGACAGACCGACTTGCAGTAGTCCCTTCATGAGCGCAAATCATTACATGGGAAATAGTCTTGAAAGGCAGTCATTACAGACTAAGATCAGTGAACATTATTACTAGCCTGATACCTGTGCTTCGCTACGGTATTTAAGTTCCATAAATCCAGTTATAATACTGATGATGTGAAATCTGAAATGTGACATTTGTTGTAGGAATTCTAATGGAGAAGACTGTAGTGTAAGAAATGAAGTGAGACATACGTAATTTTTTTTCTCTACTGAAGGTCCTCTCTCTAGACCACATTGGTGGTTCTGCCCTCAGGTGTTAGGATCACCAGGCTGCTTGATGAGCTCACTCTGGAGCAGGCCACATAGAACGGTCCATTTAAGAAGCAGTTGTCTGTTAAGTCAACTCCTGCTACCTTCCACGAAAGTGATGGCCTCTCTACTTGTGTTCCGGGATTGTTTTGCTCATATGGGGACGATGTTGTTCTGAGCACCTCAGGGTGATCTTGCTGGTACTTGGCCTCTGCAGCTCAATGCACTGCAGGAGTACTATGTGCAAATGTCTTTGCTGCATTCCTAAGTTGCCTCCTCCTTGTAGTGTTGGTGTATCTGGCTCGATGTATGCCAGTAGCTTTCTTGGGGGAAGAAAGAGGTGAGAGGTGTGAGGAGGAGTTGGTGTGAGGGAGTGGTGATGTGGTGGACATTTATTCAGGTTCATGAGGGAGGCATGCATCGAAATGGCTCTTAGAAATGTCCTTTACTATCTCCCCATAAACATTCATACCCTGGCTCTGCTCCTACACCTGACAGACACCGGCCTGTCTGGTGTTGGGGGGGATTGTATTTAAAGGCATCAGGGAGGCTGGGCCAGCAGCAGTGCGAAGGCAATCCTGCTGAGCAAACCTCCCCGGTGGCTGTAAGCATCCCACCACCTCCCTTCCTGTCCAGTGTAGGAGGGGGAGGGGGAAGGAGTATTAGAAGCCACTGTGGAGGTGGGGCTGCAGCTGACAGACAACTGCCTGTTAGGTGTAGGAGGTGGGGGGAGTGTGTTGGAAGCCATCAGAGAGGCTGGGCCAGCAGCTTTGCTTCACCTCACAGGTGGTTGTTGGCCACTCCTGATTTCCTCAACTGTCATTTGCTCTCTGCAGAACCCTGTAACTGGTTGTTGTTGTTTTTTTTACCTCAGAACACTGAGCTCTGCAGCTGACCAATCAGAGAGTGGGGGTTGCAGGGATGCAGCTGCCTGGCAACCACACAGGAATCAATGGGGGGAGCACATTTTACCCCTTTTGACCCACTTAGGGGTCGAATTTCTAAAAATCCCTTCTTAGAGAGCACCTATGTCATGGTAAGAACATAAGAGAAGCCAATGTTGAATCAGTCCAACACTCTATCACGCAGTGGCCAAAAATACCAGGTGCCATCAGGAGGTCCAGCAGTGAGGCCACGACACTAGAAGCCCTCCTACTGCTTCCCCCTCAAGCATCAAGAATAGAGTGCATCACCTGCCCCAGACTGAGAGATCCTATCTATACCTTGTGGCTAATAGCCACTGATGGACTTCTGCTCCATATGTTTATCTAATTCCCTCTTGAAACTGTCTATGCTTGTAGCTGCCACCACCTCCTGTGGCAGGGAATTCCATATGTTAACCACTCTTTGGGTGGTAGGAGCGATCTCACTGAATTTGGTGTCTCTAAGTCCAGCGGTTTGGCCTGGGTGTTGATTTTATAGTGAGGGGACTTTCTTTTTTATATATAGATGAGTCCACTCCACACACACAGTATAGAGGCCAATCTACAAAAAGCCCTGCATTGCACTGACTAGTGTCTACTCTTCCCCACATGAAAGTACAAACAAATCCCCGCAAAACCAGGAAACAGATTCTGCTGTCTTCCATCAGATTTCATAATGAGTTGAATCCAGGCAACTTTTCATTCAATCTCATCTAAATCCCTTCCTTACTACAGTCTCCATCCTCAAGGTTTTTATTCATGCTGGCTTGATTATTAGGGTTTCTGGGCTGATAAAACCATAGAGATCTGTGGGATTCCTCAAGTTCTGAGTATTCTGCCAGAACTAACGGTCTGGTTCATACCATGCTGGTTTTACCCTCCCTTTTCCGCCTGCTGCCAAATTTACCAGGAAATGGGCTGCAGCAGCAGGCAACCTGGCAACCTGAATTTATGACCCCCCATTAAAAAATGCTATGTATCTGTGTGTAAAGGGCCGTCAAGTCATAGCTAACTTATGGTGACCCCAGCAAGGGGCTTTCAAGGCAAGCGAGAAGCAGAAGTGGTTTGCCATTGCCTTTCTCCGCATAGTCTCCTTGGTGGTCTCCCTTCCAAGTACCGAACCTGCTTAACTTCCATTACCCTCCCCGCAAAAAGTTATACACCCCCCATTTTTTAAATTGGATACAACTATAAGTTCTAGGCAAATGTAAGATGATCCTCTCTCTTCTTTGATGGGATACCTAGAAAAAAAACACCATAGCCTTGCATTTTAGTAAATACTATTTTGGGGGTTGGGGGGAGCAGTCAAAGGGGACCTCCTCTTCTCTTCTTCCTCAGCAGAAAACCTGGTTGAATCCAACCCACAGTTGAATTAACTAATTCACTGAACAAAGTTTGAGTCCAGTGGCGCCTTTAAGATCAACAAAGTTCTATTCAAAGTGTAAGCTTTCGTGTGCAAAACTCACTTCTTCAGACAAATGGAATAAAATCTCCACAAGGGCTACTTACAAGAAAAAAAGGAGGGAGCTGTTAGGAGGGGCCGCTCAGAGCCAAGATGCATATGCAAAGCTGGAATTGGATCAAGTGGCTGGTAAGATCAATGGATAGCAGTAAATTAGTACGTACATGCAAGAGTTAACAAAAAGATGTGAGAATGAAGTAGAATCCAGCAGTACCCCCAAGACAAACCAAGCTCAACCTGTGTACATGGGAGAACAGAGACTCAGCATGTGCACACTTCTGCACACACTCTAGGGTTGCGGTGCTCATCTCCGTTTCAAAGCCGAAGAGCCAGCACTGTCTGAAGACGTTTCCATGGTCATGTGGCCGGCATGACTAAACACCAAGGCGCACGGAATGCTGTTACCTTCCCACTGAAGTGGTACCTATTTATCTACTTGCAATTTCTTGCTTTCGAACTGCTAGGTTGGCAGTCCTAAGTAATCTTGCCGGAATGCCAGAGTACTTTTGAAGCTCTAGACAATGGCTAGAGAAACAGTGGAAGAAGACTCTTCTTTACTCAAATTCAGTACATGGCAATGGTCATTTTAGAGCCTGCTGTGTAGTGGGAATGGCAACCCTCCAAAAAGTGTTTTTCCATCACCACTGATTCAGTACAGTGCTATCCAGCAACACTATTTTGTATGGTGGTAATAGGCATCTATTAGGAGCTGCGGTGGCTCAAGTGGTTAAGATGCTGAACTGCAGGCTGTGGAAGGTCAGTAGTTCAGCAGTTCAAGACCCGTGAGTGCCGCATGACGAGGTGAGCTCCCGTCTCTAGTTCCAGCTCCTGCCAACCTAGCAGTTCGAAAGCAAGAAATTGCAAGTAGATAAATAGGTACCATTTCGGTGGGAAGGTAACAGCGTTCCGTGCGCCTTGGTGTTTAGTCATGCCAGCCACATGACCACGGAAATGTCTTCGGACAGCGCTGGCTCTTCGGCTTTGAAACGGAGATGAGCACCGCAACCCTAGAGTCGGATTCGATTGCCTTTCGAGCAAGGGAACCTTTACCTTTACTTTAATAGGCCTCTAGTAACTTGGCCCTGTAAGGAAATAGCAGACAAAGCAATGCTCTGTGACAGGTTCACTAAGCACGCTGCTGATACAATTGATCGTATATTATCTGACTTGGATTCTACATTAACAGATATACTGAATGTTCCTGGGGTTCCCAGTTGTGCACAACTGGATAGTTTTCAGTTAGTTCAGACTGAGGATATGTATGTGTACAGAATACTTGGAGATACAATGCCTATGCACCTGTCTTTTGGAATCATACCTGTGCTGGTTGGTAAATCTATTAGATAGCTATCCCAATGTATGGTACAAATTATTAATGCCTCATAAAGGCTTTATACAAAGTGTAACCAGCCTCCTGGGTCCTGAACCTGGGGTGGACTTTCCTGAGAGAGAGACATCCCAGAATGACCTCTGAACCTCCAGAAGCAGTGCCCTCATAAAAAGAGGCTTGGCTTAAACAGTGGCTTTTACTGGGAGGCTAGGAGAACCACATCTTGGCTGGGAAAACTCAGGCCAATTGAAGATTCTCCAGGCTGACTGTACTGTCAAACATCCTCCATGCAAGCAACCCCCCCACCCCGTCAGCTCAGTCCAAGAGGACTAGAATGGGCAGGTCTCTGCTCTCGTCTCAGGCATCTCCTACCGACCAAACGGCTAGACTTTTGCTGTCAGATGTACAGGTAGGCAGGGACAAAGAGCCTCTGGTCTGTGCTATTGTCATGAATGACGAATGTTGCATGTTTCCAGCCCCAACTTCTGTTTCACTTGTATGTCAAGAAATACCTTTGGAATAATCCTGTTATTCTTGTCTCCATATACTTGTCTAAAATATCTGCATTCTGATACCTCTGCCAGACCTATCAAGGTAAACATTAACTCTTCATGTACAAGGAATGGTCACCCATTCAGGTTCATCCTGCTGCTCATTAAGAAACATCACCTGCTCCGGTGGGGAGGGCAGGGTACAAATCAAATAAATAGATCAAATAAAATTGTCTGGCACCAGGGAAACACCAGACCACCCTATTGTTCCACAATGGACAATCTAGCACCTGGCTAGGCCCATCATAGCTATTGTTAACCCAGACTCTGCCCCTCTGGGACCTTTTTGGTCATACATAGACCATGCCCCTCTTGACAACCACATCCCCTGGGATACCTGATTGGTCCAGGTAATCTTTTGTCTTCACCTGGGGCAAGCCCCTCAAGAGCTTCCATTGATCAGCATTGTTCTCTGTCTATATCTGTCCGAGCACATGGCCTCAGATGGTGTGTCACTGCCCTGATGCCAACTGGCAGTCCACCCCCAAACCTATGTTTGGGCCACAATCCCTTCTCCATGGATTCTGCACATCTGGACAGGTTGTAGTACTCTATTTGCTTTCAATTACCTCTACTTTCTTAGTTCTGCATTGGTAGCTCTTTTTGAATGCTTAATGTGCTTGTAATTAGGGAAATTCTTCAATATAACCTATTTAATTTACTCTTAAAACCTGGAGTCTTCCTACTGTGCCAGACCTTAGTATACAATTGGTGTGCAGTCCCTGTACCCCTCTGCTCCTCTGCTGCATAGCTAATTTCCCCAAACAACGAGGCAGATCATCGGAGGTAGCAAAAGTGCTTTTTTGGGAAAAATTTTTTTGGCTATATCAGATCTCAGTAATTTTCAGCCAGTGTCCAATCAGCCTTTTAGAGACAAAATTAATGACAAAGTGGAGGCCACTGAACTTCCAAGTATGTAAGGATGATATAAATTCTCTAGAGATCCTTTTGTATCTGGTCGCTGGCCTAGACATCGCACAGAAACAGCCTTGGTTGTCCTGATGGGTGATCTATCAGTTGATAGGCAGAATCTCTCTCTGATGTTCTCTTTGATCTCCTCATGGAAATATGATGAAGGGAGTAGAGTGGGGATAGCTGTTATGAGGATTTTCTGGCAGATCTTTATTTAAATCACTATCCTTGATCTGAATGAGCTATGTTTTCTCCTTACAGCTAAACATTAGAAGTTCCAGATTCTTTGTCAAGCTTATCCTTTTTCATCACCCTTGACATATATAATCATGGTTTTTTGTAGATATCTATCCATCTTTGCCAATCTTTGACAAAATGTAAAGATAGAGAAAAGATTCTAAAGTATGGACCATTTTCTGGAAATGTAGAAAATGAAGATTTACAGAGAAGTTGATAAAAGGCAGGATCTGCTATAAATTATACACTACAGATAGCCACTATAGAGCCAAATCAATTTCAGCTTTCACATCCCACTGTGAAATATAAGCAGACATTCTCATAGTGTGCTTGCGAAGTATGATAAAGTGGCAATATAGGCCCTGTCAAAGAAAGAGAAGGAATGTGCTCTTCATCACAGCGGGGTATTAGCAAGAAAGATAACCATATATATGAATTCATATTATAAAAGAAAAATGAGAACCAACATGCAAAAGAAAAAAGCAATTTCTCCAGTTTTTCATGACTTTATAGAAATTATTATTGTAATTCAGTGTCCTCTCTAGCTGGCAATTACACATAATTGTGTATTAAGTTGGAAAAGAAAGTCGATTACATAAATCTACATTTATTTGAAATACCTTCATAAAGTAGATAACAAATAAGCAGTGATAGCAAAAAAAATTAAGCATGTATCAATTTCAGCACTGTCTAAAGTAATCCATAGCATACACTAGTGGTTGTGAAATTGTAGGTTGGGACCCAAAAGTGAGTTGCAGTTCCTGCATAGGTGGATTCTGAAGCCAAGAGAAAGATGGGGGAGCTGGGAGAGAAGGCTATGGAAGACTAGCTGGCAAAGTCTGGTTTGCCTCTCCACATGATATGCAAAATGGCCACAAAATATGGCCTGTTGCTCAGTAGTGTTAGATATTTATGAAAAATAAAATATAAACTTGTTCAGTGTTCATTGATGCTAGATTCTTCTTTTTTATGTTGGGGAGGGGAGAAAGTAATGTGGAATTACTTTACATGTGGGTCCTGAAAAGTGTAGTAAATTTAGAAGTGGATCCCACTCCACAAAGTTGGGGAATTACACGTGTAAATTCTTAAATATGATACAGGGGTTGGGGAAAGGGGGGGAAATCAATACCCTTTAGGACAGAAAACTGGAAGTGCAGACGAGGGCTGATAGATTATGACATTCTTTTCTGTCCTGGGAGGACACTTCCTGAAATTGATAATATATGTAGAAAAATTAAGCACTGTAAAACAATAGAACCTTCCGTTAACTCAAGGTTTAATTCCCCTTTAGTAAGAAGACAGAATGAAATATCCAGTAGAGGAGCTGAGGTGAATATTTTGATGTGATGCCATGTGGAGAAAAGAATCCTTCTGAACCAGAGGGACTTACCTGGGCAGCAACTGTCTTCGTGTTATAGAGGAATGGACATATGACCCTACCTCATATTGTAACTCATTATATGGCCATTCTTCATGTAGGAAAACCAAATTTGCCTAATGTTTCCTCTTCCCTTTATTTTGTGGGGTTTTTTTTGCATTTTGTGTGTCCACGTACCCATGCCTGGAAGTCATGGTGACCTCTGGCGAATCCTACTGGGGTATGAAGGATGTTCAGAGAAGTGGCTTGATAGTCTGTCTCTGCCTCCTGGCCCTGGTATTCTTTGGAGGTCTCCCATCCAAATACTTGCCAGGGTCAGTCCTGCTTAGCTTCTGAGATCTGACAAGATCAGACTTGCCTGGGCTATCCAGATCAGGGTGTTTCCTTTTCCCTTTTTGCGGGGAAGAGTGGTGTGAATGGTTCTCCATATGGAGCTTCTACACCACACATTATGTTGTATGCATTGCAGAGGTAGGGGTCATATCCATATGGACATGACCCAGAAGCATGGCCCAGCATGGGGCAATGGGAGAGCAGAATCTCTTTTACCACCTGTTGGGAATCTCCAATTCAAATTTTATCAGTTGCATCTAAAGCTGGTTTAGGTATGTATGGAGGTGCCAATGCATTAGTAGAATCCAATGAGGTGCTTGTGAATTTCCTTGGTATGAGCTTAATAAACATTGCTTCTGTATTCAAGAATTTAATGCCTGGCTTTCTCTCCATCTCCTTCCCTCACCTTTGGGAGAAGTCCTGCTGGGTGGAAGACTGATCACCCTTTCAGCTCATTGGCACTGGATCTGGGTCCCTTTTGCCCTGACAATGGTGACTGACAATCCAGCATTAAGTAATGTTGTATAGCATGGCCAGGACAGGGATCCCCCACTGCATAGAGAGTTTCTTTGGTGGCATTCACATAGTAAATGCCATGTGTTCTGGCCTTAAGCATTGTGGGAAGTGGACCCACAAAACTGCCTACAACATAACCAGAAGAGGACAAAGTAGGACATAGGCTTGTAAATCATTAGGTTTTGGTTGATTGCCTTTGGAGTTCTTCTATAGCTATTAACATTGTTTAAAAAATTGGTGTGACTCATTCAATAAAAGCAATTGTTTATATATCATTTTTCTTACAATAAAAGATTACTTTACATGTCAGTTTTTATTTCAGTTTAATACATAGCATTCACACTTACATAAACTTCCTTTTGTGCTCTAAAACAATGCCCAAGATTCCAGTGAGTAGCAATACATTTACTGACAATGTTTTGCCCTTTATTTAAGGTCCAGCCTTAGGTAAAAAAAAATCTCAATAAAAATAACCAAAAAACTTTTCCAGTGTCTCCAGCACATACATTCATTGTTTTAGTAACGTTATAGTGAAAGTTTGTCTTAAAATATCTTCGTAGTATGAAATATTAGTACCTGGCTAAAACCCATACATTTTTCTTTTAGCTAAATTTAAGTAGATGGGCCTCCTCTTTGGCCAATGTATTATAAAGTGCCACTGAAAGCTGGCACCTGGGATTTTAGTGAAAATAAAGGTTAATTGTTGGATAGTTAATCAGTGAATCATAAAGATGGATCCAGTGATATGTCAGTGGAAAGGAACTGTACTTAACACCGTTCTGCTTGCACAAACAATAGTACTTTGGCTGCAGGGATTCGTAGTGCTTAAACAATTTCTAACAAAACAATATAGATGTGGAGCAATGGAATGTACAACAGATGGCTCCTATGATTTCAATATGGTTTTATCAGAAGAAATTCCTCATGCTGTGTTTTGTGCACGCAGGAAAGTAAATGGGGATACAATTGTTTTCGCTTAGTGCAAGCAGATAAAGAAGAGTAATTTTTAGTGTTTCCAGTAGGACTGTTGCACGTATGGAAATCTTCCATGGTATCCAAACCCAATAAAACCTGCCTTTGTTGAAACTGGTTGCTTTTAGTGGTTGTTTTAGCAGAATTTAATGATACATAAGACACAAACATTCAACCGTGTATCATTTCCTGGCTATCAAGGCCACTGTTCTTTCTGGGTAAAGCTGCATCCGGTTTAATTTTATCTACTACTGCAATTTACACAGCTTTTAATTAACATGTTTCTTGGTAGGCTTTCAGTACAGTATATTACAGTAGTCACACCTTGAGGGTACTGTACCATGAGTGTGGGTATGTGAGCTGAATTGAAGACAGAAGCAAACTTTCGTGTCAAATTCAATTTTTTTTAAATCGTAAAAAAAGTGTATCTGTCATAGTGAACTGTTGCCCAATTTGTGAGTTTTCAGAGCAAGCACAAACTATTGTTTGTGATTTTGGATTAAATGTTGTTAACTTAATTTATACCTCGCTGTTCTCTCTAATGGAGACCCAAAAAGCAGCTTACATCATTCTCCTCTCCTCTGTTTTTCCTCACAACAACCCTGTGAGGTAGGTTAGGCTGAGAGTGTGTGACTGGCCCAAAGTCACCCAGCAAGCTTCCATGGCAGAGTGGGGATTTGAACCCTTGTCTCTCTGATCCTAGCATGATACACTAACCACTACACCACACTGGCAAGTTAAGCTTCATTGCAAACCAGAAAGTAACTAGACTGCAGCATTTGAGAGGAGGAGGAAGAATTCTTTCCAGGTTTGTTCTTGCAGTTGCCAAACTCTTCAATCCCCACCCCACCCCATGAAACAACTGAAAATTGGCTCTCCATCTCAGATGATGTCCTGGCTCCAATAGCCTTCCAATCAGGCACTCTTTGAGCCAGGACTATAGTACCATTCACAGTATGTTAACCAACTTTCGTATAAAAGAATCAGTTTAATATTTCAATATTTCTGAAACTAACTTTCCACCCTGAATTGGTAGTTCAGAACTGAACTGCCCGGAGTGCTAGTAAAGATCTGTGGCAGATCCTGTTTGCTTTTCTTTGTGCTTGTACGTTACGTTTTTAAATGTTGTTGTCGAGCCTCTGTACAGTGGGTTTGTTCCCTAGAAAAGGCAAAAAACAACATTCAACAGATTATTTTGTTGTTGTTTTATTAGTGCATTGAAATGATTTTATCATGCTGATTATATTTTACCTGTTTTAATGCTGTAAATTGCCTGGAGCCCACTTGCTGGGTTTGGCAATTCAGAAATCTAATTAACAACAACCATTTTTTATTCTGATTCTGTGGCACGCATATCCCAGCAGTTTTCAGTACAACATGCAACGCTTGTTATGTTTTGTGACCTAATTTATCCATAACATGCTGACTAAATGTTCAGTCATTGTTTCCATAGATCACAGTAAACTGTCTAAAGCAGTGGTTTCTTTTTCAGACCTCGGATCCAAAGCATGTGGCAGGCAGTCACGTGGCATTAGAGTCATATGGCATAAAAAGAGTTATAACTGCACAGTGTCAAAGCCAGGATTATAGGGACTGTGGGCAGCAAATAAAAAATACCAGGAGTAGAAATACAATTCAAAGACCACGAGGAATATTGTAGCAAGGTACAAGCCAAGAGTCAGAGATATGGAAAAATCTTCCTAAATCACTGTTTGACATTGCCTTGCCATTCTGCTTAGGGGTAATAATTTAGGGTTGAGAAATTCCTGGAGATTTGCGGGTGGAGCCTGGTGAAAGTGTGGTTTAGGGAGGGGAGGGGTATCCGCAGGATATACTGCCTTAATGTCCATCCTCCAAGGGAACCATTTTCTCTAGGGGAATTGATCTCTCTTGTCTGGAGATCAATTGTAATTCCTGGATATCTCCAGGTCCCACATGGAGGCTGGCAACCCTAGTTTTGCTGCTCCCATCAACATATGTGCAAAAGAGAAATGGCACACTTTTTATGAGTGCACATTAGTTGCAGGTCCTTCCAAAAGTTAGCAAAAAAATGGAGGCTCTATAGGAACTGTGGCCCAGCTGACCTACCGGTTGAAGACCAGTGGTCTAAAGGACTCTCTAAGAAATAATTAGACAAGTGCATCCTTAAAAACAGAAGCACTGTACAAGACAGACTAGTACAAACCCCGCACCATATTACAGAAAACATCTATGCAAAGATTCTCCACCATAATAATGTGAGGAAAGCTGTAATTTAACTATTCATGTACTGCTGCATGTGAATAAATTCTTTTTATTTGATGAGCCATTCTAGACCATAAAATGGTGAGATTTGAAGCTACTTGCAATGTAAGCATAAATATACAGATTTAGTGAAAATAACAATGAAAAAGCAAACAACTAAAACAGATAGTTATTTCCTTAGAAATAAATTTAGGTCGTGGATGAGTCACTATAGTCCTGTTGACAATTGCAATGCTGGTAACATGCACACTATAAGCTAGGCTTTTGGGAAGCATGTGGAAGGACTGAAAAAATACAATGAAGAATATACATAAAAGTAATAAGTGTATAGTATGACACGGAGATGAGTTTTTGTGAATACACACTAATATGCTGCCTGCATGCTCTACAAAGCTGTGATTGGCCAGTGGATGCCCCATGCATGTTCCCATCTTATCTGAAAGCATATAGTGATATAGTGTACATTGCAGCAAGCAAGCCTGCTATGTGAAATGTGAGTAAGCCTTTAGTATTTGGCCCCTGTTTTTGTGACTTCAGGGACCAGTGACTGGTTCTAAATGAACAAGATCAGCTAATCTATATCCATCCATTTGATCAAGATGATAACTCTACAGCTCTAGCCTGGGCCTAATAAGTCAGTTTGTTTGATTAAAGAAGAAAGCAAGGTTTTGGTATGCTGGTACCTAGTAAGCCACAGGCATAACTTATAGGAAATGCAAATGTGACCAGAAAAGACTAGGGATGGGCACAAACCAGCTCACAAACTAAAGTTTGTGATGAATTTTGGCTGGTTCATGGTTTCCAGTCTTGGAATCACTAATAGGTTCCCTGTGTGTTTGATGTTCGTAGCTTGCACTTTTGAACCTGCATCTGACATTTCCCCCCAAAGCACTTTCATTGGGGCATCTTCTTTGGGGGGGCATAACTCAGACCCTCTAAGTTCAATATGCACATAACTTGGAAGACATGTGGAGGAGCATCAGGGGGAGGTACACTGTGAGTTTAATGTCTCTAGCTTGCACAGGGTCTGTTTTATACACACCTGAACCTAGCCCTGCCATTTCCCCAGAAAGCACTTTCCTGGGGGCACCTTATTTGGGGGGCTGTAACTTGGACCGCATAAATCCAATCCACACCAAATTTGGAGGGCAGGTAGAGGAGAGTCAGCCAGAAATCCCTGCAAGTTTGGTGTCTCTAGCACACTAACAGGGTTGTTCTACTGCATCACAAATCTCAAAAACTGAACTGGTTTGTTTGGCTGCTATAAATTCATGATGGTTCATGGTTCGTGAACTGGGCATGCCATGAACCACAAACTGAACCTCATTTTCCCGGTTCATGCCCATTCCTAGAAAATTGATGTGATCTCATCAACTGATGTGAGTGTTGCACCCAAGTCTGTATCTGGCATGTTTACTGATTGACTCTTAACAGATTTTTTTCTCTATAAACTATACGAAGTAAAGTAAGCATTGTTTCCACCTATATAATGTAAGAAAAAAAATCCTTTGGGGTAAGCATAGAATGCCTATTGACTATCCAATAGGGTCACATTAAAGTTAGGTTAAGGCATCCTGTCCCTTTAACAGTGTGCAAATCGGCAGCTGAAACTCTTCATGGTGTGGAGGTAAATAACATTCCACTAAGCCTCTATTAAAGGGACAGGACATTTTCTCCAGGCTGTTGGCAATCCTAAATTAGAGTCCTCATCAGCAGAAATGTTATGCATCTTAAACAATCCACATCCATGGGCCTAGTTCCCATTAAGGCAGTAAGCCTATGTCTGTAGCTGAATGACTATATAGGTAGAGGCTTATATAACTGAATGTTCTTCTCTCTGAAATGAGAAAATCAGTATATATAAAGTCAGATTTCAGGGAGAAAGCTAGGCTAGGATCTTTGTCCTTGAATGTAGTTTTCTAAATAAAGGACTTTAATGTGAGTTTCCTCCTGTTGCCTGAAATGATATGAATTTAGGCTTCCGCAGATTTTGCACCTCAGGGAAAAAGAAGTGCTGTAATATATCTCAATGGAGCCCACGCAAGTCAATTGGCATTCCTGGCTCCCATTATCTCCATTGGGCCTTCAAGCCTCTCCCACGATCTCCATTGGGCCTTCAAGCCTCTCCCATTACTTCCAATGGGCAATCCTGTCATTCCTTTTAATATATCCTCCCAACGGAACCCATTGCCATTGTGGCAATGCTAGCCACAACGTGGCAATGTTCTGATGTGAAGCATGGACTAACACTCCAAGGGGGGGAGGTGTTGCAAGCCCAGCAAAACCAGTGCAATGTACTAGTGCTCAGCAGAACCCAGTGCCACTGTGGCAATGCAAGCAAAAGGAAGACTAGTGTCAAACCAGAGAATCCCTGCAGTTACAATGTGCAGAAGCCAGTGCCACTGACATTGCAAGCGTCAAAGGACAGCTTTCAAAGCACAGTCACAACAAATCCAAGCAAGGGGGGATTTTGCAAGTTCTGTGCAAGACAATGGGAAGGGACAGGGCTATATTTGGGCAGGAATGCGCAGGAATGGAGCTCTAGCTGGCTTCCAAGTTGGCCACGCCTACAGCCTCCCCCCCACTTGGTTTCCCCAGGTGTCTCACAAGCTGCAGGGCGCCTGGGGAAGCCAAGCCAATTCAGGGAGGGGTGGCAGTTTAAACTGCCTCCCCTCCTTGGGTTCCCCTAGGGAAGCCAATCCAGAAACTGCCTTCCTTCCCTTGGGTTCCCCATGCGCCCCGCAAGCTGCGGGGCGCCTGGGGAAGTCAATTATTGGGGGGAGCTGCATGGTCAGGGGTGTGGCCTAATATGCTAATGAGTTTCTACTGTTGGGTGTGACCTATTATGCTAATGAGTTCCTGCTGGGCATTTTCTCCAAAAAAGCCCTGGGAAGGGAACACAGGAAGGGGGCAAAGGGGAGGGGGAATCTCTTGAAATGGACTAGTTTGAAACTGACAAGGGTTTTTAAGGCTGGAGAATTCTGATCCCTCTGTTGCTTTGAAGTTTGATAAACATTTTGATTGAGTAGTCATAGTCTGTCTGGAAATTAATCCATTCACGAGTCCACATGAACCTCCACAAACAGCTTGAAAGTCTGTGGAAAGTTCATGCCAGTTGACCTGTCACAAACTTCACTTTATGAACTTTAGTCTGTGAGCTGGTTCGTGCCCATCCCTGTTAATGAGAAACTCTTAATCACAAATATAAATATATATTATACATATCCAATGGATTTGGGAGGAAACTCTGAAGTGCCCTCAGGTATTCCTAATTTTCTTTTCCATTAAATGATGGACATCAGGCAGTGGCTGTTCTTTCCCATACATTAGAGTCACAATACTACCACACTGGATTATTGCTTAGGAAGTCAGTTGCTTACCACAAGAACATGTAGCTATTTTCCAGAATACAAAATCTAAGCTAAATATGTGGTAGTCATGTGTTTTCAACTGAATATAAAAGAACACAAAATTTTACATACCGTTTGCCATCTGGCCTTTGATCTCTCTGCTTCAAACTTAGCAACTTCCTTGCGATCTTGAAATGAAATGAACAATTTCCATATGCAAAGCAAGACAACCCCAATGAGAAAGATTGCAATAGAAACACCCAACATAATCATTGGAATGTTTGGAGGTTGTGGACAATCTGTGGAAAGAAAGGAAAAGCTGTGATAGTAGATCCCAAATGTGAGTCCAAGTTCAAAATGAACAACAGAATTTTTTCAGGGCAGACCAGAAGTTCATTTATAGAAACACACTTTGATCTAGATTCCTGTGCCTTGCATGCTGTGTCCCCAGGATTATCGTGCATGCTGACTGCCCCATTAATTTCAGTGGAGAGGAATGTTCTGCAAGCATGCCCAATGGGGAAGCCCTTCAAGGGGCCCACAGTAAATCATCAGTGCAGTGCAGCCAGTGACACAACCCACTGAAACTGAGCACACATGTCTGAAATGAATATATACTAACTTCTGTCTCCCCTTCCTTTCCTCCCTTTCTTGTCTCCCTTATGTCAAATTGTAGATAGTAAGTACCACAGGAAAACAACCTATATTCTTGTATTATATTAAGTACCATACACATTGATGGTAGCATATTTGTAATGTGTGGCAATAAATAAGCTTGGCATCATCTGCATTTCTTCTCCAAATTGCTTTCAATCCAGTGCATTTTCTGTCTACTGCATTTCATCCCATTGGTCCTCCAAGGAGTTTAGGGCAACACACGTACTTCTCTCTGTACTATTTATCTTCAGAACAAAACTGTGACTAGGCTCCCAAAGAGTGATCGGCCAAGGTCACCCAGCAACTAGGGCTAGCCTGTCCATTAGGTGCATCCAGGCAAGGTGGAGGGGTACCCAAACTAGCCCTTTTTCCTGTCCAGGCTCCCATGTCAGGGTGTGCCATAGCAAACAGAAACCTTGGATGATAACCCCAGCCCCAGCCGGCAGTGAGACTGCTCCTTCTCTCTCTCTCTCCCTCCCTGCATCGGGGGAGGTAGGCTTTCTTTGTCCTTCCCACCCACCTCTGCTGCAGGAGAAAGGGCAGGGGTGAGCATTTTTGCCTCCCAGTCAGTTCAGTTTGGGAGGCAAAGCACCGTAGCAAAACACAACCCTGGCCTCAGTGGGGACAGAGGAGGATCTGCAGCAACTTCCCCATGTCCACAAGAAGGGTGGGAAATTAATTTGCTTTGGGCACCATAGATCCTTGGGCTGACTTTGATGGAGGAGTTCAAGCCCAGGTTTCTGGATCCTAGTCTGACATACTAACCACTACCCCACATTGGCTTGGATCACTCCTAGAATTTCTATATGCACTAAAAGGGGGGAGGGGTGTAAGGAAGAGACTGGCTTGTGTGTAAAACAGCAACACTGAAGAACTGAATGAGAGCAGGAGGGGGAGGATCGACCTTGCAAGTCATTGCAGGAACGGCCCGGTTTTTAGCTTTGCAAGAACTGCACAGCAGAGATATCTTAATTAACTGGACTGGATAGAGGGAGGGGTAGCGTCTTAACAGGTCCTTTCTAGTAAAAAAGTCAAAAGGGGCATGGGGGGAAGGAAGAGCACATCTTTTGGGCAGGGTTTTTTCCTACCTTTTGGAGTTTGAGTAAGTTTCAGCTGATTTTAATGACTATTTGTATTTTGGCAACCATTGAAGGGCATTGACTTTTCCTTTGTTTATCTAATTATTGTTAATCAATGTTGCCTTGCCTTTTCTTTGATAATAAAAGTACTTTTGCTTGATTTACTGGAGTGCAGAGCCTGAAGCCGAGTATCCTGGCAAAGGACCCAAAGCCTGCATCGTACAGGGGGGTTTGCTGATTTTTCCATCCTGTGATAGCCCAATATCCCTCCCACCAAATTCTGCTCCTAGGGGATGAGAGGAATCGGAGGTCTTCCACAGTAGAAGAAAATAGGTGAAAATCCTACCCTGCATCTGTGGAAATTCCAGGCCTGAGGCAAGCTGTTGACTCTTGTTCATGAAGGGCTACAAAGAACAACTATTTCAGGAGTGTTTTGCCTCTAAAATTTAAGCTCGCACAACGTGGAACACGTCAACCTCACTGTTTCATGTTGGTAGTGTATATAAGAGGTGATTTACCAAGGCCAAACAACCTACCTTTCTGCGTTATGCTGTGAATGGTTGTTTTTCCTTGTTCATCATCTTCCATTACAAATGTGATAACACATTCATTCTCCCCTTGTAACAAACACTGGACAGATTTATCTTCCATGCTATCTGTGAAGGAGGAAGAAACCCATCCTGCAGGTCAAGCTCAATTCATCAAGCAGTAACCATGAAGATGAAAGGATTTATAACACCAGGCCTGTGTTCAACAGACAGTAAAAGGCGGGGGAGGGGGGAAGCTAAAATACCTAAAAGAATTTAATACAATACTTCTATCCCTAAAAGGTTTCGCCTCAGGGTTTTGTTTTGTTTTGTTAGGCTTTGCACTTAAGTTTCAGATGAGAAGGTCCAGGTGTTGTCAATCTATGTTGACCATCAAGAGTACCCATCAAGTCTGCAGTAATTTGAAATTCAATGAATTAGAAATACTTCCAAAAGAGTTGTCATTGCTGTCTAAGGAATATAATAGCCGTGATTATAGTACAAAGTAAACTATATGTTCTCTTTTTCTTTTTGGTACTGGTAGAATGTCTAGACTGTGTTTTAGTGTTGCACATTCCCACATCAAATGGATACTGATCCCTTTCAAAAGATCTGCCACTTATTGAGTCCAAAATGCTGTTATAAAGGGCAATGCAACCAGGATTCTCATAATTAAATATACTTTTGGAATTAAAATGAGAACTGTTAGATAATCATAATGCTATTTGGCAAATTGTAGATAAAAAGGAACAAAGATGACAGACTTCTCAGTTTTACTTTCTTTACTGAATTGAATGTAGTTCTGCAAAGAAAACTTTTCACCTAAGCTTTCCCAGATAGAGAATCTTTGATGTTTATTCAAGAGGCCCTGGAAGGGGAGGAGTATACGTGAGGGAACTGTGATAGACTACAAAAAGGAAATGAGAAGGATGGAATCTGAAACTGCTGGCTTTAATGCCAGGAATAGCAGAGCCACAATGTCTTGTCTGAGGCTTCGGTCCACAAACTCCTTTTGAGATAGCAACCATCACTGAAGTTCCCGTGAAATCTATAGCTAAACTAGAGAAAATATCGTATTCAGCGGGAAATAGTTTGTTACCTGAAACCTTTTACAGACTTCTTCCCTTCTGAAAATATGGTGTCTCATAAAATTTAGTGTTCTAATATCTTCTAATAAAGTTTTTGATTGAGCATTAGTTCAGATATAATTTTAACAGTTTATTTTTCAGAGTTTGCATCAGTGAAGTTTTGGAGCAGTGAACAGAAGTCAAATGGACTATAGAAAATGAATTTTTTACTGGAGGAAAGGACCCTATTTCCTAATTAGTTCTTTCTCTATATGTATGTACTTGAGAGAAAATGTAGAGTGCAAACTTTGGGGGGGAAGTTGGGTTGGTTCCAGTAGTTCCCTTCCCCTGTGTGAAATTGTCTATTAAAGAAAGAACTACTTTGATCTCCAGTAGAAGACTCCTTGCTTAGCAGAAGGGATCCATTGTAACTAATACCACAAGGAATATTCAGCTGGAGGAGAAGTTCTTCCTTTAACACAATCTTCAATAGCAGATTAATCACAGGAAACCATTGGATCCAACTCATTATTTGTCATCATCATCATCAGTCAGTCAGTCATCACTCTATAAAATATTTGATGTAACTTGCATAAAATATAAAATACTTGAAAACCATGAAGTAAGATTTTAAAAATTAAAAAAATAAACAGGTCAGCAAATAGCAGAGGTAATAGAAGTAACAATATAATATTTGACAATATAATAGAAGTGTTTTCTAATGCTTGGAAAAGAAAAGTAAGGATGTTATTTATGTTTGAGTGTTAATATGGAATTTTGATGGTTTTAATTGGTTTTATAATGTAATTGGTTTTATAAATGTATTGAATTTTTGTTGTGAACCACCCTGAGCCCTGCATTAGCGGGGAAGAGTGATCAAGAAATCAAACTAAATCAATCAATCAATATCTTGATGGCTGTTTCTGGCAGAGTATGCCACAAAGCGGGTATTACTCATAGAACAAATCTTGACTGTCATCCTTATTAATCTTGTCTCTAAGAAGTAAATTAAAAGTCCTTAGGTAAAGGTAAAGGTTCCCTTGCTCGAAAGCCAGTCGAATCTGACTCTAGGGTTGCGGTGCTCATCTCTGTTTCAAAGCCGAAGAGCCAGTGCTGTCCGAAGACGTTTCCGTGGTCATGTGGCCGGCATGACTAAACACCAAGGTGCACAGAACGCTGTTACCTTCCCACTGAAGTGGTACCTATTTATCTACTTGCAATTTCTTGCTTTCAAACTGCTAGGTTGGCAGGAGCTGGAACTAGAGACGGGAGCTCATTCCGTCATGCGGCAGTCTCGGATCTCGAACTGCTGAACTACTGACCTTCCACAGCCTGCAGTTCAGTGTCTTAACAACTTGAGCCACCGTAGCTCCTCATTTTCCTTAGCTCCCAGGAAATTAGGAAGAAGGTAGAAGGCATCAGTGCTCCCTCTAAGCTGTGGGGTCTTGTGAGCAAAAATTCTACTTTTTGAACTACTGGCATTAACGTTGTGAGTGAGCAATTAGGCTACTACCTAAATTAGTTTGCTCTGGAGCCATCCTTCCTGAGCTAAGACAAAAATGTGTGAGCCAGAGGCTAAAAAACTGTTAGCTAGCTCACGCTAACTCAGCTTAGAGGGAACACTGAAGGCAACTAAAGGACAGTAAACTAGATTTGTAAGCAAATCTGAAACCAGTTAAATAAACCTTAATTGGTGTAATGGTCTCTTTGTAACATTTTAAATTTTGAAGCGAGCAACTGTCTCTGTTTACCAGCCTGTGAGCATGGAATGGCCTGAAGACCCTTGCACCTATTAAGGAACACTGTGACCTAGGGTTTTTCAGCCCCCAGGTGTGGCCTGGAGATCTCCCACTTTTATAACAGAGATCAGCTCCCCTGGAGAAAGCGGCTGCTTTAAAGGGTGGACTCCATGGCATTATACCATGTTGAGGTCCCTCCCCTCCCCAAACTTCACCCTCTCCTGGATCTACCTGCAAAGTCTCCAGGTATTTTCCAACCCAGACTTGGCAACGCTACTGTGGCTAGAATAGAGAAGGTGATAGAAAGTCCTGAGGAATTAGAATGTGTTCTTTTCCCCAGTCCAATGGCCAGAATATCCATTAACATAACCAAAGGGACTCTGGCTGATCCAGAATTTCTACTTATGCTTCTAAGCAGGCCACATTGTTCTTAAAATGTGGGAATATGCCAAAGTAGTAGGACTGCCAGGAGACCTCTAGCAAAAATATGTCCAGGTGTTCTATACAGGCACACTCCAACAAAAATGGGGTGTAACAGAGAGGATGAGCCTTTTCTCATGGTGTTTCAAAGTTCTGTGTCCAATGCACAAAGTAAGAGGTGGTAAAGCTACTAAATGAGTACTCTTTTTATGGCATGGAATAAAAGAAACAGATCCAGAGGCTTAATTTCTACTTGTTGGGCAGCAGTTAGAGACAGGAACAGGGCCAGTAAAAATTGGCTGCCCTACTTCTGAGTTGTAGCTTAATTGTTTTGTAGCTAGATTTTAGCACTACCACTCAGGATAGTTATGGATTTCAGATTTCTTTTTTTAATGAAGCCCTGAAACATTTATCTGTCTCTCTTAATATCTGATCAGATTGCTGAGCATTCATTTGGCTTCACACACCAGACTTGTTCTCTGTTTAGTAAGCTAGTTAGAATACTGCAGGTGTGTCCCATGTACAATCCAAAGACTCAATTAAAAGCCTGCATTTGCATTATTCATATTATAACATTTTGAGTTACTTTAGTTTGCTTCATATTGGTGCTGAAATTGATACACAAATACGAGAATACATGTTAAAAATATAAAATGAAATCTATTAAAACAGTGAAAAGCACAAGCCGCAGCAAGGGAACTATACCCTCCTCCCACATCCCACAGAAAGTCCCTATTATCACAGCCAGAGCAGTATAAATAAATAAATGTACCGACCTTCTTTGCTACTGATGGTCACATCAAGCAGTTTACATTTTTCAGTGCATTCTTCCTGTGACTGGTCATTAGTAGCTAAATAACATTCTACACAGCTCCTGTGAAAAATGATTCAACAGCTCATCAATCTCAGTTATGAGGCCGCAGGAACAAAGAGAGAATAAATATGCAGTCTTCATCTTTAAGGAGAACCTTACAAAAGATCTTTTTTTGGGGAGGGGGGGTCAAGGAACAGTTATTTTACATGAACTGCATTTTAAAAGCAGAATAAGTGTTTTGTGGTCCAGATGTTCTGTGCTCTTTCAGTCTCTCCAAGCTCCCATTAGATATAAAATGAACTCATGGCAACATCATTCATGAATGTGGTTATATGAACATAACACCTGGTTTTTAATTTGTGTTATATTTTTGTGTTATTGACAGATTTATACAGAAGTCTTTAACAAAGCAGAAGACAGCTACAGTGGAATGTATTTCTTCCAAATGTCAGCGCACCCACAGAGAGCTATCATAAGCTGACCTACTCCATTTCTTAGTAAGTTCTACTCAATGGAGCTTACTCCCAGGAAAGTGTTTTTGGGATTACATTGATAACCTTTCCCCCTTTTATGCCTATTTGAGTCCCACTGAAATGGAAGGGGGTTATTGGCACCTAATTCTCCTTATGGATCATAGCTTCTGACTTACTTAGCATCAAAGTAAGGAGACCTAATTTACCCAAGTGTAACATCAATGGAATAATGCCATTGTGTTTTTCAGGTGGATTGTATGGTTCTTTTAACAGATCTCGCTAAGATATTACATATGTCAGAATTTAAAACCACACATGTCAGTTAAAATAAAATGGGATTAAGTGACTTTGAAACAGCATAATTTAATTCACCAAATGACTAAGAGATAAAAAACACACAAAAACTATGGATTGTTCTAATGCCCACATAAGTTAGTAGAAAGGTTCTGAATGATTCATCTGGGACAGGAGCCAGCCCTGGCTTCCTAGTGAAGGAAAATAATCAATGACATTAATGTAAGAAAGTTGTTTTCATACCGTGTACCAGAAAAAAAATGACTAATATTACAATAACTTGTGTGGAACTTCAAATTCAAGTAGAGTTCAAACAGTTCAACTTCATCCTATGAGTAACTATTCCAGCAAACATGTTTCATACAAGGCACAATGACTCCTTGGCTCACAAAGCATCATTATTTGAGTCATTGCCTTATTATTACAGTCCAGATCATGGCACTGCAGGTAGTTGCTGACATAAAGCAACTTTGCAGATCAAGTGCTCACGTCAAAGTATTAAGCGGAAAGGCAGGGCTGATTCCTCTTGAAGGAATAGCCAGCATCAGAGACTCAGCTATTGCTGCACTATGGCTTCAATCCTAAGAACACTTTCCTGGAAGTAAGCCCCATTAAATGAAAAGGGACTTTCTACTCAGTAGACCTGCTAAAACCACTTCCTATAGCAATAATTCACAACTTGTTTCCCTGTCCAGAGAAGAAAATACAATTGTGAATGACTGCTTATAGCACTGTGATAGTGCAATTGCCAGCAATATGTGGAGACAACCTTAATTTGTATGGAGGTTGGCCATACAGCACTACAACAGTAACTTTTGACCTAAATAGGCATGTTGCTGTCAGTACCTTGGTTGCTTGGGTAGAGATACCAAGCAAAATGGTCTTGTGTGCTGCTGTGGATACAGTGGTCAAGGCTGCCTGTCCTATTATACAACATAATCATGCAAAATGCAATCATGCTATAGTATTCACGTTTTATAGTCTTTTTAGCATACACATATGTGCTGCTTCTTTCTTGCTTCTTACTGCACTGCTATAGTAAACCATAATCCATTTTCAATGTTACTATTTATATAACTAAAAAGTGTTATAAACCTAATTTGGAATGAACTCTTCAGTTTTTTTCTGAGCAATTGTCTTCATAGTAACCCTGCTGCATCAAATGTTAAATATGGAGAGGAATGCAATGGATAATCTAGCCAAGTAAAAAAGTTATCAACCCATAATGTTCCATTTAACAAAGGAGAAAGTGAGGCACACATATGGAACCCATAGCAGAAATTTATCAACTATATAGATCAATGTGTGGAGTATTTATGGGTAAAGATACCATCTGCATAGAAAATATAGGGGGGGAATATTCTTCAGGTATGATGGGAAGAAGAGGAAGAGATTGGATTTATACCCCACCCTTCACTTGGAGTCTCAGAGTGGCTTACAAACTCCTTTCTCTTCCCCTCCCAACAACAGACACCCTGTGAGGTAGGTGGGGCTGAGAGAGCTCTTGACAGAAACTGCCCTTTCAAGGACAGCTCTGACAGAACTATGGCTTGCCCAGCTGCAAGTGGTGGAGTGGGGAATCAAACCTGGTTCTCCCAGATTAGAGTCCATGCACTTAACCACTACACCAAACTCAGCTTCCCTAAGTCTTTAAACATGAGACAAACAAAATATGCATGTATACCTTACCTTTTGGAACTACAAGGATCTACATAGGTAGTATATTTTTCACACGTGCTGCCTGAAATTCCAGGATTTGAGCACACACATTTCCCACAAACGCATTTGCCTCTCCCATTGCAGATGATGCCATCATCAGAAATACATGCTTCGGTGTCAGTAGTACAGTTGCAGTATTCACCTGTCCAGCCACTGTGGCAGATACATTCACTGCAGTCACAGTCTCCATTGCCTGATGAAAACCATGGAAGTTATACAGTATTTCTATCCTAGTCCATTCCCTCTCTCATACACCATACTTCCAGACTGTTCTACTGTTACCTTCACCTCTGCAAACAATTATAAAGTTACTTGTCCAAGAAGTTACATTATTTGACAAAGTCCAAACAGGAACAGTGTCATACATCAAGATCACAAAAGTAATAAACTGGATTTTGAGTCTGACAAAACTCTTCCTTAGGCTCAATGTTAAACAAAACAACAAAGTGAAAAGGGAAGTAGGGCTGCCTTGCCAGCTCCAACTTGGGGAACTCTTGGAGATTTGAGGGCAGGGATTAGGGAGGGATTTGTGGCATATATCAAACTGATCTCTGTAGTCTGGCAATCAGCTGTAATGCCGGGGGAACTTGAGACCCTAACTGGAGATTGGCGACCCTAAAGGAGAGGCTAAAAAGATAGGGTTGATAGAAGTATGATAGATGTCTCATATGTTACATTCTTAAGAAGGGCCTGTAAGACAGTGCTCTTCCACCGGGCTTTTATTGGAGGCAGCAGGAGTCCCCCCCCTTCTGATTGGCCTCTCATCAATGTCCTGAACTTGAACAAGCATCTGGGAACTATACCATTGTTTTTAGTTACAGAGTTATTAATTAGATTTTGCATGGCATTTTATGATTGGATGATTATTTTATTGTTTAATCTTATTTTAAATTGGTTTTAACTGTCATTGTATATTGTGCTAACATTGATGGAATCCACCCTGAGCCTGCTTGCTGGGAGGGTGGGATACAAGTTAAACCAAATAAAATAAAAGGTGAATAATATATTTGAAGAATTACTGATTTATATGTTTTGAAATGTAGAGAAGCCATTGTGTCATTGTCACTCTGTGCCTTGGAGCAACATGTGATCTTTGACACTGGGTACCCGTGCTTCCGGAATCACCATGTTAAGAACCACATTATGAACGGAACAGCACCAGTTTGCATCAGTTGGGATTTCAGTTTGTTTGTTTGTTTTTAAATGGTTTTTATCTGAAAACCACTTGAACATAATTCTTTCTAAAATTTCAATATAAATCCTTTTATAAAAAAGTACCGAAGCATTTAAAAACAACATGGAAAAACATGACCTCCACTGCATCGCATAGAATTTACTATGACTAATTTATGGAGTCTCTCCAATACTATTTGGGAGAATGGGTCTTTGTGAGGCTCACAAGCTGCTCTACTGCAGGGAGTCCATGGGACTTGGGAATGTGGTCTATGCCAGGGGAAAGAGGTCAAGAGATGGCTCAGATGAACTCTCTAATTAATACCAGGCAGTAGGGGTTGTGGTTTGTATCCCACCACGCTGTTCAGCAAAGCTTGGAAGCCTGCCTCCAGCCTTATGGAAACTTACTCTAGCAGAAGTGGGTCTTCCACTGGAGGAAAACTACTTCCATCAGAGAACGAATTCAGAATTTTTGAGTGTAGAGGTAGGATATAAGCCTACATCTTCCCTGGCAGTGTGATGCAATGGTCCAAAGGCTTGCTTGGGTGATACTTATAAGGACAGTGAGGCACTACTTCAGGATGATGTAGAAGAGGCACATAAAGCTAGAGCTGCCTTTTAGAAGCAGGAAGAGAGGGAGACTTTGAAAAGAGGGTCTCCTGACCTGCCTGACAGTAAGGAAGCACTGTGTCTGTCAATCCCTTTACCTTCTTCTGATGCCTGGGGAGGAGCTCATCACTCCTAATCCAGGCAACCTATATTTTGAACTGATATTATGAGATGCTTTTACATTAAAAAGCTACCGACCTACCTCCACAAATCAGTCCTCTAAATCTCACACAAGAGAAGTTGTCACATTCACAGTATGGCCCATAAATACGTCCATATGCTGATAGATGGCAAACGCACTGTCCACAATAGCAGTCACCTCTGCCACTGCAAGAGCTCTGCTCTGGAGAACTTCTACAGGAATCTGAATTTGGTGAGTCATTTTCACCACATGTGCATTGAGGACCCATGTAACCAGGGTTGCAAGCACACACTCCACACTCCAGAGAGCCACTCCCATTGCACATGGAACTGTTGGCCTCAGCTTCCTTCTGACAATTACAGCTGCATTCTGGCTGGATTTCAATTTCCAAAGCTTCACTCAGACCCACGGGCCTGATTATGATGTTCCTTCTACTTTTCTCACAAGCAGGGAGACTTAATGTCACATTGAAAGTCACCTAAGAGGAAAAAATTGGCAATATATGTATTTAATATTTTTTTTACTTTTAGCACACAAGATGCAGACAAGTCAGAGTAAACATTTAAAATCTAAACTAACCCCCCCCATTGTGAATTAAATCAGATTGCCCAGCTCAAGGACTACACTAGAGAAATTGCACTCAGTAGACAGGAAAGATTGTAATTCCAAGGAGTGACACATGATAGACACTTGAGCAAGTAATTCAGTTTCATAGTTTTAAAAACCATTGAATGTGGTAACCAGTGTGTAAGAAAACTTCTTTTAAAAGGGGGGATTATAATTTGGAAGTCAGAAAACTATATGTATTATGTTCAAAACAATTCCAGCTTAATCCAGTTAGGGATGGGCACGAACTGTGAAAATGGAGGTTCATTTTGGTTTGTAGGGCCACATGAACCATGAACCTTCATGGACTTCCCCATTTATGAAACTGGTTTGTTTCATGAGGTTTGTGATGTGGTATAATGCCCCCTGTGGGCTAGAGATGCCAGACTTGTAGCAAGTCCCCAGCTGACTCTCCTCTACCTGTCCTCCAAGTTTGGTGAAGATTGGATTTTGGGGGGCTAAGTCCCCCCCAAACAGGTGCCTCCAGGAAAGTGCTCTCGGGGAAAATCACAGCTGCAGGTTTAAGAGTCTGTTGAATGCCCCCTCCCCCACACAAGCTAGAGGCATCAAACTCACAGAGGACCTTCCTCACAGAAAAAAAACTGTCAAAACAGCTGTCTCTCCTGACAAAGACACTTCTCTTGCTTGGCTTCTGTGGGACTAACTTTCCCCTCAGTGGCTGTTGCTAAGCAACCAAGCTTGGTTCTGTCAGTAAAAAGGCAAAGGAAGGAAGCCCTTTCCAGGCTTTTGTGCGGACCCCATTGGGGCCAGTCCTGACTAGGGTTGCCAGCTCAAGATTGGGAAAATCTTGTATATTCTGTGGTGGAGTCTAAGGAAGCCAGAGTTTGGGGAGGGGAGAGGCCTCAGCTGAACAGAATGCTATAGAGCCCACCCTCCAAAGCAGTTATTTTCTCCAGGGGTGGAGAGATCTGTTGTCTGCAGTTCAGTTGTGATACCCAGCAATCTTCAGGCTCCACCTGGAGGTTGGCTACCCTAGGTGTAGCAGTTAGCACTTCCGAGCAGGGTCTGCCAGACCCAGGTTCTTGCTGTGGAAGCTGAGTGCGTGATTTCAGACCAGTCATAGACTTTCAGCCTAACCTACCTCACAGGGTTGTTGTGCAGATCAAGAGGGGGAGAAGAGAATAACGTAAGCTGCTTTGGTCTCCACTGTGGAGAAGGATTGTACTTTTCCTCCTGGGGAACCATTGCTGCCAATCTCCAGGTGAGGGTTGGAGATCACTCAGAATTAAAACTGCTCTTCAGATGGTAAATATTGGGGCAGATAATGGTAGGTTCATAGTTCACTGGGAAGCAGATAGGTTGAGAAATTCCTTGAGATTTGAGGGGTGGAGCCTGAAGAGGGTGGGGTTTGAGGAGGGGTGGGACCTCAGACAGATACAATGCCATAGACTCCATCCTCCAAACCAGCCATTTCCTCTTGGGAAACCATTGTTGCCAGTCTCCAGGTGAGGGCTGGAGATCATTCAGAATTACAACTGCTCTTCAGATGGCAGAGATCAGTTCCCCTGGAGAAAATTGTAAGCTCTGTGTCATTATACTCTGCTGAGGTCACCACAGCAAATTGAAGCGGAGTGCCCAAGGCCAGGGCACCCACCCAGAGCCTCTTTCTAGAGCTCATTGTATTTATTTCCACAATGGGTCTTATTCCTAGTATATAATATATTTTGTATGTATTTTATTGTATGTTTTGTACATTTATGCGCAAAAAGGCTTCCTTTTTCTTGTTATCAAGCTGTAAGTGGGCTTAAGGTGAAAGACAGTGTTGTGTAGTGTTGGACTGGGATCAAGTTCAAATCCCCACATTGCCAAGAAGTGTGGGTCAAGTACACTCTTGGCCTGAAACACCTCACAAGGCTTTTGAGAAGATTAAAAAATGGAGAAGAGAGAACCATGCTTGCTGCTCTGATCCTATTGGAGGAAGGGTGGTATAAAACTGTGTGTTATGATATGATTAATCACAAGAACCCAACCCAGGTCCTGCCACATCTCTAGGAAATGGAGAGAGGGACTAAGCAGAAATTTAAAATGCAACGTAGGTAGGCAGGTGACCCCCCAACCCAAACATCTTTTAAAGCCTTTTTTCTTCCTGTCATGTAATGCCACTGGGTAAGAAATGACTAAAAAGGATTTTGGATGGAAGCTTCAGCTGCCCCTCCTGCTTTCACATAAAGGACTTTAAAAAAAGAGAATGATCTGTTTTGAGGTGCCATACATCCTTACAAAGCAGCAGGAGGAGATCAGTTGGAATTCCAGGAGATCTCCAGCCCCCACCTGGAGGTTTACAGCCCTAATACCACCTCTCTAAAGTTCTTCTTGCAATGACTTCCAAGAAAAAGAATTACAAAAAAATCATAAAACACCATACTTTATCAAGACAAAAAACCGAGTAATTAAAACAAACCATAGACATAAAAGTAGCATAAACACCCATTAAGAAACCTAAAAAGTTCATTAAAAACAGACCATTACTTCCAGCAGCAGTGAATTCCACATGTTAATTACTCTTTGGATGAAGAAGTACTTCCTTTTTTCTGTTCTCAGCCTATTGCTCATTAATTTCATTGAGTGCCCATGAGTTCTTGCACTGTGAGAAAGGAAGAAAAGTACTTCTTTCTCTACCTTCTCTATCCTATGCATAATTTTGTAAACTTCTATCATGTCACCCCTCGATTGTCATTTTTCCGAGCTATTTATTATTTATTTATTAGATTTTTACCCCGCCTTCCCAGCAAGGGCGGCTCAGGGCAGCTCACAACAATATAAAACAGTACAATATAACAATAAAATTCAGTCAAAACATATTTAAAACCATAACTATACAACTATTAACATTTGATTCCTCAGCGTAACAGTCAGCCTCTATATCCCCTCCAGATGTCCTTCAGATGTGGAGTAGAAGCTTCTAAGTCTCCTTCAGATGACCTGGGCACTCGGTTCAGGCTATACTTGGGGGACCCAGGTGTCAGGCTCACTCTCTATAGGCTGTCAGTTGACATTGGTGGTAGTGGTGGTGGCAGCTCCAAAGGCCTGGCAGAAGAGCTCCGTTTTACAGGCCCTGCGGAACTGTAGCAGGTCCTGCAGGGCCCTGATCTCCTCTGGGAGCTCGTTCCATCAGAATGGAGCTGCCACCGAGAAAGCCCTTGCCCTCATTGTCGCTAGCCTGGCCTCCTTGATGTTCGGGAAGACCAGCTGATTCTGGGTCCCTGATCGCAGCACCCTCTGGGGAACATATGGGGAAAGGTGGTCCCTCAGGTATCCAGGTACCTGGCCATAAAGGGCTTTAAAGGTAATAACCAGCACCGTGAACCAAACCTGGTATGCTATAGGCAGCTAGTGCAGTTCTTTTAGGGCAGGCTGGATGTGTTCCTGCACAGGACAACACAACAACAGCCTCACCGCTGCATTCTGCACTAGCTGCAGCTTCTGGATTTGGGACAAGGGCAGCCCCATGTAGAGGGCATTACAGTAATCCAATCTCAAGATGACCATCACATGGATCACTGTTGCCAAGTTGTTGTGTTGGAGGAAGGGAACCAACTGCCTAATCAGCCTGAGATGGTAAAAGGCCAACTTAGCAGAGGCTACTACCTGGGCCTCCATTGTTAAGGAGTCGTCTAGGAGCACTCCCAAGTTCCTGACCTCCGACGCTGGCACCAATGGTGCCCCATTGAAGGCCGGGAGTGGGATCCCTACACCCGGACCGCCCTGGTTCAGGCACAGGACCTCTGTCTTCATTGGATTCAATTTCAACCAGCTCAGCCTAAGCCAACCAGCCACGGCTTGCAATGCCTGGTCGAGATCTTCTGGTTTGGATTTGGACTGGCCGCCCAACAACAGATAGATCTGGGTGTCATCCACATAATGGTGACAACCCAGCCCATGCCTCTGGGCAATCTGGGCAAGAGGGTGCATATAGATGTTGAAGAGCACTGGGGACAACACTGCCCCTTGGGGGCACTCCACATTCAAGTGGATGCCTCTGGGACTGTTGGTCCCCTAGCGCCACTCTTTGTCCTCAACCTTGGAGAAAGGAAACAAGCCACTGCAAAGCCAGTCCCTGAACTCCGATGTCGGTCAGGCGGCGGATCAGTAGCTGATGGTCAACTGTGTCAACCTAGAAAGCCCTAACCTCTTTAACCTTTCTTCATAGGGAAGGTATTCCATTCCCTTAGTCATTTTAGTTGCCCCTTTCTGCACCTTTTCCAATGCTATAATATCTTTTTTGAGGTATGGTGACCAGAATTGTACACAGTATTCCAAATGAGGCCACACCATAGATTTATACAGGAGCATTATGATACTGGCTGATTTATTTTCAATTCCCTTCCTAATAATCCCCAGCATAGCTAACTGCCATCCATTTCACCTCTGAAGATGGGGGCACAGAGAGCAGGTTGTGGGAGGCAGATTGTATGGGACAGGACCATCCTTCAACACAGATCAGAACAACACAAAATATGTTTTTCTTTGGATTGGCTTGATAAGTCATTGCTTTCTTAGCCCCTTGTAGGAGGCACATTTATAGAATCTACCTGTAATTATTCACAATAAGAAAAGGTATGGAAACATATGACAATATAATTTACTTACTGCTTCTCCCACTTTAACATGAGAACATTTCTTTTGTTGTGGAAACACAATGCCATCAGTACAGATCGCAGTAAAAGCAAGATTTAGACCATCTGTATCTCCCAACATTTCCAGCTCGATTTCAGATCGGATTGCCTTAAAGACACAATATCACTGGGAATTTAATGCTTCATAGTTGGTCTGACAAATTTAGAGTCCAATGTTACCTTTAAGAGCAACTGCAGTTACGCTCTTAACTATTCATCCTGGAATGCAAAATGAAATCAGAGAAGCACACCACAAATGTCATAGTACAAGGGGAGAGGACCAAGGACTCAAGGAAAGGAAAGGAAAGGAATCTAATATCCACACTCTCTTTTAGCTTTTCTTTTTTGCCTAACCTGGCAGTACTTGCAGACTACTTTTCCTTCTCCCACCTACCTACTTATATTTTCCTTTTTCTTTACCTGACCTATCCCTCCTTCGGTCACCCACCTTTTCTGCTCCCCTCCCCCACCTTCAGTCCCCCCCTTTTTGTTCCTCTCCCTTCCAGCTTCATCTTTCCTTCCCCTTATGCTTTTCCTTTTGTCAGTCTGTGTATTTCTCCCCTTCTGCCACAGTGACACTAACTGAAGCCTAGAAACTTTGGCAACACTACTTGGGAGCTGCCAAGTAACCCCCAAAATGCCCACCGAGATCTCACACTGTAGTTTTGTGAGAGCTTGGTGGCTTTCTTTCCTTAAACGTAAAACGTAAACAAGTATAAACATGTAAAATATGTAAGCACTGGGTAGTTAAAACTATAAAATAAGAGAAGCAACAACTATTTTTTAGAGTTTTCTTTTGCATTTCCCATTTTTCTGCAAACCTGGGTTTTCCCCCCAGGTTGTAGAAAAACACTATCTGTACATGGCCTGATTTTGCGGATTCTCATGCTGAGGCCAATGTTTTGAATTAACTATAATGATTACATGGTCCTATTTATCCACTCAGTGACTCTCTCTTAGCCTAACCTACCTCACAGGATTGTTATGAGGATAAAATGGAGGAAGGTAAAACAATGGACTTTTTTGCATTCTAATTTTACCTGTTGTTAAATTCCTGTTTCCTGGGGTTTTCCCCGTTTGCATATGTTTTATCCCTCTAGTGGAGTTTTGACATGAAACAGGTTTATTTCAAGCTTATCTACCTGCAATTTAAATCTTCAGGGAGATAAACTGGAAATAAGCCCGTTTTATTTTGAATCAACCAGTAGATGGAGCACCCCCCCCCCAAAACAGGAACTTAACAACGAGTAAAAAGAGAATGTGGAAAAGCCCAGTGACTGCTGATCTGAGCTCCTCGGAGGAAGGGTGGTATAAAAATGTAATAGATAATAAATGTCTAGATGGCATCATGTATCCACAACACTTAATATGAATTAAGAATAAGAGGCTTTTACTCACGAGATTCAGGGGACTGTGGGCATTTTTAAAAAATACCTTTAATTGGGATTATTCTGTTTTGCTGCTACAATAAGTCCTCACTTTGGCTTTTCAAAGAGATCATAGCTTGGTCAGTGGGGATTACTATCCTAAGATTTTTTAAAAAATCTTTATGGTGAGAAAGGCCAGAAAACCAATTTTGAATGTAAATGTGTTAGTTCTGAGTAGCCTTAGTGAGCCCATGGAGAAGGCACTGGAATTTTTCTGGCTTCCTGGATATAAAGTTATCAGACAGCAGGAAAGTGTTGCTCAGTAACCCTGTCAGCATTCCTGGGGGCTGTTTATAGCTGAAAGAGTTCTTGAATGAACAACATGGAAGGCTTTGGTTTTCAGTTTAACTTATTCCTCTTCATCCTTACACATTAACTCAGCTACTGAAGGGACCATGGCTGAAGAATGAATCTCTTTCCACATTTATTTAAAACAGTCTTGTTTTTCCAGCCTTACTCTCACATCAACTTTGATTGAAAGGAGGGCTCTGAAGACACAAAACATTCGTTTAGGATTTTTACAGCTTTTAACCTCTCAAGGCACATACTGACACGCTTGCTGAAGGCTGTGAGTCACGTTAGAAGGGAATATGAGAACATCTTACAACAAATATTTTGACAGCCCAGAGTTCCCTCATATGCTTTCTTCCTCCGAAGAATTTAAAAGCCAGCACATCTGTGAATAATAATACCTTGGATTTGTGCCAGTTTTCAAGTGGAAAGCCCTAACTACTTAAGAAACTTTGGCATGATTATCCTCTAGAGGGTAAATTATTATTATAGATCCTTTTCGTAAAAAAGAAAGGGGGGCCTAAGGAAAAATGGTAAAGTTTTTTTCCTTAGATCATGTTACTGAATTATGTAGGGCAGGCAATACTCTGGGGGAAGTGGGGGTGGGATGGGGAAGAAAAGTATCATAACATATTTCTATTTGGACTTCAGAGTAATGAAGGAGAATATTGGTATAAAATTGCCCGATTTGCTACCCTTTGCCAGGATTTCCGCATTTTTTCTTATGATTTCTTATGAGTGTCATTTATAACTTGCCTTCCTCCTCACTGGGGACCCAAAAAAGTTTACATTGTTCTTTTCTACTCCACTTTATCCTCACAACAAGCCTGTAAATTAGGCTAGGCCATGTGGTAGCCCAAGATCACCCAGTAAGCTTCCACGGCAGAGTGGGGATTCAAACCTGGGTCTTCTAGATCCTAGTCTTACACTGGAACCACTACAACACATTGGCTGATGTGTGGGTTAAGTCTAAGGTTGCCAACCTCCAAGTGGGGCCTGGTGATCTCCCGCTATTACCATTGATCTCCAGATAATAAAGATCAGTTCCCCTGAACAAAATGGCCGCTTTGGAGCATGGACTGTATGGCATTATACACTGCTTAGGTCCCTCCCCTCCCCAAACCCTGACCTCCCCAGACTCCAACCCCCAAATCTCCAGGTATTTCCCAACCCAGAGCTGGCAACCTTAGTTAAGTCTAGAGTTAGTGTGTGTGGGCAGGTCAAGCAATCTTTATTTGGAAGCCCATGATAGCTCTCAGCAGTCCGGTCCATTATCAGATGCTTGAAGCAATTTGTGTACACTTATGCTCCTCCACTCCCTGTTGTACATACAGACATTTTCCGTCTCTTTCATTGGGATTAAAATGTTTTGCATTTTCACAGTGATCATTTTAAGTGATCATGAAGTGAGACTTTTTCTATCCTTCTTTTAGGTAGTACTGGCTGAACAGTTTAAGGGGAGACCTGGCCTGTGAAAAAAGTGTAGCAACTCTTATTCAAGAGACATTCAAGATACACATTTCCTAGTTAAAATCTTGAACACCTTGATGCTAATGGGATAAACACCAGAATTCCGCCACCTACTTGATCTTCCAATGATGGTCAGAAAAAGAACAGAGAACAACAGCTAGGATGCCCTTTATAATAAATTATTTGAATTCTAGAGCCCAGTTAGCCAACCGATTCCATTCCAGGTGGAAAATGGGAAGCTCATAACTTCATAAGGGGTCAGATGGCTGAGGTGCTGCTAGGCACCATTCACAGGCAGGTCAACTTAACTGGGCCAAAGTTAATGCATTTCCTTGGATTGCCAGAGTTCAGACCATTTCAACTACTCTTTTGAGTAGGTGGCATCTATCTCCTCAATGAACATTCCTGCCATCTGACAGTTTCCTGAAGTTTTGGTGACACAGACTACCAATCCCATTTTAGACAGAAGAAAGGGACTTTGGGGGAGGGTCATGGTTCCTGCCACCACATTCTCAAAGAAAACTGATGCTGGAACTCTGGAACTGGTTAGAGTTTGAAACAAAATGGAAAGCTGGGTAAGTATAAAACATTTATTTATATAGAGAGTTACTAAAGTGTGCTGTCCTGTCCACGACAAACTTAGATGACTGCCTGTGCTCCAGAGTTGGGGGGGTGGGGTGCCAAAAAAGTCCGAGCCCTAGAGGCCCAAGGGAGCAGGGCAAAGTGGAAACCAAACCAGTACTCCTCTTATGCATGTCTACCATGCCTATGCAGAAGTCCCACTGTTAGGCCATGATTTCCTAGGGTCAGAGTCTGGGGTTGCTGTACCCTTCAGAGTCCTTCTGAGGTAGGTCACAGGACATGGGGGAGGAGGGTTTCAACTCAACCAGGCCCCTCTCTCCTTTGTCTACACCTCTTCCTGGCCAGGGAGGTAGAAGTGTGGCCCTTCCTCCTAGGCTGCCCTGGGCCCTGCCTTTTAAAGGAGCCCTTGGGGGCAGGACAGCTCTGTGCTCATGCAATGCCCTGTGACATGGGGCTCTGTGGGGCATGGCTAATAGGAGAGGTTGGGTTCCCAGTTCAGGCCTCCTCCACCCATACCCTGCCTCCTCCTCAGCCAGTGCAAGCCCAAGAAGGGCAGAGATACTGCCAGCCACAGGATTGCTGGCAGGTGTGGCTCAGCCACTGAGACCTGAAGAAGAGAAGAAGAGATTGGATTTATACCCCACCCTTCACTACCCAGAGGAGTCTCAGAGCAGCTTACAATTTTCTTTCCCTTCCCTTCATAATAACAGACACTCTGTGAAGTAGGTGGGGCTGAGAGAGCTCTGATAGAAGCTGCTCTTTTTCGAGAACAGCTGTGCTAGAACTATGGCTTGCCCAAGGTCATCCAGCAGGTGCAAGTGGAGGAGTGGGGAATCAAACCTGGTTCTCCCAGATTAGAGTCTGCACACTTAACCACTACACCAAACTGGCACGAAATCTGCTTTCCTGCTGTGTTGTGTGGTGGGCATGACTGGCTTGGGGCGAATGTCCCGGGCATGCTTCTTTGGACTGCAGCTTGCCTGGCTCTTTCTCCCCTGCTTCCAGGTGGGGCTTCAGCCCTACAGATGCTATGGCTGTCTGCGCCATCAGTGGTGCCTTGCACCACCCACCCAGGAATCCCCTCTGGTCCCAGCCTGGACACAGACTACATACAGTGGGATTGATTCCCAGGTAAGCATGATTAGGATTGCAGCCCTGGGAATGAGCTGGTTGATGTTGCATTATGTCTGTGCATATGTCTGTTGAATTGGCAAAGTCACAGTTTACCTAGGGATTCAAAAACCCTTGGGCCAGCCTTTGCAAAGTTTATTACTCTCGCTGCTTTAATGTAGAAGGGTCAGAAATCTCCCTTTGTTTTTTAGCAGGCAGATCTGGGAGAATGAAACAAAGGCTAGGTACAACTTGTTTACAGACAATTTATTACTTCCATCCTACTATTTCATCAGCTGTAGTGCAATAGCCATCCTACAGTCTTGTTGGGGGGGAGGGGTGCCTTCTGCCCCTTTAGTCCTTTCTTCAGCATGGAAGACCTTCAGCACCTCTCAGATTTTGTCTCTAGGCCACAGGGTTGTTTAACCCATCTAGAATGCTCTCCAATGGAGATTTAAATCCTTCTAGGCCACCTTGAGCAGGTTCTCTGCAGGGGCAACATATAAATTTTCCAAATAAAGAGGAAGATCAATAGATGAGAGGCAGCATATAAATTTTCCAGTTAAATAGATAGATCGATGGATGGAAGGAAGGACAGAAGGATTTAGATGGATATAACTCTTAGGATTGTACCACTGCTCACTTATTCTTAAACTCCTATAAAACAAAAACTAAATTAAACTGTGCTGTATCAGCAATGGTGGTTGAAAGACAGCACCAATTTTATATTCATCTATACAAATACTATCAAAGTCCTGATTAACTGCCTGCATTCTGCCTAGAAAAACACTAAAATAGATGTATAGACTTGTTAACATCATATAGCTAGAGCAAGAGAAAAATGTTCATCAGTGATTGTGGCTTTCTTTCTTTTATGTTAAATTCTTTTTCCAGCTTAAAACTTTTCACTGCATGGTTTCTTCACTTGATATCTGTGTACAACAAATGGTTCATACACAAAAGTGGAATATAACCAAATGAATTCGTTTTCGTTAAATCCAAAAAGTCACATTCAAAACAATATTGTTACAGTTATCATACCTTATATGCATTGATAATCAACTGGAGGACATTTCCAGAATCCTGCTGAAGTCGTCCAACATTAGCCCCAGGAATAAGATCAGCATAGTTCTGCATTAAAAAAAATGGACAAAAAATAATGATACATTAATGTACTAAAAGTATGAACAATTTAAGACTTTTGAATTCCAGTGAATACAGTGTATGATTTAAAACATGTATGTAGGCTCTAATCCAGCCACAGTTAATTGTAACCAAGTCATCATTAAAACTAATTTGGGGAAAATAATCACAAGAAGTACCATCCCAAGTACCATGGGATGAGAGCCTGATCCTACAAATGTTGCATCACATGGAAGTCCAAGTAAGGTCAATGGGTTGGGTCCATGGAAGATTTCATAAATGGAAGGGGAGGTGATTTGCACCAATTCCTCCCTTGCACTACAGATTTCTGAGCCCCCCATACTGCCCTAAATGTCTCCTATCTCCCAAGAACATTTTGGGCTGCAGAAGCAGGAAAGATCAGCTGTACTGATTCTGTCAGTGGAAATTTGATGCAGTGTTCTCAGGTTAATGGGATTTGCTCCATAGTAAAAATGGTTATAATTGGAGACTTCATCATGACTGAACTTTAGGAGCATTCAGTCCAATTTTTTTAGGAACACAAGAAACGATTAGAGGTCAAGACTGATAACGTGTAAAGAGACACTAACATAAACTACTATATAATGACATAAAGGCTGGAATAGTATCAGTTTTTCTATTCACGAAGTAGTCTCCCATATCTCTTTTATCCACAGATCTGATATATACTCTTTCTGTAGAGCAGCAGTTACATGGAAGTAAATTTAAACCTGATCAGCCCAAAGTGGTTGGTACAATATTGTGGTAAAGGAAAGATTTTGTTACTTTTTTTAAACTGGAAAACTTCTAATGAAAGTTGACATTCTAAGAGAATTGTTACACTTAACAATTTTACACTTTGAGCCCCTCTTGCATTATACCTGTTCATATGTGAATGCTAAAATCCAGTGTGCATGTTAGCTAATATAGGATCTATATACACTTTTCAGATACAAATGCAAAAAGCATGAGAAAATGCCCTAAACATGTCTAAAAACATGGAGGATTTGATTTCCTCATAGTCCACTTAACACTGCTGACAGTGTTATTATTACACTGTAAATCTAGCTTAGGAAATATTTTACATTCATTACATTGCTAAAATGCTATGCTTTCAGCAAAATTACACATATTTTATATGCTAAAAGACATTGTGCATGCCAAAATCTTGTCACTTAGTACTCTGAAGGACGATCCTTATACTGGAGCTGCATTTTGGAAAAACAGACAGTAAATTGTGAAGTTAGACTCAAGAATATAGCATCCTTTTATTTGTACTTTGCCAAAATATGGCAACCCATAAGGGGCAGTTAACTTACATTGCTGAAGTGCAATGGGACATATTGAAAGCCATTTGAGGAAACAGTACAACCAGCACAAACCATTTATCTACGTTCTACCTTGTTCTATATCTGTAGGGTGGGATCCAGTGAACCATGCAATCAATTTCATTCATATAAAAGAGGCAATAAACAATCTTTCCTAAGCTAAAGTCTTTACACACTACATGAAAAACTGCTGGAAGTTAATTTCAACATTAGTTAAACACCCCCCCCCCCAAAAAAAAACAGAACAATCCCCCTGCATATGTGCAAAATTTGGACATAAAGTACCTCCTAGAAAACTGGTCACCCTAAGCTTATACAATAAATTCCAGGCTCCTGCAGCCTCAATGCACCTCAGGGCCATGCAGAAATGGGAGAGGATTTTTAACCCTTCCGTGTACGCTTGGTTTTACTATTTAAATCAAGTCTTCCTTCTTTGTATTAACATTTAAAAAGGGAGGAATGCATGTTTTTATTTTTTTCTCCTTTAAAGTGCTTATAAAAAAGTGGGGAGTTTGATTTTGAAAAGTGAAAGAGTGCAGATTAAAGAGTTAAATACCCTGCCCCTTCCCTACATAGGCCCAAAGCACAAGGAGATTGTATGCTTCTATAATATGCATATTTTAGACAGAACCATCACATGATTTTCATCTTCACCTTACCTGTTTGAGCCCTATTTGGCAATGTCCCACTAAATACCATCCTGAGACTACCAGCATTGGGGGGGGGCTGCATCTGCTTAGTAATTCCCAATATATCCATTTAAAAGGATCTGGTAGAAACTGATGTGATAGACCTCCACCTGAGACCCCAGAGTGCTGTCAGAATAGACAGCATTGACTTTGATAGACCAGTGGTCTGATCAGATATAAGTCAGCTTTACATACCCAATATACTACCAATATTTTCTCCTCTTTAAACAGAATGTCATGCTTAAACACAGCTGAGGGGAGCTCAGATTAAAAGAGCAGCAACAAAGAATAAAGAATGCATAGTCTAAAGGCTGATAATGTGTAGGAAGGTAAAATGATATAATGTAAAATATTACTCTACAGAGAGGGGGAAACGTATCTTAAGCCATGCCACTCATACCTTTCGCCCTGGGCAGGTAAACAATTATTCTGTGAACAAAGCACAGCAAATAAGATAGACTGTAATTAGTGCTTCGCTTGACAAGTCCCCTCCCCAGCTTCAACTGAAGACCACCAAAGGAGCATAGCTTGCTGTATAAATCATTGGCATATAAGAGAGTTTGAAATGCAAGGCTTTGATTTCAATGAGGTACCCCCCCAAAATTACAAATGGAGTTATGGACTGATTTCCCACAAGCCACTGCTCCACCCTCACTCTTCCCTTTCCCCCCATTGTATGGTTTAATCTTGCTTTAGAATTCCCAGTCTGGGGGGATAAAAATGTGTACAAGTACCTGCATTCTGATGTCATGATAAACTGGAGCTGGACTGAAGATTTCCAAGACCAGGAAGCCCTCAGTCATGCTCTATGCATGATGAAGAGGTAGACTGTTTTGTAACAAGCCAGTAACAAGCTACAGTTGTGTCATCTTTTACGAACAACACATTTCTGTTTGTTTGTAATGTCTGAATGTACTGATTCAGCCTCAGCTATTCAATGAAAGGAACAGTTGTAGTAACTGCATTCAACTGTACATTTGATTTGAGTGCAGACTATTGTGAAGGATTCTGTATCACCTATACTATAACATTACTCTCAATCATTCTATAGAAAACGAAATCCGCTCAGTGCTTCCAATTACAATTTCTTTAAAACATGTACAGAATAGTACATTTTCAAGCTGTTGAGATTCCAGACCCTTGGAGACCCTACCTATATTTGGTCTGCTTTGGGCTGCATTGGTTGCTGGGGAAGATTTGTGTGGGAAGGACCTGTGACTCTTTGTAAAGATGGCCTTCTTTATGTATAAAGCTCCTGCCATGGAACAATATGCATTGATTGACACTAACTGGAAACTGAGCTTTCGGGGGCAAGTATTACAGTTTGCATTCATACATGGTGGTCTAAATCTATTCACATAGATACACTGAGGGCTTCCATTGTATTGCTCTACATTTGGAGTGACAACTATCGTCTAACTGCATCTGCTACTGTACCTTTACTGAATAATGAGTCCTTTATACAGCAAAGGATCTTCATCCCTGGTAGCAGAAGGGTGATAGATTTCAGTTTCTTAATATCACAGTTGTTGTCTGGCTGAGCTCCTAAGGTCTCATTTTCTCCATATATAGATTTCATTAAAATGTCCCCAAACCCACCTCATAAATAATGGATAAGTTTGTTGGTTACCATGCTCCTGATTTTTCAGTGTACCATCTGTCAACAAGATATAATATCACAGATGCAAAAAGGTGTGTAGCATTTGTTGCTTATGAACAGAAGTAGCTCAAGTAACCCTTGATTCCTTTGGTTTACAAAATTCTAATTCATTTCCATGACCAGACTTCAGAGATAACAAAACAAAAGACTGCTATCTTATGACACTATCTGCCTCTTTAAATATGAACCTGAGCTATAATATCTTAGCTGTCTGCTTTTCCCTTGATACGGACTGGTGGAAATGCACCCAGAAGGATCAGGTAATAGGTGATGTGAAAGACTTCTACCTGTGATCCTGTAGAGCCCCTGCCTGTCAGAGTACGCAATGTTGATATTGAAAGTCCAGTGGTCTGATTCAGTATTACATTTTTATTACAAAAATATTTGTGTCCCAGTCTGGAGACCTCGGGATGAGGGCCCCACCCCCTAGGGGCTCCGCAACTGTACAACTCATTGCAGGGTGCCCTGAGAGGGGCAACAGTCAACGATGTGGGAAGGAATGGGGACACCTGCAGAAGACGGCCTCAGAGGCGGGCGCCGTGGAACACTACCCCAAGGGGCAGAGATGCAGATGCCACCGAGTGAGGGCTGAAGGCAGGGACAGGAAAACCGGCTGACAGCGCCAGCGGCATGGCTCCTGGATCAGCGGGGCTGCCACTGGCACACTCACAACCACACCCGGGACACCCAGACAGTGTCCAGGCTTATCATAGGGGGCGGGGCCAAACTGGGGTGGGGAGCACCAGCGGCACTGGGAATGGGACAGGGGGAGTAAAAGGAGGGAGATTTGGAGGGGCCAGGGAGGAAGAGCATGCGGCGGGACGGAAGAGAGAGAGAGAATGAAGGCAAGAGAGAGGGGCAAACGAAGGGCGTTTGGCGCACGCTGGCAGAGGGACTATGAGGGGTGATGTTAACCCTGTCCCCTGCTGGTCTGAGACCCCACCACAACCCCCTTTAATAACCCCTCCTCCACTCCGAGTGCCGCCGGCCCTGAGGGGAGAGCAGACATCATGGCCACGGGTGGGTTGGCTCCTGGGCCACGAACGGAGCTTGACAATTTAAAATGTGGTTCATCTCAATTAGCTCAAAATATTTCATGTTCATTATCTGAGTCATCTAAAAATAAATCTGGAAGACTGGCTGGTAATATAGGGCTGATTTCAAGCTTCTGAAAAGTACCTCTATTTACAATTGCACTGTTAGTATCCATTCCTTAGTCAAAAAAAAAAAAGAACCCCCTGATGCACATAAGACAGAACCATAAAATCACAGGGGGGGGAGAACATCATGATCAAATCATAATGCAAATGTAACATTCCAAATAGTTACTGAAATTATATCTCCTGATTCAAACATCAGGCAAGATTCGGTCTTTGTTATGCACCCTTCCTCCTAGAAACTCAGAGAAGCATTCTGTTCTCCCAGCAGGCCTATCAGACCTTTTCTACGTACACGGAGGAATTGGTTTTTAAAATTTTGAGGTGGGATGTACCACTTCAGATTTCAAATAAGGACAGGCATGCCATTTGCCCACTTCTGGTAAGCATTCTCCCTATAGCTGCTGTTTCCTGTCATCCTCTTTTGCCTCCAGGCTGGTAGGAAAAACAGGGGGAGTAAATGACATCATGTGACACATCAATATCATATCTGGGGGCAGAAAAAACAAACACAGTATAATACCATAGAGTTTACAGAGTATCAGCTGATGTGATGGCATCACATCCAGGTTTTCACCTGGCCATTATAGGGGTTGCCAGCCAGGTGGTTGCTGCAGATCTCTCGCTATTACAGTTGACAGAAATCAGTTCCCCTGGAAAAAATGGCTGCTTTGGAGGGTGCACTATAAGACACTGTACTCTGCTGAGGTCCCTTCCCAGGCTCCACCCCAAATTTTCAGGTATTTCCCCACTCAGAGCTGGCAGCCCTATGTGATGCATCACACAGTGTTATGTGTGCCCTTTGCCGTACCCTGAAAACTCTCGGGATAACCTGGCCATGCTGATCCATGCCGTAAGGTGTTATAGCTACTCTTGAACACTACATGGAAGCTTCAGGTGGTGCAAAATACCCTGCCTCAGTTGGAGGTTGGAGCCTGTAAAATATCCATATTACACCTATTTTGTCAGTATCGCACAAGGTACCTATCTGTTTTCGAACACAGTTCAAGGTGTTGGTTCTTATCTTCAAAACCATAACTCTCTCCCTGTATACTCCCCAATAAAAATTACGTTCTGCAAATCAAGGTCTACAATTTGTTTCTAACTGCAGACAAGTTCAGAGAAGTCTGACTACCTATTAAACCTTTTCTGTGGCGGTGCTTTGGAACGTGGAATGGCTTTCTTGATAAAGTGAGGTAGGGCCTACTTTGATGGGTTTGTGATGCCACTGCAAGGCTGAATTATTTAAACAGGCTTTTGAAATCTCTCTAAAATAAACAGCTTGGTCCTCACAATCATCTCGAATTTTAGTTTGTTTTAAAGTTGGGCTCATAGGTTATACTTGCAGCTGTCAATGTTTGTGTGCTTACATTTGTTTTTATTTTATTCACTGGGGTTCTTTGGGAGAGAAATAGGACAGAAATAGTTTACAAAAATAAATAAAACATATTATTAGAACTAAAATCATATACCAAAATTAGACATTATAATGTTACTATATGAATCTATTATACATCAACATCTCCCCATCATAAACCATCTGTACTAAACTTGCAACAGAAGCCCAGTTTAGTTTCGTATTTCTTTTGTTCAGGTACATAGCTAGTGCATAGTGCATTCAGAACTGAAAAGAAGAACGCTGGGCAAAAAAGTTCTTAGGTAAGGAGTTACTTGCTTCTGTTTAGTCTGCGCAGGATTATTTCATCCTCAATCACTACAAAATCACATTTTCCTTTGGAATTTGACATTCTTTGTTACCTGAATGGCCTATCACTGTTATTATAAAAGGCATCATATTTCAGTATTTGTGGGTCTGTTTTATCCTATTATCAAAGTTCTCAGCAACCTTCTTTATTTCTCAGGAACACTATACCAAGTTTTTATACCAAGCTCCCATTCTATTGTCATATCATTGATACCATTTTAGTTCTCTTAGTTACAGATCAGTTGTTTACTAATAAAATTCCTAGTTTAACCCCAAAATATGTTGTGTTGCCATTCAGGGTGAGGAGGCAAACACTGCAGCTACTTTTTGTGATTTCATTCTTTGTTCCATATTTTTTCTGTTGAATTAGACTGAGTTCCTGTGTGTGCAGAATTCATCCCACTATAATGAGATTAACTGGAGGATGCTGGAACCTTTATATAGCCCTTTTCATTTCAAAATTTCACATAAAAATTTAAAAAATCAACATTTGAGACCACTTGAGGCCTCCATTTTGCATTGTATTTAAATTACCAAGAACCACTCTGGAGATCAAAAAGTTTTCTTTGTGAGACAGACTACATAATCATTCAATAAATAAGTTTGTGTACTTACCTCATACAAATGAATCTGCTTCTCTGTTACTGCAAAAATTACTAAAATGTTGTTTTGAACAATCTTGTCTATTAATTGTCCAACTGTTGGATATTCCTGAAGACAAACATAAAGAACAAATAATTCCTAAGAGAATGGATAAACTTTAAATAGTAATTCAAAATTACTGCACATTCACTGCCATCTTCAGAACACTTTCCTCGGAGTAAGCCTCACTGAATAGACTTGAGTGGATTCTGAGCAGACCTACTTGGGATGGGACTGCTAGAAATCAACCCTAAGAAGGTCTACTCAGGATCCTATTCTGGTCTTTTTAATGGGGCTTACTCCCAGGAAAGTGTTGTGAGGACTGCACAGTAAATCTTCTCTGTATTCTCATCCTATATGAGGGCTAGCTGGAATTGAGAAGATACTCCAGTGCCTTTTGTTAGAATTGTCACCTTTTTTCATGGCCTTGTTTCTGGTCCTGGACAATCAGGTAAAACTTTCCTCAGTTATCTACATGTCTAGAAAAGATGCACCTGATAAAATTCAGGCTCAAGCCACGAAAACAGGGCTGAGTACAGACTGGCAGTTTGCTCCGGTAGCCAGTCATAGCAAAAAAGCCCCAGAATAAACTATACCGGGTTTTCCCGTTCACACAGTGGGGGCCGCTGCCAGAAGATACGGGATGGAGGCGCACGGGAGCGTTCAGACTGCCACACCAGAGGCGTGCTATATTCGCCGTTTCCCCATTAATTCGGCTGTGGGTGTATGGGTGTATGTGCGCATGAGCACCCATGCGCTCATGCGCATAAGCGCATTTTGCCGATTGGGGGAGGACCCCGCAGCGCTGGCACCGCATTGGGCAGTGGAGCCAATCACACTGCTGCTGGCTTCTGCCCAACGCGGGTTGCTCCCGGCTTTTCGGCTGCGCGTTCAGACTCCCCGGAAGCGGAGAAATGCGCGACACACACGGGCTTTCGGATTTGCTACAGGTTTTATCAGATATCTTTTTAATCCAGTGTTGAAGTGCAACAACACGGGTTGGTTACGGGTGGAGGATGCCAGGCAGATGTGCCTGTGTGAACGCCCCATTTACTCCAGGATTGAGTCGTTGCTGGCCCGGGTCCCTACCGGGGCAAATTGCCAGTCTGAACTCAGCCCAGGATTGTGAAAAGAAAAAAAATTAGGAACCCTAATGTTGATGGAGCAAAACATCTGAGGAATGAGTTCATAGAGCTTCTGCATTTGAGCAATGAGATGTCATCCTTAATACTTGGGTGCTACATATGTAAAACAGGTGTCTTGATAATAAAGGTCTGAAAATGGGTATCAAATATTTCAGCCCTTATATGGGTTTTTCCTAAATTTCTGTGATTAGGGTATTATCAGTGATTGCATACCAAAAAGGTTGACATGGAGTATTCATTATTATGATCCAAGTGGCACTCTCCATCATTTGGAATAACAATTCCTGCTAGTTTACTGTCCATCCCAACATGGGAATCTGCATCAGTCACGAACACCAACAGATGTAATGACATGTTTCTCCAACCAATTTTTTCCTAGAAGAAAAATGTAAAGAGTTTTTGTTAATACTGAGGCATCTGATGATGGGATATGATGTAAATCAATGTGTATGGTACTTATTATATAGAGAAATGTGTCTTGTTTCTATTGTTTCTAGCCTCCCTGAGCCTGCTCTGGCAGGGAGGGTGGGGATATAAACTGAATACATTTTAAGACATTAAAAACAATGCCATCTCCCACACTGCTTAAACTGAGTTTAAAGAATCACAACTACTAGTAGACCAAACCAAAGAATATGAATTTGATATTAATAGCTATTCCTTTGTTAGGCCTTTAATAATATTTTTATCTTTTTGCATCACTGTGTATGTCGAACACAAAATAGTTTTTACTGGAAAGAAAAGAGCCCATCAGCTGTTCTTTGTCTCTGTTGACAGGCCTGTCTATGCACTTGTGTTCCAAGGAAGTCATTTGCTACTGCTGGCATATCAAAATCTATGTTGCAGTTGTTTTAACTAGGACTTCTGTACCACAGGAAACGCAGATACTGTCATAGATTAAGAAGAATTCATAATGACAGAAACGATGCCAGGAAGTTACATACAGAGATAGATCACAGGCTGCTTTGGAGATGGGATTCAATTTGCATATTAAGTGGTCTAAATAGATGGGTCTTACTCCGGCTGTGAGCTTGTTTTCTGGAAGCAGAGAGAAACCAGGGTTCTGATCCTGAACTGGTCTAATTATATTGTTTGGAAATATGTAATTGGGACTTTAAACAGTAGCGATGCATGCTAAGCACATTGTATTTTGAAATAAATGTCAAAGCTTGAACCATGTACAAAGTAACCAATAATTTTCTATTATTTTCTTTCAATGCCTCTTGATAATGCCCCTTTCTGTTTCCAAAACCAAATGTTTCTTAATCTGCTGAAATACTTGCTGTAATTTTGTTTCCTTTTTCTTGATGTGAGCTAGTGTTTTATAGGAGCTGGTTGGGAAGGAAATGGAAGGTAGAGAGTGTAAGATCAGTAACTATGGCCTAGATCCTTCAGTGTCTGTTAAATACTCTTAGTTGATGTTTTCACAGATTTGGGTTGCTCAGTGGTATCTAATTCACTCACAACAGTTGTGTAGACTGGTGTAAATCAAATATAGATCCAATGGCAACACCCAACACTGAACCCTCTTTCTTGATTCTAATGTTGCAGTCCCACCTGGGTTTCTGAGTGATGATATGGTAATGACCTTACTAGGAAGTAATTCCATTAAAAAGGACAAGAAATATCTTTTAAAATAATTTTTCACAAGTGAGTTTGCTGTGATTTGAGAAGGCACCTAAACAGCACGTGAAAGAGTAATTACCCTCCCCACATTTCTTTAAGGAAAGCTATTCCCACTAATGTCTTAATTCAGAGTATTAACTAACGGTGGGTCTGGTCACACGCAGAATTAGCCACACGATAGGGATGGATGCCGGGTGAATTTTATGGATGCGATCACACAAAAACATCTGGCAAGTGTCCCGCACCTGTCGGCAACCCGTATTGCTCTGCCAAAGATCTGGAGTAAAAAGATACCTGGGAAAGTGCACTATTTTCCGGAAAATGTGGGGTGCGGGTGGATGTCAGATTATGGAAGTGCTGGTATCCCATGTCATCCAGCACCCGTCTGCATCCCACTGGATTTTTTTTTTATGCCTCCATGGTATGCGAGCAAATGCAGAACTACACATGTGCATGAACGCGTTACTACTGAACTGCCTCGCCCTTCTGTGCCACGCTTCACCATCAGCGTGTGATTGGCAGCTGACGGCCTGAGCATGGAGCCTTGGGGGAATGTCTGATCATGATATCTTGCTCCATTTTGCTCCGGGGCAAAAAGCCTCAGTCCCCCCGCCCCGGATTATCTAACTTGTGTGACCGGGACCTATTTTCATCACTATTTAGTGTTTATAAAAATGGATCCCTCCAAATAATGAAAAATGTATAATGATAAAGGGCATAGTGTAAAACTGCTATAAACATAGCATCTATGCTCTTAAGATATATAAGAAAATGAAGAGAATTATTACATCTAAAACATATATTTAATAATGTCATGGTTCTTTGTGACTTTACTTATTACATATGCATGTTTTGATCCATTCATTTCAAAGCTATAATCTAGCTGCCCTGAAGAAGGCTGCTCAAAATCTTACTAAATGCCTGATATACTTTCTTTCAGAGCTGAAAGGGAAAAAGGAACAAAGTTAGGAAAGGAAAGCAACCTATGAAGATGAAAGCATGTAAAACATTAATTAGGGATGGCCTGTAATTCCAACTGTATGGATGGAAATCTTAGATTGCTACTCTTGCCTGTGTTGACCTGAAAGAGTGCATGGTGTTTGCCTGTTTTTTAATATGAACATGCACAGAATTTATACTTTCATGCTCAAAATAATTCTGGATGGTGATATTAATATTGATATTGGCATTGCAATAGGTATTTCCATCTTGGATTCTAATACTGATATCCAAAACAGAGTTACAGTCTTCTACAGCCATTGATTTCGATGGAGTTTGAAGGATATGGCTCTCCTTAAGATCTTTACATCAAACAGAAGCTAAGCTCTCAGTCTAATTCATTATTGGAATTTCTGGCATAGTTGTTGATTGAAGGACAAACATTATGCACTCAACAGTTTCTATTTGTCCCTGATAAATATTAAATACATATATTTCCTTACCTTACAAACAGCTGCCTGCATAATTGCATCAAAACCTGCCTCTGGAGTGTCTATATTAGCACTAATTTTCTGCTTTTTCACAATTTCATTAAATCTTTCTGAGTCATTTGTCAATGACAGAATGTGCCTGTATCCAAATGCAGGAACGCAATCATCTCTGAAACCTCTGTAAAACAAATGGCATATATACCTTGAGGTAATGCTGAAAATCACATGAAATACCTCCAGAATTAAAAATGCAGCATGGTCATGTTCAGCGGTCTACATATGCTTAAGAAGTGACAGCATATGCTCCTGAATAGCCCTAGGAAGCATTGTAGCCTTGAGACGTTTTCTGACAGCAACATGATTGATGGAGATCTTTAACATTTTTATTATGGTGTTTATAATATTTGCTGTCAGCATACGTAGAATACCCTTATGTGGCAAAGGTTAATAGAGATTTCTGAAGACTTCACTGTAACAGACACGTTCTATGTTGACCCAGTATGTCACAGGTGAAGTGGGATTTGAACAGATCACCCCCAGGTAGAAGACTAACATAAATTATCCACCACACTATAATATTTCTTCTTGCCTTGCCATTTGTCAAAATCCTAACTTAATAACTCATGCTTTGGATTATATTCCCCTCCTCATTCAGATAAATTGTACTGCAAAAGATTTAAAAACAAATACAATCCAAACTTCGTATTCCATCAGAGAAGAAAAGTTTCGCAAGCAAGTAGAAAAGGGCAAAACCTTGTCGAAATGATTAAAGCAATGAAATCAATCAAATTATGTTGTCAGAAAAATGCACTTAAGTTCAGAGGAAATGCTTGAAGATAAGACAGAAGAAAGATTATGGTCCCAGCAGTAATTGATCTGGGTGTCTTTGCTGCCAACCTGCAAGGATTCTCTATTTCATCTGGCACAGTTTTGATGAATGGTGAAACTGGTTTTTCTACAAAAGACCCAAAACCTAGCTGGAAGTTACTCGTGAGTTTAGACATTTCTTTAGAAAGCGTAGAACCTAATTCTTTTATTGTGTTCAGATCGTCAAGCATGGAAGCCGAAAGATCCATGAGGTAGTAGAGGTCAACTGGATAATCTTCAGTTTGGCGAACATTGATCTGTATTGTTTCTTCATTTCCTTGAGAAACCAACAGGGGAGATAAAAAACAAATAAACACAGTTGCCGTTAGAGAGTGAAAAGGGAAATTCAGTATTGATGGAATCTGTTTATTCTTGACACCACAGAGTATTTTTCCCAGGGGTTTTTTTTGTCACAGAGTAGATTTTGACAGTTTTACTAGTCCTTTTGATACCCTTCACTTAAGCTTGCTTCAGACATTATGCCAGTGGGGCTGAGATTCCATGGTATTGATAAAATTGACTCAGCCACATTCTTACAAGCATTTAACACAATGGAGATAACATACTTTGAATTCCTGGTGGCAACAATACCATGAAGATAACATCTAAAGCAGGCATCATGGTTTTCTGGAGAAGTTTGTTGCTAATTACCCACGTATATACTTACCCTTAGCGTTAATAGTTGTGACAATGATACTGAAAATTTCTGGCTATATGTTACCATTTGATCCAATTGTTAATATTTTGGTTTATCTCACATGGGAAATTTAAATTTTAACAAGGCAACAGTTGCACACTGACATGTAAAATAAGCAAAGGTCTCATCAGAGGCCTAAGGAAAGGAAGTAGGTTAGAAAAATCATCAAGGCTTTTCTTCCTGCTTTCTTCCACTGTCAGTCATGGCCTCATATAATAAGGACTGCAGACCTTCCCACTTTGGAACTAGGGTTGCTAACCTGCAGGTGAGGCCTAGAGATCTCCCAGCATTACAATGGATTTCCAGACTACAGTTCCCCAGGAGAAAATAGCTGCTTTGCTGGGTGGACTCTATGGCATAACCTGCTGAGGTTCCTCCCTTTTCCAAACCCCTCTTGCCCCAGGCTCCACCCCCCTCCAGAGTTGGCAGTCCTATTTGGAACACATCCCTGATTGGGATGCCCCCTAACATGGCTCCTTTTTAGGGTCTCCCCCATATCAACCTCTACACAGCTTTTCTATGTCTGTGTGGTTTAAGCAGGAGGAACCTGTGAGCCAGCTGGCTCGTTGCCTTATAGCTGGAGATGTTGAGGCAGAGTGGGGGTTGGGGTTTGCTGTAGCTGTATCCCTGGCCTGGCTAAGGCACGGCACAACAGAAGCTCCATACATGGGTAGTACTTAGATGCTACGAAGGAAGATACCTGACTCCTAGGAGGTCTGTTCACATGCAGGAATCTGTGTACCTTCCCCTTGGCATGAAAGCCCAGAGGACCACAATGTGCCCAAAATAAATATTTCTCATAATAAATTATGGTCAAATTATTCTTTAACTAATGTGCTTGATTTTTTTTACAGCATGACTTAGAATTACTTTAACTCCAACATCATTTAGCTTTACATTTCCATTAGATTTACGTCAGGTTATGTAAACATGTGATAACACTACTCCTCGGTCATTGAATAAAGTCTGCAAAGCATCCTAAGAGTCACATGAGAAAAGTACCAAAAGGTAAATACTTTGATGAGATCAAAACTGATACAGAGAACCAATGCTTCCTCTAAGCTGTGGAGTCTTGTGAGCAAAAATTCTATTTTATGAGCTACTGGCATTAAAGTTGTGATACTCCGGAGCCTTCCTGAGCTAAGACAGAAATGTGTGAGCTGGAGGCTAAAAACCATGCACTAGCTCACACTAATTCAGCTTAGAGGGAACACTGCAGAGAACATGATATTATGATGTTTGCTTGTTATTCTGGAATTCAACCTTGGCATAATATTGGCTTGAATATGTATTTGTGAGAAAGCTGGACAATTCGATGATCCCAGCTATTCTCACAAACTGCTGTTGCTGAATTCTGGAATTTATATATCAGTGATCATAGACAATACAGCTTCTTAGCATTAAATAGCATTATAATCTGTAATGTCTGCTGAATTAATGATGGGCACTTCTTCATTTTGTATGAAATAGGTGGGTTCTATGCTTTTGAGCCATATGAATATTATGAACAGATTTGCCCTTTGCACAGAAGCACAATTCTGTGCCTAAAAAAGTCCCTCTACCTTACACATATTCATCAGTTGTTCTTGTACTATTGAAATTAATAAATTATTTCTGCTACTCTTAATGGGTCACTTCATTTCAAACCTCTGATTTTAAGCTAAACAAAATGAAAGCTACAAAAGAAAAGGTTTACATTTATGTAACGTACCTGGCCTCAGTAGAACAGTTAATTTTTGAGGAGAGATCTGGGTAACATCTGAGTTGTTTTCTTGAGGCCCTTCACTAAGGGGCTTGTTTTTGTGGGTTATTACTTTTGAAACAGGAAAATCAATGAAATTCACCTGACATCCTTTTGACACAAGCCTTTCAGGAGTGTCACATCTTATATGGATTTCAGATGTGTCAGTAAAATTCTAAAACAAAACAAAGGGGAAAGAATAGGATGAAACTCTGTAAGAAAACAAAATGTTTAATATATTCACTTGGTTCATTTTTGCATAAGTTTCGTCACAGATTACCTTTGTGAATAAGTGGGGGTACATAGAAAAGTAGTACAAAAATAAACCACCTCAACTTGATCTAGGTGTTGTTTACTGTGACTAATTGTCTTAGTTCATAGAGTAGTCTTTTGGCTATTCCTTTGTCTTTCAACAAGAAGCTTGTGCACTCATTGAATAGATAAAATCAGTACATCATGCTATAATCATATAATCATTAAAATCATATGAGTCATATATCCTTTTCCTTAGCACATCAGTCATGGATGTTTTGAGTGCCCTAGAATTCAATAGACATTAAAGAACTTAGAACTGTTGAGCGGTGGTTCTTATCCCATCCTTATGATTTAAATCTAACTCTCAAGAAGTACCTAACCTCTGATTTCCAAAAGCAGAAAGTGAAAAACAAGGAAAAGGTCATGCAATGACCTTCATGTACTACTGAGGGCTTTCTGAGGTGTTTGATACTGAATTCAGCTGAAGTAACAGAGAGTTGTTGTGCTGTTCTAAATACATGTTCCAGACAACTGTTTATTCATATTATATCTGAGACACAAACTCTTGCTTTTGTTTTGTAATCATTTTAAGACATTTTTCTCTGAATCTGAAAACCCTTGACATAAATCAGCATAGTAAGCACTATTATTTCTGCAAGGAAACTGAAGCTGACGGGAAGCAATCGGATATTAAACTTACATGGATTTTTGAGATACTTCAGATAAAATATTTTATTTTTGAAGTGAATAAGAGAGTCTTTGAAGATTCACATGGGAGCAACCATTTGCAAAAACAGTATGTCAGCAGGTAATTGGTGAAGATTTTCAAGAAAGATTAATGAGCAGGAGCAGATGAGGCCTAGTATCTCACCCTCAGCCATTTTCAGGGAAAGCCATGAATATGAAAAATTCTAGTAACTGTTTTACATGTGGGGAGAACCTGCACAGAAATTATTATAAAAAACATGCTTATGGAGGGATGTTTTACGTCACAATCTACCCTAAATTAATTATGGATAAAAAGGTGCCTCATTTCCCCTCACTATGATATTTTCCAGTTAAATGACAATTATACTGCAATAAGGCCCAAGTATATCTGGAGCTGGAATGAATAAGTGGCTACCATATGGTTGCCAGACTTAAAAATCAGGCTAAAGCGTGTTTTGCCCATGTGATGCAGAAAAGACATCATGCTCCCATATGCATCCTGGTTTTCTTTTCATCGGTGGGTGTCATTGGTGGATGACCACAGGGTCTCCTTTGTACTGGCTCCTGAATTGTGCCCTTTTCCTGTCAAGCCTGCTGAGCTTTCGGTACCAGGTTAAGACAAGTATTTATCTTGGCCTTTTCTTCAGTGGGCTTTTAAAATGAGTCTTCCTCCAATCTGGCTTTTCAAATAATAATATTATCATTGACCTATCAGTCCTTTACAGCCCTCTGAATTATTTTTCTTTTGGGTTTTGTTATTTTAATGATATCTAATAATTATTTAACTATGCTACGGTGGCTCATCAAATGCAGGGTGGGGGTGCAGTCCGCCCCGGACACAGTTTGAGGAAGCCCCTGGAAGGGGGCCCTTGAAGCCAGCATCATGCTACCTGCAGCTGAATGTCTTTCCTTTTATTTTTAAAATGCAGTTCTGACTGCAGCCACTAGGGGTGAAGGGAAGTCCAAGCATAGCAAAAACCACTCTAGGATCAGTTAAACTTCCCTTTCTTCAAGACTGAAGCAAACTTGCTCAATAGCTCATCCAACCAAGCCAGCATACTGATAACTACTACAATAATTGCCAGCCTGCAGGTAATTTTCTCCAATAGTCTAGCCTTTCTCTCTTCCTTTCCTTGCACCCAGCTCAGCCAGATCTTGCAAAACAGTAGTTAGGGTGTTGCAGTATACACAGTATACTATTTGAGAGCTTTGTTTTGATATCTTGATCTATAAAAGAGATTCTTTGTTAATATGCTTGGATATGAATCTATAATATAATATTTTGAGAAGTTCCTAGTGTCTTTTTTCACAGTTATTTTTGCAGCTTGTATTATTTTTGAACAAGGAATCTTCTTTTTGCTCTGCTTTAACCACTACACCATTCTGGCTCTCGTGATAGAATAGCATGTTGGAATTTGATTTTTTTTTTTTACTGGCATGTAATATATATGAAGTTAAATAAAATAATTTTTTTCACTGTCTGTGTTTCTTTTCTGATCATTGAAACAAAGCTTGGGTCCAGCTTTAAGACCAAATTTTGTTCTGCTGCTTCAGACCAACACGGCTACCCACCTGAATCTATATTCTGACCATTATTATTATTCATTTTATTTCATGATTATTACTGAAAATAATTTTGTCATATAGAGGAGGGGCCCTGACCTGGGTAGCCCCAGCCTAACCTGAACTCATCAGATGGCAGAAGCTAAGCAGGGCCGACGTGGAGGCAGGCAAAGCCAAACCACCTCAGAACATCTCTTGCCTTGAAAACCCTATGGGGTTGCCATAAGTCAGCTGTGATTTGATGGCAAAAAAATAAATAAATAGAGGAGGGGGTGCCAAATAGGCTAGGTATGCCACTGCGGTTTGCAAATAACTGATTTGCAAACAAATAACTGATTTGTTATTATTTAGTCATTGTTTTATGCTGTGACTAATTTTATTACAATTTCTTAGTGTACTGTTTTATTGCTGGTTATTTAACTGTTTTGTTTTGTTTACCTGTATAACTTAGAAGCTGCCTCAAGAATATAGCATGTACAAGTTTTAATAAATGCATGAATGAATCATGTGGAACCTAACAGTCTTCTGACCCACTATCAAAGGGAAAAAATCCCATTAGAAGTCTGAATTAGAAACATTCCCTTAACTGAAAGCAAGCACAGTCATTAGGGTTTCCAGTTAGTGGCTGACAACTGCAGTGAGGAGCACCATCAGGCAACAACATGACATCCCATCTAGGGAAAGCTGAGAAGTGACATCAGTCCACTCTAGGAATTGTTGGAAACTCTATGGGAAAACCAGAGAGTTTCTAGTGATGTTCTAGACTGACATCACTCTTGGGTTTCCCCTGGAAGTGATGTCACACTGCTGCTTGATGGAGATAACAACCTCTGTAATACAGAATGATTTCTTAACATCTATTCTTCTCCTGCAGCAGGAACAGTGGTAAGAAATGGGAGCTGTGTGATGGGGGAGGCCCTGCCTCCAGCAGGAAATTGGCAACCTTGATCATAGTACAAATCTAGAATTAACAACCTCTGTAACACAGAACAATTTTTGCACATCTATGTTTGTGTTCCTTGTATTTCTTATGACACCAAATTTTCTTAATGCAATTACTTGAATGCAGTTTTCTTTGGCAGACACAACCTCTCTCAGTAGAATCAAGCCCTGCTATATATAAAAATCACCTGTTGCTATTTAAGGCTTAGAGGCAGAAACATATGATCATCTCTGGCCAAACACCCTGAATTTGCTGAAGAAGAGGTATTCCAATGTAAGCCCATATTTTAGGGATGCTTACGGTCTGTGTTTTTATCTAACAGACAACATATGCTTGAAGTTGTGTTGCTTCAATAGAAAAAAATTTAAGCAGCAGCTGTTGCTTAATACTTCTAACAGAAACAACTAAAGGTCACAAAGAAATGAGCTAGGTTTTGTTTTCATAGGACTTGTCCTGTGGGTAGATGCTGAACAAAATTAACAAAGTGGGGGTAGAAGCTGAAAGATGTAGCTGGAAGAAGGCATCTGTTAAGATAGTGATTTAAGAAGCTCTTTACAGACTTAATTAAATTAGGTTGGGCCCAGTAAAAAAGATTCAGATTGCACCAAAACATGATTTAGATCTATCTGTATAGGATCAGGTGATGTGAAAAACTTCTACCCGAGACTGTGGAGAGCTGCTGCTAGTCAGAGGAGACAGGGCTAGCCCAGCTACTCAGCATACCTAGGAGACCACCAATGCTCCCTCTAAGCTGCGTAGTCTTGTGAGCAAAAATTGTACTTTGTGAGCTACTGGCATTAAAGTTGTAAGCAAGCAATTTGGCTGCTGCATAAATTAGTTTGCTCTGGAGCCCTCCTTCCTAAGTCAAGACAAAAATGTGTGAGCCAGAGGCTAAAGAACTGTGAGCTACCTCACACTAACTCAGCTTAGAGGGAACATTGGAGACCACCTATGCTGCCAGATTTTAAGGGGTACCAAAGAAGCAAGAGGAGCCTTCTCTACTGATTTGAAGAGAAGCTTGGCGTTCTGTCTTCTAATATCTCCATAGCTGTTGACTCTGGTCTTTTATAGCTGCCATGATGGAACATGGAAGGCTTCTGAAGAGCTTTACCTGCTTTTATTTTCACATTGTTCATTTTGAATGCCCAGTAAGTTCATTCTAGACTCCTCAGTTTTCTCTCTACTGAATAGGGAGGGGGGAGCCAGGGTCAGAGATTGCCTATGGCACCAAAATACCTTGGGCCAGCCCTGACAGTAGATAATAATGACTTTCATAAACCAGTGCTCTGACTAAGTATAAGGCAGCTCCATGTGATCATGTTTGTTTTGCTGATCAGTTTCTAAGTAATCCAGTATGCAGGTTGAGATCCCCATCTTATCATCTAGATGAGTCAATCAATAATAGAATCATATCAGTGGAAAGCAAGAGAACATGAAAACTAGCATGATACTGATATAGAATAGTAGATGGGGATAGGGGAGGTGTGCAGGGCCATTCCTTGCAATGGCTTGCACAAGTGCAACGTAAGTTGGAGTGGATAAGAACATAAGAACATGAGAAGCCAATGTTGGATCAGGCCAATGGCCCATCCAGTCCAACGCTCTGTCATGCAGTGGCCAAAAATACCAGGTGCCATCAGGAGGTCCACCAGTGGGGCCAGGACACTAGAAGCCCTCCCACTGTTGCCCCCCCCAAGCACCAAGAATACAGTGCATCACTTATCCCAGACTGAGAGTTGCTATCTATAACTTGTGGTTAATAGCCACTGATGGACCTCCGCTCCATATGTTTATCTAATTCCCTCTTGAAGCCATCCATACTTGTAGCCGTCACTACTGCCTGTTGCAGTGAATTCCATGTGTTAATCACTCTTTGGGTGAAGAAGTACTTCCTTTTATCTGTTCTAATCTGACTGCTCAGCAATTTCATTAAGTGCCCATGAGTTCTTGCATTGTGAGAAAGGGAGAAAAGTCCTTCTTTCTCTACCTGCTCTATCCCATGCATAATTTTGTAAACCTCGATCATGTCACCCCTCAGCCTTCGTTTCTCCAAGCTAAAGAGCCCCAAGTGTTTTAACCTTTCTTTATAGGGAAAGTGTTCCAACCCTGTTATCATTCTAGTTGTCCTTTTCTGTACTTTTTCTAATGCTATAATATCCTTGTTGAGGTGTGGTAACCAGAACTGTACACAGTACTCCAAATGAGGTGGCACCATTGATTTATACAGGGTTGAAGCAGGGATCTTTTGAATTCACTGGGGCTCATTTTCCACAAGCGCCGCTCCGCGCTTGCTCTTCCCTTTTGCCCTGATGGTACACATGTCAATTTCACACTGAGTGCTGTGGGGCCGCATTTTGCCCCACAGCTTCTCGCGATTTTCCCTGCCTCTACTCAATCCTCAAAAAACAGGATTGAGTAGACGCAGGGAAAATCTTGTGAAGCTGCGGGGCAAAATGCGGCCCCACAGCACTCAGTGTGAAATTGACATGTACCATCAGGGCAAAAGAGAAGAGCGAGCGTGGAGCAGCACTTGTGGGAAATCGGCCCAAAACTCCTTCATGCAAGGGACTGCACCTAGACTTTGGAACAAACTCTGTTCCCCCTCCCCTCAATCAATGTGGCAGATTTTCAGATTTATAAAATGTATTCCTTGCAATACAGTCACATGGGGAAATATTAGCCTGCATTGGATGGTACTCAAAGACATTCCCATGATCACCAAGGGTTGCAAAAAGTGATGGCAAAATTGAAGGAATTGCTGGTATATGTATCCATGCAATGTCTGGTTCACCTTGATATTTTCCACTGCAACAGAAGACCACATACAGGGATGAGGACAAGGAATGACTGCATGTTGGACAGGGGAAAGTGAATGCAAGAAGAACCCTTGGTATTTCTGATTGCCCCATTCTTTCCCCATTCATTGGGGTAACAAGTTAAACATCCCAGCACTGCTTGTGAAGCAAAGAAATGTCATTAGAAAAATCCATGCTTCAGAAAGGCTGCCATGCATTAAAAAAAACATTCATTTCCCCCCCTAAATCCATTGAAATCAAGGGCTTAGAAGGGTGAAACTCTGCTCAATATTGCATTATAGGGAACTGTACCGATTACCTTTCACTAATACCTTTGTTGTACTAGTGAGATTTATATTTCTCTCTCAGAGGGCCATCCCAGTACAAAGACAGCGTTCTGAAAGTAAATATCACAGTTCCCTTGAAACAGGCACAAAACCCTGTCAGGATCTGTCACTCTGGCAATGAAATGTGAAAAACAGAACACTGAGCAATGCATGATAGGCCGTAATTCCTTCACTGGGCACTTTTGTAAATAAAGAGCAAGCTCCACAGAATTGTTTTCTGTGCCTGCTTGTATATGTTGTGCAAACACTGTCTGATGCCGTTACTTGGAAACTGTCAATCACAGCCAAAGGTACTAATTCACTGCAATTCTGAGAATGTACGTTTCCACATGGAACTCAGAATCAAGCACAAGTCACACATCCAGCTAGCTTTCACTTCAATATATATGGAAACCTGGCTAGTCAAAGTTAGGGATATGTGGTTCCTTTTGATTTCATTGGGACAGAGTTAAGCTCATGCTTAAATTTCCCATAAAAATCAATGGCACTGAAAAATACTTAACTGGTTGGCTTCTGGCCTTTTGATTGCAGAGGCAGATTTGAAAGTATGAATACAATTCATTTGAGAACTCCCAGTCTCTAATCAAGAGATTCCCACATGCAACTGTTGCTAGAGTCCTTTTCAGAAGTTCAGTTTTGATTGACCAGCAACAAGTAACAAGAGTGTAGGCCACCTGGCAGTCCTCCCAAAACACACACTAGCTATTGTGTGTAAATAATGCAACACACATCTTTTCCAACTTTAGTACATTAAATAGAACACTAGATTTTACAGGGTATGCAGTTGTCTGTGTACATGGGAAAATAAGTGTGCTTTCTCATTCTTATTCACACAAAATGGTGACCACACCTATTGGAAGAATCACAGGCAGCATTAGGTGAGGCTGGTGCACCAAAATTGAATGTAGAATAGGGATTCTTTGTGAGGAGAACTGTCCTGCAGTTTCTGGATGAAAATTTTGCTTCTTCTAGAGCCCTTTTCAGACATTCAGTCTGGGCACACCAACCATGTGTAATGGTGGCACCTTTTAATGCATGTGGATTCAGAGTCTGTTTCTGCCATGCCATTTGGCTTCTGTATACTATTTGTTTACTTCTTCCACAGATCCAGGTTATATATTACCTAATTCTCTACTTCATGTATAGTTGGAAGGTACATGATACACTAGCCTTACTAAAGTTAAGCAGGTCTGATCAGTTCAGGATAGGAGATATCAAAGAAACCCTACAAAAGCCTCCTTGAATACCATGACGGAAGGCAATAGAGTGTTTATCTCTCTTTCTGTAATCACATTTATGCTTGACAAAAGTAAACCCTCTGACTTCTGCAAATAAGGTTTCAGATTCTGAACCAAATGCCTACATTGATCAAGGCCTTAATATGCTTTAAAAAAAGTGATTAATATGTATAATTTATCCTGATTAGGATTTTATCAACTAACTAGTCCTATAGCGCATACTCAATCAGGCTCTGGGATATTTTTTTGAACCACAGCCCTCTTTCTCACATCAAAATGAAACTGCTTTTGAAATGAGATGAATTTTTAAAGAACTGTTTTGGAGGAGGTCTGAGGTGGGGCTGAAGGTTAGCTGTTTAAAGAAAAAAAATACAAAAATGCCACCAGGCTTGCTCAAACCCCTTGGGCTTGACTTTCTGCCCAATGTCATAATCCAGACTCCAACGGAAGAATTTGTCTTCCCCTCAGGGCAGGATTTGTATTGGAACAGAAACTCAGACCTTGCCGTAATGACCTCAAGTATTTGCATTCTACTTTTCAGAGAATTTACTTTACCGCTTGAAAACACCAGGCACAGTGTGGTCCAGAAAGCAAACAGTCTTCACAATTCACTGCACTCCCCGAATTACAATTTCCTGCATTTCAAATCAAGAAAGTACTGTGGATTAGCACATGGTATATAATTATTCCAAGTACAAACTGTCCTAGGTAATGTCTGGACTTTTTGAAAGCAGCCTTTCGGTTTCAGCCATCAGTCTGAATGCTTTTGGTGATCAAAAAAGGCGGCAGAAATGCTATGTGACTTACTAACCAGCACCCATGATTTTAATTGGAATTAATGTTTAGCTTGGTCAGAATGGCAATAGGCACAAATAAAGTACTGAAGTCTATTGACTAATTATTAACTCTGCTTCCTGCACTTGCTGTCTGACACATTGCCAATGCCACCAGATAGATCATCAAAGAAAAGTTCACACTTTCATGTTATTTCTCCCCCCTTTTTCAAGTTGTTTGTTCAGTAAGTTAAAATGTAGCCCGTACCAGAAAACATGCAATGGAATCGCAGTTGTGGTATACATCTTTGTACTACCATGTTTGCCCAATTAAACAGTCCCTGGGTCTATGCAGTGCATGTGTCCTCAGTACAGAAAACAAAAAATACAACCCAGACTCTGTTACAAAACATTAATCAGGAAGAAAGGTGCAGCGGCAGGCGTAGTGGGAACAGCTCATTTATCTAAAACGATTAAGAAGATAACAGTGAAAACACACGTTCAGAAAGAGGTTTATCACCTGTTAGCCTTACCTTGTACATTGTTACTTCTTTGCAGAAATAAAAAGAGGCAAAGCAATTCAATCCCCATTCGCTCTCAGTTCTGGCTGCACATACAAAACATACCAAAATTAATTACATCCGGAGTTATCAAGAGCAGTTCAGAATCTTTTCACGAATCATGAGTTCTTCCAGCGTACGTTTTCAAGTTCTTCGGCTCAGAACAGTTTTAGGAGATACTTCCAAGCCACTGTATTCATATAAACAAAGGAGTACCTGGATAGGTAGACAGCAAACTATGCATAAGGAAACTTCAGCACGGTTATGGAATTCAACTCAGTCCTTTATTCTACTTCCTTGTTTTCCTTATAAGGAAGACAGGTAATACAGTCAGACAAAGGTGGGGCAACTCATACAGGTACTTTGTTTTTCATTCAGACACATCATTGTACAGAACTCTTAAGAGTTTTGCCAGGCCTGGTACATGTATTAAGTGAATGTTGATTCCCCTAATACATGTACTAGTGTATTGGGTGAATGATGATTTGGGCAAAAGTACCTGAAACAGTGAGTCATTCCCATTTTCCCCTCAACTTCTTTCTCGAAAATGAACCTTGCAAATCTGGAAAAAAAATTATTACCATTGTGCAATCCTAGTCAAGAGCAGAGGCATTCATAATTATATCTGTAGAGTGTATTGAGTTTTTAGCCTTAGAAGAACTACATCAAATGTGCATAAATGATAAGTAAAACTATAACAGCTAACAATCATAACAGATATGAACTATATCAGATGTGCATAACTGATAAATAAAATTATAACAGGTATAACTTCAGCTAACTCACATGACCCTGGATGCTTGCTGAAATGTGGATTTGACTTATGCCACTTCCACACATATATCTGGGGCATAGCTTCAGAGAATAATCCTGCTGGTCTACTGGACTCAGGGTCCGATCAGACAGCTCTATAGATCCGCATGATGCATGAGTGCCTCATGGATTTAAATGTAATGTCCAGACATCAACATCTGGGAAACGTCCATCTTCCATGAGCATGCCATTTTGCCGCGCTTCGGAGCCGTACTAAAAAGGTACTACTTACAGTCTGGAGTTTTCGGTTTCCAATGGGCCATTCACGGACTTTTCCCCATCTGATCGTTTCAGCATGTGATTAAAAAATGGCATCTGTTCAGGATGGTCTGACGTCATATCATCCCGAACAGGCGCCATTTAAAAAAGTCTTGATTCTGAGCATGCATGGATAAACAAGGCAGCAATATCATGCCTATGCACATGTGCAAAAAGTTTTTGTTTTAAAAAAGAACCCACCATGAGTGCCTCCTTCAGTGGATGCCGTCTAGACACTCCATAGCGGAAGCAGCGCGCAGTAAGGTGATTCCCCCGGGGGATGTCTGGTCGTGCGAGGATGGATTAAAAAGATTGGGATCAAATGTGAGCTGGCATAATGGTGGGATTAGCTGCCCATCTGAACGCACCCTCAAATCTAACCAGTGGTGTAGGATCTCCTTCTCTATAGTATGTTTTCATGTCGCTGGGAATTTTGTCTGGCTGTCAGAACCACCAAGGGATTGAGTGGGTAGGTCTTTGCCATCTATCACTTTCCCTATTGATGGGAAAGACCCACCTTGATTCCATTGTCTGCAGTATTTACACATGCAAACATAGTAACTAAATCCCTTGCCTCTCTCTGAGTCTGTGAGAAACAAGACAATGTAGGTAGACTTGGGGCATAATTGGATGGTAGGTTCTTTGTGTGTTCAGTGCTCATTTTGATAATCCTACTGGACCTACCAGCTTTTGATACCATTAAGCACAGTATCCTTCTGGACTGCCTATCTGGGCTGGGATTGGCAGGTGCTGCTCTGTAGTGGTTCTGATCCTACATGGAGGGTGGTCTTCAGAAGGTGTTGCTGGGATACTCCTGCTCAGCCCCTTGGCCTTTGGCCTGTAGGGTCCTTCAAGTTTCTATGCTCTTCCACATCTACATGAAACTGCTAGGTGAAGCCATCCAGAAATTTGGGCTGGGTTGTCACCACTATGTGAATGACACTCAGCTTTATCTTGTGCTTCCAGATGATCCAGGGGAGATTATAGAAACCCTGAAATGGTGCCTGGAGGTAGTATAGAAGTCGATGTGGGCTGATAAATTGAAGGTTAATCTTGACAAGATGGAAGTGCTACTAGTGGATGAAAGGTCTGTCCTGTCACCTATTCTGTATGGGACTGCACGCCTCTTGAATGAACAGGTCTATAGTCTGGGGTGCTCTTGGACCAAGGCATATGCTGGATCCACAGGTGGTAGCTGTAGCCAGGAGCAGTGTTCCCTCTAAGCTGAGTTAGTGTGAGCTAGCTCACAGTTTTTAGCCTCCAGCTCACACATTTTTGTCTCAGCTCAGGAAGGATGGCTCCAGAGCAAACTAATTTATGCAGTAGCCAAATCACCTGCTCACAACTTTAATACTGGTGGCTCACCAAGTAGAATTTTTGTTCACAAGATTCCATAGCTTAGAGGGAATATTGGCCAGGAGTGCCTTTATCAGCTGTGACTGGTTAGCCAGCTGCAGCCTTTCTTGGCAGAAAAGATCTGGCCACTGTTGTGCATGCTCTGGTTACATCTAAAATAGATAATTGCAATGCACTCTACATGAGGCTACCATTGAGAAGTGTTCAGAAACTTCATTTAGTACAGACTCTGCAACCAGGATGTTTACTGGAGTGGGTTGTAGGGACCATATCACTCCAGTCTTGGTTCACTTCCACTGGCTCCCAGTTTGCTTCCAGGCGCAATTCAAGGTGTTGGTCTTGATCTTCAAAGCCATAAATGGTTTGAAACCAACATACCTGAAGGACGCCTACTCCCTTATGAACCTGCCCAATTACTACAATCATCTTTAGGGGCTCTGCTTTGGATGCCCATGCCTTCTGAGATTAGGTAGACAGCAACCCAGGAGAGGGCCTTCTTGATCTTGGCACTGAAGCTCTGGAACTCTCTCCCCAGGGAGATTCGCCTGTCCCCTTCTGTTGCCATCTTCTGACAGAGGGTGAAGACTTCTTTTGTTTCATTTGGCATTCCCTCAGTGAGCCCTCCTTCCTGACCAATGTTTTAATTACTGTTGTTATGACTTGTAAGTATTTTAGCTCTGCTTTTAATTGTTTTAATAATGTGTGTTGTGGGGGTTTATTTTAACTGTTTTAAAATGTGATTCTATTTTGTATATATTAAATTATGAGATGCCTTGGTGGCTCTTGTGAGTGCAGAAAGGCAGATATAAATTCTGTAAATCAATAACCCACAGCTAGCTACCAGTGTCAGCAGAGTTTGTAGCAGCACTGGTATTGATAGATTGCAGAATCTGGATCTGGTTTAATTTCTGGACCTGCCTTTGTCCCAGCTTAGAGATCCAAGTTGCTGTTCTCAAACACTGCCATAATTGCTTGACTTTATTGCGCAAACGTAGCCGATATACTACCACCCAACATGTCAGTGTCTGGTCAGGGTTTGCAGCTTTATTTTACCATGTTAAATGCAAAGATGGCATCATAAAATAAGGGCTAACTTGGCTGCAGAACCATGATGAATTCAGGCATTTGTTCATTAATTATATTATTTATTTCATGTCTTTAAAACATTTTTAATATGACCTTCTATCCAAGTTAGGGCCTCCAAAGAAATAAACAATAAAAATGTTAAAAGGAGATTAAAAACACATACAGGCTGCGATCACACAAGCCTTTAGATCCGACATAGGTACAAATGCCTGATGGATCTAAAGGGAGTGATCAGACAGCTGGGAAGCGTCCCTCAGTCATCAGCAACCCATGCTGCTCTGCTATGGATGTGGAGTTAAAACACACGGAAAAGTCCGGTAGTAAACGGGTTCCAAAGGGCCACGGATGGACCTTCCCCTGCCTGATTGCACAAACATGCTCTCATGCCATCAGGATGGTCTGATCAGGCCATCCCCGCTCAGTGCCATTGCCTCCCCTCTTTGTAGTATGTGCATCAGTGCAATGAACAACACTTTTCATCATAACAGAATCTTTCAAAATATGGTGGGAAATTCTTGAAATAAGATAAAAATCACTTTTGTATAAAAGAGATTTATATAAATCATTCGGAAATTTACTTCTCTCTTGTTTATGCAAGAAGGAAGCCTGCAGCTATTTTCCTTGCTTTGCTAGTTCTCTCCAGACTAGGGATGGGGACGAACTGGGAAAATGCAGTTCGGTTTGTGGTTCATGGCTGAACCACAAACCGAACCCCAAATTGGAAGGCTTGTTTACAAACCAAACCAGTTTGTGTGGTTTGTGACCCTGCCAATCCTGATTCTTCAGTTCACAACTTCAGTTCGCAAACCCTGAACAAGCCAAAATTCATGAAAAACTTTTGTTTGTCAGCCAGTTCATGCCCATCCCTACTCCAGACTTTGCTCTCCTGACTGAGCAGTGGCTAGGTCTTATAATAAGCAAGAACTGCTTGGGTTTATGCTTCAGTCCTGAATCTCCAGTTTACTGGAATATTGCCAGTTGATTTTCTGCAGCTTATGAAACAATATTCTTCTTGCCATTTCAGTTAAATCAGTAATTGTAAGTATCACTCCTGGGAGTTTTGTGAAGTTGCTGAAGATCTGTGAAGTCCTGTCTGCAAAACAGATCCAATAAATCTTGTAATCCAACCCACGGAGAGGAGTGGCAGTTCTTTGAAAAGGAGTGCCTTCCCATCTCCAATTTTTACACTTTAAAAAAAGCTTCCCATAAACCCTGTAACATCTGTTGTCTATCTTCATTTTCATTTTCATTTTGCAATCCGATAAACATGTGCTGTCTGTGACTGCTGCTAGGTCACCCTAGAATATGCACATTGTGCTAGATAAAACATAGTCAACCGTGCAGTCCAAGGGAAATTGAATATTGCTTCCCTGAACTACTCAGCTATTCTAGTGATTCAGCCACAGGAATCACCACCCGCCTAACATCTCATCATTTGCCATGTTAATCATAGAGTTTTGATGTCAGGTCTTGGACATCCTGTTTACCCCTCCTTTTACTGTCATCAATATCCATCATTTAGAACTGCTTTACTTTCATTTTTATTGATTATATATATATATCCAACCAGATAAATATATCTGGTTGGATCATATCAGCTTTTCCACTGATGCAGCAGGGGAGAGCTCACCTACTTTTCCTCATTGCAGTCCCATACTGGGTACCTTTTTATCAGTCTGGGCCCCTAGAGCCCCACATAACTTTTGGAGTACAAGGAGGCCCTTCCCCCTCTTGAATGAGCAGAAAACTTGGTAAGATACCAGTTATGTCTTAGTTTTAGTGTAATTTAATTATATATAATTGATACTGCACATTGCTTTAAGCACTGTAACTTGCTTTAGGGCTATAGTAGTGGAAGGAAGGGTTTAACCCATACCTTAAATAAATATTCTTAACACCCATCTTTACTGCAACGGTTTTATACCCTTGTCCTAACTATAGAAGAGTTGGGGCAGCCATATGATTATTTTTCAGTTGCATATATATCTAACGTGAGCTTGGTGGTGCTTCACAGAGAATAAATATAATAAAAAATAATTACATGATCCTATAACTGTGCTTCTCAAATGCTGAGAAACCCTATCTTTTCTGGCTATATATATATACGTTCTTGTAGCCACTATGTTCATGTATGTTTTACTCTGCTGGTCTATGGCCATAATAAATGATTGACTTCTTTTCTGGATTAAAACTTGGAGCACTCTTCACTGTTACATTCAAAAATATTTACTTTTAAATTATGTTTGAGAATTAACTATCTCATAATTACTCACCAGTTCCTATGCAAATCTCTAGTCTAATGGTGCCAATTGACAAAAGAATCCAAGCCTAGGATTCAAGTAGGGACACAGCAGGCATCTCCTCTGGGCAATGTCCCTTGCCTCTTTACTGGAAGGAACGAAATATTTCAGTTATTCACACCTGATGCAGATATACATGTACCCATACCAGATCATAACAAAACCTGACTTGAAGAATGCAAAGTCTAAGCAGTAGATCATACAGAGACACAGGATGAGATGTCGCTGTGGATGATACACTGGGATCAATAAGCCCTTTAATTAATTCCTCACAGTGCACTTGTACTTTCACCTGCACATTTCGGAGATTACTAGCCTATGTACAGGGGCAGTACTGGGCAACAGGGCAGCTACCCTGGGCCCTGTTCTGGGGACAGAAAGTAGGAAAAAAAGCAGGCTCCCACCCATATTGCCCAGGACTTGGGTTGCTGGCTGTCAGAGTCAGCCATACACATTTGGCCCTGTTGGGCAGCCATCTCAACAGAAGCCTGGTCCTTCTGGGGTTCAGACAGCCAGCTTCCAGTGACGGCTCTCACCCACCTCATATGAAGTGAAGGCTGCCCCCATTTGGCTCTGGCAAGGGGTGGTAGGGTTCCCAGTGTGGGGTAGCACTGATTCTGGAGCCCTATCCTGGACTTTTACCCAGGGCCCCAGAATCCATAAAACTACCTACCGCGTATGTATGTCAAGGGTGCAACTTTCAACTATGCTGAATACGGCTCCTCTTAAAACCTCTTTGTCCCTGGCCCCCACTGCCCATACAAATTCACCTCTCCACCCTAAACATTAAGTCAAGCGCAAACTAGTTGCTTAGTTTCAATGCTATTAGGGTTTTTTTTTTTAAAAAAATCCCCTTTTATATTTATCTTGTTTTCCTACAGTCAGACTTTCTTGGCTTACCAAAAGAGAACTGAGTGACTGGAACGGAGACCTGCAGATGATATTTCTCTCGAGGCATTCACAGTCAGGGCAATCTGGCTTTATAGAAATGGTAGGAACATGAGTCGGGGGTAAAAGTCATGCTAAGTATCATGTCATTCAGCGGGGCATTTAGAGGGGATAGTCTCTGTAACTCAGTATTGCCTAACGTGCATAAATAGTGCAGCACTAAAAGGGCAACATGTCAGCAATAATTATCCTGTCTACTACAAATCAATACCAACAACAATAATAAAAAGTGTTGGTGGTCTCCAATTAGAAAGCACAAACCTGTTGAGATTGTGGTCAGATGACACCAGACAAAACTATGTCCTGGAGATACTGGTTATTTAAAAAGCATTGTCTTTTCTAGAGTGCCATGAAGCTTTCTTAACAAGCACCATCTTATTTTATCCATTGATGTAATGCCACCCAAAAGAGCACAGTTACTGATCAGAAATAAAGACCGCTTTACAGTTCTGAAACCAAAGATGCTGGAGTATTATGGGCACAACCCATCCACGTTAAGCAATTATAAGTCCCATTGGTTTCATATGCTTAATTTTGTGACTATTTATGAGATTAAAGTGTGTTTAACATGGGTCATATGATATTGTATTCATTTTATATGTGGCACTTCACAGAGTTTTATAAGCAAAAACTAGAAAAGCCCCTCTCTGCCCAGAGCTTACAATCTAAAACAGACCATGAGAAAAATTGCAGGGTAAGGAGAGACAGAGAGAAGTACAGTAATGGAATCATGTTAGTTAATGCATTTTTTGAGGAGAATTTTGAAGTAAAAGTGAGGTGACACCATGTACATCCAAAGGGTGATATGGCAAATATATAAATATAGAAATGAATTCCAAAATGAGGGAATATTATATTATCAGTTTAGCAAATATACATTCCCTCATTTCGAATTTTCTTTTGCACATTTCACTTGTAATTGGTCACGTTGCCTCCGAAGTAAACCCAGGTCCATAGCCAGGATTTTTTTGTTTGGAGGGCATTTACAATTTTAAGGGGAGTAGTTAAAATTAAATTAATCTGAATGCCTGTCTTCAAAGGGAGAGGCTCTGAGCCTGTTTCTAGCCCTTCCTTTCAAGGGACAAGGGAGCAAGCACGTCAGTTCCTAGGGAAAAAACCAGCTCAGAGAGCATTTAATCTCCTTCAGAAGGCATTTAAATGCCTTTTGAGCTCTCTTCCATAGAGCAAGAAAGCTTAGAAGGGTACTCAAGAGTGTTACCTTCAGTACCTCCCCAATAACCCCCCTTTCTGCTAACTCAGTCCTGCTGAGGTATATCACCCAGGCCATGGCGAGTCTTTCACAGGTATCCCCATGAACCTTTGGGAAATATGCAAAAGGGGGGATTGTTGGAGAGGTATTAAAAGTGCCACACTTGAATGCCCTTCTAAGCTTTCTTGTCTGTGGAAGGGAACTAAAAAGGCATGTAAATGCTTTCTGAAGGTGCCCTCTGAGAGTCAGTCTAGTGTAGTGGTTAAGTGCATGGACTGTAATCTGGGAGAACTGGGTTTGATTCCCCACTTCTCCACGTGCAGCTGCTGGATGACCTTGGGCAAGCCATAGCTCTGAGAAGAGCTGTCCTTGAAATGGCAGTTCTTGAAAGAGCTCCATGCCCCTTCTCTTTGTATTCCCTGTCTTGTTAGATTGTAAGGCTTGAGGTTTCTGTTTGGTAAAAGAGATGTAAACCAATTTGGTAGAGGATTGTCTGAAAATCAGGACATAAATTTAATAAGCAAATCAAGCCCATTTCTGCTACCATCAGCTCATTGAACTTTCACAGATCAATCACACAAGGCAGGCCAAAACATTACAAGAAGCCAGTCAAGTAAACACAGAAGGGTAGCTAGCAGAACAGACATGGACATATATCACTGGATCATTTAATAATAGGATCATGAACAATAAAGAAAAGGAAGAAGGCGGCGGCGGAGGAGATTGGATTTATACCCTGCCCTTCACTACCTGAAGAAGTCTCAGAGCGGTTTATAATCTCCTTTCCCTTCCCCTCCCCACAACAGACACCCTGTGAGGTAGGTGGCACTGAGAGAGCTCTTTTGAGGACTGCTCTTGAGAGAACAGCTCTGAAAGAACTTTGACTGACCAAGGTCAGCAGATGCATGTGGAGGAGTAGGGAATCAAACACGGTTCTCCCAGATTAGAGTCCGCACTCCTAACCACTACACCAAACTGGCTCTCAAGACAGCTTATCTGGATGTATCAGTTTTACTGCAATGCTTTCCACTCTTCCTCCTTGTTTAGGAACACAACTGGAACAGAGCTACAAACCTCAATACAGCTGATCTCCAGACTGCAGAGATGGGTTCCTCTAAAGAAAATGGATGCTTCAGAGGGAGGACTGGCACCACATTTCCTGATGACCTCCCTCCCCTCTCCAACTCTGCCTTTCCCAGACACCTCTCCCATATCTCCAGGAATATCTCAAGCTAGAATTGTCAGCCCTAAACTGGAATCTGGTAACATCTGTAGGATGAATTTGTCTAGCTCAGAGTACAAGCTGTGAATGTAAAACTTGCAATGCTGCACTTACTTAAGATGCTGCACTTACAGAAGTTGCTGAAAGTTAAACAGCTTCATGGTGAGCACAGCCTTGTGGTTACTAGACTAGTCCCACCATCTAACAAAGTTCATTGGAGGACTTGCCAGCTTTTCTGCTTAGAATGTGACCAGTCGTGGAAGTTGGTTGTTTTGATTCCCTGTCGGGAACTGGGACCAAGTGCAGAAGGGGAGAGGTAGAATGGGAAAAGCAGTGATTTCATACTGTTGAAAGGAACAGCTGCACATCTAAGAAAAGGTGCTGACTAAGAAAAGAATGGCCTCACTGGGAGGGGTCTCCAGTTTTGTTTATAAGCCAGATGCCAAATGACCAAAGCACTAGGATATGGGGGTTTGTCACCAAGCCAGAAGTCACCAATTTCAGAATCTGTGGTTTCAAGGAGGAGCTAATAGCCCTATGAAGAGTGCCTTGCTACACAGCTCCTGAAGTAAACTAGATTAAGAACTATGACTCATAGAGCTGAAAGAAGTGTAACTATATTTTGTTTTATCATAAGTGAAAGAAGATTGGCCAGTCATTCCCTTGCCCTTGGCAAACAGAGTAGTCATTGAGTATAAAATAGAAAAAAGAGTTGTTTCGGTTCACCGTTTGTACACGAGGTACAAAATGACTGTTTCAAAACAAGATCTGTATGAACATGCATTGGGCATGGGTTTTGCTACCAGAGGATCCATTGTGAGTTTCTTTTTAATAGGCTTATTTGTAATCCTTTACTTTTTAAAAAGGCAAACAGCAGGAGTTTCAACTTCTAAGGAAGTCTGAGCCCCAAAGAAAGAAAAGAAGAGCTAAAAATGCTGGCCATTCCATAATTAATTCCCATGTTCCATTACTAAATGCTGGCCTTAAAAACAAATTCCTAATTATAAACCTCAGTGTGTAAGGAAGACCATGGACAACAGTTATTCTCCATGCTGGCAATACATGCAAACCACCAGTACCTCAGTCCTGGCTGGATTAAGCTTTAATCCAGTAGTTTATATGTAGTCCACAACTCTGGCTATATATTCTGCATATGGGCAGAGATCAGAGTGTTTGGGATGGCTGGAGAGGAAGAGCTAAGCATCATGTGCATAACTGTTTCACACAGCTTGTGATTTTCAAGGTCCACAGGGAACCAACTGTGTACGGTGGCTTGCTAGGTGCTAGCCAGTCTTTTCTGTTTGCAGCCCCAGAGTGGGACTGGGAATGAAACCAAAAGGCCTGTTGAATCCCTGGCCAGCTGCCGTATGTCAGCTGGTGGGCTGTGCAGCATGCTGAATGGTGAGTTGTACATTCCTGGCATATTAATAGGAAGGGGAATGTTATCACCAGCTTCCCCGCAAACACATATCCCAGGAAAAGTCATCTGCATAAATTATTAATGTTCCAATTTGGGCTTTGGCTGGGAATGAGTGGATCACTGAAGAATAATCCTGCAAATGCTCAGCAAGCCAACCAACATATCCTTGTGACTGAAGATACACAAAATAACCAATGTATGTTTATTCCTGAAGCTCTAAAGAGAAAATGAGTAAATTAAAGCTACAGAAGCACTCATCAGTCTCATGCTCAGCTTAAAACCCAAGCCAGTAAGAATTCAAAAAGGAGTTTCTACATGTTCATAAACTCCACATTGTCCACCCTGTTGATGGAGACATAAGGTCATGGGAAATGGTACTTTCTGTGAGACAGTGGATACACATATAATACTGGTAGGTATTACATCTGTAGCAGTAGTTTCTTGTGTAGAGTTCTGAATACTTATTATCACATTAGAGTAAATACTAAATTTTTAGCTTTCCCTCTAATGTAGTACATTTCAGGTTTTTACCTGAGGACTATTTCACACAAATCAAAACTACTACACAGGGATTATTTCACACGATAGTTCACTGATCAAATCAAGCCTTAATTCTCCCGTGAAGCTAAAATGAGGCTATCGTACTTTGGTCACATCATGAGGAGACAAGACTCACTGGAGAATACAATAATGCTAGGAAAAGTCTAAGGCAGTAGGAAAAGAGGAAGACCCAGCAGGAGATGGAGTGACTCAACAACGTAAGCCACAGCCTTCAGTTTGCAAGACCTGAACAAGGCAGTTAACAATAGGACATTTTGGAGGTCATTAATTCATAGCGTCACCATAAGTCAGGAGCGACTTGACAGCTCATAACATAAAAAGGACCCTATGAAAAATGTGGAGAAAAGTTTCTATGTGTGGGTTATAATGAAAGGAAAATATAAATTTCTCAAGGGATGCGAAGGCTTAGATCCTCCAGAACGTTCACAAAGACAGTGGAGTACACTATTATGTACCAAGTTAGATCATTAAGATTGTGGGGGAACGAACAGGCCAGCTATGATTTAGATACTTTCTTTTTTACTCATGGTCTTCTTTTTATATGGTCCTTTATAGTTCAATGTACCACTTTGTGCTATGTCTGTGTGTTTCAGGGATGTTTCAATACAGACGGTTTTGTTTACAGGGAGTAGTGCCATCTACTGGTGAGGAGAATGCTTAGCAGGCAAAAATACTGCATTGTATTTGGCCCTTTTGAAAGTTGTTAGTAGTTCACAACTTGTAGTATTCAGGCTTTCCTTATTATTAGGATCTGGAGGTGGTTCCTCAGACCCTACTGAATCAAATGTTTGGTGACAAGAATGATGAAGAGTCAGGTTCTAAGCAAGCAGTGCATTCAATGTATCTTCTTCCTGGGACAGAAACTTGCTTTGGTTTTTGTGATGAAAACACTACATTGCTTTCTTAAACCAATTGTTTCCAGACTGTTGGAGGAAGTGTCTATTATGTAATGAAAATGTGTTTGAAGACAAAATGAATCACAATATATCTTGAAACTTTTTATATACTTAAAAAAAAAACCTTTGTGGCCCACCTTGACACATCATATAATTAAGATGTTGCAAATCTAGACGAAGCGGACTCATGTAATTAGCTAAATCTGGCAAAATTGCTTCATCTTGCATAGTGTCCTGGCCTCACTGCTGGACATCCTGATGGCACCTGGTATTTTTGGCCACTGTGTGATGGTGTTGGACTAGATGGGCCATTGGCCTGATCCAACATTGGCTTCTCTTATGTTCTTATGGTTAAAAGAAATTCTCTTAATTTCTTATTACCCAATTTTCCCATGAAATCCAACGATCCATTTCTCTTTCTTTTTAAAATAGGTATGTGGAGTCTTTTTTTAATCAATTCAATTTTGATCAAAACAAAATTCAAAGAGGGGAGGGACAGGAAGGGGGTTCTGCATCATTTCCAGATTTCACTTGGTTGATGTTCAGAGGAAGGTGATGTCTTCTCAGACCTTCCTGTTCTCCTGCTACAGCCCCACCTTGTGTTGTAACATAAAACACCTGCAACAGCTGAAGTTAGAGAAATGCAAGAGAAATCCCTCTTTTGAAAGAGTTAAAAGAGAATAAGAGGAATCAGTGGCTGGCTATACCTAAAAATGTTCATTTCAGAAAAAGAAATTCCCTCCCCATAGTAATGCTAGCTTTGTCCTATAAATAGTGTTCACAATTCAAGTCACATGTATCCCATCACTTCAAAGTTACCTTCCATGACATAAACATGAATCAAGTGTGGGTCAGGAGTTTTAATCTTCATGCTTTTATATACATTTAATAAATAAATAAATAAATAAATAAATAAATTTTAACTTATGCATTGTTTTATCTTGTTGATGGGTTGTTACCCTGTTTTGGTGACCTTGCAATACTTCGTTAGCTGCCTTGAGTTAGCTTTGGTCTAAAAATCACTTACCCTTTGGCCATTCAATTGTTTTCACCATTCAGTCTATAAAGTCTTCCAGATAACAGAGCAAAGCTTACGTTAGCCGTTATTTCATACTTTAAGAAGAAAGGTATTAGACTTTGTAACCAATGTGCTACTTGAAACTTGCATTACTGTAAGAAAAATAACCCTGATATCAAAAAGGAGTTAAAATATAATGCAAGAAATGTTCTTTTGAGGGTACAGAAGATGGAATAAACACTTTGAATTACAAAGGACCTGAAACCTGGTGACAAGATTACTGCAACAGGCCCCTTAGTGCTATAGACCTCTGCACAGCACTCTCCAGTGAATTGGATGCCTACTGACCACCTAGCTGCGCCCATACAGGAGGTGTTCTGGACACTCACAAACTGGTCTGCCATCTTATCAAAGTGATTTTAATCTGGTTTTAAATTGTGTGTTCTAACATTATTATAATATTTTTTGTAACAGTGTTGTGACTGTTGTGTCTGCCCTGAGCCCGCTCAGAATCATAGAGTTGGAAGGGATCTCCAGGGTCATCTAGTCCAACCCCCTGCACAATGCAGGAAATTCACAAATACCTCCCCCCCACACCCCCAGTGACCACTGTTCCACGCCCAGAAGATGACAAAAAAACCTCCAGGATCTCCAGCCAAACTGGCCTGGAGAAAAATTGCTTCCTGATCCCAAAGTGGTGATTGGCATTTCCCTGGGCATAAATATTTAAATAAATGATGTGAGGCTACCCTTAACCAATACCTGGAAACAACAGTTCCATCAGAATGCAGCAGCATGGATAGGGACCAGATTAACCACTTCTGTTATGACACTATAGTTACAAGTTTGTTATTATGACAGTATTGCTACTAGCAGTGGTTATCATCAAGCTGCTGTGGGGTCCAGTTCAGGCCCCTTTATGGTTGGAACCCACTTACTTGAAAGACCTGGTCTACCTCTATGATCTCAGGCACACCCTACTGTCTTCGCATAGGGCTGACTTTTAGTTCCTTCCCATATGCACTTTCAGGAAAAGTTCAAGTTGAAGCTTTTTAGAAGAACCTTTGGCTGAATGTTGGTTTTATGATGGCTCTTTTTGTATTTTAATATTTGATAATGCTTTAATTATTGCTTGTATTTCTGGAAACAACTTCAAGGATTTAGGAAAAGCAATATGAATATATATATATTTGTATAGTAGAGGCAGGCATAGTATTTGTATAGTGGAAGTGAGACTAGATTATTTTAAATAGTTGATTAACATGGGCCACTTTGGAGACCTTGAGGGGAAAAGAATGAAGTGGAAATGCAGGCAATATTGTGGACTGAATAGTGGGGTTGATTTGATTATGAACTGAACAATCACATCATGACTTCACTGTGTGCCAGATTCTGCATTCAGTGCATATTCTCAAGGTGCTGATTTGGTTTGCATGAACTGGCCCTTACAAGACACAGAAAGTGCCAAACTATGGCTTAACTCCAAGTATGTAAGAAGAAATGGAGCAGCTATAAAATTCTACTGTAGGAACGGAGGGCAGTGGAGGGATGATCACTGGATTTGCCCAATTAAAGTACTCCATCTTATTAGAGGTTATTCATCACACAACCCTCTTTATCACCAACATATTTTTCAGAAACTCAGTGCAACTTTTGATATTCAGGAATCTGAAGGAAAAGCAGCATATTTTATCTCTAATTGGGCTCCTAATTTTGATAGCTTGCTTTCTGCTCTTTGTATACACACGTCTTTTAAAATCGGGTTTCCATGGTGAAATTCCACAATGACATGTACAAGTGTACTCTGCATTATTTTATTTTTCAATCCCCCTTACTGTTGATTTCACTGGAACATTTCAGTCAAAGAATATTACATTTTATTAAAGAAAGAAATGTGTCCTAAAATAAAAGTCCCAAGTGCCAAATTATAGTTGATTGGATGTGCACATGCAAACTAAGAAAATTATGTTCAAAAAGCCAACTGCATCTTATGCCATATCACAAGTATGAAAATGTTTCACAACAGCAGCTGACAAACATGCACCATTTTCCACAAGAAGACTGATGTGACCAAGGTGACCAAGGCATCCATACTGAGATGAATACCACAGAAAGACCTTAAACTCATAATGATAATTAAAACAGGCCTGCACAACTTGCAATGTACCAAGCCAAATGCATTCATATATATAAAATCTATATTTGCACAGACACACATGAACCTGCCTTACCAATTATTGATCTATCCTGAATATTCATCCATCTAGTCTGGCACGATCTAATCTGACTAGTGGCAGTTCTCTGGAGGTGGCAAAGTTTTTCCCTTTAGTCATACAAAGCACATGCTCTTCCCTTGAGCTATGGCCCCTCAGCCATGATCGCATATCGTGACATGCTCATTTCCCTGTTTTTGCAGGCTTGGGCATTTCAATAAAACTAAAATTAAAAAATCCCATATCTGACAATACTGAACAAGACGAGATCTAAATTAAAAGAAGAAGAGTAGGTTTTTATGCCCCGCTTTTCTCTACTTTAAGGAGTATTAAAGCTGCTTACAATCATATTCCCTTCCCCTGCCCACAACAGGAACCTTGTAAGGTAGGTGGGGCTGAGAGAGTTCTGAGAGAACTGGCTTTATGTGTAGGACTTTGGTCCCCCAGATTAGAGTCCGCTGCTCTTAACCACTACACTACACTACACTACACTAATGTGCGCTTCACTTCTCCAAAATACATTTTTTGTAATATCTGATGTATTTACATAAATACAGCAGAGCATAGGAGGAGGCACAGAGGCACTCCTACAAGACATCAAGTCTACCACATTACATCCGAGAGAGAGAAAGAGAGAGATCCTACTTCCCACAGATGCTTCAGGTCACTTCTTCAGTGGCTGGAGTATCTCCATTTCCCTTCTGCTTCATGCAGACACACACCTGTGCCCTCTCTTCAGCTGAGAGGGGAGGACATCTCACCTAAGCCCTGATTTGGAGAAGGACCATGGCTCAGTGGAAGAGCACCTGCTTGGCATGCAGGAGGTCCTAGGTTCAGTCCCCCGCATCTCCAGTTGAAAGGATCAGGGAGTAGGTGAGGTGACAGACCTGAGCCTGAGAGCCTGGAGCGCCCTTGCCAGTCTGAGTAGGCAACACGGACCTAGATGGACTGATGGTCTGATTCAGTTTAAGGCAGCTTCATGTGTTCATGGGCTGCTTGACCAGAGCCACTGAAAAGGCATCTCTATAACTGTTAAGAAAAACACTACCATCCCTATTGTCTCAATGATCCATGCACACATGTATATATGTGATAAAGAAGGTTGCTGCAACCACACTGGTGTATGATTTGCAATGAAGTAGTGTGTAACCTGGCTGCATTTAAGAAATAACCTAACAATTGTTTTTTTTTTCATTTTTCACTTGTGTGTTTCATGTACTACTCTGCAGGTTGGATCCAACCAGCTTCTCTGCTGGTAGAAATGGGAAGACCGTTGACTATGGCTATACTGGGGATGACGGGACCTGCATGGGACAATTTATAGAAAGGAAAGGAATTAGATGAGATTGAGTGAAAATGTTGGCCGGATGCAAACCTATACATTTCATTTTTTAAAATAGTTGCATTTATGGTATGCTCAGAGGTTAAGACGCTGAGCTGCAGATTGGAAGGTCTGTAGTTTGGCAGTTTGAGACCTGAGTGTCGCATGACGGACTGAGCTCCATTCTCTGACCCCAGCTCCTGCCAACCTAGCAGTTCAAAAGCAAGAAATGGCTCATAGATAAATAGGTACCACTTCGGTGGGAAGGTAACAGTGTTCAGTGTGCCTTGGCGTTTAGTCATGCCGGCAACATGACCACAGAAACATCTTTGGACAGCGCTGGCTCTTTGGCTTGGAAACGGAGATGAGCACCACCCCTAGAGTCAGATTTAATTAGCTTTCGAGCAAGGGAAACCTTTACCTTTACCTTTAAATCCAGGTTAATATTTTGCTTAGTCATTGGTTTTGCTTAGGTACTTTTAGAGATGTGATCAAACATATGGCTGTAGAAGGTCATCTGCTTAGGAACTTGGAAAGCACAGAGACATTATCTTTGTCTGGCATGTTGGTGCTACTTTGTGTGCTCCAGGCAATGTGATGAACAGTCCTAAAGTTGGTAGGGCTAGACAGGGGATTTCCTAGATTCCATTTATTGCTGTGAACACAGCTGAAATCATTCTTTAGTGTCTTGATGGCTGCCTTAATCTGATTGCAAGCTATGAGTTTGCAAGCTATTAGTTGCTTGGCGTTTTGGCACACTGAATCATAACAATTTTGTACCGTGATTTGTTTGATGTACTATATGGACAACATGGTTGAAAAGTGGGTAATCTCTCTCTTTTACTCATTGTGAATTAGCTGTATTTCCAGTCTTTTTGCATAGCTCAGTAGCTTGCGTATGTTCTCAGAAACAGAATATCTAAGAGCCTTTGACTGAGGATGCCCATCTGGATTAACAGAATACAGTGTTAACAGAATCCAAGGAAGGGTTAAGAATGTCAGCCATGTTGGAGAAGACCAACAGTTAATCTATTCTAGACTATCTAACTAGGTCTACAAGCAGCACACAAAGACCATGCCTCTCCCTGTTGTTGCCCCTACCTAACATTCAGAAATATACTACCTCCAACTATGGAAGAGTCATTTAGATAGAGTAATTGTCCATGTGGTTGTTGAAAGTGCTGTTAGGCTGCAGCCAACTTGTGGTGATCCCCATAGGGTTTTCAGGACAAGAGACATTCAGAGGTGGTTTGTCACTGTTTGCCTCTGAGTCACAACCCTGGTATTCCTTGATGGTCTCCCATCCAAATACTAACCGGGGCAGACCCTGCTTAGCTTCTGAGATTGGTCTAGCCTGGGGCATCCAGGTCAGGGTGTAATTGTCCAGGCATCTGTCTAATTTGATACAGTCTGAATCTCAAAAAGACTGCACTGTGAAAACCTTGTGTTTCATAAATTGACAAGAAGCCATAGGTATATTTTATTCAAACCTCTATTCAGTTCAGTTCAGTTGCAACCACTATGTGGGTAAATAGCTGCATCCTGTTAACAGCTGAAGTTTCTAAATCATAGTTCATCAGAACTACCCCAGATTGGGTTATTCTTCCCCAAGACTCTGACACAGCAAACCATACTTTTGCTGCAATGGGAAAAAGATTTGATATTATTTCATTGGGCCTTTGTGTAAGTTTTCCTTGTTAGAATTTACTGTCCTTAATTCCAAGTTTTAAAACACATTTGGACTGCAAGATAATAAGTACAGATGGGTGTTACCAGCACAGTAAGGAATTTGGGTTCTTGGTTCCATGAAAACAAAGTATCATGCTGACCAATATATTGTTTACAAGCAGGGAACCCATAAAAACTTGTGTGAGCATCTCTTTCCCTCCTATATCTACCCAACCCACACTGAGAAGAAATTCTTTCCCTTCTCCTGGCAGCCCCCATATCTGCTGGCCTTTCCCTGAGTCCTTCCCTCCTTCACAGCCACCAACCAACCTACATTTTATTTATCCCCCAAGTCTTCAGCTTTCTTATTTATTCATTTATACTCCACCTTTCTTTCCAGTGGGTGTCCAATGCACCTTACATCATTCTCCTCTCCTTCATTTTATCCTCTCAACACTTGGCTCAAGATTTGGCTGAACCACACAAGTTGTGTCAAGGCTGCTGATCTGCCCAGGTGAGTTGTGTGGTACCAGTTTGTCTGGTAGGTACCACAAGACCAAAGTGAGTTGTGCAAATTGCATATAGTAAGTTGCCCAAGTGAGCTGTGTGGTTGCTGCTGTTGCATAGTAGCAAGTTGCTGGATGGTTGTTCCAAGCCTCTTCCATTTTATCCTTACGACAACTCTGTGAAGTACGTTAGGCTGAGAGAGTGTGACTGGCCCAAGATCACCCAGCTAACTTCTATGGCACAAGTTGCACAAGTTGCATGGCAACGAGTCACCCAGTGTCAGGCCTGGCCCTGATGAATTGTCCTTCCAGTGTATATGTGGAGCAAACAAAGCCTTGAAGGCTGGCGATATTGTTGTGATTGCATAGCAACCACCAAAATGGCTACTGAGATTTCAGACAGTATTCATTTCTTAGAGCCACAGACTCTGCTTCTGTTATTTTGCAGGGTTTTAGATTTCAGATTTTTCTGCAAACCTTACATCCTTCTCAGGTCTGTAGCAAAATCTGTCACACTCATTCATGGCCCTAGTCTGTGAATTTAAGGATTTGTATCTGGGGTCATGTTGAAAATTAGATAAATTATTAAAAAATATCTGCCTTAAAAATCCATACTAAGTTTGTAATTCGTATGAATACTTACTCATCAAACTCTGGGAGACTTGCTTGCAATAAAACCTACTTTGAATGACACTGTCAGTATTACCTTTTCCAATATTTCAAACTGAAGATAAACTACTTATATTTGCATCAGTATTTTTATCTTGTAGTCCAACCACGGGAAATGTATAGATTATAAACATAATAAATGATTTAAAAGCTCATTAGCAGGCTCAACACAAAGAATGTCGGTGCTAATTAAAAGCAGGTTCACACTGCTTAGCTCCCTGTGTGAACATGTAGGCTGGTATATGACAGCGTGGAAAAACTGTAGCTACAACCTTGGTTCTCTGTGTGTGCTGTTGCTCACACTGGCCTCTTTTTATGTGGTCACATAAACATACATGATTGTGTGGAACAAATGGGAACTATGAATTGCCACATAGATTAAGAGATGCATCTATGGGAGCTGCGGTGGCTCAAGTGGTTAAGACGCTGAACTGCAGGCTGTGGAAGGTCAGTAGGTTCAGCAGTTCAGCAGTTCAAGACCCAGGCGCCGCAAGATGGAGTGAGTCCCATCTCAGTTCCAGCTCCTGCAACCTAGCAGTTCAAAGCAAGAAACTGCAAGTAGATAAATAGGTACCACTTTGGTGGAAGGTAACAGCGTTCGTGCACCTGGTGTTTAGTCATGCCGGCCACATGACCACGAAATGTCTTGGACAGCGCTGGCTCTTGGCTTGAAACGGAGATGAGCACCGCAACCCTAGAGTCGGATTCGACTGGCTTCAGCAAGGAAACCTTACCTTTACCTTTACTATGGGAGAATGAGAACAATACTAAGCCATGCAGATTGTATTGTAAATCAGAAAGGTAAGATATGCTTATCAGCAATTCCCCCAACTTCAGAAGGACATCATAGTTTTCATTATAGCACATGCTGTTTAATAGCTACTATGCAGAATCCTAATAACCAACAGAAAATAATTTCTTGTGTTAGTTATATGATGCATACAATAAAGTGGTACCATTAAGACCTGTAGCTAAACTTTCATTATCAAATCTTCTGCCATTAGATTCTATGGCATGACATTTTTTCTTTTTACAACAGTTACACTGATCTTTAGAATATAGAAGCAGGGGACCTGCAAGGACATGTAGGGGGCATCTTATTTTCCCCTCCCCCATTATTTCCTCTTTCCTTTCCCTGGCAGCCTGCATAGCCTCTTCCCTTTTCCTGCTTCCTGTTCTCCTTCTCACCTTACCTTTATTCGCCCCTGTGTCTTCATCTTTCTCTCATCCCCCTGGCAGTCTCTACCTGGAAAAAGATATGGTTGAGTTGTGTGGTGCCAGCCTTCCATGGCAGAATGGGGATTTGAATTGGGTCTCCCAGATCGTACTCTGAAACTCTAGTCACTGCCCCACACTGGCTTTTGTGGGGTGGCTGTTGTTGAACAGTAGCAAGCAACCAGTCCTAGGTGAGTCATACAAGTTGTGTGGTATCAAGTCACCTGGTGGTTGCCCCAAAGAATCCTCCCTCAAAGATCAAAACAGTCCAGGAAGGCTCCTGCCCCCTTTCCACTGCCTGACATAAACCAAAGCTTGAAGGCTGTCAATACTGTTGTGATTGCCTAGCAATGGTTATTGAGAGGACATTTGTTTCTTAAAGCTACAGATGCTTCTATTATTTTGAGGAAGTTAACTCCTAATGTTTGTTTTGTTATTATTTTATTATTTAATTCTATTTTCATCCCACCCTCCCCTGCAAGCAGGGCTCAGGGGGCTTACAACATATAAGTATAAGACAGCTTAAAAGGTTAAAACATAATGCAGTAACATTTAGCTCCATACAAACAATAACATAGGTTGCAAGATGGCATCTATTGCAGATTTTTCTGTAAGCCTAAGGCTTTTTCTGGGTTGTACAAAGTTCTGTCTTGTCTGTTTATGGTTCAGATCTCAGATCATATTTTGGTCATGTGGATGATTAGATATTTTGATGATGGCAATTTTAATAGAGAAGAATCAACACAGGTATTAAAAGAAAAACCTCTGCAAAGCTGCGGTAAAGATAATGATTCTTCCCCCCCCTTTCCTAGTGCATTATTGTGTAATGTTTCACCATTTTTTTCTGAACGCATGTTAGCCACTTACGGTTAATCATTATCTGACACTATGCGGAAAAATCAATTCAAAGTAAGTATTTGTAAGGCAGGAAATGAGGGCAGACAGTTGAGTCATAACTTCCAATGAAACAATTCACACATAATTTGACATAGTGGTTTGGGGTGTTGTTGTCATGTTAGCCCCATATTTTATACAGTTCAAATTTGCTTGTATTGGTATTTACTTTTTAGAACCATTCTAGCAGTTCTTATGAACTGTTGTATGGACCAGAAGCATGACCCCAATGCTACCACCACTTCATTCCAAGCAACCTACTAGCCCTCACTGCTGCTTCTCTTACTGTACATTACTCACTACCAAGGCTTTTCCTATGGCTCATCTTTGGCCAGTTCTCTACATCTATGCCAGTCCCTTAACTAGATGATTTTTGGTGGGGGGCATGACATCACTTCTGACATCAAAAAAATAATAAAATAAAATAACAATATGGAAGAGCCTGGCTGTGCTGGGTAGCTATGGCCTTGGTACAGCCATAACAAATAACTATAATGCGGCATAGGCAAGGGATAGGGCAGCAGATGCCAGGCAGTGGGAAGAGGAGGCTTTCATACAGGAAGAAGAATGGGAAGGGAGATGTAGCTGGGCAAAGCTATGGAAGATAAAGGCATCCAACGCAGGGAGGATCTCAGAAGGGGATAAGACTGGAAGGGGGGACCTATGGATGCAATGGAAAGTGGGGTGGGGGGAAGGATGGAACCCCCAGAAATGGGGGAGTAAAAGAGGAGAGAAAGTGTCAGAGGCCCGCATGCCTATACACAGGTACTCTGAGGAGAAGGAGGAGAGGGGGAGAAAGAGGGAGGCAGTGCAGGGCCACTCATGCACTGATTGGCTGGCTGATGTGCTAGGCCCAAGCGCTTGAACTGCCCACTCCCCCCTCCTCTCTCACTCCAGCCAACCCAGCCTAGCCAGGCACTTTGTGCTCCACAATGCAATGCAATGCAGTGGTGACTGTTATGAAGGGAGGGAAGGGAATGAGAATGCAGGGGCAGGGCTGTGCTCTGGGCAGGTGGGTGGGCACAATCAAATGGTTTGGAGGGATTGTGTGTGCTGTTTTTGCTGAGGCGCATGGGGACACCGATCCTGAGGTGAATGCTGACTTTAGGATGTTTGTCCTCATGGGTTCATCTCCTCAGTGGGAGATCTTCTCCCTCTAGTGTGTGTGTGAGGTGAGGTGAGGTGAGCCTCGACAAGCCCAGGCTCCTGGAAGGTATGAGGAGGGGAGGGGGGACTGGGAGAGGAGGGGGAGTGAGGGGGCAGGGAGATAACGGGTAGTGAGGGGGCCAGGGCAAATTCAGCAGGGGTCATTGTCCCATGGGGCCCTCAGTTAGCTATGGACCTGATCTACAGTAACAGCTAACTCTTCCTTCCTTCCATTTGATGAATCTGAACACCTAGAAGAAGTGTACCTTTATATTAGGGCAGTCAGGGACCCACACATGAAATGCTTAGCATCTTCCAAGTGACTATAGTTTAGTGATTTCTGGTATAATTAGTAGATAATGGCTTGGATCCAGCAGGTGTTTCTGGTGATGGAAGGGGTTTCCAGCAGGGGAGTGCAATTTCCCCACCTTTCAGCCCCAAATGCCATCCAAATGCTGTTACTGGAGGACAGGGGAGAATTAGAGGTCTGCAAGGGAAACAGAAATCAGCAAAAATCATACCCCCTCTTCCATCCAGGGAAATCATTCACTAGATCCAGCCCACTGACCTTGTAAGTTATCCCTGTATTATAGGACTTCACACATGCACACACACATTTCCTAGGAAGCCTGATGAATCACAAAATGTCATACAAAGATTTATGCCTGATCAGGATGAGCAAAGACAGGGAATCTTGCTAGAGAACTCCCACTCATTTCAGGTTAGACAGAGACAAATCAATAAAAAAAGAAAAGAGAAGCAGGACTGTGTTCATTTGGCTTTCATCATAAAGTTTGCTACACATTTACCACCACGAGACCTTTAACTCTAATCTAAAATTACCTGACTGGACAACTACAAATACAACCTCTACCTGGTGATAGATCTCTAAATCCAAAACTTGCTTCTTGATTACTGTTTTCACAACCAGAGTCATAAACAACAACAAAAACCCACAAAAGGAAAGCCAAAAAATTACTACAAAAGTTATCATGTAATTTAACAACAGCTGCCAGAAATTTCACCACACACAAAGTTGTTTATTTATCTTTATCTCTGAGCAGCCAAGATGGTTTAGCTTTGGAAGAGATAAAGTCCTGGTTAACTGATGGAAAGACCAGTTCAACTCTTTGATCTAAAAATTTGGGGCAGTGAAAAAGAATATGATCCACAGAATTGATTCTGTTGTTGCCACAGTTGCAGAGTCTATCTGAATATGGAGCTCCATGCATCTTCCTAAAAATCACTGCTGAAAGTAGGGCATTCAGGTGTACAAGCATCAATGCCCTTCTATGCTTTGGAAGAGTTAGCTCAGATAGAGAGTTTGGCATTTTTGTTGAAGGGAGAATGCCTACTGAGAAAGATGAACACACTCTGTGAGCTCTAATCAACATACTCTCATAATCAAAGTCCCTCAGACATCTTCTAATGAGCTGGGTCAATTTGTGTCTATTAATTGTTTCTGTCACATCACGGGCAATGCCTGAACTTGATAATTTAATCTGTCCCAGTCACTTGTGTGATAGTCCAACTTGACTAGTCCGAGGAGGCTTGATTCTGGATTTGATTTGAGGATCCTAATTTCCAGATCGAATGCTCTGCCCCAGGCCTTTCCTTCAAAGTTCATTTTCCTAACCTAGGCTATCAGAGCTATTCAGACACACATCAAGGGATTCCCAGAATATTATATAGGAATCTTAATAGTGGTCTATCAATGTTATCTGTTACTGCTCTGATCCAAACCCCAGCATCTGCCTGGAGACTTCAGCATTAAATACTTTAATTGCTGCAGGGACATATTTGCCACCAGAGGAGAAATAAAATTTTAAGATGGCCTACCCAATACTCATAGCAGCTCTTACAACAAACTTCAAGTGTACCTTCTAAGAAAGGCTTGCTTGAAAAACAACTCTTTGATATTTGAAATGTTCCATTTGCTCCATGGATTGACCTGCTACTGACCACTTGTACCTCTTTATCCCTCATTTTTTTTTAACTGAAGAGAAGAACCTTTGACTTAGTAACAAGGCTCTTTTTGTGGCAGGAACTCCTTTGCATATTAGGCAACACACCCCTAATGTAGCCAATCCTCCAAGAGCTTTCAGTAGCCCCTGTAAGAAGAGCTCTGTAAGCTCTTGGAGGATTGGCTACATTAAGGGTGTGTCACCTAATATGCAAAGGAGTTCCTGCTACAAAAAGAGTCCTGCTTAGTAACATTAATAGCTAAGCCCTCATTGGAACTATACTTCACAAAGGAACCTATAAGCTTATGTGAGCCAACCATAGATCTTGACAGAAGAGTGGTATCATCTGCATATAAAGGACAGGGTAATTTAACATGAGCCAGGCAAAGGTGAGTGAAATTCATCTCTAGAAATATGAAAATTTAAATCATTCAGATAAAAGTTAAATAGCAATGGAGCAAGGATACAGCCTTGTTTGACTCCTTCAGTCAATGGAATAGCCCTGCTCAATTCACCAGATGGACCACATCTCATCTGAGCAGTAGGCTGATCATGTAGTTGTTGGATCAGAAAAAGGAGATGCTTATCAATAGATGATTTATTCAGTTTGTCTCATTATCTTTGTCTAGGCGCTGAGTCAAAAGCTGTTCCAAGATTCATAAAGGCAACAGCTAACATACTATCTTTTGAGCTGGTATGCTTGACTACAATAAGCGTGTGGCAGTAGTCAACTGCACTAACTCCTCTGTGAAATCCAGCTTGCTCTTGCCCCAATTTGGCTTCATATTCAATCCAAAGAAGTAACTTCTTATAGAGCAAAGAAGCACATAATTTGCCAGCCACAAATTTATGGGCCGATAATAATTTGGGTCTGTTGGATCATCTTTTTTATTGCATGTCACCAAGAGGTGGACATAGTTCCTATCTCATTTATTTGGGTAAATATTGGTACCAAAATCTCTGCCCACCAGTTGGCATTTGCTTTAAACTGCTGTGGAGGTATCAGGTCAGGTCCTGGTGCCTTGCCAGATTACATTTGAAATACTAAAATTTAAGTCCCAATACTGTAATGGGGGGCCATTTCTCAGGCCTTGGAGTAGGGACCATTTGGGCAGGGATACTTTCAGCAGATGCTGTTGCAAATAAAGCCTTGAAATGTGCCTCCCAGCATTTACCAGAGATATAACAGGGGAGCGAGGATCTAGTATATAGCTGATTTGCAATCAAATCCCAAAAGATCTTTTTGTTTGGAAGCCCAAATTAAACTTTGCCTTGAGGTAACTAAAGCATCTCTCTTTTTTGTTTTTAATGTATTCTAAATTCACGTTTCAACAACAATATCCATTTGAGTATAATTCTGTCACTGCATAATTTGACTTGCCAATGCATGTAGCAAATTGCCCTTTTGAATGCCCTACAATCAACATCAGACAAGTTATCCTGCCTGTCCAGGTCACGCAGATTCAAAAACCTAGCCTGGGACACAGGATTAGTCAGTGTGGGGCAGTGGTCAGGGTGTCAGATTAAGATCAGGGAGATGTATTTTCTAATCCCACTCAGCCATTAAACTTATTAAGTGGGGCCTTGGGCCAGGCACTCTCATCCTTGATAGTTTTGTAAGGATAAAATACAGGGGAGATGAACTCTATATGCTTCCCTGCACTTGGAGGAAAAATGGAAACAAAACATGCTAGGTAGGTAGAAATTATCCCTCCTCTTCTAGCAGTCCCCTTGTGGATGCTAGATGCTTTTGTGTGGTAGGCTCCATAACTGAGCACCGTTAGTGTGAGATAGTCACAAGAGTTTGTGGCCAACTAGTAAAAATGTGGTAGAAAGTGCCATCAAGTCATGGCCAACTTATGGTGACCCCACAGGGTTTAAACACAAGAGGCAAACAGAGGGGGTCTGCAGTTGCCTGCCTCTGCATGGCAACCTTGGACTTACTTGGTGGTCTCCCATCCAAGTACTAACTAGGGCCGACCCTACTTAGCAGCTCAGATGAGATCAGGATAGCCTGGGTCATCCAAGTCAGGGCACTATTAAAAATAAGTGAAGTCAAAAATATTTTTATTTTTCTTCTTAAAAATATCAATTAATTAAAAAAAACCACCAAACCCAACAGGAGACTGCCTCAGATACATCATCATTAATTGTTATGATTTGTCTTGAAATGCTTTAAAACTGTTTAGCTTTTTCTATATTATTTCCATGCACAAGTGAGGTAGAAATCCAGCTGTTGCTAAATTACCTTTGCTGATTAGTGAACAACATACATTTGCTCTCTAATCACTAAACTGAATTAAGAATGATTTATACTTTCTTTCCACAAGATTTCTGAAAGCTTTCCGTGGGGTGTTTGTGCATGTATGGACATTTGCGGGGAGAAAGGTTATTAGTTTCTTTAAAGCAGCATAACCTGTTATATTTTGTGATTTGGGGATAAGCTAATTTAGTTCAAATCTGCCTGTTCTTCAAAATTTGCTGGTAATGAGACTTGGCTTTCTGCCTCTATTCTTCTTCTATGGGATCATAATTTTCAGGGTTTCACAAGGGATGCCTTCAGATACACTTTAATGTCCCAGACTCTGGGCTTCATTAGTTGTTATGGTGATATGCTTTAGGAAGAAGGAGAAAAGAACCTTGGACACACAGCTCAGGGCTCAGCAGAGCCAGCAGCAACCGAGACACAAAATCCAAAAGTATTTTTGGCTCTAAGCATCTTTTAAACTGAAAGTAATTTCTTGGGCAATTTCTTGTGCACAATCCTCATGCAGTGATTTCTTACACCAGCTATTTTTGTGTGATGGACAGTGCTTTGACATCGCCGCTGGTTTATGGCAACCTTGTAGGGTTTTCTAGGCAAGAGACGAACAGAGGCGATTTTGCATTGCCTTCCTCTGCCAAGTAACCCTGGACTTCCTTGGTGGTCTCGCACCCAAGTACTATCCGGGGCTGACCCTGCCTAGCTTCTGAAATCAGGCTAGCCTGAAATCAGTGCTATTTCTCTTGACGTTCAATAATCCTAGGATTTATTCTATCTAATCTAATCTGTTGCTGTACGCCCTAATCTAGTGCTTTGTATGTGCATTGGTGTCCACATGAAGGATTATGTGTGTGTTTACTACCCAGTTCAACTGAACAAATGTACTTTCAGGAAACCACAGTAACTGAAGCAATAGGTTTCACAGGGGAAACTATGGGCCCACAGCACATAATGTGCTTCATCTTCCATACAAGAATTTTGGTAGAAATCCTTATAGTGATACAAGCCCATTGGTCTGTAACATTTTGAAATAAAAACTGATGGATGTCCTTTAAGTTACACTAAAAGTTTTGTGTGCCTTTGGCAATAGACTTGCATAAGGGAAATTGATTTTGCTATAACGCTGAGCTTTGCATGCTGCAATGTAGCCAGCATTAATCTTAGGGGAAGAGACAGAGCCCATCTGTGAAGGTGCCTGTTAGACTTTTGGCATTGCTTCTGACCTGGGAATCTTTCTGAGTTGTGCAGCTGGTGGTGTCTGACCTGGGTCCCTTTCAGGTTGTCGCTAGCAGAATCTGCTGGGTGTGACAGGCAGACTAGACATATAGTTAGGGTTGCCAGCTGCAGGCTGGGACATTCCTGGAATTCTGAGGGTGGAGCCTGGAGAAGGTGGAGCTTGGGGAGGGGAGGGGGTCTCAGTGATGATGTGATGCCAGAGATTTCTCCCCCCCCCAAGCTGCCATTCTCTTGAAGGGAACTGATCTCTGTAGTCTGCAGACCAGTTGATATACTGGGAGACCTCCGAGTCCCACCTGGTGGTTGGCAACCCAGCATATAATATTTCAATCCAAATGTTGGCTACTGATTCATTATTGGGTTCATTTCAAGGTGTTGCTTCTCACTGACAAAGCCCTTCATGGCTCCGTAGCTTGCAGGATGGCCTCTCCTAATATAACAAAGGCTGAGTCCAGCGGCACCTTTAAGACCAACGAAGTTTTATTCTAGGAATAAACTTTCATCAGTGAAGAAGTGTGCGTGCACATGAAAGCTTATACCTAGAATAAAACTTCGTTGGTCTTAAAGGTGCCACTGGACTTAGAATTTGTTCTGCTGCTTCAGTCTAACACGGCTACCCCACCTGAATCTCTCCCGATATATCTCACTGTGATGCTTCACTCATCTGAGCAAAGCCTCCTGAGGGTGCCGCCCTGCAAATGGTAATATCCACCGTTGTCTTTGCCCATGCTTGCTTTGCTCCGGTGTCCACCTGCTGGCCTGCCTGACGAGGGGATTGTTCAGGAGAGCATTCTTATACGCAGGAATAAGGTCTGTGAAATTCAGGCAGCTTTCATTGCTTTGTGCCTTTTATGTATTACACTATTCAGTCGTACTGTTCTCCTGTTTTGCAGTGTAGCTCTGTTGCACTATGTGAATGTGATATACAGTCTGTGTAGTGAATTGCTCTTTAATTTGTGTAATCCAGTATTATTCACTTTTGATTGTATGTTTTATAACCTTCCTGTTACAGGAAAATCAGTGAACAACAAATAAAGTAACTAAATTCCTGTCTCCCAGTATCAGTGGGGTTTGGGGGGGTTGAGGGGTTGGGCTGCAGCTGGAGGGAGGCCAGAAAGTCAAGCTCTGCAGGTGGATACAATCAATGTGTTTAAGATGTTTGTTCCAGGCTGGTGGTAACTGCTTGCTAATATCATATGCCTGAGATATATATATATACTCACATACCTAATGGTGAATTGGGCTAGAGAGTGTGGATCAGTAGATGCACAATATGGAGCTAAGGTCAGAAGGAAGACTCAGATTTACAGAAAAATCTGAAATCTGGAGAATTATAATTTCCCTCCCAAAAAACCCAGAAACAACACCTGTAGCTTTGAAGAAAGAGTGCCATTGACTGTGTTAAGTATGAGACTCAACAAAAGATTCAGCTTCAAGTGATTTCAGCTTTAAGAAGCAGCAACTGTAAGTCAGGAACACACAACAAGGGGAGCACAGCTCCTTCTTTTAATCCCCCGGGGCTGACAAAGCCACACCCATAACAAGTTAACGACCAATAATATTGCAGGGATAAAGTCCAATCAGAGACGTTCCCTCTTAGATACATTATCACACAGTGATTGGCTACTTGCATAGGTTTCGCAGAAACCGACCAATAGTAATGCGACAGCTGAGGAGCCACATTCAGAGTCAAGCTTAACATTGCAAAGTATAGGCTTGATTTACGGTTTAATACACAACAGACTGCTCAGTGGCCATTTTGGAGGATGCTAGGCAACCACAACAATATTATTGAGGCATCTAAACCTTGGTTTCTATAAAGCAAATCTGGGGGGTGGGGGGCCTTGGAGGCCAAAACAGTACCAGAAAAGATCACAGCCCCTTCCCTCTTTACTTCCTGATGGAGGAGACAACACTGGAGACAAGCCCAGTGGTGATCACTGGAGACTCATTATCCAGACAGCTGGGTCCAGACTGGGCTACCAGGCAATTGGGCCTGGCCTGGCATCTGGGCCACCATTCAATTCAGCCTAGCCCAGTAACAGGGGCCAGCACACAACCTGGCCAGATTTTTGCTGGGGAGATAAGAAGAGATCGTGGAAGATGGGGGACAGAGAAAGGTAGGCTGGCTGGCAGATAGGAAGGAGAGATGAAAGGAATGAAAGAGGAGAGACAATGGGGACTGCAAGGGAAGGGAAAGAGGAATTAGTGTGTGGGGGGTGTTACAGCTGAAAACGAGAGGCCTCCCACAAATCCTTGCAGGTTCTTTGCTAGCCTGTAATGCTCAACATTGAAGGCTCTCTGGCTGTGCAGTCTTGCTTCCTAGATTGACTACAAATGTCAACATAGCTGCTGAATCACTCCTACTTAACATCATTATAGAGAAAAGAGTCAGTCAACCGAAGTTAATGCTTAACCTGATTAATAGGAAATAAATGTCTGAATAGGTAATGTAGATAAAACGGAACGAACAGAGCTCTCTTGAAGCAAGATTGATTCAGGCAAGATTGTCAGACAACTGAGTCAGTTTCTATGAAAGACAAATGTGATTTTTTTTGTCCTTTTGGTTTTACAGAAAGGATTCAGACATGAAGTCATTATATAAATATACAAATGTTCTCATTGTATCATGATGCTCTTGGAGATCGCTGTTTTTTAGAATATTCTTTTCAGGCTAATGATTTAGTATCAATACCAATGCTCCAGGGGGAAAGTTTTCTTGAATTTCTGTAGACAGGCAGTGAAAAAGACTAATTAAATGGCCTATTTTTTCAGGTACATTAAGTATAAGGAACACAAAACATCACAGAATTTAACTGTAAGCAGTAGGTATAACTGTATTTCATTAGGTATTGAATTGTGGCTGTAATGTTCCACTCAAATCTCAGGCGTTCATCTATGGTGATCCTGAAGAATACACATGATTCTGAAGAACACGCAGATTGTTCTTTTGTGGGATCCATGAATCTCATAGCTTCACAGGACAAAAATATATTGGAAAGAAATACCTTTGTGAAGGGATGTTGTCAGTTTTAAACACACTGTCATATACAGTCCAAGGAAGATGTTGCTGGTACACTGGTCAAATGAATGTTTCATTTAAATCTATTGACGAGAAATGGTAGGGGACTATTATAATAAAAAGGGATACAAAATTTTGTTGAGCTGTGTTATTCCTTGGTTCTGATAGTATTTGCATAAATGGCATTGGTGGACCTTGTACAGCTAAGTACAAAATGCTGGCAGATGGGTGTGACTGTCATTCCTTGGTCATGCTCCAAGGTGTCTGAGTATGCTGCTAATGTTCCTGCGCTGTGATGTATTAAACATCCTTGATATGGTTTGTGTTCCCAAGTCCATTCTTCTATCAGCCTGGATCCTTTTGTCATCAAGAGGCTTGCTTCCAGTTAAGCTTTTTTTTCTATAAAAGGTTAACACTTACAATTGGCTTCAGTGTCCTTCAGTTGGTCTATGCTGCTGTCAGAACACTAGTGCTGTCTCTCAGGGGTATCATACTTAAATGGGTTGCGGGACCAAACTCACCCAACATTTTTCTATGGGCCAGTGTTGCTCTACAATAAATCAACAGATTTTTTTTTTAAATAGGAAGGGAATCAGTAGTGAAATCAATGGTTAGTTTATAAAACTATCCCTTATCATTCATCTTGGCATCTGTTGCCTACCAAATACCAGCAAGAGTGGTTTTGGGGTTTTTTTGCTGTCCTCCTTCAGGCTTCAGAATTTTCTGACCTGGGAGGCCTGGTCAGCCCCTCATTGTTGGCTGTTTGAGGTTGGTAAAAATGGTCCTCTTCTGGAGGGCCTTTGAAGGAGGCTGAACCTACCTCTGATGCTGGATTTAGGGTTTGTTGGGTTTTTTGACTGCATTTTGTGCTTATGTTTCTGGACTGGGATTTTTAGTTGTTCGAATATATTGTTGTTCTAGTTGATTTCATGTGTTGATTTTATATAGAAGAAGAAGAGAAGAGATTGGATTTATACCCTGCCCTTCACTACCCAAGGGATTCTCAGAGTGGCTTACAAACTCCTTTCCCTTCCCCTCCCCACCACAGACACCCTGTGAGGTAGGTGGGGCTGAGAGAGCTCTGACAGAAACTGCTCTTTTTCAAGAACAGCTGTGCCAGAACTATGGCTTGCCCAAGGTCATCCAGCAGGTGCAAGTGGAGGAGTGGGGAATCAAACTTGGTTCTCCCAGATTAGAGTCTGCGCACTTAACCACTACACCAAATAGATTTGAGTTTTATAATTTTAGGCTGCTGCTAAATGTTTTATGATTTTTTTGCTTTTAGTGTCTTTATATATTTTAATTTCCCAGGGTTCTTCTATATACTATGATGGCAGGAAACACAGTCGTTAAAGAAAGAAAGCGGACCCCAGCCAGGACCTGACCATCCCTCTGTAGGCTGCTGTCACTCTTCCTACCAAGCAAAATACCACTATCATCTGAATGTTCTTTTCCACTAGCCAAGGGCCAGCATTCACACCATTTTTGTTTGGCCCACAAATACTGGCAAATTTCAGATCCTTGGTCCTTGAGATCCACACAGCTGCTTTAAATGAAATGATGGAGAGACGAAGGTTGATCCACACAGCAGTAGTCCTGGGGAGACTATCTTGTATGCTGCACTGAGGGCATTCGCTTCCTAGCCATGAAGATGGTTCAGCAATCTATACAGAGTGTTCTAGAAATGCCTGTGGCCAACGAGGGGGAACGGGACTTTGTTATAAGGAGTCACAAAGTCAGGTCTAAGCTTCTGTTCCTCTTCTGTTACAAATATTTAGCCCGGTGTGGTCAGAGGCATGACCCTTTGGATTGAGTAAAAAAAACCCCTTGGTTCTTTGCTCATGGTTGACAGACTGCAGCCCTGAAGGGGTTCCAGGACCAGTGCAGGATTTGGAATTTCCCTACTGTTTTCTTGTTTATTTCAATTGTATTTTGTAAGCCACTTTGAGTTTCCATAGGGAACACAAGTAGAGTAGCATATTTATATTACAACACAAGCTATGTACACATTTCAGGTAGATACAAACAAATAAACATTAGAGGCAATTGACAAATCTCAGTTTATATGGTGGCAATTATTACTGAAGCCATCCTTGTAAAATCTCTTATAGCCATCCTGAGCCTGCCTTGGTGGGGAGAGCGGGGTATAAATCAAATAAATAAATAAATAAAATTGTAAAAACATACAAATGGAGATTTTTTTTCAATACTCATTGGCATACACTTGAGTTGTGTTTTGGACAAGAAATTTAGTGATGGAGACTATTTCCCCTCAATGCCTGATTGTGGATCTTCCTCTGTAAATTACATAAGGTATAAATATATGCGTCAAACTGTTGAAAAGATGTTAATATCACAAAGATTAATGGGTGAAAGACTAGAAATCCAAAAGAACTGCATCAACCTGCCCATCTTCCTCTGAGGACCTTCTCTGTATACCTTGCATTTGGCAAGGAGATGGCAGCCATCAGAAAGCACCTTTTCAGTGGTGGCATCCAGACTTTGGAACTCTCTTCCTACAATATTTTGCTTTTCTGCCCATATGGAGACCTGTCTTCCGTTTTATCCTCACAACAACCACCCTGAAAAGTAGGTAGGCTGTAAGAGAGAGTGACCGGCTCAAGGTTACCGGAGAGCTCCTACAGCAGAGTGGAGATTTGAACCTGGGTTTCCAAGATCCTAATCTGTCATCCCACTACAGTGCCGTGGTTATGGCAAGGCCAAATCTCTCCTATTCTCTCATGCCTGCAACGATGCCTGAGATCCTTTCATCTGGTTTTAACAGCTGTTCTTTATTATGTTTTAAGCCTGTATAGGCACTACACTCATACGGTGCTGACTGAGCAATAACAGCAGGAGCAGTCACTTTATCAAAGTGAAATTACAGCTTTAACGTTACCAATTCCTTTCTCTCACATTTAAACAGATAACCATTTAATATCTGCAATTAGATGATGACATATCTGCGCATATTGTATTGTCTCTGTTGCTGCTGTAACCACATCTGTGCAAGAGGCCAGCACAAGGTAAGTGTGAGAAGAGCTACATGACTAATATATCAGAGTCGCTGGAATAGTGTGGGAAGGGTGGGGTGGAAACATACCAAAAGAAATTCTAAATAGTGCCCTCTAGCGTATGGTAGGCCAGTAAACTATATCCTGACTATTTTTGTAAGCGTGAAACTTCTATCTCTTTCACTTTTACAGGTTTGGAGTTGTAAGCCTCAACTTTAAGACAAGTCCTCTTTCCCCTAGGTTTTGGGTGGTGGTGGATAGTGAGTAGAAAATAAAATACAGTGCAAAGAAGAAATGCTTAAACATCTGGTAAGTTTTCTAAAAGTTATGAGCCTTTGAATATTGTATTTTACACATGGGCAATTTATCCAGATGTTTTTTTTCTGACTATCCCAAGGCTACTCTGTCATATTTTCTGGCAGAGGATTCCTTTCCTTCTGTTTTCACAGATGTGCTCTCACAAAACAAAGCTAAAATATATGCTGTGGCCTATTAATATTCACCCTCATGTCCCTATGCCTATTGGACTTTTTCTTTATACCAGCTCTATGGAGGTATTCAATGTTCAGATAAAATATTTAGCACCAGGGTGGCTATTTTTATTTATGCCTTTAAAAGGTCCCCAGGTAACATTTGTGTACATTCTAGTTCAAGGCTCAGTGCAGACAGAATAAGAAATGGGAGTAATCCAGATAATTGGATATTGTGATATGCTGCACTATATCAGTCCTTCACAACTGAAGGATCACATGAACTCATTAAGCTGCCTTATCCGAAGTCAGACCACTGGTCTATCAAGGTCAGTATTGTCTACCCTGACTGGCAGCCATTTTACAGGGGCTCAGATTGAGGTCAGATTGAGGTCTTTATTACATCTCCTTAATATCTGGAGGTACCATTGAGACTGTTTTGGGTGTACAGGCAAGCCAATAGTGACTGCTATCTTCCTTATATTATAAAAGCCAAATGGTGGTGGCACTCTCCAGAACATTTCACATGCTCCGGAATTGGTTGGTACCCTGGAGTGTCACTCAACTGATCTCTCTTTTTGTTGGCTCCGTGGCTGCCTGCTTTGTCATAGTCCCACCCACTGACACACCGACTGGGCTCTCACCCTCAGTGTGCTTGCAGCCAGCAGACTGGTAGAATGCTTCAGTGGCTGAGCGCGGCCTGACTGGCCTCAGGGAAGGGGGAGAGAGCTGTGCCACGCTTCCCTGGGCCACCACAGCCTGGCCCAGGGAGGCCGTGGGCTCTCTTTGGGGGGGGGGGTTGGCCTCTTCCAGGCTTCCCTGCACCGCCCCCCACCTTTGCTGGCCTGGCGGCATGCCCCAACTAAGCTCAGGCAGGGGGAGAGAGCCACGCCATGCTTTCCTGGGCTGCCATGGCCTGGCTCAGGGAGGCTGCAGGCCCTGCTTGGGGGGGTTGGCCTCCGCCGGGCTTCCCCGCACCACCCCTGGCTTCACTGGCCTGGCAGCATGCCCCAACTGAGCTCAGGGAGGGGGGAGAGGGCTGCGCTGCACTTCCTTTGGTTGCCATGGCCTGGCCCAGGGAGGCCACGGGCCCTTCTTCGGGATGGAGGGCCCCGATGGCCTTCCATGTGCTGCCCCTGACCTTGCTGGGCTGCTCTGATTGGCCTCTAGGAGGACGGGACTGGGGGGGCACTGCTGCAGGCTGGAGCACTCACCCACACCCTCCCGCAACGGGCCTTTTCACTAGTAATGTTATAATCCTTATTCTATTTCTCAGACCTTTTTTTTTCTGTGCGGATACCTATTCCCACCAACAGGGGCCTCACTCTCCCCCAACAGCTTTTCCTACATAGTCAGTAGACTTCCTGGATTTGTAGAAATATCCAAAAAGTGAGGAAATCCCTTCGGGGACAGTTGAATTGCCCCCCAAAAGCCTTTTGAAATGGCCTCTGCAGGGATCTGACTCCAGGCATCAACGGTGAGAGATCAGAATGTTGGGGGTGGGTGGGGGGAAGAGGCTTCTAACTGGCTCTGTCAGTAAAGGGTGGGGAAGGGCCCTTTCTTTCCAGGCCTCTTTCGGCCTTGGAGGGAGGGAGGGAGGAGGGGCTAGGCTGGGGGATTCCTAGAGGTTTTGTGGTGGAGTGCAAGGAGGGCAGGATTTGGGGAAGGGAGAGGCCTCAGCTGGGTATCATGCCACAGAATCCACCCTCCAAAGCAACCATTTTCTCCAGGGAGACAGATCTCTGTTGTTCACAGATCTCTGGAGTTCACTCTCCAGGCCCCACTTGGAGGTTGCCAACCCTAGGCCTGGCAGCAGTCTAGGGTTGCCAGGTCCCCCCATTGGCACTGGCAGGGGATGGGGGTAGTGGGGTTGCCAGCTCCAGGTCTGGAAACTCCTGGAGATTTGGGGATGGAGCCTGGGGAGGACAGGGACCTCAGTGGGGTACAATGCCCTAGAGTCCACCCTCCAAAGCATCCATTTTCTCCAGGGGAAATTATCTCAGTAGTCTGGAGCTGAGCAGTAATTCCAGGGGATCCCCAGATCCCACCTGGATGCTGGCATCCCTAGGAAGCACCCTCTGGGTGACTTGATACCACCTAATTTGCATGACTCAACTTGGCCTGGCTGCTTGCTGCTGTTCAGCAGCCACCCTATGAAAGCCAGCAGTGGTGCAGCAGTTAGAGCCTCAGAGTAGGGTCTGCAAGACCCAGGTTCAGATCCCCATATTGCAGTGGAAGCTGACTGGGTGATTTTGGACCAGTCACATACTTTCAGCCTAACCAACCTCACAGGGTTGTTGTGCATATAAAAAGGAGGTGAGAATAATGTAAGCTGCTTTGGTCCCCACTGTGGAGAAAGATTATAATTTTCCTTGGTAGAAGCTGTGGGGGAGGGGGTGGAGACGAAAAGCTGAAGACAGATAAAGGCAGATAAAGGTTAAGTTGGCTGTTGGGTGGGAAGGAAATAGGGTTGCCAACTCTGGATTGGGAAACTCCTGGACATTTAAGGGGTGGATCCTGGGGATGGTGGGGTTTGAGGAGGGGAGGAACTTCAGACCAGTATAATGCCATAGACTCCACCCTCCAAACCAGCCATTTCCTCCCTGAGAACTACCATTGCCAGTCTCTGGGTGAGGGCTGGAGATCACCCAGAATTACAACTGTTGTCCGGGTGACAGAGATCAGTTACCCTGGATAAAATGGCTGGTTTGGAGGGTTGAGTCTATGGCTCCACCCCCAGAAGGAAGAAAGAGTGTGAGATAGGTAAGGGTAGAGGGGAGGAAGCAAAGATGTGAGGAATGGGATGACCATCCCGCAAGTTTCTTGCGGGTCTCCACTTGTGTTATAATAATACCCAAAGATATTTGGACGCACCCTAAGCCTTGCCTCATATGTACATAATTCAGGGACAGGGTTTACTGCCAGAGTCCTGCAGCCTACTTCAGATTATATCACCATATGCAGTTTGGATAAGTCATTACCTCAAACTGTATCGAAATGAGAAAATGTAATCAATAAACAGCATTCAAAAACAGACATAATCCTAGGGACATTCAGGAAAAATAAGATGGGCAATAGAATGGAAGATAGAGACAAGAGCCTGGGGTAAAACAACAGCATGGGGTAAAGCAGCTAAAACAAACAAGAGAATTTTGTGTCTGGCTCCTCCTGAGGCGGCCATTTTTTGGTTGCGCAGACAGAATTCCAAAGGCACTCACAGGCTCAGCAAGGCTGGCACCTCTAGGCTAGAGGCTCACTTATAAAACAAAAGCTGGGAATTCAGACAACCAGATAGACTCATTGTTATAATGATGTAACAATATGTCAATTGCTGTTTTTTAAAAACAACAACAAAGAAATTTTTAAAAATCTCTCTGGTGGCAAGGTCGAAATGGCTGCAGCTAGGGACTGAACAGGGAAAATGCAAGGAAACCTGCCAGGTAGAAACCCCATTGCTGCTGAACTGTATTAGCAGCTGCAGCAGCAATGGGGAAACCACACAAGTCTTTGTGGAAAACACCAATATTTATATAGTTACTGTCTAATGATTGTCTAACGATACTATAATCCATAAATTGTTAAGTATTCATTTGGAAGCCATAGTAAGGGTATAAGTCTTTTTTAAAGTAGAATTTTAAGCAACATACATAATAAAAAGAAAAAAACATAAAAAAAAAAGAAAAATGAGAAAAGTGCAGGGAATATATTTCAATTTAGTCTATGACTGGTAAAACTTAATTTACATATAAGTCAGTGATGTGTATATTAGTTCGAGATACTAACCAGGACTGACCTTGCTTAGCTTCTGAGATCGGATGAGACTGGGCTAGCCTAGGCTATTCAGGTCAGATGCTTCCTTTACTATGACCTTTATATTATATCCTCACGCACTCTCTTCTCTAGCTTAAGTATTATGCCACAAAGTGCAGGATTCCCTCATCTCTCAAAATTCTTTCCTGAGACCAATTAATATAAGAGCAGGAATATGTACTTCATTTAGGAATAAACAGTACCTGTTCTTGAATGCTTATTGGATGGTGGGCTGGGTAAATAATTTCCCAAAGAAACCCATTTCTAAATATTTTTATTTGGAAGTAAGTCCAGAAAATTCATTGGGGCTTGCTTCCCAGGAAGCTGATACTAAATACAAGCAGTTATGAGCTCCCAGTGGCATATTGGATAAGCATGGCTGAATTGGGTGGAGCTATAGATTCTAATATCTCAATGCAGTTCTTATATTGTTAAATATGAAGAAATCAAGCTATTTCATATGACCTCTCAATAAAGTTGTTACTTTGATGTTCTGTAAATATTTTGACTGAGCAGAGACAGTCTGTCTGGAAATATCTCTGCTCAGGAACATGCACGAACAAATTCCAGTGTGGTGTAGTGGTTAAGAGAGGCAGAACCTAATCTGGAGCACTGGGTTTGGTTCCCCACTTCTCCACAAGAAGCCTGCAGAATTCTCTCAGCCCCACCTACTTTGCAAGGTGCCAGTTGTGGGGGGAGGAAGGGAAGGCAATTGGAAGCTGCTTTTAGACTCTTTCAGGTAGAGAAAAATGGGGTATAAAAACCTACTCTTCTTCTTCAAACGAAGTACACTCAGACGAAAGACAATGCTAATGAAATACCAGTTTGTGCATTAATATATCAAAAAGTGTATACAAATTTGGTGATCGCTTACCTGTCTGAATATTTCTCATTATTAACTTTTCACACAAGGTCAAATACTACTTTAAGATTTAAAAAAAAACCAAATTAAATTATGCAGTGAAACCTAGATATGTCAGTCAATTTTTTTAAAAAAAACATTCAGTGTGGAATAGCACTGTGTACTCTTAATTTTGAGTAAGGTTTGCATATTAAGTAAAATTAGTTTGGGACATATGGCTTTAGAACTGTAAGGATAAGTTGACACAAAACCTGCTGCAACAAATAAGTCCTATGTAAATGGAGAAGTTTAAATTATATGTAAAAACTGATTTTTCCAATGTTACTTAGAAGTTAACATAAGTAGGAATGGACACAAACTGGGAAGATGTAGTTTGGTTTATGGTTCATGATATGCCCCATTCACGAACCACAGATCATCATGAACTTTTAGCTGCATCATGAATGGTTTCAGTTTTTGAGGCAGTAGAATGGTCCTATGGTATGCTAGAGACACCAAATTCAAAAGGGGTCTCTGGCTGATTCTCCTCTGGCTGCCCTCCAAATTTGGAAAGGATTGGCTTTATGGGGTCTGAGTTACAGCCCCCCCAAAGAAGGTGCCCCCAGGAAAGTGCTTTCTGGGGAAATGACCACCTGTCTTCCCGGGGGCATCTTCTTTTGGGGGCTGTAACTCAGACCCCGTAAGTCCAATCCTAACTAAATGTGGTGGACATGTAGATGAGCATCTAAGGGAGATCCATGGCAAGTTTGGTGTCTCTAGCTGGCACAGGATCTGTTGTATACACTCCTGAACCTCCAGAACCTGCACCTGTCAAAATGACTGAGCTTCAGGAGTGTATAGAATGGATCCTGTGAAACCCAGAGACATCAAAACCACAAGGAACCTCCCCTGATGCTCCTTTACATGCCCTCTAAGTTGTTGCTTTGATGTTCTGTAAATATTTTGGCTGAGCAGAGACAGTCTGTCTGGAAATATCTCTGCTCAGGAACATGCACGAACTTCCATGGAAAGTTTGTGCTGGGCGACCTGTCATGAACTTCACTTTGTGAACCATGAACCAGCCAAAGTTTGTCAAGAACTTTAGTCCGTGAGCTGGTTCATGCCCATCTCTAAACATAAGTCGAGTTCGCATCATGACACAGGGAGAAAGAAAATATATAGCCAAAATACTCAGATCCCTTTGTGCATTCAGAAAATTAGACATGAGTACTCATTTTGTCTATTCTTGGGACCTGAGTTTGGCAAATGTTGCTGAAAATGAAGGGAAAAAATGTTTTCTTTGTTTTGTTCAAATGTCATATTCTGTGTTTACTTAGCACTAAGTATTTTATACACATCAAACACACACTAAAGTACATTTGAATACATTTCTATTCTGTCCTTCCTCCAAGGAGTTCAGAGAAAGCAAGACTTTCTTTCCTCCTCCATTTTATCCTCACGACAAACTGTGGTTAAGCTGAGGAGTGTCTGGCGTGGGGGTCACATAGCAAATGTGGGCTTCAAGTATTCACATTTAATTTCTTATTTTTATAGACCACTTTACACGTACAGCTCAGAGAACAGGACTACTGTTCTTTATCTTATGCACTATCTAAATTACCTCATTGGGTAGTTTCTATGGAGGAACAAGAGATGGAGGGGGGGAGGGCGATGAATAAAAATGAGCTTGTCTTGAGAGGGGAAACAGGAATGAAGTGATGCTTGGGCTGTGGTGAAGAGACGTGGCAGGGCAAATTCTGTGGAGAACGGGGAGCACTCTATGATATATACCTGAGTACAGAACTTATCTGTACATTTCTGTTAACAGAGAGTCTGTGGACCACTACAGAAATAACTTCAACATGAGAAAATACGTGACAATCCTATATAGATAACCAGATGATATGAGCACATAAGAGGTCGTTCTGGTGTAAAGGCTGCATGTGTGTCCACATTCCATTCCTATGCCTCTTCTGTATGAAATTGCCAAGTCAGAGAAATATAATACACATCAAAGCAGACTTGTGAGTGTATGTGTACATTTTTTTTGTCTATGCCTCTAGTTTTTTATGGATGCAAGGAGTTTGTGTGTGCAGTCCAAAGCAGCTCTACTCAAAAAGTCTCATGTTATTTAATGTGGATTATTTGCAGGGAAGTGCCCTTAGGATTGCATCCTATGTTGGGAGCTAGGCTGGTTGACAAAGACTCTGTCCCTCACTACTGGCTGTAGTGCTGAGGACACAGATTAAACATAGAGCATATTTTTATGTTTTATAGAGGGTGTTCTGTGTGATCCAAGTGTATTCATTCAGTAAGAGTGCTATCCAGGGAAAGATGGGTGCTCTTATATAATAAATGGAAAGAAAGTGTTCAGTTACATGCTTCATTCTGACTGGATTTCAAGTGAATTTAGGTACATCAAATACTTTATGGATTGTGCCCCAATGTCCTTCAGTGTTTCATTCATCACAACAAAGTTCTTATATTACATATATCTTGAGAAATTAATCAGATCGGATAATTGGAATTAAAGACTTCAGTTGCTGCCAGCTAGTCCTGGCAGAAGAGCAGCAGAGCTACAGAAACCCTTTGATTTCAACTGCATCTATTTAATACCAGAAGCAACTGAAATATACCATCCATAGAAGCCAATACAGTTCTACATAATTCAGAATGTAATATTCTTGAGAAATCAGCTTTCATCACCCACATTAACAAAAACATATTTGTGGAAAATTTGGCAGCACTGATATAAATGGGCCAAACTTCCATTCACTTTAGCAATGCCAGAAATGTACTCTGGACTAAAATAAACTGAAGTGGAATTATTTATAAATACATTGATGAATTCCTCTCCAATGACCCCACTTAAAACACTCAAGTGAGAGAAGAACATAGATCTAGCATTTGTGCTGTGAGACTGTTAGGCCATGCATTTCAGAAAAAGTCCTTACCTTTCAGGGTAGGCAGGCCTTTCATTTTGGAAAGTGCTGAAACTCATTAGCTGCATCCATGAGTTCATTTATCCTTGGCGTAGTAATAAACAGATTCTCAACATTCTGGTATTAGCCGTCTAGATTCAATTTAATTTTCTTTCCACCAGCTGAAAGGAATATGTTTATCAAGCACATGAAGTTTCTAAAATGGATATGATATATAAAGAAGACTACGGGAAGAGAAAGACATAGTGAACGATGGGCTGCCCGACTGATTTACAAGTGCTTGTAGGAGAAAAGGTTAAAATTAGATTGATGAACAAATGTGTTAGCAGACTGCTGCCTGACAAATGGCAAAGCTATGCCAGTGTATTACTTATGCAGGAAAAATAAGGAGGAGGAGAATATCGGCACTGAAACTTACCATATACAAAGGAACGATTGGGTGGGCATAACAGACAACTGTTGGAGATGCATACTTTGAATGGCAGTACAGCAAGGCATAATTGAATCAGTTGCTGACTGGACAGAAAGATTAGTCATGTTTTGTGGACAAGTCAAGCAAGATGGCTTTGTTATCAGACTAAGGGTAAAATTCCTTTCGGATGAGTTTACAGCAGCTTGCAGATAAACCTGTTCTATTGAACCACTATGACTAAATACCCTTCCCTGCTCTCAGAGGAAGTATTTAAAGAAATGTGTGTGTGTATGTGTGTTGGTGTGTGTGTAAAGTGCTGTTAAATTGTAACCGACTTATGGTGACCCCAGAGGACTTTCAAGGCAAGTGATTAAGCAGAGGTGGTTTGCCATTGTCTTCCTCTGCAAAGGCTTCCTTAGTGGTCTCCCATCCAAGAACTGATCCTGCCCGAGTTCAGACTGGCAGTTTGCCCCAAAATAGGCATGTTTCACAAATGGATTAAAGGGCCTGGTTCACACAGGCGTTCCCCAGCCGTACTCAACCCGTCTTGTAACACTTCCCTCCCAAGTTTAAAAGATACCAGTTGAAAGTGGTAGCAAACCCTGGAGAGAGCATTCATCCCGCGTTCATCCCCAGAAGTGTGAATGCAAACAAGCTGATCTGGTAGGGATGCTGTTATGTGCATGAGCGCTTATGTGCATGAGTGCATAAGCGATATCGTCAGATTCTATTACAAAAAGCTGCTTACAGCCACGCCTCCACCAGGGGTGGGCCAATAGTGTGAATACTCACTTGCACCTCCTCCCCAGCATGCTCCTGCATCAGTTGGTGCAGTGTGACTGGGAAAACCCGGAACATGTGTTCTGGGTCTTTTTGCCACAACTCCCTTGCGCTTCATACTGCCAGTCTGAACTCAGCCCCTGTTTAGCAACTGATATTTGATGAGATTGGGCTATACTTTACCATTCCACATCCATTTAAAGAAAAAAAATGACAAAATGGATCAGATTCTTCATGTCTACTCATTCAGTGCAATCATAAAAATTTGACTCTCAAATGTTCTCTTATTCTGTTGAATGGCACTTGGGGTCTACTTGTGTTTGGACATATGGGTTGTCCCTTTGCAGAAGCCATGTTGATTTCCCCTCAGTACTCTGCTCCTCTGCACACTTAATAGTTCCGTCTTTAATGACAATATTAATTCATCCACAACTAGCCTGTAACTTCCAGGATTTCTTCTAGATGCTAGTTTAAAAATCAATGTTACATTTACTACTTTCCAGTCTTCTGGTAGGGAGGCTGATTTCAGCAACTAGTCACATATACTTAGATAAATGAGCAACATTTTCACATTTGAGTTCTTTAAGGACCCTCTTGACCTGGAGATGTTTTACATTTTTATTTTGCCTATTAATCCTAGAAAACAGGGTTGCACTTACCTGTAACTATTCTTCACTGAGTGGTCTTCTGTGCAGGCACACATGGGACTGTGCTTGCATAGACCTGCCACAGAGATATATTCTTTAAAACTCTCTAGAAGATTCAGAGTGCTCTTCCCCCTCCCGTCATGGGCTGGCTCCTTCCTGCCCAGCTGGCACATGATGGGCAGGCTGAGCACTCCTCCTCTCAGTCCTTTCTTCATCATCATAGAAGGACTCCATGAATACTAGGATCCCAAATCAGGGAAAGGAGGGAGGAATGTGTGCCTGCACAGAAGACAACAACAGTTACAGGTAAGTGCAACCCTGTTTTCATCTTTGTGGCTTTTGTGCAGTCCCACATAGGAGAATAACAAACTCGCACCATAAGGAGATGGGCGTGGGATCCTCAGTGGAACAAGGACTGAAGAACTGCTTTCCCCACAGCTGCATCTCATCTGGAGTTGATGTCAACCATGTAATGCTTGATTAACGTCAATGGGGAAGACCAGGGGGTCTTGCAGATGCTATCCTCAGGACATTACCAAGGAAGGCTATGGAAGATTATTGAGATCTGGCCAAGTGGTCTTTGATATGGAGCGGGCAGTCAGCCTTGGAGGCAGATTAGGCTAACTGTATGGCTCTCACCACCCAGAGTGAGATAATTTGGGAGAAGGTCGCTTTTGTGGGAGTCAGCAAAACAGACCAGCAGGTTGTCATCTTTCTGCAGGGATGAGGTATGGTCTAAATAAAAAAGCAGTGATCTACGAACATCTAAGGTGTGCAGAGTCTGTTCTCTGCCTGATATGGGTGAGGGGAAAAACACTGGCAGGACCAGGGCTATTTTTGGGCAGGAACGCACAGGAATGGAGTTCCGGCTGGCTCCCAAGTTGGCCACGCCCAGCAGGAACTTATTAGCATAACAGGCCACACCAAACAGCAGAAACTCATTAGGACTGGCCACAGGAGGGGTGTGTGGCCTAACATGCAAAGGAGTTCCTGCTCCAAAAAAAAGCCCTGGGTTTTGACAACAAACAAGGTAAAAAGAATAAGAAGCAAAAGGTGGGTGTGGCTGGATGACCACACTTGTGGTAACATGGGGGTGTGGCCTAATATGCCAATGAGCTGTGCTGTCAGGGCTGTGGCTTAATATGCTAATGAGTTTCTGCTGATTATGCTAATGAGTTCCTGCCGGGCTTTTTCTACAAAAAAGCCCTGGACAGGACGATGTCATAGAAAACATGGAAGCTGGACAACACCTTCAGGAGGAAGTCCAGACTTGAGTGCAGTATGTTCAAGTCTGGTGAAGGGCAGAGAAGGGCTTGTACTTTAAGGAAGAGAGCACCAGCAAAAGATTCCACCAGGGAATGGGTGGGACTTTCAGAGGGTGTAGGTTAAACAGGCCCTTAAGGATTTTCTTAGAAATCGGGGCTGAAAAAACAGAAGAGCCTATGATGGGATTGTGGAAGGACAAAGTGGCTGACAGATGAACTTTAACTGAGGTAACCGCTAGTCCACTGTCTTTCAAATGTAATAGGTATTTTAAAATATGATTCTACAGGCAGGATTCAGGGGAAGAACCATGGGTAGCTGCCCAGAGGGAGAACCTAGACCACTTTGCAGTGTAAGACTTCCTTGTTGAGGAAGGATAACAGTACCTGTGCAACCCTTTGTCAGATGACTTTAGCAGTTGCGTGTCAGCCAGGATGCTAAGCATAGGAACTGGACATTGTGGTGAAGAAGGGGTCCTATTTGGACCAGGTCTCCCACCAAAGGCAGGGGTACATGGCAGCCTCTGGACAGGGACCACAATGTCAGAAACCATACCTTTTCAGGTCAAAAGGGGGCAATCAGAATGCAATGGGACTGTTCTGCCTGAATTTTGGCAAGAACCCTCCCTAGCAAGGGAGTTGGGGAAGGCATAAAACAGGGTTTCTTGCCATGTCAACTGAAAGCTGTCCCCTAGGAAGTGGATATCCACCCCAGTCAATGAGTAAAACTGGGGGCACTTGACATTCAAACAGCAGAACATGGGAAGCAGGTAATTGTCCTTGAGAGATCATTTGTGTGTGGATGTGGACCCTTTGCTGAGAGTGTCTGCTGTCCCATTAACACCCCAATGATGTGGATAGCCTTCAAGGATACAACTTGCTGAATAGCCCAGTGCCAAAGGAGAAAAGCTTCCAAGCAGAGGGAGAGGGAGCCAGTGCCTCCATGCTTCTTTATGTAGTCCAACGGGTTAATATGCATCTTCCACTCAGAAGGGGACCAGTGGCTACTGGCCTTGTAGGAAATGCAGTGCGCCCAGCAGCCTTAAAGGGATGCATCAGTAAAGACTTAAATGTCATGTAAGGGCATCCCAAATGGGGAGCCCCTCAGCAGGTTCTCCCAGGAAGACCACCACCTGAAGTAATGGATGACAGTTTGGGGAATGAGCAATTTCATCCAGGGGGATCCAATCATATGTTGGTGGATCTGAGAAACCAGTTTTGAAGAGGCCTCATGAACAATTGGGCAAAAGGAACCACAGCAGTAGTCGAGGCCATTAGTCCTAGAAGTCTCTGTATAGATTTGACTGGAATCTATTGGAGAAAAATCTGAGCACCATTGGGGGCTGCCCTGTTTTGAGGGTGGAATGCCCTGACTCCCTAGGAATCTAGGTGGGCCCCAATGAAAAGAATGGATTGATTTGTCCATATAGTATGGATTTGTCCCAGTTAATCTGGAGGCCCAAGGAAATTAGGGTTGAAACAGCTATGGAAATGTGATTGGCTAGCAACTCAGAGGAAGGCACAGTGAAAAGCCAGTCATCTAGATAGGGATACACATTGCAGCCCTTTAGGCGTAAGTGTGTGACTACTGCAGACATGCATTTGGTAAACAACCTGGGGGCAATGGGCAGACTGAAAGGGAGGGCAGTATACTGGTAGCAGTTCTGGCTGCACTGGAAATGAAGGAACTTTCTGGACCTGGGGTGTATGGCAATATGAAAGTAAGCATCTTTAAGACTGGCAATAGCAAACCAGTTGCAAGGGCAAAGTAGGCCAAGAACCTTTGACAGCGTGGTCATGAGGAACGTAGGGACTGCAAAGAACTTGTTGAGAGCTCTTAAATGTGAGATAGGGCATTTACCACAATCATTATTGTCAACTAGGAAATAACACGAATAAAAACCAGCACTAGTTTCACCTAATGAATGAGGCTCAATGGCCATTGTATTAAGAAGCTGGAACACCTCCTGCTGTGACTCAGGAAGAGGTATGGTGGAGGGCGAATCAGGGGGATGACCAAAAGGTGGAACATAAAACTGTATGCCTCTCCCCCATAATGCCTTTCTGACCCAGAATGACATCAGGGGGATGTTATTTGCCTGCATCTCCCCCAGCACCAATTCAGGCAAGAAGAGCAGCAGGGGGGGAAGGCATGATTCCCTCCTTCCCCTGTAAGATGATGGTCCTGACATGAATTGTCCCTCCCCCACAGCACAGTTAAAAGGAACTCCCTAGTAGGAATTGATTGTTTTAAATAGTCGTGCATTCTGGGAAATTGCATTTTGTCTAGTTTGGCCCTCAGTTCTTGTGAACTGAGGGTATATGTTCCCCATTTTCCATGATGAAAACAGATACAAAGGATTTATTCAGTTTCTTTGTCATCACTCCATCCTCCCTAAACAATTACTGAACTCCTTTGTCATTCAGTGGCTCAATGGCTTCCTTGGCTGACTGTCAGCTTCTGATACATTTAAACAAATGCTTATCATTTGTCTTAATGTTTTTAGCAATTCAGTCTTCAAATTCTTTTTTGGGCTCACCTTGTCATCTTTTCTTTGTTTTTCCAGAATGAGAGCTCCTTTCTTCTTACATTGTTTGAATAACTCTCCCCTTTTAAAGGAAGCTCTTCCATTTTTTTAATGGCTTCCTTAGTTTGGGTTATTAGCCATGCTAGCTTCTTTTTTAGATCTGTTTGTACCTTCCATAGCCTGAAGTATGCATTCTATCTTGGCTTCAGCTAATGTGGCTTTAAATAGCTTCCAAGCATCAGAGAGAGCCTGGGCTCTCTTGATTCTTCCTTTCAGTTTTCTTCTGACATGTCTTCTAATGTCTTCCCCTCTTTTGAAATAAAATGTGAATGTTTTGGACTTTGGGGGCAACAACTGACATAAATACGGAAGTGAGATAGTCTGGACAGATGGAGAGCTGTGTTCTCCCTTTGTGTGCCTCAATAAAAACCAACTTGGTGCCTATAATTACTCACCACTTCAGAATCCACGACTGAACACTCTTGAGTAATTCCTGGTAGTTTCTTGAACAGCAGCTAATGCATCATACTCACTGTTCTGAGGGGCTGACATTGTTCTGATAGTGGATGAAAGGAGCATTGCTTTCCCTGACATTGTTTTGTGGTACCATATATGAATCGAACTGGTGCCTCACTAATCATGACACATAATTGATAATGTTTTATTTCTAAAGCAAAAAGTGTCAGAGCTCAGAAGCACCTGAAATTTGCCCTGACAATCCTGTGAGACCTTCTTGGGGAAGGGCCTGTCTATGGCTACTTAGTGTTGAATTACATTTACAAAACTTTTGGTGTGTTCCAGAGTCAAACCCTGACACTGAAAATTATTTCAAGAGTTAGGTCCTAAATAGAAGAGCGAAGAGACTGAATTTATACCCTGCCCTTCACTACCCAAAGGAGTCTCAGAGCGGCTTATAATCCCTTCCCCTTCTGCTCCCCACAACAGACACCCTGTGAGGTAGGTAGGGCTGAGAGGGCTCTCTTGAGAACTGCCCTTGAGAGAACAGTTCTGAAAGAACTTTTGACTGACCCAAAGTCACTCCAGCAGCTGCATATGGAGGAGTGGGGAATCAAACCCAATTCTCCCAGATCAGAGTTCATGGTCTTAACCACTACACCAAACTGGCTCTTCTGACTCAGACTTGGGGAACAACTAAATGTTCTCTGAAAAACTTTTCTTTTTATTCACCCAATTTTTTCTCACCCAAGAATTGAAATGACCATTCCTCCATTGCCTTTTTGGCACTTGGAAAGGCATGAGAAGGGCATTGGAAAGGCACGGGATGATGGACAGTAACTGGTTAAGGCGTTAACATGGTCTGAGAACCTTGAGTGACATGAGATTTAAATGTAATTCTTCAGTTGAGAGAGTCAGGCGTGGCAGTTGAGAGCTGACAATTAATAGTGAGAAAGTGAAACTGACTGGAAGAGGATTCAGTAAGGATCCTGAGTTAGGGAAGTGGGACGCTTAACCCATCCCTAGCAAATCTGAGGGAAATAGCTCCTAGAAGATGGCATGATCTCTAGCCAGTGGATAAGGAAGGAAACAAACTTGTGTGAATGTTCCTGCCTTCACTAACGTTACTGTCTGTGATACCAAGAAGCTTATACTTCTTTATGTAAGCAGAGATGGCCAAAAAAATTATCTTCTAGAGTTTTAAAGACCTGTCTGAATAACAGAAACAGTTACTTGTTTGTGACAAATTATCTGGTGTTTATTTTTATACCAAGTTACCTCATTCCTGTTGCCTGTTTACCTCAGAAGTCCTATATCCAACTCCTACCTGATCATTTCCCCTCAAAATTAAATAAAACAGTTTGTTATTTTAAAAGGACCATTCACGTCTCATGTGCCATTATCAAACCAGGACATAAGAAGGATTTTAATCTCTCCCCTCAGTTCCGTAGGCTGGGTCAGTGTTTACCAATATACATTCAAAGGACTGGGTAAGATAGACAGAGAAAAACAAAGAAGAAAAGGAAAAAAGGGGCTGATCAGCTAAAAAGAAGATAAAAGGAAACCTTGTGAGGGAGGGCAAAATCATTGTACTGGTTCTGTTGTACTACAGACCCATTCAGGATCGGGACCTTGCAGCTTTATCAAATCTCTTGTGTTACACAGGAAAACAGTGGTGGGGTTCCTGGGTCCATCTCTGGCCCCAAAGACATCTGTCCTCAACCAGGGGTAGGGTCTTCTCAGACCTGGCCCCAACCTGGTGGAACTCTCTGCCAAATACCATCAGGGTCCTGTGGGACCATATGCAATTCCACAAGGCCTGTAAGGCAGACATGTTCCTCCAGGCTTTTGGTTGAGGACAGTGATGGTTTCCATCCTTGCTGGCACCGCCCCTTACTCCTCCTACTCTCCTTCCTATCAGGCTGCTCTGCTCCTCCTCCCCATACCCACAAGGTGGTCGCAAGAAATTGCAATTTTTGCCACTTGATCTTTTTAGATTGCTGTATTAGTATTATTTATGTATCTATTTTATGGTTTTAATGTTTTCATTATATGTTGTATACTGCCCAGAGCCCTGCAGTAGCAGGGATTGGGCGATGCATATTGTACTGTATTGTTTTTAGATGGAGCAATACTGTGTTTTAAATTGCATACCGGTTTTAGCTGTTGTAAGCCGCCCTGAGCTGCCTTGGCGAGAGGGCGGGATAAAAGCTTAATAAATAAATAAATAAATAAATAAATAAGTTTAAATAAATAAATCTAACCATTCCCCGAGTCCATATATGTAACAAAATGTGGTGGGAAATAATGAAGTAGTAGAAATGAGCTACCATGCCAGAGTACAGGGGCAGATTTTAATGTATAAAACAACTGGATGAATAAGAAGACAAGGTTTTCAGGAAGAATATTTCTAGACAAGGTTGCTTTACTTTTTAAAACATTTATATCCTGCCTTTCCTTTTGGTTCAAGGCAGCTTACAAAAATAGTTAAAATACCCCTATCTAAAATGAAAGATAAAATAGGAAGCTCCCAGTCCCCGGTCCCTAAAAGAAGCCTGCCATTTAAACTCCCTCAAAAGCCCTGGCAGACTGGCAGGCCTTGCAGTGCCTCATAACAATCTCCAAGGAGGAGGCTCCCCTCAACTCTTCAGGGATCCCATTCCAGAGAGCCAGATCTATGTTGGGAAAGCCCTGGGCTCTGGTCAATGCCAGACTGGCCACTCCAAGTGGAGGGACAGCCAACAGATGCTGTAGTTGGCATACAGGGACATATGGAAGGAGACTGTCCTTCAAATATGTGGGTTCCAGGTCACGAAGGTCTTTAAAGGTCATAATCAATACCTTGAATTGAACTCTGAAACTGACTGGAAGCCAAGGTAGCTGTTTCAAAAGGGGCAACATCTGTTCCCAGAGGCTAGCCCCTGATAGCAGGTGGGCTACCACATTCTAGACCAGTTGTAATTTCCAGGTTGCCTTCAAACGCAGTTCCACATACAGTGGATTGTCATTTTCTCAGATGAAGACATGACTTGTCAACTTCAGTTGAATGGCAATATCTACAATTGCAAATTCTGCTGGTATTTAAATATGGCCCTGTGACATTAAGTGTCTCAGAATACCCTTTGCTCCTGAATCTTCTAATTGAATTGATACAGGAAAAAACCTACAAAGATTTGTCTATAAATATTTGAAATTGATTAATAAATACAATGGTGGAACCAAGGGCAGGGTTGTAGGTGCGGTCTGCCCTGCATGCAGGTGATAAGGGGTACCTACTCTAGAGTAAGTGAGTGGGGATCGTGGCCTCAAAAAACCACTCCTTTTCCCCAGCGAGATGCTGGCAAGGCACTCTGGCACCAGGGACTGCCCCATTTTAAAAATACAAATAGTCCCTCCTGTTTTGATCAGGTTTTCCCTCCCTTTGATATAGTTTTTTTAAAGCCCACCCTTCTTTGGGGAAGCTCTGGAGGTTAGAAAGGGTTTGGGAGACATCCCGCCACCTCTCTGCATCAGGTGCTCAATGGGTCTCCCTTACCAAATCTCAAACACATTTCCAGCCTTTTGTTAAAAAAATTCCAATCAAAGCTTTCTCTTCCCCCTTCCTCCTCACAGATGCCCCCTCCTTTTTAACGTCCCTGATCCTTTGCGTGTTTATTCTCAAGTAAGCCCCACTGTGTGCCCTGCCCCCCCCCGTGCTCTGGATGTCAAGTATGCTAGGTGTATGCCACTGAATAAATATGATATGTAGTCTCAGGAATTAATGGGATGTGGAGCTAGCAATGGGATATGGCCTTGAAGTTTATACCTGCTCTCTTTGTGGATCTTGAATTGTGTCTTATTCAGCAAAAACTATGTTTAGGATATACTGGACACCACAGTAACTGCTTAGCAAAGGATTGACTAAAGTTGCTGTTGTAACTCACAGGGCATGTCCTTTTAACCTATGCTTTGGGCATGTCCACAGTCCAGTGGTTCAGTTTTTCTGAGAAGACGTTACTAGTCATATCAATTTGATACTAGAATGTGCATTTATTTTTGAAGATGCTTCTGTACTTTTAAACTATCTGCCCATCTCTTAGAGTCTAACTGATGGTTAACAAAAATGGACCCTCCATGCCCTTACTACAGCTAAAAGGCTTGTACTACAACACTGGAGATGTACATGCAAACTCTGCTAAATCAATGGACTGAGAACCTTGGAACTTTATCAATATTTGAATGCATGATATATAGACAACAATTGTATATGGACTTATATTTAGATCTTTGGAAACCTTTAAACAACACCACTGTTGTTATATTTTTGTCTCTATGTATATATTTTGTTTTCTTTAAAAATTCTATTTAGTTGCTGGATTTGAGGGATTTTCCCTTGTTGTTCTTTTTCCCTTTATTTTGGAAATAAACCGCCTCTCCCCATATGAACCCTGGAGAGCTCTACACTCTTCTGATCAACATCTCCTGGTGATCCCTGGCCCAAGGGACATCCACTAAGCCTCAACCAGGCAAGGGCTTTTTCGGCTTCTGCCCCAGCCTGGTAGAACATGTTCCCATTTGAGATCAGGGCCCTGCAGGATTTATTACAGTTCACAGGGCATGTAAAATGGAGCTGTTCCATCTGGCCTATAGTTGAAGTGATGGGCATTCAACCACTCTGGCCTCCCTGTCCATGACCCCTTTCCAGTGCCCTTGCTGGCTTAGATATTACTTAGGCACTGGATTTTTTTTTGGGGGGGTGGGGTAATTATTTCTATCTGATATGAGGTGTCAGTTCTGGTTATTACCTGCCGCTGCTATTTATTGTTTTTATTGTCTATTGGTTTTATGTTGTGAGCCACCCTGAACCCATTGCTGGGATAGGGTGGGGTATAAATTAATTAATTAAATAAAGCAGTAACAGAAAATGTACAGTGTGTTGCAATAATTCAAAAGCTTTCCTACAAAGGAAGCTTTTTACTTGGGTGGGGGGCATCCAAAGATGTGTAATCTAAAATCGCACAGCCCAGTGTCAGGAATCTGCTATCATATTTCCATGTCATTCTGTTTCAACAAGGCATCAGATTAAGCCTTGATTTTGATGGTGTATAGGCCATGTGTGCTGCATGGTAAAACCCTTCCTCATTGTTGACACAGATGTCCAGTTCTCCTAGACTGAGAGAACACACACACACACACTTTGGTCAACTACATATCTGTCCAATGTATTATTAGACATAAAAGAGCAGCTGTTGATGTCTTTCCAGCACAGAATTATACTTCAGTCAAATTCAGAGCTGTTGCTATAATGTAAGTATTTGAAAGTTTTCCTGTGTGGCTGATGTACCCATGATGGTCTCTAAACTGGCCTCCAGAAAATTTTTGGATAGCCCTGAGCAGAATACCAGTAACTATTATGTAGTGTATGTGAAAATGGAGCCTTTCAGCAGCCCAGCAAAGAGAGACATCAAGGTGCAGAAAATTTAAGGGCAACAGCACAAGTGCAATAAGATGTTCTGATGACCTGCATGGAGTATCAAAGGGCTACCCAATGTGTGAACGATAGACAAGGGGGCAGTGTATCAGAAGTTATGCTTGACCCTGCATATAATTTATGACAGACTTCATCTCCTTTGTGCTTCTGCTTCCCATGTCCCCTCCAATCAAAGTACATTATTGAAAAAGAAAAATAATCTTCATTTTTGGGTTGCCATGTCCCCCATGGCCACTGACAGGGGGTGGGGGCATAGGGTTGCCAATTCCAGGTTGGGAAACTCCTGAAGATTTTGGGATGGGGCCTGGGGACAACAGGAACCTCAGCATGCTACAGTGCCAGATCCCACCCTCCAAATCATCCATTTTCTCCAGGGGAACTGATCTCTGTAGTCTGGAGATGAACTGTAATGCCAGGGGATCCCCATGTCCCACCTGGGGGCTGGCACCCCTACATTTCCACGCCCCATTTCCTGCTACTGACCGGAAACAAATACAAACATTTGTTTAAAAGGCATAACTAAGCCCTGACCTGGATAGCCCAAGCAAGCCCAGTCTCATCAGGTCTAGGAATCTAAGAATGGCCAACCCTGGTAAGTACTTGGAAGGGCGCCCTTCAAAGAATATCAGGACCAGGATGCAGAGGCAGGTAATATCAAGCCACCTCTCTGGAACATCCTAGCCTCACTAGGGGTCAGCGGAAGTAACCATGACTTCCAGGCTTGCAAACACACACACACGTACACACACACACACACAAAATACTCACCCCCCAAAAAAGCATAATTAAGAAAGCATTACGTTGTCATGTATAAATCTAGGGCTGCCAGCTCTGGGTTGGGAAATACCTGGAAATCTGGAGGTGGAGCCTGAGAAGGGTGGGGTTTGGGGAGGGGCTTCAATGGAGTGTAATGCCATGGAGCCCGCCTTCCAAAGTTGCCATTTTCTCCAGGTGAACTGATCTATGTCGCCTGGAGATAATTTGTAATAGCAGGAGGTCTCCAGCCACCACCTGGAGGTTAGGCAACCCTATTTAAACCCCCTACACCAACAAAGATCTGTACAGTCTATTAGTTATACCATTTAGTCTTTGACCTTTACCAAATCTGAACTACAGCATTATGAAATGCAATACAGTCATAAAGCTTTCCTCATTATAACAGCAGGGGCACCAAACAAGATTTACCAGGCCCATTTAGTGTTCCTAATGCAGCCTATGACAAATTGCTACTCTTTATACTCAAATGATCTTCCTGGCTAAGAAGCTAAAACCCTTAACTAGACAAAAGAACTGAGTGACTCATGCACTGTTGTTATGGCTCGCCACAACGTGTTATGTATCCACACATAATATCTTGCTTTCACATTCATGCTTGAAAAGTTTTTGTTCAATGCCAAAGCTGTGGGAATTTTACATTTTTTTTTAAAATAGTATCTTACTGAGTTTTAGTATTAATTTCTGGAGAACCATCATTGATGTATTCTTTGGGAATCTGCTGAGTTTTAACAAAGGGATTCAGAAGATACCTGAGAAATTACATGCCAGTTAGCCTGATGTAAATGAGTAAATCTAGGTAAATCAATGGAGGTGAATCTGGGTAAATTAAAGACACATAGGCTGCAAGTGTTAAGGGCCCGTTCCTCGAGTAAGCCCCCTTGAATAACTTCCGATTGAGAGCAATAAGAGATTGCTCTCATGCAGGACTAAACCTGGCTGAGAAAAGATCTGCATGGCTTCTGCAAAGAGAAGCTCTGCATTATTAATCTTGGAGTGAATCACTATCTACTTGGACTTCCAAAAAGGTTTTGACAAAGTCCTTCACCAAGGGAACCTTAAGTAAGTTTAAAATAAAAACCAAGTACTTCTTCACACAATGCCTAATTAATTTGCAGAATTTAGTGCCATGTGATATTGTAATGGATGCTAGCTTACATGGCGCTGAAGAAAGGGTCTATCAATAGCTGTTATTTGTAATGGCTGAGTGGGACTTCCCTGTTCAGACACAGCAAATCTCATAGCCCATTACTGCAACAGAGAGTGGCTTTCACCTATGCTCCTTCATTAGGCCTTCCATGGAACCTGGTTGACCTGTGGGAAAATGGATTTTGGACCTTTAATGTGATCCAGGAAGATGGCTCTTATGATCTCATGCCGGGTAGAGATTTTAGTCCTCCAACCCATTGAATTTGATTTTCTTGTATTAACTATTGTTAAGGGAATGCAAAACCATGACCACTAGAGGGCCATTTTTGGCTTTGCGATAACTGAAGCCTAGAACTCTGACTACACAATAAGCAATCTTGCCAAACTTTTAAAAATACAGACATGGATGGAATAAATCTGAATAAATAATTCTCAAGGTTTTCTAATTTGAATTTTAAAAACTAAAATTCTAGTTTATACATTCCTTATTAGGATTGCCCCTCCCCTGCATTCTCCACTAAAATTATTGTTGGCTAGCTTTGTTAAATGAGTAGAATTCGTAAGTTGAAAGTGGTGTCTTAAAATTTCATCTACCATACTTTATATAGCCCTTCCGGCAAGGAACTCAGGGTTGTGTTCCTGATTCTTCTGTCCTGTGCTTTACTCTCACAGCCTCTGTGCAAGAGCTAGGTTAAACTGAGAAAGACTGGCGGAGTGGAGATGGGAATTAAAGTCTCCTCAGTTTTCACCCAACACACTAACCACTCTATCACAACAAGCTTTTTTTTAAAAATTTGAATATAAGAAAGCAAAATGTGATAATGTTCAAGATGCAAAGATCCTACCTCAGAATTCTAAGATGGTGCTGACTTTCAAATTTGTCCAAAACTTCTTTGTACATGTATGAGCTTGCTACAGATATTTTATTCACACAGCATGGGGCAATGCTTTGCAGTTTAAATTCACAATGCAGTTTGGAAAAGGGATCTCGCCTACAGGTAAGACCTGGTGATTCCATGGCATTATGGCTTATCTCCATGCTCCAGGATCAGTTCCCCTGGAAAAAATTGGTGTTTTGGAGAGTGGACTCAATGGCATTTTACCCCACTGAGGTCCCTGTCCTTCCCAGGGCCCACCCCCAAATTTCCAGGAGTTTCCTAACCTGGAACTGGCAACCCCACCCCACATGCCCTGCTGGTGGCCCTGGCAACCCTAGTTTGGAATCTAGTTATGCAATTATTATAAATGTACAGGAGGAGGAAAGAATGGCAATCTTCCCACAGTGTAACACTCCCGTTAGATTAGCTTGGTTTGAAAAGGAATTTTATGTTAGGGCACTATGTCTGTGTAAGTGTAGGTGTGCCTTGCTTACATATTTTATGAAAAATATACTAATGATTTTGACAGTGCTGCTGTTCTTGTGAGTTAAACAAATATTGCAGAGCGATTTTGAACCTTAAGCCTGATGAACTGATATGGAAACCACGAAGACATGCCAATCTTATGGTGCATTGCTTTAATGTAATTGTTCTTCATTGATAGGTTACTGCAATGAGGCACTTCAAACAATTTCCCTGGGTAACTATAAATGTGGCCTAAAATCCTCTAAAGAAATAACTCAGAACATCAAGGTGGAGGAAGATAAAAGGGATGGATGCTTTTGCAAGATTAAGACTGTTTGATTCAAGATACTTCTATTAATGCTTTTTGCGGCTTTTTGTAATACTGAATAACAAATTGTTAATAACATTAAGTCCTACAGTTTTGCACTTCCTTGAGTTGGGTGGTACGTTAAAAACCCATGCAGGTTACATTTTATGAAGACTGTAATTTCTTTTAGAAACAAATGAATGCTTGGCTTTTTGGCTCTGTTGCAGAACCAAAAGTCATGACAGAAATGGCAAGTAAGCATTCCAAATTAGTTAAAAGCAATTCTGACACTTCTGATCTCATGGTTTTAAAAAACTGTCACCAAGACTCCCCTTTCCCATTTAGTCTGAGATGGATAAATCAGATTTCTGGAGAGACTAGAAGGTCATACTCTGGCTTTTTAAGAAGAGCATGATCCCCCCCCCAAATCTAACGACAAGGCTCTAAATATATATTCCAGACATATAAATGTACAAATAGCTTTCTTGTTGAATTTTAATAAAAAGAAGTTGCCCTCTAGTGGTAAATGAGAATAAAGACTTTCAGGCCGAATTCCTTCTGGGGAAGAAGAGAATGTGTTTGTTCCCGCTACCTTCCCTCCTCCCTATTCCTGAAATAGCTCAGAAGAAAACCTGCACTGCTACGAAAACGAAGACTGTTCTGGGATATGCAGCCCCTAGAGGCAAAGACGGCCTTTTGAGAAGAGCAGCTTTTACGCATCCCCTGAGAGTCCCCATATTTATGTTGAATTCACACAGCAGCTTTCATAAAAGGATCTCTCTTTGTGCAGACTAGTGCTGGTCACGTGACTACCATCTGGAATCAATGAGATTCACATCCACTGGCTGAAATACAGGCCGTGGTGTGTTCTCTTCATCCTGAACCGTTTTCCCAGAGATAGCTGAAGCATTATTTCATCAGCAAAATATTCCCATCGACTGGAACTGATTAAAAAACAAACAACGCTTCCCTTTTAAACTAAAGCAATATCCTTCCCCACCCACAACAATCCCTTCACTTTTAATCTTATCTTAAGAAAGTCAAGCGGCTCATCTTTGGCCCAAATTTTCAAATTCTTGGGAGTAAAGCTTCAGACCACATGACAGTAACACGACAGCAGAGTATCTGCCTGTTTCCCTCACTAACAAATAACAAATCACACTTTACCTGGCCACCGTGAAAACTGTAAAGAAACAGAACAAGCCTGTCTCCCTTACAGTGGCCACTGAGTTCAGTTGCAGCTGCTTCCACCTCCTTCAACCAGGCCCACCTCATGGTTTCCTCTACTGTCCGTAAGGGAAGATCCAGGTCAGTGTAGAGGAGTCGATTCCCCAGCACAGAGATATCCAGCACCATAAATATGTAAAGGACTTTGGCCAGAACAGAATAAAGACAGGCAGGGTCTCACCTAGGCTAGTCACACCAAAGCCACAGACTTTGGGAGGTTTAAAGGGATAGGACAGATCTTCCTTTCAGGGGACAGGAAAAAATATTAGAACCCACAAGCGATCTACAGAGGAGGGGACTATTTACCCCCTGAACTTGAGGGAGAAGCCCACTTGTTCAGGTCATTCTACATTTACCATTTATCTGCCATTCTAAGCAGGCTCCAGCAGTTAATCCATTCAGCCCCAGACTGCATGTTTGTCTGTTAGTCCCCAAAGAAGCTGCAGAGAGTAAAGCAGGAAATGTGGAAACAAGGTGGATCCTTTAAATGGCAAAGGGCAGAGATCATCAGGTGGAAATTCCTTTTAGTTCATGGTCTGTAGTGGCAGTGGAAAAACCCAGAAAGGAGGTAAACCTTGACTGCAGGAAAGAGTGGTCTTGCTGGCCAGACACCCAGGATGGATGAGAAACTTTCCAAGCTCCAACATGGGCAGAAATGAGCCTTACAAGTAGGGTTGCCAACTCCAGGTTTGGAAATTCCTGGAGATCTGGTAGTGGAGCCTGGGTAGGGCAGAGATCTCAGCAGGGTACAATGCCATATAGTCCACTCACCAAAGCCACCATTTTCTCCAGGGGAGATGAGTGGTCATTCCAACAGATCTCCAGGCCCCACCAGAAGTTTGGCAGCTCTGCTTGCAAGATTGCATCTCTGCACTGGAAAAGAAACAGGCATGCAGTAGCAACAGAATGCCACTGTATCCTGCTTATTTTGGACCCACCTGCTCTGGCCTAGTCAGTCCTGCAGAGCCAAAAAAGTGCATTAGTCATGCTCTGCATCTTCTGGGAGTGTGTCTGTCATCGGAAGATAGATTTCCTGAGAAACACTTGCATTGTTGTAGGCGTGTCATTTGCCAACAGGAAGGGAAGCTAAAGAAACAGTGAAGTTACACTTATTTTTGACCCTGCCTACACCAACAAATTGTTGAGGCCCAGAGGAGCCCCGCAAGTGACTCAGTTGTCTCTTTTGTTGGGAATCAGGACATTGCATAACAGGTTCCTGTGAGGGAGGATACTGATGTGATCTTCCATTTCTCAGTGGGAGAGTTACTCAGTGGTAGTAGAAAGAACACATCATGGCTCTCTAGGCCTCTGATTTCTCCACTGCTGCCAGACAACACCACCACCAAAAAACCACCCCAACCAGAAACACAAGGAAGGGTCAGCAATGGACCTTCCATCAGTATGTGAGCTGCAGCAGATGACAGGCTTGAGATGTGCCCAGTTACAGCCCAAAGTGCCAACAAAGATATCAAAGTATATCTATGATACCACGTTGGCAGGAGCATTATTAATTCATCATGTATCTGTCAGATAAAGGGGAAAACAGTAAGATCATTCAACATTTGATTGAACTTTATCTATCTTGCAGTGCAATCAAAACAGCTGCATGTAATCTTCAACAGTTCTTATTTATTGTAAAAAATTTAAAAGGAAGTTTCAGTGTAAGTCTTTATTAGGAAGCTAAAGCACAAGCTCCCCGGTAGCTTGTTGCAGGGAGGAAAAGGTTAAGGTTCTGCTTTGTTCACCAGGTCACTGAACTCCAAAGGAAATTTCTTCCCAAGTGGAGCTGTCAAGACATAAAAAGCTGTCTTGGAATTTTGGAGCTGATTTTGGAATAATGTATGCCTGTGAGAACAGTTAGGCTTTATTGTTGCAAATATTCATTTGGGCCTGCTTTACACGATGATGGGCATGTTAGGAAACAGGAGGCCATAAGAATCCTTGAAACAAGAGTTGCAGAAAGAATTCCTTCAAAACTGCATGAACTCCTCATTCTCAGCAGGTATTCTCAAACCTGTGTTGTATACCATTTGAAGTTCTAAACTAATTTGCAGTTCTTTACCTACTGAGTGCATGCATCTTTAAAAGGACACGATGTCCTTTGTTGCCTCAGCTAGAACAGACCAGTATGGCAACCGTGCTGGAATATATGTAACAGAAACTTAAGAGGTTTGCCCAGCACAGCTGTCTTCTTTGAAATGATCTCCTCACAGTTGAAGGGAATTCTGTGAGACTAGTTTGGGGATGAAGGGAGCACTTTTAAACAGATCTTCTCAGTAGCAAGCCCCATATTATTCAGTGAGGCTTACTCTGTTTCATGCCTACTAAGTAAGTCTGATTGAACATACTTAAAGCAGCCAAAAGGTGGGTGCAGGTTTGTCACTGGTCAATGTTCGGCATGGAAGTAGAAAAAAGGGCCCGTCTGATACTCACATGCAGAAGTAGAGGCTTGAAGGAGACCCTCCACTTCAGTCCTTCTGAGACTGGAGAATATGAGTAAAGTAAGAAGCCATCTCCCAACTCATCCATCCTGAGCATTCCCATCCCGTTCAGCAGTTGGAGGTAAATTAATTGAACTAGCACCACAAAATCTTGCTTTATGGAGCACACTCTCACAATTCATCCAGGGAGTCAAGATTCCTTCTACTTTGGCTGACTTTCTGAATAACCAGTGTGCTGTCCATCATAATACACTTCATAATCACTTGTAGAACAGGATTATTGCAGATGCAGTTTGGTCAGGCCTGAAGCAGCTTCCTCATGTAAACAGAGAGGCTTGGAGAAGGCTGTGGCTCAGTGACAGAGCATCTGCTTGACATGCAGAAGGTCCCAAGTTCAATCCCTGGCATCTCCCATTAAAAGGATCAAGTAGCAGGTGATGTGTAAGACCACTGCCTGAAACTGGGGAGAGCTGCTGCCAGTCTGAGTACATGGTACTGACTTATATGGACTCATTCAGTATAAGGCAGCTTCATGTGTTCATGTGAGGTGACCACTGGTGATTGCAGCAAGCAGAAAAGAGGGAAAGAGTCCTCCACATACATGACCAATTCAACCTACCTTACGACAGGCTTTTTATGACTCTATTCTGACATAGGACTTCCAGATACTTTCTTCATTCATGCCCATAGCACTGTATTTATGAACCTTCAAGGCACTGCTAACCCTGGAAAAATCTGAAGTTGGAAAGCCAGATAGATACTACTCACTACGTGTAAATCAGTTGTTCAATTTGAATAATCCTCCCCCTTGAAAATAATCTGATGCATTCCGAGAAAGTTAATATCCATCTCAAGAAAAAAGTAACAGATTTTTCATAACGCTGAAGTCTAACTATAGGCTACTTGACCTTGGCACTGTAAAAACAAACAAAACTACAAAAATAAAAGCCCCCCGAGAAAGTCATGTTTAATTTTTTGATCTTTTTTATTCAAAAGTTTTCAAAAGAAATAAAACAGAAAAAAGCTAACAATCTAATCAAATGTACAGTTCAAAAATGTCTTTTGGCATTTTAACAACAAGTCCTAGGAAACAAAATGACAGAGTTTATCTTGAACCGGACAAATAAGTTACCACTGGCAAGGTTGTGGCACTAGTAAAACAAAAATAAAAAATTAACTCTCTTGATCATATAGATATCTCTATGAAAATCTTTTTTTTTTCAATCTGTACAAAAGGTCTTTCTTCATAAATTATTTTTTTATAATTTAATGGCTGTCTACTATGTGATGTTTAAGTAACTGATTTTTTTTTTTATGTACAGAGGTTACATTTTGCAAATCTTACCCAGATAATGAGTATGGCACTTAGTTCAGACGTTTCTAGCAGCATCTATTCCCTCCTTCTAACCCGATTTTTAGCTAATTGAAAAAAATATCAAATAGCAAACAACCCCTTGTCCCCCCAGTCCCAGAAATATACCAGCTATAGGAAACCATGTTGCAAGACGTCTGAACTTTAACAAAGCAGTAATATTCCAGGGAGCATAGAACCAATAATACCACAACTTTTTATCTTTTTTAAAAAAACAACAAAATACAAAAAAGAAACAAAAACACATCTCTTATGACTATGTAATTTACTAGAATCTACACTTCTCAGAGCAGCATTTACTTTTGAAACTATGAAATGTCACTGACATCTGTACTTGAATGCTCACATAAAATTTAAAAACTAAAAAAAAAAAAAGTGAAAAGAAAGGATTGCTTCGACCCAGCTCCTGAGCTAGGATGATTTGGTCTGTGGAAACAGGGAGGGCCAGCAACCTGTCCCATTACAAAAGGAAATAAGCCTTGAGGTAGATAACTGATCACACATAGTTGACCAGACAAGTACACAGTTTTTGGAAGACAACTTAATTTACCGTTTGATTTAATATACATGCGATCATAATAAAAATGAGCTTTAATAGCAGTGAGTTCATTATCTAATATGTAAAAAGTACAAATAACAGTGTATTCATGAAATCAGGAATTTCATAGTTTCAAAATTGTTTTTTTTTTTTAATCTTTACACTTAACACTTGTAGTGATGATGTAAAGCGTGGCACTGCTTGGATCCAAGTCTTCCTTCATGCTTTTTTTTTTTGTTTGTGTGTGTGTCCATACATCAATTAAAAATTATAAAACCTAAATGCAAATGTACAAAAAAAGGCACATTCTTCTAACCGCAAACTGGTCCGGCAAAAATAAAAAAATAAAAAGAGTACAGAAGACGTAACGGCTGAGACAAATCAGAATTATTGGTTACTGGCTCTTTGTTCTTTGGTAAAGTTACCTTTAAAAAGTGCCAAGTCTTTATTTACCTAATATAGAGAGCTAGTACCCAATCTAGTATGTTTTCTACTTACATCTCAGCTTATGTTTGCAAAGAATTCCTTTAGCTTTTGCCTTATATTTTTTTTTTTTGCTGTAAAAGCAAATGCTTCTATTCGCTAGGTCTCAGCATAGCATCATTCTAAAGCACTATCATTACAAGAAAGGAAGGACAGAAACATTCTGCAGATTTCCCACCCCAAACTCCCCTCCCCCACCCTAAAACTAGAACATCAATTAGCTTCTGGAAAAAGGCAAAAAGATCTTTTTTTTTTTTTTACATTGCATCATACAGCAGAGTTTCTAACTATCAGAGGAAAACTATCGGCATAAGGCCTTACAAACAATTTATCCTATTAAAATTTCCCCTAGTCGAAAATGTGTTTCACACAAAACATTTCCCTACCCACCCCCTTCCCAAATCTTGCATTTCACAACCTTACATTACGCGCGAGAGGAAAAAAAAGTCATTAAAAACACCTACTACACGGTTTAAAAAGCCAGATTTTTTTCAGCATTTTTTTAATCCACTACCTCTTAAAAGCCCTAACCCTGCTGTTTACAAGGCATAATAGACCAGCTCATTTGGTCAAAAAGCATTCTATACCATTAAGTTTGGACTACGTACTGAAACAGCTACAGCATTAAAAGAGTTAAGGCAAATTGGAATTTATAGAAAAAAGGATAAGACACTTCACACTACCTTAAAAAGAAAAAAAACCCCAGAAAGCTATGAAAAAACAGACACTACAACGGCAACACTGTGCTATATCGACACTCACACGGCAAGCACAGACCATCAGCATGGATGTATTACTAGTTTAACTTCAAAAAAACAAAAAAACTTACACATTTTAAAAAAAAATTAACACAAAATAAAAACAAAAACCAAGAGACGGATTCTGTCATGCACATGAACATGTCTCCATTGCGATCTGTGCATGGCCAGATTTTTTTTTAATTTTATTCTATTTTTTTGCGTCATAACACTTGATAAAAATTTTCTTACTAAAATAAACCTGTTTGGGGAGGGAGGGGGGGTAAAACAGCTACTAGGATGAATTTAAGGATTTTTTTTCTTTTTCTTTATGCACCTTATAGAACTTATAGCAAAAATAGTTTCAGTTGATTTCATTATAAATAACGTTTTCAAGAACCTGTGCAAAACTGTCAATAATTTCTAAAGCACAATTGATCAGTAAAATCCATGATTGTTTCAGCCTTTGCATCCTTCTCTAGGCAAGGTCAACACTACACATCTGAAAGAGAGAAAAAAAGGATCATACAATTCTGTTTGCCTCATTCCTCAGCATCAAGCCTGTGTAGGCGGTCTTCTGTTTATTTAGATATTTATACCCCAATTCTCTCACCACTAAGAACCCCAAGCAGCTTATGACACTGTTCTCAGCTCCTATATTTTACTCTAACAACCACCTTGTGAGGAGGGTAAGTAAAGGGAGGGTAACTTTTGAAACATTCAAAGGGCATTAAATATACAGCTGAATTTAGAGACCACAATCTGTGCCTAGAAGCAGTTTTATGTAATGGTTTTTTAATACATACCCATACTGGTGCTATGCTTACCATTTACTTTACACTTTCAACAGTGAATTTCCCACTTGCAACCCCTGCTTTAGACTGTATGATCTTTATTTTGGGTTTATAAATTGCTATTATACTTTATTATATTATTGCATGCCACTATAATTATTGCATTCCACTGACAGTTCCTATAAGACACAACCTACTTTATTTTTAAGTGATAGCTGCACTAATTAATCTGTCCACTAATTAATTTGTTCTAAGTACAGTTCCACAGATGTCTTACTGACTTCCTTCTTACATTGTTTTAACCTACCCTGACAAGATTCCTAAGCCTCAATTTGATTCCCAGAAGTTCTTGGTTACCCTTAAATAAGCCATTATTAGTTTATGAATATTCAAGCAAAGGTTACTGCCTGATTTGCCTAGTGCAAGAGTCAGTATTATTGAACCATTTGTGGAAGGGCTCTTCAAGTAGGGAGCCGCCCTAATAAACCGAGACCCTGGCCCCAAACAAACACTCATTAGCATGTTAATGCCAGACCCAAATTACCATCACCATTAACATGTCACGGTCAGACACTGCTACTCTGCCATTGCCTGAGATCAGCACTAGCACTTTATGCTGTGTTGTTGTGGTTTTATTTAATTTTGTGTTTTGTTGTGTATTGTTGTGGTTTTATTTAATTTTGTGTTTTAATGTTTAATATGTTTTATGTATGCTGCCCCAAGCCTGCCTTGGTAGGGAGGGCAGGACACAAATGAATGAATGAATAAATAAAACAGCAGAAAAACTGTTTTACTTATCCATGGATGGTTTCCTTTGGTACCATATTTACCTGAAAGCAAGGCAATCCCTATTAAAAAAGATATCCACATAAACATACAATCATTACTGTACACAGCTATAATTTGTATGTGAATTTAAGATGATCCCATATTTTTCTTCATGGCATTGCTGCGTAAAAAACTAGTTTTCCTTTCAGGTAAATAGAGTAAGTGTATGGCACTGTATCAAGTATACTGAGCAGTGGCTCAAGGAGATACATGTCCAGCTTCTCAGGATGTTACAGTACAAAGGTTCAAAAATCAAACTGGCTTCAAAAAAGGAAAAGTCACCTCATATATCGTTTCTGTACATACAATGCCTGACAGGTTGTTTTTGAAATTTATTTTCAAAGTTACCTCACAGTTACTTGTTTTGCTGATAAGTGTACGGAGAATGATCACTGGACGTCTCTACTGTAACTTGCTGTTGACCACTGGCTTCCTGTGTATCAAAAGAAAGTCAGCATGAGATTGAACTAGGAAAAGTGAAGCAAATTATTGTTTTCAGGCTTTCCTGAAATGATTAATAACTATGTATTAAATAAATATTACTGTGGTGATTAAGTATATGTAAAACACATGCAACAAAAAATCCTTTCTAATATTATATACAGTTTGTGGCAGGATTTATTTACTTAGAAAATGTGTATGCCATCCTCCAGACCTGCTTGAGGCAGCTTACAACAATAAAACAAACCAAGCATAGAATACAAAATCAATCACAAAAAAACTAATAAAACAGTCCAACTCAGTAATACTGGAAGACACACCAACACACCAATAAAAACCACCACTAAACGTAGGGTAAGGCATAAAAGCAGTTAACAGAGCAATCTAAAATTATATTAAACAGATATTCCCCAGGCTATGAGCAGACCATAAAACAACTAAAAAGAAAGATGTAACCCCTTAGTTAAAAAAGCTGGGTAAAGGGAAATGTTTAAGTCTAATGCTTGAAGGAAAGGAAAGTAGGCACCAGGCAAGCCTCAAGAGCTTGGGCACTCCAAAGGCAAGGGGCTACTACTGAAAAAAAGCGCTTTCTCTGGATGCAGGAGCACAGATTGAAGGGTCTGAGAGGAAGCTCTCAAGTCATGCACTGGACAGTATGGAAGGAAGGGTTCCTTTATGTATCCCAGGCCCAAGCCATTTAGGGCCTTAAAGCTAAGAATCAACACTTTGAATTGTGTCTGGAAACAAATGTGCAGCCAATGTAGATCTTTCAGCACAGGAATGATACAATCCATGTATCCAGCCCCTGACAATAACATATGTGGCTATCATATTCTTGACCAATGCAAGTTTCCAAACAGTTTTCAAAGGCCGCATCACATTGAGTATGTGACAGTAATCTAACCTGGATGTTACCAGAGTATGGATCACTGTGGACAGATCACACTTTTCAAGAACAGCAGTAGCTGGCATATCAGCTGAAGCTGACAAGAGGCGCTGCACACCACAGAGGAGACCTCAGCTTCCAACCACAGGACAAGATCCAGCACCACTCCCAAGCTACAAACCCATTACTTTAGGGAGGATGCAAGGCCTTCCAGGACAGGCTGACTCCTCAGATCTCAAGTAGCTTTGTCACAGAGCAACAGTGCCTCAGTCTCATCTAGACTGGGTTCCAGTTTACTGGCCCTCATCCATCCCATTACCTTCTCCAGGCACCTATTCAGGACTCTCACAGATGCTCCTGGCTCAGCGATTAAGGAGAAACAGAGCTGGGTGCCATCCACATATTGATGACACCTCACTCTAAATCTCTGAATTCTCTCTCCCAGTGGTTTCATGTGTATGTTACACAGCATGGGGGGAAAGACAGATCCCCATGGGACCCCATAGAATAAATGCTACAGGGCCAAGTAACATTCCACAGTTCCATCTTCTGGAATCAGTCAGCCAAGTAAATGACTGGAGCATGGTCTTTCCCCCTCTCAGCCACGACAGCTTCTTAAGATGGATACCATGGTCAATGGTATCAAAACCTACTGACAGGTCCAAAACAATCAACACTTCCCTGTCACTCTCCTGGGTAAGATCACAGGCCAGGGTACCAAGACTGTTTCCATCCCAAACTAGGTTTGAGCCTGGATAGAGATGGTCATAGACAATGTCTCCTCCAAGACTGCCTGAAGCTCCATAGCCACCACTTGCTCAAGTATCTTGCCCCAGAAAGAAACACCATCCCCCTGGATAGAAGTTATTTATGTAATCTGGGCTCAGGGATGCCCTCTTGAGAAGTTTTACAACCACCTCTTTCAAAGCAGGTGGAACCACACGTTTCCTCAGAGAGGTGTTTATTACCTCCTGTGCCCACCACACTATCTTGGCTTGACACCAGGAGCCATGAATGGCAAAGGTTGAGTCTAGATGTGTGCTCCACCACAGCTTGTCTAAGTTACCCACTGTGAGTGTACAGATGGTAAATTTATCTGGGATCCATAATTTCATCAATAGGACTGCCTCATTTCATCATACTCAACTGCCACACTATTTAATAACAAAGTGGGAGGCTTGTATCAATCATAAAAGCAGCAAAACCAAACTAGACGTGTAAACTAGGTAGGAGTTTCTACATACTCTGGGGGCTTGCTGGGCTGGTAAGAACATGTGATTTTAAATTAAATCCCACTCCCCACAAATACATCCTGATGAACATGTTCCAAGAAGCATTGAATATTGAGAATCAAAAGAAAAACAGAGGGCGTTATGGATATTGCCTGGTGAAGTCCTGAGAGCTTCCAGAATCCTGGAGGGAGAAGAGTGTCTGTTTCCAAATTGTTTATCCCTCCTTCCATAACTCCTTGCAGCTTGTACTATATCTAAATGGTAAAGTGGTTGGTCTGTGGCAATCAGAAGAGCAGTAGAATGGGCCTACCTACAAACAAGAGGAAAGTGTTTGCATGCTGAGTAGGAGGACCTTGAATAAGTAGGAAAATACTATTTTCCTAAAGCAAGGTGAAAAGATATCCACAAAGTGGGCAGAAAAAAAGGCTACTTATGCTGTTGTCATGGAATACTGACAGCATGAGGGCAGAGTAGAGGTGCTCTTTTGTTTTTGCCTAGTGCCAACTGAGATGTAAAGAAGAAATGAGCTTCCCTAACGGTAGCGACCAGCTTGGAACTTAACAAGGACAGGAAAATTGCACTGTAAAACTCAGATGAAGGCCTAGGTGAGGAGAAAGGTTACCTAAACTAACCATCAAACTAAGTGCGATAATAAGAGTTTCTACGAAAGGGCTGAATTTCTGAGCATCAGGATTTAAAGAGACAGGTTTCCACTTTCCAGCTTGAGAAACAGTTACCTGTCTATACAAGCCTGTACTCACAGCAATACTTTTCTACTGAGAAATTACTTAGGAAGAAGGTAAGCACCCAGATCCAAAACACTTTGCAAGATTTGGTTGTGGATCTCCACATTTTTTCAGTCTTACCTTTCTTCCAAAGACCCTATGTAGGATTTCCTACCTACAAAATCATTTAGTCTAAACAGTGATGTTAATTTAGCAAAGTAAATAACATAAGAATTATAAAATTAATTATTTTGGACAAGAAACACTCCCCCCTTCAATATATATATATTTATACGTACCTCAACTGGAACACCGGCTGTCTGAACGTGGGTGTACTGGGGTATATAGGCTCCTTGCATAGCTGTTGTGGCAGGCATGTACTACAAAGAAAGATAATATATTTAGATAAAATTAAACTTTAATATGAACAATAGAGACTTTAAAACATACTGGAAGCTAAGAAAGTACTCATTTTGTACCTATAACCAAACACACTTTGTATTTTCTCCTAGTATGTAAAAAGCATTAGAACTTCTTAAAGGGCCTCCAAGTATGCTTCCTACAGACAGAAGGAGAGTTGCTCTCTACTTTATTCCCATTTGGCCTCATCAGTTCTTGCCCCCATCCCAGGAACAAGCACATTAAAGGAAATCCAGAAACATACATGCCAAATGGTGGATGCCCTCCTGAGCATTGTGCACACTCGAGTGTTAGTGTCATTAGCTATGGAAGTGCAGATAACTTGATTTGGAAGGAAAAGACCCCTGCATCCAAGCCTTTCTCCCTTCTGTGTGGATAAAGGAGAAAATAGCAGCTGGATTCAGTTTCTGACCTTCAGACATGTGATTGACAGGGACATGTTCTCCGTACCCTTAAAAAAACCCCGCACCTCTAGTAAATAAACAAAGGGAGAGAACACTTTGCACAGAACAACGGATTTCTAATAAATGTACTGCCCCACTAATTGTACAGATACCATGTGCAAATGAAATAGTTTAAGCCACTAATATACATGTTTCTTAAGAGGTAAAGTCAGTGACTTTGGTACTATTAGGCTTTATGAGAAGTGTCACATACTGTTCCAGTACTGCCCAGTGAAAGGTGACTCATCTGCTGTGTCAGGGGACTTATCATAGACGCGGGCTGCAAGGACATGGGGTGGTCCATGGAAGGAGTTAATACAGCACCCTACAAAGGCAAGAAAAGTTTTAAGAGTGAAGCTGTAATGATCCCAAACCATTTATCTTGGCTTACATATCCTAACATGGGTCCTTTTTTTGCAAAAGTCTAGTACGACTGAAACTCTTACTTGAGCAAAACACAACTGGCTACATTCCTTTAGATGCTCTTAAACCCGTATCTCCCAATGAGAGCTAGTGGTGGTCAGGAAAGGCCAGTGTGACAGTAATGACTACAACTTTACAGCAATTTAGTTTCCAAATAGTCTGACTGGTCTATCTAATATTATTATTTAGTAGTAACAGTAAGTTTTATTCATGGTCATTGACCAGCATAATACACTGATGGCATATCTTGCAACATGATGTACAAATAAAGCAGGTATATGGAGAAGGGGCATATAAGTTCCCATAATAAATAAATAAATAAATAAAACATGCAAACTTACAGGATGCTGCATTATATAGGGTTGAGGTTGCATCCAAGAAGGGCTCTGCACCTAGATAACAAAAGACGTTTGTATTTCTTTTAAAACAAGCTTTGCTCTAGTACAATTTTTTAGTAAGATTTGCAGGAAATTCTGATCTTGAACTATGCCTGCAATGGCTCACACTGTAGGCTACATAAGACAAGAATCTTACACCTCAAACCTTTGGACAGCAGACAATAAGAAAGCCACAGGAGAACTCACAGAGTAATTTTGCTGAGTCACACTTTCCTTTTTATAATTACTAGTGCAGATGATTCAAATGATTATTTTGCACACTATTTAAATAGATGATGAATTCTTCAAAAATTTTGAGGTGGAGGAATAGGAGGGGGGGAGCCTATTTCAGCTCCAGTTCCTCCAGTTCACTTTAGGAAGAGCTGGGATGAAAGAACTGATCAATGTGATATTCATTTGTACTCATCAGCATACTGTGAGCTGAATACCAAGAATCCTAATATGACATCACAAAGAGAGCAAGGGAACAGGATGTGATCTTCTCTGTATGCTTTTCTCAGAGAGCAAGAAGAGGGAGTGGTTCTGTTAAGCGGGAACATCTGTTTCCTCTTTCTCAGACCGACTGAGATTTACATTATCAGAGACTGTTTGAGTCCTGGTAAAATGCCCAACTTTGATGACAGGTTAACTTCAGAAGAGTCCCATAAATATACTCAACAGATATTTGGTCTTTACTGGAGGGGAACTCTGGTTCAAAGGAACAGGCAGCGCTGCTGTTTCAACAGGAGACTCTTGTGAAAACTATAGATGGGAAGGACTGGGGGAAAGTATTCCTCAGGTTGAATGATAAGCTGTCAGAAATTTTGGAAAAACTGAAAAGAAGCTGTTCTGAATTATACTTTCTCACGATAAAGAGTAAACTAACAGAGCCCAGTGAAAATTTCAGAGTAGGATGCACTGGATTTTTTAAAGACTAGGATAGTAACTACACAATTACATGGGTCAATAACATTTACTTTAAAGAAATTACAAGTAAGTTCCTATGATCTGCACCCCACTCCACATGACAGTAAGACACAGCAGCTTAGGTGTGGCGACTGCGGCAAAGGTTGTTGGACACTGAGCAGCACTGCAATGTAGAGAGTTCATCAACCTATCTGGCTATTCAAGATATGTTGTTGCCCAGGCTGTTTATGTCTCTCAACTAGAGATTCCTAATCAACGGAGGGCATTTTCTCTTGCCAGATGGCAAGTACTCTTCTCTGCAGTACTGGAGGGACAATACAAAAATGCCCCCATGGAAGAAAGGTCATGCCCTTGCGGCATAGGTGAGACTGAAACAATAGAACATATTTTATTTCACTGCCCTTTTTACTCAGAGATTTGCTCTAAGTTTATTTTTCTTTTGCTTAGCAGATACCCTGGTCGCTTGGATTTGGCATGTGCCAGAATGCTACTTATAGGTGAAAACTCACAGGTTACAGCTCTTAGTGCAAAATTTTGCACAGCTGCTTGTAAAATTCATCTGAAAGTTTTAGGTACTAAAGAATTCTAATATACTAATAATTTAATATCTATTAATTCATCTAATTATTGCCTACCTATTGTGTTATACCAATATTTACTGTGAATTATGTGAATAGTTATTTGTGTTGGCTATTCATGTTCTCCATTGCTGTCACAGTTGTTTAGGAAGAAGCACCTTCTCAAATGACTATTTCTTACCATGCTAGAGTGGTGATCCAACCAGCATGGGACAGAAGAAACTTTCTATGAGGCATGTAAGTGGTACAGGCAACAATGAATAAGATGAAGATGAAGATGAAGATGAAGAAGAAGAAGAAGAAGAAGAAGAAGAAGAAGAAGAAGAAGAAGAAGAAGAAGAAGAGGAGATTGGATTTATACCCTGTCCTTCACTACCCAAAGGAGTCTCAGAGCAGCTTACAAACTCCCTTCCCTTCGCCTCCCCACAGCAGACACCCTGTGAGGTAGGTGGGGCTGAGAGAGCTCTGACAGAAACTTCTTTTTCAAGAACAGCTGTGCCAGAACTATGGCTTGCCCAAGGTCATCCAGCAGGTACAAGTGGAGGAGTGCAGAATCAAACCCAGTTCTCCCAGATTAGAGTCTGCACACTTAACCACTACATCAAACTGGCTCCAATGGCATAAGAACATAAGAGAAGCCAAAGTTGAATCAGGCCAATGGCCCATCTAGTCCAACACTCTGTCACACAGTGGCCAAAATATACCAGGTGCCAACAGGAGGTCCAGCAGTGGGGCCAGGGCACCAGAAGCCCTCCCACTGCTGCCCCCTCCAGCACCAAGAATAGAGTGCATCACTTGCCCCAGACTGAGAGTTCCCATCTATGCCCTGTGGCTTAATAGCCACTGGTGGACTTCTGCTCCATATGTTTATCTGATTCCCTCTTGAGAAATTGTCCATGCTTGCAGCTGCCACGACCTCCTGTGGCAGTGAATTCCATACGTTAATCACTCTTTGGGTGAAGAAGTATTTCCTTTTATCTGTTCTAACCCGACTGCTCAGCAATTTCATAGAGTGCCCACGAGTTCTTGTATTGTGAGAAAGGGAGAAAAGTACTTCTTTCTCAACCTGCTCAATCCCATTCATAATCTTATAAACCTCGATCATGTCACCTCTCAGCCGTCGTTTCTCCAAGCTAAAGAGCCCCAAGCATTTTAACCTTTCTTCATAGGGAAGGTGTTCCAACCCTTTTATCATTCTAGTTGCCCTTCTCTGCACTTTTTCCAATGCTATAATATCCTTTTTGAGATGTGGTGACCAGAATTGTACACAGTATTCCAAATGAGGTCGCACCAATGATTTATACAGGGGCATGATGATACTGGCTGATTTGTTATCAATTCCCTTCCTAATAATCCCCAGCATAGTGTTGGCCTTCTTTATTGCAGCTACACATTGTCTAGACATTTTCATTGAGTTATCCACTACGACTCCAAGAGCTCTCTCTTGGTCCATCTCTGCCAGTTCAGACCCCATCAACGTGTATTTATATTTAGGATTTTTGGCTCCAATGTGCATCACTTTGCACTTGGCCACATTGAACCCCATTTGCCACGTTGACGCCCACTCGCCCATCCTCAACAGATCCCTTTGGAGTGCCTCACAATCCTCCCTGGTTTTCACCACCCTGAACAACTTTGTGTCATCTGCAAATTTAGCCACATCACTGCTTACTCCCAATTCCAAATCGTTAATAAACAAGTTAAAAAGCATCGGACCGAGTACTGATCCCTGTGGTACCCCACTGCTTACCACCCTCCACTGAGAAAGTTTCCCATTTATACTCACTCTCTGTTTCCTATTTATAAGCCAGTTTTTGATCCACAAGAGGACTTGTCCTTTTATCCCATGACTATTGAGCTTACTTAGGAGCCTTTGATGAGGAACTGTATCAAAAGCTTTCCGGAAGTCAAGGTAAATAATATTTATTGGGTCCCCCTTGTCCACATGTTTGTTCACTTCCTCAAAAAACACTAACAGGTTAGTGAGACAAGATCTTCCCTTACAGAACCCATGCTGAGTCTGCCTCAATAGTTTTTGTTCATTAATGTGCATACTAATTCTTTCCTTAATAACAGTTTCCACCAACTTACCCGGTATCAACGTCAGACTGACTGGCCTGTAATTTCCCGGATCTCCCCTGGAGCCCTTTTTAAGATGGGAGTGACATTAGCTACCTTCCAGTCCTCAGGAATGGAGGCAGATTTTAAAGAAAGATTACATATTTTTGTAATCAGGAATGAGTTCATCTCTGAGGTAGCAGAGGGAGAAACTATACAGAGCTTAGAAGGGTTGCACAGACTTTTCCCTCTGTAGGCCCAACCACAATGCAAAGCCTTGGGTGGGTTAAAGGTATTCAAGAGGCCTGAAGCTTGAACACGTCAGCCCAATGTCACTACTAGCCAGCCTCTGTAAGCTAGGGATTTTCCCCAGTAGCATGAGGTCAAATTCTGCATGGAACACTTGTGGCCTGTGGCAATTTTTTCCTACAAGTTTGACTTTGCTGTTGTCTCTCTGGGAACCTTGTCTGCCATTATTCACATTCTCAGCAAGACGCTTGAAGTTTCCTTAATGGTTTTACCATTAAATGTAAGCAACAGTTTGCATGGGATGATGTTCCATGCATCAGTTTCTGTGCTACATTCAGCCATGAACACTTTTAACTCACTGCAAGACCAAGACCTAGAAGAATCTGGGTTCTTACTTTGCTACACAGAGGATTGGATCCAGACTAAATTTTCTGTCAGTGGAATGGAACTTCCCTGCCTACCCTACTCCCACATTGCAGTTCTCTGACCTCCAAGTGCTACTCCTGGGGGAACAAACTAGATGTCTCAGAGACTGCAACACCATTTGAGAGCCTGTTTTTTTAAAAAAAATTCAAAACAACATGGGGCCATGATTCTGTTGGAGACCACAGTGTGTGCATGTGTGTGGTGTTTGAGAGGCTCTTGTCTTCTCACCCCATGCCGTTTTAAGAGCCAAAACTACTAGGTGTCCATTTCAGCTCTTGAAAATGGTGGTGGGAGGGGAAGCCCCTCATCTTCCCATAGGACAGTTCCCAGGAGGATAAGACCCCTGCAGCATTTTAAGTTTTTATTTAAAAGATGAAGAAAAACCAAATAACCCCACAAAACTCTAGATTGTTCCCTTGTCCACATGGCATACTTGAGAATGCAATACAGTTTGTCCCTGGGAGACAGGGGAATCTGAAGAATGATACTAGGCAGGTGGAAACTGGGTGAAATTTCTATTAATGTAGGCTAGATTATGATAATAGAAAATCAATAACCAGATGTAAATATTTTTTCATATATTTGCTTGCTTTAAAATACAGACCTGGTATGTAGAAACTGGTGAAGCAATATATGGCGTGATAGATGTCTGAGTGATCATTCTGTTTGTTGCAATACTGTATGGTGAAGGATAAAATCTAGGGGGAAAAGATCCAAACATCTTAATTAATTCTTCAACAATGTATCTTAGAAGAAGTTGTATTTGTTAGATGTCTGCTTGTACATACCCGTTTTGTAAAGCAGCTGTAGTTGGATCATAAGTGAGTGTCATCCCAGCCTTTAGGAGAGGAAAGAAAGTACACAAATCAACAAGATGGATTACCACCAACAACCACCAAAACATCAAAATTGGCCCCATTTATCTTCTATAGTCAAAGCTGCGGCAGTGCGGTAAGCTTTATATTCTGTAAAATTTTTGTTAGCAGAATACACAGCAAGCAGTCCTTTCCTTCTTAATTGGAAATTATGCCTGCGGTGCTTATGCATAGCAAGATTTTTCCCATTCAGTACAATCCCAAGAACAGTTCTATAGACTAGTCTTTGTTTCGCACCCCGAACTGCACTGAACCTCTGCTAACTCGCAGCTCTCTGAATCGTGAAACTCTGGACGGGGGCATATACATTTTATTCACCTATTCTGTGGATGAATTAAGGTCTGTGATGTTGAGGGCTGTGATGCCCTTACAGGATAACTGGGTGATGTTCATATTTCCTCCATTATGTCTGAGGCCTAAGGCAGTCCTTGATACAGCCCACAGTCAAGCCCCAGGTACAGCATGGAGAAGATACCCTTTGGAGCCCAATTCTGACTTGCGATATTGTGGGGCTCTTGTAGTAGAGTCCAGGCCTCTCTGCTGCTTCACCAATCAGAAAGTCACACCAATGGCTCAGCTGTGGCCAGCACCTCTAAGCCGGTGGCCAGGGACACAACCTGCCCACTGTTCCCTTTTGCCAGTGATCATCCAGGGGCAATGTGGCATCCTCATTCACCCAGGAGAGCTCAATCCAGCCCACTCCTGCAACACAGGTAAGCCTGTTGTCATCAGACAAAGGAATAAGAGCATTCTGGATGCCAAATTGTCCACAGGCAGTAGCCTGACTAGCTTAGCCTAGCCTTGAGCTCATCCACTCAAGAACAGTTGGCCATAGTCAGTACTTGGATGGGAAACTGCCAAGGAAGTCCAGAATTGCTATGCAGAGGCAGGCCATGGCAAATCACCTCTGAAGGTCACCATAAGTCAATCGTGACTTGACAACACTTAGTTATTATTATTGAGGTTCAGCATAAATGCACATGCATATATGTAACTACACGCAAGGGCAGAATCAAAACATGCACAACAAACTACAGTTCAACTGTAAAATTGTAACAAATGCAAGAATGCCTTATTTATTTTAGCAGTATTAAATACTTAATGTTGTGTTTATATTACTATATTGAGTGGCTTGAAAAACTGTAAGATCCTATTACACAACACATAGAATGCTAACAGAGTCCCTTTGAGCAGCTATTATTTTAAGTGTTTATCATTACACACCCACACTGAAGGTTGAAAGGAGGACTTACAAGTCTCACCTCGCCTTCCCGGTGCCAGGCTCGTCCATTCTGTATATACTTGTTCTGGTTCTGTCTCTTTTTTTGTCCTCCGTCTGCAAACTTGCACAACAAAGGTTCCGCTGGAGCTTAAAAAAATACACACACAAAAACACCAAATCCCCTTAGAATTAGTCTGTGCAATTTCCAAACAATCGACGTATTTTTTTAAAAAATGCTGCTCACCACATGGACAGATATTATTGTATTTAAATATCTGGTCCCCTGAATTACTTAACTTGGAAATTACATTTAGGCCTAATTTGGTACACAGCTTTCCTACTTTAAAGAATGTCGTACTCTGGGCAAACTCAGTCTGAAAAAGATTATTCAAACTTGTGTGGGTGATTTGTACAGGTTTAATTGTAAGATTTGGTCAATACAGCAGTTTTTGTAGGGGTTAGGAGCTCTGATACATTCTCATACCGCAAGGACTTCCTTATTCATTTCAAGAAAGGCCCAGCACTGCACTCACAGGAGGACGCTTCTGCAAAGCTATCATGTTTACTGAAGTTCTTTGGAAAATTTGCTTGCATAGGAACGTACCGGAGCACTACAGAGATGTGGATCCAGGGCTGCCTGTAGAGTGCTAAGTCAAGGGCAATGTTATGACTCAGAAGTGAGCCAGGGAAATGAATTCCTCAGAGGGAAAAGCACTCTTCCTTCATACTTATGTTTATGGCTCTAAACATACTTGTAAGCTGCTTCACGTATTTAAAACATTTATATCCTGCCCATCTGATGAGAAACATTTGCAGAACAGCTAATGATCAGTAAAAGCTACATACAGTGCAAAAAAAAAATCAACAGGAAAATAACAAACTACCACCTAACCACAGTGGGAGCATCAAACTAAGATCAACTTACAGTGATCTCAAAAGTCTTCTGAAACAGCCATATATTCACTTCTCGTCCAAAGGCAAACATAAAGAAGGCCAAGTGGGCTTCTCCTGGAATGGCATTTCTTGGCACCACCACTCAAAAGACCCTCAAGGACAAAAAGTAGGGCCCTGGATATTGATCTAATAGTTAAGCTGATGTTTCTGCACCACTCAGTTTCTGGGCACTTGATGACAAGCAGCTGACAAGCAACTTCATTTAAAAATAAATGTGAAGCAATAGAAACCTGTAACTTGGTGTTACAGGTTTGGTGTTACATCACTTGGTGCTGCAGTCGTTACCTGATTAACATATATGTGCGAAACAATCCTATCTAGTAGTGCCACTGAAATGAATGGAGTTCACTTCCAGGTTTAAGACTGAGAGATGGCAGGTGAAACAGAACTTAAACCTGTAGAGCAAGATTAGGATGGTTTGCTACTAGAAGCCACAAGTTCTAAACTATCTACTGTAGGGATGGGCATGAACCTAAGTTCATCACAAAAACTGTCTGGTTCATGAGCCACGGTTTGGTGAGACAGCATCTCCCACAAACCACCATGTTCATGCGGTTCATGTCAGTGGTTCATGAGGCAGACATGCCAGTGTCGATCAATTAGTTGTCAAAGCAACAGGGGGGACGGATTTCTGCAGCCCTGGAAACACCAGCAGTGGCCTTCCAGTGCTTGATAGGCAGTGCTGGCTGCCAACAAGAGAGTTCACCCCAGCTCACAAGCAGTTGTTTTTACTTGGCTGGCAGCAGGCAGTTAGGCAGAGAGAGGGTTAGAAGCAGAGAGGGAAGGGAACTGGAAGTCATTCCTCAGTGAGAAAATCTATATTTATTGCAGCTAGGTTATCACATATTTTAAGTGAGGATACTATAAAGTGCTACTATAACTGTGACAGATCCAGAGGAGTTACCCTCCATGCATCTGATGAAGAGGTCTGTGATTCTTGAAAGCTTATGCTACAATAACGTTTGTTAGTCTTAATGTTGCTACTGGGCTTTTTACTATTTTACTATAACTGTGAATCACTGTTATTAATTTGCAGTGTATTTTATGACATGTATCTTAACTTTTTTAGATTTACTGTCTTTACTTTTTTTGCAACTGGAGTAATAAACATTAGCCTACAATACCATGGAACAGCCAATTCTGAGTGCTGCCATTCAAGAAAAATATGGCAAGCTGTCAGCAGAAGTCACTTGAATAAGTCTCTGTGGTTTCCAAATCTAGGTTCTTTCATAAATGAAAGCAGGCTTTAAGGAATTTAGAAGCTTCCCAGCTATTTGCTTACACACCATGCTGGCAGCTCAGATCCCTGCAGAAAAGGATTATCTCATAAAATGAAATATTTTAACACTCACTCAGAGCTAGTTGGATTGCATTAAAAATGCCACTTTGGACTTTAAACAAGACTAAAACTGGACATTTAAACACCGTGGCCAGAAGTGCCTTTTACTAGTATTGACTGGTTAACCAGCTGCAGCTTTTCCTGCACAGACAAGATCTGGCCACCGTGGTGCATGCCCTGGTTACATCTAGACTACTGCAATGCACTTTACATGGTGCTGCTCCAGAAAAGTGTTCAGAAACTTTCATTGGTGTAGATTGCTGCAGCCAGGGCGTTGATTGGAGTAGTCGTAGGGACCATATCTCTCCAGTCCTGGCCTATCTACTGTGACTCCTAATCTGTTTCCATGCACAATTCAAGCTGCTAGTGTTGGCCTTTAAAGCCCTATATTGTTTGGGACCAACATACCTGAAGGACTGCTTACTCCCTTATGAACCTACCTGATCACTGTTGTCATGTTCAGACGCCCTCTTTGGGTGCCCCACCTTCTGAGGTTAGGTGGGTGGCAACTTAGGAGATGGCCTCCACTGTTGTGGCACCAGAACTCTGGAACTTTCTCCCCAGGAACTGTTTGTCCCTTTCTGGTGCCATCTCACACCAGCGAGTGAACACTTTTTTGTTTTGCTTGGTGTTCCCTCAGTCCACTGGGCTATGAATCATGTAAGCATTGGCCCCATCTTACAGAAGCAAATAGCAACTAGCTCAGCGCAAGCCTTCTTGGTCAAGCACTATGACATTTCGCTCCATTTCTTACCATGTCCTTAGAACAACTTTGGGACAAACTAACCAGGAGTGGCAATATTTTTCCACAGTCTGTTGCCATTACACACATTTCATAATTTTCTGATTCTCAAACACAGCCCTTCCTTCCTCTCCCTAATCACAGGTTGGAAGCTCAGTTGCAATTTTGTTTTCAGCACTGACTGCTGATAACTCCTGCTTCACAAGTCTCCAGGTAGATATCATCCCAAGCAGGTAGGACTAGCTATAGAAAACTTGTTTCTTTCATAAAATAGGGAAGGGCAAATGAAATTCAGGAGTTGGTAAAGATGGAGAGTAACAGATCGAAGTTACCATAGCCATCAACTTGAAGGTCTCAACACTCATCATCTCCCCACTCCTGTTGTGATTTTAACTATGTTTTTTTTTTAAAAAAAAATCCTGTACTCAAACACCATGTATTGTGATGGTGGAGACTGCGATCAAGTCACAGCTGACTTATGGCAACCCGATAGGCAAGAGACGAACAGAAGTGGTTTGCCATTGCCTGCCTCCAGACACCATGTATTAGCTCAAAGTAAATTCTGTTTTTCTTTTTCTTTTAAAAAATATACATGAGAGAATATGACAAAAATATACTTTTGACTTTGGAAGCAGACTTTAGAGCCTAGAAGAGCCGAACATTAAACTGCTGTAACTTCCATGCTGGATCACAGCATCTTCACAACTGTGTCAACTGTTAGAAAGTATTTAATCACACAATAAGCCTCCCATAACTATCTAAAGAACGGTTATATTAAAAGTTAGGTAAAGGTAAAGGTTCCCTTGCTCGAAAGCCAGTCGAATCCGACTCTAGGGTTGTGGTGTTCATCTCTGTTTCAAAGCCGAAGAGCCATTGCTGTCCGAAGACATTTCTGTGGTCATGTGGCCGGCATAACCGCACGAAATGCCGTTACCTTCCCACCAAAGTGGTACCTATTTATCTACTTGCAATTTCTTGCTTTTGAACTGCTAGGCTGGCAGGAGCTGGAACTAGAGATGGGAGCTCACTTCGTCATGCGGCACTCTCGGGTCTCAAACTGCTGAACTACTGACCTTCCACAGCCTGCAGTTCAGCATCTTAACCGCTTGAGCCACCGCAGCTCCAAAAGTTAGAGTATTCTTTAATTAAATATATATATATATTTACTATGTCATAGAGACTACTTATTGAAGGGTGGGGGGGACTGATTTCAGTCAGGGACAGGCATTCCTCTCTCACTAAAGAGAGAAAAGAAGCATTTGATTGAGGTGGTAATGGACCTGTAAAGAGGATTCTGTGAGAAACAAAGAGGATGCCATTTTTTTTCTGCCTTTGTGGACCTTTGCATAGAAAGGACAATGGACCTAGAGGGATTCTGGCAGAATGGGGATGATGATGATGATGATCATCATCATCATCACCATCACCATCACCATTGACTGCCCTCCCTCGAAGGGCTCAGGGCAGTGTACCTCATATTTCAAACACAGATTAGACTGAAGATATACAGTAAATAGTAAAATTAACACAAATGCAAATAACAGATAAAACAATAGAATTCTCCAGATAAATTGATGGCATATAAAAATTCCTCTCGCTCTGTAGGGCGAATTGCAGACTTGGCATGGTGAAGGCCTTGGTAGAACTTGAATAAAAACAATTGCTGTTCTCAGCTTTAGGCTTTACACTGAATCGGACCATCAGTCCATATCAATGTCAGTACTGTCTACTTTGACTGGCAGTGGTTATCCAGGGTTTCAGATGGAAGTCTTTCACTATTACCTACTATCTCATCCTTTTAACTGGAAATACCCAGGACTGAACCTGATGCCTTCTGCATACAAAGCAGATGCTCTGCCCATTGTCTACCCATGGTACCTCTACAAAATGCCTCCATTAGTCCTCAACTAGCTTTTGCTTTCCTTCCAGATGTATGTCAATAACTTTTAAACATGAAGGGTGCTGTATCTATTAAACACACCAATTTTTAACACAAGAATGCAACTGCATTGTATACACGTGTAAACTTCAAATTGAAACCTGCAGTTCTTCTAAAAAGCCGCTGTAAACACTGGTTAAGAGAATGATTTATCATTTGGGAAATCAATAGCCTGAATGTCACCTCCATCATTACTAAGTTGGCTTCATCAAGCCATTCATTCTCAGTCTCCCCATCTGGAATATGGGAATAATACTACTGTACCTACATTACATGGATGTTGCAAGTATTACAAAAAGATAACACAAAGCAGTTTGAGCATCAAGTGTTACATAAATGTCAAGGATTCTGCTTCTGATCTCCCACACTCAGCTGGGCCTCACTCAGAGCTGGCACAGAGAAATGGTTCCAAAGTCACAATCCTCCTTGTTCCAACAGGAATGAGAAAAAGAACCCACACTGTATTCCTTATTTTGTCACATCACAGACACAGGTGAAGGTCATGTTGCTTGAGACAACACACTTCTGACATAAGACACTGCCTTAAAGGACTAGTTTTTACCAGATATTAATGTAAGTATCTTTTAATGGATTGGGTGCGTTTTACCAGTTTTATGCTGATTTCTGTTATGCTGCTATGATGCTTTCTGGTTTTATGACTGTAGGACTGGTATGGTTTTATAGCTAGCTGGATTATTTGTTGTTTAATTTTGTTTTTATACTGCAATCCACTTTGAGTAGTTTCTTGAGAGACAGCACATTTTCTTAAATAAAGTCTAGCTCCCTTTGCAATAGACCTGTTCAGCCCATTCTGTATTTGAGTCCAACCTTGACAACATGTCTTTCTCTGACAGATGTTTTTCCTCCCACACTTACTCATTCCAACGTTCTGGCTTCTTTGTCCTTATACTGTTTTCCCATCCAACTCAAGTCTGCTGATTCAGCCAGGTTTTACTGAATTTGGAACTACATGCTGCTCCACTGCAGCTGATTATTTTGTGTTACGGATATTTATTCCTTGACCTTTAACTCAACGCTTTGTTAATACTGGCCAGGTGGCTCACCTCTCCTGAACTTGCCTACCCTTCTCACAAAGCCAAGACACAGAGTTAACAATAAGGCCAAGAGGCAGGCATCTGACCCAGTTCAAGCTGGCAATAGCAAGATAGCAAAGGTGTGAGAGTGTGTTTGTAAGCAGAAGTGGCGTATGCAGTGCCAAGTGTAGGAAGTGATGCTTTCTGAGGCTACGCAGAAGGGTGGTAGACTGAAAACTGGATAGCGCAGAAAGGAGAGAATAAATTTTTTTTAGATGAGCAATGGAATGAAGAAAGCAAAGGAATCTGATGAACAGAGCCTATAGTATGGTAGACAGGATGTCAGCTCTACAGTCAGAGAAGAATTAAGGAAGTATTAAGGGGACCATTCTATATCTATGCTCCTCGTTGGTTATAAAGCCAACATTCTATATCTATGCTCCTCGTTGGTTATAAAGCCAACATTTACAGCTTATTACAGCTATAATAACACTATTATAGTTATTAACCCTCTATGGTGAATGCTGAATGCATACATTTGAGAGCAGCAAACAGCTGTGATGCCCCAGTTTCAGGGCGAGTGAGCGCCAGAAGGAATGCTTCGCAGAGTGGTCATAGGAGGTCATTCAGGCTTAATCCACCAGGGCTAAATCAACCACAGATAATCAACCACTCAACCTACACTGTGCGGTCCTTTTGTAACATCTGTATATGCGTAACTCTTTGTACTGGCTTTACAAAAGACAACCAGTACACACAAATGTGACTCACTTGCTGAAACACAGTGTTTCAACACTGGAGGAGTTGAAGAGTCAGTCTCTACTCTCTACATGAAGTAGATAGTTTGTCCCCTGTAACAGGGCATTCATAAAGCAATAGCCCAAGGAATGCTAAAACTAACTCCCTGCCCATCTCTGGTTTTCACATTTGACAGATCATGTGCTGTCTTTCCTAATAATAAATGTAGTGATGCAGCAGCAATCTGCAGACCATAAAAAAAGGAAGAGGAGAATACTTGGTGCATTTTGAGGACCAGTATACTCTTCAAAGGAGGAACTGCAAAAGATTCTGAAGAAACTATAAAACAACTCTCTCAAGCTGTAAAAACAGCTCATAATTAAGGAGATACGATGTGATCAGTAAGTGAAAAGGAGGGATAGCTATTTCTTCTTTAATCTTTGCAGCGCTTCTGATAAAGGTGACACCAGCACTTGATATAAACCAGGAATGACCATCTTTGAGAACCTTCAAAAATTTTCTTTAGTCCCATTGTTGGAGGTCGGCTTCATTTTTCTTGTGTTAGAATCATAGAGTGGGAAGGGATCTCCAGGGTCATCTAGTCCAGCCCCCTGTTCAATGCAAAAAATTTACAACCACCTCCCCCACACCCCCAGTGACCCTTGCTCTATGCCCAAAAGATGGCAAAAAATGCCCTCCAGGATCCCTGGCCAAACTGGCTTGGAGAAAATGGCTCCCTGACCCCAAAGTGGCAATCAGCATTTCCTTAGGCGTGTTAAGAAAGGGCCACGAGAACTAAGCACTGATGCAACCCTTCCTGCCCTCCCTCTCATGATCTGCCTAAGTTAGCAGAATCTGCATTGCTGTCAGATGGCCATCTAGATGGCAACTGAGAATGCGGTTTATTGCTCTCTGCATAGTTTCACTGCTTTATCCACAGAAAATCTGGGATGGGCCTGTTTCTCAGTTACACCAGAATATAATGAAACTCCAAGATACAACAAGGATGGTCCCCCCCACGCATCCCCGGCCACATCAAATCACATGTCCTGCAGGAAAAGTGGAAATTAAGATGTATCCTTTGCCTTAGAAGGTTCCGAAGAAGTTCTGCCTTACAGTTCCCTAGAGTTCCACCCCAAAGAGTGCTCAGCATGAATGAACTGCTTTACAAGATACATGAACCTCTTTAAAGTTAATCTAGAATGACATCAAATCCCTTCTTCACCTACGTCTTGAAATAAACATATGCTATTTTGTCTCCTCCATGGATTATACAATCTTATTATACCCAGAAAGCAAAAGAGAGGCACTTAAAAATATATATATACCGTAGACTCACACATTTTAGTCTTTACCTCTGACTCACTGGTTTTGTTAATTCTCTGCTTCTACCCCGCTTCTACCCAGCAAAAGCTGATAGCATAAGGGCGTTAACACCTGCCTTTGAAAGGGCTGATGGTAGGTGGTGCAACTAATGATCATAAGCTCGTAACTTTTCATCATACGGTGAGTAGGGACTCACAAAGCAGAAATTAAGCTACGCAGAAGCCAATCTTAGAGCTCCCAAACTTTTACTTTGTTGATTTTTTCAATAATTTGGTGGGGGGAATACCCCCCCATCCTCAATTCCTTTGGTTTTATGCTAGTTGGATGTCAGATTTTATAGTGCAGGTTCCATCTTCAGTGCTACAGAACACACCAATAAGCCAACCACCTCAAAACTAATGACTTATTTTTTTAAAAAAAGATTGTTGCTGAGTGCAGGAAACCACTTCCATTTCAGCATCCCTTGCCCAGAACTGGAACTACAAAATCTTTGCCAAGAAAAGCCCTTTAAAAGCACTAGAATGCCATGGTGCTCTCCAAATGGCAATGGCCTATGTTCAGGTCTTTAACTTGGCCTCACTTCCTTTGAAAGTAAATGGCATGCTGCTTGCAAAGCAGCATAGCTACCTAATTTTGAGAAGCTGATCACTGAAGGACACAGCACCTCAGTGCTCCTGTTCACATTAAGCAACTATCTGGGACTAATGAATAAAAATTCAGAGGGAGTCAATGTCCCTTGTCAAATGTGCAGCATTTGCAATGGTTCTATCAAAAGGCAATCGCATAATGCAGGCTCTAATGTACTTGAGCTATTTACAACCCTCTTAAAAACCAAACACTTGCTAGAATAGTTAACTAGGAATAATCCTGACTTTGCAAAGCAGTTGATATAAAAAAGAGACAAACTAATCAACTACTAAGGAAGAAAAGAAATACAGTGAAATTAGAAACAGTGATTCTAGGAAAGGGAAAGTTACCCTCTGTTCTAGGCAAGGATCATAATATGCCTCTGCGTTACTTGAACAATTTCTTTTCTCTCATTTGCAGATGACAGAGTGGTGTCCTGAACTCAGCAGCAATCTTTTTCAGCTACAGTAGAGCAAATTGGCCAGTGCTGATATAATTATTTGCAAAAGGCAGGCAAATCCGATAAGATAAAAAACTAGGTTGTTTATCATTTCCTATTTGCACATTCACTGAAGGGCGATCAAGGCAACAGATAACACTTGTTCTTTGGGTGGTCAGCACAGACTTACTTGGCGGTAAGAGGCAGCTGTGAAACAGGTTTACTGCTCGTGATGTATATGTCAAGTTCAGAAAGAGATGCTGTGCTCCTAGCTAACTGGCAGAGTCTTTTGCTTTGGGAGAAATGCTGCTGAGAATTTTATACTGTTTTCTGAGTGAGTGCTTCCACAAGCCCATTAATACTAGCTCAATTTAACCACAAAGAAACAGAAGTATACTGTATGCTATACATCTCTCATACTTGCTCTTCCTTGAAAGAAACTGATCCTGTAAAGCTTTACTCTGGCAGGTGAAGATACAATACTAACTTGGCTATTACCTCTAGTTAAGGAATTACGTGTGAGGTATGTGGGGCTCCAACGCCCCAGATGCTCTTCCAGTTTGCATGAATTCTCACAATGGACCCTCCTTACTCTGACTTGCTGCAACATCCAAACACAGCCATGTGTTCATGTTAATGAAGTGACTGGCAGAAGTTTCTCTAAATTCAGTGGATGGTGAAGACATCATTGGGATCAGCGCCAGCCACAGCCATGACTGCTTAATTAGTAAGTTATATTTATCTACATAAATAAATGCAGAGGATCAAAAGAATTATCCATGGTTCAGGGAATACAATGTGAACTGGTCTTGGTTATCGTAACCATACAACTATTTTCTAGTAACAAGAACTACCCTCAATATTACGGTTCAGAAGAATTCAAATAACATACCAGAAACTCCTGGTGGTGTTTTAATGAACTTTCCATTAAAATGAGCAATCACCGCTTCACATTTTTCTGTTGATTCCATCCTGTGTAAAAAAGGACATAGATAATTAAGAATTTATACATGTTTTGCTTTTTTTACTTTGTGATTCTGTACTCTTGGTGGTCTCAGACTCCCAATGTACAGTACATTTGTATTCAAATTTTTTTCCTAGCAAATCTGGTGTTTAATTGCCAAGGTTTGATATCCTGGCCATGCACTGTATTCAGCCCTCAAGCCCTGTGTAGTTTACAACATTATGCATGTATGAGGAGAAAAGGAACTTTGAAATTATCATGAAGCTATCTATTTGAGCTAAAGGGGGACATCCTGACGTTTGGGTACTCTTTCTCCCACAATCTGTGGTGGCAGGATGTTAGATGATTTTCTTCCTGCCCCTGAGAAGAGGAGTATCTCCTCCTTCAGCTCAGAGGCTTCCAGAGCTTTCCATAGAAAACCACAAAGTGTGTCATTGTTTGTTGCTGCCAACAGGACATAACCTTAAGATTAAGCAACTATGAGACGAGGCCAGAGAGCCAGACCTATTTCAGAGAAGAAACAACATTCAGCCATTAACAGTAACAGTGGAAAAAGAGTTTAATTGAGACAAGAGGGCCATTATTCACAAAGCAATCAGATTCCCCTATATCAGGGTAGGTCCAGGATGTCCTCCTCCACCTCAAATAGAAGGAACCTTCATGGTAAGTCCGAAATTCCTTTCTCATTTGAAGAGAGGAGGACATCCTGACATGTGGGATGTTACTAAGCCTCCCCCGACACGGGAGGGCAGCCTGCTCAGGAACAGAATCTCACAGCCTTCTTGTTTTCTCGTATCACAAAAAGATCGATGTCCAGAAAACCCCAGAGGATAAAAAATGGCCTTTATGGACCACTCGTGGAAGAGTGTGCCAGCCCCGCTCCATCTGTTGGTTTCTGTGTTTAAATTCCCAAGGATGTGGATAGCTTGAATGGAAATATTGAGCTTCACTGCTGTGTCTCATGCAAGGGTAGCTTCCTGACATAGACCCCTGTACCCTGTACCCCCTCACTTGTTTTATTTATCGTAACTGTTTTGTACATCTGGAAAAAAATGGATTGGTTTAGAAGGATATCTGAGAAACAAAGAAGGGCATACTGAACTGCTCGCAATTTTAAAATGTTAATGTGCAGCAGTTTCTCATCTTCTAACTAAGTACCCTAGCTGACAATCCCTCACAATGAGTGCCCCAACTCAAGAGCGAAGCGTCCGTAGTAAGGACTATCTCATGTTCAGAAACACCAGAGGAAATTCCCCAGGATAAATTATTCATAGAAGACCACCACAATAAAGAATGTATGACATTCTCTGGAAATCATGCCAAAAGGCATGAACCCCAGTTCTATAACAAGATAGAAACCAGAGTTGCAGCGTCACATATGCAACCTAGCCATAGGCAGGACTGTGGTGGTAGAAGCTATATATCCCAAAAGGCGCAGAATTTTCCAAACTGATTGGAACCCATGAGATCTGAACTGTCTCACTAAGGCAAAGATAACCTGTACCCTTTTGGGAAATAGAAAACCCTTCACCACTAGGGAATCTAGCATAGCTCCAATAAATTGTACTCACTGAGATGCAATTAATTGTGATTTATCCCAATTTACCAGGAGTCTTAGTCTTTGACAGGTCTCCAGGACAAGAGTGCAATGATTCAACAAACGGTCCTTGGAATCTGCCACCAGGCACCAATAATCTAAGTAAGGGAATATATGGCAACCCCTCATATGGAGGTAAGCAATAACTTGGGCTAAACACTTTGAGAATACACTGGGTGCAGGGGCTAGGCGAAAGGGTAGTGCAGTGTACTGAAAAACTTGTTCCCCACATGAAAAATGTAAGAACTTGCAATGTTGAGGGTGGATTAAAATAACTTTCTGAAAGAGGGAAGTTGCTGATTCGACCTAGGTTGATTGGAACCCTTATGCCTATGGTAACCCTATCGTGGGGTAAATAACTTAAGGGTAGGATACTGAGACTGTCCAAGGGGACAGCAAAGTGATAGTCCCTTTGAAAGAGATGCCAGGGCTGTCCCACAATGCACCTCTGCTTAAATTGGGACCTGGACAAATGTGAGACTCCTAGAGACTTTGCTATCTGCTTGTTCTTCTTTATCAGGGAAAGCATCGTACATCTTGGAAGATAAGAGAGTGGAACCTTTGAAAGGTAAGTCCTCAACCTTAAGACTGGTTTCCACAGGAAAGTCTGTTGATCTTAACCACATATGGCGCCTGAGTACAATAGAGCTTGCCATGGCCCATGCAGCTGAATCTGCAGAATGCTGTCCCGCATTAATTTGCTGCTTTGAAAGTTTAATGGCCTCTGCATGTGGAACTTTAGCGAGGTGATGCTTATCTTCTGGCAGGAGATCCAGGAATGGAAGAATCATCTCCCATAAGAGGAGCTGATAACCAGCCATAATGGTTTCATGGTCGGCAATCTTGAAACCTAAAGTTGTTGAAGAATATAATTTTTGACCCATGACATCCTGTTTTCCCCTTCCCTATCTGTGGAAGCGGAGGCTAGGCCTGATGGCCCTTCACTTGCATCTCCTCTGTAAGCAAGGAGGATGGAGGAGGATGAGTTGTCATAAAAATGTTCTACCCTTCTTAAGATAGGCTGGAGAGAGACAGGTTTTTGCCACAGTTCCAGCATGAGGTCCTCAAGGCCCTCTAACACCAGGAAAGTAATAGTTCCAGGAGACTATGAATAGAGATGACTCAGAATCTTATCTTTGGCTTTGTGCTCTGTGGTAATGACTTCTATCTCAAGAGACTAGGCCATACGAATCATCTGTTCTCTAAACATGTGGAGATCCTCTGTGGGAGACGCCGGAGATGGCTTGCCTACCCTTTCATCTGGGCTTGGATCCGAAGTTGTGTCAGATCAGTAAGATTCAATTGCTGTTTTTCTTCCTCTCACTGCAGGAACAGGAGAATGTGGCCTGTATGAGATGATTACTGAAGGTAGACACGATATCCGATGAGGGTAATGATACAAACTCACATCCCTGAGGTTTGCAAAGTTGTCACCCCATTCCTCCAAATATCCCGAAGACATCATGTAGGGATGCGAAGGCCACCGCACAGGTGATTGGGGCTGAGACCACAGAACTGTGGCCATTTGTTCTGGATCAGACTCAGGTGGGACCTGGTCATGTGGTAAGCCAATGTCCCCATCCCCATTGAAGACAGAAACAGGTGGAGATCTTGGACCCAGAGATGGGGTCCTGGGCTTCTCCTGAAAGGTTGGTGTTGGCTCGGTAGTGCACATGGGAGCATTCTGCCGGGGAGCCAATTTACACTTTTCCTTTGTCTTGCCTTTAGCCTTCTTAGCTGAAGGCTCAGAAGAGGCACAAATCCAGGAGATGAAGCTGAATACATCAATTCCGAAGATGTGGAATTGGGAGCTTTCTCCAGGGCCAACGTGGATGAGGGCTCTGAGGCTTTAAGGGCTTTCTCCCAGAATGCTGCCTTAAGTTTCGATGCCCTGTCCTCCCCTCTTTTGACCATCTTATTATCCTGCTGAAAAACCCACTAGGGCAACAAAGGCGTCGCCACCTCCTCCTAAGGGGCCCAGGAAAGTAGGATTGACTTTCAGACTCACCACCTCTTGATCAGTTTGCATTTTGGGCTACAGGGGAAGTGGCAGCTGACACGAGCCACTGGCAGCTGCTACAAGAAAGGTGCAGGGATTTTGGTGCCAAAGATCTCACAGCTGGTTGAATTGCTTTTGCTTTCAGCCTGACGCTCTTTTGATTTCATCAGGAGCAGCAAATTTACACCTCTGCTTTTGCTTCTGCAGCCCTCTGCTGTCTGGCATGATGACCCCTAAATCATCTGCTCATGTGCCTGCTGTTTCAACAGCAAATGACACAGCCATGTGTTTAGTGGCTTAGCAGGGCAGAGCTGGAAGTGGGAGGACAAACAAGGAGCTTTTTCTGAAAAAGGGAGCAGTGACTCAGGAAAGCTCAATATCCCAACACAAATTTTGTTAGTCTTTAAGGTGTTTCTGGGCCTTTGGTCTTTTCTGAGGAAATAAAAGATGACCCTAAAAAACCCCTCCGCAACAGAAAAAAGGCTAAAAGGCAATTGGAGCTCCTTCAAATCCTGCACATGCGAAGGGGGGAGAAAAAGAACTGAAGAAGGAGGTACTTCTCTCCTCAGGAGAGGGAAGAAAATGGCTTAATATTTTGCCTCCAGGGATTGTGGGAGAAGTATCAGGATGTCCTCCTCTCCTCAAATGAGAAGAGGTGCTGTGATTGCAAGTTTAGAAGACAGATGGATTTGGGATGAGATCAATACTTCATATCTGATTCACCCAGCTAGTCCCCCCGCCTTCAGAATTGTCATATGGTATGAAAATAAACTTGATACCTAACAAAAACATCCAAATGGAACAAAACAAACTTTTGCCAAATTTTGTAATTGCATATGGCAACTAATTAAAAAAAGGAAGATTAGACTCTCATAGCTAATAAAGTACAAATAATGGTTATGCGAACGGTCTGTTTTAACCAGTTATTTCTGGGTTTGGGTTCCTGTAAAGTATCGCTGAGTAAAATATTCAACTGAGAAATGTGATTTTATTGCAATATTTCTACTCTGCCGTTCTCCCCAACAGGAACCCAAAGCAGGTTACAACACTGTTTGCCCCAACTCCACTTTGTCCTCACAATAATAATCCTCCCTCAGTGGTAGTGGCCTAGAGAGGGAGTAACTAGCTCAGGGTCACCAAGTGATCCTCTATGGCAAAGTGGGGCCTTGAACCCAGGTTCCCCTAGAATCTCGTCCTACACTCTAACCACTTACACATTGGCTCTCACACTAAGGAAATAAAGGGTTAGGAGTATTCTGCACTAGAGGTGGATGACAGTCATTTGACTGCTTACTTAACTGTAGTAAAATAGTGCTAAATATGCCATGACTGTCCTTGTGCGGGTGGCAGCCTAGATTTTTAATTCTAAGGAACCGATTATCATGAAATTTTACTCATGCTGCTCATTCTTTTCTGTTTTGTTCACAGCTAACAACATGAAAATAATAGATTACAATAGTTCAGAACTTGGCTGTATCCTCCCCCCCTTATAACCCCAGAGAGAACAGTGACATAAGTACTTGACCAGTCAATATATACTTGACCATATTTTTTCCCCATATTTTAGACCAGTCATGTAAATCAATATTATGTCCTATATCCTACACCCATGTAATCATGTTTGTTTTAACTTATGGAAATGAACAAAATTTATGCGAGCTACAACATATAAAAAAAACATTTACAAAATGTTTCACAGATGGCATTGGTCCCCTGACAAAATAGCTAAGTGTTATCCAACTGTTAATAATAAATGCTGGAAATGTAAAACCAATGTCAGAACATTTTACCATATGTGGTGGAGATGTGGGAAAATTTGAAATTTCTGGCTTCAAATACAAAATTTAATAATAATAATAATAATGGAAATATTGAATGTTAATTTAGACTTAGCACCAGAAATCTGTTTGCCGAATATAATTCCTGAGAATTATAAATGAAACAATGTGTATATAGCGATGTATATTTTAACGTCAGCAAGAGTTTTATTACCTAAGTGTTAGAAATCGAATAGAACCCCTTCAAGACAGCAAATAATATAAAGACTGTTGGACTTAGCAGAAATGGACAGATTAAATGTTATATTATTAGGGAAGGATGAAGAAGTGTATTTAAAAAGATGGACAAGAGTGTACAAATGGTTAGAAAAGGAGTTGGAATAATAGACTTGAAAACTGTAATGTAATTAAGCAATATAACAACTATGTTTGGGGAAAAAAAATAAACTGGAAAAAAAATATATATACATGACCAGATTATCAACCTTTGTGCTCCTTTTCATAATAAAGTTTGATCTGTTTCCCATAATTTTTCTTCTTTTTTAATAGCATTACTATTATGTATCAAACAAAGCATTTTTTAAAGAAAAAAAGAGAGAGCTATCATAATACCTTGCAAAGCCAACTCCACGACTTGTGCCATTGGAATCACGAAGTATTCTTGTAGAGATAACCTGCCCAAAAGGTTTCAGCATATTCTCAAGCTCTTGCTCATCCATTGAAAGCGGCAAATTGGAGATATATAAGTTAGTTGGATCCTGCTCTTGTTGCTGAAAAACAATTAAAATTTTGCCATTTAGTTTTCTGAGAGGGGAGGGAACACCCAACTGGGAAATTATTATTTAACATAAAATAGCAACTGTAATCTTCACAAGGCTTACTCTGCTACTGAATAAAAGTGGCTCCAGCTACACTGCAGCCAATAAACCTTTAAATCTGAAGCATCCAACAACAGTCTCTTATAATATGCTGGGACATCAATGGATCTCCTCTAGAATAATAGTTGTGGTCAAATGTATGATTGCATCTATTTTCACTACTACAAGCGTTCACAACATGAAGCTCTTCCTTCCTGACAATGTAAGCCATTATTGTATTTACAATTATGTTCAAAGGAAAAACCCAAGCACAATGGAGAAAACCAAGTAAAGGGAAAATTTTCTCCACAATGTTACAGTTATGGGTGGAAAGTCTTATTGGTCAGGTTGGTTATTTTTAACAAACAAAAGAAATTATCCAAGCAGTTGCTTAGGGACCAGGTTACATGAACATTTGAAGGAGGAAATCACTATGGAGATGGCTTCCATCTTAATTTTTAAATAATGAATGGGTGTTGGGAAGCACCCCATGTAAACCCATTGTATAAAGACCCAAATTCATTTCAACTAGGGAAGACTGTAGGGTAGGGGAATGAACACAGAGAAGGGAAAGAGTTGAGATGGATCTATGTGTGTAGCCTCTTCTGTTCCCTAAATGTGGTTCGGCTGTAACAGGCAGTTGTTCATGAGCCCTTTTGATATAGCACTGTTACATTAATTCATACATTTGTGCTTTCCAAAATAAAATACCACCATGCATAAGTACCAGATCTGTGCAGGAATTACTTCAGTCTAAGCATTCCCATCATTACCTTAGAAATGCACTTTGATTAATTATCTTTAAGCATACCGATCACAGAATATAAAGCAGGCATGTGGAAAACACTGAATCTACACAGACAGCATGAAACCCTGTAACATAAGCTTTAGATTTTTATAGTACACATTCACACACTTTTATTGTACAAAATAAGAAAAATACAAAAGAGCAATTAAACGATCCACAAACATAAACATGCTTACTGCAGCAGATTACCCATTTTCATGAAATAAATTCAGTATCTGTCTAGTATTCTTTCTGTCTAGTATTCCTATTGGCACAGTTCAACAGGAAACATGATGCCATTGCCTTAATTTACTTGCTTGAGTCTATTGTTCCTTTTCAAAGCTGCTTATTGCAGTTCATTTTGCTTATTAACACAGTATTCCCGATCCTCTGTTTCCAGGCATCTATTGGAGGTAAGAGTTTTCAGGACACTGACTACATCCTATTCATGGTCAACAGTGATTTCTAAAGGTCCATCTAAATATACTCACTTTAACATGAATATTGTAATAGATAACATGATGAAAAAAACTTCTATAAAGCTCTGTACCTGTTTTGGACATTTTAGTCACAACAGCACATTGATTCGGCCTTGATTTGGATAGCCCAGGCTAGCTAGATCTTGGAAGCTAAGTAGGGTTGGCCCTGGCTAGTATTTGGATGGGAGACCTCAAAAGAATACCAGGGTCATGACATGGAGGCAGGCAATGGCAGATCACCTCTGAACATCTCTTCCCTTGAAAACCCGATGGTATCACCATAATTCTGCTATGACTTGACGGCACTTTTACTACCATGCCAGTTATCCCCTCTCTTATAGAAAGTGCATTCAGACCTCCTTTGCTGCATCTAGCATCCTACATTTATTGTAATGGCTTTAAAATTTTATGGCACTAATACTGCTGTGGCAGCGTATTTATATAATGTTTGCTGAATTCTAAACAAAAGTCCCAAGTTAGAAATAATTCTGGATTTTTAATCCATTATGGATCCTAGCAACTCTACCAAATTTTAATGAATGAATTAACAATTCTAGGCAGGCCTACTCAGAAGAAAGTCCTATTTTGTTCACTGGGGCTTATATCCAGGAAAGGGTTCTGAGGACTGCCGCCAAAATGTACCCAAGAGTTTCTCACTTAAAGAAAACTTATGAAAAAAAGAAATTCTACTCTAATACTCTTGTCTTACTGGATTTCTTATATGATACACTAGGAATAAGACGTGTTGCGAAAATACATGCCCCTGTATAAATCATTGGTGCGACCTCATTTGGAATACTGTGTACAGTTCTGGTCACCACATCTCAAAAAGGATATTATAGCATTGGAAAAAGTGCAGAGAAGGGCAACTAGGATGATAAAAGGGTTGGAACACCTTCCCTATGAAGAAAGGTTAAAATGCTTGGGGCTCTTTGGCTTGGAGAAACGATGGCTGAGGGGTGACATGATCGAGGTTTATAAGATTATCAATGGGATTGAGCAGGTTGAGAAAGAAATACTTTTCTCCCTTTCTCACAATACAAGAACTCGTGGGCACTCCATGAAATTGCTGAGCAGTTGGGTTAGAACAGATAAAAGGAAATACTTCTTCACCCAAAGAGTGATTAACATATGGAATTCACTGCCACAGGAGGTGGTGGCAGCTGCAAGCATGGACAGTTTCAAGTGGGAATTAGATAAACATATGGAGCAGAAGTCCATCAGTGGCTATTAGCCACAGGGTATAGATGGGAACTCTCAGTCTGGGGCAGGTGATGCACTCTATCCTTGGTGCTGGAGGGGGCAGCAGTGGGAGGGCTTCTGGTGCCCTGGCCCCACTGCTGGACCGCCTGATGGCACCTGGTATATTTTGGCCGCTGTGTGACAGAGTGTTGGACTGGATGGGCCATTGGCCTGATTCAACATTGGCTTCTCTTATGTTCTTTTTTTTTCGTTGTAAAACTCTCTTAAAAAAGAGAGAATTTTATTCTTTTTATAAGAAAAGGGAAGGGTAGACAGATGGAGAAAGAAAAAGGTGGAGTGAAAATTTTTTTCTGTTAGTGAGAGTTAGTTTAGGTTAATAACCAATACCAAGATTTGGCATCCATCATGGTTAGAAGATCTACTTTTTAACTAAAACAAAGTCCAAAATCACTCTGTTAATGCAGTTAGTAAAGTCCATTGGGGTTAGTAATTAAACAGCTCCTTCCAGATGTAACACGAACAGTCCTCAAAGTATCTTCTTCTTAATTTTCTTCCAGTTATGGATTAAGTCCATTTTAACTTTGAAGTCTTCCGTTCCATCACCTTCCCCTGGGCTGCTGTCTTCTGCACTTATCCCAATTTTGAATGCTGCATCCTTCTTCCTGCTGGCGTGTCTCTTCAGGAGTTTCTGTGTTTTGAAGATGAAATCCTTCTTCTTTCTTTTCTTTTTTTCTTAAACTTCTGGCCTTCAAGCTTCCAGGGGCTCCACAAACTCAGCAGATGAAATTAGATCTCCCGTTTGTCGCTTGCTATGCTCGACATCTCCTTCTTCTGGCAGAGTATTTCTTTTATAAAGGCGGAATAGGCTTTAGAAGCCTTATCCACCTCTTCTTTTAACTTTATCGCTCCACTGCCAGTTAGGGGTGCCAAAACATTTGTCAAGGTAAATCCGAGATCTTCTTTCTCCTCTTCTTTAGCGCCCTGGAAACCTGGAATCAAATTCGATTTCTGTTCAATCTCCTTCATCTTTCTAGTTGTTTCCAATATCTGTTTCTGTCGACTGATGAGAACACTTTCCATTTTAAACAAAGTTTGGTTGATCTTCTGCAATTGTTCCAGCAGGGGGCACAGCATCTCCTTTTTCTGTTGATTGACAGCAAGCTCTTGGGGGGGCTATCTGGACCGGAAGTCCCTCCTCTCTTCTCTTCCGGTGTCTGCAGGGCTTGTTCCATTTATCGACATTTTGTTTTTTTGTTTACTTTTAAAAAGTTCGTGCCGCATCCCCCAGGAAGCTAAGATGAACACATTCTTCCATGCAGCCCCAACGGTACTTTCACCAACTCTTTGTTTTCTTTCTGCCCCCCTTCGCGCTCCCTTTGAATAACTTGCTTCTCGAGGGGGTGGGGACTCCTCCCTCCTCCCAACGCTTATACGCATGCAGGGGGCTCCGATTTACGCTTCAAAATAGATCTTCAACTCACGATTCGATGCCACTACTTCTTTTTATGTTGAACCATAGCGCTGTTTTCACTCCTGGAATTCGGTGGCGCCGCTAAGTCCCATTACGGGCACGCCGCAGCGGGGCCGATTGGGGCGGGGAGAAAGCCTCAATTTCCCGGCTGTCTGCCGGCAAAGAGGCTACTCCCCAAGCGCCCCCAGTTCGGAGCCTTAACCTAAGGCTCACTAGGGTCTTTCGCATATGCGAAGACCCCCCTAACTGCGCGTGGGCTAACCGCCTCCGGGGGAGCGTCCCGAGAAGCGGCCGCCATTCGCGACGCCAAAAGCCGAAACCAGGCTTCTCTTATGTTCTTATGTTCTTATGTACATATGACGAGCTCTAGAAAGAGGCTCTGGGCAGGTGCCCTGGTCTTGGGCACTCAGTGTCAATTTGTTGTGGTGACCTCAGCAGGGTATAATGACACAGAACTCACCCTTTTCTTCAAGGGAACTGATCGCTGCCATCTGAACAGCAGTTGTAATTCTGAGTGATCTCCAGCCCTCCTCTGGAGACTGGCAACCATGGTCCCCCCAGGAGGAAGTAGCTGGTTTGAAGGGTGGCATCTATGGCACTGTACCTGTCTCAGGTCTAACCCGACCATAAACCCCACCCTCTCCAGGCTCCACCTCTCAAATCTCCAGGAATTTCCCAACCTGGAGTTGGCAACCCTATCTCCTTCCCAGCCAACCATCAACCTACCTTTATCTCCCCTTCTGACTTCAGCTTTCCATCTCCTCCCCCCTTCCTCCTGGATAGCAGTTGTATTTCTAAGTGATTTCCAGCCTTCCCCTGGAGATTGGCAACAATAGTTCCCCAGGAGGAAACAGCTCATCTGGAGGGTGCAGTCTATGGCACTGAACTTGTCTGAGGTCCCACCCCTCCTCAAACGTCACCCTCTCCAGACTCCATCCTTCAAATCTCCAGGAATTTCTATACCTAAAGTTGGCAACTTTACCTCCTCCCCTCTCAGCAGCCTCTTCCTAGGCAAAGTTCTATCTTTCTCATTACTGGGGAGAAAATCAGCTTACTTCATTCTCCTCTTCCGCTTTGTGATCTGTACAGCAACTCTGCAAGGTAGGTTAGGCAGAAAGTCTGTGGCTGGCAAGCCCAGGCAGCTTCCATAGGGAGGCTCCTGCTGAACAGGAGCAAGCAGTCAGGGCTAGTGAAGTAATGCCAGTCAGAAGGCATGAAGTAACCCTGAGAGTGCTGGCAGGCTTAGGGTTGCCAACAAAGACAGATTAATGCAAAGGAGGATGGAAAAGTGTCCATATCTCTATTTTGCCTTAAACTGGTTTTGATGCCAGCAGAGTGAGAAAATGCCGGAGGCTCTGGATGGGTGCCCCATGGTAAATGGACCAAACAATTCCTAAAGATTTTCCAAAACACTACTCTGTTGATAATTCATTTTCTACACTCAGAGCAACCCCTGCCAGAACGCAACACATCCCCAGCACTTTGAATTAGCACCAGAGCTTTTAGAGCTCTCCAGCTGTCACCTGGAGATTGGCAACAGCTTGTTTGGAGGGTGGGGTCTATGGCACTGTATCTGTCTGAGGTCCCCCTCTTCCTCCTCCTCAGACCCCCCTCAGCAGGCTTCATCCCTAAAATATCCTGGAAGTTTCCAATCTGGAGCTGGCAACTCTATGTCCTTTCCAGGCAACCATCAGCCTACCTTTATCTTCAGGTTTACATCTCTCCCCCCCTGCAGCCTCTGCTTAGGGAAAGGACTGTCTTTCCCTGCAGTAGGAACCAAATCAGCTGATATCATTCTCCTCTCCCCCGTATGATCCGCACAGCAACCCTGTGAGGTATGTTAAAGTAGAATGGTCCACAATCCCCCAGGCAGCTTTTATAACATGAACCTGGGACCTGCACACCATCCTCTAAAGCGCTCTCAGGTACATATCTGTGGCAGTAATCGGGGGACTGCTGGCACCTTTTCCTATCATTTTTTGCCTTGTGGTATTCTGCTTGTGGTGTGATCTGCCTTTTTTGTGGTATGGTATGGTTGTGTTATTCGGTTTGTTTCTTTTGAAGGGGAAGTGATGTGTTGTGAGTGAGGACATATTTTTACCTCAGAATACACCAGGTTGCATATGCAAATGGGGGAGGGGAGTTTGAGGTGTGGAATGAAGTGAAGTCCAATCAGCTTCCAGATGCAAATGACCTTGAAACACTGGCCCAATCAGAGAAAAGTGTCCTAGGCTGCAGTGAGTGGGAGAGAACTCAGGCAATGCAGCCAGTGGATAGAGACGCCTTGTGATTGACACATCACAGAGCCAACTCATTTTGGCGGGCATAGAACGTTGCCAGACTAAAATGGAATTATAATATAGGAGAGATATGGCCAAAGGCATTCACCCTATAACTCTTTGACTTTTATTGTTTGCAAGTGGTGGATGACAAGACTGCCTTACCACCCACAAAAAGTATCAGTTCATATGGCAAAATATACTTCCAGACCACTGTTTCTGGTAGAGAATATCCATCCCCAACACTGAAGTGAGTAACAGTTGTGTTGTCTCCTATATCTATTTAAGACCAAACTAACCTTTACTGATCATTTCATTCACATTCTAGTAATCACACTATTTTGCAGGCACGTTGTTTATCTGGTCTACCATCATCCCATCTGGAGGTAGAACTCTGCATTGTCTGGAATCCTCCTCACCTTTTCTCAGGAAGACACTCTGGCTACTACAACACAGAGCCATCCAAAGCAGACTCATATCCTTCCAAGTCCACTTATTTTATTGGATTTGGAAGGTTCAGCCCCAGTTAGTACTTGAATGGGACACTACCAAGGAAGTCTAGGGCTGTACAGAGGTAGGCAATGGCAAACCACCTTTGTATGTATCTGGCCTTGAAAAACCTACAGAGTTGCCATAAGTCAGCAAAGGAAAAAAAAGCCCAGAGACTTTACTAGATTTAAAAGGGTTAACTCTGATTAGGATGGCACTGTAACAGTGCCATTCTAAGCATGTATACTCAAAAGTAAATCCCACTGAACTCCCTAGTGTGTTTTAGGATTGCAGCCTTAACCTCTCTCAAGGCCAGTTTTCTTCCCATAAACTTATACATGATGGGATCAGGACACATGGCTTGGATCAAGCTACAGCTTTTCCTCTTCTAATGTACTTCTTGTTGTTTTATTCCACACAAGTCTTTTGATGCTTTGCTTTTCTGACTTTGTACCTCCACAGTCTAGCTTTGGAGATGCGATCATCCTTTGTAACCACTTTTTCCTTCCAGCTGCTTATGTTTCCATTTTGCTTTTCATCTCAGTAAAGCTCCTGCCCCCACCTTGCGGCTTCATCAGTTTTCTGCCATTTCCTATTCCTTTTATGGATGGGAAAGGCTTGCAACTGAGCTCGAAACTAAAGTTTGAGACTCGGGGAGTGGGGGGTGAGGCAGGTTTCTCAAAACTCCCATTTACTTTTGCTTTTCTCTGCACAGTACCTCCCTAGCTTGTCAAAACCCATTCCCTGGATCCAAAGATTCTGCACTTCCCCAACTGCCCATAAGATGGGCTAGTGACACACCCACTCCTGTTCCTCAAATCAGTTTCTGGACACGGGAAACTGGACATTATGCAGTGCACCCAAATCTATGTTGATAAATCTTTCCTCCTTGCTTTCCCTTCATTTTTACTTGTATTCCAAGCTTCTTCAAAGGAAGTCAGGGCAGCATACATTGTGTACCCATTTTATCCTGACATATACTCAGTGATGTAGGCTGGGTTGATAAAGAGTGACTGGTACATGGTCATCCAGTAAACCATGGTGGTGGTAGAGGTGGAAGGCGCTGTCAAGTCACAGGTGACTTAGACAAACCCATACGGTCACAGGACCGAGTCAAGACACTCTAATAGGCCAGACAAGCTCTTTTTCTCTCTCCCCCGACATAAAATTCCATTATTTATAAAGTTCTATTATTTCATTAAACCATAGTGCACGTTTATATACTCGCTACCATTTTCTTTTTCAGGAAAGAGAAAAAACTGTTCAGCCTTTAATGTTATAAGATGCATACAGCATGAATTCACACATATGAAATAAATACAGTTCAGGGGTTACTATATATAAACCTTTATGAAATGTAAGGTCAACCAAAGAGAATTTGATTAAGGAAAGATACAAGAGCAAAATATTTTGGGGAATACAACAAACTTAAGTATAGGGCACTTGGTTATTCAGACTGTGTACTATTTGCTTCAGTTACAGCTTGTGTTATGTAGCAAACAAACAACCCCCCCCTGCAAAAACCTGGCACATTATAGCACTCACATTTTGCAGGGAGATATCTCACACTGGGCTTCTGCCATTATAAAGTTAACTTAGAATGAAATGCTTACTTTCAATGCTACAATCTGCTCTCTTATTTGTCTGTTCTCAAGAGCAACAAAATCAAGCTAATTCTCTTCTATATATATCCCTATTATTCTCCCAGACACTAAAAGGATTAAATATCTAACCACCATCAAAGCGATGCTTATCATTTATAAGAAAAAGAAACCAACACGTACAGGTAATCACTTTAAATGTGGAAAAACTGGAGATTGGGAGTCATACATGATAGAAAACTCTCAGTCATCATCTGAAACTAATTAACAAAAATTCCCTGTGTGGGGAACTGTTCCTAACATGCAGAGGAAAAAACCCTTGGCAGCATGATGAGACATCTGTTTTCTCTTGTTCTGCAAAGGATCAGAGCAAACAGACAGCTATTCAGAAACACGTGACTAAAGATGACGGTATAGAAGATCTTCTATCAGACGGGATTAAATCCTGACTCGTTCATGTATATTCGCATATACTACTAAAAAAACTATACACCTAAGTACAAATGTGTAAATTTGGCAACATTAGTCAATTAAACACACTGAAGTAGACATATGTGTATGACAAAGTATAGCTTTATCTATTTAAAATATTTGTACCCCACCTTGTCTCTTCAAATTCCAGGTGCCTAGAGCCCTAAAAGGAAAATGCACAAAGAATGCATTTCCCCCTCCAATCTGTATTTATTGCCATAGACTTGTGCCCTGTTTTATGCCTGACAGGTAGGGACACCTTTAATATGAAAAAGCAACTAGTCCAGAAAAAAGACACAAGAAATTCATCAGCTGGAGTGAGGAACATTTAACATGGGCTAAACTGGCATGAGAATTATAATTAAAAAAGTGAACAAATTACAACATTTATGGGGGGAGGGGAGATTGCCAGTATAGTTCTCCCTGTCTTCTGAATTCTGTTAATCCTGCTACAGTTTATGACCCCTCATGGAATTCCCTTTCCAGGGACATCAGACTTGCCGACTGCCCTCTCTGTAATTTCTGCTGACAAGTAATGGCTACTGCTGGAGGCCTCCTATGCCCATAAGCTACAGAACAGGGTTTTAATTGATGTATTTGTTGCTGTGTAATTTTTATTACTGCTATTGCTTATTTTATTGCATTGTTTTTTTATTAGTCACGTTGCTATATGTGCAGGTTGCACTGAGCACTCCCCCAATCCTTTATTCAGAGCAGCAACTCAAATAGTAGAAAAAAATATACAGCTGTGTCCTCTGGATAAATCAATACATATTTCTCAAACAAGCAATGTTAAATGAACAACAAAGCCCTCCTGCTGAATCTGCACTGGGAGTGCAGAAATGTCCCTACTGATGGTAACCAGGGACACCCTTTTCTTCCTCCTCCTCACTTTCAGAAAACTAGGTAGGAGGGGTGAGGAGGTAATTAGCCTTCAGCATAGTCCTCATTTCTTTATCAGGAACATTATCCTATTACTTCCCAAAAGTTAGTAGCAAAATTACAGCACTTAAAAACAAACGAACAAGCCCAACAAGCATTTTGCTCCATATTTCATTATTTTATTTATAGTCTGCCTTTCTTGCTGAGACACAAGGTAGATTACAGGATATAAAAAAGTACAAACAGCATAAGGCAACCAATGAACAAGGCAATTGTGCTTGCGAACCGGAATTCTGTTCCTGAGTCACCACAGTATCACATATACTTCCCATTAAGGAAGTTAAGCTGATTTAGTACTCTAAAAGGATGCTGGAGTAAAGACAGGCAAGCCAAACACTGTGGGAATCCAGAAAGATTTCATGGATTAAGGGGCAGGGACAGAAACTGAGTTTGGCCAATCTTCTCCCTTCCTGGCCTTCCTTAAAACTATAAAGGAATAAATCCCCACATAAAAAATGATGTGGAGAGCTCCACTGGAAGGATCCAGGAAGCACTGACCTCAGAAGATGTGTACAGTGTGGTGACCCATGTCACAATGTACATCCTTCAAGGCCAACTCTGTGGTCAGTCCTGCATGGCTCACTTCTGAAGAGCTGTTTTAAAGGGATTTGGATTGGAGGTCATGCATGAGAGACTCTACAGCAGGGGTCCCCAACATGGTTCCCGCTGACACCTTTCCTGATGCCCTCCAAGTGCTTTTAGAGAGTGAGCAGGCCAGGTGGAGCTTCTGCCCAGCAAAGCTTCTGATTGGCTGTGCAGATTTTTTTAAAAAGTTTTTTTAAAAGCAGCTGCCATCACAGCATGAGGATCTTCACTGTGTGACTAAAGGTAAGTTGTGGCAGTCATTTTGTGGCTGGCTTTGCCTTGTGAAGCAGCTATGCCAGCAAAGATTTCCACAGGCTGAAAGAGGTTGGGGATCTCTGGTCTACAGTCCCTTTCAGCCCAGTGACTTTAAACGTGAAATGAAGGGAAGCAAGTCCCAAGGTGATTTCCCACTACAGCTGCCTCGGGGTTGCGCCGCCGTTTGCCCCGATACTATTTGTCAATTTCACACCCGAAGCCGTGGGGCTGCATTTTGACCCGCGGCCACGCCCGATTTCCCCCGCAGTTTCGTAATACTCAAAAAACAGGATCAGGAAACTGCAGGGGAAATCGAGCGAAGCCGCGGGTCAAAATGCAGCCCTGTGGCTTCGGGTGTGGAATTGACGAATTTTATCGGGGCAAACGGCGGCGCAACCCCGAGGCAGCTGTAGTGGGAAATCACCCCCAGACTCTGAGCTCCTCTTTGGCTTGTCTCACTCCTAGTTCTAGTCAGTCAGGATAGCAAACGTGGATCATCTTAAGCACTTGGTTGTTAATGGTGATGGTGTGGTGAGGTCTCTGAACATAGTAACTTACCCTATCCTTCCTTCCATTTAAGCTTTAAAGTCATCTACATGCAGACATAATAAGGTTGTTATTTTCTGCAGCCAAATGTTTTATTGCTTTAATTGCATTTAAAATTATATTTTAGATTTCGCTTTTGGTATGAACTGAGTCCTCACTGGTGGTTAGAAGCAGCAGGATAGAAATTACATGCCAGCATGCTTCAAAATTGTATTTTGTAATGATTTCCAGAAAATAGCTAATTTTCAGTGAAAAAGAAATCAGGTGTGGCACTGGCAATACTATGAAATTCAAGCCTTGCATATCAGGAGACATGATCAGAAAGGAAATGGCGCCGCCACTCAAACAACTTTAAATGTTGCCTTCCACTATTTTTACTAAGAATGGAAGATCCAGCCATATTCAAGCAGGGAGTGGTGGTGGTGGAGAAACAGCATGTCTATTTACATTTGCTTGTTGGGCTGTCTCAGTTGTCATTTGGGATTTTCTTCCTCTCCCCCTCCCAAGACTGCTACATGAAAACCAGTCTATATCTATATATATTCTGGACAACAGATATACTATAATATTATTTTTGTTTTTCCCTCTGATCCTGGTGTCAAAGACAATATTTACAGAGGAACAATGCTGGAAGCAGCCCTCTCTGCAACTGGGGATTTGACCATATTGAGGGGATAACCATCAAGTGGTTCCTGTGCTTTCAAAAGTAAATCAAGTATTGCAAATGTCTTAACCACACAAGGTCCCTGGATTCAATCTTCCGACGGAATTTTTAGCACTGCTGATGGAAAGCTCCCTTTAAAAAGACAAATGGTGTACCATTCATAGATCGCTGTATGTACACAAAAGACAGTCTTTGCTTCACGATTATAGTGGCATTCAAGCAAGACAGAGGGCACGGCTGAAAGAAGCCTTTATGTTGTGGCAGATCATGTTACAAGAACATAGTTGAGCAAATTTGAAACAAGAGTTTCTTTTCAGTTTCTTAGAATGGAGACATTCCTAAGTGCCTTTAGGACAAGAAGACAACCCTTTGTACGAAGACGTAATTCAGAGCTTTGTTAAGGAAACAATATGGTGAAGTAGTAGGAGGCTCCAGGTCCATTCCATTAACTTTATTTGAAGGGACCAAGAACTAGTCATGAAAAATTAAACACAAATTATTTCCAGAAGTATCTTTAATTACCAATTAACTACTTTATGTGCATGTCAATTAATACTGAACTTTATGCATGTAGACTCCATTTGTACATTATGTTAATATGGATGTGACGGGGGCTGTGGCAGACATTAGGTCTAGAGGTATATATTGATGGTGCAGAAGCTCAGACAACAGGAAACCAAAACACAGAGTACTTACCAGGGTAAGTGCTCTGTGCTAGACAATTGGTCTTCTACTTACATTTTACAAAGATCAAGTTTTACCCAACATAAAGATTAGTCTATCAGAAAGAAGGAAGCACTTAAGAATACCAAGTAAACACACACTAGTCAAGCTACCATAAAAATTTCCACTGGTGAATAAAAGCTGTACCAAAATAACCAATTTCTAAAAGCATACACATGTATGTTCTAAGATGAGTACTTCCCTGCCAGACATACAATATCAATAAGCTTAATATTAACAAACTGAGCTCAAATGACTGTCATCTGGAAACCTGATATTTCTGCGTGTTTAATAACTATTTTCCTAAGGCCACAGTTCTATTTTGAAGGGGAAAACCCCAATTTTAAAACAAATTGCATTGAATACAAGTTAGACACAATGTTAAAGAATGAGTGAACTCTGTGGGTGTGTGTGAGCCTAAAAATTATAAAATAGCCCTGACCTGGATGACCCTGGCAAGCATGATCTTGTCAGATCTCAAAAGCTAAGTAGGGTCAACTCTGGCAAGGACTTGGATGGGAGACCTCATTGAAATACCAGCAGTCAGGAGGACAGGGGCAGGTTTTATTCAGCCACCTCTCTGAAAATCTTCCAGTCTCCCAGTAGGGGCCAGTCACCAGAGGTCGCCATGACTTCCAGGTGCACACATACTTGCGTGCATACACACACATATGAAAAATACAAAATAAAAATCATAAAATAGACAAAATTATAAATGCATAAGAAAAACTGAACTATATGTAGTAAAACCACTCCAATCTTCTCTTTCCAGCCAACAAATGATCTCTAATTCTCTGTTTGCTTTTTGTAGTCTGGCAGTCTGTATAATCACACTTAATTTTGATTGTTCTGTGATCTACTGCATCATACTGATCCATTTGTTTGATAAATAGGATTTTAAAACTATACCAGTTCTTGACCACTATTAGATGTGCTCTGGTCAACAGATCAATCTATATACTAATAGTCAAGATGCCCCCTGCATGCAGATCCGCACATCGGGGGCACCTAGGGGGCAAAGAGATTTTCCTGCACACTTGGGACAATCCCCAGGTGCGCAGGAAAATCTGAAAAGTTTAAAAAACTACACGGGGGATACTTAAATCCCCCCAAAAGTAAAAGAGCATTCCCTGTGCATGCTCAGAGTGTTCTCTGTCTTGCTGCTGCCGTGGGGGAAAAGGATTGGTGGGCTGGTGGCTGTGAGCCACTCAGGCCTCATTGCCACCAGTGCCGGGCGGGGGGAGAAGGGAGAAGGCTTGGTGGGCCTCAGGACTCCTCACCACTGCTGCTGGGGAGGGGGCAGGAGAAGGCTTGGTGGGCTTCAGGGCTCCTCGCCGCCACCACCGGCAGGGAGGGGGGCAGGAGAAGGGTTGGTGGGCCAGCAGCTGTGAGCCACTCAGGCCTCACCACCGCCAGTGCCGGGTGGGAGGAGGGAGAAGGCTTGGCGGGCTTCAGGGCTCCTCGCCACCACCAATGGCGGGGAGGGGGGTGGGAGAAGGCTTGGAGAGCCAGCGGCTGTGAGCTGCTCAGGCCTTGCTGCCACCAGTGCCGGGGGGGAGAAGGCTTGGCGGGCCTCAGGCCTTGCTGCCACCACTGCTATCAGGAGGGAGGAGGGAGAAGGCTTGGTGGGCCTCAAGGGTCAACCTGCTGGGCTCACCTGCTGATGCTTCCTCCTCCTGTGGAGCTCCTCCTGCTTCTGCAGGCCAGGAGCTGTGGGGAATACTCCCCCCCGCAAGTATCGTGGGTCTCCCTTGTTATCCTATAATAATGAAGTCTTGTTGTTGTTGTTGTTCAGTCGCACAGTCGAGTCCGACTCTTCGCGACCCCATGGACCAGATTACGCCAGGCTCTCTGTCTTCCGCTGTCCGCTGAAGTCTGCTCAATTTCATGTTCGTTGCATCGATGACACTGTCTAACCATCTCATCCTTTGCCGTCCCTTCTTCTTGACCTTCAATCTTTCCCAGCATCAGGGTCTTCTCAGTGAATGCTCCTTCTCATTTGGTGGCCAAAGTATTTGAGCTTCAGCTTCAGGATCTGGCCTTCAAGGGAACAGTCAGGGTTGATTTCTTTAGGATTGACTGATTTGATCTCCTTGCAGTCAAGGGACTCCAAGAGTCTTCTCCAGCAAATGAGAAATGATTAAAAAAAAACAACCCAACCCCAAATCAGTTGGGATTTAATGGCTGGTTTGTACTCTATCGTTCTATTAATTTATCTTATGAACCTTCCCTAAAAAAATACTCTGGGCATTCCCACCACTGACACATAAAAGCTGTAACTACATAACTCTATCTCCAGTTATTATGACAGTTAGTGTTTTAAATTCTGTCCAACTTTTCAGGAGCCGCATGTAATCATATAGTGAAATTCCTTCATGGAAACAGAAATAAAAACCCAGCTTTTGTTGTGCAAATATTTGTGCAGTCAAGAACCCATAAAAATGTTAGCCTAACATTTTCTCCTGAAGAATTTTTAAAGTGTTTTAAAAAATATTAAAAAGAATATCTTTTATTATTAAAAATGTATAATAATTTGACAATAACGCTGTTGACCTCTGAGTATGCAGCCTCAAAATAAAAGAACTGTAATTTCAATAAGCATATGCACTAAAAGATCATTTCTAGACACAAGTGAGGGTCTCCTACAAGATAAGATTCAGATGGGGCAGCTGTGTTGGTCTGAAGAAGCAGAACAAAGTCTGAGTCCAGGGGCACCTTTAAGACCAACAAAGTTTTATTCAAGGTATACGCTTTTGTGTGCATGCACACAGACTGTGAAATCTGAAGAAGTCGTACACACAAAAGCTTATACCGTGAATAAAACTTTGTTGGTCTAAACTTTGGTCCCCTACCAGTTATCTTTTGCTGCAAGTGAACATTTAGTAGTTTAAAAATAAGAAGGGCTAATATATCAAAGCAGTGTCTGTAACCCTTTGTCTTCCAGACACACTTAGAACTGTGAGTAGCTAAGAATCCCTTAAAACACACAAATATAAGAGAGGCTTGAGAAGCAAAGAGCAACCTTCTACTATGCATAGCACATCTGGGAATGGTCCCCCTTGATATGGGTATATGAAAGAGGGAAAAAAGCAAAAAGAATCAGGTGTCCATTTCCAAGTAAAACCATGAAAAGCTGAAGAGAGAGAATATTCCTTGGCCTGGATAGCCCAGGCAAGCCTGATCTTGGTCAGATCTTGGAAGCTAAGCAAGGTCAGTTCTGGCAAGTACTGGGATGGGAGACCTCCTTGGAATACCAGCAGTTGGGAGGCACGGGTAGGCTTTATTCAGCCACCTCTCTGAATATCCTCCAGGTCCCTTGTAGGGGTTAGTCACCAGAGGTCGCCCTGACTTCCAGGCATACACACACTCACATGCACATATGAAAAAAAGAGAGAATATTGATGTTTCTTCATATTCTTTACCATTAACCCATATTTCCATAAACTACATTAAAATTCTAATTTTGACCTCCATAAATACTTGCTGTGATGGACTGCACTTCAAAAGCTCATAAGTGCTGTATAAACATGTAATGGACTGTGAAGGGTTAATGCTACATAGAGCTAGAGAGCCTTGAGTGACAGGCTGCTGAAAAGAGTTTGATTGGTTAGCATCAGTTGAGCAGATAACTCAGTTTGAGTTTAGCCCTGACTGAGGACAGGGAAGCTTGGCAAGGAGGAGAGGGTGGATCAGTGAAGATCCACATTTGGGCCAGGGAAAGGGATAGATCTTCTCATTAGAGAAGCACATTCCCTGTTCAGTTGAAAGGGAGATAGCTTTAAAGAGTGGAGTGATCCCTGGTGTGTTCAGAGAAGGAATTTGGGTACTGGTAACATATCCCTGCTTTCTGAAACCTGGTCAGCCAAGAAAGTGAACTGGAGCATTTAGAAAACACTGAAGCCAAAGCCTCTCATCTCTTAAGATTCTAAGAGTTTGGTAAAAGCTTAAGAACTCTCACTTGCTGGAAACATGTGAATGTGAAATTAGTAAGTTACCTCAGAGTTCATTATTGATTTACCTCAGACATATTGCCTGTGATTTCATCCGACCTTTCCCCCCCTACGTTGAATAAAATATTTTGTTTATTTTTGAACTTTAAAAAGCCTCTTGCATGCCATTTTCAGAAGTTTAAGAGGGTGATCTTGCCTCTTCCCCCAAGTTCCTGGGCTGAGCCAGTGTCAAAATACAATAAAGTGACAGGTTGGGACATTCATATATCTTCAGATAAGATATCTAAGAAGAAGAAAATAGATAAAGGGGCTGCTCAGTCCGAAAAGAAGAAAAAATGGAGGGAAAATCTAGCATCTGAATGAGGGAATGGGGCTTGGTTCTCATAAACGTACATTACCAGTGCACCAAAGTAATCCGATTTACTAAATTACTTGCTTAAAAGCCTTATTGACTTCTGAAAACACCTTCTCTATTGAAAAGACAGCTGAGCAAAATCAGTATTACTTTACTTCCTGACTTAATTTTTATGCTACTTTAGTGGCATGGGAGTAGTGTCATCCCAGCATAAGAACCTCTGGACCTGTGGGCATCTTTGGAATTCTGATACAGTGTGGTGGGCTGCTGTGGGAGGCTGTGCAAGCTAAAAACGGTTGCCCCAGCTTACCTTCATTCATGCAGTGAAGCTCCTTGTGCTGTGGTGGCAGCTTCTACCAAAACAACATATAAAAAATATCTGCACAGCCAATCACATCTCCCATGGTCAATCAGAAGTCCTGCTGGGCAAAAGCCCAACTTGGCTCTGCCAAGTTTTTAAAAACACTTGGTGAGTACCAGAAAAGCCGCCCACAGACATCATGTTGGGGACCCCTGTTCTGGACTATATTGGAGAAGAGCATGCTATGGTTCCTCCTTTGAAAACTTGTGGAAGGTGCTGCAATATGTCCTCTTTAAATCTGGTCCAAGGCTTCTGTACTACTCTAGCATAGCAGGACAATATGGCATTGCTGTGATTCTTATGCCAAGACATTATCCATTCAGAGGTGTACTACCATCTAGTCAGGGCCGGCCCAAGGTTTTTTGCACCCTAGGCGGGGCCACCTTCTGGCGCCCCCCCCGCCTTCTGCCTCTCACCGTTCCGCATCAGTGTCCATGGTGGCTTTCTTTTAACACACATGCACACACACACACACGCACACACACACAAACATGGAGGTGGGAAGGAAGAGTGGTGAGAACAAGATCAAGAGAAGGGAGCTGAAACCGAAGCCAGCCCCAAAGGGTCCACAAGCAGGGAATACAGCCAAAAAGGGCCACGAGAAAGAAAGAAAACCACTGTGGTGTCTGATCGACAGTGGAACCCTTCCTTTGCTGCCTCACCTGTCAGGGACGGGAAAGGAGAGCGAGCTGGAAACTGCAAAACAACCACCACCACCCCCTCCTATCAACAGCCTGATCTTCTCCTTGCCCTTCATGTCTCGACAGAGCGCCTCGACTCTTCCGTTCTGTCCGTCGCAGGGGGAGGAGGGGAGTCTCCCAGGCCGCCCGTCTCAGCAGGGAGCTGGAGGACTAAATGGTTTTCCCCCCCAAATGGCGCCCCTTCCCACCCGGGTCATCCTTACCGCCCCTCCCCCGGGCTGGGGAAGGGCAAGAGGGACGGGGCAGCCAGTGGGCTGGATTGGTGAGGGGCAGGGCCTGTGGCCTCCCCCGCACACACATACTGGATGCTCCTTGGAAACCGAGTGGGAGCCCAGGCTGAGGCTTCGCTTCCCGCTGGATCTCCTGGGCTTTTGTCGCCCCCCCCTCATCTGCAGGCTGCAGCGGACTGAGGGCCTCCGGGTCCCACCCCCCCTGAGTCCAGGCCAGGGAGAGGAAGGCTCGGGAGAGACCGGTCTGTTGTCAAGGGTCCCTCTGGGCAGCCTCCGTCCTGAGCATACCCCTCCCCAGGTCTGGGGCCCAGCAGGGCAGCGGCTGCCTGCTGCTGAAGCGGCACTCGGTGCACAGGCTTCCCAGGGGTGGCGGGGCCCACGAGGGGAGTGAGCCGGTGGTCCTGTCTCCCCCTCCTCGGACCAGGGCCGGCTTCGGCCAGCAAGCCCGCGGCCCCTCCCCTCTTGGCCATAGCCAGAGAGAGCGACTGGCAAGACCACAGCTGGGTCCACCGCCACTGGGCCGCAGCCGGGGCAGGGAGAGGAGGCAAGGCTGAGGCTTTGCTTCCCCGCTGGGTCTCCTGGGCTTCCATCACCCCCCCTGCCCCTGCACCTGCCCCGTGAGCTGCCTGAGACCCAGAAGGCCCCAGGAGAGAGGGAGAAGGTGCGGGGGGGGCCTGCGTGGGATGCACCCCTCTCCCCCTGGAGCACGGTGGCCCCTTCCACCAGGGATTCCCTCTGGCAGCCCCCACCCCCGGTTCTGCGGGAGCTGAGCACAGCAGGGCCTTCTCCGTGCAGCGCCCTCCAGCGACCCGGGGCCCCGTCTGCCCCCCACTCACCTCCCTCCTCCAGGAAAGAGGCGGGGAAGAGCTGCTGCCCCCGCCGCCTCCTGAGCCCCGCCAGGCGCTCTTCACAGGCGGCGGTGGGGCTTTTCGGGGGGGGCGCATTTTGGCGCCCCTGCGGCGGGTGCATTCTAGGCGAGCGCCTAGCTCACCTAGCGGGTGAGCCGGCCCTGCATCTAATATATTAACCCAAATAGTTTGAAAAGGCATTCACGGAGTTATGGCATACCATTAGAATGAGCCACTGTAACAGAGGTATTGTCCTCATCTGTGTCTACTGATGTAACCACAGACTTCAGACAGGGAGACAATACTGAATGCTGCTCTATACAATAAAAATAAGCTCTTTACATACCAAACGTGGCTTTCTCCACATGCTACAAACAGCTCAAATCTAGTCAGCTACTTTTCTGTGTGAAGTTAATAAGTTTCCCTTTCTTCCCCCTTTTCTGTCTGCTGATAGGAATGTAGCAACTAAGTCTAAATGACTGTAGAGTTAGACACTTTATCTTTATCTCTGGCCATAAACTGCAGCTGTAATACAAACTCCATGTGCTTTACTCAAGCTATATCTCTTTTTCTACATCTAGGTTCTTAAAAGAATTCATAATTACCTTTAAAAATATTTATATCCTGTACTAACCTGTAATACCACTGGGAAAGCTTCCAAACAATGATAATTAAAAAGTGATTCTAAAGTACATAAAAAGGGCTATAAGATCAGCAATAAAACCATAGATGTCATAGATCTGGCTTCAAAACTTCAGTGACCCATAAAGTTAACTGGGTGAACATGGACTAACTACTTTCTCTTAGTCCAAATCTATCTCACAGGTCTAGTTTGAGAATAAATTGCAAGAAGGGAGAATCATATACACTGCCCAGCCAGCTTGAAAGAACAGGATAATAGCTTAACAGATATAGTATTAAAAACCAACAACTAAGCCTTTCTCCAGTTGGAGAGATTTAAAGAATGAACAGTTCAGTAGTCAGCAGGAGAATAAAAGGAAACAACTTAATATAAAGGCTGCACTGAACAAGTCACCTAGTACCCAATGCAAACCATAGTGCGAGTGTGCATGTCTGTATGTGTCCAAAAACCAAGTGTCCAGTAGACAAGACCTCACACACATTCCATGCACAATACATATTATTAGATTGTGGGCATGTTTTTATAACCTAAATTGGTGTTCTATACTTTGACCTCATGGAGTTGGGATGATTACGCTTCTAACCATCTAATGCAGACGAACTAGGAAATGTGCACATTTATAGCTGAATTCAGAGACAATGATGGTAAAAATCCAAACAAGTTCCACAGCAATTTTTAGCTCTATGGGAGGGTCAAAAGGCTCTCCCCCATTTATATAGTTCAGAATACTCTGTCTGGGAGGAGACCTCTCCAAGTTTGGGGGCTTTCCCATGAATTTTGGAATACACAAAGTGTGCAAGAATTCAAGTTTTTGCTTCATCCATGCTTCTTACTGTTAAATATATAGACTAAATATTATGACACCACCTCCCATTAACACACAGACCTACAGAATAACGACACACTGGGAAAGAGTCTACTGAAAGCATGTGTGTATGCATGTGATAAAATGTGTATTGAGTCACTAACACATGACCTTAATTTTGTTGCCCTGGAACTCATCCAAGGACATTTCAAGTTATTAGCACCACGGTTTCTCATTTCAGAAACTGGAAAAATAGTCTCAGTTGAAAAAAAGAAATTCGTCCATGCCTACAAAACTCTCATTGATAAACAGAACTGGTACTAGAGTGTTAAGTTTGGTTCCCATATTATTCAAAGTTGTTATTAAAAGCTTGGCAGGATTAATTTTAGGAATGATTGCAAATTTTCTGCACAAAATAATGCATATCTTGTCAACAAGGGATTCAACTAAAACAATTATTTTAAGAAAATACAAAGAGATCATCTAATGTCATCTAAGGAAATAATTATAAAGTTATTGACATTAAACCTTCCCTTTCATATATCATTCAGACAGTGCACAATTAAAAGTGCAGTGGTCTCAAGTAACTTTGCTACTGCCTGGCTTGGACTTTGGAAAGATTTACACTATTTGTTTTCTACCTGCTTGAGTACACATCATGGATACAAACAGGCAAAGTAATGCTGGAAACACCTGGAAAAACTGCCTCAACAGAAGCATTTTTTTCAGTTATATCCAGTTGGACATTATGAAAAAATAGCAGGGAATTTCTGTTTAATGGTGTACATATTGTCAGATAGTTGCTCTTCAAATTCACAACATTCCTTTGAGTGCAAGCATTTCATGGATTACATCACTCTACATTCAGTTATTTCTGAGAACTTTCCTCTCACTGACATCAGCCTTCAAAGTCTCTTAGGCTGTATTTCCAAACAATCTTATTTTGGAGTAGTGGGCTACCTCCATTTCTAAGTTTTGATGCTCATCAAAAGGTTATGTCTAACTTGTAGGTATTGTGCTTACAATGTTTATGACCTAAGTGAATGGAACAGTCTCAGAAAAAAAGGGAAAAGGTAAAAAAAACTTTGTTGAGGACAACTGTATTGGTGATCTTGTCAGAAAAGCCAACAATTCGGTCTTAACAGTAAAGCAGTTGAATTTCTACTTGTGACTACTAAGAGATAGTCCTATAAGAAGATGTTGAGGATTTGGTGGATCATCACTGTCATCACTGAGTTAGTATTTTTCCAGCAGGCTCCATACGTCAGCTGAGAGTAGTACATTGTCCTGAGCAACTGTTTACTGGTTACTCAAAGTGTACTACTATGCATCTATGCTACCCAGCTTTAACTCACTCAAGAGGGATATTGTCAAAGGTTATACTTGCCTGCTGTATTATGCCTTGACCTATGAGCAGAGATTTCTTCGTGCTAATCATGAAGCAGAACACCAAGTACGAGTTAAGTGGTCCAGCTGGGAAAAACTGCTTGATATAACTGATTTAGTGGCATCTACACCCAAGGGCTTATGGATGCAGGCTACCACCAGCATGGACAGACTCTACAATTTGAAGTTTCTTCTGATGACTCTCCGTAGCAAAGTATGCCATCTGTAAGCATGCTTCTTATAACAGTTTATGAGGAGTTTTAATTCACTCAGGCTTGACAAACTAGTATCACCTGAATGCAATACAAACTTAACTGAATGGCAACTCTAAGACTCTTATGGTATTTGCTGCTGCAAGAGGTGTTAGAGGACACAGACATTTTGTACTAATTGGAGTCTGATTTGCTGTCAATTAATAAGCCCCAGTTTGCTAATTAATAAGCCCCTTTGTAGCTGTCTGGCCACCAAGATAACAACACAGGGGAAAAGGTTCTCTACTTTGGAAGGTGGTTAAGAAAAGCAAGTTACTATCAAGAGTATTTTGTGCAAACCCCTGGATATAAACAATCTATACTTTACAGTGATGTCTGAGCGCAGTGAATGTGGGGCTAGATGGACTCTTTGATCTAGCTGGGCTCCACTTAGGTACTTAACAAGGAAATGTCTGAGTTTCTTTCAGAGGCCACAGTACATTTATCTTACCTTTGCCATCTGTGCTTGAACTCCACTGGCCTTCAGAGCAGATACTGCTTTCTGAGCAGCTGCCGGACTGTCAAAGTCTACAAAACCATATCCTGAAATTTAAAACAGTACTTATTGACTGGCAAAACAAAAATAGTTGACATTCATTTTCTACTATATCCCAAAACTTCACTGATGGTTTATAACACATACATATTTACTTTTATACATCCTGCAAAAATAGGCTGAGGAAACAGTGAATTACTCTAGACAAGTGAGCAAGCTTAGTTGAGTGGGCAAGTCAACTTGGCTTTCCTTCATCCAAAATTTCCTTCATTTTAAAGTCAATTTACTCATATAATCTAAGAAGTTTATTTTACTTGCCTATGATTTTCACATGAATAGTTATAAATATGGAAATAAAGGCAAACAAACCAATTCCCTTCACTTATTTAAAACATGTATATACCACCTCTCCAAAATCTTGCTCAGGGCAACTCTTGGAATAAAAGATAAAACCATAACAAATACAGCCATTAAAAACAAGCCAATAAAATCCATAAGCAGAGATATACACACAAAAGCTTTAGCTTGGAACAATACCCCCAAACCTTTGGCTCATTCATTCCTGCTGAGGTTTCTTATTAAGCTGGTGGCAGAAAGTGCTGTCAAATTGCAGCTGACTTATGATGACCTCTTAGGGCTCTGAAGGTCAGAGATCCTCAGAGGTGCTTTGTCATTGCCTGCCTCTATGTAGCAATCCTGGACTTTCTTGGTGGTCTCCCATTCAAATACTGACCAGGGCCAACCCTGTTTAGCTTCCAAGATCTGATGAGATCAGGCTGCCTGTGCTATTAAAACTACAAGAATATTAACATTTGATTTGCCTATTCTGGTATATCTAATCCGATACTAGGCCACAAGACTATTTTGGCTTTAGCTTGTGGTAAGGCCAACTCAGCAATGTCCACGAAAACTCTTTTCTGCATATGTTTTTAACATTAAGAAACCTGGAGCATGAAAACAGTAATTTATTATTTACAAGATTAATATCTCATCGTTCTGCCCAGTCAGAGTAATCAAGGCAGCTAACGATTAAATATAAGGCAGGGACGAGGGATTGTTAAAGGAACACTAGACAAAACAGAAAAGTCTTCACCCGCTGATGGAAGACAGTGACAGAATGAGGCGAGACAAATATCCCTGGAGACAGAGTTCTGTAATTTTGGCACAATGACCAAAAGGGCCCTCTTAGGACAGCAGGCCTTCTTGGTTGTGGTGCCAAAGCCATGGAAGTCTGCCCCCAGGGATATTTATGAAGACTTTTATTTTTAAGTATCATATTTCTTAAAAACTTATCATGCCTGTTTGGATTTGGTTGTTTAGCATCTGTCATTATTGACTAGGCATAGTTAGCCTATAACATTTTTCCATTTATTGCCATGAAGGCTGTAGCCCTTATCCATATAATATAAATGGAAATTTATCAACTGTAAGGGTAATGGTCAAATAAAATTTTTTTAGGGACCTTGTTATCCTGATACACAGTACAGTATCACCACAACTGGTTATCCACTTATTCAGAGGGGTCTATTTTTGCTAAGGACCTTTTCTGTATTCCTAACACCATGATTCACCTTAACTAATTGAGCTGTCTTCACAACTGGATACTATTCTAAGGGTTTAGGCAAACTATGTATATTGTGAGAACCTTATCAGTACCCATTATGCTTTTTAAGATGTCCTTGTTGAAGTTTTGGGTTTTGTTTTCCCTTGGTAACTCTTCTTGGAATTGTTTGTGCAAAGCACCCTGAACAAATAGGAAAGATGGTATAAAATGTTTAAAATAAACCAACAGCTTGACTTAATGAGAATCTAGTAATCTTTACTGCCACCGCAATGACAAAATGGGTATGGAAGTATAAAACACCAAAAGAAAATAAATTACTTTGCAACCTATTTTTTGTCCTTGATTATTGATAGTGGTGAGGGTGCTTTAGCCCTTAGACTATCCTCTCCTCTGTCCACATTTGGAAAAGTGATAGGGCTATGGACCCACATGCAGTAGCAATCAATGCTGTTGGTAACATATGGGTTAGTCTACAATACAGCGTACTTTTACTTTTCACATTAAAATGGATATAAAGTACAACATCACGTTGTTCTAGCAAGTATAACAAACCATTCCAGGACAGTTTCATAGGAAACCTGAGAACCCTTAGCCTTTTCACAGAAGCATGAAGCCCTCATGAGTGAATGGACACATTAAAAGAGAAAATAAAATTGCATTCAACATCTTTTTACATTCAAATAAAAGAATCAGTCTATTCCCCCCCGCCCCCAAATTGTCATGATGGTACACAGACAACATATGTAGCATACAGCAATAAAAGTATGCTTTCTGGATTAAAATATTTCTAATGTGGACCTCGGTGCAAAAGCAAACTATGTGCTATAAGACAGCTGATAAATTTCTTCTATACAAGAGTGATTCTCTTTCCTGATTCTTCTGAAGGCTAACTGATTCTTCTGAAGGCTAACTGTCAATACTTTGCTAAACTGTTATGCAAAATATCTCTGTCTTGCAGGGGAAAAGGGAAAAATGCAAATACTGACATTCTAACAAGCAGCACTGGAAAAATATGGAGGATAATGAGGGGGAAAGCCCAAAATAGGGATAACGCCCTAATGTTAATTTAACCAACTCCTTTCTATAACCACATAGACATCCTCTTCTCTGCTAATTAATACATTTTAATATTGTGTATGGTTCTAACATGACACAGTGGGAACAAATGTAACCGCATTGCCTTTGAGATTAAATCTGTCTTTATATGTCCTGGAAACGTTCTGGATTTCTTGCCACCAACCTTTGAATAAAATATTTGCAATTCAATTAATGATAAGCTTTAACTTTCCTTGCTCCTTTGCCCCTCTTTGGGAATGGGGGGGGAAATCAATGACAACAGTGCTATATTGGCCCACTTTGCTTAGAAATTCTCCTCCCTTTTTGGAAAGGGCTGAAACCTGATATATCACTGTTTACCATTACGTTTCTACCCACCACTCATTTTGTTGGGAAGTGATCTAATCATAATTAGACTGCATGTTGAAGGTCACTGAACTAAATTAATACAGCCAGCATATCAGAAAGAAGTTTACTATTTTTTCTGACTATAATTATGTCAGGGAAAATGAACCCCTTTCCCCTTGTTCTATTATATTCAAAAAACGAAATAGAACACAAACACAATTAGGGGATTGGAGCATGCAATTAAGAACTGCTTAACACTAGTCCATTCTAATTAATAAAGCCAATTTACACAATATGTAATCTTTTCAGATACTTAGTGCAGTCAAATGGTCTTTTGTAAAGAGTTCTCTTCTTGGCAGGCAAAGGAAGAAACAAACCGTTTTCAAACTCTTTTCTTCTTTGAAGTAGAGGCTAAACGCCAGCCAACATCGGGCATGTTAAATTTGACTGAAGTTATCTAAATTTTTGGCACTCAGCTTTTGAGCTGGGTACGTGCCAGCTCTAACAGGGACAAATGTTCCACTCTAATTCAAAAACCAATTTTATATTAAAACAGAAACAAAAAGTTAGTTTTAAGACTGTATTTGTAAATATTTACTATATATTTAAATAGTTAAAGCAATTAACTATGAACATACCTTTGCATTTGTTTGTTGTTTTATCCAAAATAGCTTTCGTCGATACAATTTTCCCATATCTAAAATATGTTTTTAAAAAAGAAGAAAGATGTTTATTATGCAGACCTTGAAATGACCACCGTCTTTCCCAAAACCAAGCTCTGGCCCCAGGTATAATTCATCTACTTTCTCCTTTTCATATTATTATTATTACATGCAGAACCCTCAAAACTAATGTACCGACAGTCTGGAGTCAGCAGATACTTTTTAAAACTTCCAGGCTCTGTCACATGCAGATGTTTTATGCAAGCTGCATGTTACAAAAATATTTTACATTGCCAAAAAAAAGAAACACAGTTGATAATCGTAAATAGGATTGCAGGAGAAGGGACAAAAAGGGCTAATAGCTCAAATCTGATTTGGTCTTCTTGTGGCTGTTTTTATTTTAACTGTTAGGTTTCTCTTTATTTCTAGATACAATATACCACCACAAATATATAAACCCATGGTGAAAAGCCTAATATTATCTCAACTGTAACAAAATTTATTTAGATTTAAATATTATTTATATCCTGCTTTTCTCCCCAATGTGGACCACAAATAGCTATCAGCACCTTGCCAGGTAAGTTCAGCTACCTAGTTGAAGTCCGCAAAGCAGGTTTCTGTGGGAGAGTGGTAATCCAAATCTCAGTCTCCCAGATCACACTTTAACTACTACACCATTCTAGCTTTCAGTTTACTTCCCTTCTTGTTCTAAGATATCATGTAAGTAATTATCAGTGACAGCCAGCTTGGTGTAGTGGTTAAAAGCGGTGGGCTCTATTCTGGAGAACCGGGTTTGATTCCCCACTTGAAGCCAGCCGGGTGACCTTTGGCAGGTCACAACACTCAGTCTAAAAATAAGCATAGGTAACTACCTAGTGGTGCCAAAAAGAGCTACAGATTCAAGCCGCTTCGGAATTTCCTGGCTATTTCACACACAATGCCATCTGATAATTTATCTTTTTATCAATATTATACTGGCAAAACAGTACCCACTTTTAGTTTTCATGAAGCAATTATTTTCACACTATACAGAGAGACTGTCAAAAACAATGCAGGTGATTGGTACGGGAAGAGCACAGGCAGACTAAACCCCACAACTATAAGCCTCTCACTTCCACTTTTCAACCTATAAAAGAAAAAAAGACTAAGACACCTCCAAAAAAGGTGTGCATGTATAAATGTCAACAATATATTCTTCATGGAAACTCGGCACACAGCTACTAGAGAAAGGAGTGACTCAGCTCTCCCTTAGAGCAGTGAGAACAAATTGCCTCCTTTTCAGTCTCACAGAGCCTTCCTGATCACAGAGGCAGCAGCTACTTGGCTCTCCAGCCTTGGCCTTTTCCCTAGTTGATTATGTAGTTGGGTAGGAGAAGGTGGATAAGAGAGGGGAATACTTGAATCCTTCTGGAGCACTGTTAGGCTCCTTAAGATTTTGTCCTCTTTAAAAACAACAGAAGAATGCTCTTCAAATACTGAATTCTCTAGAAATATATACTTATTGAAAGACAGCTCAAGAAAGATGAAGCAACTCTGCTAGTTCTGAAAGTGCTTTGTTTGTAAGGGTATTTCCTGGGTGTGTCAGCAAACCTAAACCGAGATATGTCCTGTATGTCTCCTTAGCTCCATAGTAAACGTTCAAATTGCCAACACATGGCTCATGCCCAAATACAGATGCATTCCACAGTTTGGTTCAGGATACATATCTAAGATAGGTCAGCATGTCAGCAATTGGGAGGTTGCAGTTTTTAAGCTACTAATGGAACAAGGCATGCAGTGGTGAGCGATGAAGGAAATAGGAAGCAGCAGCTGCTTCCCCTGGAACAAAACCAGGCTAGAAGGCTCCAGGCCCTTACAAATGCTTGTGTTCCTAGCACCACCATCACTACTCATTAGATAGTACCATTAACCTATGCAATGCTTTACGGAGTAGCATTGGGGGAGGAATGCAACAGGTCCCTATACCTAGATTAGAATTGGAAACTGTAACTGAAGATAGTTAATGGGCAAGAAGAGAAGACGGGAGAAGCACGAATGAGAAGGGGTAAATGTACATAAATGCAGTTATGTGTACATGGGCTTAGCTTCTTCCAGATATAAGGACAAAGTGAATACCCCAAAGGCTTTCTTGGTAGAGAGAGACAGTGAATGTGAAGCGAAGCTCATCCTTAGTCACTATTTCTTATCCCAGTTTTTTTAAAAAAATTGTTGCTGCAAATATCTTCCCTTCACTAACGATTTAAACAATTATGAGTAGGGATAGGTTTATTGCTATTAATGCAAATTCTATGAATATGCATCCTTCACTTGGGAAAAAAGAGAAAGGGAAGGCTCTTACATAAAGATCTTTTTTCTTCTGTCTAAAGGATTCACTGCAACAGCAGCACAGGCATTTTTCTGCAATCTGTAACTTATGCTTTTCAAGCCTGCAAACCTTTTGAGTAACATCACTCAAAGCATTTTACCTAAAATTAGACCCTGTAATAAGTATAGAGGCCAGGAATGTGTTTATTATCACACTCAAGAAATACAAGTTGAACCAGTCTGTCTTGACTGAAAAATTTATGAATGGGAAGGCTCCCAATTAATAATCCTGTTCTTCTCCTTTCACAATGGAAGAGCTCAGAGCAAGCCAAGAACAACTGATGCATGCCCAAAATAACCCAGCACAAGTAAAATATCCAGCTGGTAGTGTACTCGATGGGCCAGAGTATTATTGCTTGTTTTACCAAGTCACATGTTTATCTTACCCTTCCTTAAACTGACACAAATGAAGCACTCTCCTTTAATGCTCGCTACAAGCCTGCGATGTATGGACAGGCTGAGAGACTTGCCCAAGGACTTGTCCAAGGAAACCCTACACAGAGTATCTTTAAAGGTTCTGTTGTACATACTCTGACCATCCGAAGTGCTTTAAGTTAGGATGTGTAACAGGGCCTTTTCAGTGGAGGCATCAATATGTTGAAAAACTTCCTCAACATGGAAATCTATATGGTATTTTTGGTGGTCATCAGGTGTTGGCTAAAGACGATACTGTTCTAGAGAGCACCGATCTGTGATTTTAGTGACACTTGGAATTTCCTTGGTTTTCCAGATTTGTATGTTGCTCAAGTGGCCCAGTAATTTCACCTGTTAACTACCCCTTAGCTTCACATACTATTATGTTTATACACTTTTTCTTTTTTTATTGTGCATGGGTTTGCTAGAGTTTTATTGCATATTGTTTGGATTTTTTAAAATATTTTTTTAGCTGCCTTGGAACTTTGCCAGATAGCAATGTACAAATATTTAAGTAGCATAAAGCCCAGAGAGTTTGATTGCTCAATAGGGAATTTAAATGGGGCGTCAAACTGAACTTTGCACTACACTTTGTTTTCAATCAGTTTAAAATGTAAATAGTTGTAGGGACCAATGAATAAATTCAGGCAGCTGTCACTTCTTTGCAATCACCTGTGAGTGCTAAAATGGGAGGGAAATTGCCTACCTTCAAGTTCTGTTGAAAATATAATAATTTGGAAGTTTAGAATTCTTCCAGGAGCTTTTCCTCATACACAGTTATCAATTTATGCTAGTAGCTATTCTGGCAAGGCTGGGGGGGGGAAGAGGACTTAAATCTCATTCACTTTCAACAGTGTGAGGGACCATTCATAAACCTGAAGATGTGGAAGGAAGGTGTGGTTAAGTTATGATAAAGGAGGTATATGGTACTGGTTGAAATGAAGCCAAATTGTGACAGAGAAGGAGGGGAGTGAGCTTCAAAAGGCTTTAAGAAAGATGTTGCATTTAAGGGATGCATAAGTGTTGTTCCAATACTAGTGCAAATTCATCAGAATACATATATCTACAGATAAAGAGGAAGTCATTTTTTCATAGACACACAATTTAGAAAGGAGCAACAGACTGGCTTGCAACTCGGAACAGAATTCTGCTCCTAAGTAGCAAGACAGCACACTAGTGTGTGTGCATCCGTGGGCAAGGTGCCATCAAGTCACAGCTGACTTATGGTGACCCCAGCAGGAGGCTTGCAAAGCAAGAACACTACTATACAAAATCCTTTCCTATCCTGGAGACCAACTATCTAGCTGCGTAGTTACTAGGACAATGCCATGCAAGACTTGGATTGTTCCACTATTAGGAATGTGGTGCTCCTATTATCTTTGACCCCAGCAATAAAGCTCATCCTTGCATTTTTGATACAAAAACCACCTATGCACCTTAGTTAGGAAACTTTTCACTGTATTTACTGGATTCACATGACAATCACATCACTTTCTACCCAATCCCTTTAATTGGAGATGCCTGGGATTGAACCTGGGACCTTCGACATGCCATTCTACCACTAAGCCTCAGAGATGGAACTGTCCCAAGCCCAGTCGTCACTCTGGCAAGAAGATGAAGAGTCAGTCTATAAGTCAGGATACTTTATTTTAGAACAGACACTCAGTGTTCTCTCTCAGCTGAGTTAGTGTGAGCTAGCTCACAGTTTTTAGCCTCCAGCTCACTCATTCTTGTCTTCGCTCAGGAAGGATGGTTCCGGAGCAAACTGATTTATGCAGCAGCCAAATTGCTCACTCACAACTTTAATGCCAGGAGCTCACAAAGTAGAATTTTTGCTCACAAGACTCCACAGCTTAGAGGGAGCATTGGCCACAATATTCTTCACTCTGACATGCTTGGCTGCCATGTTGGAAGACTCAGAATTCAGTTTTACATCCACATTTGTCATGACAGCCCTCTAAAACATTTGCAACAGTGGACACTTTGAACTCTAAATATTCCAGCCTCATACTTCCAGTATCATGAACTGTACCCTTCAGGTTTAGGAACATCCATTTCCCTACCCCATACTTTACTGATCTAAGCTGAAGTCAACAAAAGCTGCTTTGTTTCACCCCATTTATCTTTAACCTTAGCCACTGGCTTTGCCGCTGGAATGATGAGCAGAAGACATGACATGAGGAGGAAGGCCCTGAATAGGGCAGAGACAGACTGCTGGGAGAAAATGTTCCCAGTGCCTCTTTGCCCCCACCCTGGGGTTGCTACCTGACTTGATCTAGGAAAATTTACAGTTCCAGTATGATACTTCTACAATTTGTTCTGCAAGCCCAATTGCAAGTGAAGGTGCAGAAAAGAGATATGTGTTGGGAAAATGCCAGTCCCCAGAACCAACGCTCTATCAAATTGCTCTCTTCTGAAGTGTCCTTCAACACATGCATGTGAGTGCCTCAGTGGTACAGAGAATCCAGAACAAGTTCTGTAAAATATTCCGGACTTCTCCTTGAATATCATTTTTTAAGTGTTTGAACTACACATAAAGGTTCCCACATGCTGACTCTTGCACAATCAGCTAAATAAAAAGTCTACCTACAGATATCATAATTTCACACAAAACTATCAAGCTACACTATATTGAAACATACACATTTTTCATACAGGAGGGTATCCAAGTTGTAAATTTCATTCAAAGAGAAGAGAGGAGAGGAGAGGAGAGGAGAGGAGATTGGATTTAGACTCTGTCCTTCACTACCCGAAGGCGTCTCAGAGAGGCTTGCAATCCCTTTCATGGTAAGAGAGATCAACAGCTACACAATTCTGGCTTAGGAAACGGCCATACAAAAGGAAGGAGGGGGACCAGCTTTAGAAATCAGGAAATGTTTGTTTCCTCTGTTTGCAGAGATTGAGTATCAGTCTGTGCACTTCATGAAGGAACACATGTCCCTTGAATTGCTATTTTTGTTCATGGATAAACTCATTTCAGTATGGGAAATATATTTTGGTATGCAAAGAAGAAAAATAGGTAATTGGCAGAATTGTCCTTACATACTCTTTAGGACATTTTGAATCAACACATGAAAATGCGTCTCCTAACTATGACTATTAGATGTCTCAAGACTAGAGATAGAAACTAAATTAATTATTATAAAAAAGATTTCCATGTTAAAGTTTTCAAACAAACAGGAAATGCAGCTTAGCAATATGCATCGTCTTATAGATGTTTTTTTAGGGACACATTTATTTTAGGAATATTCTGGACTATGAAAATAATAATTCAGTGTATGGATACAATATCTAATTCTGCTCTTTACATTTATCGTACTTTCATTTCCAAAGCCAGTAATCAGAAATAGAGAGAAACCATCACTCATTTCTTCTAGCTACAGAAGAAAAATTAAAGAGGCAAAATCCAGATATTTCTTTAGAAAAATCAAGGCATGAGTTCAAGATAATAAACTACTTAATGATTAATTCTTGCTTGCAAGACAATGAGAGAATCACAGGCCTGCAAACAAGTCATCCAAGGCAATCATAGAAAAATTTAGGGCCATGGCAGGATAGGGTCAAGGTTTATAACACTTTCTAAATAGTGAAACAAGTGGATTGGTCTAACTTTATCTTATAGTTGCAGGCAAATAACACAACCACCCTAGACACAACCAAGCCCCCAGAAAGGAACAGAAGAACCAGGCAATATAAATATACTCCCCAGGGATAAAAACTAGGTTGCAAAGAGCGAAGGAGCTAGAAGGGTACCCAAGTGGTCTAACCACCTTCCCAGGCAGTGAGATATCTTGGAGTTTCCTGTTTTAAGTTTTAGATCAAGACTGGCCAGTGATTAGGAACAGGAAGCATACCCTGCATTGCCTAGGCAACACTGGGAGAATTCCTGTGATGTAGGAGGGCAGCTCTGCATGGGATGCTTGGCAAAATATCCATGTGTTGTTTCAGCAACCAGGCTTTACTTCCCCCCTTAGGCCCTGCTGTGAGAGAATAACCTAACTGCACCATCACCTTTGAGTTTGGCCTCCTGAGCATGTGGCATGAGTAGGAGAAATGTCACCTGAACTCATGATTGGGGAAACTGCAATCTTTCATTCAGGAAAAAAGCCCCCCAAATGCCCCTTTCTTCCCAAGGAACTATATAAGAAAATAACTGCTCATCTTAGCAAATGGACTTATATTTTGATAGACTCACTTGCTTTACCCTAATCCACCTAAGCCATCTGTCTGGTTAGGTATCAGCATATTAGCACCAATGGTAATAGGTTAAGTAACGGAAAACATTATCTAATAGCTGTGTAATGTCAGTAAAGGAGTGCTTTAGAAGAATGAAAATTTCACCAGGCACCTTGTAATATTGCACAAAGATTTTATAAAATAGACAAAGTGTGCTGCCATAGCACCTTTCCATATCAGACACCAGAAGAAATGTGCAGAGGGATACCGATAACCTACCCTGTTACTAACATATATTCTGCAATAGAAAATGCCACATCAAGATCTGTTCACAATATTCCCTGACCTGGATAGCCCAGGCAAGTCTGTTCTTGTCAGATCCTGGAATCTAAGCAGGGTTGACTCTGGCATAGTACCGGAATGGGATACCTTCTTGGAATACCAGAGGCAGGAGACAGGGGCAGGCTCTATTCAGCCTCCTCTCTGAATATCCTCCAGGTCCCCAAAAGTCACTATGACTTCCAGGTACATACACAGTCTCACACACACACAGTCACACACACGAACATATGCACATATTAAAAAAAAATGAACAAAGTCAATGGGTTTAGACTCAAATAACTCTGCATAGGACAGCACTGTCAATATCCAATCCAGTTCCATCTCAAAAAGTCCTCTCCCCATTTCTAGCCATGCTGTGTAAGTCAGATCACAGGAGAGTTATGAAATAGTGAAAACCATTAATCTTGCTGCTACTGGTGGAAAGATCAAGGATTTTGCTAACTCAGTAATGGTATAACAACAAAATACAATACAATACAAAATACAGAATACAAATGCTGCACAAACTAAAACAAGTATAGTGTACACTGTAAATTATGTTAGATTCTCAATATATCGAGATAAGTGTAAGTATAGTAAGTATAGTAGGTATAGTAAGACTGTTAGACTAGGATCCAGGAGACCCAGGTTTGACTACATACTCTGCCATGGAAATTTGCTGGGTGACTTAGGCCTCTCACACACTATAAGCCTATTCTACCTCACAGGGTTGTTGTTAGGATAAAATGTAAGAGAGGAGAATGATGTAGGCTGTTTTGGGCCCTCACTGGGGAGAAAGATGGAGTATAAATGAAGCAAGTAAATCCATAAACAACAACCTGTTATGCAGGTATCCTGAGTTGGATACTATTCAAATGTAGGTGTAAGTATATATAATTTTATATTGCAACTGTTTTTCTCCTACCTTTAGACATTTGCATATTACCTTAATGAATAGAAATCTGGAAGCTGGCATGGAATGGGGCAGCCTTCCAGTTTTTGGTATACTTGGGTGATAATACAACCATGGACTTCCAGTGAATTCTGGCAGGATACTAAGACAGTGTACAGACTCATGCTCAGCACACACACAAAAGCCTGTGTCAAGAACGTGCCCAAAGCCACGCCACCTTGCTGGTACACACCAGCTGCCTCCCTTCTGTTCATTAAGATAAACAGATAAGAGGTAGGTACTTTAATTATCCGGGTGCTGTGCAAGTTATTTGATTTATTTAAATGTTAATTGACCTTTCAAATACAAGTTCATTATTAAGTGCCAAAGATGACTGTGAAAAAAAAAAGGGGGGGGGGGATCAAAACATTAGTAGCATGTAATTGCATTTCATGACTGCATCATGCAGAATGATTCAGGTCACATATTAAAAGATGCTTACTGGAAGTTTTTGATAAATGTATTTAAACCATTCATCCTCAGAAGCAATTACTATAAGCCTATGGATTGTTGCAACTAATTTATTTTGAAAGTGACCAATTTCCATTGTATTATTTATTTAAAGAAGGACTGTGAATTATGGCAAAGATATCAATTGTGTGTGCTTCCCAATGATAATCCCCCCTCCAATTTTCAACATACAAAACTGTCCTATACCAAGTTAAATCCCTGGTCCATCAATAATTCGTACTCCAGGCAGAGAAAGCTCTTCCCCAGCTGCTACATAACATGGCTACCAATACCATTTTAACCTGAAAATCCAGGGACAGAACCTGGACATTCTCCATACCAATGTGCTCTGTCACTGAGTCATAACTCTTTATGACATTATTGTAACAGTAGCTATTGTAGCTATTGTACCCAAGCCTTAATACTAATGAATTAAAATAGGCTGGACATGGATTAAAAATGTGCAGATAATGTAGTCGATACTGTCTGGCATCGAATCATACTACTGTGAACCAATTCCCCATTGTTGAGTCTTTCCATTACTGAAAACAGTCTACGCTAAATCAATATTTTGCTCAACAATGACTAATCTGTGAAAAAAGACCAGTGCCACAGACAGACATCAAGAATTAATACAGAAATGTAGGTGGAAATGTAATAAACCATCCATAAATATATACCCATAAAATAAGCCATTAAAAAAAATGAAATATATTTTCAAGCAACATTATTAATGCATTTTGATCCCACTTTCCTTCCAACGCAGAACACAACGGGGTATAAAATGAGTTTCCAGGAGGTTCCCAGCAAGGCACTGACCAGCCTACACCTTTAGCAGGGTTGGTGCATAATGTATCTTCAGACTATACATCCTGGGCCTCAAATATCGTTTTGTTCATTTTGCTTCTGGAGCAATTCTGAAGGATACAAGCTACTTAAATACAGAAGGCTCAAGCCAGTGACAAGCACTTTTTAAACATTTTTTTGATTTCATTTGGGATTAAGCACATGCACCAAGCCGCTCCTGTGAAATCAAAGGGATTTAAAAGAGCTCGATTTTGGCAGGATCATGCCTAATATGATATTCAGAGTGCCACACGCACCTAAGAAAGCCTCACAGCTCTGACTGTTGCAAGGTGAGAACCACCTGACAACCATAAGCCTCACTAGGCAAGGACGTTGCCTTCTTTTCCTGAAACATGGAGCAGGTACTACATTGGGGAACAGTGCTCAGAAGAGCCACAGGGGGCATGCCAAATGAACCACAAGGGGCTTCCAAGCCACTGAGTATCACTGGTTTATGTAATCCCAGCTACTTAAAAATGCCTTACCTGGTAGAAGCCATTCTTCCCTTGGAACACCTTTGTACATATTTGTTGTATGCAAAGTAGAAATATCTGAAGATATGAAAAAAGCTCACAGTCCTGAGAGAACAAAGCACACATGGTGCAGGGAACATTCAGACAATAGAGTACCTTGGTTACAGACACAGGCCCCAAGGCCAATCATTCAGGACACTTAATCTGTGGTACAGAGCTTGCAAATAAATGCTACAACTATGTCCTCAACAGTATCAGTGTTCAAGGCAGAAAATTTAACTTGTACAGACACACAAACTGTTGCAAAAGTGTACCATGTCAGTACTTTGCAAGAGATACAAAGCATTGCAGCATCATTAGGACAAAGGAAACTGCTTTCCAACATCTACGTGAAACTGCTGGGAGAGATCACTGGAGGATTTGGGTTGTTGCCAGTGTGCAGATGACATGTAATACTGTCTCTCCTTTCCATCAAGATCTAGGAAAGCTGTGGACAAGCTTAACTGGTGTCTGGATAGTGTAAGGGACTGGATGAGGTCCTAGCATCTGGAAATTTACTTACTTTACCTCGGCTTAGATACTAGGCACACAATCACCTAACCACAATCAGGCCAGCATGCTTTCTGCCCATCCCACCCACATGGATTCTCTTCCTTTCTGTGGCTTGCTTTAACTGTGTTTTACCACTTTTGACACTCAGCAATATTGCCCTTGCAGCTAGAATCCCAATTTAGGATTTAAAAGGTATACAATGAATTGTGGTTTGCACCAATGTGGACATAAACAGCACACTATGGTTAGCGTTACATCATTGTTGGGGCAACATCCATTCCACCCAGCAACGCTGTGCTTTTTTTTTAGTAGGGCTTACCATTTGATGGTGGTATCACCAATGCCATATGTGACGTCCATGCAGGGATGCCCTAGCCTATGCAACGAAAATTTGCCGTTTTTCAAATATCCTTCATGCTGTCATTCACAGAGAAGCGCCCCTTTATTTACAAGAAGATTGAGCAGTCTCCAAATGAAAGAATAAAGTTTCATGGTAGTGCAAGGTGCCATCAAGTCACAGCTGACTTATGGTGACCCTGTGGGGTTTTCAAGGCAAGGGCTGAACAAGGATAGTTTGCCAGTGCCATGCGTGATTATAAGCAGGGTGGATAAAAATCAGATTTTTTTAAAATTTAAATCAGATTTTTAAAATTTAAATAGGATTTTTTTAATAAAATGTTTTTGAGGAAAAATCTATCTAAAGATAGTTTTCTATTTAAGATAGATTATAGTCCAAAGGTTTATTGTGGAATAAAGATTAGTTTTAAATTATGTAGCATGAGGTGTATATATTCATGCAATGTTTTAATTTTTTGGTAAATGATTTCCATTAATTCATTCACAATGTCATGTTCTTCCAGAGGTTTTTGTAAGATTATTGTGCAATTTTTCTGTCTAGAAAATATTATCATAGATGCTTGGTTTTACAGTTCTCAAAACTGTGAATTGGTGTCTGCAGAGACCCCATGCCTCTTCTGCACAGCAAAAATGCTATAATATAAACATACAGAGTTAAGAGATCTCATTCCTATTGGTCCTCTGCAAATCTATGGATATAGAATCAACCCCTTGTCCCTTAAGTGCTAAGTTTCAGGAAGTTCAATGAATATAAGGTTGTTTGAGGTGGAATAGGTCTGGATAAGGAGGATTTGTTAACAGCTAAGCTGAAGAGGGAGGGGCTAGCAGTAAAAATGAAAGTAAAACTTCTTCAGCAGAATACTCTAGAAATCCTGAGATCTTTGCGAGTGTATCCTCATGAATGTTTAAGCAAATTCAAGAATACATATGCTATATGTTATTGTTTTAGTTAAATAAAACAATTTAAATGGTTATTGTTAATGATTATTTTTCTCTTTCAGTAAAGTACAGGAGAAGAGCTGTACAAATCTGAATGATTAACCTATTAGACTGGAGACAGTTCACCTTGAAATGATTTCATAATTATCTATTTCAAGTGGTAAATAACCAATTATTAATTTTCTGATATAACAAAACAAACCTAGACAGCATAAGAAAAAGTAGAGACATAACCCTGCCAACAAAAGTCCATATAGTCAAAGCGATGGTATTCCCAGTAGTAATGTATGGCTGTAAGAGTTGGGCCATAAGGAAGGCCGAGCAGTGAAGAATAGATGATTTTGATTTATGGTGCTGGAGAAGACTTTTGAGAGTCCCTTGGATTGCAAGGAGATCAAATCAGTCAATCCTAAAGGAAATCAAACCTGACTGGAAGGACAGATACTGAAGATGAAGTCATACTTTGGCCACCAAATGAGAAGGGAGCACTCACTGGAGATGACCCTGATGCTGGGAGAGATTGAAGGTAAAAGAAGAAGGGGGATGGCAAAGGATGAGATGGTTAGACAGTGTTATTGAAGCAACGAACATGAAATTGAGCAAACTCTGGAGAACGGTGGAAGACAGGAGGGCCTGGTGGGATGTGGTCCACAGGGTTGCAAGGAGTTGGACTCGACTGTGCGACTGAACAACAGCAACCTGAAAAGTTATTACACTAAAATGAAACCTTCATCTACGTTGTAAGTATTGAGGCCAGTAAGAATGAGTCTTTATGTAGAAAACTATGATTTAAATCAAGTCTTACTGACTAGTGATTCAAATCATGATGTAAATCACAATTTGATTTAAATCAAATCCACCCTGATTTGATTTAAATCATATCCACCCTGATTATAATTTAGCCTGAATTTCCGACCCAGGAGAAGCTTATTTAAGTTAATTTGACAATGCCTTTTGAAAAAGGAAAGCAAATCTGTTGGATGTACTATTAGTAAAGCACTGGGAAAAATGGGATTAAAAACAACAACACAGAGAAAGGGAGTAAAGGAAGAGAGAATCCGGACAAGCATTTTGGGAACATTCTGTCCCTGCAGGAAAAGAATCAAGAGGAAGTGTAAACAACAACAACTGAACGTTACAAAAGCCCCTCAAGTCTGACGGAATCAATTCCTTAACAAGCCAGTAAAGGTTATGCCTAGTGTCAAAAAGCTGCTCACAAGTGAAGTATTCGACCTGTATTTAGGTCAGGCTGCAGCTCTTCCTGCATACTAAGATCTCTGTAGATCAGAAATGCTGGGTGGGGGAGACACAGAGAACTAGCATAACAGGCTAACTTCACAATAGTAATTCTGTATTGGGGGGGGGCACACACAAAAAAACAAGAATTATAATTGGAAACAAAACTTGCCCTCTGATGGTTTTAGAACATTGGGTTACAGGAAGAAGTCAGAAACCATAAATCCCTGGTTGATGAAAAGGAACAACACACAAATTAATCTTCAGGCAGAATCATTGTCACTAAAAAATTAATTTTACTGCTTAAAGAACAGGTGAACAAAAACACATCTGAACACATTATGCTACTTTATACTGAGCAAGACTATTAGAGCATCAAGAATAATACTGTCTGCTCCTAGTGACAGAAGCCTTCAAGGGCCTAATAGCCAAAGTAATTTCAATACAACATGAGATGTAGTGACTAAACCAGGAACTTGTGCACGTATTCCATTACTTAACTGCTATCAGATATTCTTTTGAAAGCTCTTCTGGGAATTTCCTCAGCCTCTGAATCAGGGTGGAGGCAGAAAAAAGGAGCAGCATAAAAGTTACTGCTACTGTTAGTTTTTTTATTTCCATCATTAAAAGCAGACAAATTCCTCATAACGCTCTTGGGAAGGGCAAAAGAAAGATGAGAAAAACAGGATTCTCTTGAGGATTTATCATGCAGTCATGAGAACATGTACAAAAGGGGTCCACAACTTTGTTGGACTTGCAGACACTTTTAGAATTTTGAGAAAGGGTTGTGGGCACCACCACAAAATGGCCACCACACAGCAGGGTCAATCACAAAAAGTCTGCTATGGGGGAGAGACCAACCACAAAATACTGTGAGAGCCCTATAACAGTGACAGCTTCTTCTGAATGGTAAAGCCATTCCTAGCCTCCGCTACTGAGTCTTCTTCACAGAGGAGAAAGCTAGATCAGAAGCTTGGTTTAAGGGAAAGGTTTGGGTCTTGAGGAGCCACAAAAAAGAGTCTGCCAAGCCTAAATACCAGCTTGAAGGTATGTAGCTGCAATGCATCTCCTCAGAATAAACTCAGCACTTTGTTATTCAGTTTGCTGGTGGAGAGCCAGCCAAATGTCCGTATATTTTCTCTGTTTCTATTAAATATCAGACTCAGGCAGTTCATTAACAAGTGATTTCAGCTTTATTACATCAGAACAACCAACAACAACAGCAGGAGCAATGAGCTCCTTTTAAACTGGCCGGGCTAGCCAGGCCACGCCCAGTCACTCGGTAAGGACTAATCACTGTTCGTACATAAAGACCAATGGTTGTTGTTCCCTCTGAGAACCATCCTGGGCTCTGCTTGGTGTGTGTTTCACCACAGCCAATCAGATTGTGCATTTTTCAATACCAGAGCTCTATGTAGCTCTGGTCGAAGCTGGGAATAACTATTTATAATCACAATACACAACAGTTTCCATTCAAGACCCCAAGATCAAGGAGCAAGTGGGAAGGAACCACTTTGGAGATCACTGATATACAATTTATCCCCCCTCTGAAATAAGCCTGTTTGTTGTTTAACAAGTAGCTCAACAAGTGCCTATCTTGCTGTCAAGGTGTATTAGGGCGGAAAAGAAAGCTCAGGTACCTCAGTTTCCTGTGAGGATGCAGTGAATGCAAATTGGCACAAATACATGACTCTGCAGGCTCTGCCTTCATCTATATAAATATTGAGGTTCAAAGAGGTAAATATGCAATCTTAAGAACATCCCACTACTAACAAACTTTTTAAAATTGAAAGAGTTAAAAGCTCAGAAATCAGTAAATATGAAAGGTTTTGAACTTCTTCCAGTATTTGTATTACTTAGCTAGCAATAATTTCTTTCCCTATCTTTTAATACTGATGTTTTTCATGAAGATATCATGGCTTTTATGACCTCCACTGTGTCTTGAAACAAAGAAAAAGAGATGAAAAGGCTTCAACAGCACATAACAACTGATGCTAGTTTATTTCTTCTCTCACACTGTATAATTTGTTATTAAAAGTGATTCATCTGCAAGAGAAAAGGTCCACATTGTTGCCAGGAGCCAACACCCGGAGAAGGCCTTGGACTGTATGCCCTGTTGTTGGACCTCCAGAGGAACTGGTTGGCCACTACGTGAGACAGGATGCTGGACTAAATGGACCACTAGTTTGATCCAGCAGAGCTCTTCTTAGAAGAATATGAGAACAGATTGGACTTATACCGCACCCTTCATTCGGAGTCTCAGAGCGGTTTACAATCTCCTTTTCCTTCCCTCCCCACAGCAGACACCCTGTGACATAGGTGTGGCTGAGAGAGCTCTTTTGAGAACTGCTCATGAGAGAACAGCTCTGAGAGAATGGTGACTGACCCAAGGTCACTCCAGCAGCTGCATGTGGAGTAGTTGGGAATCAAACCCAGTTTTCCCAGATTAGAGTCCATGTTTTTACATCTAACTAGCTCGTAAGTTCTTGACTGTGCAAAGCTTTCATTTCTCATTTTCATATGATGTTTAAAGAAGAAAACAATGTTGTGTTATGTGTAAACTCAACCCACCATAAACACAGAAAACAGTTAAGTTGATGATGTAATAAATCAACAATAAAATTAAGAACCAAAAAAGTGAACAAGCATGGGCTCTGAGCTTAGGAACTATTAAGCATACATAAAGAGAAAAACAGGAGCACAAGGCTACTAAAAATGAAACCAGTCCAAAAAGCCGACACTATAGTCAAGCAGAATGTCAGCTTTGATGAAGGGGCATGACTAGAACTGGGTTCCAAAGTGCCACATGCACAGAGATCAGACAGAAGGCTTTCCAATAGAAATATCCATGCCACAACAGATAGTCCAAAGATTCAGCAGAAATACCAAGTGTGTATCAGGGGCAACCTGAAGAGTTAGAGTCAGAAGCAACAAAAATAACAGGAAAACTATGGGTAAAGTGCAGGAGAGATCATACCTGTATAAAGCTCATATCCTAGGACAAATATATTTGAACTCTGGAAATTTTTTGTCCGATGCTTGTTAAACCAGCAGGACTATGACGTAGTACAAAGAATTATATGCCCTATCCGATTGTAGTTATTGTTTCAAGTTTTCAAACATTTCGTATTGCCCTATCCCAAAGGAGTTTTTCTCCTCCTCCCATGAAATATGGTACGTTAACACACACACACTGAGATTTGTTGACCAGTGTACCTGAGTAGGGATCAGCATGAACCGGCTCACAAACCTAAATTCATGATGAACTATCCTGGTTCATGCCCCACAAACCTCCCAGGTGGCTTTGGGAGGTTCATGTGGTTTGTGTTGGCAGACACGCTTTTGCAAGCCACACTGCATCACGAACCGATTCATTAAACAGAAAGGTTTGTGGAAGTTCATGAGACCCCAAGAGACACAAATCTTTAGGAACCTCCATTTCCCCAGTTCACACCCATCCCTATACCTGAGTTTTTACTGAATGCATAATTAGAAACAGGGACCTAGCCATATATAGTGATAATATACAGGTATATCCCTCAAGTCTATGTAGTTCACATTTCAGTAGAGGAATGGATGTGAAATACAAGTGATCATCCTGTAAACAAAATGATATTATTAATGTTGTGCAAATTATATAAGAGTTCAGAGCTTCACAGTATAACAATGAAATGAGCTGGGAAGGGGGCAGAGAAATGAAATGACTATTAGATAATTTAAATTATCAACTTTAATAAAAAATAAATATTGAACATTGATGTGAACAAACTGGTTTAATCAAAATTTTTAAAAAGGTGGAATATCCAAATGAACAGCTAGAGCTCATGAACTATACTGAAAGCAAGCAAAGACAATGGGTCTGTCTTTGAAAATTCTCTTCAGCTGGTCCAAAAAGCAACAGTTAGGCTATTTTTGGGAACTGGATTCAGAGATCATATCACCTCATCTGTACTAAAGTACTATTCAGCTCGGGGCCAAGATTAGGGATGGGCATGAACAGGTTAACGAGCCAGAATTCGGCATGAATCTGGCCCAGTTCGAAGCCTCCAAACTGATGTTCAGGGAAGGCACCTTCTCCAAACATTTCCCAAACTTCTGTCTGGTTTGGTTAGGCTGTTTGGGCCATTTAAACCTAAAAGCTGAGTGGCAGGGTGTTAAGTACAAGGCTTAACAACATAGTGATTTCAGTTGTATTAACAGCAAACCAGACGATCAGACAACACACACAAACTAATGGAGCACAGCTCCCTTTTTAAATAATCCGGGCTGTCCAAGCCACGCCCATAACTTAATTAACAACTGATTATGAACAAGAGATAAAGACCAAGAGGTCTGTTCCCTCCATAAACATATATACAGTTCTGATAGGCTATTTACAAGGCTTTCACAGAAACCAAGCAATGGGAATGTCAATGCTCATAACCCACTTCATAATTCAGGCTTAACATAGGATAAGATAGGGTTGATTCAAGCTTCAGAACATAACACAGCTCACCTTTATGAGCCATTTCAGCAATCTGCTTCAAAGCAGGGGGAAGCAAAACAGACAGGTTTAATGGCTATCAGCCATTTAAACTTAACAGCTGACAGGTGGACCCACCATACTGTTAGGTTTAAATGACTGCCAGCCATTTCAGTGCTCCATTCCACCTCCTCCCACTTCAAAGCAGGGGAAGTGAAACAGATGGGTTTAGTGGCTGCCAGCCATTTACACCTAACACCTGACAGGCAGACACAACATGCAGGTTAGGTTTAAATGGCTGCCAACCATTTCAGCACTCCATTTCGCTTCCTCCTGCTTGGAAGTGATGGGGAAATGAAAGGACCACTGAAACAGCCATTTAACCCTTCCTGGGTGATCCCACCTTTCTCCTGGCTCTGGAAAGGGGGGTCCAAACTGGCCAATTCAGGTATTTTTTGGCTCGGTTCAGGAACCACCCAAACCCTGAACTGAACAAGAATTTTTTGGTTCGTGCCCATCTCTAGCCAAGACACTTGAAAGACTGTGCCTTCCAGTCCAGTCCAGTTAAGATCCTCCGTACAAACCATTTACTCACTGTTCCTGACCACTGAGACAAGTTGGGGGCAACCAGAGAGAGGGCTTTTTCAGTGGTGCCACCTCACCTCTAGAATATCCTCACCTGTAAGGCTCAACTAATGCCTAAACACCTTTTTTTTAGGCACCAGTCCCAAATAATTCTTTTACCCATACTTTTAATATTGAGTCTTTTCCTAGAATGCAGATTGGTGCAAAGATAATTTAGATCCCCAGCTGTTTTACGTACTGAGTTTTACATGCTTTGGTGCCCAAGCAGACCTAACAGGAAGAAAGGGCTTGGCTCATTTGTTCTTGGCCTCTCTCCTCAACAGCATATGAGAACTGTAGTGCCTGAATATTTATTTATTAAAACATTTATATCCTGCCTTTCCTCCTGGTTCCTTTTGTTCCCCTCTTCCCCTTTCCTTTTCTGTTGAATGTGCTACATTATAAGTGATACTCTGAGTTGTGAATTTCCTGGAATGTCATCACAATCTATAAATGTCTCAAATAATAAAAAATGAAATAAAATAAGGTTCTCCTGTCAGTCTTGGTCTCCTTCTCTGAGAGAAGCTCTGATGACTTGTACATTTTAGTTAGTGTCCTTCTGGCCTTCCTGGGTGCTGTTCCTTTTTCTATACCAACAGAGTGCCAAGATAATGGGAGTGAACCCAGCACGCATTCAACTCAGGTCTCTGTGAATGCTACTTCAACACAACATTCTAGATGAAACAACAACATTATTCATGTACAAGCCTACTTAAGGAAAGCACCATTCTCCTGGTCAGTAGTAATTTAAATTATGACAACTAAGAAAAGCTATGCTACCAGAATTTTACAAACTAGCAGAATTATTCAACCAAGACTTCCAAGTATAAAGTACAATATTAGCTGCAACATATAAGAAGATTCTATTTAAATACATTTATCAAGATCAAAACAGAACTTATACAAAGTGTGAAAATTAACACCATAAAAGAATTCACTTCTTGAGTTATTTAAATAAAAGGAGCACATTTTCCTCAATTCAGCATGTACAAAAGTCTTCAATAGTCTAGAAAAGCTTTTAGAAATTATTATTATTATAAAGGCATCAGAAACTGCTTTAGAATACTGAACTTTTAAGAACATTTAAATGACTTGCAAAAATCCCCCTAAAATCTAGGTCAAGAGTCATACTTCTGAAATGGGTCAGAAGACACAAACCAGAGTTTCCCCTTTCCACATCATTATTCAGGACCTCTAAACAGAAGCACTGCATATGCCTCACTGCAATACAGACTCTTAGGTTGCAATCACACACAGAAAATAATCCACAGTCCAGTAACACCTTTAAGACCAGCAAAGGTTTATTCAAGGTATGAGCTTTCATGTGCTTCAGACCAACACAGATGACCACCTGGAACAAAATAATCCATTTTCAATGCACTTTCCAACTGGACTTTACTCTGTGAACTGGCAAAATCCAGTTGGAAAGTGTACTGAAAGTGGATTATGTGTGGACTGCAGTATGTGTGACTGCAGTCCAAGTCTCTTAATGTTCAAAACATACACATGCATCCCAAAAAGGAATGTTACACTTTCTGACAGCATCAATATGTCTAATTCTAAACATGGCCAAATCTGCAGATACTTAAAGCCAGGGTTTGTGGCCAGAGTTTGAAGACACACAATATATATCATTCTACAATCCTGAAAAAATGTCCCAGGTTTGCAGACAATTCTGAAATTGTAAAAAGGGAAATTATTTCCCCTCCCTTGCAATAGAAGCAGCACCTGTAGCTTTTAGAATTGAATGCCCTCAGTGGCAGTTGCTAGGCAGACACACCCTACTGCCAGGCTTCCAGCATCTATATATCTAATTCCCAAGTGGCCCCCTGTGTGTGGATATCTAAATCCGCACACCGGGGGCACCTGGGGGGCAGGGAGATTTTCCTGCGCACGTGGGGCAGTCCCCACGTGTGCAGAAAAATCTAAAAAGTTTTTTAAAATGTACGGGGAATATCTAAATCCCAAAAAAAGTAAAAGAGCCCTCCCTGCGCATGCGCAGGGAACGCTCTACAAACTGCCTCCCTGTTGCCGCCGCGCCGTCATCACGACAAGGAATGGGAGGGTGGGAGAAGGCTTGGCGGGCCAGCCGGCTTCGCCTCTGCCGCTGGGGAGGGAGGAACGGGGAGGCTTGGCGGGCAGCTGGCCTCGCCGCTGGGGAGGGAGGGTGAAGCTTGGCGGGCCAGCCAGCCGGTGTCCCCGCCGCCGCCCTGCTGCTTGGAAGGGATGGAGGGGGAGGCTTGGCGGGCTAGCTGGCCTTGCCACTGGGGAGGGAGAGTGAAGCTTGGTGGGCCAGCCAGCCAGCCTCCCCGCCAGCCGCCGCTGCCACACTGCTGCTTGGGAGGGAGGGGGAGGCTTGGCGGGCTGGCCGGCCTCGCTGCCGCCGCCACCCCCACTGCTGCTGGGAAGGGGGAAACTTGGTGGCTGGCCTCGCCACCGCCACCTCTGCTGCTGCTGCTTGGGAAGGAGGGAGGGGGAAGCTTGGCGGGCCGGCCAGCTTCGCCGCCCCCCCCCGCAGCTCCTGGGGAGGGGAATCTCGGCGGGCCAGCTGGCCTCACCGCTGCCGCCGCTGCTGGAGGGGGAGGGAGGGGGAAGCTTGGCGGCCGGAATACTCCCTCCTCCCGCAAGTATCGCAGGTCCCGCCTCTTGTTTATTTCTGAAAGTAAAAGGCAGGGGGAGGGGACAGGGCTCTCTCCATGGCTGTTTTAGCCTTTGATGGATGATTCATGGGACCAGGTTTGGCAGCAACCACCAGAAAACTCACTACCAAGCAGAAGAAGATGAAGAAGAGTTGGTTTTTACACCCTGTTCTTCTCTACCTTAAGGAGTCTCAAAGCGGCTACAATTGCCTTACCTTCCTCTCCCTACAACACGGACCTTGTGAAGCAGGTGGGGCTGAAAGAGTTCTGAGAGAACTGTGACTAGCCCAAGGTTACCAAGCAGGCCTCACATGGAAGAGTGCAGAATTGAACACGGTTCTCCAGATTAGAGTCCACCACTCTTAACCACTACATCACACTTGGTTCACGACCAAGTGACCTGCAACTCACTACCAAATGACCTGCATGACTCAACTAGGACTGGCTGCTTACGACTGTTTTAACAGCAGCCTGCTCCCCAAAAGTCAGTGTGGTGTAGTGGTGAGAGCTGCAGATTAGGGAGATCCAGGTATGAATCATCACTCTGGCTAGCTTACTTCACATGGCTATTATGAGGATAAAAAGCAAATGATATAAGCTGCTTTGCACACCACTGTGAAAGGCAGGGTATAAATGAAATAAGTATAGCTGAAGATAGGGGGCAGATAAAAGGTAGGTAGGTTGATTGGTGCAGAGGAGAAAAGCAAGCAGGGGAAGTGAGTATATAGGGGTTGCCAGGAGGAAGGAAAGAGGAAATAGTGTGGGGAAGGGGTATACAGGGGAAAATCAGGTCCTATCTCACAAGTCTTTGCAGGTTCCCCACCCACAACTTGGAACCAACCTGGCAACTGGCACTGTGCAACTGGGCCATAGTTTTCCCAGGTAAAGGTGGTCAGGGAGAGAGGAGGAAGAAAAGCTGAAGATGGGGGCAGATAAAGGTAGGGGGCTGGTGGCATGGAAGGAGAGAAGGAGCTTTTAAGGAAGGAAAAGAGGAAACAGTGGTAGAAAAGAAAATTAGATTCTCCCCATCCACAGCTCCTTGTGGGTCCCCAGCTTGTGCCTACTAATAGATGGAAGAGAGAGCTAGGTGACACGTTCAGGTGCTCATACAAAATGACTGTCACGTATACTATTAGGTAGCCAAATAAGTAAATTATTCCATGGGCAGAAGAAACACTCCTCTGCACCTGTATTTGGTAGACCTCAGATGATAAACAAACACACATCTGCTACCCACTGCCCTAAGATAATTTTTCCTTAGTCTGCTTTATAGCAAGGCTTAGCAACTGCATACCGAGATGTTGTGCTATTCCTCTTGTTCCTTATTTGGTCAAGTCTTTTACCTGTAGACCCAGAAATACTACACAATCTGCTCCCCATTGTAGCCCTACCCAGGACAACCAATGACTATGGTTTGGAAATGTTCCCATTCTACGGTTTCCTCTTTCTCTGTTGGTATCTTCTACTTTCAGTGAAGTGGCAGGAAGGGAAATACTAGCCAGGGTGGCAGTGATGTATTTCTGCACAGAACTGAAAGCAGGATTCCTTCTCAACCAAGTGATAGCCAACAATATCCATTTTAGCTGTCCAGTTGGAGACCAATCCCCCCCGAGTAACAAAGGTTAATGCCATTAATGGTATGTCATCAGAAGATTTAACTGGAAATGCACCAGTCAGGCAAAAACAAGTAATCTCAACAGTGGTAATTATGGTCATCATGGTGGTTTAGGGTGGCAATAACATTTCTGGACAAAGACAATTCACATGTCCCACTCCATGATCTAGTTTGCACAAACAGTGAACCACAAATTGAACGGAGAGTTGCTTGATAGGGATGTGGAAAGAAGGAAAAGAATTTGGAGAATGGTAAATGTATCAGGTTTTCTGAGCTTTTCTGGACAGTTAAATGATTTGATGTAGTTACAGGGCTTCCTTCATGTTCGTTCAACTGAAAAGCCAGTGGCATTAAGCACAGATGCTGTTACTTTTTAAATATATTTGAAAAGCTGTTTTCAGTAAACCAAGCTTCAAAATATGTGTTTTTAAAAGACAACTATACCCCCACGCATGCAATAAAATGCTAGTGTGGCAAACCTGCCACCTGTGTGAATCAAATACTTAAGTATACCCACTGGGACAGGTAAGGGAAAGCAGAACTGATAGAATGACCAGAACTCTACTTGTTCAGAAACCTCTGCAAGGCTGCAAACTGTTCTGCAATGGCACTTTGAGAACATGGTGTTTACAGAGCAGATTTTAGCATCCTGAGGATCTAAATTACATTTTTTCATACAAATTCTAGCCCAGCACATCTTGAGAAATAAATGTAATACGTTTTAGAAAAACTAAACACCCCACCAGGGAAGGTACCTACAGTATTCCTGCAAGGTCTAGTGCCCTATCCTTGCCAGCTTCAGCTGGGGGAAGGCAACACTAAACTGGGAGTAACTGGGTCATTCAATTACTCCTGATTCAGAGGGAAGGTACAGAATTACTCACATCCAGAGAGGACTGTTCACTTCATTTCCATGACTCACTGCTGTAGAAGTGATTCCATCAGGAGGCACACCCAAATGTGTGAGTCATGCAGAAACACACGCCAGTTTGTGATCATCTTAAACGACTGGAACAATGGAAGCACCCTGTGATAGCAAAGGACGAGACCACTGGAGACCAAGTGATCAGATCCCCCATGGATTATTCCCAAGTTTTTCAAAGTGGCAGCATGCCCTAACTTTTCAAAATTATACAATGATGAAAAGAGGATTAAAACCTTCCCCCTTTCCTTTTCCTTGCAATATTTCCATGTCCAGAAGTGTCCCCCAACACACATGCACTAGTTCACAGTAACAACTCCCGTTTCAGAACTGCATGCATAATGAAGCTTAAGGTTATTGTAAGATCTTAGGCTTGTGCAGAAAATGATAACAAGAACAACTATGGTTAATACATTGGACAAACATCATCAAATTGACTATAGACAAGTAATCTTCTAGGATAAGAATGTCTCTATGCAGGAAGTAGATTTCCTTTTTGGAAACCTTTCTTTTTGGAAGGCAGGAGTAAGATCTGCTTTCCTCCCAGTCCCGCAGATGTTACGAGCAGTACTACCCATACAGTGAGGCTTCCGGTAAGTGTATTCTTTCATACTGCAGCTACTTTTAAAGCTGAATTGTGTGGCATGGCCTATCCACGTCAGGGCAGATATGTGCCATACTCCCAACATATTTATGGTTTCTTCAGTTAATGCAATATAAAGCCAGCCATTACCAGACCATAGTCCATTATTTCATCTATCCTAGAAGAGCAGAATGATCTGCAACAGTAATTATAACACTAATGTTATTAGTTTAAAACCAGCTGCTTTTCTAACGGTAATTCGTTAAATGTTTACATGATATTCATGACAGCAGTATTATAATAAGGTGGAGTTCTAAAAGAAAAAAAGACTTATATAGCAAAAAGGGATTATATAACAAGTCAGGTATCTCTAAGATTATTACACATTGCAAAATATATCAAAAAATAAAAATTGTTTCTCCTCAACATACCCTTCATCAAAACTTTTGGAACATTATCTATAAAGTACAATAATCCTTACTTCAAACCTTTTAAATTTCAAATTTTATGACTGACCTATTTTACAACTATATTGTCAATTTCATCATTACTGCATATTCTATACTGCATATTTCGTCATTCTACTTACTATCTATAACTTTTAATATAACAAGCTTTAAGGAAAAATCCATTATATATCGAAAAAAATATTTTGTTTCCTTATACATTTATAATCAGAACTAGTTCTCATTCAGCCTTATCTTATAGTACCTTCATATCCTTTGCAATACATTTATATACTATTTTTAACTGTTCTTCATTCTAATTTTTAATTGTTTCTCATTTTTAATTTATCTCCTGTTTACATAACAAGCACATTCTCTCTCTCCTCAAATTCTGAAATTGATCGGTTTCTCAGATAAGTTGTTAATTTCACCACTCCTACCTAATCAGCAAGTTTATTTTCCCATTCTTCTAAGCATGGACAAACCTCTGATTTCCATTTTGCTGCATAAATGATTCTAAGCTGCTATCACCATATATTCAAATATCTCTTCCAAAAATCTTGGTAATTAGTTAGGTAGTATTCCTAATAGCATGTTCTTCACTTCCATTGGGAGTCTAACTTCAAATATATTCTGCATTTTCCATGTATTTCCTTCCAATATCTCTTTGTCTTTTTACAAGTCCACTTAATATGGAAAAAAGTTCCATCTATGTCTTGACATTTCCAACATTTTTCTTTATAGATTTTGTCTACTTTTTCAACATCCTTCGGGGTAATACGCCATCTAAAAAACATTTTATACCAATTTTCTCCTAATGCCTGACTCCCTGTGAACTTAATTCGTTTTCCCCATAGTTGCTCCCATTGTTGCATAGGTATTTGCTCTCTAAAGTTCTGTATTAATTTAATCATGCATTTTTTTACTTGTGCTTCTTCTGTTTCAAACTGAAGTAATAACTTATATAGCCATTGTAATAAATGATATTTTTGTTTTGTAATAAATTGTTCAAATTTGTCAATTCTCTTAAAGTTCCACCTTCCATGTTGATAATCTTCTTTAGTCTTGAAAGTCTTGAAGTTGATTGGTAATATGGTTAAGCATTGAATGTTAATTCCTTCATCTCTGATATCTTGCCAGGGTTTATGTTTCCCCATAGTGTTTACCATATTATTATATCTTAAAAAATCACTTTTATTTCGCATATTTTTATTGTGGTAGGCTTCTACTGGGGACATGAGTGGAGAGTTTGGGGGGCTCAATAAATTCTGGCATGCAAATCATATTCTCAGAAGTCCATCTCTGATTATATGACTACTTTTTTAGTTGATTTCTTGATCAATAAATAATTAAGTAGACCTTTGTCTAAGTCTGCTGATTCAAGTTTTATTATTCTTTGTCTTGGGTTTTTAATCCAATCCACAATCCAGACCAAACGTTCTGCTTGGTAATATATTTTATATTTGGAAATGGTAGCACAGTTTTCTATTGTGTGTGTATGTTAAATTAAGCATAATGCATTTTTCAACAACTTACACAAGATCTTGATACAGGATCAGGCCGCACTGGAAACTAGTTTGCACACTTTGCCAACAATATTTCTCATTCACTCTCCCCTAAAACAGCTACTCACCCAAAACTAAACTTTAGTTATCCTAATAACACAAATGTCCTGTTTTCATTAATTCTAATATGCAAAAGAATTATTCCAGCCATAGTAAAACACATAAGGCCTATCTCCCACCCAAATATCAGCAACAGCTTGTATCCATCAGAACGTTTCTGTGGCCAGAAGGATTTCGGACTGCGAAGTGTAATTTTCTTGTCTTCTAGTGCAGTTCAATATACCCCCCAAAACACTATCCTGGGAGGGGGGGATGAAAAAGCCATGCGCCACATGTGGAAAACCTTCTGGTCATAGAAATATTCCAACATGTTCACTTACTCCACTGCAACATATGACTGCACAGTGCCACACCACCATTACACTGAACATTACCTCCACTTCCACTTATATCACTGGGCAATGTAGATGGGAATATGGAAATATCCAAAGTGATGTTCTGAAGACATGGGATAATCTGCCTTAAAAAGGAGGAGGGGCAACTCTATGAAGATTTATGGAGGAGGCATCACCATATTAAATCTTCATTTCTAACCCAACAGTATCCAGGCAAAAAACAGTGCCACAGGGAAATGTGTAAGACTTCTTAGCCTTAAACAGGAATACTAATAGCCCTGGATTCTGATCCTAACTCAGTTCATGCTAGCAGAGTGTTCTGATGTTTACAGAGATGTATCAGAAACTGCTCTTCCGTCAGAGGGTGGCCATGTTGGTCTGCAGTAGAACAGCTAGACTTGAGTCCAGCAGCACCTCAGAGACCAACAACACTTTCAGATACAAAGGGAACTTTGACTCTTGAAAGCTTATACCCCCAAAATCTTGTTGGTTTCTAAGGTGCTACTGAACTCAAATCTAGTTGCTCTTCTTTAAGTTTCTTACCACAGAAAGCAAGGGTTATGAATTAGTTCGGAAGCATGACATTCATGTGTAAAGTACCAACATGTGTGAGGGAGAGGCACTTGAGCACAGCAAGTGAATCGAGACAGATTTGCTTCTGTGTGTACAGTGCCTGTGTGTGCAAACTGCACACAGGCTGTGTCCCGGTGATTAAGAAGGCTGTCTCTCAAATGTTCCTGATCACAGGGTTGGAATCCACACATACAGTCTGAATGAATAGAGGGCACTGTGCCAAGACGGGGCCACCATCTTTCACAGGCAGGGTCAACATGCTTGGTAATGCTGTCCTTCTATTAATGTTTTCCCATACCCACAGTGATGTATGTAAAGGAATAAGGGAGGGGGGGGATTGACAACTCAAGGGAAAAAGTGGACTGGATTCTATGATTCAGTTTCACTAAGCTAGATCCTATGAGTCTTTCTTGTTAAGTCCCCCTTCAAAAGAGATAGACTTCTTCTAATGCCAGAATGGCTTTCTCTAATGGAGAAATGGTCTTTCTTTGTTTAAGGAAAACTTTGTGGAAGGGTATGAAAGAGAATCATGAATCCAGCTCAGCAGATTTGATTCTTAACCTTTTTTGCCTCCATTTTATTCCAGATCCTAAAGCAGTCATTGTCTCTGTCAGACCTGCCAACGGCTAAATGTCAAATAAGCAATTGTGAATCATCTAACAGTATTCCACCTCAATCACCTGTTGCTTCAATGAGATCAGTGGGACATAGGACATAGGATGTTGTCTCTTATCATCCTGCATGTTAAACCATCTTTCTTGACAAAATAACTTTCAGGCATCTAAGCATCTGTCTCTGAAAGAAGAGAAGAGCTGTTTTTCATAATTAGGACCAGATTGCTACACCTGCAGTTCAGAATAGGGCAATCTATTGAAAATGGAGATTTCCCCAATTTTCTGTGAGAATTCCACTAATGCCATCTGAAAACATCTGCTTTCCCAGGTGAGTCTTTGACATATACTGTACTGAAGTCTGTTCCAACCTGGCAGGGAAAAGCCAAATGGTATGCTGCCTAGGAAGTCTAGATGAATAGAGCCAGAGCATGGAAGAAGTCCAAAGAGGAAACGTACTGGCAAAAAGAAATGTTCTGCTCTTGTAAATGTGTTTTTCCCCTACATTAATCGCAGCCCAAAAAACAATGGAAAAAAATTAACTGTCCTGTTGCAAGTCAGAAAATACAAATGTAACATTTCTGCAAGCAGATAAGAATGCTCTCAAGGAACTACCCAGAAGTTAAAATTTTTATCAAAATTAAAACATGTTTAGGTTTATCATTGCCAGGAACTCAGTGCCAAAGCTAAGCTGACTGAATGCAGAGAATGAAACAATGAACGGATGAAACAAATTAATTCTGTAGATGAAGATCTACACAAATGTAGCAATTTAGCTTCTGAAACTAGAATCAGTTAAATTGCATTTAATGATTAGTTAATGAAGGTAGTTACAAAGTTGTTTCTCTAATGCTACACACTGTATAGACTTTTCAGAAAAGGGAAACAAAAGTTTATTTCTTCTAACTCACTTTCATTTAAAGTAGCAGGCTGTAAGAAAATTTCAAGAAGGGAGGTGCATACTCTGCAGCTGCACTCAAAAATGGTTTGTTTAAACTGTGGTTTATGCAGCTAACTGTGGTCAGTCAGCCAGGTATTGGTAACAAGTCCCAGTTTGTGCATAAATTCTGGTTTGTCTGCTTCTTGCTTATTTTCTACCTCCCAACAGAAAGCCCATCATCTATTACAGTCCATAATAAGCAGTCAAGAAAGGACAAAACTACTTATCACACTGTTTTGTAAGTTCAGATGTTACAACAAGCCATGATTATTACAAACTGTAGTTTATAAAACCAGCTACAAGCTCTCCAAATTCCAGTTTGGTGTCCCAAGGCTTGTTGGGTCATTTGTTCTTGGAATAAGTAACCAGGATTTGATCAAATCACAGTGGTACTGAGATATCTGAATGTAGCCTCTGTAAAGCAACTCTGCAGGTGAACTACCAGCAGTTGAAAATAATTGCTGGCACTTTTGATTTGTAAGCTCTTACAACTCTTATTACTGTCTACCTGTCAGACTGAGCACTTACCAGATGCTCTGAACAATGCAAAACATTTGCTTTTGAAGCTAGTTTTGTAGCAGCAGGATGACAAACCTGCTGGGGGCACCTTAGAGAAGGCATGGTTTAGTGTGACATGAGCTTTCATAGGTAACCATTAAGCCATAATATTCTAGTTAGTCTGCACTGTGCCACCGCATTCTTTGTTTTCCAGATAAAATCAAATGAGTCACTTTCAGACAATAATTAAAGAACACAAAAAAGGCCTCTGTCTACTTATAACTAAACTGGAAGGGGTGGGGGTGAAGCAAGAGTCCACAGGGCTCAGTATTCAATATAATCAAACAAATAAGTATCTACAAGTATGGGAAATTGTTCACAGTTCTCAAAAGTTTTGACCAAATGAAACAAACAAACAAAAAAGTAGAGCAAATTAGGAGATATGCTTAAAAGACTTCAATCCTGATATTTCTGAATCAGATTGTGAGAATGAGGTGGGTGTTGGCCTGGATCCCATGGAGATTGCCATGGACAGATCCCATGACAATTTTCACTGACTCCCCCCAACTCCAGAACTCCAACCCCATCCCATACTGTTCCTGGGGATCCCCTTTCTCAAAGGAGCAGGAAAGGAAGTCCTGCTGTGTGGATTGCCACTGAATCCAAGTCACTGGTTATGCTATAAATAGTACAAGAGCTATGAGCAAGAAGAAATAACAGGTAAGAGTCAGATACACATAAATGGGAGAGGCAAATGCCACCTAGCTTAGCCTTGCAAACTGCCATGCTGAGAAAGCATGTCATAAAAGTGGGCATGTGGCCAACCTAATACTGGTAGAAAGACACCTGCTGTACTGGAATCCCCTTCCACAGCCTCTGCAAACCCCACCCCACTAATGCCACAAGAACAATCCTCCAGCATGCTAGGGCCACGAAGCCCAAACAAAACTACAACCTCCAATTAATATAGCTGTACTTTTAAAATCAAACCAGGAAAAAGCTGTATCACATTGCCGCTTTCTCAAGTACAAACCACTCAGTGTGCCAATGGCAGCTAAAAGCACATTAAGAGGCTAAGGATCTCTTTAAAGAAATCTAAAAGGCAAAAGGTTTAACTTTCCATGATCAATAATAACGATACACTAACATTTTTTAAAACTTGACAAAGGCTGCCCAGGGTTTATCTTCCTGGCTTTGAGTTGTAAGGACTATGATGAAAGAAGTTGACTGACACCCTCATTTTGCCTAAGATGATCTAAGCAATTATCTAGAGGCCTGTACAATACATGAAAAAGTGCTTTCTTAAAACAGCAGCAACTGAGCAGTACAATTACTTCCTTGTTTCTGTAACATAAAAAGCACCCCCTTTAAACAAAATCCCAACAATAACTTTGCATGTACCCATTCTTCAAGATGATCTGCAATGTACAGATTTTCAAGGATAGCTTCCATGTTTTGACCTGCTACTGACCCACAGTAAACACACTCATTCAAGGCTATTTTTTAAAATCAGCCTAACAGACATTTGTTCTGCCCGTCTTCTGTCTGTATGTTCTGGTCAAGATGTTTATGTATAGCACCCTCTAACTTAAAAAGCAAACAAACAATTTTCCGCAATTTCAAGCCATATACTTACGGTTGGCATAGCTTTACCAAGTCCTGGTCAGTGGTGTTTGGAGGCAGCCCTCTGATGTAAAGGTTTGTTTTACTTAGCTGATCCCATCCTGAGTTGCTGCTACTGCTGCTGTTATTATTGCTGCTGGTGATGCTCGGGCTGGGAGGAGCCATCGGGTGAGCAGGCACGATGGGCTGCTGCAACGGAAGAAAAGAGAGGATCAGAACGCAAAATATGGAAGCGCTTTCAGCACCTACAATACAAGCATCACAGTGTCTTGAGAACACTTAATCACTCTGAAAGCTTATGCATCACTACTGTATTTGTGATAAAGTTACGTCAAGTAGCAGCTGACTTATGACTTATGGCAACCCCACAGGGTTTTTTTTAAAGTAAGAGATGAACAGAGGTGGTTTGCCATTGCCTGCCTCTGTGTAGCAATCCTGGACTCCTTGGTGATTGCCCATCCAAGTACTAACCAAGGCCGACCTTACTTAACTTCCAAGGTTTGATGAGACTGACCTAGCCTGGCTCATCCAGGTAAGAGTATGCGTTATTATGACACAGTTCCAAATATCCTTTCATCCACAGTGCTCTCAGGTATGACTCAGACACCTACAGAACAAGCCATTTGAAACAGTACAGATGACACAGGTTTTTGAGATGCAAATCCATTGTTCATAGGAGCGTAACATTATTTTGTGTTTATATATCATGTAGTATTGTTCCCTTATGGTACCACGTGAGGACTTCAAACACATCTTTCAGTTTACTTGAGGAATCATAAAGTCAAATTAAATTAAAGACTACTCTTTCTGGATTATAAACAGAGAGAAACTAAAGGAATACAAAGAACATGAACCTGTTGTGATTCGTGTCTTTGGCCACGATGAAGTAATCTGTGTAGTCTTCATCTTAAGAGAAGCTACTTGGTCACCAAAACCATCACAAACTACAGATAGATCAAGCTTTGTGAACCCATGGAAAGGGTTTACTTCTCAGTGTTGAATCAAATTTATGTTGTAATCATTGACTTGAAAGATTGTCTGCTTCATGCTTGCAGAGTGGTTTTGAAAGAAACTAGAGGGACAGGTTTGTTTGTAGTGTTATGGAAAGATACCATTCCTTTGTGCTCTGCTACTGAGGGGTGGGGGACGTAAGGGACACTTGCAGACAAGGCAACATACCTGCTTGATGACCTATTTAGATTTCTGAGCCTCTTTCTATGCCACACTAAGAAACCAGTCTAACGTGCTGAATGGCTTGGCCCACAATGGAAGTATGCACTTATAAATGACATTTGCTCACATTCCTTTTGTTATTTGGTCTCTCCCTCAAATTTCCCTAGCGCTGTCGCCCTTCCTCCACCAAGATCTAAAATGCAAGTGCCCTAGAGCAAGTAACACCAATTTTGCTTATGTTACTGTACAGCAGAATGTACACTTTTGACATCAATCAGTCCACCAGCCTCTGCCCCTGAAGTCACTACAACCCATAGAGCTCTTCTTGACTGCAGAGGCATCCTATTTGAGGCTTTTTATGGAATAGTCCAAGGCAAATGAGACCTTCAGCATAATTACTTAATAGATTATCTGATGAAAGTAGAAGAGGAGAAAGGAAGTATCATATTATGACTTCATTAAGATTATTCACCCCAACCTTATACACCTTCTGTAAAGCTCTGTTGTTCATACTGGAGGCAGTTAAAATAATTTTAAATTCTTTGATTATCCTTAGAACATTTATAACCATGACTTCCAAAACCATCCAGTAGTACTAACTCCCACTCTACTGAAAGTACTATGTCACAGCTCAAAAACCTGAAAATCCTACATAATAGCATAGTGCAACATCCATATGTGACAGATGTTCTCAACAGGTGCTCATTTACAAAAGTTCTCCCCATCCCATCTGAAGATAAAGAAAACCACTTTCCCTTTCATGTATAGGAATGAGCACAAGAGGGTCCACTTCAGAAGCGATAGCAGAAGTTTGGAATAAACATGGAACTGGCTCAACCATCCGGATCCCAAATTTATAAGAAAAAAGGGCTGGGGAGGGAAAGTGTATAGTACTCTTTCCCATCTCCTACTTGCCTCCCTTTATTATCCCTCCAGATGAACTCAGATAACAGGAATAACTTGGGCTGACCAAAAAGCACTTGGGAAGAGGGAGTCACAGGAATTGGAATATGTATGAATGTCCTTTAGCTTTTAAGGCTGTACTATCCCCCTCTTTCTAAATTATTGGGACAGCATTATGTTTAAGGACATGCAACAGCCATTTATTGTGTCTAGTGTGGACCTAGGATAGAACTGCTGGCCAACACGCAAATGAAAGGGCCCATCCATACCCCAAATTTAAATTTGTTTGTCATTCACACTTTCCCTGTCTCTCAGGAAAGTACACTTCTGTTATTGGGTTTAGAGATCTAACAGAATGTTCAGAATTCTAAGCAGGTTACAATTTATAGGGTTTTAAAGCTATGACATTTCTATACTGGTGTGAAACCAATAAATTTATATTGTAGGCGTGTGTTTAGTAATTATCCTGTCTTGTGCACTACTTTCTGTACTCAATGTACCAAATTTCTAAATTAACTTTGCATCAGAGGACTTATTTCAAGGCTTCCTTTCTCTAATCAAAGTGGATAGCAGATAGATGGCACAGATTTATTATTTCAAGAAATTTGTTTGGTCTACTGTACTGAACTAGCTACTGATTTATGACTCCAGAGTCTTGTTAGAGAATTAAGTCTAAAATGTTGCATACTAGTACAGAAATACTGATAGCAAGCAACTGTGCTATGCAAGTAAATCTTCCCAGATTACATTTTAGGCAGCCAAATATCAAGTCTAATTTTATTTTCTGGGGGTTTTATTTGCTTGCAGAGACTACATGCTGCTTATACTAATGCAAGAACTGCCTAATACCGAAGCATTAGTTGACAGTAGGAGGATTTGAAAAATCTTGCCACCAGCATTCAGCTTACGGCAAAGAATTAATTGTGAAGCGCCTGATTTAATCCACTTAACTCCCATGACTTTCATTAGCCCAGTATTTTGACTTACTAAAGACCAGTTTGTTGATTTAGTACCAAATACTTTCTCAATGATAAATTACATAAAACAGTCTTGAATTTGAGGGCCCTTCACTTAAATGCTCCAGGAACGTTAGAGAATCAGTGCGATATAATATCTAACTAAAGTTGAGGGCACATGGTATCAAATGGGATGACCTTGGCCCAGTGCCTCTCTTTCAGACCAAATTCAGGGTTCTTCTGAGAATAAGAGAACCGTGCACTCTCTCTGAAGAACTCCCTGGGTCACTTTATCAGAATTGGTAGCAGAGTAAAAGCTTGAAAAGGGTTCGATAGGGTCATTTAGAACATGTATCCAATAGAGGTACAAACACATTAAATACATGTAAAAATCACACATACTTTGAGAACACCTGGAATACTAATGCACCTTCATAATTTCTACTACTTGGAAGAAAGCATTTACAAATACTCAGAGGCAACAGAAACATTTAATAAGTAGTCAGTGATGGGTTGAAATATAAATCTGTCTTAAAAATGCCTTATCCATATTTGTAAAAAGAAATAATCTACTGCTATTACAATTGGCTTCTCCTTCTAGGGCACTGTCTGTTAGTAGATACTAAACAATTCAATACATTTAACCAGAAAAATATTTTAGCGGCAGATTTGAACCTGCCTCAATTGTTGGCGATGAAGTTCAATAACAAGCTGCTGAGAAGGCTGTACAAACAGATGGGCTGTCTGCACATCACCAGAAGAACTGGGTTGGATATAGCAGGCCAGAAATGCTAATGGGCCACCCACTGGTCACTCATTTGAGTTAAATCTAGCACAGTACAGTAGGCCTATAAATAGCTACCCGCCAGGTTACCTATAACAAGTAAGTATGTCTTCAATATGATCAGGCCAAGAATCTTTAGGAAGCCGGTCTCTCCCTCACCTCTTTTAAGTCAGCAAATCAATAATAATGGTTATAAGAGAAGACTTAAAAAAACTGTGCACTGGTGGCTTTGGAAGACTTATCTGCAAGGTTATACAAATGGATGTTTGTTCTGCAACTTTCCATACCAAGTTAAAAAAGGATTAACTACTAAACAAGCAAGAGGTACTACTTGTAGGCCTATATTTATTAAACTTATTTATAAAGCCCAAAGGTTTCAATGGCTAACCTTTCACTAGCGAACCCTGTAGATTCAAACTGAGTCACAGACACCTGAAACACAATGATACATGCTATTCAAGTGCCATGTCATGTAATAATAAACACTGAAGACAAGCTAATATTAAGTGGGAAGCATCTACACAACTGATGTGTAACCATATTGTAAAAGAACGCCTACTCCATTTATAAAACAAGACCAAACAGGACAATAACTTTTATAAGTAGAAGGAATAGGAGGGAGGGCATCTGAAGGCAGGTACACATAAAATGCAACCACTACATTGAAACCCCTGAAACTGGCAGGTGTCTTCATGTAGAAAACCACTCATGTGCCACTTGGCTGATATGGTAAAGTGACAGGAAAGGAATATTTATTCAAAATATTTATTAACCTGGCTTCTTACAAACCAGCTACAACCTAAGAAGAAAACAGGAATTAAAACAGGTATACTAACGCATACCAATTCTGCCTCAGAATAAAATTGCCTAAAAGGCCTGCGTCCAAACCACAGTGTCATCTAAATTCTAAAACCGTGAAGCCACCTAGGAGAAGATGGATCTTAAAGCTAGATTTCTGTCTATTTCCCCTCCACATATTTCTGAGGATCTAATGACCCCATGAGCAAGACTCGGGCATAGTAAGTAGAGGAATGTGGCCCAATTTTGGTACATATACTTCTTCAGATTCATTGTTCAGGATCTATCCCCAAGTAATCTTTAAGGTTTTAATTATGAGTACTATGATTTATTTCTTTAAATTTTAGGTACTTTCAAGTGTTATTTCATTAGAAAGACAAGGCACAAATCTTCTAAGTCAACACAACAAATATAGCTTTCTTCTTGTTAACTAGGACCAACCAAGAAATGGAAAACAGATCACAACATGGCCTTAAAAAGAGCTTCAAAAAACCATGAACAGTACCATGTTCACCACTGTAACAATAGTAACAAGTAGACCAGTAAAGAACTCTTGCATATATATAACTTAATCCCCATATGTTCGGGCACACACTTTTGAAAAAGCAATGTAAACAAAATAGAAGACACAGCAGATACTGTGTCAGCCAGAAAACCCATCTGTGGTCTAATCCTGTGACAAACAACCTAGCAACAATCCTACTGCCACCAACACTATGGAGTTTGCCAAAAAAACAGATGCATCTTATAACAGATATCCTTGGCACAGCATTTTTGTCTCATATTGGTTGTTTTAAATGAAAGGAGAACTACAGGAAGCAAATACAGTTTCCTGAGGTCAGCCATTCATAAAGAGTGTAGTAAAAAAATCTGCTAATATAGGATTATTTTTAATAGTGATGGAGATTCCCATTGATGAGTGTATGATTTCTGACAACTGAATTATTTCCAAGTAATTCAGACAATTAGAATAATCCAAGACATTTATTTATATTCTATTCCCATTTTTCTCCCCAACTAGGAGCCAAAGTGGCCTATAACACTGTTCCCCATCCTCCTTTTATTCCCAGAACAACTAACCTGTGAGGTAGATTAGGCTGAGAGCAAGTGACTGGTTCAGGGTCATGCAGCAATCTTTCCTAGCAACATGGGGATTTGAACTCAAGTCTCTAAATTCTAGTCCAACACTCTAACCACTACACCATACTGACTCTCAATCATGTCTGTTTGCATTTAATGTGGAACCGTTGCCTCACCCCTGAAGGGCTCAACAAAACCAAATACAATTACCCATATGCTGCTTAACAGAATAAAAATCATTTATAGTTTAAGCACAAGACTTAAACCTAGGTCTCGATTCAGTCCAGGTGGAGCCCGGAGTTGCTATGCAATGACAAATCACCTCTGTTCCTCTCTTATTTGGAACGGTCCATAGATAGGGTTGCCATGGGTCAATAGTAACTGAATGGCACGTTCTTCTTCTTACATATTGGGGGGATCTATGGCTTAGTGGTAGAGGAATTGGTGTCATAAAATCCTAGGTTCAATCCTGGCACCTCCAGCTAAAAGGATAAGGTAGTAGGTGATGTGAGAGACCTCTGCCTGAAAACCTGGAGAACCACCACTGGTCTGAGTAGACAATATAGACCTCAACAGACTAATGGTCTGATTCAGTTGAAGGCATCTTTGTGTATTCTTCCAGATTCTAATCCAATACTCTAACCACTATACCACACTCATATGTCTTGTCATTTCCATGCACACAAACACACAACACCATAGGTATGATCAATATGACCATAGATGCTCTTCCCTAGTCTGTCCCTTTAGCATGCACTTTAGTTCAAGAAAGATTAAAACTTATTTTAGAGGAAAGAACCCCAAAAGCTTCCTATTTTTAGATTACGTTACAGTATTTTGTTTTGTTTCTTGAACTGCAAGTTTTACTGACTGGTTCAATTACTGTGTGGGTATAAAAGGAGAAGAATAAAAATAGGTTGCTTACCTGTAACTGATGATCTTCGAGTGGTCATCTGTTCATTCACACTTCTGGGATATAGTGCGCCTGTGCCAACCCCGATCAGTATAATGGAAAGCAAAAGGACTTCACCGCGAATGACTAGGGGAGGGCCACGACTATCCCGCCAGTTCCTTCTGATCGCTGCCAGACCTGTAGCTACAGTGGGGCATCATGGGGCATCGTGGGGCCTGGCCCCCCAACTTAGTGCCAAGGCCCCCTAACTTCCCAACCAGCCCAGGTCCCCCAACTTCCATTTTTTTATTTTATTTGTGGTGCTCCCTTGGAGGGGTGCGGGGTGCCCCCCGACTTCTTTAAAGGCTCCCCAAATTTAAAAAATCCTGGCTACGGGCCTGACCGCTGCCCTCAGTCTCCAAAGAAAGGAAAGGACCAAAAGCAGAGGGGAAGGAGGGTGGGTGGTGTGAATGCACAGATGACCACTCGAAGATCATCAGTTACAGGTAAGCAACCTGTTTATCTTCTTCATGGTCTCTGTGCATCACACCTCTGGGAGACTAGCAAGCAGTACACGCCTACCTGGAGGAGGGAGCTGAGGTCCTAAATCTGCACCACCTGCAACACTGCTCATCCAACCGTGGACCATTGATGAAGATGTACATCTAGGGCATAGTGCTTCACAAACGTGTGAGGCGTGGCCCATGTCGCTGTGTTGCAGTTATCTTCTAGCAATGCACCTCGCAGGAAGGCTGTGGATGCAGTCACCGCCCGAGTGGAATGTGCCCTTAGCGGGCCCAGGAATGGCTTCTTGGCTAATGAGTAGCATAGCTTAATAGTCTCCACAATCCACTTGGATAGTTGCTGGGATGACAGCTTCTTCCCTCAGGAGGGTAAAGCATAAGAAACAAACAGGGCCGGCAATTTTCTAAAGGGCCGTGTTCAATTCAAATAAAAGAGCAAAGCTCTTTTGATGTCCAGCAAATGGAGCCGGCATGCCTCCTCAGACGAAGGAGATGGGAAGAATGCTGGGAGGACAATGTCTGCTCGAACATGAAACTCAGAAACTACTTTCGGCAAGAAAGAAACATCTGGAGCAAACATGACCCCATGATGACAGAAACTCAAGTACAGAGGGTCACAATGAAGCGCTGACAGCTCGCTCACTCTCCTCGCAGAGGTGACTGTGACTAAAAACGCCGTCTTCCAAGACAACAGCTGCAAACTACAAATAGCCATTGGCTCAAAGGGTCTGCCCATAAGCCTCATCAGTACCATGGGCAGGTCCCAAGTTGGTGTAGGGCCATGCAAGAGAGGAAAGAGGTGGGTCAGGCCCTTCAGAAACTTCTTGCTCTGTGGGTGGGAGAAAACAGAGTGACCCTCAATTGGTGGATGATTTGCCGAGACAGCAGCCAAAAAGACCTTCAATGAGGCACAGCTAAGGCCCAAGTCCAAACGGGATAACAAAAAACTAAAGATCGCCATCAGGTCTGATGGGGGTAGTGGCAATCCCAAAGAAGCAAGGTAAGACAGGAACATCTTCCACTTCCCTGCGTAGGAAGCTCATGTAGACAGCTTCTGACAGTTCAATAGCACATGATCTATCCTGGCTTTGAACCCTAGATGAGGATCCTCCAGGCTGTGAGCTTGAGACGCTGCACGTCGTGATGCAGTATCTGCCCCCTCCCTGCCAGGAGAAGATTCACCACTGGAGGAAAGTGGATGAAGGAGGGAACCAATGTTGCTGGGGCCACCAGGGAACCAATGTTGCTGGGGCCACCAGGGGGTCACCAGAAGACAATGTGACCTCTCCTGCATTATTTTGGCAAGTACTCTGGAGAACAGGGAACCAATGTTGCTGGGGCCACCAGGGGGTCACCAGAAGACAATGTGGCCTCTCCTGCATTATTTTGGCAAGTACTCTGGAGATTAGAGGAATCAGAGGGAAGAGGAACACACACAGGTGTGACCAAGGGAACAGAAGCCCATCTCCTAGAGATAGTGGATTGGTCCCTGCTCTGGAGCAGAACAGACAGCATTTCCTGTTGTGGTGTGTTGTGAACATGTCCACCTCCGGATGGCCCTATAGAAGGAAAATTGGTTGGAGATAGTTCCAGTTGAATTCCCACTTGTGCCCCGACACACCTCCCCTGCTCAGGAAGTCTGCTTGTACATTCAGAGTCCCCGGAAGATGGGCGGCTCTCAAGAACGTATTCCACAATATGCTCGCCCCATATGCTCAGGGCCAGTTGGCACAGCCCCCTGGAAATCGTGCCTCCCTGCCTGTTGATATAATACAGGACCATGGTGTTGTCAGTGAGGACAGTAACCACATGCATGGCCACTAGGTGGCGGAAAGACTTGAGTGCGAACTGCACTGCCAGTAATTCCAGGAAATTGATGTGATGATGGGCTACATGGGGTTCCCATCGAGCCCTAACACAGAGTCCCTTGAGATGTGCATCCCACCCCCACAGGGGTTGAGTGGAATGGAGCTCCCGCCAAGAGGTTCGCAGGGTCTGTCCACCAGAGCAGAGTTCAGTACATCCGGCGGGATGACAAGACAAAGGGACTGGAGTTGCCATTGTGGAAGAATTTAGCTGGCTGGTCTTCCCAAGTTTCATTCTTTGAAGTTCAAGAGTTTATTAGTGCCCATGATATTATTATTATTAAGAAACTTCGTGCAAAGAATGTATTTATTTTTTCATTTTGTATCTTTTGTTAGTCCTGATATTCCCAGCTCCAAGAGAGGTAGATCTACGAGTGGCCTTGCTTCTTTGATTTCCTCTTTCCTTAGATGTCATAGTTTAGAGTTGATTTTAGACTCAGATTAATTTTTGACCATTAAATTTGAATCAAGGGCCATCATTTGTTCTTGCTTACCACTTATATTTCTCCAGGGCTGTTCATGGGTGAATATTCATCTCTATGGAAGGACACTACGATACTCTTTATTTTACAAGATTATCCCAAAGCATTTCTCTTGCTAACTGGCGATATGAATGCCCACATAGGATGCTGCGATGGGTCAATACTTTCTCCCCTATATGAGGCTGGTGCTGAGGCTTTGGACCTTATAATCCTGGATAGGACGTCTAAAAAATCCAAAATAAACATTAGGGGAAAGATTTTTCCCCCACTTTGGCCTTAAACTAGGATTTAACATTCTTTAGAGAAATAGAGATTTATGGGATTCGGAAGAATTTACAAGAATCAGCAAGAAGGGAGCCATTGTAGGTGGTTTTTGGTTGGATTCCCAAAATCTTCTCCCTTATTGCTCTAGGTTCAGTGAACATCTACCACTTTATGTGGAATTAGCACTGCCTTTTGGTGAGAACTCAGATGGACAACTAGAGATAGATTAAGAAAGCTAATAAGTCTAAGAGATGCTAATAAGTCTAAGGAGGCCTGTAACATCTATTATTCAGACACGTGACAAATTCTTAAATCCCAATTTATTGACGAAGCTTTGTCCAAAAGGCAATCAGCTATTTGGGAGCAAATTTTTCATATTTTTCAAAAGATCTTTGCATCCAAAATTTGGCTCCCAAACTGGCAAGAAATCCTGGTTTGATAGAGTGTGCTGTTGTGCACTCCAAGAAATCCAAAAAATCTATAGGCACACTAAATCTCAGAGACTATTGGTTACTCTGATTACCTGAAACAGGTAGTTTTAATGCCTTAAACAAAGCCTATTAAAAGAAGGCTGGAAAAGGCTGATTACAACCCTTAATAACCATGATGCCACTAATTTTTGGACTCCCATATCTCCTCTAGTAATTGGGAAAACTATTTTGAAAATATTTTTGACTCTGCCACCTTGTCTCCAAGCATCAGGCTACAGCATACATAATGTATTAGATAAGCTCCCTCCATAGCCACGAATAACAGAGAAAGAAACAGTCAGCCTTATTAGAAACCTCAAAATAGGTAAGGTTCCCAGCCCTGACTTTGTTGTTAACAAACTACTGAAAAGTAATGTCCCCAATTGGGGCAAGATTGTAGCCCCCTTCTTCTCTAACATCTATAATTCTGGCTCCATACCACAATCTTGGCTCAACTTGATAATGATTCCCATCCATAAAAATTTTGATTATTCTCTTCCTGACAACTACAGGCCAATCAATTTGCTGTCTTGTTTAGGTAAACAATTTAGCTCTTACCTGCTCACAAAATTACAAACTCGGTTGTCAGACAGTCAAGTCCTTATGCCCTCTCAGATTGGTTTCAAAAGATGAGCCTCTATTTTAGATCATTCTTGCCCATTTGGCTGAAAAACATCTAAGAAGACATCTACTATGCTCTCCATAGGTTGGACAAACTCTTCAATTTCAAATTTTTGACTTCAAGTAATTCATAATGACTACACAGATTTTTTTTTTGGCTCTCCCTTTTTCACATTTTATGTACCAGCTAAATTTCCTAACTTTTTGTGAATCATTTCTCACTTTACATGACACACTGGTTTTAAAAAGCCATTGCAACACTTCCTCTTAAGTTAGAAACCATGAATCACAAGGAAATTTAGAAAGAAACACTGGAACTGGAAATTCTACATCATACTACCCATTCTAACTGCACTAAGCCAGTCCTTTTGGCATGAATTACACTGGTAAGTGAACAATTCCTTTTACAACCCACAGTACATTAGAAGAGTTTTGTCAAAAGATGATGTAATGAAAAACCTACCCCAAACTTCAATATTTAATCACATACCAAATAGTTATTACTCCAGCCATCAGAGAATATTATGTCACCTTTGCATTTGTTAGAGGATTTTAGCTAAAGATCAGCTGTTTGTTCATGTAGCTTAAAAAGAGGCATACATTTAAGACAAACTGACACAAACTGCCACTTACATCTAAACGTGTTTTAGGACTTTCTCTTTTGGTTCATGGTTCAGGTCAAGCAATGCTCAAAATGTTTATGGAAACAACTATGTGAGTGATTAGCCCAATTTCTTAGCAGCAATCGAGCGTTATCTTCTTTTAGTTAAGAAGATTAGAAGACACTTGTGTATATTTTATGAAGTTGTACCATGTGAAGCCATTATATATTATTAAATAATCAAAACTGGTGCAACACTGCTGATTAGAAACAGATGGGGATGTTGTGGTCTTATATTCCCCTTAGCAACTGTACATGGTACCATCGATGATTCTCAAGACTTTTTAAAAAGCAGTGATGTAACATAAGAACATAAGAGAAGCCAATATTGGATTAGGCCAATGGCCCATCCAGTCCAACACTCTGTCACATAGTGGCCAAAAATACCTGGTGCCATCAGGAGGTCCACCAGTGGGGTGAGAACTCCAGAAGCCCTCCCACTGTTGACTCCACCAAGTACCAAGAATACAGAGCATCACCTGCCCCAGAGTCCCTAACCATACCTTGTGGCTAACAGCCACTGATGGACCTCTGCTCCATTTATTTATCTAATTCCCTCTTGAAGCCGTCCATGCTTGTAGTCACCAACACCTCCTGTGGCAGTGAATTCCATGTGTTAATCACTCTTTGGGTGAAGGAATACTTCCTTTTATCCGTTCTAACCCAACTGCTCAACAAGTTCATTGAGTGCCCATGAGTTCTTGTATTGTGAGAAAGGGAGAAAAGTACCTCTTTCCCTACCTACTCTATCCCATGCATTATCTTATAAACCTCAATCATGTCGCCTCTCAGCTGTCGTTTCTCCAAGCTAAAGAGCCCCAAGTGCTTTAACCTTTTTCAAACGGAAAGTGTTCCAACCCTTTTATCATTCTAGTTGCTGGGTTCAGGTGAACTCCACAGTATGTCTTCACTTGTAAGTATACATGTTGGCCTGTAGGGTAATGAACCCTCTCCCCACAAAGTATTACACAGTCCTGAACAAACTTTCAAGTTCCCCAGGAATCTTCACCAGGCTGGACGTTCAGTGCAAAAATAAGAAAAGAGGGGAGGACAGAAACAGAATTTTTTTTCAGAACACAAAAAACTCAACAGATTTTCTCAAGAAGTATTCTAGATTAGATGGCCCTGGGAGCTACACAGATTATAAAGTGCTGCAGAGCTACCAGAACGGACATTTTAAAAAGTATGCTTCTATTGGGAATATAGAAGCCAGCATTTAATCAGAGTACTGTTCCAGGATAAGTAATCACAAACAGAAAAAAAGGCTCTGGACAGACATTCAAACAGCACCATTACTGCTAGTATGAGATCCAATCCAGGTGATCAGCACTGGCCAACAGAATGTAACCAGTTCCAGTGAAAAATCAAAGGTCAGCTGACAGATAACAACATGAGAAATTCTGTGAAGGAACTGGAATCCGCTGTAAGTCAGTGGCATTTCTAAGGCAAACATGGGTGTTACGACCCTAAACAGATGATCAGTAAAAGTATTAGCAATGGGTAACTCAGCCACAGTGTGCCACACATCTAATATTTAGTGAATAACAGAAGTAGCGTATCTCAGAAACATAGTAGCAAAAAGATAGACAGGATAAACGGCAATGAAAACCAACAGCAAAGGGATTTTTAAAAATTGATTTTTCAACAACAAAATCCAAATATGCACTCACCTACTTTCTGGCCTCTCTCAGGTCATCATAAAAACCCCCTGACTTAACTCAAACACCAAAAACTACTGGTTAATTTAACATGTCTGATAAAAACCACTGCACTGTTTGCTGGCCCTCCACCTTGAGGACTGATATGTTCAAGATACCTGAGTAGTAAATGCATACATTTAGGATTAACAGGAGCCCTGCCCCTGAGCAAGACAGGGAAGCATACTTGGCAGGGGCATTTACTGAATTAAAAACAGCTGTGTAAAGTCCTGCAGACATACCATGAATCACTCCAACTTCTCAGAGCTAGATTGTTTATGTATCTGAGTTCCTCAATACATAGTTCCTACATATCTAGCATCAACCCACTGGGCTTTCTGTACTGCATTACTTACATTTTACTTATGCAGCAATAAAATGCTGAAGTCCTGCCCAGAACAGCCTGGTCTCATCAGCTCTGGGAAGCTAAGCAAGGGCGTCCCTGGTCAGTATTTGAATGGGAGACCACCAAGGAAGGCCAGAGTTGCTATGCAGAAGAAGGTAATGGCAAACCACCTCTGAATGTCTCTTGCCTTCAAAATCCTATAGGGTCACCTAAAGCTGATTTGGAACAAAAAATTGGTAAATCTATCCCCTGGTTTCAATATCTTCAAATTTCTCATATATATATGAGAAATAAATATATATTAGAACAACCCCTGACTTTAAAATTATCCTCAAAAAAAGCTGGTATTTCAAGAAGGGTTTACAATATACTATCCTCTTCTTGTGAAAACAAACAGATGTCTTATCAAGCCACTTGGGCTAAACTATGTGGTCGACCATTCACTCAGGATTTTTGGGATCATATCCAGTCTTCCTCTCCGTTTAACTCCAAGGTTGTGGAAATCAAACTACAGATGTTCTTTTTTTTCCTCCTTCTGGTATGTCACTCATGTGAAATCAGCTCACATAGATTCTTCAATGTCTAACCCCTGTTGGAAAAACTGTGGTGAGAGAGGGGACTACATTCATTGTTGGATGAGCTGCCCCAAGCTTAAGGGCTTTTGGGAAACAATATTTCAGTGCGTTAAACAGATCACAAATATAGACAATTCCCTTTACACTTGAAAACATTTTTTAAAACAAATGGGCAACAAATAGGTGTATGCCTTATAAAGTTGCTATAGTCTCTTTTCTCCTGTCAGCTGCTAAGGCAATCATAGCATCCACTAGGAAGAATGCATCTGCTCCTTCACTATCCCTCTGGTACCAAAAACTATGGAACTATTACATAATGGCCAAAATAACAAACAATATCTATATTCTTGAGCATCCCACTTTACAATCAAATTTCACAACTATTTGGCTACCTATTCTTGACTTTCTTACCTCACAAAATGTGATTCCTAGACTATTTAAGTGTTTGAACCTGTGGTAAAAGACTTTAAAGATTAGATACATGATTTTTCTTTTTTCTTTATTATTTTTTATTCTGTAGAACAAGCTATTTCTTTGCCACAATACTTTACGATGTACATTTTTGACCAACTATTTAAATAGTGTTAAATCTAAATATTTGATCATTGTTGTAACATTTATTTACCCTGATAGATTTCTGTACTTTAATCATATATATATCACAATAAAATGTATTTCGACAAAAAAAAATCCTATAGGATCACCATAAATTGGTTATGACGTGACAGCAAAACAAAACAAAAAGCTTAATGCCTACAATTATTAACAACCATTATGAAGATCGATTTAAAAACAGTCTTGTTAGTGGGGGAAACAGAAGGTATAGAAGATGCCACTACAGAGGAGAAAGCTAACATTTTCCCGAAATATTTTAGTACATGTTGCACTATCAAGCACACATATTTTTACCTCATCAAACTCAGGTGATTATTTCCCATAATCTACCACTTTTAAAAACAGAATTTAAGACAATATTGACAGGAAGCAAACAGACAGGATTTGAGGGGGAACTCCATATATTTGATGCTGGACAGCCAGTGAGAACAGAAATATTCTTCTCCAGTTCCCACTCAGAAGCTGAATGTTTGCTGCAGCTGTACGCTGATTTCAACACTGGTGCACCAAGATCACATACTGAAGGCTTGCTCATAAAGCCAATACTTACCTTGCCACAAGTGGCAAAGCAGAACTGCCAGCAAATGACATGTTAGAGATGCTTTTGCAAGACAGAAGAGAGAATGGGTTCACTGCTCCTTCCCACTAGATTTTAACAGTGAAAAATTATGCATGTTTACTTAAAAGTACCATAAACTCAATGGGACTTATTCTCTACCGTCAATGTGCTAGAAATCACAAATTTTGCTCCTATAAACCATAAGCACTTCACAAATCACCACTCTTGCCAGCAGGTGCAAGACGTCCCATTCCCCCTCTTCACTGCAGGTTCCTGTGCCATCCACAAACCTCCCCTGGGTCCTTGTAATGCCTTTTCAGGCATCACAGTGGGCTGCTGAGGAAAGGTATGCAAAATCTGCAAGCACTTGCAGTTTATAGATTCCAGCTTGTATTGCAAGCTGATTGTAAATGTCCTCCCCCAATAATCTGGTAATTTCTGTATGCTCATTGAAAATGCTTCTATAATGGTATAGCATGTTACCCTGTACCTGAGTACACCTCATCATTTGCAACTCTTCTGTTCTAACAATACTTTTGTTTTGGCTTGCTCTTCATGAATATGTCACTGAATACTGAAGATATTATTTTAGCAATTTTGTATTTTTATTAATTTATATACTGTAAAGATAGCAGTATTTCACATTCAAACTTTAAAAGTATTAAAACTTATAATATATTACAACTTGGACAGGAAATAAGGGTTAGAAGAAGACAAAACCCAAATAAGCCAGCTCAATATCCAGTGCTGGCCCAGCCAGCAGTTGTACTAGAACTGCCAGCGCCTAGTGCCAAATTGGTTGGAAGCTTGTAAATCAACTTAAAGCACATATTTTTAATCTAATTGCCAGCTTTATCTAGATCAAGAATGAGTAGGCAGGTTAATAGCAGAGAATGACAGCACCACGGATCCAGATTTAGAACAATTCTAATTAAACCTGTACTAGGAGAGGACAGTAGTATTCTCTGTGCCAATTTTATTCTCCCTGCTAAATTAACAAAGGGTTCTCCACCCACTTCTCCCTCCTGCCCGTAGTACATCCCTTCCTTTTCCTGTTGCATCAGGAAACTGCAAACTAAGAGGCTTCTGCAGGGTGCAGCTAAATTTACCACTGTAGAATGCAACAATCAAACTCGCCTTGTTCTGATGGTAATTGTTTCAACCCTTCATTTCCAAGTGTAACCTTTTAGAAAATTTGCCTTATGCAGAAGATTATTATTTTGCCAAATGTTCCTTTGTCAATCTGCTCTTTTAATACAGCTGTTTAAAGATATAAAAGCACAGGTCCTACAGGCATGAATGCTTTTGGGATAGTTGTTAACTATTTTGATATTTCACTCACACTCCCTCGAACCAGGAATATTTTACCTGATTAGGCAAAACAGTATTTATGCAGCCATAATGAATGGGCACATGGGCCTCTTATAAAAAGGACGCCACAGACCAATGGCACCCAGCACTATTCATTAGTTCTCAGCATAATACTTCTCCTTGCACTAGCTTTGTCTTCCCAACGAAGTCTACTTATAGCACTTCTGTTTTGCCATTTTATTCATTAAAATATTTATATTCCCTGCCCTTCCTGGTGGTTCAAGGTAGCTTTTAACAACAGTTAAAAACATGATAAAGTAGCAAACCCCAAATCTTCCCCCTGTTCCCTTAACACCTACCATTCAAGTCCCTTTAAAAACCCTGGCAAACAAGCAGGCATTGCAGTGCCTTCTAAAGATCTACAGGGAGGAGACCCTCTCACTTCTTCAGATAGCACATTCCACAGAGCTAGAGCCACAATAGAAGAGGCCCAGTCTCTGATTGATGCCAGATGGGCCACTGTGAGACAGCCAACAAATGGCTGCCTGATGACCGCGGTTGGCACACAGGGACACATGGAAGGAGATGGTCCTTCAAATATGTGAGGTCTGAAGAGCTTTGAAGTTATAACAATCTGCTGTATGATGGTGGTGGTGGAAAGTGCCATCAAGTCGCAACTGACTTATGGTCACCCTGTAAGGTTTTCAAGGCAAAAGATGTTCAAAGGGGTTTGCCATTCCCTACACTGTGTAGTGACCCTGGCCTTCCTTGGTGGTCGTTCCTCCAAAGACTAATCAAGTCTGACCCTGTTTAGCTTCTGAGATCGGGCTAGCCTGGGCCACCCAGGTGAGGGCTTCTGTATGATACCGAGACTTAATCCTGACTTATTCCTCTAGACATGCATAATGAAATTACTACCAAAAGCACTGATAGTAGTTAGTTGTATATGAATGCTCAGAGTTACAATCTAAGTCCATTGCAGCCATGAAGTTTAGAAGGATGTAACTCCTCTTAGGATTGCACTATAAACCACTGTATAGAAACACCTTGTTTGCAGGCTACAGTAAACGCACATACCCCACCTGGGTATGAAATACAGATTCCTTATGAATGCCAAACCACTGAACTATGCCAGTATAACTTTCACCAGTGGTTCAGCTTGTGGGACAGTCCGCACATCTGGGATAAGCTCCTCCTTCCTTTGCAGGGTTGGCTCTAAGCTTTGATCCAGGCAGGGAGGGGCTTACCCCCTGGAGGCTTCCCCAATTCTTGCCGGCCCTGCCTTGCAGCAGGACATGCTCAAACAGCACTGCAGAGCATAGCCAGCAAAAGAAAGAAGTACAGAAGAACAGAAGAAGTACAGAAGAAGGAACAAAGAAGAAGGCAAGCCGCTGCACTAAGAGGGCGTGAAACAGCGGCGTGCAAAGGAGCGTGTCGGTGCTAGGTGACCCCCCCGGAAGTCACTGAGCTCAGATGGACCCTGAAGGACCCCCGCTGGCCTTACCTGCCCAAGGGTGGAGGGCCTGCTCCCAGAGCCTTATGGGAGTGCGGAGGAGTCTGTGACGTGGCGGAGGGCAGCAGCTGTGGATCCGGCGCTTCCCCATCAGGCTGCACAAGCTCTCAAGACCAGAGCAGAGGCCAGGAGAGATTCTTCCTGCCTACTGAATCACGGTAAGAACCCGAACCACCCACGGGCCTCCTTACTCCCAAATAGCAACATACTGCGGGAAGGGAGAGCAGTGAGATGGAACGGGGGAGCGCAGGCTTTTCAGGCCCCCTTCCTCTAGGGCTGAAGAAGCTGAAAGGGGGGTGATAGCTACAACTAGGTGCCAGACAGCCAGGGACCTCCCCTTTTTTCCTTGGCAAATGGGGGCCAGGCACCCAGGAGGCAGGAGAGGACATCTGCTTCCTCCAAAGGGGGGGAATGGTGCGGAATTGGTGGCGGGAAAATGGTGGTGGCCATATTGGAATCTCTCCCCACATGGTTCCCATTAAGGGACTGCAAGCTGTGCCTTGACTGGATAGGGCCCGCCTGGTCTGGGCAGCTAAACAGGGACCCTTGGAGGGTAGTAAAGTTGAAGCTGCCAGAAAAGAGAGGGAACTGGACAAGGTAGATAGACCACCTTTCCCTCTCCTGATAGTAGTTTCATTTTCACTCCCCCCCACAGGCTGAGAGAGAGAGAGAGAAAGAGAGAGAGAGAAAGAGAGAGAGAGATGGCTGACAAGGCTAATGCAGGCAGTTCCCAGGAGAAAGAAAGTCCCTTGGGGGATCTGAGCCTGCCTAGACTTTCAATCTTGCAGGCCTCTCAGGACGCCATGCAGCCATTGACCCAGGGAAGCAGGAGAAAGGAGTTTAAAGACATGCTTAGAGAAATGCTCCAAGGCTCCGCACCCCAGGAACCTATTAAAAAGGGGTAGGGTAGCCAAGCGTACAAGACCTAGCCGGAAGGATGATTCATCGAGCACCTCTAGGTCTCCCCATAGGTCAAAGAAACTCAAATCTCCCATTAGAGAATGCAACCCCTTGCTGGAGAGTGGAGAGGCAGTGTCTGATTCCACCTCTTCATCAGAGAAAGAAGAGGGGGAACTTTCAGAGGAAGTGATATCTTCGGTTCAATCCAGAATCTTCCCACAAGAACTTTACTCTCGCCTCCTTCCTAATTTCTTGAGGACCCTAGATCTCACGTCTAAGTCCAAGGAGGAAACAGAGCAGGAATCAGAATTCCAGAGGGGTACAGGCAAACTGATTCCCAAGCTTACAATCTCACAGCCAAGTTTACCTTTTATAACATAACATAATGAAGGCAGAGTAGGAATTCCTGGCCAAACCAAAGGTCAACCACCACCTTTTTTCTAAGTTTTATTCCTTGATGCCAGGGGCCACCAGGAAACTGAAATTGCCAGTGGTGGATGATCCTGTTACCAGTCTGTTCTCCAACTCAGTGCTTCCGATGGATGCCAATGGGATGATGAAGGACCACACAGATAGAAGGATAGAGCAGGCCCTTCGTAAGAACTTGGAGGCCTCCTCATCTTCAATTAAGGCTTCCACAGTGGGCTCGCTGTTCGCCGGGGCCGCATATGATTGGGCCCAAAACCTGGCTTCAGCCGATAGTGATGCACCAAAAGAGTTCAAAGAAAAACTAAAAAAGATTGCCCTTGCAGTTGCCTTTGCGGCAGATGCCACCTTGGATGTGCTCCAACTCTCTGCCAGGGTGCTGATGTGTAGTATAGCAGTGCGGTGGAACAACTGGCTCTGCCACTGGGACGTGGTCTCCTTTGCGCAAGCAAAGGTGGCAGCGATCCCATTTAAGGGTGGGAACCTCTTCGGAGAAGGGCTTGACAGGTACTTAATAGAAGACAAGGACAAGAAGAAGGTCCTTCCCTCAAAAAAGAGGGACATTAAAGCCAGGAAGCACTTTCAGCCCTTTCAGGATCAGAAGAGGGGACAGAAACCGTCTTATGCAAGACCATTCAAAGGGAAGTGGCAGCCTAGGCAGCATGGCAACAAATCCTTTGCCAACTCCAAAGGAGAGCACTCCTCCACCAAGAACCCCAAGAAGGGAACCTCTGCATGACCACACAAGGAACTTGTCAGGGATAGGGGGAAGACTTCAATCCTTTGCAGATCGCTGGTGTCACTCTGTGAGACAGATCAGTGGGTCATCGAGACCGTGACTCAGGGATACAAACTGGAGTTCTCCACCTTCCCACGACAGTGTTTTGTTCAGATTTCAAAGAATTGCAACCGTCTAAAACATCTCCAAACCAAGGAGGCCATAAAACACCTCCCGGAAATCAGGGCCATAGAGAGAGTTCCACCCTCCCAGTGAGGACAGGGCATTTACTCTGTGTTTTTTACAGTGCCAAAGAAAAATGGAGATACCTGGGCCATATTGGATCTCAAATGGCTCAACAGGCACATACGGGACCGGATGTTTAGGATGGAAACTCTCAAATCCATCTTGGCAGCATTACAGAAAGGGGATTTTCTGACGTCAATCAATCTGGCAGAGGCATATCTCCACATTCCAATCCATTGTTCACACCAAAAATTCCTACAATTTGTCTATGCCAATCACCAGCTAACAGTAGTTACCCTGAGGGAATATGGTTTTGTGGTCAACCTAGAAAAGAGTCACCTCCAGCCTTCTCAAAGGCTGCTGCACCTAGGTGTAGAGATAGACACTGTACAGGATCGGGCTTTTCTGTCTCAGGACAGGGGAACGAGAATCCGATCTCTGTTGACAGAAGTGTTGAAGCCACCCAGTTCAGAGCTGTTGACACTGGCCAAACTTCTGGGGATGCTGGTTTCTTGCCAAGAGATCATACAGTGCCAGACCCCTGCAGAAATTCCCGCTTCCCCACCAGGAAGCAGTTGCATTCAAGAGGTACAAGCTACTACAGCTTCCTCCGGAGATACAACAGCAGTTATCTTGGTGGCTAGCTATGAACCGATTCAAGCATGGGTCACCTCTTCGAGATCCCCCAAGAGTGATTATGATGATGAATGTTCAGCCTGGGAGGAGTCAGATGGCACAGGGAGAGTGGTCAGTGGAAGAGACACAAGAGAGCATAAACTTCCTGGAGCTCATGGCAATTTGCTTGGGGCTCTTGAGCCTCAGCAAGCATCTAACAGGTCAGGACATCCTTGTCGAAATTGACAATATGACTGTGAAGGCTTATGTGAATTGGCAGGCAGGGACATGAGTAAGGTCTCTACATTGCAAAGCGTCCATACTGATTACCTGGGTGGAAAGCCATTTGTTGTCACAGAAAGCAACACACGTGGCATGCAAAGACAACGGCCTGGCAGACTGGCTCAGCAGAAGACAGCTGGACCAGTCAGAATGGTCACTGAACAGGGAAGTATCCACTCAGATATATGTCAAATTTGGGGAAGTGGGGATGGACCTGTTCGCAACGGAGTCCAATCATCAAGTACCGGAGTTCTTCTTCAGGCTGAGACACTCCCAAGCCAACGGAACCGACGCCTTAAGTTGCAATTGGCCACCAGGCCTTCTTTACGCATTTCCACCTGTACAAATCCTGCACAGAGTCATTCAAAAGATTCAACAACAGAGGGCGGAGGTGGTGATAATAGCCCCACGTGTTTTGGCCACGGAGAGCATGGTTTCAGGACCTCCAAAGTCTATCAATAGAGGACCCATGGCATCTTCCTGTGAGGAAAGACCTGCTGACTCAAGGACTGACACTGCACCCACACCCAGAGATGCTCAGACTCACAGTGTGGAGATTGAGCGGGAAGTGTTAGTGGGGGCTAGGAAGTCATCCACCAATAAATCTTACAATGCTACCTGGCAAGTGTTCCACTCTTGGGGTGTAGGTCAGGAGATAAACCCTTTACGGCCTCAGTTAGGGCAGTTCTGCGGTTCCTGCAAGATAGCCTAGATAAGGGGCTCAGTACCAGCACACTGAGGAGACAGGTGTCTGCCATTTCAGCCGTTCAGGGGGTGAGAAATGGAAAATCACTCCTTTACCATGCCCATGTTAAGAGGTTCCTAAAAGGGGCTTCCCTATTGAACCCTCTGCAAGTGCACAGATTCCCCTGGAATCTGAATACTGTCTTAAGGGCCCTTTGCAAACACCCTTTTGAACCAATGCCCTCGTGTCCAATCAAAGAGTTGACCTTTAAGACCCTGTTCTTGGTAGGAATTACTTTGGCACGTAGAGTGTCAGAACTGAGGGCCCTGTCCGTCAATAGAGAGTTGTGTGTTTTTCATAGGGACAAGGCTGTCCTTCGTTTAGACCCAGCCTTTATACCAAAGGTAAATCCAGTGTTTCACAGGGTGGAGGAGGTGGTACTTCTGTCTTTCTGCCCAAACCCCAAACATGAGAAGGAGAGGAAATGGCATTGTCTTGATGTCAGGAGACCTCTGAGTTACTATATTGACAGGACTAAGGAGTGGAGAAAATCAGAGGCACTCTTCATGTCCTTTAGGAAATCTAACCAGGGGGAAGAGGTTTCTTCCACTACTCTCAATAGGTGGATTAAGGGCTGTATCATTCTGGCCTACGAGGCCAAGGGTGTAGATCCTCCCAATGGGACTGTAGCTCACTCTCTTCGGGGAGCAGCAACGACAGTGGCCTATCGGTTGTTCCCGACTCTGGAGACTATTCATAGGGCGGCCACCTGGAAATCCGTTCACTCTTTTACCCAGCACTATAGAGTGGATAAGATAGCATCAGCAGAGGCTACACTGTAAATGGGAAGCAACTTCCCTCCCAGGGGGCACATTGCTCTTCTACATCCCAGACATGAGGACTGTCCCATTAGCTGACCCACTGGAGAACGGAAAGTTTCTTTCACTTACCATGAAGCTTCCTTTCTCGGAGGTTCAGGAGTGGGACAGTCCTGCTTACCCGGGTTTTTTTGGGCTTGCTTCCAGTTTACAGAGGAGTTCTTGAAGCATCCCACCTCAGTGTACCTACTCCGGGGAGGTCAGAGAGGGACTGAATTAATGGTCTGTGTTCAGTTTGTCAGTTATGGAATCTCTCCAAGTTCTGGGGAGAAGTTTTTTCCTTATAGAGCCTTTCTGGTGGGAGTAAGGGGCTCTAAGATGACTGGGGAAGCCTCCAGGGGATAAGCCCCTCCCCGCCTGGATCAAAGCTTAGAGCTGACCCTGAAAAGGAAGGAGGAGCTTATTCCAGATGTGAGGACTGTCCCACAAGCTGAACCACCGAGAAAGGAAGCTTCACGGTAAGAGAAAGAAACCTTCCGTTTCCTGTTCCTCAACCTACCCATACTGAAGGCACTTGTGGGAGATATGCATTTTACTGTTATGTTTGGCAAAACTATGGAAACTGGTCAGCCAAACTGCTCAAATGGCTTGTCAGCAAAACAATCTCTAAGCACATCTACCCACATCCATATTTTATGTTATGTTAATAAAATAATGTCATAATTAGATATGAAATAAAAAGCCTGAAATTTTTGGCAGGTTCCCAGAGACCAACACAGAATAAAGTAAAACATTGTGATATAGATTATCATCTCACTGAAATATGGAGAATTTCAAAGGAAATCATAACTCAAAAGTATTATAGTAGTTAAGCACCCACAAGGCAAGGCAAGTGTATGCACATCTGAATGTAAGGCACATTCATCATGCATACCCTTCTACAGGGCTTTTTTTTTGTAGAAAAAGCCCAGCAGGAACTCACTAGCATAATAGGCCACACCCAACAGCAGAAACTCATTAGCATATTAGAAGAGTTACCAGAAGTGTGGTCATCCAGCCACACCTACCTTTTGCTTCTTATTCTGTTTACCTTGTTTGTTGTCAAAACCCAAGGCTTTTTTTATAGCAGGAACTCCTTTGGATGTTAGGCCACACACCCCAAATGTAGCCAATCCTAATGAGTTTCTGCTGTTGAGTATGGCCTATTATACTAATGAGTTCCTGCTGGGCGTGGCCAACTCAGGAGCCAGCTGGAACTCTGTTCCTGTGCGTTCCTGCCCCAAAATAGCCCTGCCCTTCCAAGAAAAGAGGGATCCATCTCCAGCTGTAATAAATGATGTACTTACCATGATTATAGTCATCACACTGAGGGTGTGATCACTCAAGCAGTTTGGCCTGACATAGCAACCCCTCCCCTCCAGATCAAATGGGCACAATCAAACGTGCACATCTGGCTCCCGTACCCCACTCACCCCTACCTCATGTTGAAATGACACCCACATGCGTTAAACAGCCACCAGCAAATTCCTGTGACTACCTTGGCGAGGTGCTTCCATGGTGAGTTTCCACTCCGTTTCCATTTCCAGCATGTCCCTTTTTTTCCAAACCCACTCCAATGTGCATTTCAGTGCCTCCATAGAACACGGCCAGGAGTGCATGTGCACTTGTCTGCTTCTGTGTGTGCACAGCAGGACTTAGGGGAAAAAAAATAACCAACCCAGCTGTGGTTGCAGCACGTTAGCAATGTGAATGACCAACCACAGGCCCGTGACACTACGATGCAGGCTTAGGGGGTGTTGTGTAATCGATGCTAAGTGTCTCGAACTGAAGCAGCTGATATACTGCCAGGACAAACTGCTTGTGTGACCACACCCTAAGTCTCTCCATATCTTGTGGCTAATAGCCACTGATGGACTCTGAATCTTCATGTCTGTGATCAGATATTAATGACAATATCTGATCACAGACACAAAGATTCAGAGTGAAGTTTGTGATCAACACAAAAAGCACCTCTAAAGTTTTATAGCTGAAGTCAGAACACTGCAATATGTGCGCCAGTTTGGAAGGGCTCTCTGTGATGTGATATATCTGTGTGCCTTTATAAGTCAACTCAGTGATGCAGAGAATTCCTCCATGACTCTGACACTGTGCTTGTAAACTTACTAAAGGTACACTCCTGATGATCTGCTTGCATTTCCCATTCCTCAGTCCACCGAAGACAATGAACTTAGAAGGCCATAACACTGTTCAGGATTGCACTGTTAATCTGCCTACAGTCAAGGCCACAAAACTGATGATGCCGTAACTCTGGCTCCCCTCATCACATGACTTCCTATCATATGAGTGCAGAGATCCACAATATGGAAACAGTGAAAACCATTGAGTGAAGAGGCTCTCAAGTAGCTAGATTGCCAACGGAGACTTTGGACAGTCAATGTCAGCCAGGGAAGGCAATTCTGTACTAGATGATCAAAGCCTAGCTCAGTAAAAGGCAATTTCATATGTCCAATTCATGTAGCTTTGAAACAATAGTTTCGTTCTGGTCTCTAGAATGGAGAATAAAAACCAAGAACAGAAGAACGCTATAAGAACCAAGAACGCAACAACTTCAAAACTTCCAAAATTATTTAAACAGAAAACAGTTCATACCTGAAGGACTACCCTTCCATACAAGCCACTTACCTAGATTGCCTTTTGCCACCAAGTTTTAAATTTATGATGGCAAAAAATGAAACATTTTTGTGGGCTGAGCTGCACCTACCTTAGAGGTAAGGAAGTCAACTTCATTGTCTAGGGCAGGGGTGTCAAAAACAGGGCCTGGGGGCCAGAACCAGCCTGCCCAGGGTTCTTATCTGACCTATGAGCAACTAGTGCAAGGAAGGGAACAGGAGAATGCTCAAGACAAAATGGGCCGAGCCACTCTGATTGTGGCTGCAGCAGGACAGAACAACCTTGTCTGCAGCAGTCAAGCAGCATGGGAGCGTCTGCCCAGTGCTGCACAGCTGGCTCTCTACTCTGCACATATGGTTTTCCTTTGCATTCCCCTCCCAGCCCATGAGGCCTTGCAGTGAGGATACACCAACTCAGAGCTTACCAGCTGCTGTTCTTTTTGCAATTTATGTCTCCGGTTCCTGACATGACATTTTATGGCACACATGGCCTGGCCCGATCATGTCACACCTCAGTCATCTTTTCTCCAAGCTAAAGAGCCCCAAGCACTTTAACTTTTCTTCATAGGGAAAGTGTTCCAACTCTTTTATCATTCCAGTTGCCCTTTTCTGCACATTTCCCAACGCTGTTATATCTTTTTTGAGGTGTGGTGACCCAGAACTTTCACAGTATTCCAGATGAGGTCGCATCATTGTTTTATACAGGGGCATTATGATACTGAGTGATTTGTTTTCAATTCCCTTCCTAAAAATCCCGAGCATAGTGTTGGCCTTTTTTATTGCAGTTGCACACTGTCTTGACATTTTCAATGAGCTTTCTACTATGACTCCAAGATCTCTCTCTTGTCTCTGCCAGTTCGGACCCCATCAATGTGTATTTATAGTTAGGATTTTTGGCTCCAATGTGCATCACTTTGCACTTGGCCACATTAAACCCCATTCGCCACGTTGATGCCCACTTGTCCATCCTCAACAGATCCCTTTGGAGTGCCTCATAATCCTCCCTGGTTCTCACCACCCTGAACAATTTCATGTCATCCACAAATTTAGCCACTTCACTGCTTACTTCCAACTCCAAATTGTTAATGAACAAGTTAAAAAGCATTGGACCCAGTACTGATCCCCGTGGTACCTCACTGCTTACCACCCTCCACTGAGAAAATTGCCCATTTATACTCACTCTCTGTTTCCTATAAATTAGTCAGTTTTTGATTGGCAAGGGGACTTTTCCTTTTATCCCATGACTATTGAACTTACTTAGGAGCCTTTGATGAGGAACTTTATCGAAAGCTTTCTGGAAGTCAACGTAAACAACATCTATTGGGTCCCCCTTGTCCACATGCTTGTTCACTCCCTCAAAGAACATTAACAAGTTGGTGAGACAAGATCTTCCCTTACAGAACCCATGCTGAGACTGCCTCAATAGTTTTTGTTCATCAATGTGCCTACTAATTCTTTCCTTAATAACAGTTTCCACCAACTTATCTGGTAGTGACGTCAGACTGATTGGCCCGTAATTTCCCGGATCTCCTCTGGAACCCTTTTTAAAGATGGGAGTGATATTAGCTACCTTCCAGTCCTCAGGAATGGAGGCAGATTTTAATGAAAGATTACATATTTTTGTTAGGAGATCCACAAGTTCACATTTGAGTTCTTTCAGAACTCTTGGATGTATGCCAACTGGGCCTGGTGATTGATCAGTTTTTAAGTTGTCTATCAGTCGTAGGATCACCTCTCTCATCACCTCGATCTGACTCAGGCCTTTCAACACCCCTCCCAAAATCCACGGTTCTGGAGTGGCCAAGCACTTCTCATCTTCCACAGTGAAGACAGAGGCAAAAAATGCATCCAGTTTCTCAGCCATTTCCTTATCATCCTTCAGTATACCTTTTACCCCTTTAAGTGCATGTAGATCACATGCATACTGGGAAGTTTCAACTGCTACAGCATATACTTAATTATGTTATGCAACAAAACAAATTCATGGATGATTGCCACATTCAATTCTTAATGTTGCTTTTTTCCTAGAGTTACTTTCTCTGAAGGAAATTCATGATGCTTGAACAAACACTTGCTTCAGAGCAATCCCATTTTTAATGGACATATTCCTAAGCAAATAAATTGTGGACTGGACACTAAGAAGCTAATCCAGAAAGCACTGATTTAGCATGATTCTACAGCTCCAGAGGGATTTTTTTCAGGATCCATATGAAAATGCGGGGACCTTTTTTACAGACAAATTACCAACCCTAAATGCATCACAATGTGGTTTGAATTATGTTTCAAAATTATACCACCTTGGTCAAGCCAAACATGGTCCATAAAACAATCCAAGAACAAATCTGTACTTTTTAGAAAAATATTGTGGTAGGGGGCTTTACGAGAGTAAGAATGAACAGATACGATGCTTTGATGTGAATTCAAAAGTCTGAGAATCAAACAGCATACATATTTAAACAAATTCCAAAAAAGGTTCTCTTCTATATATCAATGTATGGGAGCTTTTGGATCCTCCCCCTTTAGTAAAATCCAAAGTCTATGACCGGGGCCCCGCTGTGAACAGACCTGCATGCAAAGATTAATCAACAGCTTTGCATGTCAGCCACTAAACAAGGCCAAGCACTGAATCAGTGTTAAATTCCTCACATGCAGCTACGCCCAGTTAATCTGCTTGAAAGCAGCGAACTATGTAAATCTACTTACACTAGTGACATAAACATTACACTCATCAAAATGCAACAATATGCATTTTGACTGTTCCTTGGCAAAGCTGCCATGGGTGTGTGTGTGGGGGGGAGAATACACATTGCCTCACATGGTCTTGTAACAACTCAGATTCTTAAGCAGTAGGGGACGGAACCCGTAACTGGCCAGCCACTGGGAACTCACAGGGCTTCTTTTTAAAGGAAAATCAATGAGTGAAACCTCAGTGACTTCTAAATGTCTCATCACATTTCTCCACCATCTTTATGGAGAGTAATTGCATATCAAACGAACAGGAAAAACCTCCAGCTGCTTTCAAGGTAGCATTGAAAGCCTGCTTTTAAATTTGGGGACTGCGTAATTCAGCTCTGCAATTTAGGATTGCTACCTGACACAGCAGTCACTTTAGAAAATCAGGAGGCTGTGGTGGCTTGGCATGCTTTTGGCAAGCTTTGGCTGGTAAGTCAGGTGCATCCATTCCTGGGTCAGTCAGATGTAGCCACAGTGATCCATGCTTTAGTCACATCTAGCTGGGACTACTGAAATGCACTCTACTTGAGACTACCCTTGAAGAGCGTTTGGAGACGACAGCTAGTGCAGAACACTGCAGCTAGACTGTTGGTTGGGGCCACCTATCAGGAGTTCCTTTGTGACCCCAATATTACAGCAATTATACTGGCTACTGATCCATGCCTGAGCCCAATTCAAGGGGTTGCTTTTGACTTTTAAAGACCTACATGGCTTGGGACCAAGGTACCCAAAGGACAATCTTCTCCCATATGTTCCTGTCTGAGAATTAAGATCACAGGGAGAGGCCCTCCTGACTGTCCCATCAACCAACAAAGCTTGTTAGATTGGGACACAAGAAGGCCTTTTCAGTGGAACTCCCACAATTAAAACAGCCTCCCCAGGGGTGGTGTCCTGATCCCCTCACGTTCGATCTTTTAGGAGGCAGCTGAAGATGGTTTTATTTAGGCCCACATTTGGTTAAGTTTATTAGCAGCCCTGAACTGTGATTTCAAATTTCAATTTTGTGTGTGTGTTTATGTATTTTATTGTATGTGCTTTAACTGTGTTGTCAGCTGCCTTAAGTTCTGTAAGGAAAAACAGAGGATAACAAATGTTCTAAATAAAATAATAAATTCAGATGCAAGAACTGTACCTGAACCAGCTGAAAAACCACTTTCAACATTTATACGATAAGATTCCACAGAGAACACAACATTTGCATTGCTTGTGAGAACAAGCGTACTTGATTTACACTGGCAAAGGGTTGTAACCAAATAGCTTTTACATTGATGAAAAAGGGAGAAAGGAAGGATGGTCCCTCTTTTAATCATCAAAAGGTTATGCTGGGGATCATAAGACCTGCATAGGCAGAAGCCATGTGGAATGGCTTATAAAAATCAGGGAAACTGATTGAACAACAGCAAAGATCTGGCCCACAGAATCCGTCTCACAGAAACAGGTCTCATTTATACACAAAACAAGAGAAGCCACGAAGCAACAGTACCACAGATTCTAAAGCTGTCTAACAAATGGCATCTCTGATGGAAGAAAATTAATGGGGCTCTAATGCCACCTCCATTACTGGCAAAATTCCCATTCTGTTTTAAATATCTGTAAAAAGGAATTGAGGAACTTTCAGAGATACATCATCACTGCTGTTTGGAAAATTACTATTTAAGTCTACAAGCAGACCATGAAAAAAAGGCAAAAAGATACATGTGTCTCAACTGTGTTTCAACCAACTGGGTTGGGACAAACTGTGCCACCACTACCTTCAACAACTTTTGAGTTACCTATGACCTGAGAGAAGTACTTTGCCATTCTGTTTTCTGCCCATGATACAGGAAAATCCTGTTTAGCAGATGACTTCTGAGATCACTGCGCTCATCCTAACACTCTAAGAGTATAAGAAAAGATTAGGTCACGCCTACTTATTTCGGGGGAGGGGAGAAGGTAGCTGACTTGCAGAGAAATAGGAAAGCAGCAGAGCCAACTGTAAAAACGTGCTCCTTAGTAACATTAAAGAGGTTATTGAAGTAACAGTATATGCATGCACATATGGAAAGCACATGGGCATATTTGTAAACATGGAATTACAGGGGAATCCATTTTTGCTAAAATGGATAGAATGCATCTTTCCTTTGGCTTGCATGCTGCCCCCAAATTGTCAACCATTATAACCTGTAACAGTTTATTCTTCTCACCACAATCTTCATTTTCAGTACCCTAAAAATGCAGCTCAAAACACCATTTAAGACTACATAGTCTTTGTTTACTATGTTTTAGAACAATACATATACTTCATAATTTTGACCACAATTATTTTACAACATAAAAAAGGTTTCCTGCAGAAAACCCCCCAAATTTTAAATCCTTTAGAAATAATGTAATATAGTAAAGGGGAGGGGGGAATTATTTCTTTTTAAAACGTAGGTTTCAACTTTTTAAAACTCAAAATGAAGGCAAGGTAAAAAAAAAAACCACCCAGAAAACCACACTAAGTTTGTAAAAACTACACCACGTGTATAAAACTAGATTTTGTTGTATTTGCCAAGGTAACTTTCGCACCATATTTTATTACACAGGTCCATGAAGACTTCAGTAAAAAGAGGATCATAAGGAGCACTCTGGGGGAGGCAAGTGCCTTCGTTTGCCCCAATTAAAGTCAACGGGAGCTTTACACAGGCTAGAATGCAGGCACGCTCAACTGTGCCCCCCACCCCCACCTCGCAAGGGAAGTGTTTCACCAAAGAATGGCTTGGTGCCAATAAAAGGAACCTTTGGTACCCAGAGTCTTAGGACCACATAATGACCACGCATTCATTTTTTCCTGTTCCCCATTGAAAGAGAAGTCTGTTTGTTTTTCTGATTCAGTCAGCCCTTTTAGCTCTTTGAATTCAAGGAGTGCACTGTGAAAAGAAGTGCATCTTATCGGTATGTTCCAGGCCAGCAGGCCGACTCGCATCCGCATGCAAAACATACAACCCTTCCAGTAAAAGGCTTGCCCTCTGTACTTCGTCCCCTTTTCATCACCAGCCCCCCACGGTGCCCCTGCCAAAAATCAATGAATGTGCAGGACTCTAAAAAGGTGCCCGGCTTAATTAACTAGCTTTTCAGGCTCCCAAGTATTTGTTTACATACTCTTCCCAGAACAGTGCTGAAACAATGCTATCCTTACTCTATCAGCAACTAGGGCAGTCGTCCCCTAAGAGTGTGTGTGTGTGTGTGTGTGTGTGTGTGTGTAAAATAGGAAATTCATTCATTCATAATGACAAAACTTGCTAAAAAGAAGTGGGGGAAATGGTAGTTTTAGCAGGAGCATTTCCTTGTTTTAACAAATCCAAAAGAAACCTCATGTGCTTGTGATGTCATTAGAATTACTATTTTGACATCATCATCAGTCACATTCCTGTCAATGGTTAATCACAATCACAGATTCCCTTTTTTATACACGCAGTGATGAAAATACTAACTCCTCCCTCTAAGATAACAACTAATTCTTCCTAGCCAACTTTTTTGCCTGCAGGTAAGGCTGTGCTTTATTTTTTTAATTAAAAAAATAAATCTTGAACAAAATAATTTTGTGGGACTGGCAAAAGTCTAAAATCAAACAACAGTGACTTCTTTTGTTACGTGCAGTCCAGAAGTGAAAAGCAATCACTTCTATGACCAAACAGTAAAGGATATTAACTAAAACCATTCCAGGAAAACGGCCTGCTATGTCTCTGTTCTTGGTATAATTAAATCAGGCTGAGACAACAGAATCATCAGATTTATTAGAATCATGTTTTCTTCCTACGCTCTTGGACAGGGGAAGGGAAGAGAGAGAAGAATAAAAGTTATACATGAAAGCATTTCATGAGGGTTATCCCTTTATACATTTAAACTTCTGTTTAGTGCAGACAATTGTGACATGAGTGCGCTGGAAAGGGATTCTTTCAACTGCACAAAACCAGGGACTGGTTTATCCAATGCTAATTTTAAGATTTGTATTTTTTTTAAAAATCCCTCCCGGTACACGGACCAAAGCATTTTTATTTCAAAAGCGTGTTAAGATTTTGTTTTCGGGGTGACCCCTCACTCCGAGCTGCTTCGATGGGAACGGAAACAGTCGGCCTAAAGTTTCGATTTCCAATGCACGTCGTCGCAAACTCTAGTAAGCTGTTTTTGGTTTTTTTTAATAAACTTGTTGCCCAGCCCTGTCGAGCCCGATCCGGGGCTCTCTGCGAACAGACAAACCTCCCGCCTGACCCACTACAAACGGCGCAAGACCTTCTCTCTTCTTAAATCGTATTTTAAAAAGAAAAAAGCCACGCAACCCGAAAGGAAGGAGGATACTTTTTGTTGTTGTCTACAAGTTCCCGGAAAGGGGGGGGGGGAGAGAGACGTTCGCTGAATGCTCCAGAGCCAGTCTCGACGACTGCGAAGTCCCCTCCCCTCCCTCCCCTCGCCCCGAGACCTCCCTCCTCGCGCCCCCCCTCCCCTCTCCAAAACACATGCATCGCAACCTTCTTCTCTCTTAAACCCCCCCCCCCACCGCTTTTTCTGTACCTGCTTCCGATAAGGAGCCCTGCCGCCGCCCGCAGAGCTGCTGCTGCTGCTGTTGGGGAAGATCATCGCCCAGCCGAAGCCTGAGCTTCCCCTCCGGACGGGAAGCAACTTCGGAGGCAACTTGGCTGGCGCGCGATTCAGGGAGGCGACCACTGGGAAGCGCCTCTCCCTCCCCGGCTGCTCAGGCTGGGTTCCTCTCCTGCCGCTGGCTGGCTCGGCGCTTCCTCCGCCTCCGCCTCCCCCCTGTCCCTTGGCCGAGTCTCTCATGCAATGCGCCTGGCGTCCTCCTCCTGCTGCCCTCTCCCGGGATCACCCGAGCCAGGCTGAGCCTAGCGCACCAGCAGCCTACCCCGCCGTTAAAAAGTCACTTCATTGAGCTCGCCCGTCCTGCTCAGCCGCGGCGGCCACTTTCCCCGCAGCAGCAGAGCCGATCCCACCTCCTAGCGGCCTCAACCACCGCCCAGCACGAGAGAGAGACAGACAGAGAGAGCGCAACCGGGAGGGGCAGAAAGGCGGGGGGGGGGGGACAGCGCCGCCACCGCGCCGCCTACAGGCCTCCAGGCTGCAGCGGAGACTGTCGAGTCTCGGGCACTCGGCGCCGCTCGCTTGTGCCCCCGGGGCTGCTGGGGCTCCCCAAGGGCACGGGGTTCTGCAGCTGCGGCGGGCGTCGGCCGCTCCTTTCCCCCCTTCCCCGTCCCGGCGAATGGTTGCTTCTGCCTCCTGCATACCGCGCATTCCTCGGGGCAGCCAGTCACTCAGTCGGCGGGCGCTCAGGCGCTCCACTTGCACCAGCGGCGGCAGCAGTGAGCTCTGGGCGAGCGCGGACGGGAGGGGAGAGCGGGGGAGGAAGGGCGGACATTTGGGAAGTAAGGGGGGGGGGGAGGGAGGTTTCTCGGCGAGGCGCTTTCTTTCTACCCCCTTTCATTTAGACCGTTTGTTTTTGAACCCGAAAGAGTTTAGGGACTCACACCCGTGATTGCTCAGGCTGCACTACCACAGGGCAGGAGGAAGGCGGATGGAGAAGATGACGGCTAGGGCCACCTCCCTGTGAAGCTTCCCGCATTGTCATCAATGGCGAGGGACGCGGAGAGCAGCGGCACGCGCAACCCCGGGGGGGGGGAGCACCTTTCTGGGCAGCAAAATTGTACACGCCTGAGCGGGTTCTCCTAGCATGACTGGGCCTGAGAACAGGGAGTTAGGCGGGAAAGCGGTCAGCCGCCCACTCCCATACCCGCCCTACACGAAGCCACTCCTCAACACGCTCAGTAACACAGCGCTCCAAGTTGCGGGGGGGGGGGGATGACTGCCATGCGATCGTCCGGGTGAAATTTCCCCATTACAGGGCGAAGGAAAACCTTGCGCTTTTCCCCACCCGAAGGAGAGGGGCTGGGAGTCGCCCTGGTGGCGGGAGCGCGAATGTGCCCGCTTGGAGACTCTTGACAGGACCTTGTGCCAAAGTCTTGTGATCGCCAGTAATATGATTCCCACGACAGGGGGATTGTGGAAGTGCCCTGAAAGCCTCAAACCCTGCTCTTCGTCAAGTAAACTAAACACCCACACACCCGAGCGCACACAAACACAGGTTGGCCTAATATACATTCATTAACATTCAGCCTATGAGGCTGAAGATGACCAATTTCAGTCAGAATGTTCCAGTAAAACTAGGCAAACAACAGCAATTAAAAAGGAAACGCTAATACTAATTTCCTTTTTGTTGACGTTTGCTTTTGTTGTGTATATGACCAGTGAAGCCTAGTCTGAACTGAAACTGGGAAACCTGTCAGTCCTGCAAACACCTACTGTGTGGGGGGGAACCCAGTTATGTTGAGTGGGACTTGCTTTGTTTATACACTGCCTTTCTCTCTAAGGGTGACCTGAAGTGACATTCTCCTCTCTTCCATTTTATCCCCATGACACATTCACCAGAGGAGACAGGTTAAGCTCAAAGTGTGTGACTAGCTCAAAGTCACCCCAGCAAGCTTCTAAGAAGAATGGGGATTAGAGCCCTGTCTCCCAGATCCTAGTCCAGCATTTTAACCTCTACCCTACACTGCTGACTTACTTATGAGTAAACATGCTTAGAATTATACTGTAAAAATACTTTTTATACCCAGTCCCTAGAAAGAAAGAAAAATTACAGAGGAAATTTATAATGACTACAAGAAATTGGATTGTTGATTGTAGTCCCAAACACTGCAAGAGAAACAGGTTGTAGACAGCGGCCTTGGGCTTTTCTTGTTCTTTTCTCCTGGGGAGCAAGGGTTGTTTATAGCTGCAAATGGTGAAAATATTACTTTTAATTCAATTGCAGAATTTCAAAGTCTTTCTAGTATGGGAAAGGAGAATGCAATCTTGATTGCCAAAAAAAGGGGAGGGATGGTTAAAAGTCAGAATTCTGTTCCTGTCACCTGATTCTCTTATGTATTATCTTTCAAAGTAAATTACACCGTGTTCAATGTGGCTTATTCCGAAGTATGTGTGTACAGGAATTCAGGTTTGATCTTCAAACACATTAGACACTTGTAAGAGAAATTTGGGTTTGCTTTAAGTTTTTCCACAGTAATTGAATGGCCACTGAATGAATGCAAGCTTCAGGGCTCTTGCTTCTCTTGGCAACTTGGAATGCGTCTTCTCATATTACAGACATTTACTCTATTCAGTCACTAATGTTGGTGTTTAGATGTTTCGACCATTAGCAATTGTTTGACCTGCTGAGGAGAGGGTTAGAAGTGCAGGATTTGAGGGGCCTTCCATAGTCTGAGGCACAGAGAGTTGTTTGGGTTGGATGTGGATAGCATGGGGGGGAGCGGAGGATATCTTTGTGCAGGGACCCCATTTCGTTCCTGGCAGCCCTAGAGCTGCTATCTGTGTAACTGAACCATGACTACAAATAGTAAATAAATAAAAATACAGTGCCTAAAAATGGACTTACAGCTATTTGCTAAGTTAAACATGACCTTTGAAGGATGGTGCTATACAAACACACACATCAGAGAAATCAAAATTTTACTATAGCCTTGCACATGATGGCTCAGGTCAGTATAAGTCATTTTCAGTAAGAACATAAGAACAGCCATGCTGGATCAGATCAGTGGTCCATCTAGTGCAGCATCCTGTTCCACACAGCAGCCAACGAGTTGTCCTGGACAGCCAACAAACAGGGCACTATGATTGAGACCTGATGTTGTCTCCTAGTTCTGGATTTCCGAGGTTTACTGCCTTTCTCTATGGAGGTTAACTTTAGTCACAACAGGTAATAGCTGTTGATGGACATCTCCTCCATGAATCTATCTAACCTGTGTCTACTGGCGGTGAATTCCACAATTTAATTACTTGTTAGGTAAAGTATTTCCTTTTTTTCCTGTCCTGGACCTATTTCCCAACAACTTCCATGGGTGCCCCTGAGTTCTGATATCATGGGAGAGGGAGATAAAGCTCTCTCTATCCATGTTCTCTACTCCATGCATAATTTGATAAGCCTAAAAAGGAAAAGCAAGTAAGTTTTGCTGCTCAGTTCTAAAAGCTGCATCACAGACTTTAAGATACAACGTACAGAGTAATTTATATTTATCTGGAAGCAAGTACTTCTTCACCCAAAGAGTGATTAACACATGGAATTCACTGCCACTAGAGGTGGTGGTGGCTACAAGCACGGACCGCTTCAAGAGGGAATTAGATAAACATATGGAGCAGAGGTCCATCAGTGACTATTAGCCACAAGGTATAGATAGGGACTCTGGGGCCAGTGAGGCTCTGTATTTTTGATGCTGGGGAGGGGTCAACAGTGGGAGGGCTTCTAGTGTCTTGGCCCCACTGGTGGACCTCCTGATGGCACCTGGTATTTTTGGCCACTGTGTGACAAGAGTGTTGGACTGGATGGCCTGATCCAACATTGGCTTGTCTTATGTTCTTATGTTATGCTATGTTCAAGTCTCACTGAATTCAGCACAGCTTTTCCAAAGTAAGTCTGCCATCAAGCATCAATATGATGCATGCTTTACTAGGAGTACGACTTAACCACCTTGAGCCATTGGGAAAGGTGGGGTATAAATGTTTTAATAACTAAACACTAATTGAAGTTAAGGGTTATACTGAAGTTAATGTTCACTGTGACTGAGTATATGAGCACAGGAGAGCTATACTTATGAAAAATACGTTCCATGGCACACTTTTTGCTGGTTAACCTGCTTTCTGATCAGTGGATACTCATTTGGTTCCTACCATTACTACTTTGTGTAGCTAGCTGTAGCCTCTAAGTAATATATGCTACTTTTAGTAAGACTAGAGTCTACAAAAGGTATATGTGTAGTTGGACATATTGTGAACTTGTGAATAGTTTAGCAGCTATTCAGTATGTGAGGTGACATGCATCTGGGGAGAAAAGCCACTAATAGAACAATTAGGGTGTGGTTAATAAGAGAGACTTTAATGGAACAGAACAAGTTGCAAGAAGGGAGCTGCTTTGCAGATGTTCATTTGTGTGAGAACTGAAAGCGTCTGGGTGGAAAAAAAATGCAATATGAGCCTGTAGCAGTGATCATGTTTCACTAAATGAGACAGAAGAAAATGTCTGGAACATGGGAAATCATAACACATAGTATCTGGTAAGGCACAGCAATGGAAGAACAAGTCTTCGGGAGACAAAAGCATTATAGAAACAATTTTTCTTGGTTTATCCTAAAATCTTAAGCAACTGTGAAACAAACAATTGGGGGGAAATCTTTTATGAACTACCCCCCCCAAGGAATATTTTTCATGGAAACAAAGATGCCTATCTTCTCCCAGCTGAGACGAAGGAGTAAATTCCATAAGATTATGACCCAATGAATTGGGGTGAACCATTTAAACAACTTATTTAAAAACAAATTCACTCTATTATTATTTATAATTTTGTACAAAAGCATCATCACACTGTTGTCTGTGTCATGCTTGGGCTTTCTGCTAAAAAAATCCAGTCCTACTCCATTCTCCAAGTCACTGTTTTGAGACAAAACAGGCATACAGAAGGTCTCATTTTCCCTCTTTGTTCTCTATCCCACTTATCTAATCATACCCTTTAATGCCATTTCTTTCAGCTGGTTGGGCTTCATGTATGCAAGGAAACTCCAATAAGATATAATCTCTGTGTAAATGAGAGGAAAGGTTATGATGAAATGAGGGGCTGATCGTAAGGGTGTCCCCCCCCACCTCAATTTGAACCTTGTATGGACATATAGAGCAAGCAAATATTAAAGTGAAGCCGAGATAAACAACATATACAACATGCTAGAAAAGTTATGAGCTATGTATTAATGAACTGACAGGGTTCCCACTCAAGGCGTGCTACAGGTTGACACTCAGCGCTCTGATAAAAATTCCCTGAATCCGTGCACTTCTGTTCTTGTAATGATCATGAAAACTGCACAGCCACACTTTTATTGATAATTTATTTACTGCTTTTCAACACAAGTGTTTCTTCTGCAAGTGTTCTTAATGCCACTTACGTGGAAAAGGAGAAATAAATTAAAACATCAGTGCTAACAACACTGAAGACTAAATAAGAGCAGTTACAACGAATGGAGCTTCAGCTAGGTATGACAGAGGGGTCCCAGGCAGCTTCTTGCCCATCCTCAGCAGACCTCAGTAATGACCAAATTTGGGATTTCTTGTACTGGCCCCTTTTCATGAAATCTCATTCTAATATTGCTGCTTTTTATTTTTATTGATGTCATGTCCACATAAGTGTTGTTGTCATGGGCGTTTTCATAGAACAGTCCCCCCCCCCCTTCCTCTGGCGTACAGCAGGGGGAGTGGGGCAGGAAGGTAGCTGTGAATTTCCTGCATTATGTAGGGGCTGGACTAGATAACTCTTGGGTAGAGTTGCTTCCAGCTCTATGTTCCTATGTTTATATCTATTACCAGAAAACAGCAGGTCAATTCTGTTTAGGGTTATCAGCTCCGGGCTGAGAAATGCCTGGAGATTTGGGGGGTGGAACCTGGGACATTGGGATCTGGGGCAGTGGAAGGACCTCAGAAGGGCACAATGCCATAGAGTTGACCCTCCTAAGTGGCCATTTTCTCCAGGGAAACTGATCTCTGCCTGGAGATCAGTTGTAATACCAGGAGATCCCCAGGTGATCAGTTGTAATACCAGGAAATTCTGTTGTCTGTGGGCCCTGCTTGTGGGTATCCCTGTGGTATCTGACTAGTGGCCACTGTTGGAAAGGGGATGCTGGACTTGATGGATTTGTGGTTTGATCTAGCAGGGTTACTGTTTAATTGTAAGATATTATGCTACCACACACATTTCATTTGTTAAAAGCAATGTTCCTGTTCCCTGACATACATTCTGGGGCACCTAAATATGAGATGTTAACAGATATGACAATTTACTTCTTATCTGAGAAAGACAGTAATACTGAAAAATTGGATAATTACAAGTTAGGAAGTAAGTAGCAACACCTTGCCTTGGCCTCAGAAAGCAGCTGAAAAAATTCAGGAGGCTGGGCTAGCTAGCATATCCTTAAGCTGCCCCTGAACAAGCTTCAGCCTTGAACTCTTAACATTATTTCTTTAATGATGTCAGAAATATGTTGGAACATGTATGTTTCTATAGAAAGCCCTGACTGTGACACCCAAGAAAGATTATGATACAAAATTCAGAGGTTGCAACCAGATATCCAGGTGCAACTGATCAGCAAACAGTAAGAACAGCATAATTGTGTTGGGTTTGTTAGGTTGTCTTTGCTGTGGCATCAGAATACATCTGACGTTAGAGGAACATCAGACTCAGAAACTGCTATCTGTTTTCTCTTATGGTGCCTCCAAAAGATGTAGAAAAATCTACGGCCTTGTGCTACTTCTCTGGGAAAGGCTTTTTAGCTATTCAATTAATTGTGGCCATAATCCAAAAAGCTTCTTAGGTACATCTATAGGCCTGTACACATCCAGTAAAACTTCCAGTGTTATCAACAGCTTTCTCTCACTGCATTCACAGCTCTTTGCAGATTTTCAGTAATGGCATGGGGGGCAACTATTACAAAGAAATTATATGGTCAACAAGCATGTGAAGACAGCTCTACATTTACTGAAGGCAAGAACAAGTGGGCCTTCCACTGAGTCACAATTGCATGCGATTTAGGAATAAGGCAGGACTTTACTTTAGATGACCTGCTGGATCAGACCAATGGCCCATCTAGCCCAACATCCTTGCCTCACACAGAGGTCAACTGTTTCCTCTGAAGGTTCAACAACAGGGCAGAGAGGCAGAGGCCTTAGCTTGACGCTGCCTCCTGGCAGTAGGTCCAACAGACTGTAAAAATTCTAAAGCAAGTACTCCATTACAGGCTATTATATTGTCTGCATTACACATTAAAATAAGTTTCAAATTTGTTTAACTTCCATAGTTTCCTAGCATTTTAATTATTTGAAAAGACTGAGATTTGCAAGGTAATTCTTATCCATTATAAAGCTGTAGCACCCACATTTCTATGAGGAAAGTCACACCAAAGTCATATTAATACAAACTGGTTGATGTTTGTAGTGTGGATGTGCCCAAGTCTGAAAGTCCTATGGCTATCAGCTCCACTGAATAAAATGGGATTACTTCTGAGTAGCTGTGTTTAGGATCGCCCCCACAATGAGTACTATCCTGGTTCTAAACTAACAAAATGAATTTTCATCTAAAAGGTAAGGTAAAAAAATCATCTTCCATAAGCAATTGCACTGATATGAGAAATCCCTTCCTATTTAAGCTGCATTACCAGCAACAAATGTCCTTTCTGTATTTTAATTCACAAAGATATGGTCCTGAATTCCAACAGCATTGTATTTGTTTGGCAAGTGTCAAATAAAGATTCGACAACTGTGAATACTGTCAGGCTCTGTGCAGATTTTCTCTGTTCTCACATACATCTGTCAATTGACCTTTTTTCTGACCTGGAAATGCCTTGGCAATGTTCAGTCTCTTCTGAGCAGACTGATAAAATTTGCAGAAGTTCCATAATATGGATAATGTGCTTCAGATCTAGTTTGGGAATGTCAAAACAGCTCTGTTAGACCTAGTTAACTACTGTTTCCAGGAAAAGGACAGGAAAGTGCAATTCTGCTGAATCTTCTGGGCTTTTCAGTAGTGTTCAGTACCATCCACAATAGTAAAAAATTCCACCGGAGTAAAGCCTCATGCATCAGTTCAAAAAAGCTGTTTGAATCATTAGCTTTGCTTTTTAATTAAAGTAATCAAGCAAAGAGATTGGGAAGTTTCATTAAATCTGAGAGCTTGCATGAAATATAAAAACAATATAAAATATTATCTTGTGAAAATGTGTGTGCGAAGTGCCATCAAGTCACACCTGACTTATGGAGACCCCAGCAAGAGGCTTTCAAGGCAACTGAGAAGCAGAGGTGGTTTGCCAGTGCCTTCCTCTGCAGAGTCCTCCTTGGTGGTCTCCCTTCCAAGTACTGACCCCACTTAGCTTCTGAGATCTGATGAGATCAGACTATACCATGCTGCCTTCGTTCCTATATTATGCAAATATTTAAGTCGAAAAAGGGGGAAATGTGTACATCTAATTTTATAAATCCATTATAAATCAGATTCAGGAGTATGTTGAATGACCCCCCCCCTCGCAAGCGAAAGGCATCAAACTTGCAGTGGACTTCCTCGGGATGCCCCTCTACCTGCCTCCAAGTTTGGTAAAGATAGGCTTTGGGGGATGGAATAGCAGCCCCCCAAAGTAGGTTCCCCCCAGAAAGTGTTCTCTGGGGAAATCACAGCCACAGGTCCAGGAGTGTATAAAACGGAACCCCTGCAAGCCAGAGGCATCAACCTTGTCCCTAGGATGCCCCTATAAATGCCCTCATAGAACAGAATAGGAGCTCTCTTATTGGCAGCCAGCACTGCCTGTCGAACTCTGGAGGGCTACTATTGGTGTTTCCAGGGCTGCAGAAGTCCACCCTCCATTGCTTTGACGATCAATTGATTGGCACCAGTGTGTCTGCCACATGAATCGCTGACAAGAACTGCACGAACCTCCATAAAAACCATGGGGGTGTTGTAGGAGGTTCATTGCACATGCAATCATGTGACCCTTGGCTGACGAACCACAAACCAGATGATTTTTGTGACAAAATTAGGTTCATGATGACCCAAGGCAGGTAACAAATACATTATAAAAAAGTCATTTATTAAAATTTAAAAATACATAATTAAAACAGATAAACCAAATTCCAAATCTATAGCGTTCAAGCTCCACCATAAGCTCTTTTATATAACTCTATCATAGTCTTATCAGAAGTTCCCAAGGATTGGTCTCACCCTTTCGGGGGAGCTGTTCTAAAGTAACATAGCAGCAACAGAAAAGCCCCAGGCTCGAACCATTGGAGATTATATCCTTGAAAGTTAGAGGACTGCTAGAAGATCCTACTATGAGGAATGCAAATTATGCATGGGTTTCAGAGTTGCCTGGAGAGAGATGGAGTCAGAGACATGGGAGAAACAGCATGACTTCACTTCTGTGGAAAACCAGAAGTGATGTTACGTCACTCTAGTACCAGAAACTCTATGGTAAAACCATAGTGTCTCTGACAATTCTTAGAGTGACATGGCATCACTTCCTGGGTTTCCCTGGAAGTGATGTCACATTGTATGTGACAATGGCAATTTTTTCCTCCCGTGGCCCAAAGAAGCAACAGTAGGAATAGCAGGTTGCTTGCGGGAGATCTACCATAGCGGGAGATTTGGCAATCCTGATGAGTTCATATGAGGAGAGACAGTCCAAGAATGTGGGCTTACAATAATGATGGGCTTTAAATGTAAGCACCAGCACCTTAAATTTCACCTGGAAACTTTACAGAAGTGACTTCAGGATTGGTATAATTTGTTCCCAACAAGCAGTCCCTAATATTAAACGGGCCACTGAGTTTTGCACCAGCTGAAGTTCCTCAGTCATCTTCAAGGGCAACCCCATGTAGAGTATGTTACAATAATCTAGCCTCAAATTTATCATAAGGTGAACCACTGTGGCCAGATCAGATGTCCACAGAAACTGGAACAGTGTTTTTAGACTTTTTAATATATATATATATTTATATACTACAGCAGGTTTCTAGACAATAGGGTGAATCCTACCACTATCCTACCACTATCCTACCGCTCCACTGAGTAAAATTTATTTATTAATTAAAATATTTCTACCTTATTTTCCTTATGTGTCAAGTTTGAAGCCTTCCTCCAAATTTATTGGAGGAAGGGAGACTTATGCCAGAGGGAGGCTCCTTAGGCTGGGAGAAAGCCTGGAGGATGGGTGGATCCACCCCACTAAGAAAGCACACAGAACAAGATCAAAAAATTGAGACCCCAGATGGGAGTTAAGAATATTTTTTAAAACTGGTGTTTAGCAAAGTCTGTCCATCTACTAATGCTCACTCAGAGCTGTCCCCTGACCTCAGGATTCACATTTCAGTGAGAAATATTTAGTTAGGATTTCTGTGTGTGCTCTGTAATACCTAATTTGGCTATAAGTTTTCATATGAGGGTCAAGCTAACAAAATAAATTATTATAAAAAATATTTATTATGGCGTACACATTAGTAAAAAATAAAACAGGTTAAAAGAAATGATCCAGATATCAGACACTTAAAACTTTTTACATACAGAGCTGGTAGTTTTACATATACAAATGATGGGTACATTTTATGACCAGTAGACCATGCACATTTTGGCTCCTTAGGGCCTTCCTCTGTGGTCAATATTACTTGATTACTATCTTTGATGGAAGAGACACACATCCAGACACATTGGATATTTGTTACCAGAATAATTTGGAGAGCATGGGCAGTTACCATGAGAGATTATCCATGGCCTACTGTGTGAACTTTTAGCAACTGCATATCACATGAGAAAGCAACAGCTGGCTGTAATGAAAATATTTGTTCATATATTTATTTCTGGATATGTGTTGTTTTACAATAGTAATATTGTAATAATAATGTGTACACCATAATAAATATTTATATTGTATTTTGTTAGCTTGACCCTCATATATCACAGCCATATCTTGGATTGAGTCCCCAACCTTTTCATTTTTTGTAACTTTTCATATTCTACAGAAAGGTAAAGAAAGGGGAGGGGGCATATGAATGGTATGACCCATCTGCTGCAATTGCCCAAAGAGTGATTAACATATGGAATTCACTGCCACAGGAGGTGGTGGCAGCTACAAGCATAGACAGTTTCAAGAGGGAATTAGATAAACATATGGAGCAGAGGTCCATCAGTGGCTATTAGCCAGAAGTTATAGATAGGAACTCTCAGTCTGGGGCAGGTGATGCACTCTATTCTTGGTGCTGGAGGGGGCAGCAGTAGGAGGGCTTCTAGTGTCCTGGCCCCACTGCTGGACCTCCGGATAGCACCTGGTATTTTTGGCCACTGTGTGACAAAGTGTTGGACTAGATGGGCCATTGGCCTGATTCAGCATTGGCTTCTCTTATGTTCTTATGCCAGAAATCTAAATTTACATCAAGAAAAGTCGGAGCCCTACAAAAGCACACAAGATACCATAATGGCCTTTTAAATTGTGAATGTAATTCTACAACTCTGCTTTGTGTTTCAGTTTTTAGCAGGCAATATTTTTGTATTAGTGTCCTCTGAAGTTAAAGCTAAAGCAAAATACAAACACACATATCTATCCATATGTATATATGTATATAATCAAAGTTAATCAATTATACCGTATGGAAATGGTGTTTCCCAATGGCTCTTAAAGCCTCAGTCTTTGCCAGCCAGGGCACTTCAGAGAGGAACAGCATAAAAAGAGTTCTAACAAAGTGCAGATATATTTTCAGGTAAGTGCGGTTTTGCCCTTTTTGAAACTGAAGTTGAAGTGGGAAGAACAAAACTTTAAAAGGATTGCACCAATTCTGTTGTAACTTGACAAGTCAAGACCAATTCGGCCAAACTTTCAGATAGAAAAAAAACCTTTCAGTTTTTTTTTAAATAACAATAATAATATTAATAATATTCTGTTTTTTTTCAAAACTGTTAACCTACTTACATATTGCACTGAGATGGATGCTCAAACTATTAACCCTGCTGGGGTATATACTTCCAAGTATTATCCAGGTGCAGTCTGTAATCATTTCAGGAGTCCTGAACACTTCTGAACCATAATTTTAGTGTTATTCGCTATGCTTACTTCCTTACATATTTATTTCAAGAAACTAAAATTCACTGCTGCAAACTGCACAGTAGAGGCATTTTAAGTTGCAAAGGGATAATAAAAATCGTGTTGTATCATGTCAGCTGAGTTTTATATAGTTTTTCATTTACAAAGTGAATAAAAAATACTTTCTGCATCCAAGATATGTGGAATTGGTTCAATAAACACAGCACAGTGGGTTGGATCCAACCAACTTTCCCAATGTTGAAAAAGGGAGGAGGGGGTCCCCTCTGACTACAAAAAAGCTATGTGGGCCATAAAAAATATTTGGCACTGAAATATTTTGGCTATGCAGGATATTATGGTATGTGCATGAACACAAGCCATGTAGGGCTGCCAGTTTCCCTGCTCTAGAGGGAGGCCTCCCAATGCCTGCTGCCACTCCCACTGGCAGCCCAACCCCTGCTGTTGCTCAGTTGGGCAATGCAGTGAAAATCACGGTCACATCACTTTTGGTGCAGACCTGTAAGTGATGTCATTGTATCAGGAGAAGGCCTTGACCTCTATGCCCTGTTGTTGGACCTCCAGAGGAACTGGTTGGCCACTGTGTGAGACAGGATGCTGGGCTAAATGGACCACTAGTCTGATCCAGCAAGGCTCTTCTTATGATTCCACTGAAACTTGTAAAGAATCACCCAGATATGACAATGAACGAAGTTTGAGTCCAGTGGCACCTTTAAGACCCAACGAAGTTTTATTCAAGGTATGAGATTTCGTGTGCAAGCACAATTCCTCAGATACAGATATGATGATGTTACTTTTGGGTACACAGCACAACCTATACTGCACCTTCAGAGCACAAGCAGTTCACACAGACATACATCCCACTGGTTGGGCATTGCTTGTCTGGCAACCATAGGTTGGGATGTAATAAAGGAAGGAAACTGAGTGAGACTGAGGGGGAAAGCTGTCTGGATCCAATTCCAACCATTTGAGAAATCCACTTCAGAATTACAGCCCCCCAGCAGACAATTCTAAACAGAATATAAAATAAACTCTCTTGTTCACAACCCTCCTTTTATAGTCCTGTGACCTATGGCTGTAAGAAACTTAGCAATTAATCAGGTAAAGCTTTTTGTGGAATGAGAGTGGAGGTAGAAAGTATGAAATTCATTTCAGAACAAACATGATCTTAATTTGTTTTCCCCAATACATCTAAATCAATGGTAACATTTCCTTTTAATGAGCAAGTATGAGGGCCTTACTGGGTGAAGGTTCCATTTTATGGTTGGAGACATGCACAGCATTTGAACTGATGCTAAAATGAATGTTACTTAGGCACAGTTCTTAAAATACATAAAAACATACAAGGAAGTCAATGCCGTTGTTTCTAATGCTGTAGCAACCTGAGCTGCAGTTTTAGAAGAGCCAAGTAATGAATAAATATACACTGCAAAAAACTTTTTTTAATCAATGTGTTCTGTTTATACTTATCATTCTATAAAGTGCATTGTGCGCTGTTATAACATCCTAGTCAGGTATATATATTCAGTACATTCAATATAGCATATCATTCATCTCATTCAATTTAACAACTACCAGTCAATTTTGCACCAGTGTTGAAAAAGTCAAGCCCCAACGGGAGTTTCCAAAATTACATGCCCGCTTCTACTTGCATGAAGTCTTCCAGAAGGGGGAAAGCTTTCATTTATACTTGTGTCGATGCTTATTGCTGGTCCTACAAAAGACACATAGCACAACTAAAATTCATGGATGGAGCGTTCCTGTCATTCTCAAGATGCAGCAGTGACTCACAAAAGCACATACCCCTATCATAAATTTTGTTAGTCTTTAAGGTGCTACTGGACTCTTGCTCTTTTCTACTGCTACAGACAGAGTAATACAGCTACCCATCTTGATTTATTCTTGGTCAAGATTTCTTAACATTAGGACTTCCTGTATTATAAAGATTACTTTAAACTACATAGCTTGAGATACTGTTTAATAGCAAGCTATTCACAGTGCCAACCAAAACAGAGTTATACCCGTATCAGTCCACTGAAGTCAACGGGCTTAGAAGGGTGTAACTTTGTTTAATAGTGCACTGTTAGTCACTTTGTATCAGCAGAAAGCTGAAACCAAAGGAGAAAATCTAAGCAATCTGGAGCTTCTTTATAATGAACAATTTAAGTATCGGATTAATTGTGGTGGGATAGCCATGAGAGCTTTGCATACAGTGTGCAGCAGAGTTGGGAGGTGGCAGGGAAGTAAGAAGGAATGGGGTGCTGAAGTGTGTGCCCTGGGAGTGTTGTGAACTCAACCAAGTGTTCCGACTGCTGTAACTCAACCAAGTTTAAAAAGCTGACTATTGATGCTGTAAGCATTGCTTCATATTTGCACCACAAAATCCATAAAAACATAAGAAGAGCCCTGTTGGATCAAACTAATGGTCCTTCTAGTCCAGCATCCTGTCTGACACAGTGGCCAACCAGATCCTCTAGAGACAGCCAACAATGGGGCATAGAGGCTGTGGCCTTCCCCTCATGTTGCCTCCTGGCTCTGGAATTGAGGTTTATTGCCTCTAAATATAGAGTTTCCCCTCAGTCATCACAGCTAGTAGCCATTGATAGACTTATCCTCCAAGAATCTATCTAATCCCTTTTTAAATTTGTTTATTCCTGTGGCCATCACTACATCCTCTGGAAGCAAATTCCACATTTTAATCACTCTGTGTGTAAAGTAGTATTTCCTTTTGTGTATCCTGAACCTACTGCCCATCAGTTTCATGGGATGCCCTCAAGTTCTAGTGTTTTGGGAGAGGCAGAAAAAATTATCTTTGTCAACTCTCTCTATCCCATGCATAATTTTCTAAACCTCTATCATGTTCCCCCTTAGTCATCTCTTTTCTAAATTGAAAAGTCCCAGACTCTTCAACCTTTCCTCATAGGAAAGAAGGTACTCCAGCCCCCTAATTATCTTAGTTGCCCTTCTCTGTACTTTTTTCAGCTCTGCAATGTCCTTTTGGAGATACAGTGACGAGAACTGTACGCAGTATTCAAATTGAGATTGCACCATAGATCTATACACAGACATAACTATATTGGCCATTTTATTCTCAATACCTTTCCTAATAATCCATAAAATAGAATTTGCCTTTTTCACTGCTGCAGCACAGTGGGTTGACCCTGTCATTGAACTATCAACTATGACCCCAAGATCTTTTTCCCACTCAGTCTCAGCAAGTTCAGACCCCATTAGCCTATATTTGATGTTGGGTTTTTTTGTCTCAATATTTTATCAACATTGGACTTCATTTTCCACACTGTTGCCCACTCACCCAGTTTGTGGAGATCCTCTTGGAGCTCTTCATAGTAAGTCTTGGTTGTCACCATCCTGAATAATTATGTGCCATCTGCCAATACACTACTCACTCCTAGTTCCAGATCATTTATAATAAATTAAATAGTACTGGCCCCATACTGATCCTTGTGGGACCCCACTGCTTACTTCCCTCCATTGTGAGAACTGTCCATTGATTCCTACTCTTTGCTTCTCATTTAACAAGGTTTTAAACCATAAGAGAACCCGTCCTCTTATCCCATGACTGCTAAGTTTACTCAGGAGTCTTTGGTGAGGTATCTTGTCAAAAGTCTTTTGAAAGTCCAAGTATATAATATCTACTGCAGGGGTGGCCAAACCTGCTTAATGTAAGAGCCACATAGAATGAACTGCAGATGTTTGAAAGCCACAAGACATGAACAAATATTACACATACGTTTTTATTGAAATATATGCAAATTTGCTTTTTATTAACATTAAATGAAACTACCAAAAATAAAAACAAAAGGGATAAAAACAGATACTGATAATGATATTTATTTGTTTGCTAATTATATTTATTTGTCTACAAGAAAGAAAGAGAGAGGTGGAAAGCAAAAATGAAACAGGTAGGGAAAGAGAGAGAGGGAGGGAGGGAGGAAGGGGGAAAGAGAGCGAGAAACAAAGAAAACAAATAGATGGGGAGGGAGGGGAGGAAGGAAGAGAGAGCAAAAGAGAGAAAGAAAGAAAGAAAGAAAATAGATGGGAAGGAGGAGGAAGGAGGGGAGGAAGAAAGAGAAAGGTGGAAAGAAAGAACAAGAGAGAAACAAACAAAAAAAGCAAATAGATGAGGGAAGGGGGGGGAGGAAGAAGAGAGAAAGGAAGGGACAGAGAGAGAAAGGTGGAAAGAAAGCAAATAGATGGGGGGAGTGAGAGGTGGAAAGAAAGCAACCTTAAATGTAAATGCATCTTCCAGCCACCCCCCAGCTGGCTGGTTTGGCTTGGCGAAGGAATTTTAAGAGACAAATGCCTTCTCCAAGCTGGGGGGGGCTTTGAGAATACATTTAAAGTTAAAGTTGCTTTCTTTCTCTGCCCCCCCCACACTTCAAGCCTACCCAGGGAGGGGAACACTGACTGGAGAATGGAAGACTGATCAGGGAGGCATGCGTCCCCTTCACTTCCCCAGCCACCCTGCCAGGAGCCACACAATATGTGTGAAAGAGCCAAACAGAGCTCCCAAGCCACATTGTTGTCACCCCTGATCTACTGGGTCACCATTGTCTACATGTTGGTTTATTTTCTCAAAGAACTCCAAAAGGTTGCTGAGGCAGGACTTTCCTTTGCCAAAGACATATTGATTTTCCCTCAGCAGGCTTTGTCCCTCTATGTGCCTAACAATCCTATCATTGATTACAGTTTCTACTAATTTGCCTGGGACAGATATTAGGCTGACTGGCCTATAATTCCTTGGTTTCCCTCCAGATCCCTTTTTAAAAACTGGTGTAACATCTGCTGCTCTCCTGTCTTCTGGTACAGCTGCTGAATTTAGTGATATACGGGTTAGTTCATTAACTATCTCACATCTGAGTTCCTTAAGAACTCTTGGATGGTTGCCATCAGGACCAGGAGAATTACTGGTTTATAATTTCCCCAGTAGGTTTAGAACTTCATCTCTGGTCACCTCAATTTGGCTGAGGTCTTCAAACTCCCTTTCCTGAAGATAGGGGCTTCAGCATGGGTATATGCCCCACACTTTCCACAGAGAACACAGAAGCAAACAAGTCATTGAGCTGGTCTCCCATTTCCCTGGCTGGTTTCCTGCTCTGGATGTATTTTAAAAAATGTTTCTTGTTTGTCTTGATGCTTTTAGTAACCTGCTTCTCAAAATCTCTTTTTTGTAGGCCTAATTATTGGCTTACATTTCTTTTGCCAGAGTCTGTGGTCCCTCCTGTTCAATTCCTGTTCAGTTTATCCAGGCCCCCTCCCAGTCCTCTGAAGGCCTCCTCTCCCCAAGTTTCCCATTTGACCACATCCGCTATGACCCCCAATCACAAGCAGTCACTGAGAATATTAGCTTTTTAAAGCTACAGGAGCTAATCAGATCATTTTGAAGGGGTTTAAGTCTCCAAGGGTTTTTTAAAATAATCACATTTTTCTGCAAACCTGAGGCTTTTTTCAGGTTTGTAGAAAGATATGTCTTGTCTGTCCATGACCCTGATCCCTGGATTTAAGTATCCACAGATAGGGCCATGTTGAGAATTAGGTGTGTTGATAGGATTGTACTCTATTGATATGCTTATTGTATGTATCACCTTGCTTTTACTGCATTGTCTGCCATCTTTGTAACCCACTTTCTGCATTAAAGTATGTCATGCCTTAGGCAGGATCTGTTTGTTCATTTGTATTGTTTTCCAGTTCTGTAAACCAGTCCTATTGCATTGTTTATGGGATGTCTTGTACAGTCTGATCACACACATTTTTAAAATATTTTGTAATCCACCTTGAGGCTCAGCAAGAAAGGTGGGCTATAAATGAAATAAACTAATAAACATAAATTCTTGTCCATTATGTGCTGCTTTTCTGACTTCAAATGACTTAAACTGCAGTCTATGAAAACCTATGTGCAGTGTTGATTGAACTAAAAGTTGGAGGTTGTTTAGTAGTTAAGCAATCAACATAATCCAAACAAACTTTAGAAATGGGACATACAGCAGAGGAGTGTGTACTCTGAAAAGTGGAATGGCACATTGCCTCAGCAGAAGCATATTCTCAAATCTGCATTTATCAAGGTGGCAGAGATACAGGGGACTGCATTTCTAGGGGAGCATCAGGAAGTGCATGGCTCGTCTTCCATGAGGGGAAAAAGCTACCTTTCCCCACAGGCTTTACTTCATGTCTCAGAGTCTAGTTGTGTGAGGAAGAGAATCAGCAGACAGACACAACATTTCTTTCTACTGAATCTGCCCTGCCAATATTTTCCCTACATTGGTCTTCCCAGGCAAATGCAGGGTTTGGTATGTATAGTTCTCCTTTAATGTACAGTTCTCCTTTAAGAAGAATAGTATAGTTCTCCTTTAATGCACAGTTCTCCTTTAAGAAGAATAGTTTGTTTTTATACTCCACTTTTTGTCTACTACAAGGGGTCTCAAAGTGGCCTACAGTCTCCTTCCTCTCCCCACAACAGGCACCTTGTGAGGTAACTGGGACTGAGAGAACTGTGACTAGTCTAAGGTCACCCAGCAGGCGTCATGTAGAGGAGTGGGGATTCAAACCCAATTCTCCAGATTACAGTCTGCTGCTCTTAACCACTACACCACACTGGCTTTAAGAGTTTATCACAAATTCAGGTCTATACACACTTATGTGTGTATGAAAAGTAATAAAAGAGGCTCCCTGCAAACAGACTACCATTTTTTAAATCCTTCCTTTCCTCCAAAGCAACTATTTGCTCCTTCTCCATTGTTTGTCCTCACAACCACCCCACAAGGTAGCTTAGCCCCAAGGTGAGCTTAGTGAGCTTTCTGGTTGAGTGGGGTTTGAAAACAGGTCTCCCTACTCTTACAGTGCTGTCTCAAGCAGAGCTACACCTTTCAATAGGCTTAGAGGAATAGAACGAGGCCTATAGCCAGAATTTTGTGGCTTGTGGGACAAAATTTTATCTGGTGGGGCTCGTGGGGCTGCCTCTGAAGTGAGCTGGGGAGGGTGGAGAATGGAGGGAGAAAGGGAGGGAGGGAAGGTGGAGGAGGCAACGGCATGGCAGCTTCTTGTCAGGGAAACAGGGAGCGGGACCACTCAGGGTTTCTGTCATGCCATCCTCCAACTAACACCCCTCACAACAGCCACCACAGACATAAATGAAACGCAAAAACACCCCTCCTCCCCCTCCCGAAAGCAATGAAATCCCTTAACAGCTCCTGCAAATGTTGGAAAGGTGACTTGTAAGGAGATTTTGAAACTTCTGGGTTGTAAGAATGGCAGCTGCCAGGGCTTGCTGTCTTGACGATTACAGCTGAGCCAAGCCACGTGGATCTGAGGCTGAGCCAAGCCCTGAGGCTGTCACATGTGGGAAATGGAAGAGCAGGGGAGGGTGGAAGACAGAGGGAGGGTGGAGGACACAATGCCATGATGGCTTCTTGTCAGAGTTCTGAGATGGTCGAACAAGGATCTCTTTTTTAAAAATAGGTATCATTGGCCCAACGGTGTCTGGGATTCTCAGGTCTGTTTGGCCATGGCAAGGCACAAGGGTATGCACCTTTTAAGAAATGTTTAAAAATGTTTTTAAAATAATTTAAAAAACATTTTCAGAAGGAAATCTTGTGGGGAAAGGGACCAAGCTCCATATCTATGGGCCTGAATATAACTGCTAGGGATTAGACGGTCTGACATACTAACTTGGAGAACAATCTTAAACAGATCTATTGAAATATAAGCTTCCTGTCGTTCAGTGGATCTTCTCTTTCTCCTAGGAAAGTGTGCTTAGGATTGCAGTCTTTTATACTTTACTGGCTTCAAATCCATAAATGCTGCAGATTTCTGAAACATGGACGTAATTGTTCTTAAAAGACTTTTCTATAAGAGACATTTACATTGTATAGAAGAGGTTCCTAGAAAGCAATTGTGCCCTTATTCTGCAGAGTCCTGGACAGACAGGAAACTGAAACGGAATAAGAAAAAGAATATTCTCCCTGACTGTTACTAAATAATACTAGTGAGCTATTGCCTCTCCCAGCAAAATCAGACACTAGTGTGCCCCTTCTGCACTAATAAAATGGGTGCAGCATTTTAAACTTTGCAAGCATCTCTGTGCATAATTTGTATAGTGTGGATGTTGAACCTGAAACCTGTTACACCCCAGGTGAGTAAACAAATGGCTAAAACTTCAATTAGGAGGGGTGGTTTTAGGATAGCCAGTTTTGTAATCAGGCACTCAGTGAACCTCATATCCATTGGCCTGTTGTTCATTCCTGTACCTTCTGGCTCTTTAGAGAATTACATGTAGGTGTACAACTTCACTGACATGCAGGGAAGTACCAGTCTGGATTCTGCAAAATCCAGATGGGAGAAAAGACCCTTTGCACTCTTTATTGTATGTTGAAAAATAATGTAGTTTGCTGAAGGAGTATCATCCTTTACAGCAGTGTGCAGGTACAAGGAAGGAGAATCTCCACATTCCACTTATTGGCAAAACAATCTTGGTCTTGTGTGTTTGTGAAATGTGAATCATCAAAATCTAATCTGAAAACCACATGAAGCCTTTGAACTCATTAAAACTTTGAATATTTAGGCCTAGCCAAGTAGAAAGGTTTACATAATCGGGGTTCTACTTTTACTTCTTTCAGTTGTTTGTATTGCAAATACAACACAAATAAAATTATTGTAGACAGAAAAATATCTGTGTACGGCATGATGTTTTAACTTCTCAGGAATTTTAAAAATCTCAACAACAGCTGGAGAACGTAAATGGTTTTCCTTTAAAAAATTTGCATGACAAAAACAACTTGTATATATAATTTCTCTGTTACCTCATGCTCTCTCTGTAACAAGGGGTTTCCTGTAGCTATCTTGGAAAGCAACATGAAGAAAGCCAAAGTGAAAGGGATTCTCAGGCAGTGCAGGTTTAAAGCTGCTGAAGATCTAAAATTTGACTATGAGGATGAGTATGGAATTGTGCTACCAGATCTCCCTGTGTCATTTAAAAAACTAAGAGTTTGAATGTGCTCTCTGAATAATATCTGACTCTGGGAAGAGAGAACAATGTTAGCAACACTACACACAAAGCTACTCAAGGTAATTTAATAATTTGTATAATGTGGGGGAATAAAACAGAGCTGTGTATGAAACATTTTTAAAGAAAATAAAATGGAACTTGGGGTTCAGCTGAGACTGATTTTAGCTGTATGAATGTATACAGAAACAGTTTATTCCTCACAGAAGTGGCTTCTTTCCCCAGCTTTTTGACTGCATCTGACCCAGTTCCTTTCCATAGTACAACCCCCATTCCTAATGGCTTTTGCCCAAGCAAGCCCCATGATCTCCAGCACAGGCTTTTTGGTGGTCTGCTTCATTTCTCACCAGTGGAGAACCTGGTTGGATCCAACCCAGTGGCCTCAGTCCCAAGAAGGTTTGTTTGCTGAAGTATGATTGAAATTAGTTTTATTTATTTACTTGCTTCATTTATATCCTGCCTTGTGCCAAAGTCTTGTGATTGCTAGTAATATGATCCCTGCATAGGGTTACAAAACTGCCATTAAAGCACCAAACCCTACTTCATCAAGCAAATAGGTTCCTACTAAAGGATGTAACTCTTCTTCGGATTGCACAGAAAACGTTTTAAAGGTTGTATTTAGTGATTTGCCGGTGGAAAGTCCTCACGGTTGTGAATCTTCCCCCCTTTTCATTCCTGTTGAAATAATATGCTTTTTTTTGTTTACTTTCCATTTTCCCTTTAGTTTTGCCTAACCTAAAAGTAATACATATTTACTTCAGTGATACAAGGTACAGCATTTTGCTACACACATACACACATATGCACACACAAATATACACTTGTACTGAGTATACTTGGAAGGTGGTAACTCTGCTTCCACCACAGGATTCCACCATTGTAAGTTTGCTTACAAGCATAATTGCAAATATACTGAAGAGCAGGAGGAATGCCCAGGCTACGCTGCCAGTGATGTCATCACACTGGGATCTGGGAACCCTACCTAGAATGGTCCTCTGTTCCCTCCATAAAATGTGAATTAATGAGAGAACAAGTGGAGACCCACAAGAAACTTGCAGGGTGGCCAGGCATTCCATTCTCCCCACCTTTCCTCCCTCCCTTCTCTTCCTACCTCTCTCACACTCTTCCTCCCTTCTGACACCCCTTTTCTTTCTCTCTCCTCCATGAATGTTACTTCCTCTCTCTTTCTGGCCCCCCATCACTCTCTCTGTTTTCCTGCCTCCCCACCTCATCACTCTTTCTTCCCCCCATCTCAACACTCTCTCATTCTGCCCCCATCACTTGAAAACTTCACCAGCTTTTCCCCCACCACCCAGAGCAGTGGTAGCAGCAGCAGCTCTCTAGGAATCACAACGGATCCCTCTACTACAGAAATTGATTCCACTTAGGGTTACTAGGTCCAGGTTTGGAAATTCCTGGAGATTTAGGGGTGAAGCCTAGGGACAATGAGGCTTGGGGAATGAAGCAACCTCAGCCATAGACTCCAACCTCCAAAGAAGCCATTTTCTCCAGGGGAACTGATCTCTGTCACCTGGAGAACAGTTGTAATTCTGGGTGATCGCCATCCCTCACCTGGAGGTTGGCAATGGTAGTTCTTGTGAGGGAAATGGCTGGTTTGAAGGGTGGAGTCTATAGCATTGTAATGGTCTGATGTCCCTCCCCTGCTAAAATCCCACCCTTCACTGGTTCCACCCCTCAAATGTCTAGGAATCTCCCAACCTGGAGTTGGCAACCCTATCTCCTTTCCATCCAACAACCAACCATGTTTATTTGCCCCTTTGTCTTCAGGTTTCCATCACTGCCCCCTTCCCCCATTGCCTCTACCTAGGAAAACTAGAACAGTGGGACCAAAGCAGCTTACATTATTCTCTCCTCCTTTTTATCTGCACAACAACCCCGTGAGGCTGGTTAGGCTGAAAGTATGTGACTGGTCCTAAATCACCCAGCCAGCTTCCACGGCAATCTGGGTCTTGCAGATCCTACTCTAAAGCTCTAACTGCTGCACCACACTGGCTTTCATAAGGTGGCTGCTGTTGAACAGTAGCAAGCAGCCATGCCTAGTTGAGTCATGCAAATCAAGTGGTATCAAGTCACTCAGAGGGTGCTGCCAGGCCTAGGGTTGCCAACCTCCAGACAGGACCTGGAGATTCCATAGAGTTATAACTGAACCTAGACAACAGAGCAGCCATTTTCTCCAGGGAGACAACCCTAGCCTAGCCTGGCCCCAAGGATTGCTCCCTCAAAGGCCAAAATGGGCCTGGAAAGGTCCCTGCCCCCCTCCCCCTCCTTTTACTGACAAATCGAAGTTTGGAAGGCTATTGTTGCCTAGCAACAGCCACTGAGTGAATCAATTTAAAGATACAGGCACTCCTTTTATCATTTTGATCTGTCTTGCCTGTTCACAACTCCAGTCACTGGATTTAAATATCCAAAGGTATATTTGCTATTAGAATATAGGAGTGGGGGGGGAAATCTCTCTAAAGTTAAACTGCAGAGATTATTTACATTGCCTTGTGGTTGATGCGCTGTAAGTATGTAGCAAACACATTATTACTGAATGATCTGAGCAATCGCTATGGTACCTTTCTGTATTGGTACTGCTCTACATATATGAATGGGCTTGCACAGCACTCCCACACAAGCATAGAGATCACGTGGCACTTGTGCTTGGTAGACTGTCCTCTGCATGTTCCCAGTCCGTGACTCCTACAACAGACGGCTATTCTGATGAGCAGGGGCTTTGTGCTTTCACCATCTGCATGAACACGCAGACATCACCAGGTAATTTTTTCTTCAGCATGAAACTGCAATGGTAGGGAGAAAATTTGTCTGCTGGTGTCCATTGCACTGCTATGAAAAGCAGATGTCCTAGGTCCATTAAAAGGCAGACATTTTATGTATGAAATAATTACGTTAAACCAAGTACATATCTGGCAGCAGTTGAAATAACAAATTATTTTAATGATGAGTCAAGGCACTAAACAACTGATTTGACCAAGAAAATGTGTATCAAGGAAAAAGCTGAGAAGCATAATTAAAATATGTAATGAACACCATTGTTATTTTGCAATTAAGAGGTGTGCCTTAAACTGTATAAAATGCTCTTAATTTGTAAGCTGTAACGAGGAGGGGAAAAAACTATCAGCCGTATCTTATTAGCTAAATTCAGGCATAGTTTTTGCACTCAGTTATTTTCAAGGTATAAGAATGTAAATTTCCCTGCTTAAAAAAATTCTGTTTGACCATAATACTCTTTCAATATTCATGTGGGCTCCTCAGTTTTTTCTAGTTTATGTGAGTGTTATTTTTCAAGTAGGGCTCCTATAGTGTGATTGATAACTTCAAAGCAATACTTCCCAAGTTGTTCAGAAGTAGCTTAGCAGTTCAATATGAATTCTATTTATTCACAGACACAGCAAAGTATGTAACAATATTTGCCATGTTCTTAAAACTTCAGCTTTTGCAATTGCAAAATGTTTTGCTTTCTATTACAATAAAAACATCCCAATATAATACAAAAACACATTTCCACGAGAAACCATGAAAAACAGTCATCCTGTGAGCAATTATTACCGCAAAGTACTTATATGTTTACTTTTAAATGTTTTCATCACCTCTCTCTTAGGCCTTTCATTTACCCACCTGGGGCAGGAAATTACCACCTACGGCCCCAATTTCCTGCCCCTGAGAAATTGAGAAGCATGAAAAAAGGCCTGAATAGTGACACTCTAGGAATTTTCCTTAGTCTCTATGATAAAGACCAAAGGGACTAAGGAAAATTCTCTGTGTAAAATTCTCTTTGATAAGACCAGAGAGCCTAGGGGAGGCAGAGCAGAGTGTCACTAGAAGCAACATCACATCCTTCCCAAACTTTGCCCCCCTCAGGTACCTGCCCCAAATCACTCAGTGTTTGCTGACACTGTGGCCGAGGACAGACTGGCAATTTGCCGCGGGATGGGACCCGGGCTGACAGCGACTCAATATCGGAGTAAATGGAACGTTCACACAGGCACATCTGCCTGGCGTCCCCCACCCGGAGCTTACCAGAGCCCTCGCGCTTCAGAGCCGGTTTAAAAAAACACCTGATAAAAGCCGTCGCAAATCGTGAAAGCCTGTGTTCGTCGCGCGTTTCCCCGCTTCCGGGGAGTCTGAACGCGCAGCCGAAAAGCCGGGAGCAACCCGCGTTGGGCATGAGGCAGCAGCGGCGTGATTGGCTGAGCTCCGCTCCACTGCCCAATGCGGTGCCGGCGTTGCAGGGCAAAAAAAAATCGCTGAAATGCGCTTATGCGCATGACCGCATGAGCGCTCATGCGCTCATGCGCACATACGCCCACAGCCGAAATAATGGGGGAACAGCGAATATAGCGCGCCTCCGGCGCGGCAGTCTGAACAGTCCCGCGCGCCTCCGTCCCGTTTCTTCCGGCAGAGGCCCCCGCTGTGTGGACGGGAAAACCCGGTATCGTTTACTCCGGGTTTTTTTGCCGCGACTCGATACCGGGGCAAATTGCCAGTCTGTCCTGGGCCTGTATTGGGGCAGATCAATATCAATGTAAAACAAAAATAGCATAAAATCAGATCCACAACATAAAGTCAACAAAACTGCTACAACAGTGTAAGAGAAAAAATGACCCCAATGATTCCGCCACAAGACACTTTTCCTTGTGACTAATAGGTAGCAAGAAAAGAACATTATTCCAGGAGTAAGTCTCACTGGATAAATGGTGCTTACATCTGAGTAGACTTGATTAGGTTTGCTCCCTTATATAATAGTGACGTTGACAAGGCGACTACAGTAAAATAAATACAGAGAAATCAAACTAAAATCTTGTATGCTGGAGAAGGACATGATTATTTTTTAATAAACTGAGCTTAGAATACTATAGTTTGAATGTATCTCTGTTCTCAAATCAGCACAGCACAGAGAGATTAATTCTTATCAGAATTTTTTAAACGTATGTTTAGCTGTAGACTGAAGAGAAATGGGAAACATGTTTAAAACATACAAACCCTTAGGTTTAAAAATAGTGACACTGATTAAGTATTTCCATAGTGAACCATTTATAAGAAATTACCTCAGCAGGGTGCACGTGTTCAGTTTTATAATCACACACTCTGGTACTCCTGCAGTATTATATTCCAAACAAGTCTGCATATTAAGCTAAATTTCACTCTTTCCAGGAAGCAACCGTTGTCCCAGATTGAACACAGCTGTAAAAGGGTATGCCATTGTCAAGAAACTGAGCTACAAATTGGAGGTTTCAAGAGCAGCAGATTCGCGTTTTGCTTCTGTAGCAATAGACAGACCTTTTTTAAAAAAAGAAAAGAGGGGAGATGTATTCTTGAGTGGGCTGCAGGAAAATGTATTGCCTTCACAAACAATAGCGTTTGTCATAAAATGTTTTCATACTGTTTCCCAAACTATGGTCTACTTCCAGGGAGATCTACAATAATGGATTATAATCTGTCACATTCCCTGTTTTTCCTCACCTTGTAGTACTGATATCATGGGCTTGGTCTTCTCCCTCCCTCCCTCCACTCTTATGATTTTGAGTGTGCAGAAATGTACCTTGGCAGGGATAGTGGGGCCTTTACAGAGGAAATACCGCCAGATTCTAACACAGGATGTAATTGAGACCACAAGAGGGACGTACTGCATTTTAACTATTGAGCTGGAAGTACAGGAGGGGGAGCCCTCCCAACCTCTGGGTACTTAATTGTTTCAATGAAACCATCTCACCAAACTGATTACAGTGTGCAAATTCATGCTTTGTGCAGTGTCTGCTACCATAGACATTTTTCCTATCCATATCCCCTGCTCTGGACTGTGGCTCACTTCTTTTGCACCTCATCTGGAATCTGCTTCAGTTTCACCTTGCTTCTAGGTGAAGCGAATCTTGCGGATATCCTCTGCTTAACTCTGAGCCTGAGGGAAGGAGCTTGCTTATTTAGAGCATTATTCTTTCAGTAAAACAATTACAGTAAAATCAAGTGCCTAGTAAACACAATGTGAAGCACACACACACACACACAAACAAAAACCTTAAAACAGATGACTGCATGCTTGTACCATGCAGTAAATCATCTTTTTTTAGCATCTGCTTTCTGCCTCTCCATTAAGCATACCACATGTTAGAATTTGCTTTTTACTAATGAACATTTATATGCAGAATAAGGAAATCAACCGTTTTACTTCTCTTTAAACAGTTTGTTAATGATTTATTATATTCAGTACTGGTGAAGAGATCTTCAGTGATACAGATGAATTTATTTTACTTATAAATGTGCCTAGTTACTGACATCCAGTTAGAACAATGGACTTCTATCTAGTTTCAAATCTGGAAGCCCACAGATTTTAGCATTTTAGCCTGCCTTTAATTGTGGTTGACAGTCTCCTCCTGTACTGTCCAGCCTCAAGCCCTGCCCTCGATGCCCTGGCCTTCAGCAGTGAGGCAAGTGGCAAGTAGAAGGACAGATGGTGGCACCTTGCCTTTGGAACATGCTCCCCCTTCAGGCTCACCTGGAGCCTACCTTACTGTCTTATAGGTACCAGGGCAAAATGTATCCTTCTGCCCAGGCTTTTACTGAGCGGTTTTATCTTTCCAGCTCTTTCATGGTTTCATGGCATGACATGAATGTTTTAATAAATTAATTAATAAAAATGGTCTGCTTCTGGTTGGAAGCCTGTTTTATGGGTAGCGTTATGCTGTTTTATGTTCTTTGAGCATGTTTTAATGGCTTTTTATAATGAAAAATTATTATTTTCATTGTGAGCCTTCTTGGGCAGGACTCTGAAAAGGCAGCGCAGACATCTCCAAAGGAAGTAAATTAATAAGTTAGCACTAGCCCATTTTCTGCTTCCCCAGTTATCTTTCTCACTTCATGTTGGGTTTTAGAGAGGACAAGAGCCCAAGAGGATTTTACAATGCCCTTTTTGTTCTCCATGGATTTTCAAAGAATCCAGGTAAGGAGATGGCCCAGCTGTAAGAGAAAGAGCTGAAAGCAAGGACTCTAGCTGCTAAATCTATGGGTCCCAGTTAAGTAGTATTTAATATTAGTAAAATGAATCGATATCCTAATACAGATGTAGGTGCCTTAATAAACACTGAACAATTATGTGACTAGTTGTGGCTAAGTATACTTGGCCTTTCCTTTCCTTTCCTTTCCTTTCCTTTCCTTTCCTTTCCTTTCCTTTCCTTTCCTTTCCTTTCCTTTCCTTTCCTTTCCTTTCCTTTCCTCAAATAAAAGCTCTGTGATACATTAACATTGAGCAGTGAATATTTGTTGTTACTCACTTATCACCCAATAGATAAAAGGAGTAAAAAAGTTTTGCAACTGCTAGGGCAGATACTAACTAGATGCTAAGCTTTTCAATTATTTCCCTAATCTGAAGATTTACTTGTGTAGCATTTATTAAAATAGTTTGTTTTGCTAGATCAATTTTGGGCTGCTTAGCAAGTGTAAAAACAACTCATTTGATTACTAAATAAGTCACAATTCTTTTTTTTTAAAGCAAGGAATGCTCCTTTGGTATGTTCAAGCATGCAACTTTAGGTTGGATCCGCTGGAGTGTTTGCATGGAAGGAAGGATTTCCACCCATGAAGCACAGCTTTCTTGTATTACCTCTCCTATTGCATCCCCAAAATGCCTTTGAAATGCTGCTCTGGTCTGACAGGGAATGACATTTCAGAGGGCATTTTGAGCTAGAGTAGAAAGGGGGATGTGAGAAAGTCACATCCATGGGTGGAAACCCTTCCACTTTCGAAAATACTCCAGGACTTCCAAGCCTTTGTTTCCACTGAATTGCCATATTAAACAGAGGCCATGGCTCTCTGCCATTCATTGTCATAAAGAAGGGAGAAGATATCTAGCAAATACCATTTCTCCTTGTCCTGTCCTTGCTTATGCAATAATTTGTACACATGGATCTCTCCAAAGCCCTTCAAATAAACTGTCGGTGGTGTTAAAAACTGGTGAAGACCCTATTAGTTAGAATTTAAACCATGTTTAGATTTAAGACTGGATCTAGTGCACAGACTGCATGAGGCTCACCAAAAATCACAGTTTTTCCTGGCTCCTGCCCCCAGCAGCCATTTCCAGCCTCAGGACATGCAATCCATGTGGAGTAATAGCCACACAGGTTAGGAGGCTGCAGTGCAGCAAGGAAGAGTCCAAAATTGCTTTCTTCCATTTGTGGAAGACTCAGGAGGGAATGACTCTGAGAATATATTTATTTATTTAGAATATTTAGATACCTACTTTTCTGCAAAGTATCTCAGGACCCAAAGCAGATAATCAGCAGAAATAACCCTGACCACTTCCAAACCCTGACTACTTCCAAACCCTGACCAGTATAAATAATCCTGACCACTTCTAAATGTTGAAGTTCCCTTTTTGTCTTCAGAATTAAGTGGTAGGATACAAGGTAATATGACCATGTTTCTAAGGATCAATACAACAACCACAACATGCAGTGCAGTCCTATGCATAGTTGTTCAGAAGTAATTCCCACTTCTTAGTGGCAGAAAATGTTTGCTTGCAGACAATTCTATATTCAGTCCCTGGCATCTCCAGTTCTAAGGATACCTAGGACACTGCTAGCTAGTGTATAAGGCAATCTCATATGATTGTATGAGTTCACTGGGGCTGATTCTCAAGTAATTGTCCATAGAACTGCAGTCCTAGTGGCATCTTTACTTAATCATAATTTGATCTGACTGCTTCATAGTCACATATAATACAAAAACAGGAGCTGATTTCTATCCTGACAGTTAACACTAGACCATTCAATGCCTTAATAAGAGGGAAACTTTGGCACAAAATCATTAGGACTGTGGCCCATAAACCAGTTCAATTGACTCATGAATCATTCCTATGAATCTCTGCACAAGCTACGAGGTAGTTATGGTCTCACATCAGGAAATTACAGCTTGTGGCATTATTCTTGTTGCAACAGTACAGCAGTGTGCATCAGTTTTCATTGAACCACACTGTTATCAGACATTCTCACTGCATGCACATGAAAGCTCTTACCTTGAATAAACCTTTGTTGGTCTTAAAGGTGCCACTGGACTCTAAATTTGTTCTACTGCTTCAGACCAACATGGCTGACCAACAGGATCTGCCTCTCTTATAACTATCAAAGAAGTCTGAGAAGAAGCTGCCATAATATCTGCCACCTGTTCCTTCTCCTTTTCTCCATTCTCTGTCCTACCAGTTGTGGTTCGTGCATGGAGCCCTGTTCAGTATTAGGAGTGTGCAATCCCTCCCCTTTTTCGGTTTAGGTCTATGGGACCCTAAAAAACCTTGGAATTGAATACCGGCAAGTATTGGGATCCGTGATTTTTCAGAAATCCTGGATTTTTTCAGGTCCAATAGACCTGAGATTTTTAAAAATGGCAACAAACAAATGAACAAATCCAGGAATGGCAAAGCCACAAAACACAGCTGAGTGAGGGGAGCACATTGTTGTTCCCTCTGATTTCTTCTGCAGTCTACCCACCTCTCAGCTGTTTCCTCTGATTTTTTCTGCGGTCTGTTTAAACCAGGCTTATTTAAAGGGACTTCAGAAGAAGCAGGGAATGGAAACAGCTGAGAGGCATGGACCAGTCTCACCACCTCTCAGCTGTTTCCCCCAATCTTCCTGGTTCCTGAAAATATCTGGGATTTTTTTTTCAGTTTTTCAAAAAAATCCTGGATACTTTTGAGATAAGGTATTTTTCAGGTATATTTTCAGCTCAGGAAGATCTGAATGCACATCCCTATTCAGTGTCACAAGGGGAAGAAACCATGGTGGAAGAAATCGTAAGTCCAGTGGCACCTTAAGGACTAAAAATATTTATTCCAGCATGAGCTGTCTTGTGTCAGAGCTCACTTCCTCAGCTGCTATGAAGAAAAATCATCTTCATCATATTTATTATGAACATTTCAAGGGAAGCAGGAAAGGGGCAGAGAGGGGCCTTGTCATAAATCAGGTATAATTCTCTGTATAAGGCACTGGAATAAATTACAAAATTCATAACTATAATGGATGCCTCAGATAAAGTTGAATTTCCAAGCGGCAATCTGGAAATCTTACATAACGATGAGTTTGCAAGCTAAGTGCACAACAAAAACTCCTAATTCCAGAAAACACTTCTTAAACAATTTAGCTCCTATTCAATCATTCAACAGAAAAAATTCTTTGTGACCTCACTAGGCTATTACTGAGGCATCAAATAAAAATCAGAATGCCATGTTCTTCATAAATCTATCAAACTCAGGTTTACATACTAATGAGATATTTTACATGACATACCTTTCATCACATAAATGGACTGACAGTGGAATCCTAAACAGAGTTACACCATTCTAAGTCTATTGAATTCAATGGCCCTTGACGGGTGTAACTGTTTAGGATTGTACTGTGAATAGTTGAATATGCTGCTTAAAGTAAAACTGAGCACACTAGCAAGTCTTTAAGATTCAAGTTCTGGTCAAAAATGCATATGCTTCCCTTCTTCTAAACCCATTAACATTTACATGAAACTTGAAGACTGAATAAATCACTGCATTTACTATGCTAATATGCATTAAGCCTGCAAGTGGACAAAAATGGATCATGTATCAATTAATCCAACGTGGAATTCATGTAAGAACACAATGTTTTTTGGGGGGTTGTCTTTTAAGAACAACCCTATTGCCAAAGGCACTACTAAACAGCAGTGATTGTTTTTATTAATAATACTTTTAAAAATGTCATTGAAGTTTTATATTTATAGATGATTGACAGCAATTCAAGTTTAGGAGAAAGTATTTTTAAAGTGCTTGTGTCCAATAATTCCCTGTAGTTGCATCTAGTGACTGTTTTTCTTGTGCACTGTATAAACCTGTGCAAAGCTAAGGAATTCAATTTCAGGATAACCCAAAGTACTATCTACGTATAGCCTGGATTTACAAAAAAACCCAGACTACACAGAATGACTCATGTTTTTCAGAAAATTATGTTACCATCTTTACTTCAAAACAGAGTTCTGGCAGGATTTAGAATGGGATGATGGGAATTCATTATCCTTCAGTTTTGCTGGAAGTAAAACTGTAAAACTTGCAAATGTAAAAATTTACAATGGTCTGACTTGTTCAGAAGTAGAGAGAGCAGGAGAGAGAAACCCTCATTCAACCATCCTCAAAGACCAGGATTGAATGAGACAATAAGTCATCTGTTGAACTTTCTCTAGAATTTCAGGCAAGGGGAAAGGCAGGGGTCATTAAGTCACCACCCACCTTGCTCAGAAGTCACTTGGAAGAGTGAGAGAACTTCCCAGCCTTTGAACAGTGTGACTCTGACTCTGTCTTCCTATTAGTGTTGCCATGCTCCAGGTGGTGGCTGGAGATCTCCTGGGATTACAATTGATCTCCAGGTCACAGAGATCAGTTCATCTGAAGAAAATTGCTCCTCTGGAAGATGGACTCCATGGCACTATATCCTGCCGAAGTCCCTCCCCTACCCAAACCCTGTCCTCCTCAGATCCACCTTCAAAATCTCCAGGTATTTCCCAGCTCAGAGCTGGCAACCCTATTTCCTGTGAAATGCTGATACACAGAGTACAGAAAGGATCTGAGACAAGCACAATAATGGCTGGTTTCCAATGCCAGACAAACTTGGTGGACCCCCTTGAGATGTTTACAGATATCAGAAGATGTCATGTATAGGCTATAATGCTACAGAGGTTTTCACAAGAATCAGCCCTATTGAGGAACATGTTAGACCTGCTTTGAACAGACCTGTTTAAGATTACTCATCTGTGAAAGTCAAGCTGATTCTGCCAAATAATTAAATCAGGACAAGCCAGTCCTGGATATCATATCCTATTTCTGGAGGTTACATTAATCTAGATTATATTTCATACATTAATACATCTGCAGTGAAAATCACTGAAATAATGAGAAAGTTGTCTGAGGTTAGACTGGTGTCAATCCACAAATGGGCCTTCTCAGTCATGGCACCAAAATTGAGGGATTCCATCCCAGGAAGATTCATTTCTCCCCCTCCTACAATGTCTTCTGCCAACGGGTAACAACTTTTCTGCTTTGTTTGGCATTACCTCTGTGACCCTCCTCCTTGTTTAGGCATTTTGTTAAATTGTGCTTAAAATTTGTTTAAATGTTTTGACTGTTCATGTCATTGGGGACACTGAACCTGGTAGAAAAGAGGCATAAAAATGGTTTATATCAAATAAATGAACTAGTTAATGCAACATTAAGTTATAATATCCAGGATATACATTTCTAGAACAACTTTGCAATGCTTTTTTGTTGTTTTTGTTGTTGTTGCAATTTTTATACTTGCATTAGTTAGGGGGAGAAATTACTGCACTATTTCAACCTAGTGTTTTATTTGAGTTGAAGTTAAACATAAACTTTGCTAGCCAAAGATTTGCTTTAAATCTGGCACAAAGCAATCATAGTAATTAAAATATTGACTTTAAACAAGAGGCCATAAACTGTATGATTAAAAAAGATTATGAGTGTCTCTTATCAAAAGGCACACAAGCACATAAATACTGTATAGTGCTATATAACAGAAGTACTCTGCCTATACCATGGAAATATATTTCTATTTAATATAAGTTTCTTGATAAAAACAAAAGTAATAGGAGCAACCGTTTCAAAGGCCCTAGTACGTGCTTGTGTTCTCTGCACATAAGCATAACATGGAGCTTTTTAGTTATCTGCTAATTTGGCACACTTTGATTAATAAAAAAATTAATATTTAAATTCTTGGGACACAATGGTTAGAAAGTCAAATCTTTCAACCTCGATGCCCATCTGAAACTGTCTGAAGTTAGGCTGATGTTCCTCTACCAAATTTGTTTGCCCTTTACAGGCTTTAGGACCGCAAGGGAAATCAATCAATTATGTTGTTGGGTATAGAGAAGTTGCTGTATGCCTTAGAGCAGCAAGGATAAGGCTATCAAGTATTCAGACACCCATCTTGAGCTCCCTTTCCGAGGGAACAAACCAGTCTCATGGGTTCCCCTTAGTCAAAACCAGAATGCGGAGGAATTAACCAACAGCACTTAGGAAATGTCTTAAACTGAGATGTTGATAAGCAGCTGTTGATTTAAAAAGTCTCCACAGTCAGCCCTCTCTTTGGATCCCTACCCAAGATGGAGGCAAAGCTTCTAAACAAGTTTAACACTCAACACTTCTAGAAAGGAAGCATAATGGAATTAGGAGTGAAATTAGGCAGCTCAGCATTTAAAACCTGTTAGCTATTGAGTACTGCAAAGCAGACACATATTTCTTGAGTTAGTGAAGGATAATAATTTACAGCAAGGAACACAATTCTCATGCAGTCTTAAAGGCTAGCATATGTATTATTATGAGATGAATGTCACCAGTTGCTTTAAGAGTGTCTTCAGGAGGCATGTCTCTGTCTCACTCTCACATACCAAGGAATTCGGGTACAACGAACAAAAAATAAGCCATGAGGTGAAAAAGCCAGGAAATCCAAGTTTCAGCAACATTTTATTCTTTATATGCATAAGTATAAATGGCTACACTGTTTGGTTTGAGTTATCTGGTGGCAGTAGTAACGTGCTGTTTATCTGCTGGCAACTGATTTTTAAAAAAATCTTCCATTATATGTAGGGTTGCCAGTCTCCAGGGGGTAGCTGAAGATTTCCTAGGATACAACTGATCTCCAGGCAACAGAGATCAGTTCACCTGGAGAAAATGGCCCCATTGGCAGGTGGACTCAATGGCATTTTACCCCACTGAAGTCCCTCCCTTCCACAAACCCCACCCTCCTCAGGCTCCACTCCCAAAATCTCCAATAATTTTCAAACCCTGAGCTGGCATCCCTAATTGTATGATTTAATTACATATTTTGACTTTATTGTCTTTAGTAGGTATATACTTTATGCATCTGATGGTCCACAAAAGCTTATGCCATAGTAAATCTGTTTTTTAAATGCTCCAAGCATATTTGTTGTTTTTCAAAATTATTTGGGATAGTTTTCCTTACATGATTGAAGCTACAAAGATCTCAAGTTCAAGTTTTTATAGATGTACCTGTGGGCTACAGAGATCTAATCTCCATTATAAACAAGGGCAGGCCTTGCAAGGGATGCAATGCCACTGATTTGGTACTTCTCAAGGCAATCTTTCTTTTGACTCTTTGGCACAGAAAGGCGGGGAATATTAAATGAAGTAAATAAATAAAAATAAATATTCTGCCCAGAAAGAAATATTGTTTGGTAAATATATTTGGCATCAATATTCTATAATGCAAGCATAAAAACAGAATGATGTATACTGGAGAATAGGAGTCAGGGTAGACATAATTCTATATGGACAGTTCTCTCCCAAAGTAAAAAGTATGTGTTGCCCAAGCACTTGCACTTATAAATTAATTTAAATTTATCTTTGGTTTAAAATCACAACATGGATTTTAACTATCTAAGTCCTACCTTCAACATATGTCACACTGACTTTCAATCCCATTAATATAAAACCTTGGATATGTGACTTTATGATATAAGTGATGGTGAAGAGGAAATATGTTGTTTCTATCATCCACTTGCCACAGAAGTCTTATATATTTTCATATATGTGGACTGCATCCAAGTGAACTTATCTCACCTTATATATATTTGTCACTTTGGGTGGCAAGATTCAATGCGCAGCAAAATCAATGCACTCCGTGAAGTGCCACTCAAAGATGGGTCCCTGGCCACTGGCTCCATTCCCTTCCTCCTGCCCACAAATGCACCATGCAGCCTCTCACCCTCAGTGTCCTGGGAGTTGATGGAGGGGCTGGACACTCGCTGATGCTCCATGGAGGTCGCTGGCTGGCTTGGGGGACGCCGGCCCATGTGGCGTGGAAGCCCCGGCGGAGAGTGGCCGTGGGGTTGTCCTCTGTGAGGGAGCCAAACACAGCAGTGGCACTCTTTTGCTCCTCTGTCTCCCTCATGGACAGCCCTGAGGAAGAGGCGGCTGCCACCTCTTCTCTGCTGGCTGAGCCACTCACGCGGCCTCTGTCCGCTCCCACAAGCGCTCTGTGCTGCAGGGCCCTGGCGGACTCGCAAGTGGCCGAGGACCAAGTGGTGGCAGGGCGGTGGCAGCTGCTACAACAGGAGCGAGTGCCTCTGCCACCTGACCTGTCACCGCAAACCACTGGGACGACTCCAGGAAGGCTGGGTGGTGTGGGCCATGTCCTTCCCCACCACGCCGCCCATCGGTGGCCCATCTTCACCCCCCGGCTTCTAAAGCTGCTGGGAGGGCCAAGTGGCCTGCAGCCTCTCTGCCGGCGCGCCGGCCCATCTTTGCCCCCCCTCCAGAGATGCTGGGAGGGCCAGGTGGCGTCCAGCCTCTCCATCCCCAGTGCGCCGCATGTCACCATCCCGCCTCCCCTCCCTCGCTTCTGCAGCCGCTGGGAAGCCCAGATGGCATGCAGCCTCTCCATCACTGGTGCACCACACATCACTGCCCTGCCTCCCCCCGCTTCTAAAGCATCCAGGAGGGCTGGCTGCCATGCGCCCTGTCCTTCGCCAGCACGCAAGCTGTTTTTGCCCCCCCCATCTGGAGCTGCTGGGATGGCTGGGTGGCATGTGGCCTCTCCTTTGCCACTGTGCTGGCCTGTCTTTGCCCCCCCCACTTCTGCACCCGCTGGGAGGGCCGGGTAACATGCGTTCTCTCCTGCACCACCCATCACTGGCCTCTTCTTCACGGTGGGGCAGATGCGGGCCACGGTTGCAGGCAGAAGCACTCTCCCAGACCCTCTCCCTTTCCACAATGGGCCTTATCACTAGTATTTAATGATATGGAGTTATCCTGCCTTTAATCAGGGCCAGCCACACCAAACAAGATGAAATATTTATATGGTAAATATTTTTTTCTTTAGCAGTAGATTTCCAAAGGGAACTTTTGTATAAAAGTGACCCATATCCTTAAATGTAGGACTAATTCCATGTGTATTTATTGGAGATGCCTATACCCTTAATGAAAAAAAGTGCGAGCTTTATTTGTGAATCAAAGAGCTTATGACAAATCAAACTTCTTAATGTTATCTATGGAGTCTGTTTCACTATTGGGAATTCTTACAGATACAGAATGGTACTAAAACAGTTTTTTCTTCACAAAGCAGTAAAGGTGTCATTAGTCTCTTAGTGCAATTTCTGACGTAACTATTTTTTGCTCATTGGAGTGCAACTGCAAGTCATTCCTGTGATGAAAATATACAACGCCATCTGTGTTCAAAGGCACAAAAGTAAACAATGGCCCCGGTCATACGGGCCAGAAAACACGGGGGAGTGGTGTGGCAGTTTGCCCCGGAGCTAAATAAGGCGCGGTAGCCCGATCATATGGGCCACCGGGTTGCCACACTCCAGCTCTGCGCCCCGATCACACAGCGCTGCTGCAGCGCAGCAAAAAAGCAGCGAAGTGTGCATGCGCCATTGGGGGGGGGGCGGGCCGTTGTCTGTGTCTTGTGTGTGCACATGCGCTGTTCAGCGTTGGTGCGCATCCCATGGACACTTACAACATCCGGAAACCCCGGGGACATGGGCGGGCGTCAGAAGCCGTGGGATACTGGCGCTCCCGCGATCAGATGCCAGACTTTGCCCCGGGGTTTCTGGAAACTAGTACTTCTGACCTACTAGTTTTTTAATCCGCATTTTCGGAGGGAAGCCGCGGGTTGGCCACGGGAGCGCTACGCCTCCCAGATGTGCTCGTATGATCGCGCACGGAAAGTCCGCAGGGCTCCCGTGCCTTCAGCGGGGCAAATGCTCCGTGTGGACGGGGCCATCATTAGATACTTCTACAGAGCTCTTATAGAAGGAAGAAGCTTTTTGTTTTAGACTGTTCGCAACTCTTTATGTACTGGAGTACATTCTATACTTTCCCTGCAACAAGGGGCATGTTTGGTGAATTAATACAGTGATATCTTGGGATACGTTGTTTTGCAGAGAGAAAACAATCCTTGATGGCAGGCAGAACACTGTAGGAGAGAACAAGACTATATAGCCTACTATTGCAATCATGATAAGCACAGACAATTCTGGAATAACTTGCTTCCCACACTAACTTTTATTGGTGAGAGCAGAAGCTAAACTCAGTTGAGGTTTTGATATACCGATATTATGGGCACATGGCCTCAGACAAAAGCAATGCCACCCCCTTTCCATGGTTTTTCAAAGGCATGAGTGTAAGCTTAATGTTGCTATTTTTATCACCACAGTCCACTTTCATGGACAAAAATAGTACGTTAGAAGCAGCCATTGGCAACATTACTTTTATCATCCAGGAGAAACATATAAAGAAAAGTCCTTTCTCTTTCTCCTCTTGCGAAATTTTAAAATGGATCTAATTTATATGATATCTGGAGTGGAATACATTACATTTTTGTTATGTATGATACACCTTGACAGGAAATAGGGGGTATATTATGCCATCTTTTCGCCCTGAACTTTGACATGCTAGTCAAAGATCCGGGTGGGACCTATCTTTATGGAAGGTGCCATATTAAGCTGCATGGAATGCTAGTCAAAGGTTACTCTTATTCAGATATGTTGAAGATTTAGTTTTTCATTAAGGTAAAAAGTTGGGATTTCTCCTTAAGGAATTACTTTGATTGGGATTTCTCCTTAAGGAATTACAATTCCTACTTGTCATCCTCCCTTTCCTACTATTCATAGTAACATGTTGGTGGAAGGCAGTTGATGGAACATTTGGTAATATTCAATGTACAAGAAATTCCATTAAAGATATAAGGAGCTGTATAGTATCTACTGCTTTTTCTTTATAAATAAAGAACATATGTGTTAAAAATGTATTCAAATGTAAACATGTTTAAATCAAGTCCAAGGAAACTCCATGCCTGTTGTTAAGATCAATTTTACAATAGTTTTTTTAATATATTTTTTCAAAGCTTTTGTAGAGAGCTCCATTGCAGGCAAGGTTGACAAACAGTACCTCTAGTGTAGGAGGAAACGAACTCTCCCTTTGGCATAATGCCTCACTATGTACCCAAAGCGTGCCAATGTCTCAACAGCCGCACACCCTATCATGGTCTTTTAAAAAATACTAAACACAGATACGAAGCCCAGTGTTAGGTTTCCTGTTTCTATTAACCAAGAGAGCAATTTACATATACTTCAGGGATGGATTCTCAGATAAGCTTTATTTTGTTTCAGCGTACAACAGATCTTGCTTCAGAACACAAACACAAACATAAGAACATAAGAGAAGCCACACTGAATCATGCCAATGGCCCATCCAGTCCAACACTCTGTGTCACACAGTGGCCAAAACCCAGGTGCCATCTGGAGGTCCACCAGTGGAGGCAGAACTCCAGAAGCCCTCCTCTGTTGCCCCCCCCCAAGCAACAAGAATACAGAGCATTACTACCCCAGACAGAGTGTTCCATCTATACCTTGTGGCTAATAGCCAACGATTGACCTCTGCTCCATGTTTACATGCTTACTTGCTAGCCTCACTGAAAGGAACTGGAGATTGATTCTTCTAATTTAAGAGCCTTTCAGAAACAAGCTGATGTTTCAGATACAACCAAGACAAAAAAAATTATCCAGTAAGAACAACTTGGGATGTCCTTTGATCCTTCATTTTGCTCCAACCTACTATGATAGACATTTATTTTTGCCAGTGAGAAGGGTTGAGTTTCTTGACTATAACTCATGTAATCTAAACTACAAACCTTTTTTTCTTGCGTAACTGGATACATATGTTACACAACTGGGATCTGTCCTTGTCTTTGTATTACTGTTCTTTGCATTTTTTCTTCTTACATTTCATTAGTACATTTCATCCTCTTAAACAGATAACTGGGGTAAAAATATAGGATATTTTATCATCTGAACAGAAAGGAATAGAGCACTGATGCTCACTTGGTGGCTTAGAAGCCACATGTGGCTCTTCTTCTGAGTACTATTACCCAATGTGGCACCTCCCCCGTGTTTCAGGAAAGCATGCAAAGTCCTTGCCTGGAGGACAGGGTGTTGGAATGAGAATAGACAGAAATGCTAGGTTAACATGTGCCACTTGGTTTTCAGTTTCAGTTGGGAAATCTACTGATCTCCACCTGATTTGCCTTCTGTGTGATACAGCCGTGCTCCCAGAAGCTGCCCACCAAGTGGTATGATATGGTGAGTGGAGCTGGCCACGATTGGTAGTGCACAATGCAAATTTGGTATTTCAAGGGCACTGCTATGCACGATTAATGGCTTTAAACCCGTGATATTTTAGTTGTGTTTCCTGTTCATGATATTGGTTGAACGAACAGTAACGTAGGCAGTAGTAGTAGCATGTCAGATGGCTCATAAATAAAAACTTGCCACAGATAACTCACGCATCTTTAAAAATTACTTACTTTCTCTAAATCTATTTTTGTTAATTTGGAATCCTGTCAAGTGCCTTATGGAGGGAGCAAGAGAGATACTACATGTTTTTGCTTTTGGAGCGGTGGACTGACTTAGAGGCCATACCTTAGTGGTGAAGCACATGATTTCCATGCAGCAGATTCCAGGTTCAACTACTTAATCTCCAGTTAAATGAATCAGAGATTAGCAAGTGTTGGAAAAGACCATTCTCTGTCAGACGGCCACTGATCTTTCACACATGTAAAATGAACAAAATATTTATTACCCCTGGTCACTAGAATTTTTATGAATGGATCTACTGAAATACTTGAACAGAGGAATATATAAAGATGGAGGATGTTTTAGTATAAAATCCACACTATACGTAAAAATATGGGTGATTTTAAGAGTGCTAGTTATACCTTTTTAAAAAAAATCTTCTGCGTATTTGTTATTGTATTACATTAGAGAAAATTCTAATACACAAGAAATTAGTCCAACTTATACCAAGTCAGGGGAAAGTCAACCCTGAATTTGTTAATGAAATTCTTTCTCTTCTAGCAATGTAATGGTTAAGCTAGCAAATTGAAGGATAAATATCCCACTTCCAAACTCATTAAAGGTAAAGGTTTCCCTTGCTTGAAAGCTAGTCGAATCCAACTCTAGGGGGCAGTGTTCATCTCCATTTCCAAGCCAAAGAGTCAGTGCTGTCCAAAGATGTTTCTGTGGTCATGTAGCCGGCATGACTAAATGCCTAGGTGCATGGAATGCTGTTACCTTCCCACTGAAGTGGTACCTATTTATCTACCTGCAATTTCTTGCTTTCAAACTGCTAGGTTGGCAGGAGCTGGGGCCAGAGACGGGAGCTCACTCCGTCATGTGGCACTAGGGTCTTGAACTGCTGAGCTACAGACCTTCTGGTCTGCAGCTCGGAGTCTTAACCTCTGAGCTACCGCGCTCCCCTCCAGACACATTACTTGGAAATAAATCATAGTGATTTTCATGGGACTGAGATCCATATAATGTCACATTCCAGAGCCCCTCATATACTATTTATGGCAGTTTGTGTACACTAAAAAATACATTTCTCTGTTTTTCTCCTTTGTTCCATATTTACCTTATGCTTTCCAATACATGAAGAACTGTGTGGATACTGGCTGGCACAATGAGGTAATCTGGCCAACTTCAGTGTGACTTTGTGAAGACAGTAATCCCTTAAAAAAATCTTAACTCTATCAAAGGGTTCAGAGTATACCATAGAAACTCAACAGTTCATTGGAGAATAAAGGCAAGGCTAGTAAAAGCCCACTAGAAATGCTCTACAGACAGTCCTCCTTGGTTGTTATATTAGACACGATGAGACGAGGTTTCTCAGAACTCACTTGCACTAGTTTATATACAAACTTGATGTAAAATTTGACTTCAACCACTGAAAATATGACACTTCACTATTTTTGCAGATACCTTATTGGAACACTGGACTGGCATCACACAGGGTACCAAGAAAATTAAGGATGCTCAGCACTGCACTGGACTCCTTGACTTAACACGAATGTTAAGGCCGATAGACATTTCTCTTACTGAGATGACAAAACGCTGTGTCATGAATTCTCCCTAAGTACAGTGATAAAGCTCTTAGTTCTCCATGTGCCTCCCATATTTCTTCTAGGGTTGCCAACCTCCAGGTGGAGGCTGGAGGTCTCCCGCTGTTACAGTTGATCTCCAGATGACCAAGATCAGTTCCCCTGGAGAAAATGGCTGCTTTGGAGGGTGGACTTTATGGCATTATTTATTTATTTATTCATTCACTCTATTTATACCCCGCCCTCCCCGCCAAGGCGGGCTCATGCTTATACCATGCTGAGGTCCCTCCCCTCCCCTCCCCCAACCCCACCCTACTCAGGCTTCACCCCAAAGTCTCCAGGTATTTCCCAACCTGGAGCTGGCAACCCTACTTCCAGCATATAGGTCTTGACTGAAACCTTTCTAGTTTCCTGTGATATCTGAATGACAATGCACTTTGGCAAATTAGAATGTGTTTACTCACCATGAATCAAGATTACATCAAGGTTTAGAATCCCAGTTTCTATGGTGGGTGTGGGGAAACATACTCCAATTTTCAAAGGCGCCTGCATTCAGACACCATAGCAAACGAGCTTGATCAAACTGGGTCACTTTCAATCATGTTCCAACAGAGAGAAGAGGAGGAAGGTGGAAGGAGTAGTGGGAACTTATGAGTACAGCGACAAGCTGTGTTCATGCCTGATCACAGTTCAATTACAGTTTGTTTAGGTACCTGAATGCAGACATTTATGTAGCCTCCTCCTTCCATGCTTGCTGGGGAAACTGAAGATCATCAACAGGAACAGAGAGCAGAAAAGGGGAGCAGACAGACTGTAGCAACAGCTGGTAAAGAAATTTCCAGCAACCTGAACAAGATGTTCCTTTCCACTACGATTTTCTCTGGCAACACTTCTGTACTATACCTCCTGTCAGCTAAATTCAGTCTACACTAGCAAAGCTTTGTATGCAACCACTGAAACAAGCCCTTTAAAAAAAAAAAAGTGCATTGTTTTTCTCTCTCCCACCCAAATGTATATGAAAACAATTATTTTTGGCTTAGTTGAACTCATGCACATAAAACAAAAAACATTTCCCCTATCTTTTGTAACTCATTCTTCAGCCACGTCTCTGCTTTCCTGAACTGCAATCTATACAAGTTTCTACTCCTAACCTTGCTAATAGGGATTTATTACAGAAACACTGACAGCTTCTTATCTTCACAGGATGAATGATACCAGCACAAAGGAGCTATGAGTAAGTGTTATTAAGTCTCTTGGTAAAATAAAGTTTAAAAAATATTCACAGACTACAGACTTCATTAAGATAAATGGCAAGTCTGAGCCAGGCTTGCTCTTTTTAAACTATTTCAGAGAAAAGTTCTTTGACCACTTGGAAGGATTCCAACATTAAGTATCAGGAAGAAGGAAATGCCACCTTCTTCCTGTTCCCTGAAGTCCCACCTCTAAGTCCTTTGCAAGGTTCTCCCAAACCTCTTCTTGTTCCCCAAAACGTACCATCCAAAGCGGTAACTGAAGGGGTGAGGTAAGAGGTAGGGTTGCTTGGACCTTAATTGAACAATGATGTCCTACCAATATGACCTCAGCTCAAAGATCCCTAGGAAATATAGATTTTGGGACAGCCTTATTAAGCCTTTCCCACGTCCTGAGTTACTATCATTGGAAGGCAACCCTTAGGCCAAGAGGAAAAGAAAGGGAATGGCACGTTGGAATGGGAGTCAGTTTTTTGGCTTGGATCATATTTGCTATTAAAAGTTCAGGGGAAAAAGAGGACAAACTTGTCCTCATACCTAAAGAAGAGCAAGAGAGTCAGGCAAATCTCTCTAGAGAAGGCGTTTCAATGACAGGGCACAATCACAGAGAAGGTTTCCCTGCATCCACATGGGAGGAGGCATTTCTAACACTACCTTGGTACCAGACATTTTTTTTTTTTTAAGATCTCAGTGCTCAACCAAACAGCACAACTATTAATATTTATTTCAGTGGGGTTTCTGTAAATTATTTCATCTTTTTTTGGCTAGGATATACTAACAAAGTCCAAGAGAAAGGCAGCAATGTTACATAAACATATATTTTGAGAAGATTGGTGTTTGTGAATGTATATGTCCATATGTGCTGTCTCTTGTGCGTGTGTTCACAAGAATGATGTTATTTTTCAGTTCTGCATTAGGAAATAATACTAACAAACCCTGTGTTCAATTGGAATGATGTACTGTGGTTGCTTGAATTTCAGGATGGCAATCCTGTGGCTGAGTTCAGACTGGCAGTTTGCTCCAGTAGCCAGTCGTGGCAAAAAAGCCCCGGAATAAACTGTTCCGGGTTTTCCTGTTCACACAGCCCGGGCCGCTGCCAGAAAATATGGGGCGGAGCCGGGCGGGAGACTGCCATGCCGGGGGGCACACTGTATTCGGCATTTCCCCATTAATTCAGCTGGGGGTGTATGGGTGTATGTGCGCATGAGTGTTCATGCGCTCATGCGCATAAGTGCATTTTGCCGATTGGGGGAGGACCCCGCAGCACCGACACTACATTGGGCAGTAGAGCGGAGCACAGCCAATCATATCGCTGCTGCCTTCTGCCCAATGGCTTTTCAGCTGCATGTTCAGACTTCCCGGAAGTGGAGAAACGCGCGACACACACGGGCTTTCAGATTTGCTACCAGTTTTATGAGATATCTTTTTAATCCAGCGGTGAAGCGCAACAGCACGGGTTGGCTACGGGTGGGGGATGCCAGGCAGATGTGCCTGTGTGAATGCCCAATTTACTCTGGAATTGAATCGTCGCTGGCTCGGGTCCCTACCAGGGCAAATTGCCAGTCTGAACTCAGCCTGTGTTTATGTAGACTGCTCTGTAACAACAAGATGCCTAATAGCACAGCCTAAACTTATTATTATTCCTTTTTCTGCCAGTTGTGGTTCAGGCTAGCAAGTATTCGGTCAGACAGATATTATAACAATTATATTGACTTACATCCGCAGTTTGTTATCTTATCTTGAATAATTGTAATTCTAATTGAAGAGTGTACGTAGTTCAAGCATGTCACTTTCCACTGATGCTTTCATTTTATGAAACATGGCTCTAGCATATCTTAACATATAAATGGAAAAGTGGACAATTATCTGAAATTGCCATAAATTAGTGCTTCTCCTTTTGATCCCCAGGACCAAATGGGGTCATAATATTTGGTACCATGCTTTATTAATCCATTCTGTGCAAAAGTAATTTGCCTCTGTATATGTTTATTCTTTCTGGATACTACTGAACCTCAATTCAACCCTTTGGGCTTGCTCTCAGAGCTATGATAATTTAATTCTCAATTGCTTATACAGTATGATATGATATAATGTCATAGTTCCATCACTAGGACATGCATAGTTCTTCATTAAAATCTGTTCAAGTTTATTGAAATTGAAAACAGAGTTACAGGGTATAATTTCACTATCCAATATTTGTGCAGTTTCAGCCATTTATTCATTATATACTGCTAGTGGCTTACATAACTAATACTTTGATGCTCCTGTGTCCTTTTGTGAATTACATTCTATTTCTCAGACTCTTTGCAGAAAAACTGCCACATCACAAAACAGATATCAATAGGACTATCAGCCATCAACAGTATAAGAAAATAATTTAATTTCATCTAATAAAGATATATTTAATGAAGCATCAATACTTTCTTTTGGTAGTTTCATATTTTATATTCTTGAGCAATACCCAGGCAGAAAGGACAAAGATGCTGACATTAAACAGCATAGTAAGGTGAAGCAAAAGAATAAAAATTAATGTTGCAACAGACACATGGTAGAGAAGCATTGACTACTGACCAGTGTAAGCACACACTCAAAGTTCCTATTAAGTATTACATAATTTGTTCAGATGCAAAGGTTCATTCCCTATGTATTGAAAAAAAGCACAGGAAGCAGTAACAGATGACTGTTTTCTGTTCCTGTTTATGCAAAAAGTTTTAAGAACGGCTATCACATGAGCACAATGGAGGTCTTTTAGCAGTATGCTGACACAAGACAGCCATGGACTGATGTTGTTTAATTGTGTATTCTCCGGTGCTAGGCAACTCTCCAGAACCTTATTGTAAACATTGTATAAGATTTGCCAGGATCAGCACAATAATGGAATTCATGCTTTATATGCTTAACCAAAAGTGACAATGACTCCTTCTTTAGGATTTACATGTCTCTTACTCTGGACTGCAGATTGTGACTTTTATGCCTTTTGCTGACCTTTTACATGGACATGATTAAAACCTGACATTTACAGCTCAAGCCTCACGCCACATACATGCACCATTTTTTTTTTAAAAAGGGCTTAATCAGTTATTGTTGGCTTGCTTGCCCCTTCACTTCTAGCACACATATGAATTTACAAGTTAAACACAAGGTAGGTTAAAATTGCAAGCATTTCCCAAACATTTAACATATATTTCTAGTGCAATCAAAATGTGCACTCATTCACAACATGGATGTTTGCTATGTTTAAACTGGTATTCATCCACATAAGTGCCACCATAAATCATTAGTCACTCATGGTTCTGCAATGACTATAGCCAAAGTCTGGTAAACATTTGTTATTAGAAAATGAATGCTTGGCGTGTAGGTAGAGTGAGTTATACGACAAAGAATACTGCAGTCCAGAAACAAGGAAGTTCATTTATTGATGAAAGGATGTCATATATTCAGAATTCCCTGTGTATAAGTCCTCTGATAATGGCAGAAATAAAAATTTAATAAGGCTGTAAATTTCCCCCCAAATGTCTATAATTTGTGATCAGCATAGAATTCCAGACCTAACCATTTAACTGCTGCAATAATTACAAAAAGTTCTTTTTATAAATACCAATCTGGATATATTTAATAGAAATCATAAACATAACCCTCTTTTACATTTCCTGTTCCAAATTTCATACAGAAATTACAACCACAACTGAGACCATCACAGACATGACAAGATATCAAGGAAAATACATCTGCACAATAAGGTCTGGAAGGAATCTGGAAATGTATTGGCCATCCCAGTTTGCCATACTATGAAGTGCTGGAATTCAGCCTCTTATCAACAGCAGTTTTACTTTGCACTTCCAGGTTAATTTGGATCTTACCAGCAGTCAGTTCAGTTTAAAGCCTGCTCCTGATGTACCTTGTGGCTAGTTTATTTTGTACTTTCTGTGTGGTCTCCTCTTCATGATACTTAACAACAGGACTACTTTTGAGCAGGAATGCACAGGAACAGAGTTCCGGCTGGCTCCCCAGCTGGCCACACCCAACAGGAACTCATTAGCATAATAGGCCACACCTGACAGCAGAAACTCATTAGGATTGGCTACATTTGGGGTGTGTGGCCTAACATGCAAAGGAGTTTCTGCTACAAAAAAGCCCTGGGTTTTGACAACAAACAAGGTAAACAGAATAAGAAGCAAAAGGTAGGTGTGGCTGGATGACCATACTATTGGTAACATGGCGTATGGCCTAATATGCTAATGAGTTTCTGCTGTTGGTGTGGCCTGTTATACTAATGAGTTCCTGCTGGGCTTTTTCTACAAAAAAAGCCCTGCTTAACAATAACTATTCCCACAATCAAAAGTTTCAGAGTTTTAAACCTTTCCTTTAATGGTCGACTCATTTAACCAATAGTCTCAACTCAGGCCATACTAAATTATTCCTATGTTTATTATTATTATTATATTAGAGTTTAAAACTTGGATGATGACGAAAACAACAACAAAAAGCTATCAGACTCAAATCTAGAACAACCTGGCTTCTTGCTTTATGATTAAGTAACAAAAGGTTGTCTCCAACACAGATTAAAAATGGCTTGGGCAGCCTAAAATTTGCTTTATTGTCTTTGAACACCAAAATCAAGAGAGATGAAATCCATCACAGCTACCATTTCAAGTGTTCTGTATGTTCCTTTTCTATCCTTTCAAATAAATGTCTCATGTTCTTCCCAGTTTAAGAAGACATAATTCACTTGCGTTATTGGTCAAAGAGCAAAGGAGCCATTTTGGTTGCCTCAAGAAAGAGATCCATTGATTGTTATTAATAATGCAGTACTAATGAGAAATGTTAGTATAAAATAATTTATGAGATATCTTTAAGACTACCAGCACAGCATACATGTTTGGACATACCAAATACACAAAGCACAATCAAATATAATTCAGCAACTGGAAGTATGCATACTGGGTAGTTCCCAGTTGTATCACAGGAAATGTGCGTGTTTGTGTGTGCGTGCGTACATCATCACACTCTTACTTGTCCTGTGTCACATTTATACGCAGTTCTTTTTGAATTATGACACATACTTGTGCTTCTAGTTTCACAGATTCTTTGTTTTGTCTTTCTTGCCATTACATATCTTTATGACCTGAGAGAGCCAGCCTGGTGTAGTGGTTAAGGGTGGCAGGCTCTCATCTGGAGAACCCAAGTCTGATTCCCCACTCCTCGAAACCCGCTGAGTGGCCTTGGGCCAGTCACAGTTGTCTCAGAACTCTCTCAGCCCCACCTACCTCACAAGCTGCCTGCTGTGGGGAGAGGGAGGCAATTGGAAGTTACTTTGAGACTAACTTGAATAATGCAGCTTCATATAAAAGTACTCATATGACCAGTTTGCCATGTGTAGAGAGCTACTGTGAATGGGGAGAAAAACTAGCTTCTGCTATATGCCAGGATTTTACAAGCATTAGCTTCCATTTGTCTGGTTCTGGTCACATTAAATCCTCTCAGTTCACAGGTGGGCAACTTGTGGCTTGTACATACCTCAAGTGGCATGTGCAGCAAGGGTATGTGGAAAACTTGGATTGGAATCCAAGGGCATGTATGTTCTGCTGCAGCAAGAAACAAGGAATGTGCTCCTCCCTCAGTGTCCATGCTGGTCTGCTATCTGCTCCCCAGTTTAGCAGACTTAAGGGGGGGGGACCTACTCACAAACTTTGGACATGTGGGTGGGCATGCATAAAGGGTGGGATTACAATGGCACTATTTTATACATGTGCTTGACTTTTGGCACACATGCAAAACAAAAAACACAAGCACCCAGCACTTTGTTATAGTAAACTTTGTATCAGGAGCTATATAACATTATCTACCAAGGTATTCAGACAACAACAAAAATTAGCAAATCCTCTTAACTCTGCTTGATTGCAACCCTATTTAAAGTATTTATATTCCACCTTTCCACAATGCCCAAGGCAGCTTAAAAATAAAATATAAAATAAAAAATATACAGTTTAAAACAACCTGTTTATGTACTATGTGGATATATAATTTTTATTGCAACTGTAGTACAACGCTAATGTGATACGATCTGTAGTGCTAATGCCAGTGAAATAATAAGACTAGGATCTTCTTCCACCAAAGAACAATTGTTAGGCCAGCAATATTAATGTCAGAGACTGAATGTTTTCAGTAAAAATACTACTAAAATATCCACATATTCATTTGACAGCACATTTGCTCCTTCTATCCAATCCGTACAAGCTAGTCTTGTTGTTGTTGTTAAACAAAGCATATACTTTCTGAAAGAAAAACTGGAAAACATGCATTATTTACCTAGCACAGGAGGTTTCTTTTTTAAAAAAAAAAATCTTGAAATTACTTCTACTGCATGATTTGATTCTGAATTGCTTGCAACATGTTAGTCATGAGACACATTCCATTCTTATGAAGTGCTTACTTGAGAAAATGTCCTCTTTCTAGCAATAGTGGTGAATTCTGCCCTTTCACTGAAATGGCATTCAGTGGAATATTGTGGGTAAAATCATACCCTGTCAGATACTCACTTTAATTGTACTATCTGCAATTATCCTATCTCCCTGAATGGCATCCCACCATTTTCTCTCTCCTCCTAATTAACAAACTTCTTTAAAGTGACCCAAATTAGATGCCACCTTTAACAACTTAACACATGAAGTGTCTCATTTTTTTGTCATCCTTCCTTTTCTAATATTATGCGACTTTATCCAAATAGACTTCATAAAACAAGAATTTTCATGCTCAGGGGATCATAAATCACATATTCTGGTGTAGACTTCAGTGAGTCGCAGCCCACACCAGTGTAAGCAATCTATAAATCACCTTAGTAAGGTAGTGAAAGGCTTTTGGAACATAATCAGTGATTCATCACCCAGCACAACGGCTTTTTGGGTGGGTGTATATGCCAACTGTGGTAGGGGCAATTCATCCAAAGAATCTAAAAAGAAAGTAGTTGACTTTTGATTTCATAAAGGCTACTGGCTGGTTGTCTTTAAAACATTTAGGAAACATAATTAGTTGCATCCACAGGGGAAAATAACGCATCCAAAATACAAAATAAGTCATTTATAATCCAAATAAAGGGATTGGTTACAGCACAATTACTTCAGTTCAAAAACTTTCACACACCGAGATGAACAAGTTGCCCCAAGAATGCAAACTTGGGCATTCTTTGCCCTGGCCCCAACCTGGTGGAACTCTCTGCCAAATAACATCTAGGCTCTGCAGGATGTGAAACAGTTCTGCAGGGCCTGTAAGGCAGAGATGTTCCACTAGACATCTGGTTGAGGACAGCAACAGCTGTATCCTCTGGCACTCCCATCTTTCATTCCCCCCGGTGAGTAGTTGGTTTTCCAGGACTTTTGCCATCTTTTACTAGTTACTGATTTTATGGTTTTAAATTATATTATATTTATATTGTACTAATTTTTATGTTTTACACCACTCTGATCCTCACTTTGGTGGGGGAGGGTGGTCTAAAATAGAATATATAAACAAGTAAAAATAAATAAATAAACACAGTTTTTTTTCCTAGGAGTGAGTGTTCACTGTCTACATTACATATATTAAACACTTAAAACTAGAGATGTCCTCATTAATAAAATTCCTTTTATCTCTTCTATATTATAAAGCTGATTTAGGGTGGCAAGATTCAATGCACGCCAAAATCAGTTGGCTGCAAGAGCTGCCACTCACAATGGAGACCTTGGCCATTGGCTGTGTTCTCTGATTCACACCCACCTGCCCAATCACTTCGCTCCCTGCTGTGTCACTCACCAGGGAGCTCTATCCACTGGCTGCATTGCTGCCTGCAGTCCCATCATCCTGCCCACAGAGGCGGCGCCCAGCATCTTAGCCTCACTCTCCTGTGAGCCGACAGGCGTGCAGCACACTCCGGCGTCCAGACACTCATCAGGCCAAGGGGCACGCCCCAGCCCCATGGAAGAACAGCTGGCCACGGATGAGGCCAGTCCTGACATACAGTTAGTACCTGGCCCTGAGCGTGCCTTTGCCATGCTCTGGCACCTCCAGTCCACCAATGCACCACCCTGCCTGAGCTGCTGGGGCACTGGCCTGTGCAGCCGACCAGGAAGCTGCCAAAGTCAGCCGGCTTGCCATTTTCGGGGCTGGCTGAAGACAGAGATGGCCACGCACTCCTGGGGGTGGGCCTGAACAGCAGCAGCACACCCAAACACCTCCCTCCCATTCCCAGGCCACTGCCAGGGACATGCCACCATAACCTGCTGAGAGCCAGAAAGGGCCCAAGTCACCGCCGTTCACCATTTGCGGTGGCCCCCCAACGCAGAGAGGTGGCCACGTGCTCGCGAGGCTGGGCCTGTCCACCATCAGGAAACCCACCACCTCCCTCCCATCGCCAGGCCACTAGTGGGGATGCATCGTGCTTGCTCCCTGCCTTGGGCAGGGGGTCAGCGTGCCTCACTGTGCTCTGTGATGCTGCTCCATTTGCCGACAGCGGCCTGAACACTGGACAGCCTGCGCCCAAGTCACTGTGCCCCATGATTGCCACCGCTGCCACATGAGCTGGAGGTGTGCGGGTGCGGGTGGCCCTGGCGAGCAGCAGCATTGCCGACACGGGCCCTTCAAGAGAAGCGACTATCCCCTGTGTGATTTGCATGCCGGGTTCCTCAGCATTGGGGACAGAGCGGGAACCTGAACCCAGGGAGGAGCCCACGGAGAAGGCTGAGAGGGACAAGGAAGAGGACACAGGCGCTGAAGATGGGGATGAGCCCATGGCAGTGGCAGTGGGGGAGGCTATGGCTGGAACCCTATCACCGCCTTCCTCTTCCCCCTCCCCTCCTGCTCCCAAGGACACCGACCACCTCCCCTTGGAGGCACCCGCTCCAGTGTGGCCCGGTATCTGCCACTGAGGGGGAGAAATGGCAAAGGAAGCGCGATCCAGTCAGCCCTTCTCCATCCCTTCATTGTTGGCTGCCTGGCTGCTGCAACTCCGTGGCTGCTGGAAGATTGGGGGTTTCCCATGACGGGGCTGGAATTGCTGCTGCTACTGCTAATCAGACCCCAGGCATGCCTGTGGCTACTGCTGCCACCGCAAATGTTTCCTTGGTGTCAGACCTCCCCACCGCCCCCCCTGGTCCTGCTAGGGCCCATTGCATTGACTTTGCAATGGGCTTGGTGGCTAGTATCTTATAAAAGAGGACACCATGTTGTAGCCCAGGGGTACCCAGTGTAGTGCCAGTGGGTGCCATTTTACCCACTAACACTTTTCCTGACACCCACCAACTGTTTTTAGAAAGTGGGTGGGACCAGATGAGGTGTTTGTCCAGCAGGGCTTCTGATTGGTCATTGGAGATCTGATTGGCTGTGTATATTTTTAAAATGTTGCTTTGGCAGCAGTTGCTGCCACATCACAAAAATCTTCACTGTGTGACTGAAGGTAAGCTATGTATATGCAAGAAAATATTTTAAAGCAATATGTTCATTTTAAAAGGCATTCTGTTAAACAAAACTTCTGCTTGAAATCTTAAAGAGTTACTATTACAGTTATACAACCTCATTCCCTGACATTTTGCAGTTGACTCTACCTCCTGAAGCAGCACTTTTTTTTGGTGAGTTTTGCATCATGGTGACTTCTGGCAGCCCCTAGTGGGGCTGGGACATTTCAGAGAGGTGGCTTGATAACTTGCCTCTGCATCCTGGCCCTGGTATTTCTTGGAGCTCGTCCTTCCACGTACTTGCCAGGGTTGGCCCTACTTAGCTTTTGAGATCTGACAAGACTGTGCTTGCTGGGCTATCCAGGTCAGGGCCTGAAGCAGCCATTTTGTGGCCAGTTCCACCTCCCATGGCAGGCATTTTGTGGATGTACCCACCACCCTTTATCAGAATTCTAAAGGTGCCCACAAGCTCCAAAAGAGGACTCATGTTGCAGTCAAATAATGCACGTTTTAAAAAGCTGCTGCTGAATTACAAAACAAACTACTGACTGCCCTAAGAGCTTTCATGAACTTTAATAAAACACAGATAATTTAATTCAGCTAAGCAGATCCAAGTTTCAAAGCAGGATTCTGAGCATTGTGTCCTTTACTGAATAAATGAAAGGTATCCAGAAAACACACTAAAAAGTGCATCTGAGTACGTACGCCATCTTGTCTGCACTGTAGGGTATGCCAAGATTGGGAAAGGAGACCATCTCCTATGACTGGTTTCTTACCCAGACAGTTCCAGATGGGTGGCTGTGTGGGACTGTGGTTCAAAAACAAGATTCGAATCCAGTGGACCACCAAGATTTTGAGGATATGAGCTTTCAACAGTCAGAGTTCCCTTTGTCAGGGAGCTTCGTACCTGACAATGGGAGTTTTGATTCTTGAAGGTTACACCTTGGAAATCTTGTTGGTCTTCATGGTGCTACATGACTTTATGGTGCTACATGACTGTTTTTGACCATACAAGGCCTGCTTGCAAACACCTCTTGTCCACCAGGTTAGGTTTCACTGAAAACTGAGAAGTCGCAAAGGCAAATACAATTTCTGCATAGTCTTGTCCACTTCTGACACTAAATCCTATATATACTGATGCTGCCATAGAACTGTGAGGAGAAAACAGTCAAATCATTATGATGCAACTTCATCTCAATCATTTCTTCCCCCACTTCCAAATGCCTTGTGACACTTGGAAATTCAAATCATTTGAAGACAACTGAATTAATTTCATTCCAAAATGTATAAATGACGGGCTGGATCCAGGTTTTGGTTTTTTGTTGTTGTTGTTGTTATTCATCATCTTATTATGGGCACGGTTCCACATAGCTTTTGTCAACACAGGTCTAGGATGCTCAGCATGGTGCTCAAAAAGGATTCTCTCCTTCCTTCCTCCCTAGCAGAAAAGTTGGTTGGGTTCAGCACAGTATGTCATACCACTATGATGATCCTCTATTTTATAAAGCTTGACAAATCTAATACCTTAGCCTGCATCTCCACTTCAGATATCGTTACGAAGACATGTTTATACTCTATGGTAGCCATTCCCCCCTCCCCAAAAAACGTATTAGCTAAACTGTATTTAAATATTGCTAAGTGTGGATTTCTCATACTGTACTAAAATGGGCGTACCAAAATACAGTATGTGTGGGGGGAATACAGGTATCTGGTATCTGTGAGACCCAACTATGATGCCTGCATTCTTTTCCTGTTTGTTTGTTTGTTTGTTTTTTAGTATTCTGGGGCAAGGAAACACCTTGACAGAAACAGATGGGAAATAATGAGAGCTCTATTTGGCAGGCTTAAATCAACCGTGTTGTCATTCTAGGTAAAAGCAAACCCAAAGAAAAAGAGGGATACATTCAAACAGCATGTTCCAAGGCCTAGTGGAAAGGCCATGGGAAGTGAGTTGTTCCATTATCCCTTAGAACTGCACGAGGAGGACTTTTGCAGCCCCCTGCCCACACTCCATGAAGCACTACATTCTGCTTCCATAGCCTAACAATGTTGGGATTATGTGCATTGTAGGGGCATGAAAAGGGCATTGTTATGGCTAGCCTGGGACTTTCTTTCACTTGTGCTGCTAAAAGAAATTGAGAATATTATTGGGGCATAGTTGCCCCTGGAAATCCAGTAATAATAATCCTTTCTTCTAAGATATATAATTACCCATTCTTACTGTATTGATCATAATATCACCTCACTGATGAAAACATGAAATTAGCATTAAAACAGAAAGGATCTTTATTGTCTACAAAGCCCAGAGGTTTTTTTTAAAAAATCTAATTTCAGAACACTAGACATTTTATTCTGTAGCAACAAAAACAATGAGGAATCTTAGAGTACCTTAAAGATGAATAGATTTATTTGGGGATAAGGCCATCCATGCTTTATCAGATGCACCAAGACTTCATGCATTTAATGGAATATGCTATCTCCCAGGAAAACTCATAAACAAAAATCTAAGAGACATGTACAATGGGGAATTAAATGAATAAAATTAGAGAAAGCACAAAGGCAAAGCCAATCTTGATGCTTTTTTCTTTTACACAGGCAATGGCAAGCCACCTCTGAATGTCTCTTGCCTTGAAAACCCTACAGGGTCCACATAAGTAGACTGTGGCTTCATGGCAAAAAACAAACAACATGAATATCCACAAAATTATGTAGTAAAGATTGCTAAAACTGCCAAAGCAAATAAAATCCAAAGCCTGCATTTTCAAAATCTTTTAATAATACTTTAATACTTCTCCTCTTATGTCCCCTCGCACTCCAAGGCAGCAGAAACAAACAGGAGAACACTAAATATAAACTACACTTAAGAAACAGAAATGGAAAAATTCTGAGCAAAGAATTACCCAAAGACAAAACTCTCCACACGGGTACATTTGCACAGGACAGCTGGAGTGATTCACACCATCACCTATCAAATTTCCAACCTGCTACCAATACCACAGAATTTTACCTTTTTTGGAACAAAAATTACTGTTGCTCTTCCAGCTAATCAAAGAAGTTTTGCCCATGTAAAGCAAAACAAAGCAAAAACAAAACATTATTTTATTAAGTAATTGTAAGATTTACTAGATATGAGGAAACTGTAATTCACTGGTAAGTCCAATAGGCCATACACCTAACCTATTCCTCCATTTCAAAATAGCGATATTACCATGTATGAGATATGGGATATTAGCATGTATGGGCAGGTGGGTCTGTGAGTGGAATCTGTCTAGTGGTCATTATAGGGGTCAATCCCGACTAAAATTTGATACAAGCAGATTGCAGGAACGACAATCTAAATGAAGGCAGAAAGCCCAGATGATAATAATGAGGCAAGTTAAATTTAGGGGACGTTGGTCCTGTTTTACAGCTGTTTTACAGACACAGCAATAAGTGACCACAATAACAGAATCCATTCTTCATTTTCCTTCCATCTCCCAGAAACACTGAATAAAAACAGTTTCTTTTCCCTCATAACTTCCCACTCTTTTAATTATGCAAGCTCTCCTAGCCTATTTCTCGTGTATTTTTGACAGGTTCTTTGTGTGTCTTTGTGTGCTACCTCTTTCATCTGAGTACCTGAGTACACAAGTGTAACCTGTGTACTTATGTAGTAAACAATTTTAATCCTTTTAGTACCACCAAAGCCTATATGGCATTAGAAGTTGCCTTTTATAGAGTGCTCTTTTTACGTCCTAATTTTTGCTTTTGGAGAGGGACATTCAATGACAATGTTACGTGCTTGGTGAGCAATAGTGAATTAAAGGTTATGAACCACTGAAGTCGGCATTTCTTGTAACTTATCCATTCAAGGGAATAATTCTGCATCTGAGATGGCTAACACATCCTTCAGCTGTCCCACTATAGCCACTATAGCCCTGTTCCTTGGAGCCCTGCCCTGGAGAAAATTCTGCCTTCCAAGCTTCTATTCCTTTTATTAAATATGCCTCTTACAGATTAAAGCTGTAGCCCCAGTGCGGACATCGACAAATGTAATATCTATATTTACACGGGTGTATCTATTATATATGCATACAATACACTTAGCTCTCAAGCAATGGCTTCAGTGAGACTCTTGCACCACATGGCCATCAATTAATTATTTAATGTTAGGTTTGATTCCTGTTTGCTCTGTCACTTTTTCTAAGGGTATGGGGGGAGCCTCGGATTTAGGAATTTACCTTAGGGGTAGGGTAAACAACACTCCTGCACTGCCTGTCAGAAGCCAATGCAAGTGGGGAGAAGGGATTGTCTTCAAACCTTAAATTCCTGAATATCCATTTGCCCCCCCAAACATTCTGAATGCTACCCCAGATTTGTAGATCAACTCTTGGGGGCAGATCAATCCATATGACTCCATACTTTCACTGTGCCAGGGAACAAACGAAATTGAACTCCCAGATAGGAGGTTCTCTACAGGTCAGTGGCAATTGGAGGAGGCATTATTATAATAATTGTTAGGAGAAGAGGAGGGTGATTCTTAAGGACCAGACAGAACTACTTTATCTCCATGTTATGTAGAATCAAAAGAGAAATTCCTCATCTAATATAATCTCCTCCTGCCATTCTTCTTATTTCATTTCGTACACCTGCTAGCACTACCCTTCCTCTGTCCCTTATTTCTCCCATTTAAGTATGCCACTCCCTCTCCTTGCAGGGTGTCTGTGCTTTTAACAGCTGCACAACAGACAGAAGTTCAACAAGTTAATCTTTCCCTCCCACCATGGGTATACAGCTCTGTGCCTTTGCTTCTCAGCTTTGCAAATCAAAAATTCTGCCTGTATGAAAATTATCAGGAGCTATAGGTACTCATGGATCACTGCCTTGACATGGCGAGGGGGCTTGCATGGTTCGATGAGGCTGTGGGCTATGCCGTAGAGGGCCACCCAGGACAGACAGGCCACAGCAGAGAACTCAGACCAAGTGTGATCCACTGGAGAAGGAAATGGCAACCCACTCCAGTATCTTTGCCAAGAAAACCCCATGGACAGTAACAAAAGGCTAAAAGATATGACACACCTCAGGTCAGAAGGTGTCCAATATGCTACTGGGGAAGAGCAGAGGGCAAGTACAAGTAACCCCAGAAAGAGTGAAGTGGCTGAGCCAAAGCCAAAAGGACACTCAGCTGTGGATGTGTCTGATAGTGAAAGGAAAGTCCAATGCTGCAAAGAACAATACTGCATAGAAACCTGGAATGTAAGATCTATGCATCAAGGTGAGCTTGATATGGTCAGAAATGAGATGGCAAGACGGAACATCGACATGTTGGGAATCAGTGAACTAAAGTGGACAGGAATGGGCGAATTTAACTCAGAAGGCTATTATACCTACTACTTTGGCCAAGAATCCTGTAGAAAGAATGGTGTGGCCTTTATAGTCAACAAGAGAGTACGAAAGGCAGTAATGGGATACTATCTCAAAAATGACAAAATGATCTCAGTCCGAATCCAAGGCAAACCATTCAATATCACAGTAACATCAAGTCTATGCCCCAACCACTGATGCAGAAGAGACTAAAATGGACCAGTTCTATGAAGACCTATAACACCTCCTAGAACTAATGCCAAAAATAGATGTCCTCCTCATCTTAGGGGACTGGAATGCTAAAGCAGAAAGTTAAAAGGTAACTGGAATAACAGACAAGTTTGGCCTTGGAGAACAAAATGAAGCACGGCAAAGGCTAACAGAGTTTTGTCAAGACAACACGCTGGTCATAGCGAACACCCTCTTCCAAAGACCTAAGAGGCTACTCTACACATGGACATCACCAGATGGGCAACACCGAAATCAGATTGATTATATAATTTGCAGTCAAAGATGGAGGAGCTCTATCCAGTCAGTAAAAACAAGACCTGGAGCTGACTGTGGCTCAGATCATGAACTACTCATTGCAAAATTCAGACTTAAACTGAAGAAAGTTGGGAAAATCACTAGGCCATTCAGATTTGACCTCGATCACATCCCTGATGAATATACAGTGGAGGTAAAGAATAGGTTTAAGGGACTAGATTTGATAGACAGAGTGCCTGAAGAACTGTGGACAGAGGTTCGTGACACTGTACAGGAGGCAGCAATCACCACCATTCCAAAGTAAAAGAAATGCAAGACAGCAAAGTGGCTGTCTGATGAGGCTTTACAAATAGCAGAGGAAAGAAGGGAAGCGAAAGGCAAAGGTGAAAAGGAAAGATTTACTCAACTGAATGCAGATTTCCAGAGAACAGCAAGAAGGGGGCTTTCCTGAATGCAATGCAATGCAAAGTAATAAACAATAGAATGGGAAGGACTACAGATCTCTTCAAGAAAATTGGAGAAATCAAGGGATCATTCCATGCAAAGCTGGCCATGATAAAGGACAAAAACGGTAGAGACCTAACAAAAGCAGAAGAGATTAGGAAAAGATGGCAAGAATACGCAGAAGAACTATACAAGAAGGACCTCAATGTACTTGACAACCATGATAGTGTAATCACTGACCTCGAGCCAGACATCCTGGAATGCGAAGACAAATGGGCCTTAGAAAGCATTACTAACAACAAAGCTAGCAGAGGTGATGGTGTCCCAGCTGAGCTATTCAAAGCCTTAAAAGATTATGCTGTTAAAGCGCTGCACTCAATTTGCCAGCAAATTTGGAAAACACAACAGTGGCCACAGGATTGGAAAAGGTCAGTATACATTCCAATCCCAAAGAAGGGCAATGCCAAGAAATGTTCAAATTATTGCACAATTGCACTCATTTCACATGCTAACAAAGTCATGCTAAAGATCCTACAAGCTAGGCTTCAGCGATACGTGGATAGAGAATTGCCAGAAGTACAAGCTGGGTTTTGAAGAGGTAGAAGAACTAGAGATCAAATTGACAACATTCGCTGGATTATGGAGAAAGCAACAGAGTACCAGAAAAAAATTTACTTCTGCTTCATTGACTACGCTAAAGCCTTGATTGTGTGGATCACAACAAACTATGGCAAAGAGATGGGAGTACCAGACCACCTCACATGTCTCTTGAGAAACCTGTACAAGGGTCAAGAAGTGACAATTAGAACAGAATATGGAACAACTGATTGGTTTAGCAAAAAAAAAAGGAGTACAACAAGGATGTATATTGTCCCCTTGCTTATTTAATTTATATGCAGAGTACATCATGCGAAATGCCGGCCTGGATGATTCAGAAGCTGGAATTAAGTTTGCTGGGAAAAACATCAACAACCTCAGATATGGAGACAATACCACTCTAATGGCAGAAAGTGAAGAGGACCTAAAGAGCCTCTTGCTGATGATAAAAGAGGAGAGCACAAAGGTTGGCTTGAAACTCAACATCAAAAAACCTAAGATCATGGCATCTGGCCCCATCACTCCTTGGCAAATAGAAGGAGAAGTCATGGAAGCAGTGACAGACTTCACGTTCCTGGGATCCAAGATCACTGCAGACGGTGACTGCAGCCATGAAATTAAAAGATGCCTGCTCCTTGGGAGGAAAGTGATGGCCAACCTAGACAGCATAATAAAAAGTAGAGACATCACCCTGCCAACAATAGTCCGTATGGTCAAAGCAATGGTATTCCCAGCAGTACTGTATGGCTGCGAGAGTTGGACTATAAGGAAGGCCAAGCGCTGAAGAATAGATTCTTTTGAATTATGAACCTTGGACTGCTAAGAGATCAAATCAGTCAGTCCTAAAAGAAATCAACCCTGACTGTTCCTTGGAAGGCCAGATACTGAAGCTGAAGCTCAAATACTTTGGCCACCAAATGAGAAGGGAGCACTCACTGGAGAAGACCCTGATGCTGGGAAAGACTGAAGGTCAAAGAAGAAGGGGACGGCAAAGGATGAGATGGTTAGACAGTGTTATCGAGGCAACAAACATGAAATTAAGCAAACTCCGGAGCACGACGGAAGACAGGAGGACCTGGCGTGATGTGGTTCATTTGGACTCGACTGTGTGAGTGAACAACAACAAATAGGTACTTTCTATTATCCTTCAAGCATGCTCCATTCATATCACGTAGCGGATATGAAGTCTGAATTCTATTATACAAAAAATAGTATCCCAAAATTGGTGGTGGAAAGTGCTGTCAAGCAGCAGGCAACTTATAGCAGCCCTGTAGGGTTTTCAGGACAAGAGACATTCAGAAGAGGTTTGCCATTGCCTCTCTGCATAGTGGCCCTGGACCTCCTTGGGGGGCTCCCATCCAAATACTAACCAGGACTGACACTGTTTAGCTTCTGAGAACTAACAAAATCATGCTAGCCTGGGCCATCCAGGTCAGGGTATTTCCAGTGATATTGCATATTATATACAGAAGTTCAGTTTCTCATATCCAAACTGACATGCCAATTTGAGAATACCTGTAACCCATTCAGATACAAAACAAACAAACATAATTTTTATGCTGAAAACAACAATATGTGAAGAGCTTCGCAATGACCACAGAAAAGTCAAGAGCCTTTGAGTGGCATAGGGTTGCCAACCTCCAGGTGGGGCCTGATGGTCTCCTAGGAATGCCAGCCTCCAGGTGGAGCCTGGGGATCTCCTGGAATTGCAGCTCATCTCCATACTATGGAGATCGTCCCCTGGAGGTTATTGATGTTTTGGAGGGTAGCGTCAATGGCATTGTACCCCACTGAGGTCCCTGTCCTCCCCAAGCTCCACCCCCAAATCTCTAGGAGTTTCCCAACCTGCAGCTGGCAACCCCTGCCCCCAGCGGCCAGGAGGGACATGGCAACCCTATAATCTCTGGGAATTTCAATTTATCTCCAGACTACAGAGTTCCCTTAGAGAAAATGGCAGTTTTGAAGGGTTGACTCTCTGGCATACCCTGTTGAATTTTCCACCCCAGAGTTGGCAACTCTATGTGTCAGACTAGAGGAGTCCAAGTTATAATCCACAATGAAACTCTGTCACAGATGGTCAATGGGCTTAGAAGGCTCTGCTCAGGACTGCACTGTGAATGATCTTCAGCAGGTCTTGCTTTCTCAGGTAGCTGTGAAATAAAATGAACCATGTACACTGCCCTCAGCTCCCTGAAGGAAGGGCAGGATAAGGATGTAAAAAGTAGTAACAGCAACAGGAACAATTTAAAATTATTTTTAAATCAACAATGCTTTACATTTGCTCATTAGCGACCATAGTCTTTGCTGCCAGAAGATTTTTTTCTAATCATACTTCCTCACATTCTACATAATAGAACAATTGTGTAAGGTCTACTATAACTTAAAATATTATTTGGTTAATGATATGCTCACCCAATGGTGGGAATCTCAGAAGTGATTTTAAAAGGTAGGCAACTACTGAATAGGAAAGCAGGTGCTTTTGGACTCAAACTTCCTTTCTCTTGTTTTCTGTTTCCCTGAAGTCATACTCTTTCCATTTTTACATTTGGTTTTTGCTGGTTTAAATTTGGTGTTTGGCATGAATGGTTGAACTGATGCACAACTCTGTGTAGATACTCTTCTCTTTGCAAGGTTTTAAAGTTCAATAGTAATTCCTTACCCATTCTTTTTAATGGGCTACGAGTTTGGTAGATGTCAGCCCATATTTTTCCATAGGATTAAGCTCGCTTGTAAATATACCAGCCCTATATTAGTCTGGACTAATAAATCAATACATTTAAAAGACTATGTATTTGCCTATGCATAGCTTTTGATCATCACTAAACAAAGGATGCAAATTTAGGCTGGATGCCAATTATAGTTTTTAATACAACTGAAATTGATATGATTGAGCCATTACTGCTTATATATACTCATTCAGGTTTGGTTTTGTTTGGAGAAGGTTGATCCCACAGACATCTTTGCAGTGTTTTGCAGTACAACCCTGTGCAGTTACTCCAGGCTAATCTCAGTAAAATAACAGGCTTAAAATGGAGTAACTCTGCGTAGGATTAAATTGTTAAAGTGCCACAAAAATCTGCAAAGCCTATTTGACTAAATGCAACAACAGGATATAGACCATGAGATATGAAAAAAGCTATTTGTCAGGGCGCGCCTCCTACCTGGGCATTCTCCCACTGGTAGCTGTGGCGGGGCCCCTCTCTGCACCCTTGTGCTGACTTCCTTGGCAGCAGCTATTGCCTTCAGAAAGGGTAGGGGACCGAGTTAACGTCCCCATGCTGTCCCTCTGCCCGGCTGGCTTCTCTTCCCTCTCTCTGCATCACCATTCGCACAGCCTTCACTCTCCTCCTTGGCCTAACTGCCACCCACTTTTTTTATCCTTCCCTGCACACGCCTTCCCTCCCCCGTGATCCGTCTCCCTCTCCCCAGTCTCAGCCCCGCCCCCTCATAAGCCTCAGTGCCATCCCTCTGCCACTGGGTGGGGCCAAGTCCACCTGGCATGTTTGTGAGGAGGCAGAAGCTGCACCTCCCTGCTCTCTGGGGGCTCTGTCCGGTGCTGCCTCCCAGCCTCACCTTTCTTCCTGGCCTACGCCAGGAATTAGGGCTGGTAGGGTCTCACAGCAGTACCTCCCACCTGTCCATCTTCAGGCCCCCACCCTCTGTCACCCCACCCTCCTTGTTGAGAGTGTACCCACCATCAGGGCATCTGCCTGCCCGAGATGCTGTCACAGAGTGGGGGAGCTGCACAACCACCAGAGGTGAGTGGGAACACAGTGCGGTGGTCGGGCTGGCCACCAGGAGTCCCAGCCACTGCCCCAGGCTGGGACACTATTGTCTGTTTAGAGCACTCAACTAGGGCTGTGATCAGATGAGCTGTTTGAGCTGATGTCATTGCTTCTCCTCTCTGGATAAAAAATGCTTGTTCAGACAGTGCCATCTGTATCCTGTTCTCCAGTTATCAGTGTCCCAGTCTCATCTCTGACTTTCCCAACACTGGAGAAAGTCCGATCTTTATGGACTGAACTGGTCTCACTGCACATGTCCTAATGTCTGAACTCTATCTTGTGAAATCAAGTCGTTTGGAAGGTCAGATTGTACACTTCCATCTGCGCACCATTTTTTTCAGTTAGCTATATGCGCATAAGTGGATCTTCACCCCAAGGTTTTGAATCACCACTTGTACATTTCTGCACCCAACCATTCTGTCAGGATCAGGAGCCCCTGGGGGAATTGTTTTTGAGTGACAAATCCTCCTCAAACCCCTCTCTCCTGTTTCTTGGGGTTGGAGAGCCGTGGAAATAGTCTCTAGTTAGACTCCCATATCAGCAGGGAGCCTGGGGAGGCTGGTATCCCTAATTTAGGGAGACTTGAGTAAAGCTGGAAAAATTTAAAAATCCAGGCAGCCTTGCTTCTAAGTAAATGTAGGCTATCTGCCCCAAAAGTGTGTGCAGGGCTTTCTGGGCATGGACCTTGGCTAAAGTGTGAGGGGGTGGATGTTAACCAGACTACAGAGATCAGTTCCCCTGGAAAAAATGAATGCTTTGGAAGGTGGATTCCCTGTCCTCTCCAGGCTCCATCCCCAAATCTCCAGGAGTTTCCCTGCCTGGAGCTGGCAACCCTACTGCCCCATCTTACTTCCCCCATGCAAACTGTGTTAGCACCAAGCCCATCATCTCACCACAGCCCTGTACTCATTTGAGAGAACACCCTCCAACCAAGTATACTAAGAGAGTAATCCTAAATACATCTACTCATAGCCCTTACTCCATATAGTTAAAAAAAAACCCTCCTATGAAACATTTTCTCTTTCAGAATGAATGAAATGCTTTTAAAGACAAAGTGGACTCATGTAGACAACTGAGGTCTCTCTAACCAGTAGCCACAGAATGAAGATGATGACATCTAGATGGAACTAAGGGACATGTGCTAAGGTAGCATAGTTTGCAGTTTCCTCTCAAGATTTGCGTATGATTGCAATTTTGTCTGTAGAAAACTAACTAGTTTATAACTAGTTATAACTAACTAATTTATAACTTTTAAATCCCATAAAGATGTTGAATATTGCAGTTTGAGATGCTAAGTGAGTTATAAATGATGCATTTTATGTTGGCAAAGCAGTAAACTGTTCAGGTTTGATCGAACAGTAAGTTTTGCATATATTTCAATCTTCCCCAACATTTCTGTTTTTCTTTTGCTTCAAAATTTCTGAAAATTTCACATCTATTTCCCTAATGGTTTTAAATCAGCAATGGGAGAAAAAGAAACAACTTGAAAATGAGAGAAATCCCTCAGAGGATGAAAACTCTTTCTTTTTAAAGCTGAATGCAGAAGAGGTAGGATAAATTTTTTATTAAAATTCTGGTCCAGGTAAAAGTTTGGATCCAAATGACATTTTGCTCTAGTGCACAGTACTGTCACCAGTCCGAGGGGGCATTTTGCTGAGTTCCCCTCATTTTGCCTCCCACACTGTCTCTCAGGAGTGGCATTTTAAGGAGTTCAGATGGGTGGGTACAGAGGACTTTTCTTGATTGTGAGTTCTCTGTATTTTTTTTAAATCTGGGTTAGCATTTTTGTCTGAATTCTATTAGGTTAAGTATTGTGATATATCCTAGCAGTTATGTTTTTTTGCAAGCCAAGAATGTCCTTCATATTTTACTGAGGCCATTGTTAGAGAAAGAAAATAATACACATGAATTTTCCATACTAATATGCCAGATTGGATGTTGCCACTCTATTCTACTAGCAGAGGTGCTACCCTCCAATGGAAAAATCCCTCTCTTAATACAAGAAATTTATATTGGTTAAGAAATTATAACGGGCACCGATCTAAAACACAGTAATTTTGTTGAATTTGTTGCTCCAACACTTCCCCAGAATAAAGTGTTTACCTAAAATTTAGTAGTCTAGTCACAGCAAATCTGACAAGTGAGTGGGCAGCCCAAATTTTATGTTCTAGCAGCTAGAGGGTGAGTATTTTATGTCTTGCATTCAATTTCCAGACTGGAACAGCCAATTAAAAAAGAGCTGCATTCACTCAGCACCTTTTGGTTCAGAGTTTGTTTTTTTAAAAACCACACTCAAAACTACTACAGGGTAGGGAACAAACAAACACTACAAACAAGCAAGAAATAAATTTGAATATGGTTTCTAACAGACCACTTATTCCAATCCATCAACTACCCTTTTCTGAAAGTCAGTTGGAAAAACAGGATTTCACAAATAAATTGTTCCTGCAGATACAGATCATATATACCTTGTTGCAGAGTTCATTTACTTAATCATTGTAACTCACATACTGACATCTGGAACAGCATATGGTTAAATGCATGAGCTATGAGATAGGAAGTCCACCCACTCAGAATCTCAGCTCAACTATAGAGTCATTAAATAACAGTTCAGGCACTACCTCAGCCAACCACAGCGGTTTACAGAGTGCTGTAAGAATTTACAAGACCTATGTATGAGAAGTACTTCAACCAGATATTAAGTATTATTGTGATTATTATGCTGAACTGAGCAACACCTACAGAAACACATGACCAAGAGTGCCATCCTATACAGATTTAATTCCAGTTAAAAATGCTGGTTTTAATGTCCTTAGACAGGAATAACAGCACAGGACTGTACTAAAAGTAGATCAATATTAAATATGGTGGTCCCAGTTCAACATAAAGCTAAGCATCTTGTGCATTGAAATCAATTGGCTTAAATGCACTTCAACCTCTGTTGGACAGTCACCAGTCTGCATTAGAACTTCTTTATGCAACCAGTTAATTTGAAAAAGCAGCCTATCCACCTCAGCATCTGATGCAGTATATGGTCTGGAGGTAAAATTAGATGTCATTAAAAAGTTAACAGCAAGTACAAGAGCCATCTTACTAAAACATCTAGTAGGATGGCATATAATAATTCCAGGGAGGTAGCCATATTAGTCTGTTTGCAGCAAAATTCAAAGTCCAGTGTTACATTAAAGACTAACTAAATTTATCCCAGCATAAACACAATCTGGATCTTCTTTTAAAAACTCCATCTACGTATTCCAGGATAGTTTTATATCCATTTACATCAGTGGTGCCAGGGGTCTTTTGGGGGCGGAGCGCGCCAGAACACAGCTCCGGCAGCTCAGGAGACAAGCCCCGCCCCCAGCCGGGGTCCCCGGGAGTCTTTCAGGCAGCCGAATGTCAATTTCAGCTCCATTATATCTTATGGGCCATTGAAGTCAATGGTGAAAGCACAGGGGGCTGGAGGGAAGGGGGTTTGAGGGAGAGGCTCCAAACTCACAGGGTAGCTGATGGAGCCTCTCCCCAAGATACCCACCAAGTTTCAAGAACATTGGACCAGGGAGTCCAATTCTATGGGCCTCCAAACAGGTTGCCCCCATTCCCTCCATTGTTCTCTATGGTGGGAAAAAAGTTACTTTTTTCTGTTCTACTGGGATAGCATAGTTACTTCCCTGGAATTTCCACTGAAAATTCATAACAAACCGCTAAAGGCTTGATGCACAGAATGAGCAGAAGAATGTAAGAAACTGTACAAGCTCTTGAAATTATGGACTATGTAATTAATGGTGCCATCCTAAACAGAGTCTACAGCCTTCTATGTCTATGGAAGTCAGTGGTCTAACAAGGGTATAATTATGTTCCAAGAAGGATCACTGTCACCATCATATGCAGAAATTTACTACTCTCCCTCACAATATGGAGCACAGCTGATCATGCCTGTGAACATTGTCCTATCAGTTCTGCATAGGGGTTTAGCATGCCAAAGAGTTGCTGCAGGTAAATGGGAAACAAACCAATGCAGACCAGAGAGGAATGCAACCACAGGCAACTCCTTCACAGGACAAGAGATGGCTTTAGCATTGTTTCACTGGGATGGAACAACTTGGGACCTGCTCAGTCTTTGGTAAATTGGGTTTTGTACCTTGGAGAAAGTTTGGGCAGGTCCCCACTCCCCTCAGCACTACTTTAAGGAGTGTGGCTTGAGAAGAGATGGAAGTGGACAGCTAGTTCTGTTTCCAGATGTGAGCCACAGTGGGGCACATGTAAGGGAAGAAAGCCATTTAAGATAGTCTTCCTCCAGACAAGCTGAGAGTATGATCTGCATAGACAAGGTAACCAACTAGTTATCCTTAGTAAAGCTGGGGTCCAGTGCAACTCCCATATCAATCTCCTGTCTTTTATCAGGTGTTTAGGGAACCACTGATTCAGCATCAGAAATCATATGCCTTAAAGAGAAAGACAAACAGTCAAATAGGCTATAAAACTCCAACATAAAGAACAGATTCTGGCATGGAGTTTTTCCACTTAGAATGTGGAGGCCCAATCATTTCTATCAGCATGAGCAAAGCAATGTGCCTACATAACAGATCCTTACACCGAAATGAAGAGCAACCTCTGTACATGCAGGAATTCCAAGCACACACTGATCCCTGGATCAGAAAATTGGAATCACATCTGAGAAATCCATTTACTCTTCCTAGAGAATTATAGCAGGTTCCCATTTTCTTTTGTTGAGTATATATTCCCACATCTTTGGTGCAGCTGTCTCAACACAAAAAAAGTTTGATTCCCATTACTGTTAAGAAAATAAAACATAATTTAGTAACTACTATAATAATAGGAATTTATTCTGCTTCTGCTAGGGTAACTGAAAGAGGGTAGATATAACAGTCATTGCTAGAATCAAGCTCTGACATGTTAGGACACACAATGTAACACACACACACACACACACACACAAAGCTGCCTTATACTGAATCAGACCACTGGTCCATCAAGGTCAGTACTGTGTACTCAGACTGGCAGCAGCTCTCCAAGGTCTCATGCTGAGGTCTTTCACATTACCTGCTGCCCAACCCTGTTAGCTGGAGATGCCAGGGTTTGAACCTGGGGCATTCTGCATTCAAAACAGAGGCTCTTCCACTGCATGGATGAAAAACTGCCATCTGCCAAGGATAACCAATTGGCAATCAATGGCCACATCCAACATAATCATCACTTTTATCTAAGCACCAGTGATCCTGTATCTGAAATCAATACAGGCTAAAAGTGTTACCCATAATTTAATTCCTAAACCCTTTTCAAAATTGGGCTGTGTGTCTAAAACAGAGTTAGCACACTTTAATGGTACAAATCTTGTTTGGTTTTGAGTAAAAAGGTGCCCCAGTAAATAGCTGAAATTGTTCTAAAGACTGAGAGAATTTGGATCTTTTTGGAGCCACTGTCTGGAGAACATACTGGCCCAATATGTGGAGTTAGCCATCATTGGTCTAGAGATCAACTGCTGTTATTCTTTATGGTATAGTATCTCAATACAGATGTTTCTTCACTCCCAATAAGGAGGAACAAAGGTTATTCAGCACCTTTTCAGCCTGATAATGAGTATGTTTTCAGAGGGATATCTGCTTTGCATTTCTCTTAAATATTATGAAAATTATTGCAGCTAAGAGTTAATTCAGATCAATTTTATAGCAGTCTGGTGCACAGTCACTAAATTATAGTTAAAATCAATTGTTGATGTTGGTTGTTGAAAAAAATGTTAATTTAGGCACAGGATTAGTATCAAATTCACAAAGCTATAGTGATATGCTTGAATTTTCTATATAACACGTTGAAGTAAAATGTACGTTCTTAAGGGAATTCTGCAACCCTGTTTCAAAGATTGTAACAGCAACAGTGAAATCCTAAGTAAAGTTATACCCTTCTAACTCAATTGAAGACAATTGGTTTAGAAGGATGTGGCTCTGTTTAGGACTGCACTAAGCCACCCAGAGTTTTCACTAAAAAGGTTATCATCTACTCTATTTATACAAATACTGCATTTAATATGCCTAATTATTCCAGGTACTACACTGTAATGTCAGGTATCAGAGATATAAACTGTATAAAGGACAACAGCTGGTAAGCTCTGAGTTGTTGCATCCTCACTGCAAGGCCCCATTGGCTGTGAGGGGATGCAAAAGAAAACCTGTATGGGCAGTCTGGAGAGTCAGCGGTGCAGCACTGGGCAGATGCTCCCACGCTGCTTGACTGCTGCAGACGAGGTTGTTCCACCATGCTGAAGCCACAATCAGTGTGGTTCCACCCACTCCCCCCAAGTAGTCTCCTGTTCCCTCCCATGCACTAGTTGCTTGCGGGCCATATAAGGGACCTGGCTGGGCCACTTCTGGCCCTGGGGCCTTATGTTTGACACCCCTGGTTTACACAATGGTAGAATCATGATCCGGAGACAAAGGCAAAAGCCTAACTTTATTCTTGTGCTATGAATTAAAATTTTAATTATCAAGTGATCTTAAAGGACAGTTTCTCATTGAATATTCAGACATAATTTCTACCAAGAGAACTCCTATTAAGTCCATGCTTTATTAGGCCAGGTCATAAAGTGCTTGTTTGCATCCTGAATCAGTTTTAGACACTATCGGGAAGATCTGAACTTGGTCATGCACAAGAAGCAACTAAACCAGCTCCTCCTTAGACCTCTACTGTTTGCATTTATTTCAGCAATGCAAATTTAAAAACCATCTCTTGTTTTCATTAATTTGGGACATAGGTACTGGCATGTGATAGAACACCTGTAAAAATGGATCATGATTGTTTTAGCAATATAAATATAACAGGCACAATCCAGCCAAAATAAGGTCCTCTCACCTTCAAAGGGAAATATTAGCAGCACTATCTAAAGCAGTATTACACTTTTGTATGTCCACTGAAGTCTGTGAGTCTAGAAGGGTGAAAGTTTGCTTAAGGACCACACTTGAGATACTTTTCTCCCTTTAAAATCAACAGGACTTAAAAGTGTTTAATTTTGCCCAATGAAATATTTTCCCTCCCTGTAATTTATTTTAAAACAGGCTGTTCTTCTACAGATGTAGACTGTGGATAATTCCTATGCAAAAAATACATAGGACTGGATCTTCCATTTGGGAAGGGTGTTCTTCATCTGCAATAGTTAGCATTAGGTTGGAAGGAGGAAACAGGCAGGCCACTGAATTACAGCAACTTATACTATCTACTGAGCCTATCTCTGACTATATTGCAGAAACAACGGGAATTGTTCATGACCACTCTACAATGAAAGATATTAAAAATTGAGATTGTATCATTGCAGCCCTTCCATACATTTCAAATCAAGTGAACTCATTTACAGTCATTAAAATATCATATAAGAATATTTGACCTTACAAGATCACTAGATTTTTTTTGCAGTTTTATAATGAATATTTTTGTCACTGTAATTGTAATCTTTAAACTAATCCTGGAGTTCCATTGACTGTACATTGTTAATTTACTTTTTTTGGGTAGCTGTGTAATTTTAACTTATATCTTTTTTAAAAAAAATCTTTCTCATTAGGTTATATTATGCCTAAATGTGCCATGTAAAACCTGTGGAACAATATTGCTGTTGTTTGATAAAACCCAAAGGCACTCAAACTACAGGAGTATTTAAACCTATCTGAGTGAGAGCTCTTTTTAAGCCGAACTAGAGTGCAAGTGAGCCTTTGTGGATGAAAGCAATTTGTGTACACATTCAGACCAGATTTATGTAGAGACAAGAAACTGCTTAGCTACACTACTGAATTATATAAAGTAGCTGTCTGTCTTTTCCCAACTGCAACTGTCTTCAGATTTCTTTTCTTTAAAAAACAAACAAACCACCAACAGGATATCAGTGATACAGGAAATTTGGATACAATCATTACATCTAGACATCCATAGATGTAGGTCAAATGGGTATGTGCACCGCTTTTATGAAACAAAGAGATGAAGAGTAATGTGATTTTGGACTATAATTTTATAGGAATGACTACAAGACATGTTTTGAAGATGTCACTGACTATAGCATAAATCAATATTAAATACTTTATACAGGAAGCACACTTTCAGAAAATGGTCCTTAAGGCTTTTCTCTAGATCATCCCCTAATTACAAGTGCAAGCTTATTACAGTTTATCTCCCCTCTTCAATTATTTACAAGGCAAAAAGACAAGGAGGGCTGCATTAGCTGTATTAAAATATTATGCACTTGGTTTGTCTATTATTAATGGCAGACAAAAATAACTCAAGGTAACATATTCCTATGCAAAAGTGCTTTTTTCCCCACCTTCATGTATTTATTAATTATTCATAAAGTGACATGTTGAAAGAGTACAAAAGCAATGTCCTTTGGGCACCCATTCTGCATTAGAGAAACAATAAGGCTGCAGTCCATCAAAGCCGCTATTGTAAGCATGCTTATTTGGAAGTAAATCCTGTTAAAATCATATATGTACATGTTAAAAGAAATAAAGCTCTGATAACATCAGACAGAATGTTTAATACACTTCCCATGTTATAGTGTTGACAGCACCTTGACTTTGAAGTATCAGATAATGTGGGTACCTTTAAAAATTTGGTTACTTTTGACTAAATATTGCTACACAAGCAGTTAATTGTGAAAAAGTTATTTGGTTTCTAATAAACTGCTAAGAATTTGCCAGCTTCAGAGCAACACCTCCTTGTGTTGCTATTGACACCAAGTGAAAGATGTTGCAGATCCATGCTACCCAAAGCAAGAAGGCCAAAGGCTCCCTCAGGAGGCACATGCAGTTGCCATGGGAGGTGTGAATGCCTTCTCCTTCCCCCTTATTCTAGGCTCAGAATTTCTGCCTACTTGCTATAGTCTGGCATTTCTCCATTTTATAACAGGCAAGAATGAAAAACTTGAGCTGTTTTCCTTAAGTCAGAATTATGATGCTCTCTAGGTAGCCACAAATGATTCTTGAGAACCCTTCCAGGTTTTACATATCTTGTAATAAATGCTTAAAATTCAAGGACTGTTGAGGTTGTCAAGGACAGCTGAATTTCACCCACTCTTTAGGATATATTCCCAAGTCAATACAATCAGGAGACTACCAGTGTTCACCAACAAAAATCCAAGGTTTTAGACATTCTCAGCATCCATCTGAAATTGCCAACATTCAAAGTGAATGCTAACAACCACCAAATTTGGTACACTTACAGTAACAGGAACGCATCTGCTAAAACACCATAACTGTTAACTGGCAAAGTTTACTCATTGTATGATTTGTGCATTGTGTGTGATGCTAGTAGCTAGAGAACATCTAGGATGCTAAATATTCCAGACAGTTGATCCAATCAGCCCCGCATCTGACAGTCAGCAGCATGATGTTTCTAGAGCAGTGATACAGGCTGGCCTTAAGAGATTCCACAGACATCTGTAGGCAGATATACATGCATGGCAAGCAAACGCACATGAACAAAAAAGCCAAACCACAAATCTGCCTGTTGTCAAACTAGCAATGATAATGTACTTCCACTGAAAGTTTTCCCTATCATCATTTCTACTTTCTTTTTTGAGAAGTCGGGGAGGGGAAGAGATACATCTGAGTTTCGTTAAACATAACTCACAATCAATTTTGATTTTAAAACAAGACAGCTGATATTTACATGTATAGGAAAAAATTAAAAATGCATTTAATTTTAAACATCAGTTTCAATTCATCTGCAGCTGCTTCAAGAGTTAAAAGTAGCCTAAGGTTAGGCTGGAAGTTACGATGCACTTATAAAAGGATAGAAGCAAGAGAAATCTCACGACTTAAACCCCATTTTTGTTCCTGTACAGAATAAAGATGTCAAGGGTGACAGAAGGAAGGTTTCACTAAATTCCCAAGAAAGCCAAACGGTGGGGGTGGGGCAGTGAAATGCCCATCACTGCACTGATCTCTATTTAACATTGAGAGAGGGGAGGGGAGAAGGGGTTGTAGATTGTAATATGCCTCAGAAGTAGATGAAAAAAAAATCGAATGATCTCGGGAAGAAGAATGAAGGAAGAAAGGGAGGGAGGAAGAAATGAGGGGAGGGAGGGTGAACGGCGAGTGGAGGGAGATGGATGGAAAAGATAGAAAGGGCAGCAGGAAGGAGGGGGAGGGAAATCCAGGAGATGCCCACACAAAGAGGAAAATATACTGCTAGCCAGAGAAGAAGGGTACATGAGGCGGCTGTGTAGCTACAGTCCTCCTTTCTCTCCCCAAACACACACATCCTGAGAGAGAGAGCGCGAGCCAAGCAGGCAGAGTCAGGAAGAGCCTGCAGGCTCTTTCCTGTGTGTGTGCGCGCGCGTGCCAGAGAGAGAGGAAGGGAGCGCGCGCCTGCCTGTAACCCGATGCCATTCCCAAAGAGTCCCCCCCCCCGCGCGCCTGTCCCTCACTGGCTATAGTTAGCAAGCCTGCAAACTGCAGCCCAGCCCAGCCCAGCCGCCCCCTGTGCCCTTCCCTGGCAAAGAAGCAAGGAAGGAGCCCGGCGGTTACCGTACCTTAGCCTGCAGATACTGGGGGTAGTAGTAGGTGGTGTACTGGGGGTACATCTGCTGTTTCCACACTTTGCCCATGAAGCTGGAATAAGGGAGCCCGCAGAGGAGGGATGAGGGGAGGGCACTTGACAAGGGGGAAGGGGGAGGTGGGAAGAGAACGAGACGGAGAAAGGGAGGGGAGCCTCTCTTGCTCGCGCTCTCTTGCTCTCCAAATGTCCCTTGGCTTCGCCTCTTTCTTCCTGGCGGCGGCCGCTGCTTGCTGCTGCTCCTCCTTGGTCAGCTGAGCCCAGAGACCTTCCTCCTCCTGCGCTCAAAGGCGGCGGCGGCGGCGGCGGCAGAAAGAGTCTGCAGAGGGCACCAAGGACAAGAGCTTCGCCTCCCTCTCCCCCTCGCCTCCCCCTTTCCCGTGCGTGCGCGCGCGCGCGCCCCCGCGCGCCAGGAGTTTCCTCAGAGCCCAGGCACCACAAGTGAGCACTGCAGCCGCCAGCGCTCGGCCCGTTCCGAGAGCCCCACGCGCTGCCTGGAAAGCGGTCAAGACAAGTGTGAACTGCGGCTGCGGCGGTGCCAGGCTGGGGGGGGATGGGGACGGGACGGGGATGGGGGCCGACCATCAGGGAGGGCGAGGGAGGCGGCGCTTAATCCCAGCCTGGGCTGGAGGGGTGGGATGGGCTTCCGCCACTATAGGCGTTGGTTTCAGCGGCAGGTCCAGATGGAAACGCGCACAGGAGCGCTGGGGAGGCGGCTGGGGCGGCGTCGCTGTAGCTGGCGAGGGAGCCCCGCTGGCCGGGAGACAAACGGCGGCGACGGCTGAGGAGGCTCTTTGGCTTGAAGTCACCCCGAGCGGGCAGTAGAGATTGCAGAACTGTATCGAGCAGGGGGGATGGCAGCGTTTTAACAGCCCGCTTCGGCTCGGTTGCAGATTTTTCAAGCCTTAAAAAGAATGTACCTGCCTTGTAGAATTGCTCCTGCTTTTTCGTTGTGAGACTGTGGGAAGGCATCGGCATCTTTAGAGAATTTGGTCTCAGCATCCTTCCTTGTCGGAGTCTGGTGGGGGGGATATAAAATGTCTTTTTAAAGAATGAGGACGTAGTTAATCCTCCTTTGGGGGAATACCTCAAAGTGGACAGTAACTGCAGTCCCAGAACGGGGGATTCTCAGATCCATTTTCAGAGATTATATGCTTTTCATCCCCCCAGCTGTAGACTGATAGTGCTTGTAACGTCCAAACTCTCTAACCTAAGGTATCTTTTTCAGACTTCCTTATGCAGCTCCTCAGCACTTCTGTATCCACAGGTTAAACCTGCCAACAGGTTAAATTTGCCATTGTATCCTTGCCATTGTATCAGCAATAATAAAATCAGAGAGTGACATCCATCACAGGAAAACAGATTAAAGTTGGAGTCCAGTGGCACTTTTAATACCAAAGGTGCCACTGAATCCAAACTTTGTTATGTTTCTTCAGACCAACACAGCTATCCACCTGAATCTATCTTCTTAGAAAACAGATTGTTTGCTATTCGGAAGTGTTCACGGCTCTGACAATAGGCTCCTACCATTCAATGGTCCACTTTTCCCTGTTGTTTGGCTCTTCTTATCCTTTGAAACTGCCATAAATGCTCACTAGCTTCTTGTGTACTTCTTCAACATTGGGCACGATCATTAGTGATCAGCTACCCTAGCAGAGGCAGTAGAACCTCCATGAGTAATAAAAAGAGTCTTCATAATAAAGTACATCCTAAGTGCTGTATCCTTCAAGAGAATTCATTTGGCCTCAACATAGGATATATAATAGCACTGCTCTGTTCAACAACAGATAACCCACCCAGGGCTGGCATATTGTTACTGTTTTGGGTACTACAACTGAAGGAAGAAAATGTAAACATATTTAACCTGCAATGCCATGCGCACTTACTTGGGAATATGCCCTGTTGAACTCTTTAGACGTAACTTTTGCATATACATACATGGCACCAAAGTGTTAAAAGTTTGTAGAAGATGAAATATGATGGAAGGTTTAGAATGCACCTGGGAAAAGACTGTACAAAATGGTTGTGCAGTAGGAGGACAGGGTGTGTGTGTGTGTCAGAGGAAAAGTTTGTTATAAAGAAAATAAGTTTTCCTCTGGTTTCCAACTTAGAACATAGTTATACTTACTTGTATTGGAACATAATAGTACTTACTTGTATATAAACTCATCCAGTACAATGGGATGTAAACAGTGTTAACTGCTTAAAAATGTCACCAGCTTGTTAGCCTGTACACTAATGTACAGTACAAGAAAACATATCTTGGTGTCTCAGTCCTATTTGCAAGTAGGATTTGGCATTAAGTGCCAGGTGAACATTCTAAATCATGCCATATTATGACAGTCTAGGCAAAAGGTGTCTTTACTGAAACTCCTCAGTTCAGATTCTGGGGTCTAATAAAGGAGTTGAGTGAAATGTATTCATTTGAAATGTGGTGTTGGAGAAGAATGTTATGGATACCTTGGGTTGCCAGAAGGACAAATAAGTGGGTTCCTGAGCACATCAAGCCTGAACTCTCCCTAGAAACTAAAACAATCAAACTGAGGCTATCATGCTTTGGTTATATTATGTGAAGACAAGAATCACTGGAAAAGACAATATTGCTAGGAAAAGTTGAAGGCAGCAGGAAATGAGGAAGACCTAACATGAGAGGGATGGGATGGGGATGGGGGCTGGCTGTCAGGGAGGGCGAGGGAGGTGGCACTTAATCCCAACCTGGCCTGGAGGGGTGGGAGCCCTCATGTTTGAAAGATCTGAGCAAGGCTGTCATTGATAGAACATTATGGAGTTCATTAATTCATAGGGTCACTACCATAAATTGAAAGTGACTTAAGAGCACTTAACATACACACATGGTAAAGAAGACCAAGACACTGTTTCCATCTCCACTACCAGAGGTGTACAGCAAGGTCATATACTTACTTCATTTCTGTTTAATCTTATTTAAGCAACCTGATCCCCATTCAACCTGATGATGCAGTCATTCTTTCTCAAACCACATGCTCTTAAGTTTGGTGTAGTGGTGTAGTGGTTAAGTGCGTGCGCTCTTAACCTGGGAGAACCGGGGTTGATTCCCCACTCCTCCACTTGCAGCTGCTGGATGACCTTGGGCAAGCAATAGTTCTGTCAGAGCTGTTCTCTCAAGGACAGTTCTGGAAAGAGCTCTTTCAGCCCCACCTACCTCACAGGGTGTTTGTTGTGGGGAGGGGAAGGGAAAGGAGTTTGTAAGCCACTCTGAGACTCCGAATGAAGGGCAGGGTATAAATCCAATCTCCTCCTCCTCCTCCTTCTTGTGCAAAGTCCTGCAGAAACAAGTATTTGGAAATCAATTCTGATAAAAGTTACAATCTTTGCAAACAGCAACGTTTAGATTAGGGGTGTCAAACATAAGGCCTGGGGGGCAGAACGGGCCTGTCCAGGGCTCTTATGTGGCCTGCAAGCAACTAGTGCAAGGGAGGGAACAGGAAACTGCTGGGGGAGAGTGGATGGAGCCACTCTGATTGTGGCTTCAACATGGTGGAATAACCTCATCTGTAGCAGTCAAGCAGTGGGGGAGCATCTGCCCCATGCTGCACTGCTGCTTCTTCAGTCCACCTATGTGGGTTTTCATTTACACCCTCTCCCAGTCCATGGGGCCTTGCAGTGAGGTTACACCAACTCAGGGTTTACCAGCTGCTGTCCTTTATACAGTTTATATCTCTGGTACCCGGCATTACATTTTATGGCACACATGGCGTGGCCCGACAAAGTGACATTTATGTCAGATCCGGCCCTCATAACAAATGAGTTTGACACCTCTGGTTTAGATGGTCTGTGGATGGGCATTTGCTAGATCAAGTACCGTTCTATAAGTGTTTGGGCATTGTATTTCATTCTTCTGATAAATGGACTACAAATTTCTTGTGTGCTCAAGGAAATGGAAGTGATCCGTTTACTTGATCCCATTATGTCAAAGGTGGATGTTCTGCTGCAGTTCATATATTCAGGGAGGGGGTGGCTTGATGGATACAGTCCAAACATATAGAAGATGCAGGCTCGATTCCTTAGAGCTGTTTGGGGTCCCCAAAAAGTATTACAATTCACAGTTATGAACCTCAAGGTGGGATTACGTTTACTGACAGCTATTGCAAAGACTGCAGCCATAAAATTCTGGTGGACTATTTTACCATAGAACTCAGTATTCTAGTTTTACCCTTTAATATTGAAAGATGCAGTATGAGCAAATGGAAGAAAGTCAAAACCCAAGAAATTAACATTGTTGAATTTTCTGTTGTAATACAATCTGAAGAAGGCCCAGGAATCAGACGAGCAAAGAGTTTGTTATATAGATTACCAGAATATGTCTAATGGGCCATGTAGACCTTGTTCACTTTTAGTCATGCAACTAAACCTTCTGTACTTAAGAAATGTACACTTTAAAAAAAAATCTTAAATGTACCATAATATAGGAGAATTTACTATATTATCACATTGTAACATTTTGGCATCAAGCAATACTTGAAGGGCTTTACTAGCACATCCCTTCAAATTATTGACTATGTCCTTTTGGTACAGGGATGATAGATACTGCATCCCATGTGGTGCTGTTTTGGAATTATTATCAAGGAGTTAGAGATGATGTAATTGCTCCACTTTTGGTTATGGCACCAGGCTGTTTAGTAGAATAGCTAGTTACACTTTTTACTGCTGGGGAGAATTCCATAATGTAACTATTGAGACTAGATCCTGGCTGTTGAGCGAACACTATTAATAGAACATTTACAATTGCTATTTTTACAGTTTAATGAATGTGTTACTGAAAGTTCTGTTGACCTTTTTTTAAAATTTAAAATATTTTTATGCTGCCTTTCTACCCAATTAGGGTCCCCAAAGTGGCAAACATAAAAACATTTGAACAATTAAAAACAAATTTAATTTAAGAAAGATTCCGTAAAAACACATAAACATAGAATGCTAGAGCCAGGGAGGAGGTCCAATAACTGTGATGGGGGGCGCGGTATGCCAAATGAAACAAAAAAGTCTTCACTCACTGGAAGAAGGAGCCAATAGACAGAAGCAGATGAATCTCCCTGGGGAGAAAGTGCAACATTGTGGTGCCATGATTGAGAAAACCCTTTCGCAGGTTGCTGCCCATTTAGCTTCAGATGGTGGGGACAACCGAAGTAGAACCTCTGAAGACAGCCAAAGTGAACAGATAGGTTCATGAGTAGGGGTCATTTCATAGAAAAAGAGGTGCAGGAGCTCATTAGCATAACTCATTAGCATAACTTATTTGCATATGCCACACCCCTGGCATCACTAGAAGTGTGTCAGAAGGAACACCCACCACTCAAGCTCCACTGGACTGTTTTGGATTGCTAGCTATGGAGGGGGGGAGCACGCAGACCTGCCCTTACAGAGGAGGGAGAGCTTGTACAGGAATAAAACTTGGTTTTAAAGGTGCCACTGGACTCTTTTGGATGGCCGGCAGGTGCAGGAAAGTGCATGGGTGCTCGTGGGTGGAGGAGGGTGGCACGTAGGATGCACATGGCCTTGAGCAGGTAGGGAGCCAGGGTGGTGGCAGGGCAGATGCACAAGAAGAGGCCGAGTAGGCTCAGGAGGCCAGGGCAGAGCTCCTTGCAGGCCTCACAGGAGTTGCTGGGGCCCACCTTGCAGAGGCGCCATACTAGGGCTGGCATGAGGACGGGCAGAGCCTGGGCAGGCTGGGTGCCATGGCCCAGGCAGTGGTGAAGCAGCTCAAAGGCGAGCTCGCAGCGGTGCTCCACTGGGTTGGCCAGCGGGCCAGGAAAGGTGAGGAGGGCTGCTGGGAGCAGGGGGCAGGGCTTGCCACATGTGCCTGCCCCCTGGGCTCCTTACTGCCAGAGCTTCACTCCTGTGTGCTCCTGCAGGAAATGAGCAATGTTCATATGGGAGATGGCATATGGGAGAAGTCAGGCAACTGGCCCCCTTCTTGTCTCACCACAGTAGCTATAGTAATCCATGCAGCGATCACCTCTAGGTTAGATTACCGTAACTTGCTCTATGCACGGCTACCCCTGAGACTGACCCAGAAGTTACAACTGGTCCAGAACAATTGCTCGCTCACAACTTTAATGCTAGTAGCTCACCGAGTAGAATTTTTGCTCTCAGGACTCCACAGCTTAGAGGGAACATTGAGTCTGAGGTGTGCTGCAGCCAGGTGATCACAGGTTGTTTGATCCCCCAGTGGGCTGAGCAAGCCAGTGATGGGGATGAGTTTTTTTAATTCTATTTTTTTGTGACATCAGTGCCCCCCAATTTATTTAAAGGCCCCCCAGATTACAAAATCCTGGCAACGGACCTGCATCACCATCTTTTTGTTTACACAAAGCCATCCAGCAGTGCTTGTCCAGGTAAGGAGGGGGCTCTTAAATGTAACCCCTGATGATATAAACCACTATTGCACAACAACCCATGGTGATATTTCTGCTGAGCATTTTACAGACAAAATAACAAATCTGTGATGACTTGGACTCTTTTGTTACAGCAGACCAATCTCAGCACACCATCAGGGGATACTTTTATTGGGGCTTTTTGGATGAATTACAGTTGTTGAGACCTCAGGATGTAGACAAGTTGCTTGGAGGAATGTGACCCTGTTTGACCCTTGCTCCTCTTGGGTCATAATATCAAGCCAGAGGTAGGGCTGCCAAGGGGGGGGGTGAATAGTGGGACAGAATTCCAGGGGTCCTGGTCACCTTGGGGCCCAGGAAGCAGGGCAAGTCATGTGATTTCCTTTCATATGATATTTGAGTTGGATCTGAGGGGAATGAAGGGACCCAAAAGTGACTCTCAGAAGTCCTGGCCAGAGGAAATTACTGGCTGGGTCACTGGTATAGAGGGAACAGGGGTCTTTTCGGGGGGAGCGCACCGGAGCGCAGCTCCGGGAGCTCAGGAGCCAAGCCCCGCCCCCAGCCGGCGTCCCGGAGAGTCTTTCAGGCAGCCGAATGTCAATTTCAGCTCCATTATATCCTATGGGCCATTGAAGTCAATGGTGAAAACATAGGATATATTCTAGGGGCTGGGGGAGGGGTTTGAGGGAGAGGCTCCAAACTCACAGGATAGCTGATGGAGCCTCTCCCCAAGATACCCACCAAGTTTCAAGAACATTGGATCAGGGGTCCAATTCTATGGGCCCCCAAACAGGTTGCCCCATTTCCTCCATTGTTCTCTATGGTGGGAAAAAAAAGTTATTTTTTTCCCACTATAGAGAACAATGGAGGGAATAGGGGCAACCTGTTTGGGGGCCCATAGAATTGGACCCCCTGTTCCAATGTTCTTGAAACTTGGTGGGTATCTTGGGGAGAGGCTCCATCAGCTATCCTGTGATCTTGGAGCCTCTCCCTCAAACCCCCTCCTCCAGCCCCAGAATATACCCTATGTTTTCACCATTGACTTCAATGGCCCATAGAGTATAATGGGGCTGAATTGCCACTGAATTTCTTTCATTCCCTCCTTTCCTTCTTTCTTTTTCCTCTTTCCCTCATTCTTCTCTTCTCTTCTCTTCTCTTCTCTTCTCTTCTCTTCTCTTCTCTTCTCTTCTCTTCTCTTCTCTTCTCTTCTCTTCTCTTCTCTTCTCTTCTCTCTTTCTTTCCTTCTTTCCCACCTTCTTCTCTTCTCTTTTTTCCTCCTTTTCCTGTTTTCCTCCTTCTTCCCTCTCTTTCTTTCTCTCTTTCCTTCCTTCTTTCCTTCTCTCTACTCTCTCTCTTTCCTTCCCTCTTTCCTCCTTCTGTGGCCCAACTCTCATGAGAAGGAGTTTAAACTTTAAACCCCTTCTCTCTTAGCTCCCCCACCCAGACCAGCTGGGGAAGGGAAGGGGAGGCTTTTGAAGATGCTCCCCCCCCCTTTTGCTTCCCCTTCTGACATCACTTCCGGTGATGTCAGGGGGCGTGGCATATGCTAATAGCCTAATAGCTCATTAGCATACCATATGCTAATGAGCTCCTGCAGCTGTTCTTCTACGAAAAGACCCCTGAGAGGGAATCATTCCAGCCATCTTGTGTAAGGCAATCTTGAAACAACTTCTTAAAAAGGAGGACCAGAAGATTTAAACAACTATTGTCCAGTAGCAAATTTCTCCTTTTTGAGCAAGCGCTTGAGAAAACAGCAGCTGTATGATATAAGCTTTCTTTGAACGCAACTGGACTCATTTTAAGAGAAAGATTCAATTAGTCCAGGACCTCGTTAAGTCTCATGTACCTCTCAGTGTGTACCAGGCAGTGCTTGGAGACCCCCCAGAATTACAATTGCTTTTCAGAATACAGAGAACGGTTCCCCTGAGAGAAATGTCTACTTTGGAGTGTGGGCTCTATGGCATTATATCCTACTAAGTTCCCTCCCCTCCCCACGTTCTGTCCCTGAATCCACTCCCAAATCTCCAGGAATTTCTCAACCCAGAGGTGGCAACCCTACTGTCAGTGCCTTTTGCTACTAACTATTGTGGGTGTTCGGGGTATAGTATGTTAGTAATTCTATTCTTGTCTGGCTGACTAGTTTCAGAGAGTGGTCTGGGAAACAACTGTTCCATGATTTATCTTAAATATGGATCTTCACAGAGTTCAGTTTTATTCTTCATATTATTAAACATCTCTATGAAACATCTGAGAAAGATCATTCAGAACTATGGACTGAAGTGTCTATTACTCCTTTCCAACTGAGTTGGGGAAGCCAGTAGATGCCCTAACTCAGAGATGTCAAACTCATTTGCAACGAGAGCCAGATTTGACATAAATGTTACTTTGTCGGGCCAGCCACATATTCCACAAACTGTAATGCCAGGTATCTGAGATATAAACTTTATAAAGGACACAAGCAAACCTAACTGATTATATTATTTTTTACTGAAAGTATAAACAAAAGCAATTGATTCCTAGGACTGATTGTAATTGACTTACTGGGGAATCCACAAAAGCCCAATAAATGTATTTGATCATATGCAAGACTCAGCTTTTTCCAAGAGATACCATAAAAAGGGGGTATCTTACATTTCCATGCAAATTAGCTACTTTTTGTATATTTAGCACTTTTAGGAGATGAGTCATTATGAGTAAATATGGTAGTTCTTCAGCACACACACTCCAGATGCAAAGGCCTCAGCAGCTGAGCATAGCTACAATCCGTCTCCTGCTCTTTGTTTCTTCTCTTCTCCCATCCTACCTCTGAGGATCTCAAGGATTTCCCCTCCACTGCCCCACAACCACCACCACCAACCTTGTGAGGTAGTCTAGGCTGAGTGACCAGCCCCAGGTAACCCAGGCAACCAGGTCCTGGCTCAGGAGTTGGGGGGGGGTCTGAACCTGGCTCTCCTAGACCCCCACCTGCATTTCCCACAGAAGCAGTGGGGCTGAGGAGAAAGCTTGATGGAGAGGCTGTTTCCAAAACCTCCAAGGGGTGCTTTTTGTCCTCTCGTGACCCTTTTCTTTCATGGGCTGAGAACAGGTGTGGGGGAGAAGGAAGGCTGCAGTTCCCCACCCTCCCTGACACTCACTCTGCCTCCTGGCTCTGCAGCCGTTCAGACGTGACTTTTCCCCATCACTCTTCCACTCACGTCTGTGGCCAAGACTGCTTTCCCCTCAGAGCAGCATGCACAAGACAGCCCAGTTGTCTCCCAATCCACGCGCCAGGTCTCCTCCTCCTCTCTCCCCTGTTGGCTCCATCCCATTCTCTCCCTTCACTGCCATTCCCCCACGCTATTTTACATCAGCCTCATAGCCCTGCTCCCTAGCAATTTCCTTTCTCTTCTTGACACGTTCGACCACACACACCTCACTACTTGCGCCTGCTCGCCTCCCCAAGCAGCCTCCTGCCTTCTTTCCCTCGTCTCAGTTGCTCGTGGGTCAGATAAGAGCCCTGGATGGGCGGTTCCAGCCCCCAGGCCATATGTCAGACACCCCTGCCCTAACTGGTGGGCTGGATGACTGCCAATAAACCGAGGCTCAATCCAGACAAGACTGAGGTGCTGCTGTTTCATAAGGCCAGTCAAGGTTTGTGAAGGATCTGTGATTCTAGGATCCTGTTCTGGATGGAAGTTGCAGCCCCCCTTAAGGAGCAGATGCACAGCTTGCGTGTACTTTTAAACTGGAAGGACACAGACAGAAATACATATTTTCTCTGTAGCACATAGTACCTTCCTTGAGAGGTGTGATATGTAATAATTCGAAGGATTTCTTCTATGCTGGAATGTTGTATGGTGATGTGCTCGACCCAGGGTGGTCTTTGATGGCTGTTTGAATGCTTTAACTGGTTCAAAATGTGTCGACTAAGATGCTAGCAGGTAAAAATTACATGGATTTTGCCTATTTTAAAAGGTCTGCACAGGCTGCCAGTTTGCTACCAGATACAAAAGGACTGGATTTCCTAAACTGTAATGCATAGGATTGCACTGTAAATCTTATTTTATTATGAAGTATTTAGGTTTCTTTATGGGCTGCTTGTTATTTATCTTTTAAAAGCTGGGTGCTGCAGTGTAGATATTTTTATGAAGAGGCAAGGTATAAATATTTTAATTAATAAATAACGAGAAGGGAATTGTCAGCGTTGCTCCACCAAAGGGTTTTGCTAGAAGCAAATGTAGGTCACCACCTTTTCTGTTATATGATCCTCTTGCTTCATGGCAAAAGCAGGATGTGGCCTTGGTTCAAAGGATTTAATGACCTTTCAAGTTCTTGCTCTGTTCGGAAGACAGTGCATTCAACTCATACCATATGTGGATAGTAGTGAGAAAAGCTAGTAACCATCTGCTACAGAAGGCAGGGACCTATACCAACTACTTATAACAACTGCATGTTATACTAGGCAAAAGGAGTTTGTGCCAGTGTGTACAATATGGTAGCAATGACCAGTTTTCGCAGAAAACCTTCTAAACAACACAGCTAGCAGTTTTGTTAGCTTTATTAGCTTTGTTTTTAAAACTATTGAGTCACAATCACCCATTCCATAAGTTGTATTTTATTTACTTTTCTCTGCTAACTATCTACTTTTACCTCCTGATAAAACCATAAAACCTGTTGCTGAATTAAGGCAAGTTTACGCATACCCTAGGGTTATTAATTTGCCAGTTGGAAAATTCCTGGAGATTTGGGGGTGGAGCCTGGCAAGAGTGAGATGCCATAGAATCCGCCTTCTGAAGCTGCCATTTCCTCTAGGGAATCGACCTATGTAGTTCTAGAAATTAGTAATTCCAGGAGAATTCCAGGCCCCTCCCCAACCCCATCCTCAGGCTCCACCCCCAGAATCCCCAGGTATTTCCCAACCCTGAGCTGGCAACCCTAGTTCCAAGACAAGGCTGTCTTCCTTCCAGTTCTGAAACGATCTGTTGTTCTCAGAGTTTGCCCTGTATCCGGAAATATATGTCCTGTGGAAACTAACCCTTTTTCCTATTTGGGCATATAGGGATTAATCAATAGGTTGTTTCTTGAAAAGAAATCAAATGAGAAAAGAAGTCCTAAAGATATGGAATCCTTTCTCTTTCTTTTCCTGTTGTTATCCTTCCTTCCTCCCCTATGCCATGTTTCCCTTCTTGTCTCTTTCTTCAATAAAATAAAACTGATCTTAAATAAAATTTCATGAGCCTCACAGGCAGCTTTTCTTAGTGCATTAAACTAAGGATCAAACTGGACATGACAGTGGGTAGTACTGTATTTTTTTGGCAGCTGTAGTAAAGTCAAGTTGTAATTCTGGTAGCAACTCATACCCTTTCAGCATGTGATGGCTCACTGTTTATGAATTTGCTGTGGAAACAGTAATTGAGAAGAAGGTATTTTATTCTTTAAGTACCCAACCATTAATGTGTGATGAACATGTGTGTGTTTTTAAACAAACAGTGTGCAAAAATAGAGAGGAAACTAAACCCTGCAATCTTCAATGCCTTTCCTCATTGTTTCCTAGTGCCTGATGCCTATTTCTCAGGCTCATTTCCAACTCAAGTGGAGAATTAAATATATAGGCACCAGAATACAGCAAGATAATTAGAGGAGAAGGGACAGATCTAGTTTCCTTTGCCCTATGCTTTTTTTTAAAAAAAAACTTTACCCCCACTTTCTTGACACTAAATACCCTGGGATTGCTCTATTTCTTATTATATAACGGGTCTGCTATCTGCTTTCTTGAAGAGCCAAACAATCCATGTTCCCACTCTGCAAGTGATAATTTTAATTATCTGTAAACAGGGATGCTTTCTCATATCTGCATGAAATTTGGCAGGAAGGATCTCTTGGGTGAGGGACACTGTCCATCCCTGAAAATGTGACCCATTCTGGTTGAGGATAAAATATGCAGCCAGGAATGTGCTTCCAATGGAAACCAACATAAATAAACAACCTCTCCCCCCCAATAAAGATAGCAAACACATGTAAAAATGAAAATGAAGAGAGAAAACAGAAGTTTAAACTAAAATGAGCTAAATATGCACATCTCTACCCAGGTCAGCGGCTGAAATGTCAAATTCCGACAGAAACCTCAGACTGATCTCAGTGTTCTTTGCGCAAGTGGAAAGAATGACCCAAGAAGAATGGAAAGTTTCCAGAGCAGCAGGAACAGATAGGAGGAACATTAGGAACAACCAGGGTTTATTCTAAGCTTCTGCACCAATAGCCAGTGCTTTGCCCCATCCACCCAATCTAACTGGAGGGAACAAAAGAGGGGAAGGAAAAATGGTAAAGAACAAACAACAATAATACTGGGTGAACCGATTCTCAGAAACACAGCCTTCAGGCAATTGCTTACAGTAAATCGTCTTCATTATAATATTTGTACAATATGTATTGTTCCCAGTAAAATGATACGGTAATTTAAAAAGCAAACCCAAGCAAGACTACTCAGTATCCTACTGAGGTCTGTTCAATCAAGCATACTCCTGGGGAAGTGATCTTAAATGGTACTATTAGGCAGCTGTTTATCAATGCAGAATTAATTTATTCCAACCATAAAATGGATTCTGGGAAGATTATTTTTATTGAAGAAATGGTGCAGTGGAAATGATTAGTCCACACATACATACCCCCAACCACCACATGCCTACCTTCACTGGCTTCTCTTAGGGAAAGCCACCAAGAGATTGCAGATTCTCATCACTGACCTCCTGCATGATGCCTGCATTGGCAGTAAATTTTAACGTTTTCTCAGCCTGACTTCCACAGGATTGTTGTGAGAATAAAATTGTGTGAAGGATCATGTGTGCTCCCCAGAAATCCTTGGAGAACATGGGCGATAAAAATCTAGTTAAGTGCTGCCTCTGTAACTTATTTTTTTATTATATACTTTATTAAAATATAAGACTCTAGATTAGCAGATAACAAACAACAGTAACATAGGCACATACAGCTTGATCAGAGATTACAATATGTAAAACCTTATAAATATATGGTGGGTATTCTTTAGGGAAAACACACAATATTAATAGAAGGAATACAATTTCAACACTGTTCTATATAATATATAAAACACACACACACATATATGTATTTTCCAAAACAAGGTAAATAGGAGAAGGAGGAAGTGGACAGAGAAAAGCAGAAGCAGCTATTCTAAAATGTCAAGATCTGAGTCAGTATAAGTCAGTCCAGAAATTGCTTAATAATGGGTGCCATTTCTGTATTAAATCTGATTTGTGCTATTTTCATAGCTAAGTATGTTAGTTGAAATCTTATCTAATGTGCCATACTCCTAAAGTTTGGTACGCCATTGTTGTATGCTAGGGAGGGATTCTTTCTTCCAACATGAAGCTATAAAACTTTGGCAGCTGTTATCATTATCATGGTGAGCCAGTTTGGTATAGTGGTTAAGTGTCCAGACTCTAATCTAGGAGACCTGGGTTTGATTCCCCACTTCTCCACTTGCAGCTGCTGGATGATCTTGGGCAAGCCATAGTTCTGTCAAAGCTGTTCTTGAAAGAGCAGTTCTCGAAAGAGCTCTCTCAGCCCCACCTACCTCATGGGGTGTCTGTTGTGGAGAGGGGAAGGGAAAGGAGTTTGTAAGCTGCTCTGAGGCTCTGAGGGAAGGGTGGGGTATAATCCAAATCTCCTCCTCCTCCTCCTCCTCCTCCTTGCTTTAGGAGTTGTTTTACTCTCCCACAGATTGAAAAGGACTGCTTCTGGGGGTTTGGGGATACCATATCCTGAGTATTCTTTGTAACTTCTCTGTAACCTATTACACACACTACCTCTCTGTCTCTGCAACATATTACACACATCTTAAAATGGCACAGTAGACAGAACCTGCCATCTAGGGGAGTCAGATAGCATTTACTGCTATCACCTCTGTATCTCAACACACCTGAGAAGAATGTTTGCCTCTGTTAGCTGACAGCATTCCATTGCCTTTCATCAGAAAGGGAACAAGCAGCATCTTCCTAGACCCTGTAGTATAGTCTGTTTGCCAGCATGTGAAAGCAAATTCACCTGTAGCTAATAGGTACACTGTGCAGTGCCAGACATAAAAGAATAGCTAGCAACATGAGGAACCACTGCTTATAAAGAATAAAATCAGAGCCCTCCACAAGGCAGTGAGTCAGCAATGGGATTGGTGTAAACCATGCTGCTGAAAGACAGACTTCTCTGCTCAGTCTTCTTTGATGGTGAGATCTGTATATGTTCTGGTGATTAATAAATGTCCCTGTCACTTTCATATCTGCTGAGTCACTCACTCTTCACTCTTCTCCCCTCCCTCTTTGTAAACTCTAAGCCAGACATCCAGGCACCAGAATGAGAGCCAGCTCTTAACACTTCCAACTGTTACTAGTTTTATAACTGTTTATTAGTTATAGGAGTATATGAGCAAATGGAGCCTTTTCACTGACGGCATTTGAAAAGGTATGCCATCAAGATGACAGCTGGTCAGGTTCTCAGATGAAGACAATCTAAGTTGACAGATGTATGGTCACGTGATGTGTCATATGACAACTAGGTTGCATCAGCCTTGCATGGAGTATATAGAGTCACTGTGACACAGCAAGTATATCCTGATCGTCTAGCTGCTGTATATATTCTGTCCTGTCCTGTACATTTGTGTGCCTTCATGGTTACTGATGCCTGGCGTAGCACTCTGTTGGACTGACAGCCTGTTTGGAGTGACTACTTGGACTACTTGGATTACATGGACTGTGTAAATATTGTACAATAAATCTGTAAATAGTTTTCACCAGCGCAGTGTCTTCTGCTTTATTATGCATACTCTGTCATTCACTTGAAAATTCAGCTGTTAATACCCCTCCATAGCGGCAGTTTTTATCCCAACAGATGTTCTCCTGAAGTAGCCCCATTACTGTTGCTAACCTTCCATTTGATCTGCCTTCTCTCTGGTCTCTCTCACACACAGGTTGGACATGCCAGTGAACCTTGAAACACTCTGAGGCTGAGGACAGACTGGCAATTTGCTGCGGGAGCCAGTCGCGGCAAAAAAGCCCCGGAACAAACTGTTCCAGGGTTTCCTGTTCACACAGCCCAGACTGCTGCGGGAGCATACCGGGAGGAGGCGCAGCATTTCCCCATTAATTCGGCTGTGGGTGTATGGGTGTACGATTGTATGTGCGCATGAGTGCTCATGCGCTCATGTGCATAAGTGCATTTTGCCGATTGGGGGAGGACCCCACAGCGGCGGCACCGAATTGGCCAGTACAGTGGAGCACGGCCAATCATATCGCTGCTGCCTTCTGCCCAATGCGGGTTTCTCCCGGCTTTCTGGCTGTGTGTTCAGACTTCCCGGAAGTGGAGAAATGCGCGACGTACGCGTGCTTTAGGGATTTGCTACTGGTTTCTTCATGTATCTTTTTAATGTGGCAGTGAAGCGGAACAGTGCATGTTGGCTATGGGTGGGGGATGCCAGGCAGATGTGCCTGTGTGAACACTCTGTTAACTGTAGGTTTGAAGCATCGCTGAAACGGATCCCTACCGGGGCAAATTGCCAGTCTGAACTCAGCCTGAATATTTCTGGTGCATTGGCTGGTCTGTACAGTTGACTTGATAACACTTCCCCAAACTGCCCTGGCTCACACCTTCATCCAGGGTCAAACTAGACAAACGGCTGTGTTTCATGTTTTGAACCCTCTGTTTTCCTTTTAAAAAAACCAGTAGCCATACAGCACTCAATTTAAATTGTGACCACAGCATGGAAGAAGTGGTGTTTAAGTCTTTACCACACTACCATTACCTGAAATGAGCCTTTTCTCCACTGACACAAAGTACCTTTATTTGCCTGGTGGGGTAAATAATAATTCCACAGGACTGTTTTGAGACTGGGAAAATGGCACAGGGAAAGGTTAATCTCTCTCTTATGGTCCTGATCAAAATGGATTGGCTGTTATTTGCAAAGGAAAAAATGTTTCAGAGTTCTGAACATGCCGCTCTCCATGTCTCTTCTCATTTGACCTTTACACTAAGAAGTCATACTCACTTCCCACCAAGGACACCTTTGACCGGTATCTGGGAGGGAGGGGTATGTTTATTTTTTTTTTTACCAATACTTTGTGTACCTAAATAGCTATACCATAATGGGATCTGAAAAGTGTTCATGATGAAGGGCAAATGGTGCAAACACATAAATGTCTGATTCTTATTTAATTCAAATAGTTATTCATTGGTATCCTTAGTGATTCAGGCAATGTAGCCAAGATAACCTTGTTACAACAGGAAACTGAACTTTCAATTAGATATTGTTCTGTTTGCATTTACTAGCTCTTGGTAGCCTCATAATTACAGCACCAACAAAATCATTTTGTTAATGGTCTTACAATGCACCACTTAAGAGGCTGGGTTTGATCTTCAGGGTCCTTATCTCAGGACTTGCCTGTTTCAGAGACATGCTCTTCTTTGTTCCATCACGGCATTTGATGATTATATACTACCTTTTAAAAAACTGTACTGTCCATGCACAATGTTTGAACAGCAAGGATATGTGGAGAGGACTAGGGATGGGCATGAACCAGCTCATGAAGTAAAGTTCCTCACAAATTTTAGGTGATTCATGGTTCATGAAGCAATGTTCATAGAAGGGCACCTGGCACAAACATTTCATGAACTTTGGTGCTCTTCATGGCAGTTTGTGGAAGTTCATGAATGATTATATTTCTAGTCAGACTGTCTCTGCTCAATTAAACTGTTTACAAAACTCAAAGGCAATGGGGGGGGGGCTGAATTCTCCAGCCTTGCAAATACCAGTAGGAGCCCTCCAAAGCTTAACAGGTACTGCTGGCTGCCAATAAGAGTTCCCATTCTGCTCTAGGGGATCAGCTCAGCTCCACACCCTCTCCTCTGTTTGCTGTTCACAGTTACACAGGAGCAGAGCACATTCATTTGTTCCTGATTGTGAACACCTCTCAACTGCCGGGGTTTGGGGGTGAACCCAGGGCTGTGAGCCACCCCATCTCTCAGCTCACGTCAAGCAGAGGGGCTTAGCTAGTGGGTTCCTTGGCTGAGGACGCACATTTTGATTCTGATTCCTTTCCCCTGCTGGGGTTTGGGTGTTAGGTGGACTCAGGGCTCTGAGCCAACCCGTGTCTCTGCTCACACCAAGTAGTTCATGAATGGTTATATTCATATAGCTGGTAGGTTCTTCAGCTAAGGACCCACACTTTGATTGTGACCTCTTCTCCCCTGCTGGTGTTTGGGGTGTTCGGGGGATGCAGAGCTCTGAGCCACCCTGTCTTTCTGCTCATGCTGAGCAGAGGGGCTTAGCTAGTGGGTTCCTTGGTTGAGGATCCACATTTTATACCCTCTCACCCCTCCTGATTGTGAACATCTGTGTGTGCCATGAGAGTGAAAGTGGGTGCCCACAGGTCCCCATCCTTGGGTACATAACCCATCCTGCCAGCCTACTGGAGCACTTCCCTAGCAGGGCATCACCAGGGGTCTCAGAGCCTCCGTCCCCTGATCTGTTCCTGGGGCTCCCCACAGAGCCAAGAGAGTTGTTAGCATTGCCCAGAGACCAGCAGTTCCACATTCTTTGGAGAGGAAGACTCTGATAGCAGTCATACAGGGGGAGGAGAATCCTCCCTTTTAACACAACTTCCTGTTGCTTCTCCTGCCTTGAGTATACCCCACTGTGGCTTCTCCCAGCCCAGGGCCAGAAAGCAGCTGTCCCCCCCCCCACCTTCTCCAATCCTCAGGCCCCATTTCCAGCCCACACTTTGGAAAGATATCTGCACCCTTCCCAGTGACCCCTGCATGGCAGAGTGCCTGGTGTGCCATGCCCATGTCTGGAGGGACACAACCCCCACACAAACTTATCCTCCTCCATCCTCCAGACGCACCTGCAAAGGGTGAATCCCACTATGTTGCTGCCAGGGGGAAAAGTGGCAGCCAGTGGGACAAAGAAGAGGCCCACTCCCTCTCAGCAGGGAGAAGCAGAGGGGGAGCAGCATCCCTCTCCAAGAAAGGCTTTCCACACTTGGGCTATGGTGGGTGGGACACTGAGGCAGGCCATCCTCCGAGAGGTCATTCCCATGGGGTCACCAACAATGCTATCCAGAAGGGCTATGTGGAGGGCCCAGGAAGCAGTCACTCACCTCATAGGTGAGATGATCGCTGTGGATGGCCAACCCATCTCCCTCATGGAGGATGTAGCCTTTTTCCAGCTGCTGGCTCCCTGGTACCCCATCCCCTCACAGAGAACCATGAGCCAATGAGCCTTGCCCACCATGCACTACTCTGCAGTGGCAATGGTCAATGCTGAGCTCTCCAGAGCACAAGGCAGAACCATGCACTTCATGGCATGCCTCTGGAGCAGCCAGCAGCATGGCTACCTTTCTCTCACTACCCACTGGTGGCAATGAGAGGACCTCTCTATCCAGACTGTTGGGACATGGCCTAGGCCCCAGGCTGGGACAGTCTTGCCACTAGGCTAGAATGTAGTTCTGCACCATGTACTGGGATAGATGCAAACCACATGGCAGAAAACATCACCACCTTGCTACAGAGTAGCCTGAGGGAGTGGGTGGGTGGCAGCAATGTCATCTGTGGACTGTGACTATGTGGTCAAGGATGCCAGCACCAACATGCTGGCAGTGGTGAGAGCTGTGCACCTCAAGGGCATCATCTGTTTGGCACACATGCTTTACCTGGTGCTGAAGGATGTTCTGGGGCTGGGGAGCACTGTCAAGGCCACCTGGGATACTCCCACTCTTGAGATGCAGTCCTTGCTGGAAACCTGCTGGTGCCTGGCTGCCCACTTCTCACACAGCATCATGTCTGCCCATCTGCTACATGAGAGGCAGGGGGAGAGGGATGAGCCTGAAGACCAGCTTATCCTGGAGTTATCCACCTGTTGGAGCTCCACCTACACCATGATTGCACATTAGGTGGAGCAGAAGAGCGTGGTGCAGGATGACATCTTCTCCATAACCAGCATGTGTGGGGAAGAGGAGCTCAGCATCAGCTCCAATGACTGGCTGACCCTCTCCCAAATGGTGCATGTCCTGAAGCCCTTCCAAGACACCACCAATGTGTTGTGCACCCATACAACCAGCCTGGGGCAACTCATCCCCATGATTTGAGGGCTAGACCAGACTTCTACACTGCAGCTGTGCCTTGTGGGGACAGCTGTTCTTCCATGGGTCAGAGCTTGCATGTGGGCATCACTACCAGGTTGCATCTTCTCTGCAAGGAAAGGAAATACAAGCTGGTCTGTATCTGTGACCCCCAGATAAATTGCAGCATTGTTATCTGGAATGGAGAGCTCATGCATTGAAAGTGTGAGCTCTGCAAAGAAGTGTGGAGGCTACAGACCAGCAGACATGGCCAGAAGGGACAGCATGTGGAAGAGGCTGGAGGCGGGGGGAGAAAAAGCTGCAGCCCAGCCCCTTGGTCTCAAAGAACCCAACCAGGGAGAGGTCTTGCTACTGGTTTTCAGTGGTGAACTGGGAGGTCAGCAGCGGTGGGGCTGCCAGGCACGTGATGGAAAAGGATTCATCAGAGGTGATCCTCACTGAGTCCCCTGAGCCTGCCTCCACCAATTCCCTGTAGTACTGGTCATGCAAGGCTGCCATCTGGCCTGACCTCTCTTGTGTGGCCACGAATCTCCTCTCCTGCCCTCCCACCAGTGTCCAAAGCAAGCAGGTGTTCTTCCACCTGGGGGATGTTCTCAGCTCCCACCATTCCCACCTGGAATCCTGAAGGTCATCCTCTCCCTGCTGGGCTACCCATTTCTGGACCTCAAAGGGGAAGATCCAGGACTCCTGTTGTCCTCCTCCTCTCTGGGCGATCTGGCACATGGCCTGCGGGTTATGCCTTTGATGCTGGGGGGGAGGATGGCTACCTCTGTTAGGTGGGGGTGGGTTCCCTCACCCAAAACCTACCTTATGAAACAACATCTGTCTCTTGGAGCAACATCCACCTCAGCAAACATCTACCTCAATTAACATCTTCCTGTACAAGCAAGCCCCCATTTGACTACCCCTTTCCATTATACTTGTACAATTTACAACAGGTGATTTCTTATCTGAACAATGTGTTCCACTAATGGTGAATAATCAGAAATTTCACCTGGGGTGAGCTGTGATCAGAAGATCTATGAGTTTGGGCCTGAGGGGGCCTGGGAGCATTGTGGGTATGTTTCGCTGGGTTCCAGTGCGTGCCGGGGTGCCTGCCTAGCTGTCCTGGGGTTACTTTGGGGAGCCCCTGTTGGAACTCTGGGCATGTCTGTCTTTCTGTCATCCTGAACCTGCCTTTGGAGACTTTTAGGGTGGCCTGGCCAGCTCAACATGTGTTTCCATTCCTCTGCGGAGTAGAAAGATTCACTGCAGTTGATGGGTGTGCTCTGGACCTGCATGTTTCAGCTCGGGGTGTGTGTGTGAGAGAGTTGTGTGCACGCTTTCCTTGCTTGTCTAATGGGGCTGAGGTGCCAGCCAAGGTGTTGTGGGGTTACTTTGAGGTTACTTTGGGGAGCCCATCAGAAGTCTTGTCTTGTTTGCCTTTCTGTCATTCCAAATCTGCCTTTGGGGCTGCGAGTGTAGGGGGGATGCTTGCCTTGCTTCCAGGGTCTCAAGCCACAAATGAACCACAGAGGCCAGCCAAAGGTTGCACCCCAACAATGTATTGAGAGCCAGCAGATGCCAAAGGGAAACACAAGATTAACTCTGAGTAGGAGGCTTAGAGCATCAGCTCCATGTATTAAAAAGTGACCTCATGAAGCATTGGGGGAAACGGAATATATACCTAGGAAATCCGTCGTCGTATGGCAATGGTCTGGAAGCAGCAGCAGCACTGCATGACACAGAATAAAGGAACATAAGAAGAAGCAAGTTTGTGGACTGTAATAGAATCAATTTTTTCACAGTGAACATTGGTAGGGTGCAACCTTTGCTTCCAGGGTCTGGCTGGGGGGAATCTGCCTAGATGAAGTTTCCCTGTGAATTTGGTGTTATTGGTTTGTTCCTGAGCAGTTCTATAGAGTCCTGTAACTGCAGCTGTCTTTTTCCAGAGAGAGCACTGGGGTGACCTTTTTGGGGGGTCCATAACTGGGATCCCAGAAATTTAATTTGCCCCCAACTTGAAGAGATTGTAGAGGAGCGGGTGGCAGGGTAAAGGTCCCTGTTAGTTTGGTGTGTGTACAGTTTACAAGGGGTCCATTCTATACATATTTGTGCTTGTGGCACTGGTTCTGCTTGGCACATTGCACTGGTTCTGCTGGGCTTGCAAAAATGCTCCCCCCCCGCAGTTTCTACTGCTGAGATTCTCTGGGACTTTGATTCTGTTCTGCTGGGCTTCTGTTGCCCTTGCTCTTTTTTGCTTTTTAAACAATGGAGGATGGGGGCATCTTCTTTGGGGGGCTGTAACTTGGACCACATAAATCCAATCTGCACATTACTTGGAGGCATGTAGAGGAGAGTCAGCCAGAGGTCTGCAGAGAGTTTGGTGTCTCTAGCTTGCACAGAATCCATTCTATACACCACTGAACCTCCTGAACACTTTCCTGGGGCAGCTTCTTGGGGGGGCATAACTCAAACCCTGTAAATATTATCATTGCCAAACTTAGAGGCCAGGTAGAGGAGATACAGCTGGAGACCTCCTGCAAGTTTGGTGTCTCTAGCATTGGGGGGGGGGGAGCATTCTGCTACACAAACTGAACCATTTGTTTAGTGCCCAAAAGTTTGTGACTGTGGTTCATGAACCAGGCATGCCGTGAACCACAAAATGAACCATGTTTTCCTGGTTCATGCCCATCCCTAGAGAGGACACATTATTGGTGGCTGCTCCACAGATGTGGAGCTCTGTCATACTAGAGATTTCATTTGCAGCCATGCCAATCCAAAAGTAAAATCCAAAATGCCAAGTGTTCATGCTAGAGATTTGTCAGACTGAGTTCAAATACCTTTCAGAAGAAATGTAAGCATTATTCCACATGTGTCTTTTATTGGATTTCCAGAAGTATAGTCTAGCTTTTAAAAGTAGCCCAAGAAAGCTCAAGATGGATTGAAGGGGCCACAATTCTAAGGACAGAGCTTTAACCACTATTTCTGCCTGAAAATGCTTCCCTACTCCCTGCTGGCTGCTTTAAGTCTTGTTAGTGAAAAAATACAAGTTAAAAAATCTAGGAGATGTAAGGACTGATACTTCACCAAACAATGAGCCTTGTTTATTATGTCATGTAATGATAAGGTTAACAGTGTGTTTCCTTTTCCTTTTGTGTTTTTGACATGCTGTAAGTAGTGATCCTTTTGTATTTCTCCCCTTTTCATTTTTCTTGTTAAGAAAAATAACATTTTTAAAAAAACACAAGCTACAAATGGGTACTAGTCTTTTTTCCCAACTGGGAATTAATGGAGGCCCCACACCAGATTGGGCTAATCTAAGTGCCTGGGATATTTTACAGATGCCTGGCATCAAAAGTAGTTTGCTTTCCTGTTTCACTTGGCATTCAATTCTGGGCACAGAGCAGGGGTCACTGGGGGTGTGTTTGTTTCCCTGAGGCACAGAGCCCACAGGATTGAACAAAACAAAACGTTAACTTTTATTTGTGGCTTGAACATAACACTGAAGAAAATAAGGTAGAAGTTACAATGTTTCACATCCACTGAACTTTTGAACTGTGGTCCTATTCCTGTAATTGTGATCCTTCGTTACAATTTTAATATTTTCAGCCAGCTCTAAACAGCTCTTCTCCACAGCTTCACTCAGTCAGTCATCCTCTTTGGCCTCTCAGCTCCCTAGCTGCCAACTCCCAACTGCTCTCTTAACAGCTGTTTTCCAGCTGTCCCTCCCAACATTCTGTCAGCTCCCATTGGTCGCTCTTAGGGAGAGGCAGAACCTAGCTTGTCCATCACACTGATTCAGACATTGTTGTTTTATATTTACACTAGGAATAAGGCCCGTTGTGGAAATAAATATAACGGGCTCTAGAAAGAGGCTCTGGGAGAGTGCCCCGGCTTTGGGCACTCAGTGACAATTTGCTGTGGCAATCTCAGCAGGGTATAATGACAGAGGCCACCATTTTCTCCAGAGAAACTGATCTTTGCTACCTGAAGAGCAGTAGTAATTTTGAGTGATCTCCAGCCCACCCCCAAGATTGGTAACAGTGGTTCCCCAGGAGGGAGTGGCTGGTTTGGAGGGTGGAGTCTATGGCATTGTACCTGTCTGAGGTCCCACCCCTCCTCAACACTCACCCTCTCCAGGTTCGACCCCTCAGATCTTCAGGAATTTCCCAACCTGGAGTTGACAACCCTATCTCCCTCCCAGCCAACCATCAACCTACCTTTAGTTTTCCATCTCCTCCCCCATCCCTCCTAGAGAGCAGTTGTAATTTTGAGTGATCTCCATCCCCCACCTGGAGATTGGCAACAATGGTTCCCCATCAGGGAATGGCTGGATTGGAGGGTGGAGTCTATGGCATCGTACCTGTCTGAGGTGCCACCCCTCCTCAAATCTCACCCTCTCCAGGCTCCATCCCTCAAATTTCCAGGAATTGCCCACCTGGAGTTGGCAACCTGATCAGGACTGGGCCCAATGAGTTTTCTCCCAAAGGCCAACATAGGTGTGGAAAGGGCCTTTTACTGACAGAGGAGAAAGTACAGGGAATATTAGGGAAATACCTGGAGATTTGGGGGGGTGGATCCTGTGGAGGGCAGCATTTGGGGTGTGTGTGGAAGGACTCCGCAGGGTATAATGCCATAGAGTCTACCCTCCAAAGCAACCATTTTCTCCCAGGGAACTGATCTCTGTCATCTGGAGGTCAATTGTAACAGTGGGAGATCTCCAGGTCCCACCTGGAGATTGGCAACCCTAGGGGAAAGTCAGCCGCACAGCAGGGAGTTGAAGAAAATGGTCTGATGGTCGCTGGCCCACCTCGTTAGCCAGCCAACCATGCTGAAGCTAAGCAGGAGAAAGAACCTTTTTCCATTTATTCTGACAGGAAAGTGGCCGTTGGGGAGGGGGTTATGGGCGGGGGAGGGGGTTATGCTGAAAGTCCTTTGTTTTTTTACTCACAGAACCAAGCTTGGCTGCCTACCAACAGCCACTGAGGGGACAGTCCCTCACAGGAGTCAAGAGAACTGTCTTCCTCAGGAGAGAGAGCTGTCTGCCAGGGGGAGTGGGTGGGGAAGAGGAGCAGACCCAGCACCCGGCCAATGGCACGCGAGTACTCTTGAGTAGCGGCTGATGGGCCAATGGCTGAGGGAGGGCATTTTACAGCCAATGGGAGCGCATGGAATCTTGCGAAACCAAAAGATAATTATTTATAAGGAGAGATATTGGTTAAAGATGAGAAACAGTGGGGTGTAGTTTATGGAGAATGGAATGGAGACATCCAGGTTCAAACTGTCACTTAGCCATGAAGCTAGGCTTGCCAACCTCCAGTTGGCACCTGGAGATCTCCCACTATGATAATTGATCTCCAGACAACCAATATTGTTCCCCTAGAGAAAATGGCTGCTTTGGAGGAGGGACTCTATGGCCTTATCCCCTGCTAGGTCCCTTCAATCCCTAAATTCTGGCCTTCCCAGGCTTTACCCCCAAATCTCCAGGTATTTCCCAAATCAGAGCTGGCAATCCCACATGAAACTCATGGCGACCTTGGACTTATGTTTCAGCCTAATTCACTTCACAGCATTGTTGTGGGGATAAAAGAGGACAAGAAGAATCAGGCACACTTCCCTGAGTTCCTTGAAGGAAGGGCAGGACAGACCTGTAATGATAATAGTAATAGGCTTGATTAAGTGTCCTGATTAAGTTGTTGCATTGATTCCTGTGCCATACGTATACTAAAAGTGTTAGAACAGCATGCCTCCTGTTGTACCTTGCAGACACAGAATCCTAAGGAGACAGTCAAATGCCACAATGATGTGTAGAGTATCCATGGCAGGGGATCCAATCAGGTGCATTTCTGATTAAACTGGGGATACATCTCTGTAATTGGCATTTACAAAGGTCAGCAGATGTACAGCACTACATCTGAACTGGCGCAATGGAACATATGAGGGAATCAGAGTGGGACATGAAGAACATCCCAAATGAGAAAATATCTAGACTTGGCAAGATCATGATTTAAAAAAAAAAAATAGAAAGAAAAAAAGAGTGTATTTAATTTAATATGACATATATATTTCTGGTAATATCTGTCAAGTTAGTGAGCAGAAGCTGTGTGGAATCTCATTTATCTTTGAATATAATTACAGTTGAATCCTATTCTGCACTGCTTCACTTTTACAGCCCTTGGAAACAAAGACCTGAAGACAGGCAGGCAGATCTTTATCAGTTCACTGGAGTCCCCTCCCTCCTTAACCTTCTCAGAGATTTTTGTCCTTTGCTGAGGATGCCTTATCAAAATAACCCATGTGTACAGTCTTTAATTGCATGACCTCTTTTGCTTCAGCAAGAAAGAAGGAATGGAATGTTTGCAATTCTTCACCATTCCAGCACCTAAGTATTCGAGTCCCTTTTACTTAGTTAGCAAAGGCACTGCCAGCACCTTCCTCTTTGGCTGTACTAGTATTTGCACTTCTCTCCCAAGTATTTTGTCCAGGTATTTTGTCATTCCAGTCCAGGCGCACGTTTGCTGCCTCTCCCCTTCAGTTCATACTTCCTAAACAGCACAACATGGGTTCATGAAGAACAACCCAGTGTCTCCTGGGATATAATATTATTTTATTTTTAATTAATTTTACATTAACTATATAGTACTTATTAATTTATTGCAGAGGAACGTAACTCCAGGGTATGACATGTTTTAATGGGTGATAATATTGATCCCCTGCTTTATCAACAAAGTTTCTGAGGATTTTAAAAGAATGTTTTCATGGCTAGTTTTTTAAACTGTGGCTTTTGTTGTGATTAAATTATTTTTGCCTTATTATACATTATGTTATTATTTAATTTTAACCCCCTCCAACTCCCTTAAATCCCTATGGGGAGAAATCCAGAACCTGTGTTTAAAGATATAAACATATGTAAACTGAATGGAATTCCCCCCCTTCGCCATCCTGTCAAAGTCAAAAATACCATTTTTCATAGAACTTGGATCTTTTTTCTTTTTTTTTATAATGAAGGGCACACTATATCCAAAGGTAAGCCCTTCTAAGTCCTACAGATTTCAAAGGAAAAGTTAATCAAGCGCTTGAATCACTTCCATTGAAGTCGGTGGGACTTCAAAGCGCAACTTTGAAGAGATCTTTATTAACATACAAAGGCAATCTGAAACTCCCAAATACAATATAGCAAGCACTCCATTGGTGAATCTGAAGAGCATTTCCTTGGGAAGCAGACTATTACACTAAATAACCTGCTGTGACAGATTGCACAGAAAAGGAGGTTTTTAAAATGCTGCCTGTGACAGAGAGTCAGAGAGGTTATGAGTTAATCTTCCCTGGAGAGAAGAGCATATGTGATTGGCTGCTCTACTCACTCTCTGATTGGCCAGGATCAACTTAGAGAAGAACTAAAACAGCTGATCTGGAGGGAAAAGATTCATTTGCCTTTTGATCTTTGTCTGAAATATAATATCTGGATCAGCAGCCAGAGGGTTTGGCTGCTGAGGGAAGAGACTTTGGGAACCAGTGATTTCTGTCAGGGAATTTCAGAAAAGTACTTCTATAGAGAGAAGAAGAGGGACTCCATTGTCTAAGATATAATAAAACTACTCTGAGGGAGAATTCAGATTCTCAGTCAAGAAAGTTACAACTCTGCTTCATGCAGACATATAGTAGTGGAAGAGGAATTTGGCAGGATGTTTGAGAAGTTAGAGAGAACTCCCAGAGAAGCCAAATAGAAAAAGGAGTTTCTGCTTCTTAAGGACACTAGCCAGTAGGAAGGGATTGAGAAGAAAACCGTGGTCTGTGATAAAGGGGAAGAGCTTAGACACTTCAAGAGTTACTGGAAAGCAAAAATATCTAACGGGAAAACCTAGAAGCACTAAGACAAAGCTATTCTCTAAGAAACTGTATTTAGGATTCTGTGTAACAGCTGAAATATATAATAAGGAAAAAGCCCTCTCACTGAAAAACCTTGAAACTTAGAAATTAAGCTACAACACTCTCTTGTATGTTCAAAAACCTCAGTTCTGTATATATTAAAAATTTTTACCTTAGCAGCTTTAATACCTTGAATCCTCATATTTATATATTCCCTGCCTGTTTATTAAAATCTTTAGTCTGTTTTGAAAGTCAATTTTGCCTCACATGCCATTTCATGAGGGTATTTTAAACAAGACAGCTCCTATATTCCCTCTAGTTCCTGTGCTGTGTCCTAAGCCTAAACTAATATCTGTGACAGGGCGGGACTGTTAACACTTATAAAATAAAGAAGAAATACACACTACTGAAGGGCAGCTCAATCACTGAGGAGAACTAAAAATATTTTTGGTGGGAAAATCTGCCTGGGGAAGGGGAAGTGACAGGGGTCTGCCATACTGCCTAAAATATTAGTTATAATAAATTTGAAACATTTGTCAATTGAAAAAAATTAATTATTTTTCATAGTAAGTGTGCAGATTAGCATCTATTTCTAGCATTTGTTTGCTTCCATGCCAGCCATTTAATTGGGAATAGAAATGATTAGTTCATTCACTTTTTACAGTGAATCCAGATAAAGTAATTATCAATCTATCACATTTCAAGATTTATGTGTCTTTTCCCCATCATTTTTGAGATAAGAACATAAGAACATAAGAGAAGCCAATGTTGAATCAGGCCAATGGCCCATCTAGTCCAACACTCTGTCACAAAAATACCACGTGCCATCAGGAGGTCCAGCAGTGGGGCCAGGACACTAGAAGCCCTCCCACTGCTGCCCCCTCCAGCACCAAGAATAGAATGCAGCACCTGCCCCAGACTGAGAGTTCCCATCTATACCCTGTGGCTAATAGCCACTGATGGACTTCTGCTCCATATGTTTATCTAATTCCCTCTTGAAACTGTCCATGCTTGTAGCTGCCACCACCTCCTGTGGCAGTGAATTCCATATGTTAATCACTCTTTGGGTGAAGAAGTACTTCCTTTTATCTGTTCTAACCCGACTGCTCAGCAATTTCATGGAGTGCCCACGAGTTCTTGCACTGTGAGAAAGGGAGAAAAGTACTTCTTTCTCAACCTGCTCAATCCCATTCATAATCTTACAAACCTTGATCATGTCACCCCTCAGCCGTCGTTTCTCCAAGCTAAAGAGCCCCAAGCGTTTTAACCTTTCTTCATAGGGAAGGTGTTCCAATCCTTTTATCATTCTAGTTGCCCTTCTCTGTACTTTTTCCAATGCTATAATATCCTTTTTGAGATGTGGTGACCAGAACTGTACACAGTATTCCAAATGAGGTCGCACCAATGATTTATACAGGGGCATGATGATACTGGCTGATTTGTTTTCAGTTCCCTTCCTAATAATCCCCAGCATAGCGTTGGCCTTCTTTATTGCAGTTACACACTGTCTAGACATTTTCATTGAGTTATCTACTACGACTCCAAGATCTCTCTCTTGGTCCGTCTCTGCCAGTTCAGACCCCATCAACGTGTATTTATAGTTAGGATTTTTGGCTCCAATGTGCATCACTTTGCTACGTGGATGCCCACTCACCCATCCTCGACAGATCCCTTTGGAGTGCCTCACAATCCTCCCTGGTTTTCACCACCCTGAACAACTTCGTGTCATCTGCAAATTTAGCCACTTCACTGCTTACTCCCAATTCCAAATCATTAATAAACAAGTTAAAAAGCATCGGACCGAGTACTGATCCCTGTGGTACCCCACTGCTTACCACCCTCCACTGGGAAAGTTTCCCATTTATACTCACTCTCTGTTTCCTATTTATAAGCCAGTTTTTGATCCACAAGAGGACTTGTCCTTTTATCCCATGACTATTGAGCTTACTTAGGAGCCTTTGATGAGGAACTGTATCAAAAGCTTTCTGGAAGTCAAGGTAGATAATGTCTATTGGATCCCCCTTGTCCACATGTTTGTTCACTCCCTCAAAAAACACTAACAGGTTAGTGAGACAAGATCTTCCCTTACAGAACCCATGCTGAGTCTGCCTCAATAGTCTGTGTTCATCAATGTGCCTACTAATTCTTTCCTTAATAACAGTTTCCACCAACTTACCCGGTATCAATGTCAGACTGACTGGCCTGTAATTTCCTGGATCTCTCCTGGAGCCCTTTTTAAAGATGGGAGTGACATTAGCTACCTTCCAGTCCTCAGGAATGGAGGCAGATTTTAAAGAAAGATTACATATTTTTGTCAGGAGATCCACAAGTTCACATTTGAGTTCTTTCAGAACTCTCAGATGAATGCCATCCAGGCCTGGAGATTTATTAGTTTTTAAATTGTCCATCAGTCGGAGGACTTCCTCTCTTGTCACCGCAATCTGATTCAGGTCTTTCAAACCCCCTCCCGAAATCAGTGGTTCTGGAGTGGGCAAGCACTTCTCCTCTTCCGCAGTGCAGAGGCAAAAAATGCATTCAGCTTCTCAGCCATTTCCCTATCATCCTTCACTACTCCTTTTACCCCTTGGTCATCCAAGGGCCCCACTGCCTCCCTGGCTGGCTTCCTACTTCTAATGTATTTGAAGAAAGTTTTATTGTTGGCCTTTATGTTTTTTGCGATATGCTCCTCATATTCCCTTTTTGCTTGCCTGATCACAGACTTGCATTTTATTTGCCACAGTCTGTGTTCCCTTTTATCAACCTCACTGAGACTAGCTTTCCACCGCTTAAAGGAATCCTTCTTACCTTTTTGGTGTCTGTAGTTTAAAAAATAGCCCCCAAAACATCTGGATAACTCCCCTGTAGGCTACAATGGATCCACAAAAATTGGATTCCTGAAAAAAACCTGAATCCAAATACTATACTGATAATTGGAATTCAGAGATACCAGGAATGCCGTTTTGTGGGGGGTTTTGGTTCAAAATACTTGATTCTGGAAAATATTGATTTTTTTTTTTTGCATACCCTTACTCTGGAACTCTCACTCTAAGGAGATTCATCTGTCACCTTCTGTTGCTGTCTTTTGCCAGTGGGTGAAGACTTGTTTGTTTCATTTGGCATTCTCTCAATGATCCCTCCTTCCTACGCAATATTTGAATAGCTGTTTTTATGTCCTTGTACCTATTTTAACATTACTCTTTAATTGTTTTAATTATGTGTGTTGGGGGGGGTTGATTTTAATGATTTTAAAGTGATTTTTAATGGTTTTAAAATGTATGTCTTAAATTTTTAGCCAGCTAGGTGGCCCCTGTAAGGGCACAAAGGCAGGATTAAAATTTTTGTAAATAAATAAATAATAGTAAATAATATCCTGTGAGTCATTATGCTTATCTAGTTTTGGAACTAATTAAAGAGTATTGCAAAGGGCATCAGCAGAAGGCTGAGGAGCAATCCTCACATGTGAACAGAAATATCCAAGGTAAATATTTGAACATCTTTTGAGAACTGCCATTCACAACTGTCAAGATAAATTATTTGTTTCAGAGGAACAATGCATTGTCTTTCCCTGGTATTTGATGCCTTCCCTGGAGTAGTCAGAGAACACAAAGCCATTTTACAGTCAGTTTCCACGGATTTTCTTAAGCCTATTTTATGCATTATTATTCTACTAATTAAAACGAGAACAGATTATTATCACACCAAAACCCATGTGTTAATTAAATATGTCAAAGGCTGATCTGTTTTCTTTTCCATCTCTTTTCCATAAAGAAATAGTAACAATACCTCCCTGCTACAAAGCGCAATGCATTTCCCTCACATTCAGCTACACACAGATCTTATTCTCTCTTTTTTGTCTTGTGTCTTTGTTATTTTTTCCCTACAAGCTTATCACAAAATTCAATATCACTAAAGATCATTCATATGGAATGAACAGATGTTCATGTTTACCGCTGCCCTATGAACCTGTCCTCTCTTTATTACTGTGACATGATTTTTTAAATTTACCAGCACATACAAAATGAGGTTTAAGTTAAATTTTCAATGCATGCAAAAAGAAAAGAAAAGGAAGAGATGCAAAGAGAAGCCAAAGTCTGCAATCTTAGCATGCTGGATGATGCTTAAATCCCACTGAAGTCAATAGGATTTCAGCTCTGGCTAACTGTGTGTAGAATTACAGCCAAAGGGATTTTAAAAACTGAGATCTGTCAGCAGGAGTGACATTTCAGATTTCAATAGGAAAGCAGGCAACATTCATCCACTCAGTGTGCTGAACCGGTGGGTGGACCAGAGATACAGAGATTAGGCACTCCTCAGTACATGTGATTTACCTGCGGAGGCAACTTATTGCTCACTCTGCCCAATCTAAATGACATAGCATCTATGTTTTCAGCCCAGGATTTTAAAGTAGCACACTTTCCCCTTGAAAATCTTAACAGAGAAATATTTGAGTGGCTTTAATTCATTTTTAGCATTAAAAATACTGAATACATAGGCTTGGACAATCTGAACAATAAAAAAATCAATTTATCTTTTTGTTAAAAGGATAATCATAACCTAGCCTATGTGAATCATGCCGCCACAGATCAAAACTGGATTGTACCTCCACACCCTTGCACTCAGGGACGTGGATATTTCCTGCCTCTCCTTTGCACTTCTGTATGGAAGTTTCTGGCTTCAGTGGTAGCCTTCTGAGAACTTTGAAAAGCTGATGCTCGGTGGGCAGGAGAGCCCTGCAGACAAGCTACCCCATGAAGGGGAGAACTGGGCAATATTGCCTCTACTTTCCTCTTACAAAGATGGAGCTTCTTGCATCAGTGGAAACTCCCCTGGCACAAGAGCAAGGAAGGGAGATATCCAGTCCCTCCTCTTCACTGCAACCTCCTGTGTCCTGCTGTGTTTTGTTTATGGGATCCCATTACTCTGCTGGAGCGAGGGGTGCGACAAGGAAGATAAGTGCAGTCGCATTGCTTGTTTGTTAGGTTTTCAACACATGATCTATAAATCCATTGGAAAATGAGAGTCACCTTTCTTCACAACAAATTTAACCACTACCAAACTGTTACCAGGGTCTTTAGATGTAATACCTTTTGTGAAGCTAGGCAGGGTTGGCCCTGGTTAGTATTTGGATGGGAGACCACCAAGGACTATGCAGAAGCAGACAATGGCAAACCACCTCTGTTCTTTTCTTGCCTTGAAAACCCTATAGGTGTGCAATAAGTCAGCTGCAACTTGACAGTACTTTCCACCACCAGTTATTCTTCCCCCTGGCATAGAGTAATTAAGACAAAGCACAATAATACAATTCAAAATAAAAGATGTGCACATACAGGCTTGGATACCACGCAAAAGGATCATGGCTTATTAGCAAATTCCTCATATTCTATGAGGCCCACAAGGTGATGTTCCCTCCAAAATTCGCATCGCTTCCTGGATCTGGCCAAGTAAGAGGCCAAGGGAAGAGGGAGAGGAAGAGGCAGAGATGGTGGGCTGAGCAGGTGGGGCTGGGTTGTGCCTTGCCTAGCCTGCAAGCATCCTTCTGGCCGAGGCCAGCAGGCATTGTGGCTCTGGGCAGGGGCTGGCTGTGGCTGAGCTGCCTCTCTCCTATGCAGGAAAAGAAGGCGGAGTTTGGGAATAGGGAGAGGAGTGAGCACAACTTAAAGCACTGCCAGTGAATGCCATGGCTGAGCCCCATGCTTTGCCCTGGGAGGAGGCGCTGCACCTTGGGCCACCCCAGTGGAAACATGCTTGCCATGCCCTCCTCCATGTGCCCTGCCCTGATTGCCCCTTCAGGAAGAGCCCATTGCGATCTAGGGTGCTGGCGAAAAATGAATTAGAGGCTGAGGGGAGATTTGGGGAGGGAGGGAGGAACAATTGGTTCCATGAAAGGAGTGGCTTTATTCTGTCCTAGGTTCAAAGCCTCTGCTGATTTCCAATGATACCCTCCCCAAAATATTAAAAATATTAAAAATCATTTACTAAAAGTGCTTCTGAGTGTGCACAGAATGTTGAGAAACATCTCAGAATGGCTCAAAAGAGGTTTGGGATTTGTTAGACGGGGGAGGAATGTGGTGTGTTTAAAGAAATGTGCTTGATGGTGCTTTGAGATATTAAATTAGCCATAGTATCCCTTCTTTGCTCTCCCCCCAGAAAAAGATCTGACTATGGAGCTGATTCTGAGACTCAGACCTTGCAGTCATCAAATACCAGATTATCCAAAACCAACTAAACCAGATGTGAATAGGTGGCTGCAAAACCTTCCCCAAATATAATAGTATCAAAACCCCAGTGGCTGCCTCGGTGATGTTTATCAGCAGTTCTTAAGATTTTAAGACGTTCAAGAAAAATTCTGACATTCAATAGAAAACCTCTTCCAGCATGTATCAGCAAAGGATGATATGCAATGTTATGTTGGAGAATGTCTAAAACAAGTCTATAGCACAATTATTTCTGACACTTTCCACTGGCCCTCTAAATTCATATGAATTGTGATATAAATCAATATCCATTGATTTCCCACTTTCCTTTTTGCCATGTCAGCCTTCACTGGGTTTTTTTTTTTTGGGGGGGGGGATTTTTGGGAAGCCTTTTGACAAACCAAATTCTGTCCATTTAAAGCAGATTATAGGATATAAAACAGTTCAAACAGCCCTGAGAGGAGCCATGAGAGGGGAGGGGCCATGGCTCAGTGGTAGAACATCTGCTTTGCATGCAGAAGATCCCAGGCTCAACCCCTGGCATCTCCATTTAAAAAGAGCAAGCAAGAGGTGATGTGACAGATACCTACCTGAGACACTGGGGAGCTGCTGACAGTCTGAGTAGACAATATGGACCTTGATGGACCAATGGTCTGATTCATATAAGGCACCTTCATGTGTCCATGTGTCTGACCTGAGACACAGCTACATTTGTATGGCTGTTGGATTATCTTCTCAACTGAACATCTGGAGACCAGGAATGGGGAAGTGTAATCAGTCCCCCCCCTTCAAAGGAGGTATAAAAGGGGATGATCTGTTAGCAACAGCTCATGGATACCTTTACTGTATCTATGATCCTCCTCTTTTTAAATTCTGTTTTCTTAAAACACACTAGCAATTTTAGTTTAATGCTATTTTTTTTTCTTTCACTTGTAAATCTCCCCCTGCCCTGGTGGCCTCGTTTTTATTATATCGTAACAAATTAATTTATTTTAAAAATGCTTGTAGGAGAGATCTACATATCATTCATATCATTCCCCATCTTCTCTCTCTGTTTATATTCTGAGGTTCAACAAATACCAGGGGAATAGACCTTTTTGTTTTTAAATGAGTTTCATTCAAAATCCCAAATCCAGGATTTAATTAAGAAAGATGTGTAATGTTGTTTTCTGACCATAACATTCACTAATCTCAATATTCTTTTATAGGCTTAAGAAATCCCCCAAGAACATTCTCTTGGATCTTGGGCTTCTTTGACAGCTTTTGGAAGATTTTGCCAGGTTTTCTTGAGTCAGACAGAGACATTGAACAAAGTAAAGCTCTGTACGTGAGTCTCAGTTTTTCACTTGTAAACTCTGTGACCTCCAGTTTAGTCACTCATGGGTCAATTAGTTGTATGTATCAATGTCACAGTTTGGACATGGCTGAAACAATTTTACTTAATGGCAGCTGTCACAGTCCTACAGACTGCGGCTCTTATGGTTATTCCATTACCTTCTCCTTAAGAGAAGTAATCATCACTTGACATTTCTAAGCCCAAAAATGTTCTTTAGGACAACATGTGAGAACAGATGAGACATTTGATTTTTATGAACCACCCCCTCAGCAGTAGCTGTAGACCACTGATCCCAAACATGGCATAGGTGCTGATGTATTTCATGACACTCCTTTGCTTCCCCCCCCCAGAGTGCCTGTTCCCTAAAGCAAAGAGACAATTTGGGGTCTCCTCCAACTCATTGCTTCAGAAGATGCTTCAGAAGATCCCATTAGTCATTTGGGTCTGCAAGGAGTACCCATTTTGAAATAGCTACCCTCAATCCATAGAAGCATACTTGGCTTGGAGCATCAAAATATTTTGTAATCGCCCCCATGCAGTGTTCCCTCTAAGCTGAGTTAGTGTGAGCTAGCTCACAGTTTTTTAGCCTCCGACTCACACGTTTTTGTCTTAGATCAGGAAGGATGGCTCCAGAGCAAACTAATTTATGCAGCAGCCAAATCGCTCACTCACAACTTTAATGCCAGTAGCTCACAAAGTAGAATTTTTGCTCAAAGCTTAGAAGGAGCATTGCCTCCATGGCAACCATTTTGTTATTGGTCCAGCCTCCTATGGGAGCCATTTTGTGGTAGTGCCCATTGTTCTTTCTCAAAATTCCAAGGACACCCATAGTTTCAAAAGGGTTGGAAACTCCAGATGTAGTCTGTGTTTTGATTTCACCAGCAGTGATCATGCACAGGGTTAGTGATGAGTATCTTAGCAACTACAGTCCACTCATCCACCACACTCATCTAATCAAGGTCTATAAACTGTGGTTTATAATCTGAGTAATCTGGGATTTAGAGTGGCATCCAAATGTTGACATCCCTCCCCCACTAATTCTGGTTTGCCACAAGGACCACAACCTGGGATTCTTAGTCAGAGCTGTGAATTCTAGCTTGGCTCCATCTAAAATTTCCATGGACTGAAGGATTCCCGTCTGTGGAGGCACAAAAATCTTGCTTCCCCTACTGCAGTTGGCTCTCCCTGGCAGCAGACAAACTCACATTAACAAATGGATTCTGGGTAGTTTTAATACCTGCTGCTCTATCAATTTTTAGTTCAATAAAGTGCGGTTTAAACTAATTACTGTTAATCATTATTTTATCTATTTATTTCATTAGGCTTCTATACTGCCCTTCCCGCAAGCGGGCTCAGAGCAGTGTACAAGATCATACAACTACATTAAAACAATCTAAAATACAAAGCCACAAAACCTAATATCTACATGGCACCATAGTGCAAAATTTCTAATCCCCAATTTACATTAACATGGGGGGGTGAGAGGGATTGAGAAAGCAGTTAATAGGTCAGTTTCTGTTAAAAATCATTGTTAAAAAAACATTGCTGTCCTCAGAGATGGTGGAACATCTCTGCCTTGCAAACCCTGCAGAACTATAATTGTAAAATCCAACAGTATGATGTCTGAATGCAGTTATTTGTCATACGTGGGGCAGTTTATATGTATTTTCTGTAGCTTTAGCACAGGAGGTGTAAAGTAACAAAAGTGCAACTGATGTGACTTTACACAAAATGGTGTAACAGATTGATTAGGAGGCAACGCTACAATTCAATGTGTTCATTGTTAAAGTCTGGAGTGTATGTATTAAAACTTCTTTGTGAGGATGACATCTTTTCCAATTACACATGGGTTCAAAAATGTTTCTCAGGGCTGGAATTCTTGGCCACTATGATTGTGGAGATTTACTATTGTTGAGAAGAACTACAGGGGGTCTATTTATTACAAAATGGAAGCTTCGGATGACTTAAAATGGAAGATCAGAAACTCTGCTTTCAAGATCAGAAACTCCACATGGGACTTCAGAGTTCCTCACTATCAGACAGAGATATTCAGAAGTCCTCAGAGAGAAAAGGGACATCCCAAAACTTAAATGTAGCATTGAAATGATCAAATGAATGGTGAGGTACCCTGACACCTTGGGCACCATTTATTTTAGTTGGAGACATTTATTTCCTCAAAGAGAGATGGTGAAACTCCTAATCCTCTGAAAAGATGGCAGCTTGAAAAGGCCATCACAAGGGGCATGGGATGTTGGATTGCAGAGTTGTCACAGCAAGTGTTTGCCAGTGAAACAAAGTAGTTAAAGGGAGGCATAATGTCTATTACTACAGTACTTGCAGAAAAAATAGCAGGACAGGGTCTTTGTTGTATACAAGATCTCAGAGCAAAGGCATTTGTTTTCCAGTTTACATTCCATAATGAGTCCTGGATCCAGATGATAAAAATAGAGACTGTGGTTGAGCCAGTCTCAAATGAAGGCCTAAAATGGATTGCTACAACTATGAACTCTCCCTATTGTATTTTATCCTGCTCCTCCTCTAAGACGTTTATGACAGCATTCTCCCTTTTTCCATTTCATTCTGACAAAACCCCTGTGAGATTAATGCTATCCAGTAAACTTCATGGTTAAAATGGGATTTGAACCTAGATGTCTCCAATCCTAATCTGATACTCTAATAATTACACCATAATGGCTCTCAACATGAAGCTATATAACAATGTATTTTTGAACTTTGTTGGAAGATCACTAGTGATACCCTGTGATGGATTTATCTGTGAACAGAAAGCTGTTGACTGAGATCAATATGTTGTAGCACCTGTTGTCCTGTGTCTCTAATGCTTCAGCCTGTAGGCTGGTGGACTTTCCTCTCATTTCTCTCTTGTGCAAGACATTTTAGGTCAGCATATGTTTATGCCCATTTCTCTTCATGTAGAAGAGCTCTTCCTTTTGCCTTTGAAGTCCCTACCTAGTTTGCAGAAACAGTAGGGATCAGGTTGTTCCACATGGTGACCCTTTCCATTGGAAGCCTCATTGATGCTGCAGCTGCCCGATGGAATGCAGTTCAATGGGGTTTCAAATGGCAGTTTCCCTGCATTTTCTCTGCTCTAGTCTCTATGGTGACCTTTCCATCCCATGCATCACCACAGAGCTTTTCAAAATAATAATTCCTACCCCCAGTAACTGGCATAGTGCTATACCATTCTATCACATCTTGTTATATCACTTATTGGGAAAAAATACTTCAAAAAAACCTTCCCAGTAACAGGAAGAAATGGCCACTGAGGGGAAAGGGGCAGGGAAAATGGTTGCCCTATGGGTGGCACCAGGAAAATCCTGCCCACAAGACAGCCATCCAGACTTTGCTGTGATCTCTCCCAGAACTGAGTATCAAAGCAGGTTTGGGAAAGATTGGAGAAGAGCGGGGAGAAACTTGGGAGGTACAAGAATGAGCCACAATGCTATGGGAAGTGTGTGTGTGTATGGGGTGGGGTGGGTAGAAAATGCTTTCCAGTAGCATCTAAGCCAGGGAAATAACCCCATGTGGAAAAGGCATCCAACCCCCAAACACGCACATTATTTTTCATGAATTTTACCCCTTCCCCAAAGGTTATGTCACATTGCAGATTTGACCTCTGATCAGTGTGGCTCAGTCTGTCCTACATGACCAGAGGGATGGTGAAGTCAGGTGACTTAATGATTGTAGGAATAGGTCTTCATGGCTCTGGTCAAGCAGCCCACTGGCGTTCGTGAGGGAGCTCCCTTTCAGATGAAGGGAGTGGCTGGTGTGTGAAAAGAAAAGTTCTACGTTGAAAAAGAGAAGGGAAGCAGCTGTCAGACATTAATGGAGTTAGCTGAAGCACCTAATGTCTCATCTGATATTGGGTAGCGGATCTGCCATGGATCTGACGGAGTGCCCTTCTGTATTTTTGTAGATAAAACACAAAATAAATAAAATTCTACAAAACACTACTAAACAAAATACTACTCAAATATTATATGCTCTCTCCTCTAAAGGCAACCTACCCAGGTATGTGTTAGCCCTTGCAACTTGTGTAGAAGTGGGACATGCAGCAGTATCTTCAACATATCCTATTTCTTTCAGAAACACATGGCTTGGTTTTTAAAATCATGATCGAACCTAGAAAAAAAAATCTATTCAGAGTCATTGTGAAACTCCTACCCATTTTTCAATCTGATTGTATACCGCATAAAATGCCCTCTAAATGTGAAATTGAATTGCCAGTTTCTTCAATACTTCTCAGTTGTCATTCCCACCCACCTCCCTGGTCTGCATGCAACCAAACAAAAAGTAACAAATGTTGCATCTGTTAAAATTCTAAATCAGCACAGTGGACTTAGTACACAAAAAGGACTAACGTTTCCTTTAGGTACATCATAGTGGGGGGGAGAACCACACTTTCCAAATGGGCAAGGATAATGGAAGCTTTCTTTGCAACGGCTTTCCCCTGAGAGTGTCAGACTACACAGCTGCTATAATGAGTTTAGACCACGAGCCAGATAGTCCTTCCCAGTGCAGAATTCACAAGGGAGCAAGTTCTCTAAGCGCGGCACACTCTTCCGCTCTCAACTTGCTTCATTCTCCTCTCCAGGACACAGCTTGTTATGCCTTCTGGGGACACGCTGAGTCTTGAAAACGATGGCTTTCATTTTAAAAAAGCCAGTGCCAAAGCTCCGTCAGCCCACTCATTCATAAAGCCCCTCACCACAGTGCTTCCTGTCTCCTTTCTTTTGCACAGAGGAGCTGTACACAGTCTATATGCATACCAGTTGTAGATGCGTAGGCAGACACCACGTCATCAGAGAGCCTCCTTTTTCACATGCTGGCAGATAGGTCTCCATTTTGCAGATTCTATGCAATACATCAGATTCTATGCTGTCCCTACCCAGTTCTGCCCCAAGACAGACAGTGGGAAATGTTTTGCTAGCATTCACTGGCATACAAGCAGGCAACATTGCAGACTGGAGGAGGGATAGAGGCTGGCCAATGCTATGCTCCCCGTTCTAGCAATTGGCAACATCAGCCATGCTATCTTCTCTCAACAGGCCCTGCAGTCGCTTACAGAGAAGCATGCACGCCCAGAGAGATCAGAGAAGATGGGAAAAATCACCGATGAGGACTTGATAACTCATGACATTTTCAGTTTCATTTGAAAGCAGCCAAGGAGGCTGAGGGGGTGGATCTGGGCTATGGAGCCACTTCCCTCAAGGAAACTGCACCACTGCTGCTATCTCCAGCATGGAAATTAAACAGGCAGTGACCTCCTACCTCTGCATAAAGAATGTGAGAATATACTTTTAAAGAAAAATGGAGCATGCAGGCAAAGGGAGCAAATCCTGCAAGCTGCTTTATTTCGCTGGCTGGATTTCTTTTGACTCCCCCCTCCCCCGTCCAGGCTCCTTACTGGTATCAGAGCTGGAATAAGGGGAAATGCTTGAAGCACCGGAAGGCAGTAAACTGTAGGAGGCATCAGGGTTTAGTTCCCCATATCCTCTGGGCCCCAGAAAAAAAGAAGGCAGATAACAGAAAACATCACCACCCACTTTAGCTGTGAATGGGTGGACTATCACCCACAAAGACTGATCACTTTTCATTATTTTATGCCCATCTTCTTTTCTTAAGATGCTAAACGTCTGCCTCTTTCACCTCTGCAAGTGAGAATTTTAGTTGCTTCTAAATCAGGAATGTTTCCTCCTATCTGCTGGCAGTGAGGGGTATAATCAATGAGAATGTCATCCCAACTGGGGGTGGGGGGAGTTAGAACCAGAAATATTTATACCATTGAAACCAATGGAAACAAATAAAGCACGTAAACTCATCTGATAATACAAAATAAGAACAAGAATAAAACCTAAAAAGGAATCCAAGAACAAAAACTGGCACACGTCAACATTCTGGCTGTACATGAGACTACTGCGGTGAAGAAGAATCTGCTTGCATTGTTCTTAAAATTCACTTTTAGGATTCTTCCCAAAATGGACAACGACATAAAAAGCAAAGAAGTGTTACCAAAACACCCAGTTCAGTTGCTCAGCTCACTGGATCTGAGTTTGGGAACATTGCAAGCTTGTCAAAAATATTTTTAGCATTTCCTGCTTTTGGCATAATCAGAAGTGTCCAAGAATGGCACGTTTTGTGTTTCTGTGTGTGAGTATGTATTTTGATGTTTTCAATTCCAGGCCCAACAGAAACAAAGATTTTGCATATACAAATATCAAGCAAGCAAAGAAAGCATCCTGCCCTCCAAGAGGTCAGTACTTGGGTCTTCTATGGAAACTGATTCTCTAGGCCATGGTCATCAGCAAGGGAGCTTTTCCCAAGCATCTTTACAGAACAAGCTTATCTTGACAGCAAACTGGGGGATGGATTTGATCCAACCTGCTCAGGGAGAAGGGGGGTGTTATGTCTTAACAGTGAACGCTGCCTATTCTTTACCATGTAAAGCTTGAGTTTATGTACAGGATTATAAGATGTAACATTCCTATTGGTCATTCCTATGGAAGTGTTTAGAACAACCAATCACAGTGTAAATATGTTGTATGGAGGGAACAAAGCTGATTGGCCTTTATCCCTATAATCTGATTGGACTTTAACTTATTGTGGGTGTGGCTTTGACAGCCCAGGATAGTTTAAAAGAAGGAGCTGTGCTCCACTTGTCCTTGTGTGTTCCTGGTGTGTTCAGAGTTGGAGTTTGCTGTTACAAATAAAGCTGAAATCACTTTTGCTGAATTCCTTCATGTTGAGTTGTATACTTAACAGGGGGTCTCCTTGGACCACCAAAAAGGCTATGTGGGGGATCACTGGGTATACATAGACTAAAGACATGGAGGACAGGGGTTGTAGTAAGGAAGGAAATTAGGTAAGATTGAGTGAAAAAACTGTCTGGATCCAGCCCCCTATCTAGCTTGTATTCCATTGCTCCTAAATACCAGGACTTTTCTTTTTTAACTATATTTAAAACTAAATAAAATTTGTAATGCAGATAAGGCAATGCACACCATACTACTTTCTGTTTCACCTACATTTTCATTGGTATTTGAACTAACTCTTATATTCTAGGATTTTGAACAGTTACAATGAAGTGGTGGACTTAAAAAGAATTGTATACTTCCCTCTCATGTATCATTTTAGCTTGTGAGTCTTCCTAGTATAAAGCTGCTGTTACCTGCCATGCCAATTGGACAAATGTATCACAATACATAATTTTATATATACCTGTACTTCACTATGGTATTTAAGTTCCATAAATCCAGTTATAATACTGATGATGTGAAGACTGAAATGTAACATTTGTTGTAGGAATTCTAATGGAGAAGATTGTAGTGTAGTGAAGTGAGACATATGTACTGAGGTTTTTTTCTCTGCTGAAGGACCTCTCTGTAGACCACATTGGTGGTTCTGCCCTCAGATGCTTAGGGTCACCAGGCTGCTTGGTGAGCGCACTCTGGAGCAGGCCACATAGAACTGTCCATGTGAGAAGCAGTCATCTGTTAAGCCAATTCCTGCCACCTTCAGCATCTGGCCTTGGGACTTGTTGATGGTCATAGCAAAGCAAACCTTGTGGGGGAACTGCAGCCTCTTGAACTCGAACCTCAGAACACTGAGCTCTGCAGCTGACCAATCAGACAGTGGGGGCTGCAAGGAGGCAGCAGCCTGGCAGCCACATAGGAATAAATGGGGGGAGCACATTTTACCCTTTTTGATCCACTTAGGGGTTGAATTTCTAAAAATCCTTTCTTATTGAGCATCTACATCATGGTAGGAGTGCTCTCCCTGAATTTCATGTTTCTAGGTCCAGGGGTTTGGCCTGGGTATTGATTTTATGGTGCGGGAACTTTCTTTTATATGTATTGATGAGCATTAAATTTAAAATGCTTAAAGTATTTAGAATTTCAAAGTGACTCTTTAAATTACCATAAAACCAAATAAAAGGGATTTTGTTTGTTTTATTGCAATTTGTATTGAGAAAAAAGCTCATCTCTCCTTTCATTTTAGTAGACATTGTGGGGAGGGTATAAGCTGATAGTTCCCGGTTTTAGCTTTGGATACTCATGGACACATGGCATTGCCTTATACTGAATCAGAGTATTTGTCCATCAAGGTCATTATTGTCTACTCTGACTGGCAGTGGCTCTCCAGGGTCTCAGATAGAGAGAAGTCTTGAAGTCTTTCACATCATCTGCCTCCTCAGCCTTTTGTTAACTGGCAATGCCGGGGATTGACCCTTGGACCTTCTGCAACATGGCAGATGTTATACCATTGAGTGTTGAGCTTCCTTGAGAGGTAAGCAAAGTTTAAGAACTGAAGAAGGTCTGATGGCTGGGTATTGAGAACTGAGAATTAGAATTTTGATCATTTCTTTTCTGCCTTTCAGCTACAAATTTCTGTGTCCTTATGTTTGTTTCCTTGCGCTTCTTTCTCACCTTTAGTTTGTCCCCCACCTTTCTTTCCATTTCCATTCTTCATTATTCGGTATTTATAGGAGACACTAGAAGTGAACAAGTGACACATCTTTTGTGGGGATGATTCAAGAATTGCCTGGAGGGGGGCAATTCATCAGAAAGGCAGACAGTAAACACCTTGTTTATGACAAGACCAGGACTGTAGAAGCAGCTCAAAATGTTCCTATAACCTTTAAGTGAAGTTTGTTCTGAAGGCAAAGTAAAGTAATAGCCAGGACCTATAGAGATAAGTTTTTTCTTCAGGTGAAAACCATATGTTGAGATATACCCCTAAAATTTCTTATTCACAATGCAAGGAAGTGTGGAAATGCATTAAGGTATAAAGTACTATGTATGGTCAAATGACTCATGATTTTCTAATAAGCCTTTCCCCAGTCCAATAGCACCTTTAAGACCCACATTTCCAGGGCATGAACTTTCGAGAGTCAAAGTTCCCTTTGTCAGATACCTGTGCGTGCTTTTTCATGAGGTTGATGGATTTCCACTCAAAGCAGCTGAATGTAGTACCTTCTATGAAGATAATTTCAGGTGAGTGGCTGTGATGGTCTGCAGTAGAAGAGTAAGAATCAAGTCCAATAGCACTTTGAAGATGAACAAGATTTCCAAGGTATGAGCGAGAGTCGAAGCTCCCTTTGTCAAACACCTGTGCAAGTTTTTTTCATGAAGTTGATGGATTTCCACTCCATGTGACTGAACATGGTGCCTGCTATGAAGATAGTTTCAGGTGGGTAGCCATGGTGGTTAGGAGCAAAATAGCAAGGTTCTAGTCCAGTAATACTTTGTGATCAACAAGATCTTTATGTCTTTACATTTAGGGCAGAAACCAATGGGTTGAATCCCAGTGATAGTTTTTACTGACTCAAGGCACTTCCATTTGTGGAATGAAACCTACCAAACTTCCCCTTCCTGCTGCAGCCCATCCATCTCCTTGAAATACTTTTTTTGGGAGACATGTCCTATAGGAACAAGATGAGGGGCAAACTGGTGGTCTCTGCAGTGGGAGGGAGAAACTGGGGGAAACTGCCATCCTTCCACTAGTAGAAAACCACTGCTGGGCCTAATCCCTTGTGACTTCAGTAGTCTACACCACAGTTAAAGTAGTATAAGGCCTAGAGCATGAAGACACTGGCTCAAACCCTACCTCAGCCATGAATTCACTATGTGGCCTGAAGTAGCCTACTATTCTCTTATCCTGCCCACCTGCACTACGGTCCTTCTTTACTGTACTATTAAACGGATTGCTGAGATCATGCATGCGAAAGTGAAAGTGTGATAAAAATGCTGAGTATCACTAAATGCAAGAAGAGGACCCACAAAGACTTGTCAAGAAGGGCAAATCCTACTGTACCCCAAATCCCTGCTTCCTCCTCTTAACTACCATCCGATCTCCAGGCTTGCCACTTATCCTCAACCTGCCTGATCTTCATGGTTGTGCCCCATGTCCTAAACCTACTGCTTAGGGTTTCTTCTCTTTCCCAACTCACCCAGTTACTCAGTTCACTTTCTCAATCTGTGTAATCATCTGAGACCCTACAACTGCCCGCTCATCCAGCTCTTCACCATCCCTGGCCACTCCCTCCATCAATTGCTTACCATGGGTTCCCCCTCTCATCATGTCTGCATGTGCACGATCATTAGCTACTTTAGAGAGTGGGATTCAACATCCAATTTTTAAAAAATCAGATTTGCAGAAACATATACCTAGTTCTGGGTGCCCCCCCGTCCCGAGAATGTTTTGGACATCATAGAGATCACTGTGAGATATTTGATTAGTCAGAGTATAGCATATTGTGTAAAATTAAGATCTAATCGGGAAAAATACCAATTCCATTCATTAGTATTGCTAATATAATTAACACCTATTATGGGTGGAACATCATAGGTCTTGTTGAAACACAGTTGTAATGACACAAAAATCCCAAATCCTGAATTTTAATTCAGCCATTTTACTTTGGACTCCCTCTTTGTTTTTTGACCTCAGGATGGTGACTTTGCAGTCAGGACAAGAGTATACTGGTTGACTGAACTGTCCTCCCTCTGGTTGCCAAATACTGCAATTTTAATGTTAGAGTTGTGTCCATTTATTCTTTTACGTCAGGGCTGGCTTGATTATCCTTTAAAGAAAACAGAGGATATTGTGGATGTACAATGGCAAGATAAGGACTACCATTCAAGGCCTGTGAGACACAGATATCATTATCTATGATGGCCTGTAAAGAAAATGATACATTGGACTGGTTTGAGCTGGGAGCTGTAGCTGACAACCAGTGGTGTACTGCTATTATTTCTTTTGAGCTTGTCTTATAGTAGGTCAGGGGTCTCTAATCTTTTTGTGCCTGCGAGTGTCTTTGGAATTCTGACAATGTGATGGGTGCAGCCACAAAATGGCTGCCACAGAAAGCGGAGACAGCCACAAAATAGCTGCTGCAGCGTACCCTCTGTCACACAGTGGAGCTCCTTGTGTTGTGGTAGCAGCTGCTCCCAAAGCAACATTTTTTGGAAATCTGCACAGCTAATCAAATCTCCAATGGCCAATCAGAAACCTTGCTGGGCAAAAACCCTACCCAGTCCAACCCACTTTCTAAAGACACTTGGAGGGTGCCAGGAAAGATATCAGTGGGTGGCATGGCTCCCATTGTCACCATGCTGGGACCTTGTAGTAGGTTTTATTTGGGCACCAGTTTGGGTTTACCAATCTGTTTCACATTATGGCTCATGTTACTGAGATCAGTAGTGATTTGCCAACCCTTGTGATCTCAAACCTTTAGGTGAAAATTGTTGTCGAAGAACTGGAGCAAATGTAGTTTTAAACAACTGGGTGTTATGCTATGCTCAGGGTGGTAGCTGAAAACATGTAGATATGTGCAGAGGCTGAGGGGGTGAAATAAAGGGGTGCTTAGTAGTCCATCATGTGCTTGTACCATGATTTCAGGAAATTGGACCTGCTATGTGGACTGGTCTAGGTTCAGGATGATGTGGTGTGAAAATTGCTGAAGTCCACACCGTTGGCACTGATAAATGGGTGTCTTATAGTTGTGATGACCACAACTAGTTCTAGTATGATGCAATGGCTGACTCAGCTGATTGGAATCGGGAAGACCCAGGTTCAAATGCCAATTTACTCATTAACCTCACAGAGGTAATCACGATTCTCAAGTTAGGAATGTGTTCCAAGGATTAAATTAAGGACATATGGTAATCTGATAATGCAAGACAGGTATCAAATCTAAATAGCAAATAAAAATGGCCACTCAAGCACCAGTTGACATATTTACTGTGGCAGCCTGACGACGCACTTCACCAACATAGCATTTATCAGGAAATGATGTTGACCTTCCTGATTTGAGAGTTATACATCAAGCATGTAAAAAATGTTTCGACTAATGACTGAACTTCCAGATATGTCTAAGCAACCAAAACTATTCACCTGTGGATATAATCTTGTGTAGGCTTAATAACCCTCCACCATTCTGATTCACAACTGTGTCAGGAATTAGTGACCATAAATACCATAAAATTGAAAACTGAATGAGTTCTGAGTGGTTTCATGTTTGGCGCAGACAACTGGCTATTTTTGAAGTGTATTACATCCTGGAGTAAGCAGCACCTGAGCCACCTCCTGCTTCAGAATTTGGCAAACGTCCCCCATTCCTAAAGCCTGCAAAATGAAAACATCCCTACATTTCAGCAGTGCTTCTGTTAACATGTAATATTCCCTAATTTCTATGTCCTGAGCTATGGAGCATCCCTGGGGAAGTTATTAATGTTATCTTGAGAAGCCTATTAACAGGTCTCCTCATTAGCACATTTTCCCTCTCTCCCTCCATCCGGAATAGACTGGTTCTTTCAATGAGCAAAGGCACACAAAGAAAACGATCCATTTCCCCACCCCCCCAGTAAATAGCGATCATCACAAAATGCTAATGCCAGTCTCCCATGCCAACAAATACATCTATTAGCCTGTCAAAATTGTTTTTGCTCATTTTGTGTCATTTTCCACCCGCTTCCTGTCAGATAAAGACGTTTCCGCTAAGTTCTGCCCATAAACAATGCACGACAAGAGGTGAACTGAAAGAGGTACTTCACCTAGCCTGTCATTTCAAGACTCCACACTTTGGCCTGATTTAAACAGGATGGTGGTGAAGAAAAAGAGCTTCCCATGTGGCTGTACTGGGCTTGGTGTCTCCTATGAGAGCTGGCTTTGCACACCAGAGATACATACCCCTTTCTGATATTGTGCTGGTGTGGTAAGTGAGCAAGCACAGTTCATGTGCATGGGTTGCAGCACAGCATAAACAAGACACCAAGCCTTTGCAAAATTGCATGAGAAAGCTGGTTGCCTCAGTTATGTGTTTAAATCGAAGCTAAGATTCCCTGGTGGATCAAGCTAGCCCGATTTCACCAGATCTTGGAAGCAAAGCAGAGTCAGCCCTGGTTACAGGCCCGTAGCCAGGATTTTTTTAAGTCAGGGGGCATTTAAATTTCTTAGGGGGCACTGGCTAATTGAATTAAAGGAATACCTGGTTCCTTCCCTGCACCTGCTGTTGCTTGGGGGCCCTGGGCTAGATGGGAAGTCAGGGGGCCTTACCAGTAAGTCAGGGGACCTAGCCTTGAGATGCCCCCACTGTAGCTATGGGCCTGCCTGGTTAGTATTTGGATGGAAGACCATCAAGGAAGTCCAGGGTTGCTATACAGAGGCAGGCAATGGCAAACCACCTCTGAATGTCTCTTGGCTTCAAAACCCTATGGGGTCACCAAAAGTCAGCTGCGACTTGACAACACTTTCCACCACCAAGAATCAGAATACTGGGACAATATTTGTTTGACCAAGCATGTAGGTTATTTGATATAAGCCAATACCTTATAGATATTAACCTGAAAATTCAGTTACAGTAAAATATCTGCCAGTCGTTGATTTATCTAAGCTATACAATGCAATACTATAGAAGTCCTCTGTCATCTCCCAGAGAACAATCCATCCAGAATGGATTACTTTTAAGCCCATTGATTCAGGGGGGGAAATTTATGCTTAACTCCCTCATTGTCAGGTTCAGACCCTTTCCAGGAGTGATGCTTGTCTTTGTACCATGATTAATGACTGTGTATTGCTGACCAATGCTACTAAGGCCTACTTTCGCTTTTGTAACCCCTGCTTGCTTTGCCCATCTGCCAGCTTTGCTTAGTACCTTATCTGTCCTCCCTGACATTCCCAAGGTGGGGGGGAATGTGTGAATGTATGTGTGGAGTGAGATAGAGCTGCCGCTCGTAACTTTCTCGAAGCTACCCCCACATGGTTCACAGGTCCCAGCTGGATCTGTGGCCTTGGAAGACAGGAGTCTTGAGATACAGCTAGTTGGGTTGTATATTCTTTCATGACCTGTAGTAGCCTGGTGCATGTGATGTATGTTTGATGGGTGGACCCCATGCCTTGAATCCCACTACTGTGCTATTGCTTGCCAGTTCTGGCAAAGGTGTTTATCTGACCAGAAGCCATATCTTACTAATAAACCTGCTTAAGGACTATTGCTTACAGAGTGGTTACTCCAGGACCTGACACTCATGGACATTAGTGGCACTTAAAAGCACTTAGCTTTCCTTAGGTCATTGCCTGAAATATGTCAAACAATTTCATCCCTGAATTAAAAAGAGACCGGCTAATTAACATGGATTCTGGTTTTTAACATAGAAAAGCCAGGTTGCTGCTGCATGGACTTGGTGCTGGAAGCACAATTATATTTTATTCCTTATTTTGTTTCCATTTCTTTTTTAAAAATCACATTTTATTCCAAGGTTTTTTTAGTGGTGATCTGCTGGCTTTACTATACCTCAATGGAAAAAAGGAATAAATTTAAAACACAATGAGATAGGCAAATAAAGATGGGGGGACCCAGCATGAAGTGATTATTCTTGTTCTTATTTATTTTGCAAAACCGCAATGTGTATTGTCACTTTGTTGTTGGACTACTGAAGAGTATAATGTAAATGCAGTCACTAAATGGGCTGCCCAACAGAGCAGCAATAGTCTGGGATGGCAATACAAGGAGAGATTATTCTCAGGTATCCTATTTTGTATGAGACAATTAATTCCAAGGCTTACACAGTGAGAACAGAGACGGCTTGCTTAGTGAAAGACCAGATTGTTAGGAAGACAGCATCACAGGAAAAAGCCCTGGGCTCAGAGAAATCTGCTCCGGGAGGAGAAAAATGCTGTGCCAGATCCGTAGAATTGTCAGAACCCATTCATTCACGCACCATTTATTTAAGGTGGGTCTTTTTAAAAGGGATAATCCTGGCTCTGCTGACAGCTACGTTATAAGAAAGCTCTTTCCATGGTCTGCAAGAGATCTTTCACACATCTGGGGTGCAACATCATCGCTGCAGCTTCTATGCCATAAACATAGCTTAGTGAATTGGACATTAGAACAAAGTTGGAGTCCAGTGGCACCTTTAAGACCAGCAAAGTTTTATTCAAGGTGTGAGCTTTCACGTGCAAAACATACTTTTTCAGACACATTGAAATGGAAGTCATCATCATCATCATCATCATCATTACAACCTTTACTGGAATATAGAAATGGAAGTCATCAGTCCATACATATAGATAGAGGGTGAATGGCAAATTAATATCTCTCTGTATAATAATTCTATTTTGGACATGGACTCTCCTGAACATTCCACACAGCGCCCACAGCCTTTGGCTCCGTGATCTGTCACTCAGAAGCTGTCTCTATCCACTGGCTGTGTCGCCTGAGTCTCGCCTCCAATATTCTAAACAGTTTGCTGTTCCTCTCCCCCCAATAGCCAGTCAGAACACAGAGGTCATTTGCATATGTGGCCTGATTGGCCTTTGCCTCTAACATTCTAAACAGTTTGCTGTTGCTGTTGGGAGTCACTGAATGTTTCCTGAGGTAAAGTACATTTTCCCTTAAACAGTCACTGGAGTTGCCAATCTCCCTGTGGGGCCTGGAGATCTCTCAGAAATCACTGTGTTCCCCAGCCACAGCACATCATTTCCCCTACAGAAAATTTTCCAGCTATTACAATGGCTGCTTTGGGCAGTGGACTCTATGGCATTACACCCTGTTGAAGTCCCTCCGCATCACAAACCCTGCACTCCCCAGGCTCTACCCCTCAAATCTACAGGTCTGGCCCTCCCCTTAGTATCGCCAGCCTCCAGGCAGCACCTGGAGATCTCCAAGATCAGTTGTCCTGGAGAAAATGGCTGCTTTGGGCAATGGACTGTATGGCATTATACCCAGCTGAGGTTCCTCCATACCCCAAACCCTGCCCTCCCCAGGCTCTGCCCTTCAAATCTACAGGTATTTCCCAACCCAGAGTGGGCAACCCTGTAACTGGCTATGGAACAGCTTTCCAGACCCTTGAAACCCAGAAGACATGGCATAGGAGGAGGTGCTTTTCTACCTTAGCTGCCACTGCATAATCCCAAATCAACATAAGTCAGGGGTGGAGGGAACCATACATGTTACCATGAGGCTGTCCTCCCATACTGCCCACTTGGGGCAGCAAAATGACTTGAGACAGATAGTTAAACAGAAGGAAATAAACATGGCTTCCCTCCCTCTATTTTCCCCTTCCCTCTACCATCCCACCAGCCACAGCCAGGACACTCACCTGGAGCTTCCTTCTAGAGCTTGTTGTATTTCTTCCCATAATGGGCCTTACTCCTAGTACAACATAATGAAGATGTTTTAACAGATGTGAGAACTGAACAAGCTAAGTTTATATGGTCACCATTTGTTTGGATTCAATTCCAGGGAGAAAGCACAGTGAGGCAGATAAATATGTCAGAATTGGAGAATGATGTGTAATGGTATCTTTCTTAATTGTGGGATGATTAAGAGTGATTAAATGAGACCCTGTATGCTTTGTTACTAAAGGCCCAAGTGCACATTCCTTCCTTGGCCAACATTAGATAAATTTCTTAGCCTGGTACTTCCTCAGGTTGACTTAAAGATCTTTGAGGGTTAGCCAGGTAAGGGAATGAATCAGCAGTAATACAATGAGCAAGACATTTATTTCTCTGTATTTCACACTGAGACGGTTGCACAGTCACATTCCCTAACAGGCTCCACACCCGCAAATCCCTGTGTTGATGAAACAAACAGTTCTCACTATACTCTTCTCGAGCAAACTTACTTCAGGTAGCAATAAGGCAGTACCACTCAGGATGCCTTTAGACAAAGACGGAAATTAATCTTGAGTGACCATCACAGGCAAGGCATTTTTCTGACAAGTGAGTTTTGTATTGATTTATACTGATCAGAAATGCTGCAACCTTTGTGATGAGTGCCATTTTTCATAACATAACCATGGTCATGTACTTTCCCTGTCTTCTACAGAGACAGGACGTATCAACAGAGGAAGGCTGCATTATTTTCTTATTTTGTTACTGCTGGGAACACATTAACATTAATTGACCTTGAAGTGGTGATCATATGATGAAAGCTATTAGATTAAAATAGCACACCAAAGGACCTTATTAGAACTAAGGAACATCCTAAGCATTGAAGCATTCTATTACCCTCTTTGACATCTTATCATGGAGATGTTTACATAAAGGAAATGTCTGTAGAGACAGTATGGTACAATGGCAATGTGTTTTTGACTTCAGCCAGGGCCTGGGTTCAAATTCCTATTCTGCCAAGAAACTCACTGAGTGACCTTGGGCCAATCATTATCTTTCAGTCTTAAACTTTTGTACGAGGATGTTGTGAAGATGAAAAGGAGAGAGAAGAGTGTGACCTGAATCCAGTAGAACTGCAAATAGAGTAGAGGTTTAAGACTGGATCTTTATCAGTTTCCTTACCTTCTGCATTTCAGTAAAGGACCCCTGAAAAGCCCCTTCTAAGGGTCAAGCGATTCTCAGGAATAGCTTCCAACATTCCCTCTAAGCTGTGGAATCTCATGAGCCAAAATTCTACTCTGTGAGCCAAAAGGCCTACTAGGATTAAAGTTGTGAGCAAGCCTATACTTTTTTTTAAAAAAAAGAAGAAGAAGGAAAGAAGGAAGGAAGGGGGAGAGAGGGAGGGGAGAGGTAGAAAGAAAGCAAACAGATGGGAGAGAGGAGCAAAAGGAAGACAAAGAGTGAGGTAGCCCTCAGCCCCCCCTCAGCCTTCAACATTATCCCACCCTCCCTCACCACACACATACAGGTGCCTGCATGTGCCCACTTCTGGGTTCACGCGCCACTTTCAGAAGTCAGTTAAAAGGGAACCCTTTCAATTTCCCCTGTTTGTGCCCACCCCAGAATTAATTCCCAAGTCTTGCATCACCTGAGTGAGGGGTGGGGATGGAGCCACCCAGGGATAGGAAGCACCCCTGTGCTGAGCTAAAAACCTCTGTCCTGGGGGGAGGAATCAGTGTGCCAGTGCAGGCTGGCACACCTTAATGGGAACCCTGCTTGGGATGTGACTCAGGAAGAGATACATTTCTCAATCTCTGTTCTGTTTGCATTCACTGGAGTGAAGCCTTGTATGGGTGAAGCCCTGGAACTCCCTTGCTGGGTTTAATAAAAATATACAAATGAAATAAATTTATAAATACTGGCATATCTTTCCATTTTGTCTCAGTGCTCAATCGTAATCACAAAGTTGTTTTTAAAGTGTAACAGTAGCATCTCATTTGTAAGTGTTTTGTACCATGATCCAAGCATATACTTTTGCCAGTTTTATGACTTTAACTGCGCTCTGGAGACTGTGACAAGCAATCCCTCTGGATAGCCATAAGCATTCATGTCAAGTCTGACCATGGAGATCTGAGCCTAAAATAGATCTAGAAGCTTCCAGGAGAAAACCATCAGGCTTTGGGGGTAGTGTAACGCATCTCAGCATCACATTTGGGAAGAAGTCTGCTGTTAACAGAGTATTTTCTTCTTTGTTCAATGGTATGAATATTATTATCAGTTGATAATTTATGGAGTACCGACTGCTCTACCACACACCTCTGAAGTGATAGCACACTTCAGGGACTGTAAAGGTTTGTGGCACCTGCAATTCATTAGGTGGGCACAATTTTTAAAATGTAAATGCTTGGCAACCTGTAGTGTTTGCATTCGAAAGTACAGGATTTGTATTCATGAACAACCTGCAGATACTCCACCCATAGCAGCCATGAAAAGTGGACAAAACTCATTCAGAGGCAGTGATGTTATGCTTTGGTAACCAGTTTATAAAGAAAAGTGATGTGGTTCTCAAACTTGTCGTAGCACATGGGAAAACTTCTGCATTTGAAGAAACCCTAGCTTCAGAACAACTGTTAACATTTAATAGCCAACCTATCTTCATCCTCTAAATTTTCACCCTTGCAGTGTTGTGATTTTGCTTTCTGCCTCACTTCCCTTGATCCCATTGGCTGCTGTGCTCTGACACCACAGTATTTACTTGCTTTGATGACACAGGGCAACCAACAGTCAAGCAAGAAACTGGGAGAGTTTAGACTTTTAAGGACCTGTTTACTCTTATAAGCTATCTGTTAAAAGTAAAAGACAGAAGTATGGATGATATATCTGCAAGAGTGAGAAAAACCTAAAGTGTGTCGCTCCATGAAACAGATGTTGTTGTCCCAAAATGTTTTGCTTCCTGTATTTTATGTGACAAATAAATCATGCATGTCCCTGTAATTCACAGGCTATTGAATATTTTCATGCAGCTCTTAGCTATTGCAATGGTGATAGGTTTTGGTGAACAAGATAAAAATAGAGCATGTTCCATGCTCAGACCACTCTATTTGTTGGATATTGTAACTCTGCATTCAAGAGGATCTGGGAGGGAAAGGGCTCTACCACACTCTGACTTGGGTACACTTGGCAGTTGGCCCCACCCTTTCAACAGTTAGATGGTGAGCCTCTTTGACCATTGCTTGCCTTCTGTTTCATGTTATATAGGACACCGTTTTGCTCTTACCTGGGCTTGGAGCTGTAGCAAGTTAATCTATTGAAGTGAATCTGTTCTCCATAAGTTAAATGTACCTACAGGAATTATGTTATCTAAAATGTGCTCATTGACAGAGTAATTAACACAGCAACACTATACAACCTGATTAAAGAATAGATAAAGGTTTATTTAGAAACTAACATACATGATAGGAAAGAGGAGAGAGAGAGGTTTGTAACTACATCTCTAGCTGAGAGAGTGACTGAATGCAAGACTTCTAAGAAGAGGAAATTGCCCTAAGCATAGCAATCTGGAGATAGACAAGGAATAACACTTAACAGGAAAGTGAGGGTGCTGACCTCACTATCCTACATAATTGTCTTCTTGCTGCCCCTGTCAGGGTCTTCATCTCTTCTTCTTCGTACACCAGGCATTGCCTTTTCCAACAGTGCTTCTGTTTTTGTAAGTAATTCCTCCCCCCTCTTGTTACCATTGGAGTCAGGTCATCTTTGTAATTTGTTTGAACAACAATTTCCCTTTAACTGGGAATTGTGGAGGATCAGGGATACTTCTATGTAGGGATGGGCACAAACAGCATTTTTGCCATTTGGTTCGTGGCTGAGCCACGAACTGAACCATGAACCAATCTGTTGGTCTGCAAACTGAACCAGTTGGTATCAGTTTGTGACCCCTGCTTTCTGCTCCCTTTGGGTTTTGGTGGGTAGCAGAAAGCAGGGGTTTAAATGGCTCCCAGCTGTTTTTCATGAAGAACAGAAAGCCATTTAAACTCCTGCTTTCTGCTCTTCATGAACTGCCTTAAAATTTGTGGAAGTTTATGGTGGCTCTTCAGTTTGCAAACTTTGCTTCATGAACCATGAACCTCCCAAAATTTGTGGTGAACTTTAGTTCGTGAGCCAGTTTGTGCCCATCCCTACTTCTGTGCTTCCAAGTCCAATGATTTTTTTTTTATAGAAGAAGAAGGTTTTATTCACAGTCTATGACCAGAACATAAATCACAGACAATAAAATGTTTCATTGGGACAATACAACAGTAATAAAATCATTCACAATACAGTTTAAACAATGCCTCATGATAAAATCATTCAAAATATAGTAGAATACTACGTCTAGTAAAAAGTTTGAAATCTCAACAAGCCACTACTTGAGCTATTACAGTTTTCCTATGCCTTGCAGCAAGCCAGCCAAATCTAACCACCTGGTAAATATGGTTATGGTGCCTATCTGAAACAAGCTGATTTTTTCCTGAAATTTTCTTGTATGCTCCGGTAACCAACGGAAATTTGCAATATGCTTCTTCCTTTTCTGAATCCAGCTTGAATAGCTGGCATTTCTCTTTCCAGTCTTGGTTGTAAGATTTTTTAAAAAGTTTATTTTAACTTTATTACTTCATGAAATAAACTAACATACAGAACGAGTTCAAACAATATTAAAATATTTTACCTGAATACGATTCGTAACTCTCAGCCAATTGGACGGCAATGACACAAAGTTCTTATCATTCACTAAAAAGGTAAGTCTAACCATCTGGTAAGTATCCAGTTTATCCAGCCATGCCTGTATACTTTGAGACTCATTAGATTTCCAGCAACATACAAAATTTAATCTGGCTGTAGTAACTGAATTTAACAATATGATTTGTGAGTTGCCCATAAATGAAGCTACATAATTATGCAGTAATATTTCAGATGTCTTGGAATATTCTTGTTTAGTCCATAGCTTAGCAAACTGACAACATTAGAGCAATAGTTCACAGCTCTTGGGCAGAGCCACCACGTTTGCAAGAAGTCTGCCAGTGGGGCTTGACAATACCAATAATTGCTAACACATGAATTATAAATTGTTGCAATCAATTTTAGGGTAGATATAACTGATAAATCATTTTACAGAGAGATTCAGGTGGGTAGCCGTGTTGATCTGAAGCTGCAGACCAAAGTTTGTGTCCAGTGGCACCTTTAAGACCAACAAAGTTTTATTCAAGGTATAAGCTTTTGTGTGCACGCACATTTTTCAGTTACTTACTCCTAGCATTCCACATTTAAGGATACATCTGCCAATCAGTCTCCAATTTTGACATATTTATTTCCTTCACTATGTTTTCCCCTGGAATTAAAGCCAAACAAATGGTAACCATAGAAAATAAGCTTGTTATTCCTGTTTGGTCTTTGACTCTGTTAAACATCTCTATTAGTTTTGTGCTAATTTATTGCTCACCCTCTACCTATATGTAAAAGGTAAAGGTAAAGGTTCCCTTGCTCGAAAGCCAGTCGAATCCGACTCTAGGGTTGCGGTGCTCATCTCCGTTTCAAAGCCGAAGAGCCAGCGCTGTCCAAAGACGTTTCCGTGGTCATGTGGCCAGCATGACTAAATACCAAGGCGCACGGAACGCTGTACATATATGTACGGACCTATATGTACGGATTAGTAATTTCCATTTCATTGTATCTGAAAAAGTGTATGTGCACACAAAAGTTTATACCTTGAATAAAACTTTCTTGGTCTTAAAGGTACCACTGGACTCAAACTTTGTTCTTATTTTACAAATGTTTTCTTTGAAGTTTAAACAGACAGAAACAAAGAGCCATTAAACAAAGCAAACTTCAAGACATCATCTTCAGTTTCATAGCCTATACTCTGAGCCCATTTCCATGTAAGATTACTTGTAGCAGTAGGTACAATATTAATAACTAGATTATACAACATCGAGAGAAATGTTTCTGAGGTTGCAAAATTAAGTTTTCTATTTCATTCATTTGCCTTAAGGGTATATCAGATGTAAGTTGCTTTGCCAGAAAAGTTTTCATCTGCAAATACCATGATATATGACTATCATTGCTTATCCTCACAACATCGTATGGAATTATATCCCTCTGAGACACCAAGTTCTTATAACAATCTAAATTGAATCTTTCCCATTTACTCAAGGTAGCAAGTTGAAACTACAACCCATAGCGCTTCTGTTTGTGAACCTGATGTACCGGGTTTGTATAGTGGTTAAAGTGCTGGACTAGAATCTGGGAGGCCCAAATCTGCCCTGTGCCAGGAAACATATTGGGTGACCCGGGGCCAGTCACACTCTTTCAGTCTAACCTACCTAATAGGGTTGTTGTGAATGTGAAATGGAGGAAGGGAGACCAATGTATGCTGTCCTTCACTCCATGAAGGACAGACAGGATAAAAATGTACAAAATAAATGGCTAAGAAATAGTTAAAATGAACAAGTCCTTTGTTTCCTAGGACTACATGTTGTATGCAAGGGACCTATTCAAGTGTAGGACGTCACCTCCAAAGGAGAAACCTCAGCCATCCCACACTTGTTTTTACAGACCTTCTTAAGGAGAAAATGGCAATACAATGTCTAAGGATTCACCAACTCGAAGGCTGCTCATCGTCCATGTATAACATCCTGCTAGAGAATCAATAAAGTTAATTTTGCTTGCAACTATGAAAACAGGGGCAGGAGATAGGCTACATTTTGCTGGACAGGCCACAGGTTGTGCTGGTATTGGATGCAGTGTGCTTCCTTTTCTAAATTTCTGGAAAAGTCTTCTGATTCTCTGTCTGTACATGTGTGGGCAGGTGGGCGTGGGTATGTGCGGATGCATATGTGTGCTTCCATAAGCTCAACAAAAACTTCCTCTGTTTTAAACACCATTTCCTGCACTTCACCCTTCAGCCTCCTCTCGAGGATTCACGTTTCTGGAAGAGAGCTGTAGCTGTAGCCTGGAATGAGAGCATGCATTTTTTATGACATAATCTCCTGTATAAATGCATCTTTTGGAACAGTGACAACTCAATAAAAAGATCTGGCTGTATATGGAGAACAAATAACTTTTGATATCTGAAGGCACAAGAGAAATTTCATTACATAGGACCTGAGATTTTTGCTAATTTGATTTCTTCTCCCCCCCCCCCAAAGAGCATTCCTAAGGCTATCAGTCAGACATGGTATTGCATGAAGAGGAAGAGAAGGCTGTTCGAAAAGCTGAAAGCCATTAAATAAAATGGAAACGCTCAATCGAATTGAGAAATAGGATCTGAAATGTCTTCAGTGCAGAACATACGTAAGAGCCAACATTTTCGCTCGGCAACATTGATGCACATGTAGATTAAGGTCCCTGTACTTCATGGAGATAAGACTGGTGACGTTTGGATAAGAACTCGATTTGTTAATGTTTTCTTTGAGCTGTTCCCACATCACAGTTTACAGTGCAATCCTAATCTGATTTACATCCTTCTAAACCCATTGATTTAGAGGGATGTAGCTTTGCTTATGATGACACAGAGGCTCATGTTTCTGAGACTTCGGTCATACTTCCGAAATGTCCTGTGGAACATTGACACTGCTGTGCCTTGGCTAAGGAAGGGACATATCAGCTGGCTGCTAATATCCATGTTAATATCCTTTTGAAATCTTTCAGAACTAAGCTAGATGTTACAAATGACACCAGTCGAGACATGGGTGCCTTGACTAATTTGCTGTCACATGTCACAACTCATACAAAGTGGGTTTTCTCACCTATGTTTGGGCTTCATTGGGTTCCAGAGGGCTGTGATGGGGGAGGAGGGGGTCCTACCATACTGTTTCAACCAGCAGGACGTACTTAGGGGGCTGCTACCATTTTCTCTGGCTTCATGTTTCTCAGGAAGGACATGTGAAGCTAGAGAAAAGGGCAACGCCCCCACTGCCTTTTCCACTGTCAAAAACAGCAGAGTAGGGCAGCTGCAACCTACTTCAGAGCTCAACAGAGCAACTGAGAGCTTCTTAGATGAGTATCAGTCATTATGTATGACCATGCGTTGAGTTGAACTCCTGTGTTCCTACTCATGTCACTCATAATGACTAGTTTGGCTCCCAGAAAGTGGGGGGGCGCGGAGAAGAGGAAAATCACACGATGGCTCAGACACATTTTTAGTTATATACTGTGTCTTTGTCGTGCCTTTTTACCAAAACATCCCAGGCAGCTTACAAAAAAATCAAAATATTAACATACAGATTTAAAAAGAAACAGTGAATAGAAAAGCATCACAAAACATTTAGCATCAGTCTAAAGTTTACAAGAAGAAGAAGAAGAGATTAGATTTATACCCCGCCCTTCATTCGGAGTCTCAGAGCGACTTACAAACTTCTTTCCCTTCCCCTCCCCACAACAGGCACCCTGTGAGTCTCAGAGTGACTTACAAACTCCTTTCCCTTCCCCTCCCCACAACAGGCACCCTGTGAGGTAGGTGGGGCTGAGAGAACTCTAACACAAACTGCTCTTTCAGGAACAGCTATGCCAGAGCTTGTGACTGACCCAAGGTCACATCAGCAGGTGCAAGTGGAGGAGTGGGGGAATCAAACCCAGTTCTCCCAGATTAGAGTCTGCACACTTAGCCACTACACCAAACCACCAGCCATATTAAAAATCTGCTAAAACAGCAATAAAACTGAGCAAGTAAAACCTTCAGCGTGGCAATAAAACCATACAAATAACATGTATTTATTTAGGCATTTTATTCTGCTCCTTCACAGCACAAAGTAGCTCACAAATTAGCAAAATGTATATCCACGACCAAAATAAAAACCCCTCACAATTAGACAAACACAAAACCTAAAGCTAACAACCATTTTCAATGCATAGAACAGTAGCCCAGAACATTCCCCCTTCAATTAACTTCACTAACTTATACCTTCTTCAGTCTGTTAAGTCTACATGACTTCACAAGTCCCCATCAGAACACCAACAAACAACATCCAAATCCTCACGATCCAAAAGACAGTTCAGCAACAGAGGATTTTTATGTACTGAAAGCCTGCAGAAATAATACTGCCTTTAAAAGCTTTTGCTAAAGAAGCCACATATCATGGCAAGACAATCCATAAAGTGGGGACAATCACAGGAGTGGTCGAAGTCCTAAAACAAGCAGTCCTCCCTAAACATGGAAACAAATAGATGAAATTGTACTGATAGCAGCCCTTGGGTGTACACTGGGAGAGTTGGTCTGTCAAGGATTTGAGTCCCAGGTCATGTGGTATTACCATCGGCAACCTGTGCTTTGCTGGCACAAATGGACCGATACGACAGTCCTTAACATCAATGCTGACTGTACCCCATCAGAATTGTTCTGCTGCCAAGATGATGGTTGTTATGCTTCACCATCACTACATAACATTGTACTAGCACTTTATTAATGGTTTTATAATGCTTGTTTTTAGTTGTTTTAAATTTTTATGTAAGCTGCCCTGAGCCTGCCTGGTGGGGAAGGTGGGGTATAAATTGAATGAATGAATGAATGAATGAATGAATGAATGAATGAATGAATGAACGAACTGAGCCCAGAAACACACTAGAAGACAATGCAGTTATCATAAGAGCCATGTTCCCTCTAAGCTCTAGAGTCTGGTGAGCAAAAATTACATTTCGTGAGTTGGTACCATGAAAGCTCTGAAGCGAGGCTACATTTGACTATCATGTAAACCTAAGCCTATCTCACAAGGTTGTTGTGAAGATAAGACAGAGGATGAGAAAACAATGGACAGCACTCTGCGCAACTTGGGGGAATGGGCAGAATTAAAATGCACTAAATATCCGATTTAAAAATGTGTGGGAATCCAATTCCAATCTGATTTCCCAGACATATGTGCACAGGTGTTTAAAATGTATATACATATGTACTTCTTATTTGTCCACTGCAGCAAACTCAGATATTACATTGGGGTAACATCTGTAATGTGTGGAGGTGTACTAACTGCAGACAGCCAGTGGTTAGAGTGTCACACTAGGATATGGGAGACCCGGCTTCAAATCCCTGCACTGTTATGCCAGCTTGCCAGTGAGTCATTTAATGATATATACAATATGCCATTAAATGCCAACAATGCCCTTCCATTCTCTACATAGGGCAAACATTTCAAACCCTATGCCAAAGGATAAATGGACACAAATCTGACTTTTATAATCACAAAAGGTCCATCAGTGGCTATTAGTCACAACATATAGATGGAACACGATGTCTGGGACAATGATGCATTATATTCTTGGTGCTTGAGGGGCAACAGTGGGAGGGCTTCTGGAGTTCTGGCCCTGCTGGTGGACCTCCTGATGGCACCTGGCATTTTGGCTACTGTGTATATGTGTGATGCAGAGTTTTGGACTAGATGGGCCATTGGCCTGCTCCATCATGGCTTCTCTTAGGTTCCTAACCAAGCAATAGAACCATGGAGATATTTTTTTAATGTGTTCCCTGCAGTTTATTTACACTACAGACTTATCTCACTAATTCACACAATGAGGTTGTATGGGGTTTGTGATCACTGTTTCTGTTTCGCAGACAGTGAACAGGGAGTTTGAGAATAACAGAGTCTAGTGACACCTGTTCATAGCATCCGCTTTTGCAGACATGAGTGTATGGCTGCAAACCAGAGGTGCTTGCATGCATGCCTGGGGCATCCCATTACCATGGATAGGAAGGACAGAATATAGTCCTAGGGTGATACAATTTGTACTCATGGGATTGCATCATGACCCATGACTGGTCTAAGACCTTGGAATGAGTCCTTTTGTTCAGTGTGGGGTCACCTGCACCACCAGGTTTCTTTGTTCCTCCATTTCTTTGGGTTACTAAATATGATTGAAAAGGTCAGCATTCAACAGGTGGGGGAGCGGGAGAGAGAAAGAGAGAGCCAAACCCCGGGCCCTATTCACCTGCAAATATATAAACACATGCCCCCTGCAGGAAAGAGGAGTACCCTGGAAACTTGGCGGGGGAGGAGGCTCACTTGACTCCAGCCACCTCTGCAAAAAGCCAAGCTGCCAAAAGCCGAGCCAGTGCAGGCCCCCTTGGGGCTGGAGGAGTCAGCATCCGTGCCCTGTCCTTCCATTCCCAGGCATCTGCTGTAGCAGCAGACACCCCCCTTCCTCCATCTCCGTTCATTAGGCCTTTGAAGGCTTCTGGGGGGGGGGAGACTCACACACACCCGGCTACACACTCACCTCAGGAGCCACTGCCACCTGGCCTGGCCCCCCAGCTGGCTGTACTGTGTCTCCCAGCTGGCAAGCTGCTCTTCAGCCCTGCTCGCTTTCGGGCAGCTTCTGAAGTTGTTATTATTTAAAAAAAAAAAAAAAAGCTTTGGTGCCCAGCTTGCTTTTTCCATCATAGGATGTATATCAAAGGAGTTTACATCAGAGGAGTTTTGCTCTGGAGGATTTAGGGTGCAATCCTAAATGTGCTGAACCAGAAATAAGCACCTTTGAGACTAATGAGGCTTACTTCTGAGTAAGGTAAAGGTAAAAGTTCCCTTGCTCAAAAGCCAGTCAAATCTGACTCTAGGGTTGCGGTGCTCATGTCCGTTTCAAAGCCGAAGAGCCAGCGCTGTCCGAAGACGTTTCCGTGGTCATGTGGCCGGCATGACTAAACACCAAGGTGCACGGAACGCTGTTACCTTCCCACCGAAGTGGTACCTATTTATCTACTTGCAATTTCTTGCTTTCGAACTGCTAGGTGCTTCTGAGTAGACGCGTCTAATATTGTGCTAGATGATTCCAAAGTGAGGATACAGTGTCAACAACCCCAAATTCTCTTCTTTCCCCCCCACCATTTTTTCTCCTTTTGCCTTGGGAATGGAGGCTGGAGGCCAGCCAGGGGGAGGTGGCAGTCTTCCTTTGAGGCCGCTGCCAAGAGGTACCAGGGCCAAACCCTGCTGAAGGCTGTCTCTCTCCCCCTTCCCCAATGCCTCCCCATCCCCTCCCTCCAGGGCCTGCAGCCACCAACACCACCAGAGGTGAGTGAGAGCACAATAGAGTGCAACAAGGAGACTCCTCCTTCTGTCCCGCTTCACTTGCAGGTGGGCTGAACCCATCCCCTTATCCCTCCAGCCCTCCCTGCCCACTCTTGCTTGGCTTGCCAGAAGGCTGGGAAGGAGAGAGACAATTTTACTGCCTTCGCCCTCTGCATGCCCGGCTCCCCTACTGTTGTGTGCCAAGGAGCCACATCTGTGAGCCAAGGGGGCAAAAGTTGTGGGCGAGTGCACGGCAGCTCAGCTTAGGGGGAACACTGCATAAGAGGTCTCTGGAGAAGCCAGATCTTGTTGTTGTTGTTGTTGTTGTTGTTGTTGTTGTTGTTGTTGTTGTTGTTGTTGTTGTTGTTGTTGTTCTTCTTCTTCTTCTTCTTCTTCTTCTTCTTCTTCATTATTATTATTATTATTATTATTATTATTATTATTATTATTATTATTGTTATTATTATTATTATTGTTATTATTATTTCTGTAGTCATAAGACTACATGTCATATGACCATAAAGTACTACAAGTCATTTGACCATAAAGCTGCTTCTAAAATCTCAGAGTTTGTATTTAAGTTGTTGTACTATACGAATCAGAGAATGTAACTTGAAACATGGGCAAGAGATCAAAGCTCATTGTATTTAATTCAGTTTAGAAGTAGCATTCTACCCTAACTTGCATGAGGTGACAATTCCAGGGCCAAAAGAAAGAAAAGTAAGTATTGTTTTCAACTTATGCCCATTAACTAGGAAGTACATACATGACCAAAACAGTGCATGGATTTAGTTTAAAAATGGTGTTTCCCATTCTGTTCTGATGATACTAACACACACAGAAGGGTTTTTTATGACCTCACAAGGTGAAACTCATTTTGCACCCCATTCCCACACATTCAAAAGGAGATCAGCTTCCCAGGTCACAACACCAAAGTCAGAAACATCAGAGTAGAGCTAGTTCAGTTCAGTGGTCTATGAAGACCAACACAATCCACTGCAATTTATTTTAATGGGTTTAGACTGGAGTAACTCTGGTTAGGATACCGCTGTAAATCCACCTGGGATCCAGATATCACAAAGAAAGTATAGAATGCCAGGGTAACCGTGAAAACCTGCTGATTCTTGAAAATCACCTCCACCTCCCAGGAGCCTAAATTTCCATGGAATCATTGACAATAGGATGTATTTGTGTTACGACTTTCTCTGATCCGCCACTATTAGCCCCCAAACACAGCAAGCAAGAGGGACATCCAAGGTTTCACCAATGAGAGAGGTATTTTGCTGAAAGGAAATCGCTGGCTGTAGTCCTCAAGCCACTTAACACAAGGTTATTCACATCATAATTGCAGCTGTCACTTGATAATGGCATCAAGCTGCTATCACCAGCAATCACAAAAATCAGAGAAATAATGACTTCTTATCCTATTAGGCATCTCTCAAACATAAGAAAATGAGCTGGGAGACGTGAAGGTGAGCTGGGAGAAACTTGCTGTTGGATGGCCATTTGCATTATCTCTATGAATAAATTGTTATGATCATCTCGTCTCTTCATTGCTTTGCCCGTGTGAGGTCATTGCCTTACATGATAAGAGCAATCTGTCACAACACTTGCCACATGCGAGCGATAGCTTGAAATTATCATGCAAAAATGTAATGTGTGAATTTGCCTGTCTTCTTGATTAGTTCCTCTTACATTATAGGGATGACACCAAGGTAAGTATGCCATAAATCACAGTATTTTGAAATTAGAAATGCTTGTATTCAAGGCATACATCAGCGAGTTGTGTATGAAGAGAACAATACTCTGGAGCATTTCACATACAATATCTCAATAATCATTCAGGCAGAGCTGTAAAGATATAACACTGTCACGGTTAGGATTCTGTGGTATATACTCCCCGTATTATAGAAAGGTAGTTAGCATGTCATGACAGTTCTAATTAAGTGATTCTGTAAAACATTGTTATACTCAGGGCTTTTTTTGTAGAAAAACCCCAGCAGGAACCTATTAGCATAATAGGCCACACCTAATGGCAGAAAATCATTAGCATATTAGGCCACACCCCTGACAGCACATCTCATTAGCATATTAGGTCACACCCCCATGTTGCCAGAAGTGTGGTCATCCAGCCACACCCACCTTTTGCTTCTTATTCTGTTTATCTTGTTTGTTGTCAAAACCCAGGGCTTTTTTTGTAGCAAGAGCTCCTTTGCATGTTAGGCCACACACCCCTAATGTAGCCAGTCCTAATGAGTTTCTGCTGTTGGGTGTGGCCTGTTATGCTAATGAGTTCCTGCTGGGCGTGGCCAACTTGGGAGCCAGCCGGAATTCCATTCCTGTGCGTTCCTGCCCCAAAATAGCCCATACTGACTTCAATTATTAAGCAAACAGCTGCATCCTTTGGATATGAGATGCTATGACATGAGCATGAGAAAAACAGCATTTCCATGGGGCAAAGACCTCTGCTCATGAAGCATGGCTGCAGCTACTTCCCCCTCCTTCAGCAGCCCCAAATGCCCACTGAAAACCTGCTCATGTGGGATAAGCAGACCCCCTGAAACAGTATTTTACAGAAATTTTGGGCTGTCATGGGAGGCGGGGTGTTGTGAAAGTCACATGCCCTGAGCGGAAGTCCTTACTCCCACAGAAATGCTGTGTGTTACTCAGCCCTACATCTAGATGACATTTGACTTGCAAATCTGCCTAAATTATGACAAGGGCTGTACTCACTTCTGATCTCTGTGTATTTGTATACAGACATAATGACAGTATATAACATCATAAAAGTATGTTTTGACAACTGATTGGCTAAGGTTAAAAAAATCCTATGATAGTTGTGTGTTTTGAGTGTGTGTGTTATATGTGTGTGCGCATAGGCAGGTAGAGCTTGAGCTGAATGGTATTTAAAATTCTTCCAGTGTAAAATTTCAGATAATAAAATATGCACTCATACCTATTAAATGCTTGCAATTCCACATTTACAACACCATGGAATTTATTTACAATAATTGTTCTCATTAGTAGGCTTGGAGCAAAATTTCACAGTCTGAGTCTCAGGAGAAATTCAGGTGTCTTGTCTCATCAAATCTGTGTCAGGATACGAGACTCATCCTGTCTGGTTTAATTTGAAGGAATCTCTTTCCCTTGTTCTGCCGTAATCAACTCAGAAGGGAGGAGGGGTAAAGGACGGCTTGTCAGTGATGGATTGGAAACCAGGGATGTATCCAGCAGAGTGGAATGACTGAAGAGATCCCTCTTCTGGACAAATCACTCATCAAAAAAGAAGAAAAAATCAGAAAACACAGTAAAGCCTGTTTAAGTATACCTTGTTTAGGTATAAGGAAGACACAACATTCAACCCCTCTGAACAGATATGCATACATTTATTAACTAATCAAAAAGAAGAAAAAAGGGCCGACCATCTCCATGTTATGACCTGAGGCAGGATTTCTCCTCAGCCAGCCAACTGTCTGCCTTGCTCCCCTTTTCCAGTTGGTCTGGTGAGATATACCCACCTGTCAGCCTCTTGCCAAACCCCCTAAAATTGCAGCTGCCTCAAAATCTACCGCATACACTGGTGGAAGAAACACAGCAGCCAAGTGGAAAGGGCTTCATTAATTGCTTTAAAGCTGACCCCAAGGGGAGAAGGGGAACTGAACAGGGGAAAGTCGGTGAGGGAGTCCAAACCAGTGACCATTATGAAGAGGAGGCCTGGATTCTGTTAGTTTGGGCTTGCAGCTCTGCAGGTTAAAGGCCCCAAAAAACATATTTCGATTTAGCTGGTCTTTTTGCTTTGTGAATAGGGAATAAAGGCAATGAACAAATACCTGAAAATTCCCTTCTGGAATTGTGAGAGGCCACAGGATAGATATAATCCAAAATATGATGCCCCATGAATATTATTTTTGTCCCATTAGAAAGAAGCAGAATTATCACTGGCCATTAGGAGTCTTATTAGTGAAGGGAATAACCCACTGCTGTCTGGTACCATCTATGCTACATGTGAATTGAGGGCCTTTTTGTGGGATTGTCTCCATTGGTGGGTGAGTCCAGCACTGGAGGGGATTCTTCTTTCTGGATCCGGTCTCTCAGAGGGATGGATCTCACTGATCATTTTCTCTTACAGAAGGAGAGTAATCTTGCTGACTAACCCCTTCCTGAGGCAAACCTCTGAACCCACCCCCCATGCTATTTCTGCGGGCCCCACCTCCTAGGAGTAACATTGGAGGGAGGAGTTTAGGCCGCAACAGGTGATCAGAGGTGGTGAAGTCATGGTGTAAATTCTTCCATCAGTGGAGATTTTCGACTAGATCTAAGCTAATGAACACAAAGTGGAAGAGGGTTATTATGGCAAGAAAATGCTTCCCTATTTCCGCCCATAATTTTCTATCAGAATAATTTGTACAATGCTCCATAGCAACAGAGCTGGGGGTGTGGCTAAAGTGGATGACTGGGAGGAGCTAAAAGAGAGAGCAGGGATGGAGCTTGTGGATTCCCCCCCCCAATCTGAGCACTGGATGAAGCCTTCTTCTCTTGAATTTTCAATGATCTACATTAGCTATGGTTGTAGATTTTGTCCTGGATGTAGGGATGGCATAAATGGACATTATGGCAAACTGGACTTTGGAAGAAGAAGAAGAAGCAGCAGCAGCAGCAGCAGCAGCAGCAGATTGGATTTATGCCCCACCCTTCACTACCCAAAGGAGTCTCAGAGCGATTTACAATCTCCTTTCCCTTCCCCTCCCCACAACAGACACCCTGTGAGGTAGGTGGGGCTGAGAGCACTCTTTTGAGGACTGCTCGTGAGAGAACAGCTCTGAGATAACTTGTAACTGACTCAAGGTCACATCAGCACCTGCATATGGAGGAGTGGGGAATCAAACCCTGTTCTCCCAGATTAGAGTCAGTGCTCCTAAGTGCTCCTGACCACTACAACAAACTGGTTCTCAAGGTTTTTGAGACCAGGAAACTTCCATTTGTGTGGGGGAGGGTCCAAGCCCAAGAACAAACTATACACATCCCTCTCACACCGAAGGAAACAGTTACTGTAATGTCTGAATGCAGCGCAGACTTGAAAGCACTTAACTTTAGCAGGATAATGCCTGTGCTTTTTTTAAAAAAATGAAAGCTGCTTATGGTTGTACTTAGAATTGCGTAATTGTAAGTAGTGACTGGAACTCACTCCTGTTTGCCTGCCTGCAACATGCAAGAGTGTTTTATTTACTCTCTGCTTTTATTTAGTTCTCTGTTATTACTATGCAAACCTTCTGCTGAGCTTTTTAATTAAACAAGTTATCTTAGTCGGAGACTGGAAAGCTTGGTCTCTTTCAGAATATATTAGGCAGCTCAAATATGAAATGAAAAGAAAACAGAGTTTCGGCCAACAGAAACAAGTGACTCATTTCCTTGTGAAAACACACAAGGTTTCTGTTACTCTGGCAACGATGTTCACCATTCCAGAATAAAGTCTCCTTTCGCTGCCTTCGGAACTGTTATGTATTCCTGTTCCAGTCTGTGTTCCATGATGACCTCACATTGAACCAAGTTCTTTAGCTATTCACAAGGGACAGTAAGTTATAGTTTAAACATGATCGCTTCTTCTTTCTTCTGTTGTACATCACAGTCATGAAATACACCCAGGATTTCCCACTGTTGGAATGGTAAAAAGATCTGTAGCCAACATTACCGTGACAATCACAGTTCATATAAAAAACTCCAGATCTTCAAAACAGGAATTCTACATATATACACATACACACATGAATAAATCCTGCTCATTTGATTGCTATCTTGGCAATTAGACATCAAATAAACTGAAGCACTAGCATGGCTCCATGCTTTAAATTTTAGAGGTAAAATTCTATATGCTGTTCTGACAACATGGTCTCCAGTACCTCTTGAGCCAGGATTCACTTTATAGTTCATGGTTTAGGATGCTAGATGATAAGTTTTCACAACTAGGAGCCACTCCTGAAGACATTTCCTCCCCTGATTTTTCAGACCTAAGGAAAAGATTAACACACATAATAACTGAGTTCAATATTACTTCAACCTGTACTGAAGGAAGGTGGGCTTGCAGCCCCATTAGTGCTTGGAATTATTCCAACAGGAGAACCCCCTCATTATTTATCTGCCCTTACTATTCCATCTGACCATCAAGCATTTATGTTAGCACATTTAAATGCCTTCCCTTTTATAAGTTTTTATGGCAGGTTTTTTTGCTATCCCTTTTTCAGATAGACTCTGTCAATGTGGTTCTGGCATTATTGATACCATCTCACACATAATGGTAGGAAGAAGAAGAGGAAGAGGAACTGGATTTATATCCTGCCCTTCACTTGGAATCTCAGAGCAGCTTACAATCTCCTTCCCTTCCTCTCCCCACAACCAACTCCCTGTGTGGGAGGTGGGGATGAGAGAGCTCTGAGAGAACTGCTCTTGAGAGAACAGCTCTGAAAGAACTGTGACTGACCCAAGGTCACCCAGCTGTCTGCATGCAGAGGAGTGGGGAATCAAGCCCAGTTCTCCAGATTAGAGTCCACCACTTTTAACCACTACACCAAACTGGCTCTTGGTAAAAAGAGAGACAGAGAACGGTGGATCCTGAGGCAGATTGTGGTGCATGATAATATCTCACCAGATTCAGTTTCCCAGACTCTACTTTCGGATGCATATTATGATTGTACAGCATCCGTTGTAAAGTTTTTGGCAGCTGTTTCTTCTTCTAGGTGTAAAGCTTAAAGTCAAATTAAAATTCTTTAAAAGAAGTAATTATTTGATGTTTCTGGGTTGTTCGAGACCTTGTGTCCATGAACAAAAAAGGGACACAAAGAAAGAATCCTGCTCATTTCAGTGGGACTGAGCTCAGTGTTTACTTATTTATTGTGATGGACTCTGTCCATTTCCCTCCATGAGTGGCTAGATTTTCACTCCATTTTTCAGTCCCCTCACAGACTGAACAGCCCTGGTTACATGTATTCTTTTCTCCTGAAGAAACTTTGGCTGTCCCATCCTGTGTCAGTAAGATATAATGGCTATTTCCTCAGGCCTGGAACCTGAGGGAAGGGGTAGGATCACTCTTTAATGCCTTGAAAATGGTACTTAGTGGTCATGGACCCACATACCTTTGGGACAGCCTCACTCAATATGCCCCCAGAAAAGGGTTACACTTGGAAAGTAAGAACCCCATGGTGATCCCTAGCTCGAGAGAGATTCGGCTGTCCTCAACCAGGCCCTTTTCGGCCCTGGCCCCTGCTTGATGGATCTCTCTGCCAGAGAACATCTGTGCCCTGAGGGATTTGTTACCTTTCTGCAGGGCATGTAAGGAAGGCAAAGATGTTCTGCTAGGCATTTGGTTGAGGACAGCGACAGGACAACACATAGTCTGGCACTCTCACACCCTCCATTCTTCACAACCTCCCCAGAAGGCTTGTGGAAGCTGAAATTTTTCTACCATCTTGGAATGGATTGTTTTATTTGTTGATACATGTATTATGTATTTTATTGCCAGTTTTAACTTTATTTATTTATTATATTTACCTTTGTTGTGAGCTGTCCTGAGCCCTGCTTGCAGGGAAGGACAGCCAAAAAAATCTAAATAAATAAATAAATAAATAACACTGAAAGGAAAGGTCAAGTGAAATCAGGGGTTGAAATTACTGAGGTAAAACTAGTACAAGCAAAGACTTTTGTTTTTATGTATCAGGCTAATGAGATGTTCTTAATTTATTCACAGTTACTTAGATCTTTATATTGAGAGGCTTTTGTTCTAGTGTTTTCCCAAACACTCTAGTACTTTATTTGAGTAATTGCTGACTATTTTGGTGCCCAGAATGTTGGTACCCTCTTCCCAGTAGCCAAAGTCCATTCTTTTGGAACACCAGTACTTTTCTTGAGTTCACTGACTTTTATGGTCTCTACAGGAATTTTCTAATCACACCAGACCAGGGAATTCTGTACTCCTCAGAGATAACTCTCATGGTTTGACTGGGTAGGGAATCTTCTCTCTCTAGAAGATCTATCCTTTTTCCTTTGGCCTGAATGGGAGACTTCTCTACTACCCAAACTTCCTTGCCAACTTCTCCCCCAGTTCTCTGTGTTCAAACTGCTCTCAGCTAATGCTGAATTCAGACTGTATTCAGTCAAGATAGAAATCTGATTCTGTCAGCTCTAAACTCTTTTTTTGCCAGGGCTATTTTCAGATGGTCTCAGTACATGTCACTTCTCAGTTAAGGCAGCAGTTTGACTAATCTCCTCAGCATACAGCTTTCTCAAGACTTTTTTCTGCTCAGCTGATGCTAACCAATCGATTGCCAGGCACAGCCTGTCACTCAAGGCTCTCTGGCTTTGTGAGAAATTAACCCTTCACAGTCCTGTAATTGTATGTACAGCACTTTTAAACCACTTAGAAAGTGCAGTCTATCACACTTATGTACAAATTACTTTTGAATTCAGGGTCATTACATAAAATAAAGTGCCCCAATGTATCAGGAGGCAATCAACTTGATTTTCCTATAGGAACTCCATAGTTACATTCTGACATCGTATAAATTGTACTTTGATAAAACTTTGGTTGGTTATAATATCTAATGCAAATGGATGAACAGACCAGAGTTGATTGGTTGCTTGGGATCCGGCCAGGATGGGTATATAATTCATAAACAGTTTGTGAGGTCCAAATACTTAAAGTGCAGTTTGCTGAGCAACTGGCCCAACCTGGCCCCAGAGAGAAGAGTATATAGAAGAATACTCCTTGCTGTGAGGCAGGAGAAAGGTTAGAAGCAGACACACTAGGGTTTTGGTTAGACCTCAGGTCTCTTACTTACTGGCAGGCTAACCAGAATGTATTGCAAAAACCATGCTTTAAACTGTGGGTCTTGACATCTGACTGAATAAGATTTTTAAAAATATTGAAACATGCTCAGTTCATAAGTTATAACACCTGAGCATTCTAATGAGTGCATGCAAACAGCATTATTTACATGCCAGTTCTCTACAAGCTCTGTTCCTGGGATTCTTCTGTCTGTGAGGGGGACACCAGGGCCTTGCTTCTCTAGAGGCCCACATCCCAGTGTTGTATACAGACACCTGACAATGGCAGAATTAGGACAGGAGAGGGTTCTTAGCACCTTGTTCCTGTTCCTCCTGCCAGCTGTCTCTCCCACAGCTTAATTGGTCCCCTCCCAGGTGCTTTTAAATGGTGCCTGACAGGTCTCACATGCCCTCTGGCTAGGCCTGTGTCTCATGGGGATTACTCTCTGTGTGAGAGCCAAGAAAACAGCCAGTCAATGGCTGTGCCCAAGCCCCACTGTCCTCCTCAATAAGGTGTTGCAGTGGGGGTGGCCATGTTGTCTGTTTAAAGGGACAGGTGATTGGGACAGCTACACAAGCAGGCAGTGACCTATTCCCCATCTTGGAGTAGCCTCATGGTAAATCTGGATGTCTCTTCCCTTATTAAAAACAGAAGACAGAAGGCACATGGAGCATCCATGTAGCTAGACATTTATCTATGATGCCTAGATCTCAACTGATTTTTTTTTTATGCGGAGGAAAAGAAGAATCCTACATCACTCCTTGGATGCAAAAGGAAAGTCCAAAGCTGTTCAACACCTATAATAGGAACACGGAATGTCAGAAGTATGAACCAAACTAAGCTCAAAATCATAAAACGAGAAATGGAATGTTTAAATATTGCAGTCCTGGGAGTGAGTGAACTAAAGTGAACTGGGTCAGAAAATTACAAAGGTTTTTACCCTGGGAATGATAAACGCAGAAGGAATGGAGTAGCTCTAATAGTGCCGGGAGATGTAGTATAGTCAGTCAGGGGGTATAATGCAAGTCTAACTGAATAATATCAATAAGGCCTCATGGAAAGCCTATCAATGTAACATCATTCAAGTTTATGCATCAGTTACAGGTGCTGGTGAGGGAGAAATTGAAAGCTTTTATACAAGTGTCCAGAAAGAAATTGATCACACACTTGAACAAAATGTGCTGCTAATCATAGGCAACTGGAATGCAAAAATAGGAAACAAAGCAGAATCAAATACTGTTTGAAAATTTGGGCTTGGAGTACGAAAAGAAGCCGGGGAGTGACTCATAGAATTCTATGAAGGCCATGATTTGTGCATTGCGAAAGCATGCTTCAGGCAACCAAACAGATGACTTTATACATGGACCTCACCAGAGGGCCAATATAGAAATCAAATAGATTACATAATTGGAAACAGAAGCAGAAGTTCTATTCTGCCTGCTAAAACAGGACTAGGAGCAGATTGTGGTACAGATAATGAATTGTTAATATCAAAAATTAGAATAAACCTGAAGAAAAACACAAAACAGTCATAGTGCCAAAATACAACCCAAGCAACACTCCTGAAGAGTTTAAAGACCATGTAAAGAACAGATTTGCATTACTAAGTTCAAATGAATGTGAGCCAGCTAGGGGTTGAAACCAGAAATATTATCAAAGAAGAATCTGCAAAGACTATTCCTATAGCCAAAAGAGAAGGAAAGTCTTGAAGGATGACCGAAGAAAGTCTTAAAATTGCTAAAGATAGACAAGACGCAAAGGTAAAAGGTGACAGAAACAGAAACAGAAGTCTAAATGCAATCAGGAATAGAAAATAACAAAAAAGTGAAGAACAAGAGATCTGTTCCACAAGATCCAAGGGAAAAAAAGGGAAATTTAAATCACGGTTAGACATGCTGAAAGATCAATACAGAAATAGATTAACTGAACAGGACAAAATAAAGAAAAGATGGGAACAATACACTGAAGAACTATACAAAAGAGATTAAAAGATGACAGGTTCCTTCCAAGAAGAATATTTTGAAGAGGAACCTAAAGTTTTAGAAAGTGAAGTGAGAAATGCACTGACAGAAATTAGGAGAAACAAATAACCAGGAGTGGATGGGATATCAATAGAGCTATTCCAAGCCACAGAAATGGAGTCCATCAGAATCTTAACAAGTTTGTGCCAACAGATATGGGAAGCAAAACAATGGTCCACAGACTGAAATTGCTCAATTTACATCCCAATTCCAAAAAAGACTGTGGCAACTACTGGACCATCGTATTGATTTCTCATGCAAGTAAAGTGATGCTCGAAATCTTACAGCAAAAACTGTTACCATATATGGAACATGAAATGTCAGATGTTCAGGCTGGATTCAGAAAAGAAAAAGGAACTAGAAATCATACTGCAAATTTATGTTGGTTACTGGAGCATATGAGAGAATTTCAGAAGAAAATCAGCTTGTGTTTCATAGATTACAGCAAAGCTTTTGACTGTGTGGATCACGAAAAACCATGGTTGGCTTTAAAGAAAATGAGTGTGCCACAACATCTAATTGTTTTGATGCGCAACCTATACTCTGGACAAGAGGCCACTGTTAGGACAGAATATGGAGAAACGTTTCCCAATTGGCAAAGGTGTCACAAGGATGCATTTTATCTCCTTATCTTTTCAATATGCAGAACATATCATAAGGAAGGCTGAATTAGATTCAATCGAGGGTGGAGTGAAACTTGGTGGAAGGAATATTAAGAATAAGAGATATGCAGATGACACCACATTATTAGCAGAAAACACTGAAGACTTGAAATGACTACTAATGAAAGTTAAAGCAGGAAATGCCAAAGCAGGATTACAGTTGAATATCAAGAAGACAGAAGTAAAGACTGCTTGGGAATTACACAACTTTAAGGTTGATGATGAAGAAATTAAAATTGTTCAAGATTTTCTACTTCTTGGCTACATCATAAGTCAAAGGGGAGACTGCAACCAAGAAATCAGGAGAAATCATGGCTGGGAAGGGCAGCCGTGAAGGAGCTAGAAAAGATCCTAAAGGACATATTGCTGGCAACCAAGATCAAGTTAATTCATGCCATAGTATTCCCAATTACTATGTATGGGTATGAAAGTTGGACAATGAAGAAAGCTGATGAGAAGAAAGTAGATTTGTTTGAAAGGCAATGTTGGAGGAGAGTTTTACGGATACTGCGGAGTGCCAAGATGACAAATAAATGGGTTCTAGACCAAATCAAGCCTGAACTCTTCCTAGAAGCTAAAATGTTTAAACTTGATGCTCTTGTAGTTTGGTCACATTATGAAAAGACAAAAGTCACTGGAAAACACAACTATGCTAGGAACAGCTGAAGGCAGCAGGTAAAGAGGAAGACCCAACATGAAATGGACTGATGCCATCGAGGAAGCCATGGCCCTCAGATTTCAAGACCCCGGAATGGCTGTTAACAATAGGACATTTTGGAGGATAGTAATTCATAGGGTCACCATAAGTCAGAAGTGGATTGACAGCACTTAACACACACACACATGTACATTTAACTAAGGAGTAAGCATCACTGAACTCAGTGAGTACTATTTCTGAGAGAACGTACATAGGGTTGGACTGCCTATCCCACTGATTTTAAAAAATGAGTTAAGCACACCATAAATCTCTCTTATTAAACCAATGGGAACCAAACAGTGCAATCCTATGCAGAATTGCTCCAGCATAAGCCCACTGAAGTCAATGGACCTAGACTGGAGTAACTGTACACAGACTGCAGTGTAAAAGTACCTAACATTAGCAAATTCACTTCTGACCCAAATAATTCATAGAAAAAACGTTAACAAAAAGTCATATTGAAAAATTTACTGAATAATCATCTTGAAAAATGAAGCTACATTACCTTAGAGCTGACACGTCATTTTAAAATATTTTAGCGGCTGTTCAAAGCCTTTACAGTAAAACACACACACACACAAAACAAAAAGAACCCCCAGTTAATGAACTCATGTGAATTGGATATATGGAGTTTTTGCCTTTCTTGAAAAGGAAATTAGTATCATTCGTATTACAAGAAAGAGTCATGCAGGAATCCCATGGGCTAAGGAGCTTTAACATCTTCCACTGGAACATTTCCAGGGAACCTGACATTCTGCATAGGCATGTATAAATAAATAGTGTGGCAACTTCATCTGGGGTAACTGAATCTTCTAAGTCTGCATTATGAACGGGGGGGGGGGGGAGAAAGGTTCTTTGCATACCGTGGGTTATACATGCTGTCCAGCCAGTGCAGCTGCACTGTATTTCGTTTGCCCTTCTATAAACCCATGAAAAAAATGACTTTGGAAATGAGAGGAATCATGAAACAAACTACTAATCACTGCTTGTGATCCTGGTTCTTCATTTATTCTGTGCCCTTAAAAATAAAGATTCAAATATTAATGATGCATTTAATTGAGAATATAAATTAATAGCTTCTCTCTCAAAAAAAACAAAAAACAAAACAGAACACCTAGTTGCTTTGCAGTAAAATCATCCGATTTTCTGTGTGTGTGTGTGTATTTATTAAATGCTATCAACTTGCAAACGACTTAGGGTGACTCTGAGCAACAGGCTTTCAAGGCAAGTGAAAAGCAGAAGTGGCTTGCATTGCCTTCCTCTGCAGACTTCCATTGTGGTCTCCCATTCAAGTATGGACACCTCTTAGCCAAGCTTTTGTAGAGAAAGCCCAGCAGGAACTCATTAGCATAATAGGCCACACCCCTGACAGCACAGCTTATTGGCATATTAGGCCACACCCCTGACATCACAGCTCATTAGCATGTTAGGCCACACCCTTTGCTGCCAGAAGTGTGGTCATCCAGCCACACCCACCTTTTGCTTCTTATTCTGTTTACCTTGTTTGTTGTCAAAATGCAGGGCTTTTTTGTAGCAGGAACTCCTTTGCATGTTAGGCCACACACCTCTCATATAGCCAGTCCTAATGAGTTTCTGCTGTTGGGTGTGGCCTATTATGTTAATGAGTTTCTGCTGGGCGTGGCCAACTCGGGAGCCAGCCGGAACTCTGTTCCTGTGCGTTCCTGCCCCAAAATAGCCCTGCCTCTAAGCTTCTCAGATCTGATGAGATCGGGCTACACTACACCATTCCACGTTCCCATCCAATTTTCTTTACTTTATTAAAACTAAAAACTTAGGAGCCAGGATACTTATTCTGTGGAAATGTGATTGATTTGACCTGTGTCACTGGAACTTTGAGAACAATCCAGCCAGATTTTAGAACATTTAAGGCTCATTGAATGTAATGAGATATTTCAGTTCCTGCTTTAGAGTTTCCTGTGAAATCAATGGGACGGTGACAAGCGCTTAACTTTGGATAGCCCATAGCTATCATTTTCATTTGGTTGTATGCTGATTTGCCATTTTCTAAGATACTCTGCTTCGGGTACCATCTATTCATGCTCCTTTTTTATTTAACAGTTCTTCAGTAACTTTAACTGGGGATCTTAGCTACAGTGGTTATTTGTGAAAAATTAAACCTGCTCACTGTGATCTAGTTAGGAAACTAGTTCTGGACTAGAGAGACCAGCAGTCAGACCCTTGCTCACCCTTGAAGCTCAATGGGTAAGTCATGATTTGGACAAGTTATTTTCCCAGCATAAATAACTCATAAAATTATTTATTTCATTTACACTCCAGCGTTCTCCTCAACGGGAACTGGAAGTGGCTTACTTTGTTCTCCTCTCCTCCATTTTATCCTCACAACAACTCAGTAAGTTGGGCTAGGCATGAGTGATTGGCCCAAGGTCACCCAGCCAGCTTACATGATGGAGTGGGGAATTGAATCTGGGTCTCCTACCTCCAGTCCAACACGCTAACCACTACACCACACTGACGGAGTATAAACAGGGTAAATCTACATACATTGTCTTGATCTCTTTGCAGTAAGGGTAGGATACAAATTTAACAGAGTAATTAGTATGATCTCCAAAGACAAGTAACTCCTCTCTTCTCGTTTATTTTGGCGATGTGCTACAGAGGAGATATTTGCAATATTCTAAAGAGGACTGGTATCAAGTTTAGTAGTTTACTTATACATCACAACTCTTATTGCAGCTGCAGTTTAAATCCACCCAGTGGTAGCTCTTGATTTGCATAATATAAGGAACAATCCTAATTAGGTCTGCCTAGAAGTAGGTCCCATGTTATTTCATGGGGCTTACTCCCAGGAAATTGTCACTAACAATGCAGCCATAGAATCGTATAGACCAGAAGGCACTCTCTGTCTCAATCGACACTAGCAGGATTTAATTTGAGTTATTCTTACAGCTTTTGCTGAAGTGATCCCATACTGGCCAAGGCCAATTTGTTGTTAGTCACCATGCACCTTAGTAATTGCAGCCCTAACAGTGAAAACATTATCCCTGCTCAGAAGTGAATTGTTTTTGCTACATATCAAAGTGATGAAATTTTGTAACTGGGTGAAAAAACTATGGTAAATCCAATACTGGAGCCGTTTTCTGCAAATTGTTCAATGCTGTTCTGGCATTATTTGCACGTGGAACAAAAAATCTACATGCTGTTAGATATTGTACTATTGAAAGCATTCCTCTCCTGGTTATATCAGTCTACAGAGGGAGTGGATCTGCTCCGATCATGATTCTGCCTTCCTGTTGTTCACTGATGTCAGCCTAGGTATGCCTCCATGACCGCAAAGCAAGCCATTGTCTCATGGCTCCATATCACTACTTCTGTTATGAAGCAACAAATCCACTAACACTGCATCCTTGGGAGCAACTTGAGCAATTCCCATCCCTCCCTAAGGCGACACCCCACTTTCAGCTAACTCTAATGAGAAACTTCAAGCTCTTCCTCTTGAATCCAAATCTGTCCCTTGGAAACCTGTTAGGTATTGATACAGTTTCCTTGCAATACGGGGCTGCCAGAGAAGGGTGCGGTTGGGGAAGAAAACAATAGACCATCTGGATCCTGGCGGCCACCTATTAGGATGCAATGTCTGTGTAAATAGCCTATTGGTGGGAGTGTGTGTGTGTTGGGGGTGTCGTTTGATGGGTTTATAAGTAGGCTCTGGCCCTGCTTGAGTTGTCCATAGTTTGTGCAGATTCACAATAAAGTATGAGCTGATCACTAACTATGTGTCGAACCCAGTATATTTAACTGGCGATGAGGATGGGATCCTGATGGGCCCCCGAGCCCCACACCTCATGCCACTCCAGAGACCATGGCTACCACATCAGGACATCTGCCAGAATTCAACCCTGCATACACAGAACTATGGGAAGCCTGGGTGGAATGGCTGAAATACTTCATCTTGTTCCAGGGCGACCAACACCAACAAAAAGAAGGTCCTCCTGCTCAGCACTTGTGGGATCGCCACCCTAAGGCTAGTCCAGGGCCTCATCACGTCCCTCACCTTAGAGGCATCCACATATGAAGGTCTCCTCAAGGTGCTCATGGATCATTTTGTGCCTGAGCCCACCAAGATGGCATGCCATGTGGACTTCATGCACCACCAACAGCCTAACAAGATGGCTGCCGATTTCGTGGCCAACCTATGCCAGCTGGCCTTCAATCACAAGTTCACGAACCTGGATGGATCCCTCTTAGACCAGTTTGTGATGGGCCTCTGGGAACCAAAGCTCCACCGCAAACTAATCGGGCTGGAGGAACTCACCCTGGTGAAGACACTGCCTTCAAGAAGTCCCAGCGAGACCGCCAAACCCCTGCCACATACCAGGCATCCATTCCATTGGCCTTGGAGGCATCAGGTCCACTGACCAGCCCGCCACAGCTCACAACCACCACATCACATCCTGCGCCAGCTGCAGAGAGGCCCACGAACGCTGCTCCTGCCATTTCTGCAATGTGACCTGCAGGGCCTGCAGCAAGACCAGCCACATTGCACACGCTTGCCACTTGAAAGGAACTGGGAGACGCACTGCCACCAACCAGGAGACAGAGGATCTATTTATTTATTATTTATTTATTTATTTTGATTTATATCCCGCCCTCCCTGAAGGCTCAGGGATTTAAACAATATAAACAATATAAAACAATATTAACCAGATAAAATTATAAAAACAGTGGCTGTCCACCAACATCAGGTACTGAATTTGGCCCAGGACACCCCTGACAAAATTAAAGTGACTGTCAATAGAGGGGAAGCCCTGCAAGATGGAGCTGGACACTGGGTCCTCCATCTCCATATATTGGAAGAGACTCTCCAGAGGCTCTGTCCACAAGGAGGTCCCCGCCTGAGACCCACTGGCCTCACCCTCCAGGACTTTCAGAAGAACAGGGTGGCCATTAAGGGTTGGAGCAAATTCCGTGTGAAATACCAGCACTTTGTGGGACATTTGGACTTGTTGGTGGTGGAAGGGCAGTTCACCAGCTTGCTTGCACCATGTGTGGTCCGCAGATTTCATAAGTGTATGTGACGAGTTCCTGGCCATCTTCGATGGGACACTCGGCCAGTACACGGGTCCCCCGGTATCACTCCAACTTAACCCCAATGTGCATTCAATCTGTCTCAAGGCCTGTAGAGTTCCATTGGCACTCAAGCCCAAAACTGAGGCTGAACTGGACCGTCTGGTGGCACAAGGAGTATTAGAGCCAGTCCCCCACGCAACATGGGAGACCCCCATCATAACCCCTATTAAGCCTAATGGGGATGTCCGCATCTGTGTGGATTATAAATGCACAATCAACAAGGCACTGGTGGACCATGCTTATCCAGTACCGGTCACCAGCCATGTCCTTGCAGCATTGGCTGGAGCCAAAGTCTTCAGAAAGTTAGGTTTGGCCCAAACGTATCAGCAACTCCCGGTGGATGAGACTACCGTGTAGGCCCAAACCATCGTTACACACCAGGTTGCATTCAGGGTTAAGCAATTATAGTTTGGGGTGAGCGTGGCTCCGGGGATCTTTCAGAATCTGATGGACTCTCATTTGAAAGGAATTCCTGGCGTTCAGCCTTTTTTCGATGATGTTTTAATCACCGTCCCTTAGGAAGAGGACTTTGCCACCTGCCTGTGCACCGTGCTTCAGCGTTTCGACACCGCCGGCCTGAAGATGAAGTGGGAGAAGTGCCTCCTGGGAGTTCCCTGAGTGGAATTCCTCAGTTTCTCCATGGACATGGACGGCATCCACCTCGCACCCGATAAGGTTCAAGCCATCAAGAATGCCCTGGCCCCCACATCCAAAGCAGAGTTGCAGGCTTTCTTGGGGCTTCTGAACTTTTGTCACTCCTTTCTGCCCCATGAAGCTGCCCTCACGGAACCTCTCCACTGCCTGCTCGACACTCCGTGGGTGTGGAGCCGGCAGCAGGCTGCCACTTTCCAGGCAGTACAAGAGCTTCTCACATTAAACAACATCCTCACCCACTTCGACGAGACATTGCTGGTCGTCTTGGTGTGCAATGCTTCTCCCTATGCTTTGTGCAATGCTTCTCCCTATGCTTCGGCACCATCCTCGGCCATCGGTTGCCACTACTCCTGGACATCGTCAGCAGAACGGAACTACGCCCAGATAGACAAGGAGGCCCTCGTGATCATGGCCGGGGTAAAAAAGTTCCACGACTACCTGTATGACTGTCCCTTCACCATCGCTACCTGCTCAGTCTGCTCGCCCCCAACTCCCAAATACCACAGATGTTGTCACCCCAGGTCCTCCGCTGGTCCATCTTTCTGGAAGGGTACCAATACACCCTCCAATACAGGCCAGGGAAGTCCATGGGTCACACAGACACTCTGAGCCGCTTCCTGCTCAACTCCCCCCCAGTGCACCAAATCCTATTGATGGAAGGCCTGCTGGACCAGCCTCTGCACGCTGTGAACGTTGCCCGCCACATCACCAAGGATCATCTCCTTTCCCGCATTCTTGACTGGGTGGGGAGGGGATGGCCCACGGGTTGGGTGGACCCAAACTTCACCGCATTCACATCCCATAAAGACGAACTTTCCGCACACAAAGGGTGCCTCCTCACCACGTGTTGAAAATTGGTATCAATGTTGACAATTTTCATTTTATAGCCCACCTTTCTCATTGAGACTCCAGGTGGACTTATTTATCTAAAACATTTTCATGCCACCTTTCCACCCAATCTGGGTCCACAAGGTAGATTACAAAATACAACAAAAGCAATTCAACTAGCAAAGATCTCTCATCAACAAAACAATGCAGTGGGGCTAGGACTGAATAACTGGGGGAGAATGCAAACAAACAGCAATACCCCCCCCCAAAAAAAGAACCTGTGTATGGTAATAAAACAGTCAGTATAGGGGAAAAACTGTCCAAGCTAACAAAACTGTCTAAAGTTTGGCATTTCATGCTGAAGAGGGGGCTGCAGAGATAGAAGATGTTGAACAGCAGCAAAAAAGGGATGATTCATACAATAAGCAGTACAATATACTATAATACTACCTCTGTCAAAGCAGTCTCCTGAGCTGATATATCATATTATAGTTCTAATCCCTTTATAAGAATGCCCACCTGAAATTTTTCATTCTTGTGCCAATGAAAAATTTAGAAGCTGAAAGGCCATCCATACCCACAATAAATCTGATGAAGGGAGATCTGATGTAGTAAACACTGACTCTCAAAAGCTTATACTCCCCCGATCTTCTTGCTCTGGAAGGTGCTAGTGGACTCGAATCTAGCTGTTCTAGAACAAATCTGTTTCTGGGGGGGAAATCAGTAGTGTAACAGAAAGAAAGGGAGAACAGCTGGTTAACAATGTTGTATAGAGCCCACCATTGTTACTCTGTGTACAGTCGATGGCAATTGAACCACAGTTCACTAGTATGGAACCATCTGAAAATCCATGGACAAGATCTGAGTTGAAACAGGAACAGCTTGTGTTCATCTGGGCTGCTGAAGTCACATATAAAAGCAAAGGTACCTGGGAAAATTGAGAAAATTATTATTTATTTATTTTATTCAATTTCTATCCCACACCATTCCCCACCAAGCAGGGCTCAGGGCAGCTGAAAAAAAATTACTACCTTGTTCAGAGACAACTTTAGTCAGAACGAGAGTGATACAAGAAGTACACACTGCAGGCACGGAAGCCAGCCACTCACTGATGGGAATCAGGAAAATAATTCTCCGTAGACAAAATAGCCCATTAGAGCCAGGTGTCTTGCACTTAGTTGTCTCCAAAACTATTTGCTCCAGATGCTGTCAGAGACGGGGCATTTGGTCTGGAAGAAGATCACAATTCCATTTATCAGTGTTTTTGTTCTAAAGGGATTTGATAGGCAGCCACTTACCATATCAGAAGTACTAGTGCAAACTTGCTTTTCTAGCCAAATGAAATAGTTGAGTGCAAAAATATTTATGCTTCTGATTATGATCCCGGTTTGAAGAACTCCTGATTTGGGATATGAACACAATGTGAATTGCTTTCAGAGCCTATTTGAGTAAAAAAAAAGAAAAGAAAAAGTAATGTTTCCAGTAGATGACTTGAGAATCACTGACATGAGCTTTTACATATTTTTGAGGAAGTTTTCACAGCAGAGCTGACTAGCATTCCATAACTGCCCTGTCTTGTACTTCTTGGATGTCTTATCAATTCATTATTTAGATTTTATGTTATTGTTAATTTCAATTTCTATCATTATTTCTATAATTATAGGATCTTTCTATGCTGCCTCTTCAGAGTTCTGCTCAAAGCAGCTTACATTTAAAACAATGTAACAAAAAGCCATTAAAAACAAGCCATAGGATATAAACATCCTAAAATCTATCCATGAAACCGAAGCATCTATATGCGTCCCCTCGCCCAGTTAGTCCAGAGTTATGGGCTGGGTTGTCATCAGTATGCTGATGATACCCAGCTCAATCTGTTAATGGACAGCCATCCGTCTTCCGTTCCCACGAACTTGGCTGAGGCTTTGGATGCTGTGGCTGGATGGTTGCAGCAGAGTCGGTTGAAGTTAAATCCATCGAAGACGGAGGTCCTGTACCTGGGCCAAGGGGGTTGGATGGGGGTACCAGGCTCCCCACAGTGGAAGGGGCACTTTTGGTGCCAGCCCAGACAGTGAGGAATCTGAGAGTGACACTGGATGCCTCTCTCTCCATGGAGGCCCAGGTTGCTGCAGTTGCCAGATTTGCATTTTTCCATCTTAGGCTATTGAAGCCCCATCTTTCCCCCCAAGACCTAGCTACAATGACCCATGTAATGGCCACTTCCAGACTTGATTACTGCAACTCACTCTATGCAGGCTTATCCTTGAAACTGATCCGGAAATTACAACTGATGCAGAATGTGGCAGTGTGCCTGCTGAAGTCAATGCCTGAGTGGGCTCACGTTAGGCATGTGCTCTGCAAACTGCATTGGTTGCCAGTTGAGTACCAGGTTCACTTCAGGGTGTTGGTTTTGACCTTCAAAGCCTTATACAGCCTGAGACCAGCATATCTAAGGGACCGCCTCTTCCCATATATGCCTCGAAGAGTGTTACGCTCAAAAGATCAGCACCTCCTGGTGGTCCCTGGCCCGAAGGATGCCCATCTTGCCTCAACCAGGGCTAGGACTTTCTCTATCCTGGCCCCAGCCTGGTGGAACATGCTCCCTATTGAGGCCAGGACCCTGCGGGATCTCCTTCAATTCCACAGGGCCTGCAAGACAGAGCTGTTCCGCCAGGCCTTTGGTTGAGGCAGCGGATGCCCATTTATGGCCTCCCTGAGGTTGTTGTTGCCCGTCTGTCACCTGTCTACTGACCACTGATAACTGGCCTTTAACTCTTTGAACCATCGGGCCAGAACTTTATAGTCAACTGACAGTGTTCCAAGCAGTACCCATTGTTTTGTTACAATGTTTTATTGTGTTTTAATATTTATGTTTTAAACTGAAATTGTGTTTATTCTAATGATGTTACCTGCCCTGAGCCCACCCGTGGGATGGGAGGGATATAAATGCAAATAATAAATAAAGCAAACCATTAAAGCCGGTAAGATAAAACCTCTAATTAAAAGCCTATGTAAAAAAGATGTGTTTTGCCCTGACATCTAAAGGAAAGTAAAGAAGGTGCCAGATGAGCCTCAGTGCAGAGGGCATTTCAGAGGTGAGGTGCCACCACAGAAAATGCCCTGTCTTTAATTGCCACCTGACCCACCTTACCTCTGAAGGCAGGGACATGGACAGCAGATCTTGAGAACTTGAGAAGCTCATCTTAACTGGCAGGCTGGATATTACCCTTATTCAAATTATTCAGATGTGATATTACTGCACATTGCAATTTTTGAATATTGTTGTAGGGCCATTATTGTGCATTTTATTCTATAAAAATCTATGCCTTTATCAGGGCTCTTTTTGTAGCAAGAACTCCTTTGCATACTAGGCAACACACCTGTAATGTAGCCAATCCTCCAAGAGCTTAGAGAGTTCTACTTACAGGGGCTACTGTAAGCTCTTGAAGGATTGGCTACATTACAGGTGTGTTGCCTAATATGCAAAGGAGTTCCTGCTACAAAAAGAGCCCTGGCCTTTATTCTTGCATCCCACCCACTTTTCCAATATACTTTACCTTTAAGATTTGATTTTGTTTGTCTCTAGAGCCAAAACTTGTATGTGGACACAGACCCCAGCCCAAAGGAAAAGTGTGATCACCAAGTCTAGAGTTCTGCCCGACTCTGCTTTCAATCCTGCTTTGCTAGCCTCCAAACCCATTTTCATCCTCGTGTCCCACACATATATGTGTTTCTCCTGGGTAAGTGTACTGCTGCTGATGCAATGATATCACAACGCCGGCACAAATCCATGCCGCTGGCATCTATTTGTGTTCTGCAAGGGGATTTATTAGTGATCCTGTCCTTCCCAGCATGCATAATGAGTACAGAATTGCTCTGTTAGTCATTGCACAAAGAAGCAAAACAGTGTGAAATTCTATTACATTTTAAAAGAATGGTTATGACTATCAAATACCAGGCAGCTGTGTGCATCTTTAGACCATATTAGGGACCAGAGAGGTGATCCAGTATTCTCCTGCTACTTAAGCATTATAAAACATGCATCAGTAGTAATTGCCTGGAAAAGCTCAATGATGATGGGGTGGGAACCCAAAATAATATTCTTGGCTACAATCCTTAAAAAAAAAAAAAAACCCAACCAAAACACATGCGTCTTCCATCCTGTGATAATATACAGCCATTCTTGTGGAATTCCTTATAGCTCTGAGAAAAAGTGAATCACTTCTGTAACACTGAACCAACAAGCCAGACCAGTAGAACTTAAATATATTATGTTGGTGGGTTTTTTTTTTAAAAAAAATCTCATTTACATAAAGCAGACACATTAGTGTTTGTTTACGGTAAACTTCTGCAACTGAAAGGTCAAGCTGGCCCCTCAAGAGCCATATGGTATATCTCAACAATGCTGGTCTGGATTGAGGCCGCTGAAATCAGCAAAACGCTCACACAGTTAAGTCTGCCTATGAGCATGAATCTCTGTGAGCCAATTATCTTTAACTACCTACTTGGGGTAACAGCTGGATCCTCCTTTTGTGAAATAAGAACATAAGAACATAAGAGAAGCCAATGTTGAATCAGGCCAATGGCCCATCCAGGCCAACACTCTGTCACACAGCGGCCAAAATATACCAGGTACCATCAGGAGGTCCAGCAGTGGGGCAATGACAAAGCAAAATATAGCCCTCTTCCCATGACACTCCAGCAGCATGGGGTCATAAAGTTCAAATGCACGTAGAGCTATTGTAGAGTCACTATTTTGGGGCAGATGCCATTTTGAAAATATCCAATGCAAACCCATTTGGCAGGCATTCACCCGCCACCGAACTAAACAGAATGAGTGATTGGTTCACATCTGACTATCATTGCTGAACAAAGAAAGGGTTGCCTGTTCTGGGGAGGGAAAGGGAAAGGGATTGTCAGCTGCTCTGAGACTCCTTCGGGTAATGATGGGCGGGGTATAAATCCAATCCCTTCTTCTCCTCTGTTTCAGGTGCATGGCCATGTTGGTTTGTGGTAGAAGAACAAGAGTCAAGTCCAGTAGCACCTTAAAGAGCAATAAGGCTTCCAGTCAAAGCTCTCTAGTACGTTTGTCAAAGAAGTTAGCAGAAAATTCACAGCATCTCTACCTTTCACCTTTGTTACAGTATTAAGATATACCTTCCCCACACTCTTCATAGAAGAAGAAGTTTCTATACCTGGCTTTTCTCTACCTTGAGGTGTCTCAAAGCAGCTTATGATTGCATTCCTGTTCCTTCCCCACAGCAGATGCCTTGTGAGGTAGGTAAAGCTGACAGAATTCTGAGAGAGCCGTGACCGGCCCAAAGCCACCCAGCAGGCTTCATGTGGAGGAGTGAGAAATCATACCTGGTTCTCCAGATTAGAGTCTGCCGCTTTTTAACCACTACACCACACTGGCTTGTGGTGGAGTTTCTGAGAGAAGAAGAAGGAGGAGGAGGAGGAGAAAAAGGAGGAGGTTTTATACCCCACCAGTACCTGAAGGAGTCTCAGAGTGGCTTACAATCACTTTTCTTTCCTCTCCCCACAACAGACACCCTGTGAGTGAGGTAGGTGGGGCTGAGAGAGTTCTGAGAGAACTGTGACTGGCCCAAGGTCACCCAGCTGGCTGCATGTGGAGGAGTGGGGAATCAAACCTGGTTCTCCAGATTAGAATCTGCAGCTCTTAACAAGCTGACTTTGAGGCAAGTATCCATTACCACACCTTCACATCAACGTGCACCAGTGGGCAGGTCACTGTGGCGGCAGTGGAGGAGTCGGACCTGGTTCTCAGATTAGAATCTGCCGCTCTTAACCACTACACCAAGCTGACTTTGGAGCCAGTATCGGGGCTGAGAGGGATTACCGAGCGAACCGTGACTGGCCCAAGGTCACCCAGCTGGCTGCACGCGGAGGAGTGGGGAGTAGACCTGGGGTCCAGGATGTATTGATGTGGGAGCCCCCCAAAACCAGGCGACAGCTCCAAAGTTTCCTCGGTTTCGCCAATTTTTACCGTCAATTCCTGCCACACTTTGCCCAAGTAGCCCTTCCCCTCACAGAACTGCTAAAGACTAAGGGGAGGGGATCTAAGGCTTCGGTGCCAGGGGCCCCTTTGAACTGGACCCCTCAGTGTCAGGAAGCGTTTGAACAACTAAAACAGTTATTCACGTCTGAACCCATACTAGCACACCCCGACGAGACAAAAAAGTTTGTGGTCCAAGTGGACGCGTCGGATACCGCCATGGGTGGGGTGATTTTGCAAGAGAATGTTCAGGGGCAACTACAACCCCTTGCTTATGTATCAAAAAAATTCAATGATACAGAGAGATTTTGGCCCATTTGGGATAAAGAAGCTGCGTCTATATGTTTAGCATTGATCACCTGGAGACACTGGTTAGAGGGGTCCCAAGTACCTTTTGAAATCTGGACTGATCACAAAAATCTTGAGGTACTGCGAAAACCCCGGAATCTAAATGCAAAACAATTCCGATGGGCTGAGTTTTTCTCCAAATTTCAATTCACCCTTCACCATTTCCCAGGTAAAGCCAATCATCTGGCAGACGCTCTCTCCCGCCTTCCCCAACACCTCTGTAAGAGGACCGAAATACGAGAGTCTATGTTCACCCCTGAACAATTGGTTGGTGCAGTTGTAACCCGTAAAACCAAACAAGCACAATTGAATCCCATCCAGGCATTAACCTGGGAAAAGCAATTTGTCACTGACATCACCACACAAGAAACAAGTGAGTTACAAGCCAGGGAGGATGTGAAATGTGGTCCGAACGGCTGCTGGTACAGGGGAAATAAAATTTTTGTCCCTGAAGCTACCCGATCCCAAATGTTGCAGACAGTCCATGACTCAAAATCTGCGGGGCACTTCGGATATGTAAAATCCTTACGACTGCTGCAACGTGGCTTCTGGTGGCCCCGAATGAAACAGGATTTATCCCTCTATATACAATCCTGTCCGACGTGCAACCGTTGCAAAGCCAGACCGGGAAAACCTCCAGGTCTTTTACAGCCTCTACCCACCCCGAGCCGACCCTGGGAAGTAATCTCTATGGACTTTATCACAGATCTTCCCCCTCTAGACATATGACGGTCATTTGGGTGGTAGTGGATTTATTCTCTAAGCAAGCTCACTTTATACCATTCCCCAGTCTGCCAACAGCTAAAGTCTTGGCCAAAGCCTTCCTCCAACACATTGCCAGGCTACATACTTTACCACTCAAGATAATCTCCGACAGGGGGTTCAATTTGTTTCCAAGTTGTGGTCAGAGTTAATGACTCTAATGGGTATTGAACGTGCTCTCAGTACTGCCTATCACCCTGAAACAGACGGGCAAACGGAGAGAGTAAACCAGACTTTAGAAAAATACCTGAGATGTTTTTCTAACTATCAACAAGACAATTGGGTAGATTTATTGCCACTGGCGGAGTTTGCGTACAACAACTCATGGCACGCTTCAACGAAGATGTCACCCTTCAAAGCTGCCATGGGTTATGACAGCCCCCTCTTCCCTTCTTGAAGCCCGGTGAAACTGTGGGGAAAGCCTCAGCATGGTGTAAAACTTTCTGGGACTCTTGGCCCCTAATTGTTGAGACATTGAATGAGGCCAAGGCACAGTACAAAAAACAGGCAGACAAAAAGAGGGCAGGTGGCTGGAAACTGCAACCGGGAGACTCGGTCTATCTGTCAACCAAGAACCTAAGGCTAGCGCAACAGTCCCGAAAACTTGCTTGGAAATATATTGGTCCTTTCAAAGTGTTGAGATGTGTAAATCAAGTAACTGTACAACTAGATTTGCCTAAATCTCTTAAAGCAATACATCCAATTTTCCATTACAGCCTCCTCAAACCTGCGTTACCCCCGACTAAATGGCAAGCTGAGCTTCCGGCACCTCCCCCCTTTGATGGTTGACGATGAGGAGCACTACGAAATTGCTGACATTTTGGACTCTAAGATTCTCCGTGGACAACTCCTGTACCTTATTCAATGGGTACACTTTGGGCCCCAACACAGGGAGTGGGTGAAAGTATCTGATATCAATGCACCTGATCACCTGAAAGAATTTCACACTAGATACCCTAATAAACCTGGGGGCCCTCATTCTCTCCTTCCTGAGTGGTGGGTGGGTGGTATTTTTGGGAAGGGCAGAATGTCAGAAAATGCCTTTGATGTTTCTCACTGAATCCATTGTTTTATGTTCCCTACCCCGCTTTGCGCTTGCGTAGCTATGCAGGCAGAAACGTGGGAGCTTCTTCCCTGCCGCTTTTCCTTATCACGGTGGCCTTGAATGTAGGCTTTGGACTATTCTTGTTTCGCTGAGAATTTTCCAGTCCTGGGAAGGCAAGGGGAGGGGGGAGTAGTCTCCCGCTCATGAAGTATTTCTCCCGCCCGGAGTTCCCGCACGAGTGCTCAAGTTTTATTTGCTAGGCGCTTCATTGCATCACACTATAAGTTAGCTTGCTTTGCTTCGCCCCCCATTCCTGACAATGACCTCCTACTGTGGGTTTTAGCAAGATAATCCAATAAACCTTTCTTGGTGCAAGAATGACTGGATCTACTTGATTTCAAACCTGACAGGAAGCTTCTCTCCCTCACTTGAATCATCTCTTTTAATCTCCATCGGGTACAGGACCTTCTTCCTTCCTCTCCTGCTATTCCCAAGCAGGGGAAGCATCTTAGAGGACACAGGGTTCTTCGGGCAAGCCTTTTGCATCCCTTTGCCTCAGAAGCAGCAGCACAGTTTTACAGCTCTTTTGCATGCATTTGCTGGAGTGAGAGAGAGAGAGTAAATTTCATCCAAACTGAGAAGGGGGGGGAAGTAGCCGGGGAATGTGCTGGTGGGGGGAAAGGCAGAATTGATGTCATCCTCTGCTAGCAAAGGGAGCAGTGCACTTTGTACTAGCTGGAAGCTTTTCAGGGCATGTGGCTTTTTGTAAGATAAAATGAGTTGTAATAATCAAGCCAGAGGTCAAGAATGCTTAGACTATGAACGGATGCCTTATATGAGTTTCCTCTGTAATTCCTCCTACAAATTATCCAATTGGAAATGTTGTATTTATTTATAAAATTATTTTTGAATTGTATTATGTATTTAAAACATTTCCAACCCCACTTTGCTACCCAGTGGAGAACCAAAGCAGCTTACAAAAATAACAATGTAATTAAAATGAACAATTTAAATAACCAAAATGCAGCAAAAACAAACAGAAAACAATAAAAGGTACACAAAACACCCTCAGCTGAACTAGGATCTACTGGGATGGCCCACCAAGGTCTTATGCTACAGGCCACAGATTAAGAGTCCTTTGGCTGTCACCAAAAGGTGTGCACCAAAAACTTAACACTTCTGGCCATGCTCAGGTTTTAAGTACCTGAGTTGTTGTCTCCCCCCTGCCACAGGTACTTAAAACCTGGGCACTGCCTGAAATGTTAACCTTTTGGTCTATGCTTTATGGTGAGAGCCAACACCTAGCAGCCATCTCCCTACAATTCCATTCCCCTGAAATTTTAGCAGCTTATTTCTGGATTTTGCCAAACTCTATAGAACAGGAAGGCACACTTTTCTTTCTTGCCTCAAACTCCTTGTAGAGTTCAGCTGTCAAAAGATTTTTTTAAAAAAGAAAAGGAAACATGATCTGTTCTGGATTGTTTCATTGACTGAAAATGTCCCTTTTGAAAGAACGTATCTCCTAGGATCCAAGTAAATACAGAGCTTCACTATGGACCTCTCTTTCCAGAACCTAGGATACAGGATTGGTGCCAGAAGCCTTTGGCTCAACATCTGCCTCCCATACTCCTTGTTTGGTGGAAAATTCAGGACTGCCTTACTATGGCCAAATTTCCTTTGAATCAGATCTTCCTTTGTGGGAGTGCTAGAGTAGACTTTCAAACCTTCCAATGATTCCCAGATGAAAAGAGGAATTTTGTGTGTGTGTATTATACTACTTACTAGCACATGAAAGACCAGTGCCTAACACTACATGCATAACACCACTCCAAGTAAGTAAAGACTGTTGTCTGGCTGCAGTGCGCTACATTCATCATGTCCTCTGTCCTATACCGGCTTCTGATGTAGCTATGTTAGTAAACTGACTGTAACCATTTCCTATGAATGTTTAATAGAAAGTTTAATCTCACAGTGGATCTGGCTGTACAAAAACACACAGAGAGACATTCATTACCCTGATAAGGAGTTGTGAGAAAGATAGAAGGGAAGTTCTATCCCCAGCCCCGTAGCTAGGGATTTTGGGGGGAGGGGGCCTTGGGGGGGCCCACCAGCTAATTACATCAAAGGTTCCAGGGCAAGGGGGTCTGCTTGGTGTGCACCCACACAGCCCCCACTAGAGCCTTTCTCTGCGTTGAGCCAGAATCCCAATGTTGTTGTTGTTCAGTCGCACAGTCGAGTCTGACTCTTCGCGATCCCATGGACCAGATCACGCCAGGCCAATGTTAATTGACATTAAAAGGTCTAGGAAAGTTGCCGTTTTTTTGTTTTGTTTTGTTTTTAAAGGAGAGCAGGGATCAAACTTCCTCCCTCACTCCTTCCCTAAACTGCCGAAAATCCAACAGGAGGAGAGAACTGCTGCAATCTGACCAATGTGTGTGTTAGTCAGTCAACCACCAGTTGCTGCTGGGTCCTAAAGAGACTCATCTCGTCGCAGATGAGCTCAAACAGGGAGAAGCTGGCTCAGATTGATCAGGGGGTGAGGGGACTAGAGGGAGGGAGGGAGGGGGAAGCTGAGGATTGGGGGAGGGGCCCACAAAAACAGTGGGGGGCGTGTCAATGGCCCCCACGTTAGCTATGGGCCTGTCTATCCCACTCCAATGCACACACAATTTTGGTTAAAAAGGAACTCTAAGAAGCTCCCCCAATCCTGAGACTTGGGACAAATTAAGGAAACTTTTTTTAGTGACAGAGGCCAGAACAGAGAGATGTCTCTGGTAAACAGTTAAGATGAATGAACTTAGGAGTTCTTTCTATTTAAAAAAAACTCTGTTCCTTTACAAATACACAGGTTCTAAAGCAGTAGCAGAATGTGAGGCTCCCCCACCTCCCAAGATGGTCTGCCTGCCATCTCCCATCCTGCCACCAAAGAGGGCAACTGGCCCACTGGCCTCAGAATCGAGGAGGGGGTTCCAGCACCCACATCCTCTTCCTTCCCCAGACGGACTCTATGCACAGACGGACACACACACTCTCTCCAGCTGCCCCTGGTCTGAGCTCAGTCTGTCGCTTTCCTCCCTGGCTGAGTGTGATGCCTTCCCTTTGATAGGATTCCCTAACCCCACTCCACCTGGATTGTCTCTAATCTCCTTCCTCCTGCTCAGCCACAAAAAGAAAGGGGAGCCTTTCCTGTCTCTTTCCCTGCTGCCTGTCTCCCTGCCCTGCTCTTTCCCCTTGCTGCTCAGAGCTGCCTCTGAACCTCTCCCATCCTGCCCTTCCCCAAGTCCAAGCTTGGCCTTGCGTTCAGATCACCCCCCTGCCCTGCCTCTTCCAGGCTCCCTGCCTTATTCTTGGCTGTGCTAGAGTGATCTGCCTGAGTCCCAGGTACCTCCCTCTCCCAGCCTTCCTCAAATGGGTGAGTCTGGGCCATGGATGCCTTCAGCTCTGGCAGCTGGGCCGGAGCCAAGTCAGGACTGCGTGTTGGCTCCCTACACAAAGAGATACCAAACTGTACACAGGACATGTTCTAAAGCAGAATCAATTAGGAATGCTCAAACACCCACCTGTTTGTCTCATGTTCTGTTCACCAGTTGCAAATAGGGAGCCGATTTTTCTATAGACTGTGTATTTGTTGACCCATTCTTGGTTGTTTGGTTGGCTGTTTCACCATATTCCTCCTTAACAGTGCAGTACAATGCCATTGGCTTTTTGCACATGAGCATCCTCATGCAGGCTTATTGAGATCTACTTCCTCACTTGTTACACCACTGCTGTCCTCAGCAGTGCTCAATTTGTTTAAATAGGTTGCTTCCCCAATCCCACTGGAAATCCCGTTTCAGGCTTTTTAAAATTTGGAAAGTGTTATTACACTAATGCGCAATAATGTTATAGCAGTCCATTTCCATGATCTTCCCACTTTCCTGAATCCCCACTTTTCATTTTTAGAAAAGTAAAGGGCTTTCTTTTTTAAAATGAAAACTAGGAATTCAGAACACCAGGTAGATCATAGCGAGGGGTCACATTAGTGTGATAGCAATTTGTGGTTTTAAGCTGAGGCAAGGAGAGTGCAGGAAAAACTACCGTGTGGATGCTCTATTGCTATATTGAATGTCTCTGAACGGAGCTATATGGAGAATTGTTATTGTGTCGAAGCAGACATAGGCCCTGGTCACACGTGCCAGATAATGCGGAAGGGAGGGGAGGCTATTTGTGCCGTCGGAATTTGACGAGCCCCAACGTGATCAGACGCGACAGTGGTGAACCAGCGTTGTTTCTGTCGGCGCACTCCAACCAGGAAGCAGGGACGTGAGAGGAGCGCGCTGGAGCGATCACACGGAGAGTGTCCGTCTGCAACTCGTCACAACCGGTTGATAGCAGACTAATATATAGCACAAATATACAACTGTATACCAACTCCTACACATGACCACAATCCAATATCATCCCAAATAATATGACGGCTCCACAAAGTACCTTATTAGATAAATGAAATATTACCCTCACTTCACAAATTATTCAGAGGCACAGAGAAGAATTTGTTAACCGTGCAGCTCTTGAGTGGTGAAGATGAGACACATGCATCTGAAGAAGTAGACTGTAATCCACCAAAGCGCATGCTGTGATCATTCTTCAGGTCACCACTGTACTCTGTATTCTTCTTCCTGTGGCAAACATCCCCCTGGAAAGTCTATATGTTCTAGGTATACACTTAAATGTATCAAATTAATATGACAAACGTTTGTTTGTAAATTTGTGTATTCTGCACAGATATTTGCAAAGGAGGCATCATTGGATGCAGCTCCCTGTAGAGTTTATTGTCAAAGTAGAGTTTGCCCCGGTGTAATGTCTGAGATAACCTGAGCGAGGAGGAGCACAGAGTCACCATTTTCTTGCACAGAAGCACTTGTGCACTGAAAGATATGTATACTCTGCTAAGCTCAATGCATTTTGACTAGAGCAAACCAACATAAACATAGAGCGTATGAAATGATATAGCCCAAGGACAAGGTCACACTTAGTCCTTTTCAGGTGATAGGTCTACATGAATGGGGAGAACATGCTATACATGATCCTCCTCATAACAGTAATAGCCTTTTTATGTGTGTGCCAAGGCTCAGAATCCATGCATTGTCCTTTTCATAAAAAATAGTAATTGCACACACCAGAAGGATCATGTGTATCGCATCAGATGTATATGCACAGTTAAATATATTGCCTGAAAAGGACTGGAAATGGAGGTGCCACTCCTGGTAGGAAATCACTAGAAATTTCAAAACCAGCAAAATTATAGGCAGCCATATGGACCATCTAAAAAACCCCCACAGCAACATTTTCTTAGGACCTACTAATACATCCAAAGTCATTAGCAAGCTCCTGGCAAGGAGGAGGAGAAGATGGAGTTGGATTTATACTGTGCCCTTCACTTGGAGTCTCAGAGCGGCATACATTCTCCTTCCCTTCTTCATCTCACAACAGACACCCTGTGAGGGAGGTGAGTCTGAGAGAGCTCTGAGAGAACTGCTGTTGAGAGAACAGCTTTGACTGAACGGGGACTGACTGAAGGTCACCCAGCTGGATGCATGTGGAGGAGTGGAGAATCAAACCTGGTTCCTCAGATTAGAGTCTGCTGCTTCTAACCACTACACCAAACTGGATTTCAGTTCTGGGTGGGGGAAATGGAAAGGGCATTTCAGGGCATTGTGAAAAAGCCCTACAGTCTGTAGTTCTAACCAGAGGTTAAATCTGCACAATACCTTCTGTATTCTATCACAGGCCTGGGTCTACTGATGCAGGAAAATGAGGTGGTAATGAGGGGCAGCATGTGCCAGAGTGGAACAGCAGATTGTACCACATTAGATGGCAAGTTCCCTTACATTTATAGTTGTTCCCTACAAGAGGGAAACTAGCCTAGCATGCAAATGACTAGGCTAGAACATCTCTCTACATGGTACCACATTTTTATCTGCAGAGCTTTCTTATATGGGGAAGCACTAAAATGTCACTTTTCCCATTTGTAGCCTGAAGTGGTATAGCCCATTCTTCCATATTTGGATTCTACTGCATGTATAGACCAGCATTTAAGACTCAAAACTTGTTGAGCTTTTCCACTAGGCTTTAAAATCTGTCTATCTGTCTCTCATGTTAAATTAGCATATAAATATAGAGGACATTTTGAAAACCTTGTGGAATGAGGAAAATCAGTGGGATACAACTGTTACTGTATATAAGCTGCTTATAGGAAGGACAGGGAATGATGTCTTGGTAATGTAGTGGCTTTGCTGGGAGAGTCAAATTCAACAAACTGGAAGACTTAAGAGAAATATACTCCTCCACAGAATCATTATGGGTAGAAATAATCAGGCCCCCCAGGCAACAATTTTTGGGTTATACTATTGCCTGCCTGACCAGAACTCTGGGAGTGATCTTGAAGTGGAGAAAAGAAAAAACAAACAAACAAAATCAGAGCAACGAAAAAGGAAAGTTGTGTAAAATGGATGATTTTCGACATCAGCTGGGTCAGTGTGTGATAAGGTCAAGGGAAAGAGACAAAATTGCTAAATAGCATAAATGATCAGAGCAGTTCTGCATGGCATTAGTTAGTGGGAAGAGAACTCTGGATTTAGTCCAGAGGGATGCTTAGAACATGGTCCAAGACGTAAAGTGTTGTTACACTGGCTGGAACATTAATCATAGTTCCATTGGGTTCAACAGTCGTCTGTATGGAAAATTGCCCAAAAGTCCAATGTGACCACATTTGATTTCAACAGAGGGGACTTCTAAAAAAAGTGAAGGCATTAATCAAAAGGAAACTGAAAAGGAGGATTAAGAGGGACAAATCCTATCTGATGCTTGGAAATCAATTAGATCTGCTATAAAGGAAGCTCAGGCAGAATGTATATCATGGATTTCCTAATCTACCACCAAATCTACGAGAATGCTGCCACAGAGTCAAGAAGCCATAACAAGCAAGGAAGCTTCCTTTAATAGGGAAGTTTTCCCCAACTGAGGTGAACAATAAGGAGCACATGCTCTGGCAAAACAAATGTAACAAGGCGGATTAAAAGAATATGAGAAGCATGTGACAGGAATGGAGCAGAGTTATGAATTCACCAGTGTCAAAGCCAGGACTTTGGACAGCAGGCCAACACAGCCAGGGTCAGGAAACACAAGCTGGTCATCAGATGGTATATCATAGCAAGGAACAATCCAAAGAGCAGGACCATGGAGGAATCATCATCATCCCTCATGACCTGGTTTCATTGTCCTACCGCTCCTCAACTGACATGAGCAACAAGAGGCAGGAAATGTGGTACACTTGTTCTGTATCCTTCCCCAAAGCAGCAATAACGGCATTACCATCACCATTGTATGGCATTGTGTTGTGGTATAGCCAGGAGATCCTAAGATAGTCTGGCAGCCAAAAGTTCTAGCTTTTTTAGCATTATGCACCACTAGGTGGTGAGCTAGACTTATTTTTTTAAGTGAAGAGACATTGGAGAGGTGGTTTGCTATTGCCTACCTCTGCATCATGAACCTGGTATTCCTTGGAAGTTGCCCTTCCAAATACTAGCCAAGGCCGACCCTGATTAACTTTCAAGATCTGATGAGACCAGGCTAGCCTGGGCTATCCAGGTCAGGGCATCTTTAGAGTGGCTTATCAGCCAAACAGGTGGGATCCCGCAGCCCACCCAAGGTTTCTGACCCATGGGTTAAAGACTGCAGGCTTGGGGCATACACTTAGCGTGAGCACACAGGATTACGGCATTCCAAAGGAGACATGTGGTAGGCAAGCAGTGAGCTCATTGGCCTCATAAAGTGTGAAATTGGACCTAAATACATAAATGAAGAGAGAGCTCTTGGGCTGTGAGTCATTGCTTTACCATACTAAGCTCAGAGAAACAGACGGCAGTTCCCATGAATACTTTCTTCTATGCTCTGTGCAGGAGCTTGCCTGCATAAATATTTTATTTAGTTTAAATAGAAAATCCTTAAAATAACCTTTTTTCCTCTACTGTTCAGCTGATATTTGATCTAGAAAAATGCTGACTGTAAATTCACCTTCAGCTAAAGTAAACATTTCTCTTTGGATACATTTAAACACACCCACTCACACACACACACCCGGGGTGCTGCCATGCTGACATCCACAGAAATATTTGGCCTTTTAAATCCATCATTTAATATCAGCATACAATTAAACTTTAAAGACTGGTTCTCTTCAGACTTCATATAGAAAGTCCAGTTTATATTTCATTGCGGATATTGTCAGAGTGTGTGGTTTTAAAAAAAACTTTTGATTTTGATAAGAGACAGAATTCAAAGGTGGGAAAAGTAGAAGAAACTCAAAAATGCTTAGGCTGGAGACATTCTGCTGCCTTGTACAACTTTTAGAATCCTCTCTGGTTCACTTTGTGTTCTCTATTCCCTTTTTTGTTTATCATTTTACCAAATAACCAGAAAGCACATGTGTTTATTTTATTTAATCCATTTGTTCCCTGCCTTTCTCCCCAGTGGGGATCCGATGCGGCTTACATTTTTCTTCCCTCCTCCATTTTATCCCCACAACTACCCTGTGAGGAGGGTTAGGCCAAAGGTCAGCCAGAAAGCTTCTATGGTGTGAGCGGGGACTCCTGCCTGGGTCTCCGGATACTCCCAGATGTCTGGGTCTCCCAGAGACTTTTAACAACTACACCACACTGGCCCTCTTTGCTTGGCTTAGTACTTTGCTTGAATGAATTAAATGCAAACATAACTTTCTGATTTAATAAAGTTAGTAGATGACCCAACCATTAAAATACAAAAATATTCCACTGATTTAAAATTGGCCCATACATACACCATGAGGTGCAAACTAGAAGACTTGAAAGTGCTTCTGGGAAAACATCCATGTTCAGACTTAGTTGAATTCTTTGGTGAGGAAGGAATTCCATGTCCACCAAGAACATCTCTCTATTTTGGTGCTCTCGTAGTACAGTATGGGGGGGGGAGAGAAACACATAGAATAACAGTGCAGGCCTGGGTCAGCCATGCTAGGGCTCAGCGGATGGAACACAAAATCCTGCATGGATTCCCCACCCCCAAGTAACTCAAAAATGGGGTCTCCAGACCATCTCATAATCATGCAGTGGCTAGATATAGACACAGTTCGGAAGTGTAAGTGTCTCAGATGGTCTGCAGACTAATCTCTGAGACCAGAATGTAATAGCACCCTATTGGGAATGACAGAACTTCTGTAATGCTATATGAAAGCATGTTGTATAGTAGCTGCAGGTTCTAACCCAAGAGCAATGGGTTGGATCTGCTCCTCTGTTAAGTGCACAGCTTTCCTCTGCCACCAGGAGCATATCTCTGGGAGGTTTTTCCCCCCCAGAAGAAGTCTCCTTGCCTTGGAGGAAGACTCCATATTAACTGGATAGATTGGGAAGATCTAACCCAATATATAGCCATCCAATTCCTCTACCTTTTCATTTGTCACACACAGACACACTCACTTGTAGCATGCATGAACAAATCTCATGCATGTGTAAATATTATTTTTTTGTTTCAAAACTTTTCCACTTTCAAGGCAGTCTATAAATATTTCATGATATAATCCTACAAAAATCAATAACAAACATTATGGAAACAAGTAAAATACATATATGCATAAATGTGCATACAACTATCAATGGACAGAGGTTTTTGCATGTTCTGCTCAATTCCTGCAGCCCCATCTATTTGCTGAAAAGTTCATTTCTGGGACTATAGGATCCATGTGGAGGAACAACTGTGCTGGTCAGTGTGCTGCAGTGGGGAGGAACAAAGGAATGAAATTGACTCCATTCCTTAGTGGACCTCACAGAAGATTAAGATAAAGTGATTTTACCCCTTTGTCCTTACTCATCTGCCCCCCCCCCCACAACCCTGCAACTATTCTGCAAGGGTCCCAGGGGGTCAGAAGGGACTGCAAAAACTGAGAGGAATGGAAGAAAATGTTGTGTTCCATGCATGGAATGGTAGGATGCTGCCCAGTCAAAATATACCTGAGCATACCCCAGCACTCCTTTTTCTAGGGTTGCCAGCTCTGGATTGTGAAATTCCCATAGGTTTTGGGGTGGAGCCTGGGGAGGGTGGGGTGCGGGGAGGGGAGAGACTGATCTCTTCTACCCGGAGACCAGTTATAATCCTGGGAGGTCTCCAGCCACCACCTGGAGCCTGGCAACCCTACTTTTGACTGATACTACAGAAGGCTTGGAAGAAAAGATAATGCCATTTGAAAACAATTGGGCATTCCACAGTTGGGAAAGTGCCAGCACATTTTCCTTCTGTTGGCCTAATTTTTTGAATGGAAGGAAATGAAATAAAGCCACAGCATTCTGCACACTCACACAAAGATCTCAAAGACTGTGTTTGTTGGGTTTTTTATTTGGGGTTTTTTTTAAAGTGAAGGAGACATCCCTTAAGTATTCTGAAATACAGAAATAAATATGCCTTTTTAAAAGTGCCTTTTTATGTTTACTTTGCATTCCAGATTATCTCTGATAATCCAAGTTCCGCTTTGATCATGGGAAAATTCGTCACATTCAAAAGCTCTTTTGAGCTTTTCTAGAAGACTCTGGTTTCAAAAATGAACTGGGGAGTGGGGTAAAAATACTACCTCAAGAATCCTTGATGTAGAAAAGTCTAATAGAATGCCTAGGGGGAATGGTTCAAAAATTTTAAATCACAAGTTTACAGGGTTTTTTTTTAAAATGTAGAATCTGCCATTTTGTTTTGCCAAGATGTGCTTTTCCATATTAATTTCTAATGTCTATATTGATATTAAAATATTAGGATTTTTTTTTTTACTTATAAGGCAGATAAAATGAGATCCAGGGACATGGTAAAATATTTGTAATTTCTGTAGTGTGATTTCTGTTTCTGAAGTGGCATACATTTTGGAGAATATCATATTTCTAAAATAGTTATTAAAATGGACATTAAGTTCCAGGTTTACTGAAAGAAATTATTCTTCCTAAAATCTTCTCATTGTTGGTTTGTTGGCAGCGAGAACAGTGGAGAAAGAGACCCATCTTGCTAATTTCTGAATGTGGAATATGAAGCCTTTGGTCCACGTCCTAGGATAGAAATAACTATCTTCTGTATTTAAGTAATAACGGGACAGAAGAACAGATTGCACGAAGGGTCAATTAATCCATTAACTGGGTTTTTAGGCACTGACTTTTTGCTCCATGTCTCTGGAGCCAAGCGCAGCTTGATATAACAACTCACCAATAGGAGGAGAGAGAGAAAAACTAGGAGAAAGGATATGATTACTTGGCTCTGAGGAAAATTGATAGAACTCTTGTTATATGCTTCTCCTTCACAACATAAACAATTTAAAAATGCAAAGACTTGGCAAGACCTTTTCTAGTAGAGTTCTAGTTTTAAAAAGACAAATTCTTGGCTATGCCATTCATTTGCTAGGCAAAAATAGAGACAGTCTAACACTCTCATTCTCATACCAATCCCCCCCTCCGCTGCTGCCACTATGATTACACATTAGTATAGGCACACTCTGTTTATTGTATGGTGAACAAATTTACTATAAAGAAGCCTCTTCTATCCAACTGAAACCCCATTTAAAAGAGAATTTGTCATTTGGGTTAAAGAGGTACTGGTGGTAGAAAGTGCTGTCAAGTCACAACCAATTTATGGTAATCCCATATGGATAAGGGGCCACAATGGCTCAGAGGTTAAGATGCTGAGCTGCAGACCAGAAGGTCTGTAGTTTGGCAGAACAAGACCCTAGTGCCGTGTGACAGAGCTCAGCTGGCCCCAGCTCCTGCCAGCCTAGAAGTTAGAAAGCAAGAAATTGCAAGTAGATAAATAGGTACTGGTGGGAAGGTGACTGTCACAAGCTGGGGTGCCAGTTGAAGAGAGTCCAGAACAGGCCAAGGTCAAGAGCCAAGAAGATGGTGCAAAGTCCAAAAAGACAAGCCAGGGTCAGGAGCCAGAAACACAGAGCCAAGTCCAAAATCACTAACCAGAAACATAGTCCAAAGCCAAGCTAGGGTCAGGAGCCAGGAAAACAGAGCCAAGTCCAAAGCCAGGGGTTCTAAAGGTCTAGGTATAAGAGCTGAGCCAGAGTGGATGCTAGCAGCAGAAAGCTGACATTGCTTCCACAAAGAGTACTGCCCAGAGTGTGGAGTTAAATGCTGCTACCAATTAGCCAGCTGCACGATCAACTAGGCTCCTGTTAGAACTCTGGGCTAGCTGAGCGTCTCCCTTGTAGCCTGGACTCTCTTCACCTGGTTGCTAAGTTTTACTGCAGTCACTCCCTTAAACAAGTCACACATGGGGGTGAGTCAGGAGGACTTTTAACTTACAGTTCTTCCTTCGTATCTGGGCCAGGTGTGTAGACTGCTGTTACAGGCACTTGTCAGCTCATCCATGCCCATGACAGTAACAGTGTTCCGTGCACCTTGGCGTTTAGTCATGCCAGCCACATGACCATGGAAATTTCTTTGGACAGCACTGGCTCTTCGACTTGAAAATGGAGATGAGCACCACCCCCTGGAATTGGATTTGACTGGCTTTCGAACAAGGGAAACCTTTACCTTTACATAGGGTTTTCACAGCAAGAAATGTTCAGAGGTGGTTTGCCATTGCCTGCCTTTGTGTAGCATCCCTGGACTTCCTTGGTGGTCTCCAATCCAAGTAGTAACTGGGACCAACCTTGCCTAGCAGCCTGGGCCATTAAAGAGGTACTAGAGAAACATAATTGTCCCTTAATATGTTATCAAAAAACAGCTTTGGGGACATTGAAAGTATCCTAACTTAATGCCCTAGGTCATTTTGGTTTTGCTACTAGACTTCTGTGACTTTTCTTCAAAAGGGACATGACATGGAGCTCATTCTAACAACTACCTCCAGATTAGTAGCCACACCATGTGCTGATTTTCAGCCACCAGAGTGGGTGTGTGAAAGCCAGCTCTACATGTGGTGATTTTTTTCATACCAATGGAAGTGTTGAGAACTGATGGCAGCATGCTAAGAATAGAAACATGTTAAAGTTCTGCAGGTCAGTATGTGCCTCAGCTTCCACTACAGAAACGGTCATGAGAACGGACACTTAGCCCAAGATGAAAGGACTCACATTCAATTGATCTCAGTAATGGTAACTGAACTAGTGGTGAACGTGTGGTTTAAAACCAAAGCCAACAGGACAAATCATAAAGGAGAGTCATGTTTCAAAATGTTTATAAGAGTTCATCTCCTATGGAAAGGTTCTACACATTGTTTCAAAGAGGAGGGGGAAAATGCCACCATTATGACATTCAAGGCAAAATCACTCTTATCAAAAGTGGGTTTGCAGGTAAGAGGGAACACCAGTTCAAAAACTCTTGCATATTACGGTTAGCTGCAGAGTCAGCCCAGTTTGTAACCATTAATGGTGGTTCTGATGACAGCCTAAAACTATGATCTCAGAAGGTTCGTGGCAGGATCTTTTTTGTTTTTTTTAAATTGTCATACCAGAGGCACCTACAACAGTATTAAAATATATCAAATCTGATATTGTTTAAGTCTCTTTCAGCTACTGTCTTGTCTATTTCTTGAATTATGTTTAGAAGATCAGTTGTTCTCTGGTGGACTTTTCAGAGGAATGTATTGTAAAGTATCACAGAGTTCACACTATTTTCTTTTTGCAACAAAGAAATTCTAGACAATGGCATTTAACCATGGAAGCTTTCAAGTAAAGTATTTTAAAAACATGAAAGTGCTCATTTTTGTATATGTTGACAGTCTGGAATATTGCTTTTTGGATGTCAAAATTCTCATTTATTTCATGAGTGATGTTCAGAATCAAAGTAACAGCGCTGCATACAAGACCTCTCTATTTTCCATTACCACAATCCCACGTGGCCCCTTTTTAAATGCCAGTTAGCTGGCTTCAGTTATTCTATATATACACACTCCAAAAGTTATTGAAGATGAACTTATATTTGTCTTTAAACTTGCCTTTCTTGGCATGTGTGTTGTTCGTGCGTGTGTGTACACACACAGAGACACCCCAGCAAGCTATTCCTGTAGTTGGAAACATATGCAGCAGAAAAGTCATGATTAGAATGAGGCTTGCAAAAAGACACTGCATAACATTTTGCCTGCCGTTGAAGATAGGTTAAATTTACTACTTGTTTATTTAGCCAGTTCATTCCAGTTTCTCAGGTCACGGTAAAACGACACCAGGAGCTTTACGAATGGCTTTCTGAGGGGTTTCCCGTTCAGCATTCCGGACAGTGTCATTTGACTGCTCCTTCATCAGAAGGGACCTACAGCAGTCTGTTTACATTACCAACACCCACAACCGAACAAAGGTTCATGAGAAAGGCAAAAGCCTTCCTGGCATGCAGACAGACTCCAGCGCAATCAGAATTAAAAGTGATTTGTTAGAACTCTTTACTTTTTGTTTCCATTTAAAAGAAATGTGGGGGGCTTTGTAGGTGCCAACACCTTACACAACACTTGCTTTTCAAAATAGCATATTCTCAAACCAAATAGCTCTGTTTTGGCTTGGCTTCTTTAAAAATGGTATTTGATTTGGCAGGAAATTCCACTGATTTGAACCCAGCCACAGCTGCTGGAAGATTTCAGCATTCCTTTGCCAAAATTTCATCTCTCTCTCTCTCTCTCTCTCTCTCTCTCTCTCTCTCTCTCTCTCTCTCTCTCTCTCTCTCTCTCTGCAGTAAACTGGGACAACGTTATAGTGTACATTCACATAATGGAAGCATCAGTAGTTCCATGTCAATGACATCATACATTGAGGTCAGGAATTTTCATTGCTGATGTAGCATTTTTAAAAATACAAAGTTAAACCAACTGCAGACTCAGTGTACATGCAAGGAGAAAAATTGGACTTCTGCGTTGGGGTCACCTGTCAACAAGGGAAGGTATTTCTAGTAAGGATGTACAAGACAAACCAAGTAATCATATTGCTTAACTTCAGTAACTTCTGTGCATGCTAACTGGTGTACCATATGGACAGGAAGACCACCTATACTCTACATAAGCCTACACTCACAATAAGAGGTTCTTTTCTGTGTACCAGTCCTAGCAGAGGTAATTCGGGTAGCCACAAGAGACAGGACCTTATCTACAGTGGTGCCAAAATTCTGGAACTTTCTCTTCCCATGGAGGTCCAGCTTGCTCCTTCCCTTGATGATATCCCATCGTCAAGTGTACTGTTGTGTTTGGGAGACCATTCAGGCCTTTCATATAACTGAGTTGGTTCTTCAATTGTTTCTGCTATTGTATTGCTACTACTGGACTGATTTTTAGATTGTTTTTGCTCACTGCTTTTTAACTTGTGGTGGTAGTATTTGCTGGTTTTAAATTACTGCTGTTTGTAAAGCACTTTGCTACTGTTTGGGGGGGTCATGCACCAGCCAAAAGACAGAATAAAAGTATTTCAAATACATAAAAGGAAGGAGTATTGCTCCTTCAGATAATCACATGTACCTGCTGCCTGTCTGGGAATGAATACCAAATCCTTTTCTTTCCCTAAATAAATACCAAACACATACTGGCTTTATAAATTAAATCAAACTAAAATAAATTTATATGTTTTAATTGAACAGAAAACATATTTACATAGTATTGATTGGCAGAGAAATTATTAATGGAAATAGCAAAGTCACTTTTTAAACAGTGTCACCATTCCTAGATTTGGTAGAAGATGGAGCAAGGTTTCAGCACAATACAGAATATGCAGAGGTCTGTTCTAGCTCTATATTCAAAACTGAATCGTAAACAAACACTATCTTTTGGGAACATTTAATGTGGTTATTTTCTATGTCTCATTTTTATGAGAAGGAAGTGCTCCTGAGAAATAGTCACATGTGGGGCAGGTGACTGCTTTCCCTGAATGGCACCTGTGATGAGCTAGGGTGGCAGGATTGGATGCTAAAATATTTTTGGCAGGAAAATCCCCACTCAGCCCAGGACCACTGTCCTCATGATTTTTCCCATCAAGTCACAACTGACTTAAGGCAATCAAATTTATACAAATATAGACATACGATTTCTTGATAGAATATATTGTGTCAGAGTGGAGAGAACACCAATAACTGCCAGGCTACTTTGGACTTCCAGTGTTGTTACTTTTCTTCTACAGATCTCCATTCGCTCTACATGGTGGAAAGTGCTGTAAGGTTGCAGCCAACTTATCGTGACCCCGCAATCACAAAAGTAGTTTACTGTTGCCTCATTCTATGTAGCAACCCTTGACTTCCTTGGTGGTCTCCCATCCAAGTACTAACCAGGGCTGACCCTGCTTAGGTTCTGAGATTGAATTAAACTAAGCTAGCCTAGGCCATCTAGGTCATGGTGTATCTTTCCTATAGCTTCCAAATAACCCTGAAAGACAATGAATTAAAACCATCAACTAGCGCATACTGAACTTTTCCACCACACTAAACAGCCCACTTCCACCTGATCCCTAACCAACCTAAGTAACCCCTAAACCCTATCTGATTCAAACAGCAGTTAAATGGCACCTTTCCCTCTGTTCCTCCCTCTTTCTCCTCCCCGCAAGTGTTTTGAGAGCCCAGATTGGTGACTGCTGGTTTTCTCTCCAGACTACTAGGGTACAAAGGGGACTGGCAGATGTGAAAAAGAGGACAGACTTGGCTCTGTATCTCACAGTGTCCCTCCCCTGCAAGGTATACAGATGCTGAACTAATCCTAGTCATTTCAAATATTTATCAAGAAACATAACTGAGATCAAAATAGTGAAGCAACTGGGCAGTGGGCCAACTCCTGCTGCTAGGTAATGATATCCAGTTTTACTTCCACCCACTCTTTACCTGGTGCATTTTCTAAATTACTCCCCAGTACTGTTAGTATAATGGCTACCATATTTCTCCTCTGTGCTAAGCCTTTTAAGAGACCTGGATGTTCTGTTTGGTGCTAGAGAGACACTTGATCAGCTGCTACCTTTGATATTTGCATTTGGAAGCTGTCATTTTTTTTCCTCCCTCCCCAGAAAACTAAAGGTACAACTTGGTCCTCACTACACTTAATCTGTTCTTATCTGCTGGGCATTCTCAGGGTGTAGACAGAAGCCCCTACGATCCAGAATTGAAGCATCCTTTAAAAAAAAAAGTTAGCCTAATCTGGAATGCTTGAAAGTCTGCACATGTTTTGTGCTATTGTTGCTGCTCCTTTAAAAGGTACGATGACACAAGCTTTTGTTTCTGGATTTTTCTCTGGGCCAGAGTGACGTCCTGCCATAGCAATGGGTGAGCTGCAAGTCACTTACAAAACAGCCCTGTGGCTCCATTCTCTGCCTGGGTTGCACAATAAAGACTGTTTCCTAAATGAAGGCTGTGTTTGGGAATCGTAATCAGTGCAAATCAGGATACTCCCTGCTGCCAGATCTGCCATTTCCCCCTTTTGAGGAATCCATGAAAACTGCAGACTGCATTAATAATTTAGGAGCAAGGCTGTCACTGAGCCACAATTTTCTTCGTGCCGACCCATGATTAAGAATGAAATCGCTAAATATAAGGCAGGCACGATGTTGTCGCAGCTCACTCATTGCCCTTTACTTAGCATTAGCTGTTTTTTAAAAACGAATCCAGAACTGTCATCTTCCAAATTACGTAATAGTCTCCAGACAGTATTCTACCAAAATCAGACCAGGCTTTTTGATTAAATGCCTGGCTGGGCAGAGTTCATTGCAGCTTCAATGCTACAGCAAAACGAATAACAGGACCACACTGATCAATTTTATCATAACTGCAGATTTCCAAAGGCCAGCTAGCAAAGGATGTGAAACAGAAGTGAGAAAGAGAATCCATTTCCCCCCCTATAAATGGTGTTAGCTTGAGACTTATTTCAATTTATTTTAATTAGTGGGTTTACTTTACCAGCTTTGTTAATGGTTTGCTTCTGTTTTATGGATCATTTTTATGCAGCTTATATACAATGGCTTGTTTTCATCTTGCTAACTTTGTTTTAACTATAAGCTGTTTTGAGCAGGATTCTGAAGAAGAGGCACAGAAACATCCCAAATAAATAAATGAAGCATCCTGCCCAACCACCTCAGTGAAACCATACAGTCCACATCTCTCAGTAAATTGTCTCTTGTCCCCCAGCACCATATATCACTGTATTGTTGAGCTGCTTTCCTACACCTGATTGGATGTGGAACACCTTACTTACCTGTTGCACAAGTTCTAGATTCTGGGATGAAATATTACTTACTGTTGCTCTAGATAAACAAAGGTGTTACATTTGTACATCTTTAGTGAAAAAATGTTAGACATTTTTGGTGAAACTAGATATTTCAGGTGCCAAAAGTACCAAGCCTGGTATTCCCTCTTGGGGGTTTGGCACTGTGGCCTGGGAAGCCTACTGCACGGGGTAATCTGTGGTAATTGCCAGTTTAGCCTGGCTCCAGCCCACTGACTCTAAGTGACTGTTTTGAATTGTTTCAATGTATCAATAAGGTTGAATTGTTTCACTGTATCAATGTATCAATGTAATTAATCTATTGTTCCCTCCTTCCACCTGCTTGTAAATTAAGCCGTTTTGCTAAGAGCTACTACTTGAGCTCCCTTCTCATACAATCATGGAATCATAGAGTTTGAACGGATCTCCAGGGCCATCTAGTCCAACCTCCTGCACAATGCAGGAAATTCACAAATACTCCCCCCACAAAAATGACTCCATTCCCAGAAGATGGCAAAACAAAACCTCCTCCAGGATCCCTGGCCAAAACTGGCCTGGAGAAAAATTGTTTTCTGTTCCCAGAGTGGTGATCAGCATTTCCCTGTGTGTGTAAGAAAGGGCCACAAGAACCTGCCCTTTCTCTCATGATCTGCCTGTCAGATGGCCATCTAGCCTTTGTTTGAAAACCTTCAAAGAAGGAGAGCCTGCTGCCTCCTGAGGAAGCCTTGTTCCACTGAGGAACCGTTCTGTCAGGAAGTTCTTCCTAATGTTTAGCCAAAAACTCTTTAATTTTAACTCACTGGTTCTGGTCTGACATTCTGGGCCAACAGAAATCAACTTCATACCATCCTCAATATGACAACCCTTCATGATAGAATATTTTATTTTAAGATGGTTATCATATCACCTCTCAGTCATGTCCTCTTGTGGGCCAGCCACATCATACGCACAACCCAAGAGTTACCTTGAGGTGAAGTATTTTATGGGTGTCAGCAAAGGAGCCATATAGGGCACCATGCAATGCCACAGAAAATGTCGAAGCCTCAGATCAGATGCTGTTATTAAGAATATCTATATAAGCCTGCACATCTCCCCTCCACATGGACAGAGATGTGCTCCAGATGTAAACATTGAATCACAGTTTAGGAAATATGTACTATCGTGACTGTGTTCTCGACCTAGATGGTATAAAAACAAGGGACGTTCTTTGTTTCCTACATCTCTGGAATCCTTATTTTTAGGAATGAAGGACATTTCTTAAATAAAAACATATCTGGCAACTCAGTATGAGAATCTGAATGATTCAAAAAGCTGTCAAGCAAACTTCATTATCAATCAGCAGTAGCTAAAAATGGCTGTTAAGTAACCTTGTTATGTCTTATTTTTATAGCATCACAAGTATGCAAAAATATATATATCCTAACTCTAATATAATTAATACCATCATATATGTGAGAAATCAGTGTGGGTTTTTTCTATGTGATTGATGGCACATTAGGGAGCATTGCTGGGTCCACATTCTGAGAATGATGCTGGTCTTGGAGCTTATGTTACACCAGCACACCACCACTCATGAAACCTCCCCTTTCCACTGTACATCTGCCATACCTCCCTCATTTTGCCCTAGATGGTCAGCAAACCCCCAGAAACTGCACAGAGGTGAAGCGTCTGCAGAGAGAGTAGACAAAAACTGTCCCCCCTCGATGTAAATGCCTTCTGCCAGCAAAAACCCCCAAAAAACATTAGGATCCAAGTTATACAGAAGACAGAATCTAATCACTCTCCCAGTTCTTCATCAGCAGCAAGCAATTCTTAGGGGTACAGAAACTGGCAGTGTGGCTAAATTCTGATTTTCCCAGTAAGTCAGAATACCACTTTGTCTAGCAGTGCTTAAAAACTACAAGGCAGGCAGACAATCCTCAAAGGAAGCTTTACCTATTACTTCATCTCTATGCTAGGGAAATACCTACTAATTTTGGCTTGTTATGAGCACATTTTCCAAAAAACAAATTTGACAACTATCAGTTCATTTCAGTTCCATATAGAGAAACGAAGCCAGTTCAGTTTCATGCCCTGTAGCTTTACCAGTCTTCAGGAATCCCATTACTAAGATCAGAATTCCTTCTTAGTCTAACAGACAATGGAGTGCCTAATGGACTGTATTACATCCTCAGCACTGAGTTATAAAAGCATAAGAGACTTTTTTCCTCGCTGTGTAAGGTGAAATTCAGCAAAATCTTTAAATCCAGTTTCTGTGTCACTTCTCATATATGCTTGTAGGTGGACTTTGGGAGAATGCAAGACTGATGTAGGCTTTACAAATTTTGTCTGCAGATTTTCAGGATAGGCAGAGAATGGCTCTCTTGAGGGGACCTTTCAGTGGAATGCAGTTCAGCTAAACGTCAAAGTTTCGCCTATAACTAAATGATCCTGAGGAATCACTGCATTACATATTGGTACTTGGAACTGCCCAGAATGATGTCAAGTCCAACAGACCACTTCATAAATCATAGTAGTTGTCAGTGTGGTGGTCAGTTTTATCCAGAATGCCCAAGGCACACAAACAGTAATAAGTTTCCTTCAGTGTCCCTAAACTACTGAATTGTATTGCCTTTTATTGAAGACCTTGTAATTTAAATTGCCAAGATGGAACTGGAAGTGGCAGAGAGGATTAGTAAGGCTCATATTAGTATCTTTTAAAAAACCTTTCCTTTGTAAGCTAATAGATTTCTCCCTATAGATGAAGGAAAGTGAATATAAACCACAATTTATGTATTTTATTTCTGTTCCCACTTTTCCCTCTAATGGGAACCAAAATTACCCGAGTCTCACAAGCTGACAGCCATCTTCCCATAATTCGTTTCCCAGGGTTGCCAAATCCAGTCAGATAAATTCCTGGACAGGGTGTGTGCATTGAGCCTCTGGAAGGGGAATTTCACCTAAATCTACAATATTCCATACAGTCTGTAGTCAGAAGCTTCCACTTTCTCCAGGGGAAATAGTCTCTGTCATCTGGAGATCAGTTGTAATTCTAGGAGAACTCCAGGCCTCCTCTGGAGGTTAGCAACCTTACCCTCTCCTGCTGAACACACACTTCTGTGGAAACCATACTTTATAAACCATATTAGTAAGCAAGAGTGTTTTGCTACAGAAATTAGTAAAAGAAAAGAAATGGCCCCACCTTTATGGCTGACTTGGAGCAACGCTTCCTTAACTCCAACCCACTCATATCTCTCTTACACCTGTGATGACATTTTTATTGGCTGGACACAGGGCTCTTTTTAGGCAGGAATGCACAGGAACAGAGTTCTGGCTGGCTCCTGAGTTGGCCACGCCCAGCAGGAACTCATTAGCATAATAGGCCACACCCAAAAGCAGAAACTCATTAGGATTGACTACATGAGGGGTGTGTGGCCTAACATGCAAAGGAGTTCCTGTTACAAAAGAAGCCCTGGATTCTTGACAACAAACAAGGTAAACCGAATAAGAAGCAAAAGGTGGGTGTGGCTGGATGACCACACTTCTGGTAACATGGGGTGTGGCCTAATCTGCTAATGAGCTGTGCTGTCAAGGGTGTGGCCTAATATGCTAATGAGTTCCTGCTGGATTTTTTTCTACAAAAACAGCCCTGGCTGAACACATGGTACGGAAGCCCTGATATTCCACCAGGCATTGATATGCAAAGTCTGTGGCATGTTTGTATTCTTACCTGAGCATAACAGCAATTATACTTGCAGCAAGTGTAGGCTGGTAGTCCTACTGGAGGCGAAGATACAGAGACTTGAGGCAGAGTTGTCCACACTCCATTTTATAAGAAAAGATGAAGAGTTCATGGACAGAAATCATGAAGCACTTTTGGGAGGGCAACAGGAGGAGCAGGCAAAGGTATCTCAGCAAATGGAGGAGCACCCAACACAGGAGGAGTGTGCATGGAAGAATGTAACCCATAGGAGCAGGAAAATTAGGAAACATTCTGAGCCTCTGTTGCTAAGCAATCAGGTCCAGGATCTTCCCATAGATATTGATTCTGGACACTGGAACAAGGGCTACTCCCCCAGCCTCGCCAAAGCTTGAAGGGAATTTCTCAGGCTCCCATGGATGAGAGGGCTTGAGCTTCTGCTGGTAATTGGGGATTCACTACTGTGAGGGATAGAGGCTAAAGTGTGCTGACTGGACTTGTCAACTCAAGAGGTATGCTGTCTACCAGTACCAGGTGCACACATCCCGGATGTGACAGAAAGGATAGGAAGACTCACCAAGCCCACAGATATTATTCTTTCTTGCTTATCCATGTGGGAACAAATTAAAATGCCTGGCACAGCCCAGAACATATTAAAAGAGGCTATGTAGCTCTGCATAAAAAGGTGACGGAATTGGGAGTGCAGGTTGTGTTTTCATCAGTTCTTCCTGTCAAAGGCCATGGCTTAGGAAGGGTAAGAAGAATACTGCAAATAAATGACTGGCTACATAGATGGTGTCATCAGGAAAGGTTTGGTTTTTTGGACCATGGCTTATGCTTTCAAAATGAAGCTCTTCTATCAAGAGAAGGTTTGCACCTCCTAAGGGTAGGAAAAATGTGTTTGGTAACAGTCTTGCAAACCTAATAAAGAGGGCTTTAAACTAAATCCTATGGGGGGAGTGAGACAAAAATTCAAAGCCCAGTACGATGCCAATAACTGGAGATAAGAACACTAAAGATCTGCAGGGAGTGGCACATATGCTAGGACACATTAACTTGGAGGTAAGTACAGAAAGGAAAACCTCAGGACATATTAAACATAGATTCTGATGTCTCTACATTAATGCACAGAGTATGTGAAACAAACAGGAGAAACTTGAAGTCCTAATACAGGAAGGGGACTATGACCTAATACGCATTACTGAAACTTGATTGAGGATTGAGGGGTACAACTTGTTTAAAAGGGATAGACAAATAAGGAAGGGGGAGGAGTAGCATTATATGTAAAGGAGGTGTATATTTTTGAGGAAATACAACATGAATCTGAGCACGGAAGTTCAGTTGTGAGTCTTTGGGTAAAAATAAATGGAGTAAGAAATAGTAGCGATATTATGTCGGGGGTCTGCTGTAGACCACCAAGCCAGGCAGAAGACTTGGGTGAGATAATTCTAGAAAAGATTACAAGGTTCTCAAAGAGATGGGACATGGGGATCTTGGGAGATTTCAATTATCTGGATATCTATTGGAAGTCCAACTCTGCTAAAAATGAAAGGTCAAATAAATTCTTGACTTGTCTTGCTGACAACTTCATTTTCCAGAAAGTGGAGAGGTAAACAAGGGGATCTGCTATCTTGGACTTGATTCTCACCAACAGGGAAGAACTGGTTGACAAGGTGAAAGTAGTGGGCACCCTGGATAGTAATGACCATGTAATTTTGGAATTTACAGTCTTGGGGAAGGGAAAAGCTGTATGTAGTCAGACATATAGGTTGGACTTCAGGAAAACAAATTTTAATGAACAAACAGTTTGGTGTAGTGTTTAAGTGCACAGACTCTAATCTGGGACACCCAGTTTTAATTCCCCACTCCTCCACCTGCAGCTGCTGGATGACCTTGGGCAAGCCATTGTTCTGTCAGAGCTGTTCTTTCAAGGACAGTTCTGGAAAGAGCTCTGTCAGCCCCACCTACCTCACAGGGTGTCTGTTGTGGGGAGGGGAAGGGAAAGGAATTTGTAAGCTGCTCTGAGACTCTGAGTGAAGGGCGGGGTATAAATCCAATCTCTTCTCTTTAAATTATGCTGGGTAGAATCCCATGGTCAGAAATACTTCAGGAGAAGGGAGTTTAAGATAGGTGTGAATTTCTTAAAAGCAAAATATTGAAGGTATAATCACAAACAATACCTATGAAAAGAGAAAATAAGAGGAGCCTAAAGAAGCCAAGGTGGCTCCATAAACAATTTTCTAAAAATTTGAAAAATAGAAAAGGCTCATTTAGGAAATGCAAGGAGGGCCTTATAATCAAGAATGAATATCAACAAATAACCAGTGCTTGTAGGGAGAATGTTAGAAAAGCTAAAGCTCAGTATAAGCTTAGGCTAGCAAGAGCTGATAAAAACAACAAAAAAAGGTTCGTTTGTTAGGTTCAAAATAAGGGCAAGGACATGGTAGGTCCCCTGCAGGGACAGGAAAGTGAAATTGTAACAGGTGATGAAGAGAGGGCAGAACTGCTCAAGTCCTACTTTTCTTTGGATTTCTCTTGTGAGAGAAATGGTGCTCAGCATGGCAAAAACAGAACAAGTAATGAGGGAAGGGAGCTGCAGTCTAGAACTGGCATGGGGCAGTACATAAACACCTAGTTTCTTAAAATGAAACTAAGTCCTCAGGTCCAGATGAACCACATTCCAGGGTACTAAAAGAACGTGTGGCTGTATTTGCTTAGCCTCTGTCCATTACTGGAGAACAAGTGAGGTGTCAGAAGATTGGAGGTGGGCAAACATTGTCCCCATCTTCAAGAAGGGGGAAAAGGAGGATCCGGGTAACTACCGACCCTTCAGGCTTGATGCCTATACCTGGAAAAGTTTTAGAACAAATCATCAAACAGTCAATCCTTAAGCATTTAGAAAGGATGGCTGTGTTTACTAAGTGCCAGCATGGGTTTCCCAAGAACAAGTCATGTCAGACTAACATTATCTCTTTTTTGAGAAAGTTACTACCTTGCTGGATCAGGGGAATGCTGTAGACATAGTTTATCTTGATTTCAGTAAGGTTTTTGGTAAGGTTCCACATAATATTTTTGTTGACAGATTGATAAAATTTGGCTTGGATCCTATTACTGTTAGGTGGATTTGTAACTGGTTGCAGATTGCACCCAAAAAGTGCTTGTTAATGGTTCTTCATCTTCTTGGAGAGGAGCCACAAGTGGAGTGCCTCAGGGATCTGTCCTGGGACCTGTTTTGTTCAACATCTTTATAAATGATTTGGATGAAGGAACTGAGGGAATGCTTATTAAATTTGCAGATTATACTCAATTGGAAGGGTTAGCAAATACAGTAGAAGACAGTCATGATACAGGATGAACTTGACAGGCTGCAAAACTGGGCTAAAACAAATAAAATGACTTTCAACTGAGATAAATGTAAAGTTCTGCATTTAGGCAAGAAAAATCAAATGCATAATTATAGAATGGGGAAGACTTATCTTGGCAGTAGTATGTGCAAAAAGGATCTAGGGGTCTTAGGAGACCATACCCTGAACATGAGTCAGCAGTGTGATGCAGTAGTGAAAAAGGCAAATGTGATTTTGGGCTGTATCAACACAAGTATAATGTCCAGATCACATGAAGTGATGGTATCACTTTACTCTGCTCTGGTTAGACCTCATCTAGAGTATTGTGTTCAGTTTTGGGCACCACAGTTTAATAAGGATGTAGAAATGCTGGAACATGTCCAGAGGATGGCCATGAAGATGGTGAGGGTCTGGAGATCAAGTCCTATGAGGAAAGGTTGAAGGAGGAGCTGGGTATGTTTAACCTGGAGAGGAGATGACTGGGAGGTGCTATGATAACCATCTTTAAGTACTTGAAAGGCTGTCATATAGAGAATTATGTAGAGTTGTTTTCTGTTGTCCCAGAAGGTCGGACCAGAACCAATGGGTTGAAATTAAATCAAAAGAGTTTTCAGGTAAACGTTAGGAAGATCTTCCTGTTAAAGAAATTACTCAGTGGAACAGTGGAGCTTCCTCAGGAGGTGGTGGGCTCTCCTTCTTTGGAGGTTTTTAAGCAGAGGCTAGATGGCCATCTGATAGTCGTGCTGATTCTATGAATGTAGGCAGATCATGAGAGGGAGAGCAGGAAGTATTGCATTACTGCTTAGTTCTTGTGGCCCTTTCTTACATGCCCAGGGAAATGCCAATTGTCACTTTGGGGTCAGGAAGCAATTTTCTCCAGGCCAGCATCTAATTTGAACATGGACACTGGTACTAGAGCTCACAATAAACCCAGATGCCAACTTTGCTGCCACATACACCCAGACAACACAATCCCTGGACCTAACAACATCAACTATACCATCTCAGGCTTATTCACATGCTCATCTTATTGATTTATTTATTTCTAAGACTGTATATGCCATTAAATGCCAACAGTGCCCTTCGGTTCTCTACATAGGGCAAACAGGTCAAACCCTATGCCAAAGAATAAATGGACACAAATCTGACATCAAGAATCACAAGACTGAGAAACCTGTAGGAGAACACTTCAACTTTCCAGGAAATTCAGTGGGTGACCTCAAAGTAGCTGGTTTATTGCAAAGAACAGGAACAAACTAGAAAGGGAAATTGCTGAGTTGCAAGTTATCACAACATTTAGAATAATGGAATCACCAGGACTTAACAGGGGGTTTGGTTTCTTATCTCACTATATAAGCTAACCTTATTCAGCCTTTACATCTGTATTCTCACCAATCCCCCAAAAGGGCCATATGTCCTCTTTATTTTATTTCTTATTTGGAATAACAGATTAGAATAGTAGATTTTAATGTAACAGAATGAATAGCAGAATATAATGTAATTTGGAATGGTAGATTGTAATGTATTTCTCTGGTCTGGGGACAGGGGAGATAACTCTACACAGCCAATCACCCCACTTCAAGGAAGAAGAGACTGTAAATTCACCTCCATGCTTGAGAAGAGGCAGATGGAGTGTAATGGCAGGGTCTCAGTTAATTACTCTAAGCATTCCACAATTAAGGATACATCTGCCCATCAGTCTCCAATTTTGAAATATTTATTTCCTTCACTACGTTTCCCCCCAGAATTAAACCCAAACGAATGGTAACCTGTTTGGCTCTTAAATCTGTTAAACATCTTCATTATGCTGTATGCTAATTTACTGTTCACCCTCTATGTATATATGTGGACCAGTAATTTCCATTTCATTGTATCTGAAGAAGTATGCATGCACACAAAAACTTATACCTTGAATAAAACTTTGTTGGTCTTAAAGGTGCCACTGGACTCAAACTTTAATCTTATGGATAGTATGTCCCAATGTGTTTTATTTAACTTTGCACTTTAAATTATCCAGTTTAACAACATTAATCTCACATAGACACAGACAGCTGCTCTGTAAATGAAAAGTTGTGGACACCAAGTCCACATGGGAAGAAAGCCAGAGTAGTCATAGAAATCTGCTGCCTCATAGCCAGCCAGACAGTTCATTTCTAATCCCAGGATTCTTCATATTCCCTTGAGCAACTGTGCAAGAGTTGAGTAGTGAACCCTTAACCTATTGAACAACATACTGATCCATACATTACTACAATACTCTGTGGTAGAAGATTATACCATTTTTTGGTTGATTCCCCCCCTCCTTCACGCTTACCGGTGCCTTTGTAGGCACTGCCAAAAAAACAGCAAGAGGATAATCTCTTTAATACATCCAGACATTTCTTAGTTCAGCTCCAGTGAAGAAACAACTTGCAACACTGGCAGCTGAAGCATGACGTGTCAATGAGATGGAATATGACTTATTTACTGCATAGCAGAGTGTGTATGAGAACTGGGATCACGGCTTAATGAGTACTCAGAATGAGGTGTCTGTTCAGGCATAAAACTACTGTTTTTAGTGTGTTCTACAGTGGGAAAACATTTGGCCCTTTTACAAAGTTTCGTAAATGTTTGTTGTGCTGACAACCACCCAGCCATTCATTGGAATCACTTAGGAAACATGTCAGTTAGTTAAAAGTCTGCCTTAGAAAACTGGTGCACACAGTATACCGTTCTCCCTTGCATGCTTTTGGTCCCAAGAAGTTTCAAAGTACTTTGGCCAGGATTAGGGTTGCAAACCTCCAGGTGGCACCTGAAGATTTCCTGGGATTCCAACTGCTCCCCAGGTGACAGAGATCAGTTCACCTGGAGAAAAAGGTCACTTTGGAAGGTGGAGTGTGTAGCATTATACCCTCCCCTTCCCAAACCACACCCCTCCTCAAGCTCTGCCACCAAATCTCCAGGGATTTCTACAATTCCTATAAGCCAGAGGTGTCAGACTCATTTGTTATGAGGGCTGGATCTGACATAAATGTCACTTTGTTGGGCTGGGCATTACATAAAATGTAATGCCAGGGACTGGTGATATAAACTTTATAAAGGACACAGGTAAACCCAATTAATGATATTAGTTTTTACTCAAAATATAAACATGCTTAAAACATTAACATTCTTATAGTATTTCCTGTATCTGAAGAAGGGAGCAGTGCCTGACGGATGCTCATACCCTACCTCAAATCTTTAAGGTGCTACTGGACTCTTGCTCTTTTCTAGTATTTCCTACAGTTTCTTCGGGATGCCCACCCTCCCACTTCCACTGCCTGTTACTCATTGGCACTAAGACAATAAAAGTAAAGTAAAGGTTCCCTTGCTCGAAAGCCAGTCGAATCCGACTCTAGGGTTGCGGTGCTCATCTCCGTTTCAAAGCCGAAGAGCCAGCGCTGTCCGAAGACGTTTCCATGGTCATGTGGCCGGCATGACTAAATACCAAGGCACACGGAACGCTGTTACCTTCCCACTGAAGTGGTACCTATTTATCTAGTTGCAATTTCTTGCTTTCGAACTGCTAGGTTGGTAGGAGCTGGAACTAGAGACAGGAGCTCACCCCATCATGTGGCACCCGGGTCTCGAACTGCTGAACTACTGACCTTCCACAGCCTGCAGTTCAGCGTCTTAACCACTTGAGCCACCGCAGCTTACTAAGACAATATACAGGGATATAATGCACAGCCTCTGTCATCTGGCAATAAAGGTAATCAGTTGCTCGTGGGTCAGGTAAGATGGGCTGGTTCCGGCCCATGGGCCGTATGTTTGACACTCAGTATACTGAAGAAGGGAGGAAGCAGCTTAAGGCAAGGAAGAAATTTTAAAAGCATTGATTAGTCTTAAAAAAATAACTGCATGGAGAAAAGATTGGTAAAGCATGGAATTTCCCTCATTTAAGAGCTGTAATTGCAAAGTGCAAAGTCAACGAACCGACAAATAATGATTTATAATAACATGGGGTATGAAAATATCACTGCTTAATATTGTTCTACAAAATAGAAGTTAAAAGATACATTACAAAACAATAAATCACAGAGAAGCAGACAGACAGATGTGCTTTCATCTTCACGTAACGTGCTTGCGCTTGGGTTTTGGATGATATGAATTCAGCCTGGAAGGAATTTTTAGCCTGGAGGGGCACAGGAGTGGGCTTAGGCAGCCTTGCCTAGAACATGTAAAGTGAATAAAAGGAGGGCATAGAGCAGGTCTTTGTAGCTGAAGAAAAAGGCAGATCCCTGAAAGGAAAACTGAAATGACTAACTGGCCAAACACAGAACCAGAAGTAACTGTGTTCCATCTTGTATGGAAGCAAGACTGATCCCCAGAAGCAATGGGGCCTCTTCTTTAGCAACCCTGGAGTTGTGGAATGCTCTGCCCTGAGAAATTCTGTGCTCTGACCTTTTTTATCTTTTGAAGACAGATGAAAATCTTCCTTTTTTGATCAGCTTCTGATTATTGGGTCAGCCCTAATCCACCATGCAGATAATTTCTGTCAATGTTTTTATTTTATTCTGGCTTTCATTTTGTAAAGCAGTCTAACATGACAGCCAGTGTGATGTACAGCCAGGGAGTCCTGAGTTCAAATCTTCTGCCATGAGTGACCCAGTTGGGCCAGTTCTTCATCACAGGATTGTTGTTAGGATAAAAGGGGGATGGGAAAGGAGAACTATGTAGCCTTCTTAGAGTCAGTGTGTTGCAGTGGTGGTCTTAGGAATCTGGGCAATAAGGGTTCAAATCCCTTCTTCTACCATAGAAACTCACTGGGTGACCCATCACAAACTCTGATCCTGGCCTACCTCACATGGTTGTTGTTGTGAGAGAGTGGAGTAGAGAACAATGTTCTAGAAGCCACTTTGGGTCCTAACTGGGAATAAAACTGGGATATAATACATACTTTGAAAGATATATTTTAATATAATTTTAAATAAATACATTTCCTTACAAAAGCTTAAATCAGGGAAAGTATCAGGCAATGAGCTGTATTAAATGCTGAAGCTATAGATCTAAACAAATGAAAACTGAATAGAAATCTTGATGTTTAGGATGGTAAAAGTCACTGGAAAGTTGGGGTAGTGCCATTTAATTTCAGAACTTGCAATCAAAAAAGTTGCTGCCAAAGACCTCATGATAGGATGGATCCTTGTTGAGATGTCTGGAGGGATGAGTAGGCATTGGGAGATGTGCTTTGGATTGGTTTAAAGTACTCCTTAAGGACTGGATTTAAAGGTTTACTGCTAGAGATTAGTTGTCATCACCTGCTGATTCCTGCCTGGTCAGCACTCCCCTTGATTTGCCTCCACTCATTTCCCATTTGAGAGAAAAGCGCCGACGGGACATGGCAGCCCGGTGGCGAGAGGCACGCATGCACAACAGACACTCTTTCAGTCCCGAGTATCAGCAGGAGCCAGGACGTGCTTGGGGTGTGCTAATTGCCGGCAGCTTAGTGAGCTATTTAGCCCTCGCACTCACACCAACAAGTCATGCTAGCAACTAGTCACTTTGACGAAGCTTTGCACCTCCCCGCTCCTGATTCCTGTCCCGATGTCCTTGGCTCCTTGACCTCTGCTTGCACAACTACACTTAGACGTGCAGCTCAAACCTTTGACTCCCTGACTCTTGACTCTTGGGACCTCTGGCTTACTGACTACTCTGATGGTTTGTGCTGTGGACTGTACCCTGACCACCCCGCTTTTGCCTTGCGCTTTGGACTTGGCTTCCCTGGTTGGTTGGTTTGCCTGGCTCTTGACTGTGGACTGTACCTTGACCACCCCACTTCCTTGCGCTTTGGACTCGGTTTTCCTGGTTGGTTGGTTGGTTGGTTGGTTTGCCTGGCTCTTGACCCTGGACTGTGCCTTGACTCCCTCGGTCTTGGCTGGCCCTGCACTCCAATCCGTGACAGAGGCAAAGGTGGCCCATGGCAGTACAGCCAGTGGCTGTCTGCCAAGTGGGGCCAAATTGTGTAGAATGGCTTGCCTGAGGAAGTAAGAAAAGCTCTCATTCTTCTATCTTTCCACAGAATGTGTAAAGGAATAGTTTGGGAAGGCATTTTAATAAAGAGAATAGGGCTGCAGTAAAATGGAATTCTCCAGAAGGACCCTTTTACAAAGAGATAAGGGATGTATTCATTCTTGTTTTTACTGTATTGTTTTTATGATCCAGTTTTTGCATTTCTATCATATTGTTTTTATAATCCAGTTTTTGCATTTCTATCATATTGTTTTTATAATCCAGTTTTTGCATTTTTGGGTCATGTCTTACACTTGTTCTTATTGCATTATCTTTGGACTTTTTATTCCAGTCTTATTGCAGTGTTTATCATATGTCTTATAATGGTCCTATTGCATTGGTAAAATTTGTAATCTGCCTTGAGCCTCAGTAAGAAAGGTGGACTATAAATAAAGTAAATAAATAAAATAGCAAAGGGAGGGGGGAGAATGGCAATTGTGGAGAAGGGCTTGGCAAAAGAGTGATGAGATAATATTTTGCCCAGTTTAAACATGCTAAGAGCCAGCCATTAACCACCGCATCAATAAAGTGATAGAAAAAGCAACACTAGCAGAAAACAAGGAGGAAAATTGATCAAATGGAAGCAGTGGGCTCTGTAGGGGACAGAGTGGCATCCCCTTCATCAACAAAGGAAAAACAAAAGTAGAGAAGGATGGAAAGCAGGAAGAAGAGAAGAACAAAGAGAAAGAACCACAGGAAAACAAAGAAGGGAGAAAGATAACTAGTTAAAATTAAAAAAAAAAATGAGATAAAGCAATAGAGGAAGTCAAAAGCATGATGATTCCAAATAAAGCCACAGCGCATTCTGGACTGTAATCACAAGACACACTGGGACCTTCTGCTAACTCCTTACATGTCATCCACATCCTGTTCAAAAGGTCAAGAATGGAACCATGAAAGCTTTTCAGCCAAGAAAATTTGCTATTGAAACAAATCAGTTCAAGCCTGTTCTTATAATTACAGCTCCTTTTCCAGTGGTTCCAATGGGTAACTCCTTTTACGGGACAAGAAAAAGTCTGCATTCCTTGTTCAATGAACCTACAAAGCATCTTATCAAGCAACAGAATTAAAAGATTAAGCCTCAAGTCACTTGACCTAAGTCTTTAAATGCTTTATAAAAGACAGAAACTTTACATAGGCTTTAGTTCACAAACCACTCACTCAAGAATAATCTCAGTGAGAGTTTGCTGGGGTAAGTGATTTGTGGATTGCAACCATGGTAACTGAATCTGCAGATTCTGCTGCTTCAGGGGAATTCCACGGTCGAATCAGTTATCTGGTGTGCCTTTTCTTAGCTATGAAGTTGTTACATTGCTGGCATAACCAGCTAGGGAGGCACTTTGTTGCAACCCTAGTTTAAGAATTCATTTTTAGGGAGGAGGCTAGTTTTGGGGGCAAAAGCTGCCAGCACCAGCCTACTTCCCCCCTACACACATTCCTTCTACCTAGACAGCATGCCTCCAAAAGTAACTCCTGAAATTGCTGCTTATCTGCCTTCCACAGTTAGGCATTTGCCGTGTTTCTACATGGCCCTGAATACAGTGCCTTAACAACTCTGTGATTGACAGCAATTATCCTGATATTATCCTAATATTGCAATTGTAGAAAAAATGAGAATGGGGTTTGGATCATTGACAATGCAATCCCAGGAGACAGCAGAATAGAAAAGAAAGAACAGAAGAAGACCATTAAATACCAAGACCTACAAATAGAATTAGAGTTCCTCTGGGAGAAGAAGGTTACCATCATGCCAGTTGTCACTGGAGCTCTTGGAGCAGTGCCTAGAAGTCTCAAGAAAGACATGGACATTCTGGGCACTGAGCAAATACCACCAGCTCAGCTCCAAAAGACAGTGTTGCTTGGAAAAGCAAGAATCCTGGTAAGATGCATCTGAAGTTCCCAAGAACTTGGCTAGATCTTGAATCGCAGAACACTGTCTACCAGTCAAATATCTGACTGGGACTACTACTACTACTAATAATAATAATAATATTGTTGTTGTTGTTATTAACAATTCCATGTTGTAAAAAAATGTACCCATTAATTTCAACACAACTGCAGGAACCATTTGAAAACCTGGCAGTCGTATTATCTGTGCAAGCTCGTATCTGGTTATTTGGAAGCATTCTTTTATTTTTATTTTTATTGTATTAAATTTCTAGCCTGCCCTCCCCTGCATGTGGCAAGGCACAGAGCAGGTTACAACAATCCAATAATCACAATATAACAACATAATACAATATAATAAAGATAAGACAATCGACAATCAGTAATTGGTTACGATCCAATTTATAAAACCATTTATAAATAATTTCATTTGAGGTGCTAATTATAACTATTTCTGAGGCTGCTCCATATATGTGCATAACAGATGGTAATATTACAGGAGGTGGTCAGTTGAGTAAAACTCATATAAGATGGAATATAAGAGTGTGGAGCGCACTGGGGAGACCAATACTGGTAGAGGTCTGCCACCTTGAACATAGGTCTGGTGGAACATCTCCGTTTTACTCCATTCTCAAAGACATTCTGTTTAAATGAATGTGACCTCATAATATGTAAGCTGTTAACTTGATTTTCTTTTACTAATTTTTATAGTGATGCTCTCCTGACTGTTATAGAGCACAATTGCTACATTCATCTACCCATGTTCTTGTAGAATCTATTTACTTTCCTTGAGTATCAGGAAGAAAACTACTGTCCTGCAAATGGCTGTTTTAAAGAAAATAAAAAGTCAGTTTATATTAGATTTAACAAAACTATTTACTAATAGAGCCATCATAAACCATCATAAACCAGTTTGGTATAGTGGTTAAGTGCACGGGCTCTAATCTAGGAGAACTGGGTTTGATTCCTCACTCCTCCACTTGCACCTGGCTGGATGACCTTGGGCAAGCTGTAGTTCTGATAAGAGCTGTTCTTGAAAAAAGAGCAGTTTCTGTCAAGAGCTCTCTCAGCCCCACCTACCTCACAGGGTGTCTGTTGTGGGGAGGGGAAGGGAAAGCCGCTCTGAGACACCTTTGGGTAGTGAAGGGCGGGGTATAAATCCAACCCTCCTCCTCCTCCTCCTCCTCCTCCTCCTCCTCCTCCTCCTCCTCCTCCTCCTCCTCCTCCTCCTCCTCCTCCTCCTCCTCCTCCTCCTCCTCCTCCTCCTCCTCCTCCTTCCTCTTCTTCTTCTTCTTCTTCTTCTTCTTCTTCTTCTTCTTCTTCTTCTTCTTCTTCTTCTTCTTCTTCTTCTTCTTCTTCTTCTTCTTCTTCTTCTTCTTCTTCTTCTTCTTCTTCTTCTTCTTCTTCTTCTTCTTCTTCTTCATAGCCCATTTCATTCAATGGACTTCAAAGGGTCTCTGCTTAGGGTGGCGCTGCAAATCTTCCCTAGGATGAAACATGCACAGTTCCACAGTGTTTGCAAATATTCTTTTCAATTCTACCCGTAACATTCATTTTGGTACTCAGGTAGCCAAACCATCTACTGCTTGATATTCAGCATACACATTCCATATAAATTATATATTTCTGCTGCCATTTAAACTATATCATGGATGCAGATTTTGGAATCATCCTAAACAGAGGTACACTCAAAGTCTATTGAGGTCAGTGGGCTTAGAAGGGTATAACTCTTTTTAGAATGGGATTGGTAATGGAAGTTCCAAAGCACCTGAATTACTGACAGACCATATTATGGCCGAGGACAGACTGGCAATTTGCCGCGGGATGGGACCCGGGCTGACAGCGACTCAATATCGGAGTAAATGGAACGTTCACACAGGCACATCTGCCTGGCGTCCCCCACCCGGAGCTTACCGGAGCCCTCGCGCTTCAGAGCTGGTTTAAAAAAACACCTGATAAAAGCCGTCGCAAATCGTGAAAGCCTGCGTTCGTCGCGCGTTTCCCCGCTTCCGGGGAGTCTGAACGCGCAGCCGAAAAGCCGGGAGCAACCCGCGTTGGGCATGAGGCAGCAGCGGCGTGATTGGCTGAGCTCCGCTCCACTGCCCAATGCGGGGCCGGGGTTGCAGGGAAAAAAAAAAAAAAATCGCCGAAATGCGCTTATGCACATGACCGCATGAGCGCTCATGCGCTCATGCGCACATACGCCCACAGCCGAAATAATGGGGGAACAGCGAATATAGCGCGCCTCTGGCGCGGCAGTCTGAACGGTCCCGCGCGCCTCCGTCCCGTTTCTTCCGGCAGAGGCCCCCGCTGTGTGGATGGGAAAACCCCGTATCGTTTACTCCGGGTTTTTTTGCCCCTATGTAAAGGTTTTTGCTATGGTGTTAATGGGTAATTTGGAGGTTTTCAAAATGGAACTAGACAAAATAAGTTTGTGCTGGGGGAAAAACATTCGTAGAAACATTGTTTTGAGTTTACATACATATATAGCTTCTCATTTGTAAACTGGTGATCTGAATGCCACCAATTATCCCGGACACGTCTTGATCTTATTGAGGAACTAGGCTGGGCAAAAACCAGCTCAACACAGATATTTCATCCTTTGCTGCTCTTGTTGGGAACGTAATTTCATCCCCCCAAAATTTGTTCATGTATTGACACTAACTGTTAAGAAAACTTTATGTTTAGAGACAGAGTATCTGAAACAGATGAAGACAATTCTTTAAAGACAAAGATATCGGTAACTTCAGAACATAGCTTTTTAAAAGAGAGAACTCCAATTGCCTCAATAAGATTAAAATAGTTCATTTGGATCCACTGTGGTTTAAATTAAATATAAATGCATTGCCTCAAGCTCTTCTATAAGTAGAGCGGGAGATCATAGGCATGTGTCCTTTCAATGGGCTTTATTGATAGAAAGGTGGATTTATACAGTAAAGGTAAATCCTATTAGCACTAATTAGAAGAGAGACAGTGACTCACCTAAATCCCTGCATACCAGTACAGAAAGAAGACGGCTGGAGATGAGGTCTCAGGGAATGATAAGACTCAGAAAGAGGCCCAACCTCCAAACATTCCCTGAGACACAATTAAAAATGAAAGAGCTATATTTATTTCCATATTTATGGCTGGTAATTACATACAAAGGCTGCAGCCTTCAAGAAGAATGCCTTTGACTATGCAGACAGAGATTTAAGAAAGAAAGTGTAGTGGTAGTGGTAGTGGTTACACTGTCAGACCAGGATCTGGTAGAGCCTGGGTTAAATCCCCACTCTGTTATAGAAGCTTCCAGGATGAGCTAGCCACCCGTGCTCAGCCTAGCCTCCCTCACAGGATCGTTGTTAAAGAGAAGAAGAGATTGGATTTATATCTCGCCCTTCACTCAGAATCTCATAGTGGCTTACAAACTCCTTTTCCTTCCCCTCCCCACAACAGACACCCTGTGAGGTAGGCAGGGTTGCGAGAGCTCTTTCAAGAGCTGCCCCTTCGAGGACAGCTCTGACAGACCTACGGCTTGCCCAGTGTCATCCAGCAGCTGCAAGTGGAGGAGGGGGGAATCAAACCCAGTTCTCCCAGATTAGAGTCCGCACACTTAACCACTAAACCAAACTGGATACAATGAATTAGAGGAGAATGATGTAAGCCACTTTGGGTTTCCACTGGGGGGAAAGGTGGGGAATTTCTTCCACACCAATATCTCTCCTTTCTAAAAAATAAATATTTTATTATTTTTAAAGAAAAAACAATCATACAATGGGGGTATTTGTCTATCTATTGTTTCTTTACATAACAGATGCTTAAATTGTACTGTCTATAAATTTCACCCTGTATCATTAATAAAGTCTGTTGCAAAAATTAAACAAAAGCTTATTTGTCCTTTATAAGATTTCAATAACTAAATAGTTCACTTGGAATAATCTTCGAACCAACTGTAAAACCTTGACCAAGTAGTTTCAAAAGTCATATCTGGCTGTCCTTTCAAAATTAAGTTTCATTTGTCCATTTCAGCTGTTTCCAAGATTTTGTTTAAAATTTCTTTCTTCAAGGGTGTTTCGGGTTTTCTCCAGTATTTAGCATAAAGTATTCTAGCAGTTGTAATTATGTACAGGATAAGGTATAGATCATTCTTGTTACATCTCTCAGTTAAGATATTTAACAAAAACATTCCAGGAACAAAAGGTACAGAACATTTCAAAACCTTTTGTAGAATTTCATGAATCCATGCCTAATATTTTTTTGCTTTGTCACACAACCACCACATGTGATAGAAAGAACCAACCTTATTTTTACATTTCCAACATACATTTGAACATTTAGGGTCAAACTTAACGAAATTTTCGGGTGTAATATACCATCTATAAAACCCGAAATACCATCTTATAGATATTTTCCTTATATGAGATTGCTTTTGTAATTTTTATATTTCTTTTCCAAACCTGTGACCATTGAACTAAGTCAATATTGTGACCCAGATTTTGTGCCCATTTTATCATAACAGTTTTGACAACTTCATCTTGTGTCTTATTTTCTAAAAAAATACATAGCTTTTTAAAATTAATTTATCATCAACGTGCATCAATATCTTATCTGTTTCTGATAATTTGTCACAAAAACCTATCAGCTTATCTTTGGCATATCTGGATGCAATTTGTATTTTTTGCCACCATGTTAGGATTTCTATGAATGGAGCTGCGGTGGCTCAAGTGGTTAAAACACTGAACTGCAGGCTGGAATGTTGGTAGTTCAGCAGTTCGAGACCCGAGTGCCGCATGACGGAGTGAGCTCCCATCTCTGGCCCCAGCTCCTGCCAACCTAGCAGTTCGAAAGCAAGAAATTGCAAGTAGATAAATAGGTACCACTTCGGTGGGAAGGTAACAGTGTTCTGTGTGCCTTGGCATCTGGTCATACCTGCCACATGACCACAGAAACATCCTTGGACAGCGCTGGCTCTTCAGCTTGGAAACGGAGATGAGCACCGCAACCCTAGAGTCGGATTTGACTGGCTGTCGAACAAGGGAACCTTTACCTTTACGTTTAGGGTTTCTATAATCTTAAGTTCATTTCTGACATCCAACAAGTCTTTATATCTTAAAATTCCTCCTGAAAAACATTCAGATGCGTAAATGTTTCTAATGGGGCAACCTATTTTGGAGTCTTATTAAAAAAAGTTGTTTTTGATTTCTTTCCATACTTTCAATAGAGGTGGCCTAATAAAATGTTGTTTAAAGTATTTATGAACTTCTGTCTTCCCATACCATATAAAAGCATGCCATCCTAGTAGAAGATCATGTCCTTCTATTTTCAAAAGTCTGAGATTTTCTAGAGTGACCCACTCTTTTATCCATGACACAGCCACTACTCTGTAATAAAGCAGCCAATGTGATAGCGCAAAGCTGGCTTCCTCTTTGGCATCTTGCAACACTTTAAGTTTTATTCTTGGTTTCTTCCCCTGCCAAATAAATTGTAGCATCATTTTATCAAGTTCTTTAAAATATTTTTGGTTTTGTAATATAGGTACTGTTTGGAATAAAAACATCAGTCTTGGTAATATATTCATTTTGATAGTAGCAATTCTTCCCATTAAAAATAACTGAAGATTTCTCCACTTTTCCAAATCTTTCTTAATTCCTTTCAACAATTCCATGTAATTATTTTCTATAAGGGAATTACATCTATTTGTTATATTTATTCCTAAATACTTAATCTTCTTTTGAATTTCTAGGCCTGCTAATTCTTGTAGCTGTTGGGCTTGCAGTTTAGTCATATTTTTAATAAGCATCTTTTTTTTTACAATTAATTTTAAATCCAGCCACTTCTCCATATTCTTGTAATGAGCTTAGCGATTTTTTAACCGAATTTACTGGATTCCTCAAAATGAATACTAAATCATCTGCAAATGCTAATAGCTTATACTTGTCTCCTTTTAAACCAAGACCTTTGATTTGTTCATCAGTTCTAATTGCATCATTTAATACTTCAAGGACCAAAATAAACAATAGTTCCTTTGTGTAGCTCAATATTTTGTGACAGATCACCATTAATAATGATTTTGGCTTGTTGCTTTGTATAAATTGCTTTAGTCATTTTATAAAAGTCCATACCAGCTTGAGCCTTTAAAAGTAATTCAAACATAAAATTCCAACTGACATTGTCAAAGGCTTTTCTCACATCTAAAAAAATTAGAGCTATTTGTTTTTCTGGATGGGCTTCATAATATTCTAAGACATTCAAAATCATTCTCACATTACTTCTGAGTTGTCTTTTAGGAAGAAAGCCAGCTTGGTCTTTATGAATCATTTGGGAAAGAACTCTCTTCAATCTTGCCGCTAAAATAGAGGTATACATTTTATAATCCACATTTAAAAGAGAGATTGGTCTATAATTTTTGACTTCCTTTCCATCTGAGTTTTGCTTATGTATGAGTGTTATCAGAGCTTCATTCCATGAATCTGGTATAGTTCCTTCAGTTATGATATTTTGTATGACCGCTTTTAATGGCCAAATCAATTGATCTTCAAAAACATGATAAAATTCTGCTGGAAATCCATCTGGTCCTGGAGTTTTTGCCTTCTTCTGTTTTTTCAGTGCTTCTGTCAATTCCGCCATCGATATTGGGTCATTTAATATCTTTTTTTGATCTTCTTTTTTTAATAATTTTTATTTATAAATTTTCCAAATATATACACAAAAAAGAAAAATACATAGCACAAACAAAAAGAAAATAGCAAAAAATTCCATAATAGTATACATTTGTTAACATATATTTCTGGTAACAAATCTAAATATGGTTGGAGTGGTTATGGGTAGTCTTTCATATTTTCCTTTCAATCCATTCATATACTTTTCCCCATCTATTTACATGTTCTAACTCATCTCTCCCTGAGAGTATTAGGTTTAATTTATCTGCTTCAGCTATTTCCAATATCTTCTCTAATATTTCTTCTATGTTGGGGACAATCTCTTTTTTCCAACATTTGGCTACCGCTATTCTTGCTGTTGTAAATATATACAGAATAATTCTTTGATCTTCTTTTTTAATTCCTACCGGTAAAATATTAAGTAAGAATATTTCTGGTTTTAATTGTAGCTTCACTTTGATAGCTTCTTCAACTATTTTCTTAATCATTTCCCAAAAACTTCTAATTTTCCCACACTTCCACCACATATGTATATAGGTTCCCATCTCTTTTTTACACCTCCAACAAACATCTGATGATTTGTTATAACATTTTGCTACTCTGTCAGGTGTCCAGTGCCATCTATAGAACATCTTATAAATGTTTTCTTTATAATTTGTAGCTCTGAGAAACTTGAGCGATTTCCAAATTCTAGACCATTGCTCAAGAGTAATGTTATATCCTATATCTTTCATCCAATGGATCATATTTGGTTTGACAGTTTCTCCTAATAACTCTTCTGATAGGAAAAAGTTATACAGCTTTTGTATCAGTTTGTCTGAAGAAGAGAGCCAGATTTTATCGAGTTGTGTATAGGTATCCATAAAGTTTACTTTTTTATCTTTGATATATCTAGAATTTAATTGGATTTTTTCCCAGATGGTTACATTTGCTTTTTGAACTTCTTGCGAGTCAATCTTTTTTTGATCTTCTGCAAATACTTTCAGTTTGTTAATTTCCAAGTATTTTTGGATTTGTTCCTGTGATGCTTCTGATTTGCTATATAAGTTTCCATAATAAGCTTCCACAATTTTTTTCAAAACGTCAGTTTGTTTTTCTCTTCTCTGATATCATTTATGAGTGATTTTATATACTTCCCCCCCTTTTCTTTATGTATTTTATACGCTAGTCATCTAATTGGCTTATTGGCATTTTCAAAATAATTTTATTTATTTGTTAGTTTGTTGTATTTATAACCTGCCCTCCCCACAAGTGGGCTCAGGGTGGCTCACATTGCCTGACACAATGTGCCAAGGTTCATATACAGTTAAAACATTTAAAACATTAAGACATTTAACACTATTAAACATTTAAAACATTCAGCGATTTCAATTAAAGTGCAGTCAATAATTAATAACCAAGATGGCGTAATCTATCATACAGGCTCAAGCAAGTACAGGCTCCTAGGCAGTTTGGCTCGATCTCACTGCAGGCTGCCTCCGCCACCAATATTAATGGTGATCATCGATGGTAGTGTTGGCTCCTAATTAAAGGCCTGGTGGGAGAGCTCCGTCTTGCAGGCCCTTCAGAACTGCACCAGATCCCACAGGGCCCTGATCTCCTCTGGGAGCTCGTTCCTCCAGTAAGGAGCCACCACTGAGAAGGCCCTAGCTCTAGTAGCCGTGAGCCTGGCCTCCCTGGGGTCTGAAATAGCCAGTCGATGTTGCGTCCCTGACCATAGTGCTCTCTGGGGTATATATGGGGAAAGGCAGTCCCTCAGGTATGCTGGACCTGGCCATATAGGGCTTTAAAAGTAAGTACCAGCACCTTGAAGTGAATTCGGTATGCTATTGGCAGCCAGTGCAGCCCCTTCAGGACCGTCCGGCTGTGCTTCCACCTAGGGAGGCACATCAGTAGCCTGGCTGCAGCATTCTGCGCTAGCTGCAGCCTCCGAATTTGCACCAAGGGCCACCCCATGTAGAAAGCATTACAATAGTCTAGCCTTGAGGTGACCATCACATGGATCACTGTAGCCAGGTTGTCATAATCAAGGAAGGGAGCCAACTGTCGAACCAGCTGCAGATGGTAAAAGGCCGACTTAGCAGTGGCTGCTCCCTGGGCCTCCATTGACAGGGAGGGTTCCAGGAGCACTCCCAAACTCCTAACCATCAGTGCAGGCACCAATGGTGCCCCATCAAAGGCCAGGAGTGGGAGCCCCAACCCCGAACTGCCCCGACTCAGGCACAGGACCTCTGTCTTCACCGGGTTTAGCTTCAGCTGACTCAGCCTGAGCTAACCAGCCATGGCATGCAGTGCCCAGTCCAGATCTTCTGGTCTGGAGTCTGACTGACCACCCAACATCAGATAGAGCTGGGTGCCATCAGCGTACTGGTGACACCCCAGCCCAAACCTCTGGGCAATCTGGGCAAGGGGGTGCATGTAGATATTAAAGAGCATTGGGGAAAGCACCGCCCCCTGAGGCACTCTGCATTTGAGCAGGTGCCTCCGGGACTGCTGTTCCCATACCACCACCCTTTGTCCCCAACCTTAGAGAAAGGAGACAAGCCATGTCAGCGAGGCAGTGGGTTAGTAGCTGATGGTCAACTATATCAAATGCAGCCGACGGGTCTAACAAGAGCAACACTGCCAAACCAGCCCAATCCAGATGCCTCTGGAGGTCGTCTGTTAGGGCAACCAGCACTGTCTCCATCCTGTGTCTGGGCGGAAGCTGGATTGGAAGGGATCTAGTATGGAGGCGTCATCCAGAAATCTCTGTAACTGTATCGCTACTGCCCTCTCAATTAATTTGCCCAGGTAGAGCAAATTGGAAACTGGCCAATAGTTGGCCAATTCGGTTGAATCCAGGGATGGCTTTTTCAGGAGAGGGCGGACCATTGCTTCTTTGAGTGCCCCCGGGAACTGTCCCTCCACAAGCATATTATTATTTTTTGCTATTTCTTATGTTAATAAGCAATTCATTTGATGTTGCAAAAGTGTGAATTTAATTTTTCTTTGTTCAATTGAGGGGTCTTGTTTCAACTTTTCTTCTTGCTTTTTGATCTGATCTTGAATCTAGAGATATTTTTCTGATCTTTCCTTCCTAACAAATGCTGATTCTTTAATCATCCATCCTCTAGCAAAGGCTTTGAAGGCATCCCAAACAGTCCTGATGGAAATGTCTGGTTGAATATTCTGTTGAAAAAACATTTGGAATTCTTTTTTAGATTCTTGTATGAACCTTTCATTCTTTAAAATAAAAATATTCAATGACCATCTATTTTTTTTGAGTAGCTTGCAATTCCAAAATAATAGGATTATGGTCAGCAAAAGTTGTTGGCAAAATTTCTGCTTCTAGTATATCATTGGACATTGTGTTGGAGATCCAACACATATTGATTCTTGACCAGGACTTATGTCTTGATGAATAAAAAGTGTAGTCTCTTTTTTGAGGGTTCTTACTTTCCAAGCATCTACACATTTATTTTCTTCCACTAAGTAAAAAAAAGCTGGGGGAGTTCATTTCCTTTTTTCCATTTCCCGGTAGAAGTTTTCCTGTCCAGGTTTCCATCAAAGACAGCATTGTAGTCTCCAATTATGCAGAGTTCCTCAAAGTCTTGTTTGGCAATCAGTTCCTGCAATATCTTTAAAAATTTCTCTTGATGTTGATTTGGTGCATAGATGTTTATAATAAGAGTCTTTTTACTTTGCCTTTGTGTTTGCACCATTAAAACCCGTCCATCTTCGGAAGTGTAGACGATTCCTGGGTGTCAGTGTTCTTTCACATAGGTCACATTCTAGCTGCATCTGAAGAAGTGAGGAGAGTGACTCGTGAAAGCCTGGCCACTCCAGCAGCAGATGCCAGGAGCTGCTCCAGACTCAGAGCTACTCCCACAAATTTTGTTAGTCTTTAAGGTGCTACTGGACTCTTACCCTTTTCTATCAAAATGAGAGATATTATTGCTATCCGTTCTTGTGGTCTATATTTGGTTTATGCTAGATAACACTGATATGGGGCTGACGACTTTCTCCAGTCAAGGCTCAAATTGGAATCAATCTCCTCAGCACACTCTCAAGACTCTGTCTGCTCAGTTGATGCTGACCAATCGGATTGCTCAGAGGAGCCTGTCCCACAAGGCTCTCTGGCTCTGTGAAGAATTAACTCTTCACAGTCCTTTAGTTGTTGGTACAGCACTTCTAAGCCTCTTAAAAGTGCGGTCTGACACAGTGGCTTGGAGGGCTGATTTTTAGCAAAAATTTTTAAGAAATCCATCTTCCTGCAATTATCTTCCAGTTTAGATTGCAGCCTCCACGTGTGGTTGCAATTCATATAGAAAAATCCTTTGTCCAAGGCAAACAATCAGAATCATACCAAACCAGCTATAACAACTGGAATATTACCAAACTATGCATTACTTGTGCCAGCCCAGAGGGTGAGGAGCCTGGGGGTGGTCCTGGATGCCTTGCTTTCTATGGAGGCCTAGGTCGCCTCAGTTGCCAGGTCTGCCTTTTACCATCTCCGGCAGATCAGGCAGTTGGCTCCATACCTCTCCCCCCAGGATTTGGCTACAGCGACCCAAGCAATGGTCTCTTCCAGGCTTGATTACTGAAACTCACTTTACATATACTTGCCCTTGCTATTGATCTGGAACCTCCAGCTGGTGCAAAATGCGGCGGCATACCTGCTGACTGCGTTGCCTGTGTGGGCACACATTCAGCTGGTGCTATGCCAATTTCACTGGCTACTGATGGAGTACCAGATCTGCTTCAAGGTGTTGGTATTGACCTTCAAAGCCTTGTGCGGCCTGGGACCAACATACCTAATGGACCGCTTCTCCCCATATGTGTCCCAGGGCTTGCACTCTGCTGATCAAGATCTGCTAGTTGTCCCTGGCCCCAGGGATGTCTGTTTAGCCTCAACCAGGGCCAGGGCTGGTGGAACATGCTTCCACATGAGATCAGGGCCCTGCGGGACCGTCTACCATTCCACAGGGCCTGTGAAACAGAGCTGTTCTGTCAGGCCTTTGGTTGAGACGGCAGGCATCCAGTAAAAACATCTTGGCCTCCCCTGCTGAAGACACCATCTCCTTGTGGCCTGGACTGAACAAACACAGAGTCCAGCGGCACCAGTGTCAGTGCAAATTGTTTTAAAATGCTGTTTTAATTAACTGTTATTATGTTTTGTGTTGCCAAATGACCTAAGTACTGTTGTGATCCTCCCTGAGCCCATTTGCGGGGAGGGCGGACTATAAATTTGAATAAACAAATAAATAAGTCATGTAAAGTATTGTGGGGCCCACACAAGAGGTACATAACCCACAAGTAGCATTGCCAACCTCCAGGTGGGAGCTGGAGATTTGGACTCACAACTGATCTTCACACTACAGAGATCACTTCCTTTAGAGAAAATGCCTGCTTTAGAGGGTGTTATACCCTGTATATGTGTTATACCCTGTTGAACTCCCTCCCCTCCCAAACCTTGCTGTTCCAAGGCACCATCCCACAAATCTCCAGGAATTTTCCAACCCAGAATTGGAAACCCTCCCTACAGGTAAATTTATTTTATCCACAATGTACACCGGGAGTAAAGAATCTTTGTACTGAACTGGCAGATTGCAAAAGCCAAACTGAATTGGGATGGGAAAGTGAATCTTTCTAGTATGGCAAACCGGGAAGACCAATAAACTACATGTTGTGTACTTGGAAGTAAGCATGCATAATACGAACTCATATGCATTTAGTTTAGTGGTGCTAATGCTGGTTAAAAAAGGCAATGCATACTACATTGCGTCCCATGCATCTTAGCAAAAAAAGTGCTTTTTACACTCTATTTTCTTAAGTGTCACAATGCATAAAGGCCTGTGATGTCTGTGAAAGATGACTGAAAAGGGCTTTTAGACAAAAGGAAAGGATTGCTCTCTCTGGCCGTGTTCCTAGGCTTTACATATACATGTCCCTATGCATGTAGGTTCTGAAGCTCCAACTGTATTCTGTAAAAATAAAAGATACAGACTGAATGTTCTGAGTGTCTGTGGAGGACCTGGGTGTTCACTTGGAGGCACTTGTGCACAAATTCCAGTACTGAAAGGGCTGCCCAATGACCTGGCTAAAAATACCTTTAACAGAGATGTATTGGAGTGTTATTTACCAGGTGATATTCTTTGCCTCTGGGCATGCCATGCAAAGCTCCAACTGCCTGCTTCCACACATTAACCCTTTGTTAAAGGGACAGGACATTTTTCTTCCGGCCAGATAACAACCCTAAGAGCTTGTTCTGCATGCTGGAGCAGGACCAACAAACATGATCCCTTCTCCCAGCCCCATTCTGCATTCATTTCAGATACCAAGCATCTGCAAAGGACCTGAGAGTACTCTGACTCATACACTTGTAATTAAGGTACTAGATAAAAGGCTGCTGGAGGATTTCCTGATTATTTAAAATATGCCAGTATGGAATTTGTAGTATGAAAAAACAGACCGGGACATTTTTCTGTAAAAGTAACCCTGAGTCATCCACAGATTGAAATCAAAAGAGATTTCCATAACCACATCTTAGAGGAGAGCACTGCAATCCTAAACAGGGTTAGGTAAAGGTAAAGGTTCCCCTGCTCGAAAGCCAGTCGAATCCGACTCTAGGGTTGCGGTGCTCATCTCCGTTTCAAAGCCGAAGAGCCAGCGCTGTCCGAAGACGTTTCCGTGGTCATGTGGCCGGCATGACTAAACACCAAGGCGCACGGAATGCTGTTACCTTCCCACTGAAGTGGTACCTATTTATCTACTTGCAATTTCTTGCTTTCGAACTGCTAAGGTTGGCAGGAGCTGGAACTAGAGACAGGAGCTCACTCCGTCTTGCAGCACCCGGGTCTTGAACTGCTGAACTACTGACCTTCCACAACCTGCAGTTCAGCGTCTTAACCACTTGAGCCACTGCAGGGTTACAGCCTTCTAAATCTACTGAAGGATCTATTTAGGATTAGGATTGTTTAGGATTGCACTGGAAATGGCATAGAAATTATGAAGTGATTTTACATTCTCCGCCTTGTCACTCATTTATTACAATCTCTTTGTGTTTTCAAAGGTAAATACTGCTACTCTGGTTTTCTGTTTCACATTTCAATAAAAAAGAATTCATGCAGCCTACAAATGATTCAGCCTACAAACAATTCTTTTTCTGGAGGATCAAATTAAACTAAACCATCTCCAAATTTATAAGCAAGAGCATACTTTTCCAGTTCACTATTTAGTTGCTAACACCACCCAGTTAGTACAGACGTTTTTCTTCCACAACACTATAGTTCAAAGCAGAAGGCTTTAAAGATTTATTAATTTAGTGTATGCAATAGCTCTCCCAGATTTTCTTTCATTTGACAGTTAATAAGCCATGACTACCATACCCAGCCTCATCCATCCACAGGTCTATTCTTCTCACTATTCCCTGTTCTTTGAATATAATATGACAGGACCTGTCTTTCTGGATCAGAACAAGATTCATTTAATCCAGCATTTTGTTCCCAGCAGTAACCATCCAGGTTGCCATTAACAGATCTTTCCTTTGAATCATACATTTAATCTAGTTCTGAACCTGTGATCAAAACTAGTGACTACTACAATCGCCCTGTTTCAAATCCCCACATGCCATGACCTTGGGCCAGTCGTGCTTCTCGTCTTAATTTACCTCATAGGATTGTTGTGAGGATAAAATGGATAAAACCATGTCCTCTACCTTGATCTCTAAGCTCCTTGGAGGAAGATCAGGGCAAAAATATACTACTACCACTACTACTACTACTACCAGAAATCACTAGAGTATACTACTATCTCAAACCTGCACATTTGACCTGCCATACAGCTCTTCAGCCGTGTATTATAGTTTGTCATATGCTTGGCAATCCCCTTATTTTTTTCACTTCAGGCAGGACATAAAACCAAGTCATTTATTAGATTATGGGCAGGGCTATTTTTGGGCAGGAACACACAGGAATGGAGTTCCCAAGTTGGCCACGCCCAGCAGGAACTCATTAGCATAATAGGCCACACCCAACTACAGAAACTCATTAGGATTGGCTACATTAGGGGTGTGTGGCCTAACATGCAAAGGAGTTCCTACTCCAAAAAAAACCCTGGGTTTTGACAACAAACAAGGTAAATAGAATAAGAAGCAAAAGGTGGGTATGGCTGGATGGCCACACTTTTGGTAACACAGGGTGTGGCCTAATATATTCATGAGCTGTGCTGTCAGGGGTGTGGCCTAATATGCTAATGAGTTTCTGCTGTTGGGTGTGGCCTAATATGCTAATGAGTTCTTGCTGGGCTTTTTCTAAAAAAACCCCCCTGATTATGGGTGAACTATCATATATAGCTAATTGCATACAACTAGTGGGCTACATTAAGCTTTGTGGATCATAAAGTGGGTGGGCTTGTTCTGTCCCGTGTATCACTCTTCTTTTGATGAATTCTAGAAGGAGGAGGAGGAGGAGATTGGATTCATACCCTGCCCTTCACTCAGAGTCTCAGAGCGGCTTACAAATTCCTTTCCCTTCCTCTCCCCACAACAGACACCCTGTAAGGTAGGTGGGGCTGAGAGAACTCTTTTAAAAACTGCCCTTTTAAGGAGAGCTCTAAAAAACTATGGCTTGCCCAAGGTCATCCAGCAGCTGCAAGTGGAGGAGTGGGGAATCAAACCTTCTTCTCCCAGATTAGAATCCGCGCACTTAACCACTGCAAACTTTAAGCCCCACCCTCCTTACCATCCACTGCTCCTTCGTAAACAAGACCTACTCTGTCATCTATACAATAAACTTTATATAAATTAAGGCTATCTTTTGGAGGGAAGAGAGAAACAAAGGAGGAAAGGCCAAGATTAGTCTTTACAAACATGTAACAGCCTATAAATAAACAATCCAGTAAGTCTTAGTTAAATTCATTGGGGGCAAGTCCATCAGAAAAAATAAAAATCTTTTTAATGCTCATATCAGCATGATTCAAAAATGACCATATTGACCCTACTATAATGGCGAGTAATTTTTTTTCTAACAGAGCTACCACTAAAGGCACTAGGTTCTGTGAAGAAGGGCTGAACCAACACATGAAATTAAAGTACAGAGCTGCTAGCACAATCCTTACCTCTTCCCAACATGTTGAATATTTGGTCAACTGAACAGTGCTTCAGATAACTCTAAATGTATGTATACATAAATTAATTAACATGCATTTTACTAATGCTTCCCTTCAACAGGAATATAATTTCCATCTTAACTGATTCTCTCGCACACATACAATTTGATGAACATAAAGTAAGAATGGGCATCCATGACATTAGTTTCTGTACAATTTCTTCCAACAGACCTCACTCTGGAGACTCCTTGTTCAATTGCTTGGTTCTTAAGATTAACAGGGTACATGGCTGAATCTATTGAGAATACTTCCTTTCACATGAGGAAACTGCAGAAAGTTACTCCATACTTCAAAGAAATATTTTAACCATAGAAGAGGTGGAATAAAGGTGGAATTGTCTCTAAAGTGCTACTGGACTCAAATACAGTGTCTTCTACTGCAGACCCAACATAGTACTCTCTGAAACTATTATAACTAATATTTCCTACTCTCTTTCTACTCAATATATAGGTGAAATTGTTATTGTCTCCTGCATGAGTAATTATGAGGACGAAATGGGCAATATGTATCAGTTCTAATCAGAGACTTATTAAAAAAAAAAGTGATGTAATAAACAGAAACTAAGATAATATTATTCATCTTAAAAAGCAAACTTAGAATGTTCCCTTACAGCCTATACTATGCAGGATCCAGTAATCACATTTCCCTTCAGCTAATAACCATGTTGAAATCATTACCACAGGGATGGGTAACGTTTTGCTTTACTAACAAAACCAAATGTCAATTACCTTAGCTCTCCTGGTGACAGCCCATTTCCCATCCCCCTCCTCAGAATCCACTGTCACTCTCAACTTCCCTCGGGCTTTCTCCTCACCGAAAAATTTCCATTGGTTGCCCCGACAACGCTGAACAGCCAGCATTCTGGTCCTCCACACTAACCTTTTGCCATATTAGCCATATTAGATACTAATGCTCCTGTCAATAAGCTACCTTTACAGTGAAACCCTCATCCATTTCACAACGGCTTTTAGCAGGGAGATAGTCTTTGAAGAGCTAGTTGTTAGAACTGTAAGGTAGCTCTATGACCTTTAAGGAAAACAGCCTTTTCTAAAAATACAGGGCACTGACCCACACCACAGTTCCTTTTTCTTGATGAAGCATTTTTTTTGCAGCCCTAGAAGATTATATTTGCATTTCTCTGAAGTTTTCACCTTAGTAATTCAGAGCGCAGGATTGGGATGCTGGCAAGCTCACTTTCTTGCTTCAAGAATAGAACTAGTGCGGAAGGTCACCCAGAGGTACAGACCCTTGCAGCACTGGAACAAGAACCTGCCAAGATGACATGCATGTTGACTATGGCCACTGAGACTATTTCAGGAAGCCTCTGGATGGTCACCAGTATTTCCATGGGACAGGAATGCTGCCATTTCATCACATCCACTACAACTATTGCTATACCAAGAGGTGGGGTGGAGGAAATATCATTTTCTTATCTGGCCATGTGTTTGTTTGTAATAGCGAATTCTCACATTCTGAGTTAATGCAATGCAGGAACAGAGCTTCAATGAAACTGCTTATTCTGTCAATATGGAAAAAAAAAATCCCACAGTGCAGACAAGAGGAAATCTTTCATGTGAATTGTAGATAACCACTTGAGGTCTATATCTAGCCTAGTAAAATGAATGCCTGTGAGTTCTCAGCATGCCCTCTTAAAGCAAATTTCCAAGTGGCATGGGACATGGAATGTGTCACATTTTTTATATTGTTTTTATTCCAAAAAGCCCAGAGCATCTTCTCCTTTTCCTTAAAACAACCCTGTGAGGTAGGTTAGACTGAAAGATAGAGAGAAAGAAAGAGGTGGGGAATTTGAATTTATGTCTTCTAGAATCTAACAAATGAGTTTGACATCTCCATCCTATATCCTACTCTGACATTCTAAATGCTGCACCACATTGGGTTGGATAGTACCAGCTTTTCTATTCTACCTCGTTAAAATCAGCTCCTTGCTTGCAGCTCCCATACTGCATGGCTTTGGTCTACATGGGTCCCACAATGCTCAGAACACTCTTTCTGGTGGTCAAAACACAGCTGCCCTCCCTCTTTCACTGGCACAAAGCAACTATTAGAAAGAAAGTAAAAAAAAACTCCATACCATCAGTAACCATGCCAAGTGCTAAATTGGAAAATGCAGGCAATGGAGAAGGCCAATGCCAATCCTAGTGTGGATGCCCCTGGAAAAAATACTAATGGGCAGCTGTCCTCAAAGGAAACATTGAAATTTATGTCATACTTATTTTTTTCAATCAGAGCTAAGCTTACTTAGTGGAAAATGAATCCTGTCTAACTCAGCATATATTATCACATTGTTTGCAATTTTAAAATGCAGTTTAAAAAATGTAAATCTCTACCTTATTAGAATGAATGTGTTTGAGTTGCAAGTATGCCCTCTTACAGCAAGCACTACAAATTTCAAGAGTCGTGTGGTATAAATAGCATATAAGAGGTATTAGCTTTATTAAAACTCAAATAACCCCAGTATTACAGACAGAATTCGGCCCTACACGAGGCAGCCAACAGCATGCCTCATGAAGGCCGCCTTTGCCTCCTCGAGAGGAGGAAGGGGGAAGGGCTGCAGTTGCAGCCTGGTCTCCTGAAGGAGGACAGAGCCAGCACCTCTTTAACAGCCAGCTACGCTCCCCCCTTCTCAGTTGCCACCTCGTGCTCGACCCACCCACCCACCCTGTCTGCAGTGCAAGCATATGGCTCGGTAAGCACCAAACAGCAACCTCGTGGGGGATATAGGGGTCTGACAGGATCACCCCTGCAGCGGTGCAGCCATGGATGAGGATTGCAGACTGCCTTTGGGGATGGCCACGATGGGTCCTCTGCGCAGGCCATGCAGTTGTGTTGGAGGGATCCTCAAGGCGCAGCCTGGGGGTGAGCAACTTGCAGTTGGCCTGGGGACGAGCGACTTGGAGTAGGCCTCGGTGTCTTACCTATTGTACGGTAAGGATGAGACCATGGTAACCCCAGGCCTTGACCGTGCCACTGTTCACTGTTTGCCCTTGCAGTTACTTTCATTTATGTTAAATAAAGTGGCCTTAGTATTACCCAAACTTGGTTGTCTGACTCTTTCTTCCACCGGGGGGGGGCAAGAGCAAGCTGCTGCATTCTAACATTGCAACCCTGTGCAGATTTACTCCAGTCTAAGCCCAATGATTTCTCTGCACTGAATTGCACTGTAAACTTAAGAGTATATCGTGGTGCCCCCCCAGTGAAAGCTAGTACCCATTGGAGCTGGTGGGGCAGAGGGCATGGTGGTAAATGGTAGGTGGACCCCAAGGCTTTTGATCCAACCTGTTATGTCCTGAGCTTGGATTGCATCCCCACTGACATGCTGGTATCCTAAATGGCAATGCCTGATTGGCTACTCTGTGTAGCAGGCCAATCAGGGGACAAGGATTGTGCTGGAGGGAAGTAAAGTGATTGGATGTTAGCTCTGTAATCCTATTGGTTATTAACCTGAATAGGGGCATGGCTATGCTAGCCCACACAGTTTAAATAAGAGCCTGTTGCTCTATGTGTTCGTTGTCTATTCTGAGCTGTTCTGAGTTGCTGAATCACTTTTGTTGAGAACTGCCTACATGTCATACATATCACAACCAACTTTTCCATGGGTCAAAGAGGGTGAGGCGTCCCTTTGACTGTCCAAAAAGACTGGCAGTCATGGCACCTGTATACAGACCAGGTTCTATACTAAGGTGGTGAACTGGGCAACGGTGGGAGAAGAATTAAAAACAATGTCACTAACACTACTGCATCACTTCCATAAAACAATTAGCTATCCTATGTCACTTCCAGGTTTTCAATAGAAGTGATGTAGTGACATCACCAACATTGCATGTCCTCACCCCCAGCCTGCCCATAAGTTTCCATGCTAGACAAGGCAACCTGAATCTAAACACTGCTGTGCCCTCTCAAAAGCCTTTAGTTGTTGTTGTTCAGTCGCACAGTCGAGTCCGACTCTTCGCGACCCCATGGACCAGATTACGCCAGGCCCTCCTGTCTTCCGCTGTCCGCAGAAGTCTGCTCAATTTCATGTTCGTTGCATCGATGACACTGTCTAACCATCTCATCCTTTGCCGTCCCCTTCTTCTTTGACCTTCAGTCTTTCCCAGCATCAGGGTCTTCTCCAGTGAATGCTCCCTTCTCATTTGGTGGCCAAAGTATTTGAGCTTCAGCTTCAGGATCTGGCCTTCAAGGGAACAGTCAGGGTTGATTTCTTTTAGGATTGACTGATTTGATCTCCTTGCAGTCCAAGGGACTCTCAAGAGTCTTCTCCAGCACCATAGTTCAAAAGAATCTATTCTTCGGCGCTCAGCCTTCCTTATAGTCCAACTCTCGCAGCCATACATTACTACGGGGAATACCATTGCTTTTTTACCAATGGTAAAAGCCTTTAGAGGAGAAGCTAAATTAGGAATCTAGAAAGGTACTAGGTATTATATTCACAATGCGAATATCTCATGTCCACATTATGGATGGGGTCAAGTCATCAACAACATAGTTAGTGGGAGCAATAATAGCCTGTTGTATTCTTTTTGTCCAAATGCTTCCCTCAGCCAAAATTTAATGCTTCAGCTTCTTTGGTGAAACTCTGAGTCAGAAATTTAAACTCATACAAAGTTCCAGTAACTTCATTTCCTATTTCCCAATCTACTATTTACTGTAGGGAGCTTCTTAACATATTATACATATAAATCAATTGAAACATATGTGGTCATAAGAGTCTCCTGAGGCAAACAATCTATGTATAATGTAATCAATTGTTACTTTTAGATGTCATATTCTCATTTCTCTGTGCATAATTACCGGTATCTCATTTTTTATCTGCCTCAAAAATTTGGTATCATTAAATAATTCCACTTTGTTTCATATTACTGGATCAGGTCTTTCTGAAACAGAGACTCATTCTCTTCAACAACTGATGGACTATGATCACAAAACAATTTAAAGATTTCTGCACCATTACACTGCTTTAATACTGACATAGGCTGCTGTGACAGTAACTGCAGATTCATTATATCCTTCTGAAAACACAGAGTTCAGGAAAAATTCTACTGTTTATCTGAGGGAAGTCAGTTGAGAGTATTGTTTATGAAGGAAGAAGATGGGGGGGACAGAGAGGAGAGTGAGGGTTTTGCAAGGATCCTGAAATAAAGAAGGGAAATCAATAGTCCTGAGGAAAAGGGCTCCTAGGAAAGAGGGGTGATCCCTACCAAGTGTTAAAAATGGAAAAATTGAATTTATGTGTATAATCTCATCCCAACAGACTTTAGCAATTTTGTGTCAACTAAGCTTGTGTCAATTTTGTGTTCCCTAAGACAGCAAACTGATCTCTCTCAACAGTTAAAAACACCTGTCTATAAACAAAATAGCTAGATTTTTGCAACAAACTATCTATTGTATATAGTTATACAAAGTTTCTCTCTGTTGCTTTTTCAGCTGCCAAGTTTAAAACTAAGACCTCCCTGATGGTCTGACTTGACTATGTTCTGTGGGAGTGAAATAAAACAGTCCATGAGTTGTGAATTCATATCATCCTCACGTGTGCCATATTCAGACATATACCGATGAAGGGTTTTCAGTTTGTCTGAATCCTATGCTGGGTCAGAATATATCTATATACATTTCAACATCTGGGGAACGGGGGGGAAACAGAAAGGGGACATTTGGCAAAATGAAATTGAGGGGAGGGAAATGTCATAGTTGCATTCAGACATCACAGCTAACTCCTTCCATTGTGTAGTCATGAGCTTCCTATTTTGAGAAGTTTTCAATCAAACTCCAGTTATCTGGGCAAACTGGATTTTGTTTCCTTCCCACAAACTCAGGTTCTAAATATGTGGTTCCAGGAACCTGCATTAAGGCACACTAGAATTTGATTAAAAGCTTCCTCTGGAGAAAATGGCTGCTTTGGAAGGGGAGACTGTATGGCATTATACCCCGCTGAGGTCTCTCCCTTCCCCAAACCCTCCCCTCCCCAGACTCCACACCCAATTCTCCACAAATCTTCCAACCCAGAGTTGACAGCCCTGCCACCTATCCAGTGCTGGAATTTCATCTAGTAATTTAGCAGAGGGCTCAGGGCTTACAATGCAGCAGAGCTCATCTGGTAAGTGTATGCTGGCAAGAAACAAAGTTACACAGAGCCTCTTTGTATTTGTAAACTAATAATAAGAGTTTATTATAGACACTCAATTTCCAGACAGAATAGAGGAGAGATAGGCTCTCTAATCTAGTCTAACTAGCTAGATGGATGGAGATGCAGGAAAAACATCCTGCTCTCGTGTTGCCAAAATGGAGAAGCATGGCATTGTGTTTGGAGACAAAGAGTGGAAGGAAGGAAACTTCCCCTAAGAGTAGCAATCTATTTATTTATTATGAGATTTATACCCCGCCCTCCCCGCGATCTACATTTCAAAGGGATAGTATCAGAGAGTAGTGAAAGCAAGGGTGGTCAGTGCCTTGCCTGTCTAGCTCTCTGATTCTCTTGTAGTCTTCCTCTGTAGTCTGAGTCAAAGAGACAGCATACAGTGCTCCACTTCTGACATCCAGCATGTGGTATGAACAGAAGGGCTCGGGGGGGGTCCACATTTTTTCAAAAATATATCAAAGTGTTGGTCCTCAGGTTGCTACAGGTTGAAGACCTCTTCCTAATGAGTATGAAGCACAAGTGCAGATATTACTGGTCTCTTACTCTCTTCCCTTTTTTTTTGTTTTGACCCTTCTCCCCATATGCCAAATGATACCTTAAATTGCCCATGCTGGAATTCAGGAGGTTCCTGTCTTCCCATGACTTGAAGCTCTATCAGAACAACTTAGGTCAGCAACAGGACTACAGTTCAAGAGAATTAATGCCATTGGATAAACCAAGAAACCACTGAAACTAGGTAAGTTGCTATAGATGTGCACCATAGCAAAAACTTCCCTCTTGCGCTGGGAAGCATAAAGATTATTATGTATCATTACTGTTAATTTATATAGAATGTGTTAAATAGTGGGTCTATCGTGATTTCAGCATATCTCTTTATTCAGTAATGCAAGTACAATACATGTGGCAAACTGCAACTATATACACAAACCCAGCCCCAAAACACACCCACAAAATATAAATACAACAAGAGGAAAATAGGTGCTTGGAATCCTTATTTGCATGGCATCATTTAAACTGATGTTACCTGATTGGCCGGCTCAGCAAGGGTGGCCAATCTGAATGTAGCTGCAAGGAGCCTCTCAAATAATGGATGTTTGCTCAAAGCTCGCAATATACAACAGAATCATCAATGTACATGGAACCTTGCAGTGTAGTGGCACTTAACAAACAAAAGGATGGCATGCTGACCTGAAGAAGTTAAATCCAAAATAAGCTCAGAGTTTAGCATGGTGAAGTATACAGTGTAAGTTTTCTTAAAAGAAATATCAATTCTCATGATGTCTTGCCTTCCATTAAACATAAAACCCTTTCTCTTCCTTCTGCTTTAAAAGTTGAGAGACCAAGTCATTATTTTATTTTGTATTGATTTAAGCTTTAACAAGCTTAAAATTGTTTCCTATTATGCACAGCTTTTTCTTCATGGCGTACATTTGGGGAAAAAAAGGAAGAGATGAAACGGCTGTAGATTACAAGCTATTTTCTTTCACTCACGATTTCATTTTTTCAGATGGAATTTTGTTTCTGTTGCTGCCCAAAAGCCTTTTTAATTACCTTTACTTTGCTGTGCAGCTATACTTTTTTTTGGGGGGGGGTGGTTTCTGGCGTTCTGAAGTGTAACATTAGGGGTTGACTGAATGAACGAAAGAATGCAGTAGGAGGGGTGGTTAGAAGAGCTGTAAAACTAATTGGTGTCCAACATGTCTCAGGCTGTATTTAATTTTCTGGAGGGGAAAAGAGGTCAAGAATGGAATGAAGTCAATGAAAACTAGCATAAGACTCACAGGAAAAGTGAAAAGTGGAAATGGCCAGCATTAAAGGGTCAATAAATATCCCAGGGACAGGAAATGAACTTTAAACAAAGTATAAAGTAGTATTTCTACCCACATTTGGGAGCTGTTAAAATTAGTCTTAAAAAGAAGGTAACCTAAATTACCAGATGTTCTTTTGCATGAAAGCTACATGTGTAGTCTTTGGATTGCATGTGTTACACAATTGGGAAATGAATACTCTGATGCTGTGGTCGTATTGATTTAAATGTCTAAGATGACCTAAACATTCTAGACTTGAGTAACTTGCTTCCTGTTGTACTTTAAGCATCTTTTTCTTGGAAGAAACAACCATTCTAAGAAGGAAATGTTGATTTCTCACATGCTTGAGCAGAAGCATTTACCTCTAACACCCAAAAAGCAAAAAGCGGACAATGGACTGCATGACTTCTTAAATGTTCAGATTCACAGGAAAAGTCTGACTCAGAATGGCCTAGTTTTGCTTTGTTTTTCTCTCTCTAATGCACCCACAGGCAATTTATCACGAAGGATTTCTGTGCAAGGAATTTTTGGCCAAAGCTGAACAGTAAATTGTGTGGATGCCATCAGCTCTGTGTATCTCCTTTACATTAACAGAAAATGCGAAAAACTACTTAAGTGATTGTGACAGACTGCACTTTTAAAAGCTTAGAACTACTGTGTAAACAGATAAAAAACTATGATGGGTTAATTCTTCACAGAGCCAGAGAGCCTTGAGTGACAGGCCGCTCAAAGAGATCTGATTGGATAGCATCAGCTGAGCAGAGAAAGTCTAGACAAAGACGTATACTGAGAAGAGATTCAGTCAGATTTCTGCCTTGACTGAATTGAGTCTGATTTCAGCTGTAGTTGAGAAGAGTAAAGTACTGACAGTTTTGGAATTCAGCCCTTACTGAAAGAAGTTTAACACAGACAGGAGAATTGGGCAGAAGTTGGCAAGGAAGTTTGGGAAGTAGACAAAGACTCCTATTTGGGCCAAGGAAAGGGGATAGATCTTCTAGAGACAGAAGCAAATTCCCTACCCAGTAAAACAGGGAGTTATCTCTGAAGAGTGCAGAGATCCCGGTCTGATGCGGTTAGAAACTGCCTGTAGAAACCTAAAGAGTCAGTTAAAGACAAGTCCTGGTGTTTCAAGAGAAAGGGTTTGGCTACTGGAATGAGTGTACCAGCCTTCTGGAAACCTTAAGAATCAGAGAATACTCAAAGAAAGTGTATTAGATTGTTTGGGGAAACACTGGAACAAAAGCCTCACAACATAAAGTCAGACATGTAGTCAGATAATAAAGGTTAATTAATAAATCTAATTAATTTAAATAAGACTATTAGATAACCATGTGACTTAAGCAACTATCGGGGTGCTAAACTATCTGGGGATGGCAATGGAGGAAGAAAACTCTCAGTTACCACAAGAGGAGGTATGCACCTCCCCTTATGCCACTGCTGACCAGCCAGGATCTATACAAAGCAGGCAGGGTGAAGAGATGTTCTTTTCAGGAGGAGAAATCCAGAATTTCTGGGGAAATATAAATGCTTTCTGATCCAACCTACACTTATTTTGCCTCTTTAAAAACATAAAATGCATCATTTATAATTTGAGTAGCATATTAGATTGCATCATCTGGCATATTTGAGAACTCTAAAAGAATAAATGCTTTAGTTTTCTACAAGCAGAATGATACTTTCTATGACTAGTATACTTACGGTCCATTGATTCCTGAGCTCCTCTGTGGTGGAGCTGTTAGAATACTCTCCAAATACTACAGAGGCAAACATTGTGTTCTTTGTCCCTATGACTTATATGACTTTTAAAACCTCTCATAATATGCCTGCATGCAACCTCTTGATCCATGCAGGTGACAGTAAGGAATTTCCCCCCCTTCAAATGTTCTTTGAAGTCCTTCCTCATTTCCTATTTAAATGTTCTATGGAGTCATCCCTTCATTGTTACATCCTATCACTGGGGTTTCCCCATCTATTATCATACACTCTTATAACATGAGAAATGAATGTTACGTAGGTCATTCACTCCACCTGCCACTTACTGGGGCTAGCTTTATTCCGATTTTTTTTAAATTAAATTCTTTAACATGTCTATTTTACACTGATATACTCTGAAATATATTTGAAAATAGCTTTGTAGCCTTGCTAATAGGAGTACCTGGTTTTGCAAGTACATCAACAGAGGCACAGTCAGAAACTTTAGGCAAGGATATCTCATTAAAAACTGGAGTATTCGTATAACACCTGCCAAAGCTAAAAAATCAGAAACTGGAAACTTGGCAAAGAGTTCCTGGCTTGTCCCTAGAAAAGGGGAAAATAAAGAACCAGGAGAGAAATGTGTGTTTAAAATTATGGTGTCAGGAAAACACAAAACTTGAACTGTAAAAAAAAAAAAGTATGTTAATCTAAACTGTACTTTTGACACATTTTTCTTACACACATTGTATGTTGACTGAAAGGGCTTATCTTAAAAGTCAGCAGGGTAGATGGAATGCAGTTTTACAAAAACTGGCTATCTTTCAGCAAGAGTGGGCGGATTTTCTGCACAGAAAATGTTTATGTATTATAAAGTATTTGCCATGGTGACAAAGCTTGGTGAAACATCCCATTAGCCACAGACGGGAAGCCCTTACAGATTGTTTTGATTATCCATGCCCACAGCTTAGTCTGGGTTTGTTTGTTTGTGTGTGTGTGTTTCTTTCTGTATCATATTTCCCCAAAAAAGTTTTATTCTCACAAAACCCAATTAAGCAGTTTATGAGTATTAATACACATGCCTTCCATACTATCCATGTCCCAGCATGGCGTGCGTTTTGCATTTGACAATGTACTGGAAGAATACATTCATAAAGCTAGTATGTCTTCCAATTTTACTTTATGCAGCACAATTATATATGTATATATAAATTAATTAAAACAAAGGCCTTGTTTGTTTCTAGCAGTGGAAGAATGGGATTTATAGCTTTTCCTAGCTAAGGATTATTATCTATGCACGGAGTTCTTGAATAAGAACTGCCCTACCATCCTACCACCAGATTCCATTGTTCTTAAAAATGTTTGTTTGTTCCTATACTAGGATATAGGAGTAGTAGATTTTTTTTTTAAAATATAATTTATTATTGGATATATCACATGTTCATACAATTTAAACAAACCAATACATATCCATTTTTCTTTCTCCCTCTCCCCCCAAACAAGGCTTCCCGCACTGCTCCAACCCCCTTGATATTTCTCTTATACAATTACATTTACTACTAAACATATTTCTTTTATTAATGGTAACAATTCAAAGATCTGAGTCTCTTTCCACTTCTCCTCAATAGCTGTCAAAACAAATCAAATCACGTTTTACATCCCAATTCTTCAACAAGTATTCTTGAAAGTCTTTCCAGTCTCCGAAAAAGGTTTCGTCTTCTTCATTGTTTAATTTTCTTGTTAATTTGTCCATTTCTGCCATAAACAACGTCTTTTTAATCCATTCCCATGTTTCAGGTACTTTATCTTGTTTCCAACATTGAGCAAAAGTCAGTCTAGCTGCTGTAATCAAGTACCATAGTAGTGTTCTCTTGGCTACATTTATTTCTTCCATTTTAAGACCTAACAATAACATCTGTGGGTCTTTCTTAAAAGTACATTTCAAAATTTTTTGTATCTCATTGTGGATCTCAGTCCAATACTTTACTGCTTTATCACATGTCCACCACATATGGTAAAAAGACCCTTCATGTTTCTTACATTTCCAACATTTGTTAGACATACTTTCATTTATAATAGCAATTTTTTTAGGCGTCATATACCATCTGTACATCATTTTATAACAATTCTCTTTAACATTTACACAAGTTGAAATTTTCATTGACTTTTTCCACAAATATTCCCAAGATGTCATTAATATCTCATTATTAATATTTACCGCCCATTTTATCATTTGCTCTTTTACAATTTCGTCCTCAGTATACCATTTCAATAAAACCTTGTACAGTTTAGAAATCATTTTTTTACCTTTCTCAAGCCATACAGTTTCAATTTCAGTGTTATTTTCTCTAAAACCATATTCTCTTTTATCGGTCTTAAATAAGTCATAAATCTGTCTATACTTCAACCAATCATATTCAAATTCCACATCAAATCTGTCTTTTAACACAAAGTTTTTCCCTTCTAATTTTAAAAGACTTTTATAAGGTAGCCAATCTAACCCTTGATTTCTTGAATATGGATTAATCACTTCTGCTGGTACTATCCAAAGTGGTCTTTCTTCTGAGAAGAATTTTCTATATCTCATCCAAGTCTCGAACAGTGATCGTCTTATGAAGTGGTGTTTAAAAAATTTATCCATTTTTACTTTTCCATACCATAAATATGCATGCCATCCAAACTTGTTATCATGCCCTTCTAGAGCCAATAACTTTTTATTTTCTAAATTAATCCACTGTTCCAACCATGTTAAACAGACGGCATCATAATACAGTCTTAAATTTGGTAGTTGTAGACCTCCTCTTTCCTTTGCATCACATAAAATTTTCATTTTAATCCTTGGCTTTCTTCCTGCCCATACAAATTTCGATAGTTCTTTCTGCCACGTATCCAGTATTTTCCTTTGTTTTAATATTGGAATAGCTTGAAATAAAAACATCAAACGCGGCAAAACATTCATTTTTACAGTTGCAATTCTTCCCAATAACGATAGATTCAAGGTATCCCATTTCTTCATGTCTTGTTGAATCCTGTGCCAAACCTTTTCATAGTTATTTTTGAACAAATCAATGTTTTTCATGGTCAATTCAATTCCTAAATATTTAGTCTTTGTAACTACTTCACATTGAATTTTCTCTTGAAGTTCTGTTTGTCTTTGTTTCGTCATATTTTTGCACATCACTTTGGTTTTACTTTTATTAACGTAGAATCCCGCAACTGATCCAAATTCTTCAATTTTTTCCATCAATTGTGGTATTTTGTCGATTGGATCTTGAATCATAAACATTACATCGTCTGCAAATGCCCTGTATTTATATGCAAAACCTTTCACTGTGAGTCCTTCAATGCTGTTATCTTTTCTTATCGCTGTCAATAATATTTCCAATATCCAAATAAACAACAACGGGGATAACGGGCAGCCTTGACGTGTTCCCTTTTGAACTTGAAAGAAATCTGTTCTTTCTTTATTTATATTCAAAGCTGCTCTCTGTTCTGAGTAAATTGCCACAATCATGTTTAGAAAAGACTGTCCTATATCCATTTTTTCAATAACTTGCAGCATAAACTCCCAATTTAAATTGTCAAAAGCTTTTTCCGCATCTAAAAAGAGGAATCCAACTTCTTTTTCTGGATGTTTGTCATAGTATTCGATTGCATCAATCACCACTCTTAAATTGTCTCTAATCTGTCTATTTGGTAAAAAACCAGCTTGTTCTTCCGCTATAGTATCTTTCAAATATTTTTTCAGTCTTTCCGAAATAATTTTCGCAAATAATTTGTAATCATTATTTAATAGCGATATTGGTCTATAATTCTTTACTTCAGTTAAATCCAAACCTTCTTTGGGTATCAATGAAATATTTGCTTCTTTCCATGAATCTGGGATCCATTTAGTCTTTCTTATCTCGTTCGACAGAAGTACTAAGATAGGGGTTAGCTCCTCCTTAAATTTCTTATAAAACTTTGCTGTAAAGCCATCTGGACCTGGAGCTTTGCCCAACTTTGCGTCTTCTATTGCCATTGTCACCTCTTCCTTTGTTACTAAACCATTTAATAACTCTTTAATTTGTTTTCCCAGCTCTGGAACTTCAATAGTCTCCAAATATTTCTTAATTTTCTGTTGGTCAATTCCTTTCTTTTTGAACAGTTTGGCGTAGTATTTGAAGAAGACTCTTTTTATACCTTTCAAATTCAAAACATCCTTTCCGTCTTCAGTAATTTTACTTATAAAATTCCTTTCTTTTCTATTTTTCAATTGCCACGCTAAAAATTTTCCTGGTTTATTTGCACCCTCAAATGCTTTTTGCTGTAATTTCTTCAGATTCCAATATAATTCTCTATTTAGTAGAACATTCAATTGATCCTGCAGAAAGTGGATCTCTTTAATAATCTTTTCTTCCCTGGCCTTTTCTTTAATTCCTTTTCTTTTTGTCTAATTTTTTCATGAAGGTCGTTTTGTTGTTGCATCCTTTGTTTTTTATCTTTAGAATTCAAAGAGATAAGCAAACCTCTCATTACTGCTTTGTACGTGTCCCATACGACTTGTATATCAGTACCTTTATTTAAATTCAGTTCAAAAAACTTTTCGTTTCTTTTTTAAAGTTTCATTAATTAATTTTTGGTCCAATAAGTCCTCATTAATTCTCCAATATAATTGTTTAGGTTTTTCTTTAGATATCCAAAGTAAAGGGTTGTGATCTGAGTTGGTTTTCGGTAAAATTTCTATTTTGTAGGTTTTTTGCGCCATCTCCTCTGACATCCAAATCATATCGATTCTAGAAAAGGAGTTATGTCTGTTAGAATAAAATGTATAATCCTTTGTCTTAGGGTTCCACTTCCTCCAAACGTCTTCTAGTTTCTCTTGCTTCATTAGCTGGAAAAAAATTTTTGCCAGCTTTCCAACCGCCTCTCCACTTGCTTTGGATTTTCTGTCCAATACATTATTCACTGTGCCATTGAAGTCTCCAGCAAGGACTATTTGATCATAATTTGAACAGTCCAACTCTTTAGTCAAATCATTAAAAAAAGTCTCTTTTGCCCCATTGGGTGCATATATATTTACAAGCAATGTCTTTTTTCTATTCATCATTAATTCCACGCCAACATATCTTCCTTCTTTGTCTGAGAAGATTTGTTTAGGTTCCAATTCTTTGGTAATGTATATCACTGTTCCTTTTTTCTTATTAACTGCTGATGAATGAAATTCTTCTCCCAATTTTTTATTAACCAAATATTTATTATCTTGTTTTCTGATATGTGTTTCTTGCAAACAAATTATGTTACATTTTTGTTTCTCTAGCCAATGATTCACTAATCTTCTTTTGCTTGGTGAATTTAGTCCATTTACGTTCCAAGATAAAAATTTGTAATCCATAGTTGTTTTGAATTAAATATCTTTGAAATCATCAAAGTTGTTCTCTTTGAATCTGTAGATGTCTCCTTCCGTTTTAAGAGTAAATCTCACCGAATTGTATGTAAATGATTATCCATATGGAATCTCCCATCTAAACCTGATACTCATTTCTTTTAACCTATCTGTTAGTTTCTTGAATTTCTTTCTGTCTTGTAAGATCGATCTCGGAATTTCTCTCAAAATTATTATTTTTTTTTCCATTAATTTCCAACGGTTGTGTAAATTGCTTCTTGAAAACGTCTTCCTTCATTTTAGTAGTCACAAATTGAACAATCACATCTCTGGGTAATTGCTTTCTCTTGGCATACGCTGAATTTACTCTGTAAATCAGGTCAAAGTCTGGATCCAAGTCTCCAACATCTTCCCCTATGTAAGTTGTCAATGTGTTAATTACTAGGGCCCGTAAATCTTGATCTTCCTCCTCTTCGATTCCTCTCAATCTCAAGTGATTCTGAGTGGCCCTATATTCCATCATGGACTCCAGTCTTGTATTTTCTAACAGGGTTCTTTTAACTTTCTGTTCCATTTCTTCTGATTTTGTCACCAGACTTTTAACCTCTTTTTTAACTTCTTCTGTATCTTTTTTATCCCTGCCACTTCTGTTAGTACCAGTTCTTTTAACTCTTCCATATTTTTTTTCTGTACTTGTACTTGTACTTGTTCTATTTGCTCCAGTTGTATTTGCAGCTGTTGTTGCAACTGTTGTTGCAGCTGTGATTCTATTTGCTTTCCCAAACTCTGCACCACTTCAGTCATCCATTTCTCCATCGCTTCCATGGCAGCCTGCCACTCTTTTTTTCCTTTGCAGTCATTCTTGGACTAGGTGATGAGGCAGCCCTTGGTCTTGACCTCAAATCCATCTTGAAAGCGAGTTCAGGGCTAATCAATCTTTATATTAGCAATCCTCAAGCCAAATCGCCACCTTTATACCTTCTTCCAGTGCTTTTTCAGCTTAAAAATAACTTTTTAAAATTTAGTCCTCCTCAAAATGGCGGGCGTAATTTCTCTATGATTTTCTGGCTAGAGTAGGCTCCTTCAGAACTTCCTGTTTATCTGTCTGTCACTGTAATCCAACTTCCGGTGCCACACTCTAAAACGTCCGTCTACTTCCTGCACAGCAACATCAAAAACATCCACTCTAGCCTACTTCCTGTATCATAGAATCACAGTCAGTTTCGTTTCTGCTACGCAAAGTTTAGTCTTAGCTGACCACAGGAATGCAAAACAAAGTTACTTTTCAGCCGTTTTCTCTAAAGGAAAGCTTTCTTTTTACTTTTAAATCAAGCGGATTAGTTCATTGAAGCTTTTTACACTTATCTGAACGTTTAGATTTTGCCTTCTTCTTTAAACCGGTAAGCAATTGTTCATTTGTTACCTTGCTTGTAATCTCGGGGTTTCGCAGTGCTTCTTCTGTAACCGATGTTAAGCTTGATGTTAAAGAGGCCGGTAGATGACGGATTTATGCTGAATTCTCAGCCCAGCTGGTATCTGTAGTGCTGATTTGCAACTGCCCTCTTCGCGGAGGGAGATCAAGGTGTAAACAAGCCTCCTCCAAGGCTTATCCACACCGATCTCAACCCCCCTCAGGCTTGGCTGCTTGCTTGCCACTCCCCCGCCTGGGGAGTGCTGCGTTGGGCCAGGTAAAGCCCAAACTGTCGCCAGATACTGCTGTCCACTCTGCTCAAATCGCAAAGTGTGTCAATTCGCCATTTTAACTCCGGCCGGAAGCCAGTAGTAGAAATTAAGATGGAAATCAAAGAGTAGTGGTTTAGGCCCTGACCTGGATAGCCCAGGCAAGCCTGATCTCATTAGATCTTGGAAGCTAAGCAGTGTCAACATTGGCAAGTACTTGCACGGGAGACTTCCTTGGAATACCAGAGCTGGGAGGCAGGCTTTATTCAACCACCTCTCTGAATGTCCTCCACGCCCCCAGTAGGGGTCAGTCACCAGAGGTCACCATGACTTCCAGGTGCAAACACACTCACAAGCACACACACACACACGTGCACATATGAAAGATACAAAGAAAAAAACCCAAAAAAAGAAAAAAAAAGGAGTAGTAGTTTAGCAAAAGTTTTTCTGCCAAAGAGGAACAAAGGATGCCAAAGAGGAACAAAGGGTTTCAGAATGCTCTGCGGGATCCAGTGCCCGCTGGTAATTCATTGGATAAGGTGACAGATGACTGGAACTCCCATCTCTCTGAAGCCATCGATTCAATCCCCCTGCCCCCCGTTCTCTTTACTCCCAGTATAAATTGTCTCCCCGGAACACTTTGGAACTCAGGGAGATGAAATGGGAGCTTAGATGACTACAGTGAGTTTGGGGGTGAACTTGCAATGAAGTCCCATTTATGAAGTCCTTTGAGATGGCAATGAAGGCTGTGAGAAGGACTTCTATACAGCCTCAATCACATCCACTAGCTCTCACCCATAGTGTAATTAGATCTTTAAGGTCTCTCAAGCGGTGGACCCAAAACATTAGGAATTCATCCATTAGCTGTGAGGCTTTTGCAAGCTTCTTTGCAGAGAAAGTCTTGTTGCTCCGCCACAACCTCCCAACCAATATTGATACAGTAAGTGAACTAGAAGCCCCTTGGCTGTCTTTGGATTCAGTGTTTGATAGCTTCAGTCAACTCTCCCGGCTAATGTTGACAGGATCCTGGGTGCTGTTAGGCCAACACATGCCTCTTAGACCCATGTCACTTGTGGCTAGTGAAAGCCAGCAGCAAGGGAACCTGGGGTCCTCTGGTAGAGATTATCAATCTGTCCCTGGGATTCTGGGGTCTACCTGGAGGGACTGAAAGAGGCTGTGATTTTGTACCATTCTTTAAAAAGCCAACTTTGGATCCTTTAGAGCAGGGGTGGCCAAATTGTGTCTCAGGAGCCACATGTGGCTCTTTCACACATGTTGTGTGGCTCTTGGCAGAGTAGCTGGGGAAACAAAGGGGAGGCATACCTTCCCAATCGGTCTTCCATTCCCTATCCAGTGTTCCTCTCCCTGAGTAGGCTTGAGGTGTGTGTGTGGGGGGGAGCAGGGAAAGAAAGCAACTTTAACTTTAAATGCATTCTCAAACCCCCACCACCAGCAGCCATCTTGGAGAAGGCATTTGTCTCTTTAAATCCCTTTGCCAAGCCAAGCCACCCAGTGTGGGGGCAGGGTGTGTGTGTTGAAGGAAGCATTTGAAGTTGCTTTCTTTCCACCGCTCCCTCTCTCCCATCTATTTGCTGTCTTTGTTTTTCTCTCTCTTTCTCTCTTCCCCTCCTCCCTCCCCATCTATTTGCTTTCTTTCCACCTTTCTTTCTGCTTTTTTCTCTTTCTCCCTCCCTCTCTCTTTCTCTTCCTTCCCCCTCCCCATATATTTGCTTTCTGTGTTGCTCTGTCTTTCTTTCCACCTCTCTCTCTCTGACAAATAAATATTATTGGACAAATAAATATCATTATCAATATCTGCTTTTACCCCTTTTGTTTTTATTTTTGGCAGTCTCATTTAATATTAATAAAAAGCAAATTTGCATATTTTCCAATAAAAATGTGAGTGTGATATTTGTTCATGTCTTTGTGGCTCTCAAACATCTGACATTTATTCTATGTGGCTCTTATGTTAACTGAGTTTGGCCACCCCTGTTTTAGAGCCATCCAATTACTGCCAACTCTTGAACCTTTCATTTCTGGGTAAGGTAATTGAGAGAGTGGTTGCAGAAAAGATCCAGAGTTTTCTGGAAGACCTATTGGCCCTGGACCCATTCCAGTCCAGCTTCCATCCTGGCCATGGGATGGAGATGGCCTTGGTTGCCCTCACAGATGAGTTCTGCAGGCAGTTGGATGGAGGCATGTTGATGCTGCTGATATTGTTAGACCTTACAGCAGCATTCAACATGATCTATCATGATATTCTGACCCACCTCAGGAAAACTGGCTGAAGGACTGGAGGCTTTGGTGGGATGGTTGAATCAGAGCCAGCTGAACCTGAATCCTTCTAAGACGGAGGTTTTGTGACTGGGGTGGGGAGATTCCAGTTTGGGGTGCCAACTCCCAACTCTTGACGGTGGGCCCTTTGAAACTGGCACCAACTGTCAAGAGCCTGGATGTGATCCTGGATGCCTCCTTAACAATGGCAGCCAAGGTCACAAAGGTTGCCAGACTGGCATTCTTCCAACTGTACCAAGTCAGGCAACTGGCCCCCTACCTGTCTTGCCCCGATCTAGCCACAGTAATCCATCCAATGTTCACCTCCAGACTGGATTACTATAACTCACTTTACATGGGCCTTCCCTTGAGGTTGACCTGGAAACTCCAACTGTGGCCACGTGGGTCCTTGTGGGGACTCCACATACAGTACACATCCACCCTGTGCTGTACAAGCTTCACTGGCTTCCAGTGGAGTACCGGATCACATTCAAGGTTCTAGTACTGATGGTCTGGGACCCACGTATCTTCGAGACCGCCTCTCCTGGTATACCCACAGGAGAGCACTGTGCTCAGTAGATCAAAATCTGCTGGTGGTCCTTGGCCCAAGAGATATCCAGCTGTCATCAACCAGAGCCTGGGCTTTTCCACCCTCACTCCAACTTGGTGGAACTCTGTGCTCTGCGGGATCTGATACAGTTCCATAGGGCCTGTAAGGCAGAGATGTTCCATCAGTCATTTGGTTGAGGACAGTGATGACTCCATCCTTTCTGGCATTCCCACCCCCTGCCTTCCCGTGAGGCCAGTGATATCATTAGAAAATTTTAACACCATCTTTTGGTACTGCTATTTTTTTGTTTTTTTGTTTTTGTTTTAATTTGTTTTTCACATGTTTATATGATATCAGGTTGTACACCGCCTGAGGCCAGTCCTTCCAGAGGAGGGAGGTCTAAAATAAAACTTGATACAATCAACCAACCAATCAATCAATAGGGTGTGAATCAGGTTATGTCAAAACACAAGACATCCTCATTTTAATAGGAAACACAGGGAATCAAAACAGGATTCTCTTGCTTGGATAATGTATCCTTTTAAGTGAACGCATGTGAATAAAAAAGTTCTGGGGTTTTTACAGAGAAGTTTTACAGTGTGGAACAAATTGTTATCAGGCATTCTGTTATCTGGGTACCAATGCATTTTTGCGAGAGCCTAAATTTTTCTACACAGCATCTGTTTGGCTAGATAAGATGGATTAATGAACAGAGAGCAGGTGAGGTGGTGAGAGGAACATGAGAAATACATTTCCCCCCATTAACAGTGTGACTGTGTGTATGTGTGTCTGAAAGGGAAACACACACACACACACACACAGAGAGAGAGAGAGAGAGAGAGAGAGAGAGAGAGAGAGAGAGAGAGAGAGAGAGAGAGAGAGAGATGTAAAATGATACAATGACCTGATAGATCCGAACTAGCCAGAACAAAGTTATAGACTGACTCCAGAAAACTTTACTGGATTTTGTGTCTCAGACTGAAAACTAGAACAGCCTTTTTTACATCAGCGAAACTGTGCCACTGTGCTCTTTTTGACATCGTGAGGCATTAGACAATACAGAGTCTACACTTGGTTCAAATGGGTGGGCCTAGATCCACTTCATTCAGAGGGATCCAAAGACCATATGGGGAGCCCTGTGTCCTGTTGCATGCAGACTACTACAGACCCCTCATAAGAGCTGAGTGATACTTAGAGTTGCCAACCTCCAGATGGGGCTTGGAAATCTCCCAGAATTAAAACTAATCTCCAGAGAACATAGATCAATTGTCCTGGAGAAAGTGGCTGCTTTGGAGAGTGGACTCTGTGGTATTATACCCTACTGAGGTATCTCTCCTCCTCAGACTCCACCTTTCCCATATTCCATCCTCAAATCTCCAGGAATGTCCTAAGCCAGAGCTGGCAGCTGCAGCCCTCCTTAGGGGCAACCCACAATGCTGTGCAAGTTGCTGTTCTCAGGAGAGGAAGATGTAGAGACTCAGGCACTGAAAGAACTTGGATATCTATATCAGACTGTAAGTTTCTGGAGGCTAGAACCCATCATTGGATCCAAGGAACTTCCATGTACATTGATTGATGTTGTTGTATTATGTTAATAATTGCCATATATGCCTGGCCAGAATCCATGTCAATTTATGAAGTATGCATCATGTAATCTTCCCCATAGGCCTTGAAGTATACTACTGACCCTCTTGTGAGGGACTTGCTTCAAGGGAAAACAATGTTTTATATCCTGACATCAATTGCTGAGTCATAAAGTTATCACAGGGGAATTTTGCTTTGAAATGATACTTGGCTGCATTGCATTGATGGCCAAGAGTGTTAGAGAAGGGGGGGGTAGGATAAAAAAGTCTTAAAGGTCAAATTAGGCTTAAAACAAATAGGCCACAGCAAATTAATCCTTATCATCTGACCAGGGTGAGCAAAACGAAGGCATGGCTGAAACTGAAGGAAAAATACAAAGTGGCCGAGGACAGACTGGCAATTTGCCCCAGTATCGAGTCGGGGCAAAAAAACCCCGGAGTAAACGATACCGGGTTTTCCCGTCCACACAGTGGGGGCCTCTGCCGGAAGAAACGGGACGGAGGTGCGCGGGAGCGTTCAGACTGCTGCGCCGGAGGCGCGCTATATTCGCTGTTTCCCCATTATTTCGGCTGTGGGCGTATGTGCGCATGAGCGCTTGAGCGCTCGTGCGCTCATGCGCATAAGCGCATTTCGGCGATTTTTTTTTTTTTGCCCTGCAACGCCGGCACCGCATTGGGCAGTGGAGCGGAGCACAGCCAATCACACCGCTGCTGCCTCATGCCCAACGCGGGTTGCTCCCGGCTTTTTGGCTGCGCGTTCAGACTCCCCGGAAGCGGAGAAACGCGCCACAAACGCAGGCTTTCAAGATTTGCGTCGGCTTTTATCAGGTGTTTTTTTAATCCGGCAGTGAAGCGCAAGAGCACCGGTAGGCTACGGGTGGGGGACGCCAGGCAGATGTGCCTGTGTGAACATTCCATTTAATCCGATATTGAGTCGTTGTCAGCCCGGGTCCCATCCCGCGGCAAATTGCCAGTCTGTCCTCGGCCAGTATGTTAAAATGTAGTGGAAAGCTATAAAACAGATTATTAGGGGGGTTGCTCTTGTTCTCTCTAGCCTTTCTTCTTTCTTTTCTACTGGGGAGACAGGCAAAGGTGTCCCTTTCCTACAAACAGGAGACATACTTGATTATATGAAGCTTTTTTATGTTGCAGTGCTTTAATTTTAATTCTCTCATGAAAATTATTCATTTCACAGATCCGTGGATGCATCTACACAGGGGTAAGAAACTGAATAGATCATCACATTGTTAAAGGAAAAAATAGTGCAACCACAAATAGTTGCACCCTTCTAAATCCACTGAAGTCAGTGGGCTTAGAAGGGCATTTAGGATTGCATAATTACTGAGAATAGGATGCAATCAACCTTTCAGTTACTTCATTTGTGCTACTGACATTTACCTATCTTTGGGTGCGATCATACGTACCAGAAGCAACGGCAGCCATGCAATTCCCCCGCGGATTAAAGGGACGTGATCAGACAGGCACATCTGTCTGACGTCCCGGAGTCATCGGCGGGGCGTCGTTGCGCGCGGCAGTAGTGTGGAAAAAAGCTACTGCCGATAACCCAGTATTATGGGGAACTGTGGATGCGCGGTGGGAAGTTTGATTGCGCAAATGCGCGTCATTGCAGGCGGGGCAAACAGCCTCGCGTCCTGCCCGCCTCTTCCCCCCTCCGTATGATTGCAGCCTTTATGCCTTAACTCCTGGTCTAATAGAGTATTTGTTTTGTTTTGTAATGGGCTACAGGGTAACCTGTGAAATTAATTATATTAATATATAACAAGCTCTGAAATAATCTGTTTACCCTTGTAAACAGGAATATCTTGAAATATCTATTTCCTCTTGTGAAGGAACTTAAGACTTCTGTTGCACTCCTGCTTGCACCAAACCAATTGATGATACCTCTAAGAAAAAGACATGGAAGGCTGAATGTCAGCCAGGGATCAGCCCCCAAACCTATTTCCATGTCAGCCCTGGAACATACGCCTTAATAATAAAAACTGACTTTGTTTTAAGAATCATGTTAAATTATATCCATTATTTCCCATATTCTAAGGCACAGCTGTTATTCTCAGTGGGAGGGAAGGCAGCATGGTATATAGCCAATCTTATCAATCTCAGAAGCTAAATAGGATGGGAGACCACCAAGGAATACTCTGCAGAGGAAGGCAATGGTAAAAATCCTCTGATTTTCACTTACCTCAAAAGCCAGCATAATGTAGTGGCCAAAGTGTTGGATTAGGATCTGAGAGATCCAGGTTTGAATCTTCACACTGCCATGGAAGCTTGCTGAGTGACCTTGGGCCAGTCACACATTCTCAGCCTAACCTGACTCACAGGGTTGTTGCAAGAAGAGTGGTGTAAGCCACTTTGTCCCCATCAGGGAGAAAGGAGGGATATAAACAGGGCTTTTTTTGTAGAAAAAGCCCAGCAGGAGCTCATTAGCATATTTGGCCACACCCTGACAGTTCAGCTCATTAGCATATTAGGCCACACCCCATGCCCTCCCTTGCCCAGGCACCCCGCAGCTGCAGGGAGCCCAGGCAAGCCCCCTCTTGAAGGGAAGGGAAGGCAGTTTAAACTGCCTTCCCTTGGCTTGCCCGGGCACTTGTGGCTGTGGGGAGGCCGGGCAAGCCAGCCCTTGGACAGACCAGGGAAGGCATGGGGAGGCATTTAAATGCCTCCTCAATCCTTCCAGGCCCCCCCCTGACCTGCCCGCCTTGGAATCGTGGGGGGGTCTCTCTCCAGGCCTTCCCTCTATAGCTACGCATGCAGAGGTTTTGGCTGTAGTGGGCGTGGCCAACTCTGAAGCCAGCCAGAACTCCATTCCTGTGCGTTCCTGCCCAACAATAGCTCTGGATATAAATACAGCAAATAAATAAATAAATCTCACCTTTTCACTTGCCTCAAAAGCCCCTTGCTGGGGTCACCGTAAGTGAGCTGCAACTTGATGGCACTTACATACATACTGTTCTCGGCATTTTCCTTCCTCCTGTTTGAGAAGAAACAATTATTCATGCATGTCATTGCAATAATGAACATGCCTCCAATGAATGCATATCATTTTAATATTTTATTAGTATAAATAATGCATGCAGTTATATGCAGAAAGGTTTGTGGGAATATATTTACAAACGCATATTTAAAAAAAGAAAATATGCATACACATAAATACCCATTAATGGCCTGATTGTATAGCTATTCAGGTCCCTTTTGGATGTTCTGTCTCTTTTCACATGCAAATGTATAAGAAAATTCACCAGCTGACGGTGTCACATTGCACTTCAGTACATTCCAGGGCCTTGAATCGGATCATACAGGACTGCAACTGAACCATGCAAATATTTAATCGGACCCAGAAAACTGTCAGAAAAAAAGTATTTACAGGCAAGGTTCTTATTTTATAGCCTACACTGATTTAATAGCAGTCAGGAAACTTAGAAGAATTCAATAAGCCAGTGTCCTTTAGAGCAGTGCAATTTTGAATTCTCGTGGCATCAATAAAATATTAGTGAGCAGGTGAGAAACTGTCATTTTGTAGCAATTTTTAAAAAATAGAACAACCAAAAGAAAAAATGTTAACATACAACAAAGCATCTATTTAATATGATTCCCTCCCAATTTCATTACAGTATTTTAGATTCACCAGCAAGCGTAGACCCAGGATCTATTGCTGCATTTTTCAGATGAATCTGTTTTCACCAAAATTAGGTCATGATGGCATTTACGACGGTCTAGTTCTAAATTGACAAACCTTTAATAGCGCTGCAATTCTAAGCAGAATTCATAGTGGAAAGTGCCATCAAGTTCAAGCCAACTCATGGCAACCCAGTAGGGTTTTCAAGGCAAGACATGAACAGAGACTGTTTGCCATTGCCTGGCTCTGGGTAGTGACCCTGGACTACTTTGGTAGTCTCTCATCCAAAATACTAATTTTTCCCCTGCTCAATTTCCTCTTTGACTTCCTTGAAACACTTTCACCTTTGCCTACCCCAGTACCCCTCATAGTCTCCCCCTTTTCCTTGCTTCCTTCTCTCCATCCCACTCACCAATCAATCTCCCCCAACCCCGTTTACAGCTTTCCCTACTTCCCTTTCCCTGGCAGTCTCTCCCCTTTTTTTCTCTGCCACACAACAAAGTATCTTTTCGTGTTGTCCCCCCCTTCTTCTCCTCCTCCTCCTCTCCAGGCCCATAGCTACAGTGCGGCATCTCAGGGCCCAGCCCCCTGACTTAGTGCCAAGGCCCCCCAACTTTCCATCCAGCCCAGGGCCCCCAACTTCCAGTTTATTTGTGGTGCTCCCTTGGGGGAGTGTCTGCACGGGGTGCCCCCTGACTTATTTAAAGGCCCCCTGAATTTAAAAATCCTGGCTACGGGCCTGCTCCGCTCTCCTTTCCCTTCTTCCTTCCCTCTCTCCCATCTTTTACCTTTTTTAGGCTCCCCTCCCTCAGAAACCAAGGTTATTGTTGGGGTTGCCCAGCAACCCCAAAATCATCACCAAGATATCAAAACATAGTCATGTGCGATCTTAGTTAACATTAATCTCTTAAAGCTACAGACATTGCTCCTATTTTTTAGATTTCATTTTTTTCTGCAAATCTGGTGTTTCCTCAGGTTTGTAGAAAAAGCCACCCTGTCTGTCCCTGGCCTCATTTTGTGGACTTTTTCATCCACACTCTATGGCCGGTTCAGAATTAGATATGATTATTTGTTGTTAAGGATAGCCAGCAACAGTAATGGTTGGAGACATATCATTTCCCAATGACTAGCCAGAAGAAAACAATTACAGGCAAATTCATATGCCTTTCCCCCCTTCCATGAATGGAGTTAAGTTCCAGTCATCTCATGTTAGCCTGAATAGACAAAAAGTAATTAAACTTGTTGCTAGCAGAGAGACTTGATCACCTGGATAGATTGTTTCAGAGGGTAGCCATGTTGGGTACATTCGTTTGCAAGCTGGCTATGAGTTCTGATCAGCACAGCTAGATGTTTGAAACTGCCCATTGGTATATGAACCGTTGTCATTTGTTCCTGAAGGTGTAAAAATGCAATATGACTGCCTAAGGAAGGTTTTCTGTTTGCTGAAAGATCACCTTCCATGGCTCAGAAAGCTTCATCAATTTCATTTCAGGCAACTAGGCTGTGGGTTCCTCTGCCTTCCAAACCAACACACTGGTAGTGTAATCCATTGCACAGTTATTCCAGTCTAAACCCACTGATTTCAGGGGGCTTAGACAAGAGTCTGCATAGGCACCCAGTGTATTGCAAATTAAATTGACCAAGGCTCTCCATGGCTAAAAAGGAAAAGAAAGAGTCCCTGCTGTAAAGAGCAATGGAAGAGGAGGAGAGGGAAGAATGCTGCCAGCTGATAAATGCCACCCACTGCTCAGACACAAATGCTGCTCATAAAACCTAAACAGGCTGCTTTTTAAAAAGACATCCCATGAAGATCTGGAGCAAAGGAATCAAGCATATGTGATCAGCAGCAGATACCTGGCACCACCACTTCCGATGTTGCCATGGCACAGATGCAAAACTGCCAGCATATATTTGAGCCAAACTGGTCACTTGCAAAGCTCTCAGCATCAGTCGTGTCTTGTAGCGAAGTCAAAAGTAAGAGAAGATGCAAAACTGTGAACAGATCCTTGAGTCAAGCAAAGAGAGGCAGAAGCTGACAAAAGGAATTCTGAATGAGGTACATTCAAGTGTTGCTCATGGTATTTGCTAACTTCTCAACATAGCTGGTGCTCACAGAGAAGAAGTGAAATGCCAGTTTGGTGTAGTGGTTAAGTGTGCGGACTCTAATCTGGGAGAACCAGGTTTAATTCCCCACTCCTCCACTTGCAGCTGCTGGGTGACCTTGGGCAAGCCATAGTTCTGTCAGAGCTGTTCTTGAAAGAGCACTTTCTGTCAGAGCTCTCTCAGCCTCACCTACCTCACAGGGTGGCTGTTGTGGGGAGGGGAAGGGAAAGGAGTTTGTAAACTGCTCTGAGACTCTGAGTGAAGGGCGGAGTATAAATCCAATCTCTTCTTCTCTTCTTCTTAAAGGAAAATGCAAGAGAAGCATCAGATGGGGCAAATGAGACCAAGGAAGGAGTTACTACTATGCAGTACACTAAAGAAAAGAAAGCCCAGCATTGGTTCTAGTGTAATTAAACTTCTTGTAATTTATGACTAAAGATCTCTGCATGTATTGTTACGCTCAATGCTAAAAGTTGATTTTTAATTATAAGAAAGTTACACAATAAAAGTGGCACGGAATGAGGAAGTATTGGCATGCAATAAACATCGACTGCCTGTAGGAGCATTCCTTCAATCCCCAAGAAGGATCATATAAGCTCAATTTGGAAAAGCAGAAAATCAACAAAGCATGACCGAAATCACTAGACAATCAAGCCTAGGTTGGGGCGGGGAAGATGAAATAAAATTACTCAGAGAAAGAGAGACACGGGTGGCAAAGAATTACTATCAAGGATATAGTCAATTAGCCTTTAATTGTTTCCAGAAATAAATGCCTTGCAATATCCCATGAAACAAACCACAACTGTTCTTACATAGGACCAGACCAATTCTTTTTTTCTAGATGGAAAAAGTTGCTAGAAAATGTCCTAATCTGGAAAGCAACAAGTTTGCAGCTGAAGATTTATTCCATTCAAGTCCCATTTAAATCAAAGGAACTTCGGGGATGTGTGTTTGAATCAGGAAATCAATGCATCATGTTAGTATTTCTCTCCCCAGCTTCCTGTTTCCTCTCTGGACAGTTAATGTTGCTAAGCATGAGCAGAGGTCCCATCTTGTGCATCTTCCCAGGGTTTGTGTTGGCCCAACCACACAACCTCTTTCTTGACTCTGTTCCCTCCTCTGCAGAATAAGAAAACCACTTATGATGCTATCCTAAACAAACTTATGCCCTTTTGAACAGTCTTCAAAGGATTTAGAAGGGTGTAACTCTGTTTAGGATTGCACTGTTAATCTGTGCACAGGCAATGCAAGATTCTCCGTAGCTAAGCACTCCTAACATGTCTGTTTATACAATAGCAACATGTTGGATGATCAGTCCTGTACAAAAGTATCACAGTAGGGATAAACCAAATCTGTCATACACCAGAAGTACCTGTGAGGCAAGGAATGTGTGTGGTCCACATCTTATACCAGAAAGCTCAAGCAAATGAGCCAGTCTTCTGGAGCATCATGCAAAAAAATTGGCAGACCTGCCAAAATGTGTGGCTGCTTCTAGTCTTTTCTTTGTGATCCCACAGGAATCTGGCTCACACTTGAGGAATTTATGAGTGGGCGTAGTATCCTTTGTGGCAAACCACCACAGCACAATATTAGCAACACATTAAAAGAACATTGAAACACATACCATAAGTAAATGAAGGGTGTCAGTGGAACAAAATGTGATGCTTCACAGATGCTTTTACACACGCACAATGACGTCTGAACCTACCTTTCATCATAACCTGCTGCTCTACCAGCTGGGAGAAAATTCCGAAGTTTTATTTTTCTTTGGAACTTGACTTTGGTAGGATCATTACAATTCATATCCTTTTTCCACATGTAAATTGCAGCTCCGTTTCCCCTTGGAAATGTCAGAGCTGAGAAAAAGAAAAAAGTCTTCTGATTATGTTGCTTGTTAGGCTAGAACTCCTAATTTAAATATGTGGTGAAATGTCATAAACTTTAGGGGTTTGTGTCCAGTTGTAGACTTAAGTAATAATGTTGTGAAGAATGTCCAGGAAACCAAGTTACCTGTTGTGAAGAAATGCATTTTTTTTGCCTGTGAGGTTTGAGAGGAGCAAAGCCTCCACTGTGTGTTTTAAAAGTTTTTTTCCCCTCTGGGCAGAGAACAGGCATGGGGTAGAGAAAGTCTGTGCAATTGTATTCCAGATGTATCAGCTCACCTTCATTCAGATGCTAATAGATCTAGCCAGAGAGATAATGGGTGGGTCCAGATTTTCCTCTTCTTTCAAGCAGGGAACAGAGAGTTTTGAAGGAATGAAATGCTAGGTCTCCAGGAAAGAGATTCCTGGAAATCTCCAGGAAACACCTCTTTGATGAGGTGTGACCTGGTCAGTGGGTGGAGAAACAGATATGATAAAATCTCCTTGCCTTGGATGCTGCATTCAGGAGTGCACACAGACCTCTCTACAGGCAAGACAACCATTGACTATGTGCTCGCCTGAAGAACTGGAGCAAGCTTCAAGGTAATGATAACTCTATAGGGATCTGTAAACTCTATAGGGATCTGTAACATCCTAAGCAAAAGGACCCTGTCCTATTTTAACATCTGATAGGGCACGTATAGAGAGAGGGACAGAGGATTTGCATGTTCACCAATTTCTTTTGTATCCCTTACTCATTTTGGTGCTGTGCTAAAAGTATGCTTGTAAACATTTTCTTTCTAATAAATATTTTATAACTTTGGATGCTGGGATAGGTTCTCTGTACCACGTAGACCTCCACCATCTTGGGCACACTATTTTAAAAGGCGTGCCAGAGGGGAAGGCAGGCAGTTGGCAAGTGATTATTCCTCCAAGGGTGCACAAGGCAATAAATTGTCCCCATGGTGATCAGGCACTGGGCAGTAGGAAACACAGAGGCAAGGCCTCAGAACTTGGAAAGGTTCCCAAATATGCCCAGGAATTAGCAGCGTCTACGTTTGCTGCTGCAAAAAATGTTCTTGCCTCAAAATGGAAAGAAAAAGAAATCCCTACTATTCAGATGTGGGGAAAAAGGTATGGGGTTACTTTGTTTTTGATAAATTATGGTAGATATTGAATCTTCTATTATGTCAAAATGCAAAAAATTCTTTGTTCAAAAATGGTTACCCTTTACGAAAAAGTTTATTAATCCTTTATGAGGAACAGATGATTAAAAGTAGATGTTACACAAATTAAAGAAGCATATATGTTAATTATTCATTAATACTGCTGTTTACTTTTTATTCTATTGTATTTGTGAGACTCAGTGTTTATTATGTTTATTACGGAGTTATACCATTGTTGTTTGTTATTGATACTGTTACTGTTATTGTTAACTTTTTATTTGAAATTATTTGAAATAAATTAAAAAAAAAAACTTGGAAGGGAAATTGAGAGTCCTGACCCTCCCAGTGGGTAATTTTGTACAAAGGTCAGGTGGTGGTGGCAAGCTACCCGAAGAGAAGCCTCTCCAAGCAGTGAGAAAAACCTAAGAGAGGCAGGGCAGAACAGGGTCTGCAGGCCAGAACAGGCACATTCTGCCACACCCCTGAATAAAAGTTCTGCCCAGGTCTATGACACTGCTCTGCATGTTAGATCCCTGCCCTTAGCCAAACTGCTGTATAATCAGTTGCTTTGTGCTAGATAAAGCCACTACAAAAACCCAGGGTGTTGTTTTGGAGCAGTGAGCAAAAAGCATATTCTTGTTCCTGTCCAGGGACTGCACACAATTGGCTGGTCATGAGCAGGGCTTATAGGTGGCCTCCAGCAGTCCAGCGGTTGTCTGAATCAACCCTGAGTATCCTCTGAGCTCAGATTTAAGGGAGTACCACAGATTTATATCTCACTATGGACTGGAGTCCCCTGCCTCTTTGGCTTCATCCTGAGAAATTGCTTTTGTTTTTATATGAAGAACATAAATTAGCAAGAACAGCAGGAGCAAAGCTGTGAGCTTCAGAGAACATTGACTGCAGCACATAAAATTTTATGCATTGAAAGGTCCCATTTCTCTTCTGGCTCCAAAACTCCCCAACTCTTTTCTTCCTCAGACAAAATAACTCAGGGGCATCTCGTCTGCAGTCTCAGTTCAGGCTGAGTGCACTGCAAACCTGCATGGACGCCAAGCCTGGATTAGTCATGGCCAGTCCTATGAGTTGCCCAGCAAGCTAAACCAGTAGCCTCAGGGTGCAAGATGAGAAGCCACAGCCAGGCACTTTTCCAGATCAAGACAGATTACAAAACTTACTTACAACACGCTGAACCATAAATCTGTTTGTGATAAATCAATCCATTGCAATTTGCACATATTTATTTTAAAAGTCTCATTCATCTGGCTAGCTATAGCTTAAAGCATTTCATTTTTCTAACATACACAAGAGGTTGTTATATCTGCAACAAACAAATCTACCAAGTTATCTGTTTCCTGTCCCCCCCCCTTTTTTCCCTGGAAGCCTACAGGGGAAAACCTATGGCTCAGTGGAAGAGGTTCTGCTTTGTATGCAGAAGGTCCCAGGTTCAATCCCAAGCATCTCCAGTTAAAAAGACTAGGCAGTAGGTGATGTGAATGACCTCTGCCTGAGACCTGGAGAGCCGCTGCCAGTCAGAGTAGATCATACTGACCTTGATGGACCAAGGACCTGATTCAGTAGAAGGCAGCTTCCTGTGTGAAGAAAAACTATTTTGGAAAATGTGGTTTTCGATGTCCTTTCTGACTTCACATGGACTTCCATGGAGACACATGATGCCAGACAAGGTGGCCATTTGTGATAGGGAAAGTACTCTCTAGATTACACTTCTCTCTCTTTCCTTTCAACTGCAACCTAAATGTGAGCTGGATCTACTTGAAATAAATGTAAGTTTACCTTTTTTGCAATATACTTCTTGGGAGATTTATTTACTGCACTCAGTATCACGCTGGGCAAACTCTGCTATGTTAACCAAGTGCCCCAATACAAGTGCTTCAGCCACAATGTGAGAACCTTGACTGCAGATGCACCCTGATTTAAGACTGGTAACCCAACACAATAATGCTTGTGTTGTTTATGTGGATAATCCCCATGAGAGCATGGCACCTGTAGCATGTCAACAGGATATTCTATCCATTTTCCTTTGGGGATGAGGGAAGCTTTGGGAATCTTGGAATATTCCCAATGGGAATAAATTTCCACTGGGAGCCCCAGTGCAATGGAATACGTAGAGCCACAGGAGAAAATCCTGTGGGGGGTGTCTAGCTCCCAGTAACTGCCACAGCTAGGTGTGTGTTAAATGCTATCAGGTTGCTTCTGAGTTATGGTGACCCTATGTATTTAAGACCTCCAAAACGTCCTATCACTAACAGCCTTGGCTCAGGTCTTGCAAACTGAGGGCCATGGCTTATTTTATTGAATATTCCATCTCACGTTGAGTCTTCCCCTTTTCCTGCTGCCTTCAGTTTTTCCTGTTATAATTGTCCTTTCCAGTGTTGTCTTCTCATAAAGTGACCAAAGCAGGATAGCCTCCATTTAGCTAGAGAGACTCCAGGCTTGACTTGATCTAGAACCCACTTATTTGTCTTTTTGGCGGTCCACAGAGTCCGTAAAATTCTTCTCCAAGACCACATTTCAAATGAACCAACTTTTTCCCTGTCACCTCTCGTTATGGTCCAACTTTCACACCCATAATATATTGCCACAGCTTGGATGAAAAAGTGTTAAGAGACCAGTGTAAAGGTATTAAAAGGAGACAAAATCCCTGGTGAGGGAGGGTTTTATCCGAGGATTTAAGAAGGATAATTTGTGCTACATTAGCATAAAAGATATCCAAGATCCAGATGTGGTAATGAATCAGGGACAGTGGAGAGGTGTTGGGGATGCAGAAGAGGAAACACTTTTAAGTACATGTAGTTAAATGCAGGATATGCACAGAGTTTGTCTTTTTGGTGATAGCCTTCCAGAAATTACAAAGGTTTAATGTTTTTATAAGTATTATGTGGCTGTGGCTGTTATTCAGTTCCTTTTGGTCTCTGGGCACTGCGTCTTCAGTGTGGTTTGATTTTTTTGAAACTCGGGGGAATCAAGTGGTTTTAAAAAATTCTTATTCAAGAAGAGTTTGCAAAAAGGCAGTAAATCAGGGGGTGAAGAAGTTGAGAGGCCTCAACTATTTCTTTTAATGATTCTTACCTAAACTGTTTTTTATCTGACTCCATCTCACACAGTCATTCCTCTGGAAAGCTGCTCTGGTTGGCTTTGCTCAGAACAGTTCTGCGTATTCCTAATTGCAACCACATTTCTTTCCCCCATGAAATACCCCTAAGTATGCAGAGCCCATCTCTTGCCAAAGCTTTCTGGCATTTATGTGAAGATTAGAATCCAAATCTAATTTTTTTTCTGTGAGAAAAGATGTAAAGAACATTGTAAACAAGATAATTATGTAGTGATACAATTTCAAATATATGTTTTACTGGAGATTAGATTGAATGTGTAATTGTTTCTCTCCCCCCCCACCCCCGGAGCCAGGAAGATGAAATGTTGCTGGTGTGGTTTCATTTCTCAACCCCCAACACACACAACCTGAACAACTCTTTCTCTTTCAGACATTTTATGAGCACCCCCCAAAAAAAAAGTCTATGGCAAAAGGGAACAAGATAAATGAGAAAAGAAATTTATAATTAGTATTTCTCACTTCAGAAATTGTTGAAACTTGTTTCAGCTTCTTCTTTTCTCTGAATGTGATTTGTAAGAGTGAGGGGAATAGAATAAAATAGTTTACTGAAGTTCTACTAGACCTATTTTCAGTGATGGTTCTAGAAAAGTCATGTTTTTAGACATGATTTTTTTAAAAAAAAAACCTTTTCGGGAGAGCAATATTCTTTGAGGAACAGTGTTTGCTCTCCACACAAAAATGGTAAAAGACAAAATCTTTTGGGCCATGTGTTTGTTATAACTATAACATAAGTTTGCCATAAGATTTAAATATAAACAATGCCACATCTTCCTAATTATTTGATAACAAGGAACAGAGGAAAAATTAGGAGAAGTAACTCTCACCAAACCCTCATTTCCTTTGTATTGCAATATGATAAAACTGAAGTATACATGTGAAGTTAGGAGATTCACTTCAACTGCATGTCAATACACTCTGTAAGATAAAATACCACTTAATTCAGCATGGCTGCCATGCTATTTCCTGCTGTGGAAATGCTTAGAGGAAAGACGCCTAAGAGAAGTTACCTCAGAGCTGTTTATTATAAAAGATAAATATATCAGTCTCTTTCTTCCCCTCTCACACAATTATTAATTGCCCTTCACAATCTATGTAGAAATTGATATTTTTCAACATGGTTTTTCTTTGACCTTTCGTTACATTTCAAAACTGTATGAGGTTAAAAGGAACAGCATGAAGACCAAAACCAAATAAATATGATTGGAATACAAAAGGAAGAGAACTAGAAGGCTCGGGATGGCTTCAAAGAAAGAATATTTTGGCACTTTCAATTTTATAAAAAAAAGTAAAACAGTAATGGTTAGGCGAAGCCATTCTTCTGTATTGGTGTAAGGCAGCCTTTCTAGTCCAAGCACTTAACATTTTTGCATGGAAATAAGGAACTCAAATAAGGCTGCTTCAGAAATGTCTGCTGACAATATCAGTGATATATCCATTGTGACTGCAGTGAATGAAAATAATTCCTGTACAACGCCTGACCCCAAAAGCTGTTTTGTTGGCAGGGTCTTAGTGGGATGTGCAGGGGCGGATTAAGGCTCACTGGTGCCCTAAGCATTGACCAAACTTGGTGCGCCCCCCTCCTTTCCACACTGACCCAGTCCATTTTAGTTGTTGACCTCTCTGACCAGAAATACAATGCAGGTTGCAGCAATACAAAAATTTATTCATATGATAACACAATATACTGTACAAACTAAGCCAAGCTTTGGCTACATAGAGTTCTACAAAAATGCAATACAACATCTATTTTAATATTTCACAAGTTAAATGTATCAAAGTTCCAATATTCATGACCTGAAAGGCATTTTTCTACATTTTTTCACCCTTTTCCTAACTTTGTGGGGCCCCCTTTGGCCCTGGCGCCCTAAGCACGTTCTTAGTCTGCGTAATGGTTAATCTGCCACTGGGGACGTGGAAGAACCAGTGGAAGGGTTTATGCTTAGAGTCAAACTAAATATTATATCTTTCCTGAGTTCATCACAGTGATGTGCAGCCATACTGCAGCAACACATCCCCATGGCAAAAAGCACAGATGAGTCTAATTCTGATTGGAACAGCCATGCAAGTGAGGAGGGACTCCTGCCTCCCCCCCTCCATGCCATTTTTGGCAGCTGAAAGAACCCAATAACTGCAGGGGCAGGTGTTATTCATTCCACTTGAAGTGTGCATGTGCACTTAATGTTTGTACTTGTAGCCTCCTGGCAGGGTGAATAACACCCACCCCTGCAGTCCATGGGTTATTTTGACTGTCAAAAACAGTGCAGCGGGGGAGGAGGGGAAAGGTATTCCCTTCTCCATCCATGCTGCTGTCCCAGTCAGAATTGGGCTCACATGTGCCATTTTCACACATTACCATGAGTTTCTCCTACAGGAGGAAACTTGCAACTACGGTATGGCTGCAAGCCCTATTGGAGAATTCATGAAAAAATGAACCTCTAATTTGGCTGTTAGAACTTTTGCTCTCAAAACTACCTTATGCCAAATTCTAATTATGAATAATCACTTCCTACAGGAAGGAACCTGTCCCTTGTTCCCTGCTGGCTTCCAGCCCATCCTTCCACCTCGCAGCCACAATCCCATTCCAGCTTGATTACACTACAGCTTTGGGGGGCGGAGGGAGGGGTGGACCAAGGGCATTGCTGGGCCGAACAAAATGGTTTTGCATGCCAATGTTCAACACACAGAGGTTGCATACCCCTGCTCTACACTATCTAAACAATAAACCAGCCTCCCCAAGGAGGTGCACCTGGCCCTCTCATTGGGTGTGTTCAAATGGGCAGCTAATACCGCAATTGGCCCAGCTCTAATTTTTTATCCAGTGTTGCACAACCAGACAGCCCCCCTTACCGCACACATACTTGCACATGCACAGAGTTGAATAGTTAAAACACTGGCAGTGGTACCTCCCTCTAGGTGCCTTTTTAATTATCACAGATCATAACATTCACAGGCTATTTAGAAACATGAAACTGTCCAGAACGTTTGAGCGGAGCTCTGTGGCTGTTGTGCATTTACACATTTATGCACATATCGTTAAGAATTTTTTTAGATGGCGCCCACTTGGGATGGTCTGATGTCATACCATCCCAATGGGAGGATTGCACCCTGGAATGATTAGACGGGGGAAAGTCCGCAATTGGCCTGTCGGGAAGCGAAAACTCCAGACTTTAACTAGTATCTTTTAAGAACGGCTGCAAAGCGCAGCAAAATGGGATGATCACGGAAGAGGCACATTTCCCAGATGTTGCTGTCTGGTCATTACCTTTAAATCCACCAGGCACTCATGCCTGGTGTGGATCTAAAGACCCATCTGATTGGGACCATTGTCAAGCTTCAGGAGGCGTAGAAACCCAAGTTGCAGTGTGAGAAGAGTCAAGTAACAAATATATACACTGCAAAAACTTTTTTTTTATATAAATTAATGTGTTCTATTTATAACTAACATCTTATAAAGTGCATTGTGTGCTATTATAATATCCTAAAAGAGGTATATATATTCATTAGATGCAATAAACAATAACAATCAATTCATTCAGTATAACAACTACCAATTTACATCATTATTTTCAAAGTCAAACCCCAATGGGAGTTTCCGGAATTATACGCCCCTTCTCCTTGCTTGAAGTCTTCCAAAGGGGGAAAGCTTTCTTTTATAGTTACATTGATATTTGTTGCTGGTCCTACAAAAGGCACACTAAGCAGCTGAAGTTCATAGATGGAGCAATTTAGATTTTATTATAGCCAGTCCTATTTGGAGTTTATAAACTGTGAGTTTTATTGATATTATTGATATTATAATTGTTGTGTTTATTGTGTTTGATAATATTTCGTGTATATTGTAAGTTGCCTTGCATTCCGTAAAGGAGAAAGGCAGCCAATAAATGTTTTAAATAAATAAATAATAAAAAGTGCTAACAGTTTGTTAAACTGTTAAAGATGCAGTCTTTCTTATTGTTAATAGATTATTGCTAAAATTAGAAAAATTCTTGTTTATTCTTTTAAAGGGAGAATGCTTCCCAAAACAATAAAATAATGTTTTATTGAAAGATGTATTTTTATTAATACAGTTGATTTTACTTGTTGTATGTAACAACCCATAATATTTGATAAATTGGATGAATCCATATTTTTTCCTATCCCTTCTTGCCTTCTGTGCCCTACTTTTTCTTGAGAAAATAAAACAATTTAATTTAAAAAAGAATAAAAAGGAGGGGGTAAATGGAACTCAGAATTAGTGGTACAGCCATCATGATACAAGATGGGCTATTCTTGTAGGACATATGGCCCAATAATCATCTCAGTAATAGCAGGCAGAGTCTGAGTGCTTAAATGGGCAATGCTGGGCATTTCCAATTTTACCCTCCTGGGTTGCCTTTGAAAATCAGTCCTGTTTAAATTTAGCACATCTACCTGAAGAAAGATGAATAGGAGCACTTTCCAGTTTGTAGTTGTGACACGCAGATTGTGAAGTGGTTTCTGAAGAGAAGCATGATTTTTTTTTTTTTTTTTAGTATTTCAGGATTCTGAAGTTATGGATTTGATATGCTCTATACACCTAGCTACTTGGGCATTCCTGTGAATACTCTTCAACCACCTATTCATTTCTAAATAGACTAAAGCAAAGACACTCATAGCTTTACCATGTTCATTCTCTCCAATGGAGACTGATTCTCTAAAGGCTTCTTGGAATTTCCCGCTGTTCAAGGGAAACATAAACAATATTTAACATTTTCAGTATGACCAAGCAGTGCTATTATGTCATGGCTTTCTTTTTGCTAATAGTCAGGACTGAAAGGAAGGACTTCTCAGATGCTATTTTCTCACATGGCCTATTGAGATAAATTGAGGTGGTGATAAAGTGCTTGTTTGATTCTGTAGCTTAGTTTCCAGCTCAGTCCCCATTCAGAATGGATTGTGTAAAAATGTGGGAATCATCATTGTGAAATCCTGAGATGAGACCACCCCTCAAGCAGATCGCCCAGTCTCTCTCTCTCTTACAGTTAAGCGTACCATAGGTCAGTAGAATGAATTGCACAAACTTACATTTTTCTCTCAGGGAAAATGTCTCTGGTTGCCTGACAAAGGCTGTGGTCACACACACTAAATAATCCACTTTCAATCCACTTTTAGTGCACTTTACAACTGGATTGTTGCATGAACTGGCAAAATCCAGGTGGAAAGTGCATTGAAACTGGATTATTTAGTGTGTGTGACCGCAGCCAAAGTGTGTCATGTTTCCTATGTTTCTTCTAAGCAAAATTCACATTTTCACTTTTTAAAAAATCTTTTAAAGCGTGAACTATTACGGAGGAAATAGTAATAGTTTGACCAGAGGAGGCCATATCCATCTCTTTCGGAAGCAACTGATTATCACCCTGTTCCTAAATATCTGCGCTGAAATAGTTCTGCTTGCATTGTGGACATCATCCATGAAGTGGTGCTGGTCCAGAAGTCATAAGAACATAAGAGAAGCCAATGTTGAATCAGGCCAATGGCCCATCTAGTCCAACACTCTGTCACACAGCGGCCAAAATATCCCAAGTCAACAGTACATTCAATCAGAATTATCTATTTACTTGTATACTTAGAAATGGAATTTTAATTGTTGTAGAGCTTGTCTTGAAGCACTGGTGTATACTAGGGATGCCACAAAATTTGCAGGGGAACACACCATTTTTGACAGCCATGATCATCCATGAACCCAAAGTCTGATGTGTTCACGTGTCTACTGAATGGTAGTTTTGCAGCTGCACAGTAACTGTGGTGGTAGAATTTTGTTTCCTTCTGGTGGGGTTTCCTTTTCATGTGTTGCAGGGACTTTTGCTTCTGCACAGTGGGTGAGGTTGTCATGGATTTTCATGTCAACTAGGTATGCTGTCCCCCTGACCTGGATGGCTCAGGAAGGCCCAATCTCACCACATCTCAGAAATGAGGTAGGGTTAGCCTTACTTAGTAGTTTTGATGGGAGATCACCAAAGAATTCCAGGGTCACTATGCAGAGGCAGGCAATGGCAAACCACTTCTGAATGTCCCTTGTCTTGAAAACTCTTAGGGGTCACCATAAGTTGGCTGCAACTTGACAACACTTTCCATCACGAGACGTGCTATCCAGAATGTATGTGCTTTCATAGTTTTACTTTATCAAGTTGGCATAAGTGGGCCTCAAATTGCAATGGTGGTACACCTGGCTGGGAAGAATGAAGCTGCTGCACAGGAACATTCAGGGAGAGGCCATTCTTCAAGTATGTGAGCCCCAGCCATGAAAGCTTTAAAGATGAAAAATGGCCCCTTGAATTGGACCCAGAATCTAATCTCCAGACAGTGAAGGGGTTTCCAAAGAAGAGTGATGTGGTCCCATTGGCTAGCCCCAGATGATAAACAGACTGCTATATTTTGCAACAGCTGCAATTTCTGGATCATCTTCAAGGGCAACTCCATGTACAGTGTGTTACAGCAATCTAGCCTCAAGGTTACTGAAGCATGGAAAACATGGCTAGATCAGGCATCTGCTAATAGTAAGCCAGTTTCCTTACTAAATGTAGTGCAGGGGAACCCCTTCCCCCATACTGTCATGGATACATGTTTCTCCAACAGAAGACCAGGATCCAATATGCCTCTGCAGTTCTCAACAGAGTCTTTCAACAAAAGCTATACACCACTGATGGCAGTAAGGTCAATCCCATTTAAACCCAGTAGCCCTTCCAGCCAACATTTCCTCTGTCTTATATGGATTCAGCTTCCGTTTGTTCTCTCTCAGCCACTTGACCACCATATTGGGCCAGAACAGAGCCAAAAAATGCCAGAGGTTTATTTTGAGTGATATGTGGTGGGGGGGGTGTTCATAAGTATATTGATGATGATTTACTCCAGAACTTCAGAAAAATTCATTAAGGGACCTTACATAGACATTAAAAAACATGGGAGATAATACCGAACCTTCCGGTACCTCCCCATGTCAGCTCCCAAAGGGATGATTTCCCCTCACCCACTGAAACCTTTGTCAGGGGTCTGATTGAAAATGCTGAAACTATTCAGCAGCCTGAGTAGCTTGGCTTAGCCTGAGCTCATCAGAACTGGGAAGCTAAGCAGCCAGGATTGGCTATGGTTACTACTTGGATAGGAGCAGCAAAAGGCTATGGCAAACCACCTTCTCTCATCACTTGTCTTGAAAACCCTACAGGATCTCGGTAAGTCGTCTGCAACTTAGTGGCGTTTTCCACCACCCCTGCTCTTGTATCAAAAGCTGCTGACCCGTATAACAGTCAAGATGCTCTTCCTTTGTCCATCTGAAAATGAGGCTCCCTGTTTGTGACTGGTGGGTCTTGTTCTAAGGCCCATTCTGCATCCAGCATTCACTCCGTTGTTTTACCAAACCCACACTGGAACAACAAAAGATGCAGCTCAAAACCACATTCAAATACCCCAGGCCAACACCATACAGACTGCAGAGTCTCCCCTGAACGGCCATAAAACGGCCATAAATCTATGCAGATGGTATCATAAAACCGAGAGATCAAAGGAAGTGAAACCAGCATGCAGTGTGGAGGCATACATAAAATCTGACAATCAAAAAAAGTGAAAGTGGCATGCAATGTAGAGGGGAATTTCTGTTCCAATGTGGGTTGGGTAAAACAGTGGAGTGAATGCTAGGTGCAGAATGGGTCTAATTCTGGCTGCAGTCACACACACTAAATAACCCACTTTCAATGCACCTTCCAACTGGATTTGGCAACAGTAAAATCCAGTTGGAAAGTGCACTGAAAGTGGATTGTTCAGTGGCTCTTCCACATTCTCATTTTTATCACTCGTTTGTCCCTATTGCTTTGGGTACCCCCCCCCCTTTCCACATGTGTGTTGCTCCCTCTGGGACTACTAGAGAGAGCAAAACACATGGAGGGGGGAACCTGAAGCAATAGGAGCACACAGGTGATGGAAATCAGAATACGGAAATGTGTGTGACCACTGCCATAGATACAGTAGCTCCAAGAAAGTAGAATGGGCCAGAGTTTCATCCCCTCTCTAAAATGGCTACCCACTAAAACCTAGTATCACTGATACTGCTCACACAGCCCTCTTTGGCTTCTTTCGGCATGAAATGGGAGCTAATCCAGAGACCCTCTGACACTGCAGGATCAGCAGTGGGCCCTCTGGGGCAATCTCCCATTCCTGATGAGAGCAGATGAGCCAAGCAGTTCTGGTTCATGGTGGGACACTGATGTCAGTCCTGATCCCTGGGTTTTCTGGCAGGTACCATAGCAGGCAAAGTCATGAAACAGAACCTAATTTGAAGGAAAATTGAACCTAAATTCAGGGATTCTTTGCCCATTGCAAGTGGTACATTTGTCGCCACAGGTATCCAAATCAGTACTGCTTCAGCTAATACTGGTCCTTTGTTGCTGTGGTCTATGAATTTCACATGTGCATCTATAAGATATGATGTATGGCATGGGAAAAGGAACAGTTTATCCAGAAAATTTTGCCTGTTTAGTAAAGCCGCTAGGAAACAGCTGGATGCTTGCAAAGTGTGAGTGAGTAATTCGAAATAACCAGAGAGAATCAAGCGAAAACAACTCCTGCGTTCCTTTCACTTGGGCTGGAAACCTCTGGAAGTTTCAAAAAATTAACTTGCTTGTCTTAAATGTTGTGGTGAATCCTGCAACTATGCACTCCACAGGAACGGAACAAACACATGAAACAACAATAGATAGCATTATAGCCTAATATGATCTCAGTCATACTAAAAAAGCTACTCTGATCATAGCAATTAATCTTAGAACATTTTGCTATCTGAGCTGTAAACCATCCTTGACTTTCTCCTTCTTTTATGTGAACACTTCACAGTTGTGAATGCAGGAGAAAGCCACTCACAACGTAAATGAGCAATGCAGCCAAGCCAGCTGAACCAAGGAAAACCTTGTTGCATGTGTTGTTGTTGTTTTTTGTTCTTCAGGGCTGGACTGTCTCTGAAAGAGCAGGTTTACAGCTTGGGGGTGACTTTAGAACTAGCTTCTCAATTGGAGGTATGGCTCTTCTATGCAGTATGTGGCTGATACCAACTGTGGTTCTACCTTGAGAGGTAAAATTAGGCAATAGTTATCTATGTGCGGATGTCCCAGCTGGACTACTGCAGTGTGCTTTATGTGAGATTGCCCTTGAAGATGATTTGGAAACTGCATTTGGTTCAGAATGGGGATGTCAGAGTGTTCACTGATATAGACAGCATACTATGCTAGTCTTGAAACAACTGAACTGGTTGCCAGTTTGTTTCCTGGCCCAATCCAAAGTGCTGGATTTGGCTTTTAAAAGCGCTAAATGGCCTGGGAAGGACCACCTACTCCTATATGTTCCTGCCCATCAGTTAAGTTCCACATCGTAGGCCCTGCTTCCTTTTCTAATTTCCCTTTATAAGATGAGATTGCCTGCTAGCAGAATCAGGGCCTTTTTGGGCATGGCACCCTAACCTTTTAATGACTCCCCACAGCCACCCATCCTAGTGTTAGACCTCATGATTTTCCAGTTTACCCTGGCTTTCTGTTGAACATGTTTTTTATGGTTTCACTGCTGCTTTTCTATGGTGGATACTTAATTTATACTTTGTTTCTGAAACTGCTCTGGCTCTTTTACTCTGCTATGTTCTGATTTGTTCTGCTCATGGTTAATTTGGCTGCTTCATGTTTGCTGCAAGGATTGGGGGCTGTTTTGAAGCTGATTTTAATTGGTTATTTATGGCTCTATTGTTTTAAAATTGTTTTTGCTGTAGGCTGGGTGGGGTTTTAATATGTTTTCTTCTGTTGTGAGCCGCTCTGAGAGCTTGAAGGGTGGATACAGACTGTTTAAAGAAAGAAAGATTTAAAGAAGTAATCATAACTTTCTGCCACCTTTCCAAGTAGACTGTATCTTTAAAAAGTCAGATCTTGATCCAGAAAAGAAATTTAAATCCTGTTGATCTCAGTGGGAGGCATTTAAGCACCCTATTCAGTAAATGAAATCAACAAGATATAAAAGTGCTTCTCAATGTTGTTTTGGTCGAAGTTTATAACATTTTAATCTTTATTTAAGGAGAAAAGTTTGCTTTGTGTTATGCTGAAGAAAGAAAACACCAAATAGCTTTATTCAGCTGAGAAATGTGGTCTGGCGTACAAAAGTATGAAAGAATTTGGTGTGGTGTCATTAATCTCCCCACCACACAATATCTCTATTACAGATATAACAAATACATTTCTCCATTGATGTTCTAAGCTGAGACGTGTTCCCACATATCTCCAGAGAGGAAAATATGGGAAAGAGAATTCAACAATTGCTCTAGTAAGTGGACTGCAACCAGCCACGAGAGCAAAAACTTGAAGATGAATACAGAGTCTGGCCTGATTCTGTCTTGCTAGATAAACTTCCCTTCACCCTGCTTCCATAAATCCAGGAGTTCCCTTGTCACAGAAAATTGGCAGGGCACAGGAAAGAAATAGTGGAAGTCATAGCAGCAGCAGCACCAAACAAAAATCCAGCCATTTAAATAGAAAATACCTGTTCTGCGGCATGAAAACATCCATCATGTAGTCTTTAGACACAAAGGCAAAGCTTTCATAAAACATTTTGAGGATAAATTCAAAAGATGAATTTAAAACATTCCTAGATCTTGATAGAGAATAGACTGCAAATTGGATTCTTGGTTGGATGAAAGGGCCATTTACATGCCAGAAAATACTTACTGGAAATTCTAAGCATTCTACCATCCCTTGTTGAACAGAATGCTGGTAGCTTGTATTCCATAGTTATGTTGGGTCCACTTCCTTTACATACGTTGCAACCAACTTATGGCAATCCCAGCAAGGGGCTTTCAAGTGAGGTTGTTACCCATGGCCTTCATCTGCAGAGTCTCCCATGGTGGTCTCTGGGAGCTGATGAAATTGGGCTATTCCATGCCATCTGCCCTTCCCACTTCTTTTACACATCCTCATATTACCCACAGTTCTTTTGAGACTTCCTATTCTCACTCTATTATATAATAAGATGTGTCAAATGTCTTTACTTACTTGCATATTGGTCAACATGGATAAATGGGCAGTGAAGACCAGTGCTTAATTTCTAAAATGAGAAGTGCTAGACTTAAGTGTGCCTACAAGTCACACCTTCCTATGAGGTAATCTTTACTCCTCACCACTAATTTACGGTAACTAGAGGTGAGGGAAAGTTTACATTCTCAGAAGTTCCAGAGGAAAGCCTGGGTATTTACAACAGACATCAGGACTAAGCTCTGGTCGGACCGATCTCAAAGTATGCCACAGGAAGGCTTTGCATGGACTGACTGGTAAAACATTGCATTATGTTTTTTTTCAAGTTTCAAATAATGCATATATGGACAGGCCAACATTCCAACAGGATGCACCAGTATTCTAGCAGCACTGCAACATTACTGAGGAGAAAGTGGGAACTATGGGAACAGGAAATTTTTGTACAACTCTGGGATGTTTTCTTCTTAGTATGATGTGATTATACGTCCTGTATTGAAAACCCAGTTCAGCAACAAACAACAAACCCCAGTTAGCTGGACTGCCTGCATTCAGACATCATAATGAACTGGGATTTGATCAAACCATAATTTCTAAACCTTGGTATATCACAATGTTTGAAGGAAGCCTTAATAAGGCAGAGTAACATACTTCCAGCTTCTGTGCCCGCAACTATACATCAGACATAGTCTGCCACTGAATACAGGTGATGGTGGAGAAGCAGTTTGGTGTAGTGTTTAAGTGCACAAACTCTAATCTGGGAGAACCAGGTTTGATTCCCCACTCCTCCACTTGCACCTGCTGGATGACCTTGGGCAAGCCATAGTTCTGTCAGTGCTGTTCTTGAAAGAGATCTCTCAGTCCCACCTACTTCACAGGATATCTGTTATGGGGAGGGGAAGAGAAAGGAGTTTGTAAGCCGCTCTGAGACTCCGAGGTATAAATCCAATCTCCTCCTCCTCCTCTTCTTCTGATACAGATATTTGAAGTGTGCTTGCACATGTAAGTTTATACCTTAAATAAAATTGTGCTGGTCTTAAAGGTGCCACTGGACTCAAACTTTATTCTATTATGGTCATTGTTATCTGAGCAATGGCAACTTTGAGTTTTGAAAAGAGGACTCTTGAAGTTCTATAACCTTTGGTAAGTCACCCAGTGTAAGCTCCCATGATGAAGGGAATAAAATTGGGAGCTTGCCCTGGTCGCAGAAATGACTTCTGGGGCGATGTCTTCTGTTCCCACTCTGCCAGTGTGGTGTAGTAGTTCAGTGCTGGACTAGTATCTGGGAGGCCTGGGTTTGAATCCCCACTCATGCCATGGAAGCTCACTGGGCCTGTCACACTCTCTCAGTCTAACCCACCTCTCAGCGTAGTTGTGAGGATAAAATGGAGGAATGGAGAACGATGTAAGCCACCTTGGGTCCCCACTGGAGAGAAAAGCAGGGTATGAATGAATTAAATAAATGAATTAAAATTAAATAAATAAAAACAGGGACACAGCATGGAAGCACTACCCCATTACACCAGCAGAACCAAGTGCCAAGAACAAAACTAGGCCAGTTTGTCCAGCTTAAACTTCAGTGTTTGTGTATAACTTTCCAGACACGGCTTTAGGAAACTGATCTATAGCTTCAGCTGTATTTTCTGTAACAAATATTAACACGTATTATAGAAGAAAACACATGTTGGGCACAGAAGCATTCTGTGTTTTTACATATATTATGAGCGCAGCAGCCACAGCTGTTGGGAAGAGTAGATTTCTGAAATAGGTGATGAAGTTCATTTGTGGACAGCATGTGAAATAGACATTCCTTGCATTCCATCTAAACAACTCTCAGCACAAAAGGAACTTTTTTTAAAAAATGAGGTCTTGCATCAGTAACTGGTAAGTGGTGAAGCTTTTGTTTGTGAAAAGAAGAAATGTATCTGCTTTCTAAATAGTCTCCATTTCCTCAAGGATACCAAAAGCAGTGTTCATATTAAACTGAACTTCTAAGCTATTCACTTGGTGTTTACCGTCAAGTTACTTTGTACTTTCAAATATTTGAACTTCTCATGCTAGCATCCAGTCACGTTAACTCTATCAGTCAGGTGCGGACAGATTCTGGGGTGTGGATACTTCACAGAGAGGCAAGTGTCTCTACAAGAATGATGTTTTTCTTGTTTGCCGTCTTAATGAGTGATTGACAGCCATGCGTACATTCTTAGGTCTGGCAAAGGTGGGCTGGATGCTCTGCTGTCATATCTGAAGACACACAAGACACTCCTCAGATAATAACAACAAGAGTAATGGAAGAATGGGACAGATTTGCAATATATACCAAGCTGAGTGATAGAGGTGGGGGGGTAAATGATGTAAAGGGCTATCTACCTTCCTTTGAAAGTATAGAATCACATCTTTCTGCCTTTTTTTCTTCCTCTCCTTTCTTTCCTGGGAAAAAAGAAAAATGAATAGGCCCGATCAATGGATTTTTATGGATCCCTCACCCAACAAACAAGTGTACTAGTATGGGGGGAAACCCCTATGCAGAAAAGATAGAGACTGACTTAGGTGACAGCTTACTACCCCTTGGACTGTCTGGTGAGGACAGGCTGGAAACAGTCTGAGTTGGCAGAGCACTGCCCATTTGCCTTAAAAGACCAGCCTCCATGTATCTTCTTATGATACATTAATCCTGTCATACCAATCTACTTGCTAACTTCTTTACTCAACAAGTAATTACATTATAGGATTCACTGCAAGTGGACTTAGGGGTAGACACAAGCCCAACTGATTTTAAAGGGAGGTTAGATTCATGGAAGATAGGTCCATTAATGGTTCTATGCATATGACTAAAAGGAGCCTTCACATTCACAGGCAGTTGGTCTCTGAGCACCAGTTGGCCTCTGAGTACCACATCAGTGGAAGACTTTGGCCTCTGTGTTCTGTTTGTTGGTCCTTCAGGGCAAATAGTTGGCCACTGTATGAACAAGATGCTTGTCTAGGTGGACCACTAGTCTAATCCAACAGGGCTCTTATGTTCTTAGCCATGATAATGCACAATTGATAGAACAAATGCACATATGCAAAAATACTTGAAACTTTCAAATAACACGAATAATGATTATTATTTGGTATACAGAACTACAAATAGGGTAATCCTCCCTTCACCTACAATGGATTTTGTTTGGGAATATACATCTTTGGGCTTGGAAACTAGATTTTGATAGTGTTAGCCTGGTTGCTCTGAATTGTTAATTACTATGGGGAATTTGTGATATTATAAAATAGTAATAGGCAATACAGGAGCAAACACCCGTTTATACAGAGGTCCTGCTTCTTCTGGAAGTACCAGAGATAGACAAGGAGACTGGTTTCCAATATAAAATGATTCTTTTACTGTCGATTCTTCACAATCAAACAATACGCGCACATACATATACATGTACAGAGCTAAGAAAATTAGAGAGATGTGGATAGCACATTCACATTAGCAGGAAATCGTTGGTGGGCAATATGTTACCTGGTCCATGGTGTGAAGAAGCAATCCTTTGGAAAAATAGGGAGGCTACAAGGGAAATAGGATCGTGTCCTGGCCTGCAGTGACACGTGGAAACTCTCTCTGCACAAACCGAGAGTTGTGAGGATGGGATGGGTATAGGACAGAGAGGAGAGAGAGCTAGAGAGCAAGCACATGTGTGCGTACCTTCTTTTATATGGGGGTCCTGGTGGGGTGGGCTAGGCAGGCCACACTCCTTGTTACCCCCTTCTAGTTGGTCCCCAAAAACATACTGATTGGTACTGGGTTCAAAGGGGAAGGGTCTAAGGGAGTGGGCAATATTGAACTCTAGTAACTCTGGGTAAGGAGGTGATGCCTGATGGGATTATGACTCATGCAGCCAGAGCCATTATCATGAATGGTCCTCTATTGTTTTCTGGCTGCAGCTTTAGGGAGGTGAATCAATCTGGGGGAGGGGAAGTGCATTGCCTACGTGTGCAGGAAGAAACTCCACATGGAGTTTGAGTCTTTGTTCTCCTGCCTTGACATGGCATCTGCCTGGTTTTCAGAGCTTCAAGCAGCTAGGGAGCTGGTCCATCATACAACAGGTAAGCGGGCAGGTAACCTCAGGAACCATGGCACATTATCTCAGGAAGGCTTCCTTCCACTGGATATGTCTCCAATTGGCATCACTTTGGGTCACCATGCAATACAGTCCCAATTACACACCATTGACTCAGTCCAGGTTTCTCTTGCTCATGAAATTATAAATCCAAGATGGCATTACATGCGCCTTGTAGGGCAACAATAGGTCCAGAGGTGTTGCACACCACTGCCTATTACGTAAAAAGAGAAAAATTATAGTATCTCCATAAATGACCATAAAGCATTAAAATGGAATTACTGAGCAAAATTCAACTTCTTTCATGGCTGAAATTGTGCTTTACATTGAGCTAGTTAGGGCTTTTTGTGATTTGAATAAATACAAGATTAAGTGTTATTAACATGCAAAGTGACTATCCCTACCTTAAATCCATATTTATTCATTTACAAATCCAGGTCAATCTTGGGGGGGGGGGGGTTGTTTGTTCATTTTTGTGAAGGAGTTTGTGCTACATAACTTTCATGATTCCTCAATATTTCATAGTATTACCAAAATAAAGTTTGCAGCAATGGGCACAGGAGTATTATAAGGGTTAGAATAAGTTTTAGGGAAAGACCTAGTTCCTTATTGCTAACCTATTTGGCATGATTATTTATTAAGATTTATAGATCAGCATAAAGCTTAGTACAGGGAACATCACCTCAAGGCATTAAATTTTTATAATTAATCTACAACTTCATCATAAGCTGCCTGACTCATCATAATACACCAATGGGAAAACCCAGAACCTCTATCTAAATATGATTGAATAAGCAACTTTTGAGATTTTATAATTATCAGGGCATTGTTACAACTGGTTAAAATGTGACAAGTAGGTTTGCCAGGTTGATGGAACTATGCAGCTTACAGGAATTGTGGACCCTTCCTAGGGTTGGCAGCTCCAGTTTGGGAAATACCTGGATGTTTTGGAGGTGGAGCCTGAGGATGGTGGGGTTTGGGGAGAGAAGGGACTTCAATGGGGTATAATGTCATACAGTCCACTTTCCAAAGTGGCCATTTTCTCCAGATGAACTGACCTCTGGTGCCTGGAAATCAGTTGCAATCCCAGGAGATCACCAGCCACCACCTGGAGTTTGGCAACCCAAACAATAAGGGAGACAAAGGAAGGATTATTGTTTAGAGCAGAGTAGTATCCAATCATTGTTTATAACCATGAACCAAACCATGAACCTACAGGCTGGTTTGCGAACTGAACCACTTTGTATTGGTTCATGAGCCATTTAAATTTTAAACCCCTGCTTTCTACCCCTTGCCACTTTTCAAAGGGAACAGAAAGCAGGGGTTTAAATGGCTCCAAGCCATTTAAAGTAAATCCCTGTTTTCTGCTCCCTGTGAAAAATGGCAAGGGGTTACAACTTTAAATGAATCATGAACCAATATGAATCTGTTCAGTTCGTAGTTCAGTTCATGGTTCAGCCACAAACCATGAAGCAAAAAATGTGGCTCATTCCCATCCCTATTCAGCATGCAACATAAGCTTGAATTCAGAGTCCCACACTTTGATACCTTTAATATCCACTGATAGCTGGATGGTACATGAGAGAGCTCTAGAGCCAGGCAAATGGTAGAGTTGAGAGAGGGCAAATTTGGGGTGTGCCCTGGGCAACAGGAAAACTCTGAATGGAACCTATTAATAAATACGCTACAATGGGATTCTTTATAAAGTATTTTTACCCAGTTATAAATTCTGAAGTGCTGACAAAGGAATGCATCACAGAATATAGACATTCCCAATTCAACCTGTCAAAGGCTTTCTCTTCATCCAGTGACAAGGCCAGCAAAGGCTCATGCCTGTGTTCCTTAGCAGCAATAATATCAGTCTGGTGCCTGAGATGATTAGCTCTTTGTCTCCTTGGAACAAAGCCTACTTGATTTGGATGAAGCAACACAGGTAGCGCACATAGTGCAAGTACGAGGCATACTGCAAGTCCTGTTGCAAGGATTTTTTTCATCAACATTTATGAGGGATATTGACCTGTAGTTAGAGCACAGAATTGGGTCTTTCCCTGGCTTGCTTCATACACTGACTTTGGCAGAACACCAGAATCTTGAGCGTATATCCAGGTAACAGAGAGCACTTCACCTGGAGAAAATGGCAACTTTGAAAGGTGGATTCTAGGGGGTTTAACCCCACTGAAGTCCCTCCCTTTTGCAAACCCCACCCGCCCCAGGGTCCACCCCCAAAGTTTCCAGGTCTTTCTCAACACAGAGCTGGCAACCCTACTGTTGTTCAGGCTGGCAGGTGCATCTCGCTCAGAAACTGTCTGCAGAGGGTAGATGGGCAGTAAAATAAAGAGCTGAATAAAACTTTCTGGTTATTAATTGCATTCAGAACGACATGAACCTGTCCTTGTTTATCTTATGGATATGTATTTGATTTATTCTAAAAGCCATCAGATTGCCAGCTTTTTGTCCAGATTCCCAATAATTTAGGTTAATACAGGCCAATATAAATTCAGCTTGCAATGAAAGCAATTTGTTGATTTTATATCTGCATTTCATCATATTGTAGTTATCAGAAGTGGGAAGCAGAATTACGATTGATTGCAGCATCCTGTAGTTTAGTTTCTAGTTTCTTCAGCTGTTCATTACATTTATGAGAGGCATAAGCAACTATAAAGGCCCTTAGGTATGCTTTTAGAGTGTTCCACAAAATGGACCAGGTGACCTCATATGTAACATTGTTAGAAAGGAAGTCTTTTATATAAAACTCCATTCCCTTTTGAAAGGTCTCATCGCAGAGCAGGGATGCCTTTAATCTCCATAAGGGAGACTTCTTTTCAGTATCTCTCAGACTATCAATGAAACAGGGGAGTGGACAGAAAGAACACAGGAAGTAATAGAAAGCACTTTAGGTAGTAGGGAGCCACTGACGAGAAAATAGTCCTATCAGACGTAGTAAGCATCATGCATTACACAAACCTGCACCAAGCATATGACATTGCAGGGCTGATCTAGATTAACTTGAGTTAAGGAAACCCCTACCACTTTTGTCTAAAAGAGGATGTGTTACTGTATTATAGTCCTCGCCCATTAACACAGAATAATCCTCAAATTCTTGGAGAGCCACCATATCACTCCCACTCCTGGGAATGACTTATTTCTATAATATTTAGTGATCTTAGTACTCAGGAGTTCTTCTATTATCTTCAGTGTAATGATCCCAGAATTCTCCTCTGCTCTCTAGGATAAAAGTAGCTTTTCCACTTCATAATTGGAAGATGAACCCTATTCTGAAACCCTAAAAGAAGGGAAGTTATTGAATTCAAGTATATGAAGGCAGACCATTGACTTTATCTAAACTGGCAAGAATTTGTTGATTTTTGTAAAAGAAAAGTGGTCATAGAACTGAATAAAAAAAAACCCTGTATGTCTTGGCTGTTATAGTTGGTTTTATATTTTGGGTAATTCTTAAAATTGCTAATCAAAAGGGGGTTTTTAGAGCAAAAGGTTGGAAATACTTCTTGTATATCAAACAGGATCTAATTAAAGTAGCAGTAACAGTAACAGTTGATATGTGTTGTAGATCCAGAGGAGTTAGCCATGTTAGTTTTTTGCTGCAAAATAGTAAGAAGTTTCTCGAAAACTTATGCTACAATAAAGTTTGTTAGTCTTAAAGGTGCTACTGGACTTCTAACTAGTTGATATGTGTTGATTTGTGTAGTCAACTAAGTATCTGTAGCATCTTGTTAAACAAAAAACTTTCACCTGCTTCTTTGGATTTCTTGGTTAGGCTATAGTCTGAATGGCATATGAGGCAGCAGGTCTGGGTGTGGTCAGTGCCTGGATAGAAGACCTCCTGTGACCAGTATCTATACTACCTTGAGATCCATGATGGAAGACAGGCAGGATATATCTGTAGTAAATAAACTATTACGTGCAGATATCTAGTAAACCCCTCTCCAGCCATGCCCATTATGATATATAACCACTTAATAAATTGTTATCTGTATAACATAACATAACATAACATAACATAACATAACATAACATAACATAACATAACATAACATAACATAACATAACATAACATAACATAACATAACATAACATAACATAACAAGAACATTTGGGGCCACTTAAACTGAAGAGCATTTAGGGGACTGGGACATTCAGTTTAAATGTTCATTTGCACGTGCCATTAATTCTTCTTTCCTGCTGACATATGGGACATCAACTGCTTTGAGGGTGGAATGGAATAAAGAAGTGGTTGGAGCCTGCCAGTTTATTTGCTCAATCTCAGCCTATTCTCTTCTATATGGTTTTTCTCAGTGCAAGTCCTGTGATCCCCAATGTAGCCTTTGTGGTGGTCACAGGGGAATCCATTCTCCCATTTTCATCAGTGGAAAAGCCAGTGAGAGTCATCCCAATATATTTCAGTAAGCATATTCCTGTGAATAAAAGAGGTAATTCTAGGGTTGCCAGGACTGAGTTGGAAAATTCCTGGAGGTTTGATAGATGGAGCCTAGGGACACTGGGGTCTGGGGAGGGGAAGGACCTCAGTGGGCTACAAGGCCATAGAGTCCACCCTCCAAAGCAGGCACTTTCTCCAGGGGACCTGACCCCTGTAGTCTGAAGATCAGTTGTAATTCCAGGATACCTCCAGGCCCTACCTGGAGGCTGGTAATCCTAATTCTGATACGTGATCACTGGAAGGAGTCCACAGCAATGGACAATTGTGTGGCATGCTATCTAGAAGTACTGCAAGCCAAGCAGCAGACATTTGTTCAAGGTAACACCATGAATTCATCAATGGCCAGAGTCAGGGACCTCAACCTAAGGGGTGTCCTCAGCCCACCATTCCAGGCATCCAACCTACATTCTTAACTTACAGTAAAAAGAAGTGGTTCAAGTAATATTTGGGGTCCAAATAACTACAAAGAATTTGACAATATTTATTTGAGCTTACCTAAGAGTGCAGCTAGAAATACCTCACTTGGATTCTTGAGTGCTTCGAACAAGCCTGGCTTTTGGGCAGTGCTACACCCTGTTGTGAAGCAACCTCCCTTGTGGTATTTGTATTTCTGGTCTCTGCTAAAGCAAGGGAGTACAGAGGAATGCAAAGAATAAACACAACAAAACTGTATAACCTTTTGGACTTGCAAGAGTGCTTGGTTTGCATTCTAGGAGATTTAAGTCAATTTGTGCTAAAGGGGAAGGTGGGGGAGGTTTGTGTTTTCATTTATTGCCTTGCAAAGGGTATCCTGGGGTATGGAATTGCAACCATGCAAATGGAAACAGAATTAGGACCCCCCCTCCTGTAGCTGCTTGCAATTAGTAACTGACGCTGCTGATAAAGCGTTCCCAAGGAAGATCGCTCCGGTACATTGAGCACCAGTGCCATCTTCAGTGCAAGACACAAATCCTTTTACAGAGGGTCATTTAGATAAAACATATTGAAAACAACTCATTTCAATATAATCAGATGGTTGAAATTTGACAGCAGAAAGGAACAGATTTTCCCCACTGTTTTGCAATGCTAGAGAAATCAATAGACACAGCTTTTCCATGGTGTACGCATATTTTTAAAAAATATTTGGAGATTGAAAAATAGGAAAATTAAAATATCTCATATTACTCTGCCAAATGATGGGGGTAATAGACACAAACATATTGTTCAGAAAAAGCTGCTTAGAAAGAAAAAAAAAGTATGAATTGATTCATTTAACTGAGAACCGCTAGAACAGATGGTGCGGGTAACAACTAGCATGTTAGCCATCTCAGGAGCTTACAGAAAAGTAAACAAATGCAAGAAAAACATATCACTTTATTCCCCAAAAGGTATCTTTTTTAATTTGGTAGGGAAATAGAAAATCTATGCATTGACTTGGAGATTGGCTTCTCTCAGCAGAGCCCAATGCTTGAATAGATTCACAGCAATATTTTTGCCATAGCCTCCTCCTCTACCTCAGTAGTGTATATTCTTTAAATTCTTTACCCTCTGTTCCAGACTTTGTGCCTAACAGTCCCAAAATACCAACACCTTTTCTTCCACCAAACATGTTTTAATTTGCCCACAGGTTTTCCAATAAAAGTGGGGTTAATTCACTTCTGACCAGTTCTGACCTTGCCAGTTTGATATCAGATTGAACAGAAGGTAAAAATTCAGCTTCCAGCTTCAAAGGCAAATAGTTGCTTCTCGCTAAGCACGTCTGAATAATTAAAAAGGCCAACCTGCACAATCTTCACAGCCACAGCGGTGTGCACACAGTGCTGAGGGCAAATTCACACACCAAATTTATGCTGCATCCACATATTGTTGGATATTGTGCTATTATAACATTACAGCAATCATTCACAACTAGATTGCCTTGTCCACATACCAAAGTTGAGTTGTGAATGACTGTGGTATTGTGATGAGAACACAATATCCAGAATGATGGTCACTCTACATAGCACTCCTAATTTAACTTCTTTAACCACTGTCTAGCATTGAAGATTGATTGGAGATTTAAAAATAGTTCCCAACAACAGTCATTCCAAAGAATATAAAGTTTATTGAGACATTGATAGGTTCCATACTCTAGATGTCCTGTGTTAGAACTAAGGAAAAGTGCGCGAAGTAAGCAATTATATCTAAATCAAGCAGGACCCTAATGGCCTGGGGTCAATCACCCCTAAGCATGAGGCCCACCAGAATAACAGCTCATTGTTCCCTAGGGAAAGAAGACACTAGACTCTGCTGGGACCTAGGCTGACTAAGATAACAGGAGCAACATAGGTAAAGGTAAAGGTTCCCTTGCTCGAAAGCCAGTCGAATCCGACTCTAGGGTTGCGGTGCTCATCTCCGTTTCAAAGCCGAAGAGCCAGCGCTGTCCGAAGACGTTTCCGTGGTCATGTGGCCGGCATGACTAAACACCAAGGCGCACGGAACGCTGTTACCTTCCCACCAAAGTGGTACCTATTTATCTACTTGCAATTTCTGCTTTCGAACTGCTAGGTTGGCAGGAGCTGGAACTAGAGACGGGAGCTCACTCCGTCATGCGGCACCCGGGTCTCGAACTGCTGAACTACTGACCTTCCACAGCCTGCAGTTCAGCGTCTTAACCACTTGAGCCACCGCAGCTCCTTAGGAGCAACATAGAAAAGGCTAAAAGCACAGTAGACATTCTTCCCACTCCCCTCAATCACCATGGCAACCATGCCCAAGAAAGCAAGTGCAAGGTTGACAATTACATAGCAATTGCTCAAAGAGTGGACTAACTTACAGCTCAGTTTTTCTCTCTCTTTTAAAGGCACCTGCTCTAGATAAGGGGCCCCCAACATTTTTCAGCCTGCAGGCACCTTTGAAATTCTGACACAGATTTGTAGGTGCACCCACGAATTGGCTGCCATTGGAGTCAGAGCTAGCCTCAAAATGGCTACCACAGGAGGTAGAGACAACCAGAATTGCCAGTGTGTGAAGTTATACATAACTGTGATGGTTGAGACAGTGAGTGAACTCAAGGCTCCATGCACATCTTCTAGTCAGGTTTTGGATTATTTCAGCCCACTCAGCCTATAGGAAGTTGACAAATTACTCTCAACTGTACACCCCACCACTTGCTGCCTTGATCCATGCCCATCATGGCTAATTAAAGACAGTTGCGATGGGTTACGAGGTGCCCTAAGGGAAAACATCAACAAGTCCCTCTCAGAGGGACAGTTGGTATGCCCCCTTCTAAAAAAAAATCCTTGGATCCGGCTGAGTTGGCCAACTATCAGATGGCACTTCCACATTAGATCCCTTCCAGTCCGGCTTCCGTCCAGGCCATGGGACGGAGATGACACTGGTTGCCCTCACAGATGACCTTCTGGGGCAACTGGATCAGGACATGTTATGTCTGCTGACCGCCACTAGGCGACAGCGACCTTACCTGAGCTTGGAGCTGAAGAGACAATAGGGACTAGGATCCTGAAACTTCAAGCAGTCACCAATAGGAACCTTGGTGGGAAGTTTAAACCCACCAATGGGACCTGGAGGTGGTCCATGGGGACGGTATATAGTTGGCCATCGGCCGGTATTGGATTGTTCTGTTGTGTATGAGTAAACCATGTGCTGATTATCATGCTGTTTCCTGACTCCTTAATGCGTTGAACCCACTACAAAACAGGGCAGTTTGGCAGTGCTGTTGTTGTTAGACCTGTTGGCAGGATTTGACACAGTCAACCACCAGCTATTGATCCACCACCTCGCCGACTCTGGGATTCAGGGGTCTGCCTTGCAATGGCTCTCCTCATTCCTCCAGGGTTGGGGACAAAATGTGGCTTTAGGGGAACAGCTGCCCCAAAGGCACCCATTGGTATGCAGAGTGCCCCAAGGGCCAGTACTCTCTCCAATGTTGTTTAACATCTACATGTGCCCCCTTGCCCAGGTTGCCCAGAGGCATGGGCTGGGATGTCACCAGTATGCAGATGACACTGAGCTCTATCTGTTGTTGGGCAGCCAGTCTAGACCAGAAGATCTGGACCTGGCGTTGCAAGCCGTGGCTGGTTGGCTTAGACTGAGTCGGCTGAAATTGAATCCAATGAAGATGGAGGTCCTGTGCCTGAGCTGAAGCGGTCCGGGGTTAGGGATCCCACTCCTGACCTTTGATGGTTCACCGATGGTGCCACCACTGGTGGATTCATACCCCACCCTTTACTCAGAGTCTCAGAGTGGCTTACGAACTCCTTTCCCTTCCCTTCCCCACAACAGACACCCTGTGAGGCAGTGGCAGATCAACCATTAAGCAGACTAAGCATGTGCTTAGGGCACCAGGGCCAAAGGGGGCACCACAAAGTTGGGGAAAGGGTGAAAAGAAAAAAAATGAAGATTTGTAAAAAAGAAAGAAAGATAAAACTAGTGCAAATTGATAATGGTGCACCCTAGGGTTATCTTCTATTTTTTGTTGGTGAGGTGCAGTGTCATAGGCTACAACCTGCATTGTATATGTGGTCAGACAGGTCAACAACTAAAATGGACTGGGTCAGTGTGGAAAGCAGGGGGGCACCAAGATTGGTCAGTGCTTAGGGCACCAGTGAGCCTTAATCCGCCCCTGCTGTGAGGTAACTGGGGCTGAGAGGGCTCTGAGAGAACTGCTCATGAGAGAACAGCTCTGAGAGAACTGTGATTGACCCAAGGTTACCCAGCTGGCTACATGTGAAGGAGTGGGGAATCAAACCCGGTTCTCCCAGATTGGAGTCCATGCTCCTAGCCACCACACCAGACTGCGAGATGGAAGAACACTCCAGAGTGGGGTTTAGATTAAATTGTGGATGCCATCTGGAGACTATCAATCTGAGATTGACTGGTTGATGATTTTAAGGCTGCGTTCAGACGGCCAGTCAATCGCGCCATGAGCCCTCCTAAAATTTTATCCCGATTTTTTAAATCCAGCCTAGCACGACCAGACGCCCCCCATGAAATAGCCTCACCGCGCGTTGTTCCCGCCGTGATTTGTCTACACGGCATCCACCGAGGATTTTTTTAAAAAAAGTTTTGTACATTCGCATAGGCAAGGCTGCGCCTCCTTGGAGAACTGAGGCGATCGCGGAGGGTTTTCAGCAAAGTTTTGCGCATGCAGGGATGGAAAGAATAAGTCCTGGTCCTCCCCCTTGCCATTGCCATCATGATCAATGGAGGGACTATTTCGCAAGTTAGAACAGTCCTTCCCCCCCTCCATCTCCCATCGTGGTAACATCTTGTCCCTAAAATAAATAAGCATGAATATTACATTCCTCGTAGCGCTTATCGCTGAATGCATTTCCTCGTTAAAGCGCACATAGGGTTTCATTTTTAAAAAAATCGTGCCCCTGTCGGCTCGGTCTGACGTCAGACCGAGCTGACGGGAGCATCGCGCGCTAATGGAGTGACCAGACGGAAGAAAGTCTGCAGTTGTCGCGCGGGTAAGCGAAAACCCTACATTGAAACTGCTACTTTTTAAATCAGGATTGGAGGCGCAGCAGAACGGGATGTCTACGGGACCGGAATTTTTCCCAGATGTTTCTGTCTGGTCGTGCATTTTTGATCCACAAGGGAGTCGTTCCTATGGCAGATCAAAAGATCCGTCTGAACACACCCTTTGATTGCTTTTAATAATGTTACAATTATGTTTTTAACCTGTTGTAAATCGCTCAGAGCCCTGTGCACTCAGGGATGGGGCAATTCAGAAATTTAAATGATAGCTAGATAGCTAGATAGCTAGATAGCTAGATAGCTAGATAGCTAGATAGCTAGATAGCTAGCTAGATAGATAGATAGATAGATAGATAGATAGATAGATAGATAGATAGATAGATAGATAGATAGATAGATAGAAGACTAAGAGGAGGCAGGCTCCTTAGGCTGGAGAAATGTCCATCCTCCTGAGGTAGGATACATGCCACTGTGATTATTAGTCATGTGGGATCACATATAAGAATACATTGCAAGTGCATTTGCAATTTAAGGATTTATTGTACTTGCCTCTGTCCTGCCAAGCTCTAGCCTACATGTGGACACAACAAAGCTGATCTACAGTTTCCATTTTAATGTAATGCTTTAGGAGAATACCTATTGAAATTGCACCCTTTTTAGGCTGTCTCCAGTTTCGGTCAATTTCTATGGTGAAGAAAGTTGCCAGGTTGCTAGATCAATGCTTCCCCTTGCACAATGGGAGGCTGATTAATATAGGAAGCAGAACTATCCTAGATCACAGCTGGCCAAGCTGTTAATTTTATCTTTTGGAAGAAGAAATGGGAAAACAAATAGGCTCCTAGTTGCTTTACCATAAATTCAGTGCTTTGTTTTCTCCCAGTCCCTCCATCAACCACAATGAAGCCTCAAGGGAATTAAACATGTTCATTTGCTGAAGAACCGGGGAGATAATGTCTGACATGGCAAGTCTCCCAATCAATTCAGTGTTCAAGAACAAAGGGGAAGCAAGGAAAACTTTCAGCGCACCTCTAATTTTTATTCATTTCTCTAGCAGGGGCTGTTAGCGGTCAACATAAAAGCAAAAATAATTGCCCAGAATTCTGTGGGTTATTTGATAAACCCTTGTCTGGTTTATTGATTTGCTGCCACACTGGAAAAAAATAATCAATCAATGTACAGCTTCATTTAGAGATCTGGGATTAGAGCCGGGAAGCTACAGAAGAATACAAGGCGGATGGAGACCAAAGAACTTGGTGAAAGAAAGATACAAGCAACACTGGTGTGTGTGTGTGGTGAGTACTACAACGTCACTTGTCAGAAGAGGTCACGACTATACTGGGTCCTCTATAAAGAGATCTGCAGATCCAGGATTAGTCAGAGTAAGACTGTTCTCTGATCTGCATGGAATATGACTGCCTTGCAAGTATCTGTAAATTGACTGCAAGGAAGGCTCTTGGGAAGGCCGTTCAATGTAACCAATACTTTCGCCCTCTGATTGCATGGAGGAGTCGTTGTTGTTTCAACTGTTTTGAGTTTCATTCTTTTCCCTGCTTCTGTGGCACGAGAAACCTGCCCCGCACAGCAGAGTTAAAGAAGAAAAACTGCTCCCTTTCAGAACTAAATGTGTGCATCTTGTGTGTATTTAAAACATGCTTTCCAAAAATTAAGTAAAAACTCTGCATCTGAGGGAGCTTCAAGAAGTCACAAAAGTTCTTCAGGTACGTGTTTAGAGCTTGAGTACCGCATAAAAATTCTCGGCCTTTCTATTTACAGTATCCCTTCTACCACCCACAATGCCAGGGGTTTTATCCCCCATTATTATACAATACATAATTGAGTTTATATAGACACTTCAGAGCATTGAAAGCACTTCACATACATTATCTCAGTGACTGATACACAACAGCTATGAATGTCAGTGTAGTATTATTATCTTCATGTTGTAGATGGGAGGCTGGCTTTCCTAAGACACTTAGGCAGCATTCAGATGGCACACTGAGTTGCAGTTTGCACAAAGATGGCTGGTTTCTTATGATGTGGGCCCCCCTTCCCTTCTTGAATGCAGCATGACTCCTGGTTTTACAGTAATACCTATTCCCTCTAGGGTTGTACAGTCTCCCCTGGCCACCAGTGGGGATGGGGGGTAGAGTTGCCAAATCCAGGTTGGGAAACTCCTGGAGATTTGGGGATGGAGCCTGGGGAGGACAGGGACCTCAGTGGGGTACAATGCCACAGAGTCCATCACCCTCCAAAGCATCCACTTTTTCCAGGGGAACTGATCTGTGTAATCTGGAGATAAGTTGCAATTCTGGGGGATCCCCAGGTCCCACCTGGAGGCTCGCATCTCTAGTTCCCTGTGATGTAGAGCCCTGGGTGAATCAAAGTTTGTTTAATCTCTAAGAAACCAGAATTCTGTACCGATGTCTATCTAGCACTTGTGCAACACAGAACCAACACAACAGAGTTTTAAAGGTTTTTAAGATTTTTAAACAGGTTTTATTTTAAATGTATACCACCTGCCTCTTGTCCAAACCATCTCCAAGGTAGCTTTCAACCTATTAAAACAATAGATGGAAGATAGATTCTCTTGGGGCGTTGCCCCTGCTTCATCTCTTGGTACTCAAACAAATTTGAGAGAGATTCTAGTGGCATGTGATATGATGTGGCTCTGATCTTCCTGAGGCTGTTACTGTTGCCCTTACAGGGCATATGGAGAGCCCAGTGGGAAAATCCCCTCCAGGAAGTGAGCTGCCAACAGCTATTGGTATAACTCTTTCTACTGAGTGCAGCTTCTAACCCAGGCCGAACAATGTGAGTTTGTGGCTTGTATGTTGGTAGTGGAGCAGTACAGTGCAGATTTACATGTGATGCTGGAAGTTGGTCATGGTCTCCTGCAATTTTGGGAGAATTACACATATGAGACCTGGATAGACCAGGATAGCCCTATCTCATCAGATCTTGGAAGTTAAGCAGGGTGGCCCTTGTTGTGTATTACAATGTGAATCTATGCTATACATTCCTATGTTAAGCTTGATTAAGAACATAAGAGAAGCCAATGTTGAATCAGGCCAATGGCCCATCTAGTCCAACACTCTGTCACACAGCGGCCAAAAATACCAGGTGCCATCAGGAGGTCCAGCAGTGGGGCCAGGGCACCAGAAGCCCTCCCACTGCTCCAGCACCAAGAATAGAGTACAGCACCTGCCCCAGACTGAGAGTTCCCATCTATACCCTGTGGCTAATAGCCACTGATGGACTTCTGCTCCATATGTTTATCTAATTCCTTCTTGAAACTGTCCATGCTTGTAGCTGCCACCACCTCCTGTGGCAGTGAATTCCATATGTTAATCACTTTTTGGGTGAAGAAATACTTCCTTTTATCTGTTCTAACCCGACTGCTCAGCAATTTCATGGCGTGCCCACAAGTTCTTGTATTGTGAGAAAGGGAGAAAAGTACTTCTTTCTCAACCTGCTCAATCCCATTCATAATCTTATAAACCTTATTTTATAAATGTGGCTCTTCATCTGTCGCATTACCATTGGCTGGTTTCTGCGAAACCTCTGTAAATGTCCAATCACTGTGTGAGAATGTATCAAAGAGGGAACGGTCCTGATTGGCCTTTATCCCTGCATTGTTATTGGTTCTTATCTAGTTATGGGTGTGGCTTTGAAAGCCCGGAACAGCTTAAAAAGGGAGCTGTGCTCCACTTGTTTGTGGTGTGTCCCTGAGTTGGAGTTTGCTGTTAAATAAAGTTGAAATCACTTCTTGCTGAAATCCTGTTGTTGAGTGGCATATTTAACAGCCCTGGTCAGCATTTGGATGGGAGACCCCAAGGAAGGCCAGGGGCATTACACAGATGTAGGCAATGGCAACCACCTCTGAATGTTTCTTGCCTTGTAAACCCTATGGGGTTGCCTTAAGTCAGCTGTGACACTGACAGCAAAAAAGTGTATTAGAGTAAACCTCCTCTCTCCCCTTCCTCTGAGATAGTCGAGGGTAGCATATTTAAGGCTTCATTTCAATGGCTGTTGACTCATGGGTTCACTATTGTGAAGTAAGTCCAGGTGGTCAGCCATGTTAGTCTGAAGCAGTAGAGCAAATTTAGAGTCCAGGGGCACATTTAAGACCAACAAAGGTTTATTCAAGGTATGAGCTTTTGTGTGCATGAACACTTTTTCAAATACTATGAGATAATATTGTGAGGTAAGGATGTTCCTTAAGGACATTGAGACTCTTTGAGGCAGGATTGTACAGGAACAGCAGTGGCAATATTTTTTGTCACAGAACTGGTTGAAATAGACACAGTGAACAGGCTAGAAAACAATGTAACGTTAAAGCCTTGGATGACATTTCTTCTTATATGACTTACAGCGTCAGAGAGTTGTACTCAGTTGCTCATACGCAAGTTAAGTTTCATTTCATCACTGAAAGATGCTGTTCTGGTCCAAAGTCACCTCAATACTACTTGTCTCTCTCAGATTCCCACACTCCTGACAAACAGTTTATAATCAGCCTCCTTTATTATGAAGAACAGAGTTAGACCACAATAGATCCATTTATATGGGGGAGTTCCCCTGAATAACCTGGACTAGCCTGAGCTCCACAGAGCTAGAAAGATAAGCAGATTGACCATGGTCAGAACTTAGATGGGAAGCCACCAATGAAAATCTGGATTGTACAGAGGAAGGCAAGAGTAAACTGCTTGTGCTCATCTTTTGCTCATCTGTCTGTACTGTCCAAGAGTTAGACCCTAACTGTATATCATCTGCTGTCTTCTCAGAGTCAGATTTTAACTGGCAACTGCCTGCTGTTCTCTCAGCATTTTGTCACTTCTCTGAAAACTGATTGGATACATTTCCGGCCTTCAGATATGCTCAGGCCTTCACATGGGATTGGTTGTTTGACAGCTAGGGGCTGGACAGCCTCCTGTCTATCACAGAGTCCCATGAATGGAAACCCCAGCATTGTTTTTGTCTTTTTCTTATAACAGTTGCTGATGGTGGAACCTGCTCCTGTTTGGACCACAGTATGTTGGTGGGTATTTTAAGCCTTCCTTCTGTACCATTTTACCAATCCAAAATGGTCCTGGGGCACTGCTATTTGCCCTGTTGGGGTAAGCAGACCGGCAGTGATGCCTCTGCGTGGTACGATTTATCATTGAGGTCAGGATGGGATGTCACAGGATGCTGTTTTGGCGACAGTAGAAAAAAATTGTCTATGAACAAATGAAGCTGTTTTATACAAGGTCAGATCAGTGGTCCATCCAGCTCAGGATTGTCTACTCTGACTGGCAGCCGAGCAAAGCAACATTTCCCTCCCATCTCTACTACCTGAGATCCTTTAATAGGAGATGCCATGGTCTGAACCTGGAGCAATCCAATGAGTCTGTCCCATAATCATATCCAGTATTCCCTCCAAGCTGAATTAGTGTGAGCTAGCTCACAGGTTTTTAGCCTCCAGCTCACACATTTTTGTCTTAGCTCAGGAAGGACGGCTCCAGAGCAAACTAATTTATACAGTAGCCGAATTGCTCGCTCACAACTTTAATGCCAGTAGCTCACAAAGCAGAATTTTTGCTTACAAGACTCCACAGTTTAAAGGGAGTATTGATCATATCTAACATTGTTCAGTACAAAACTAACTACCTGTAGAGTTAATACTGGATTTTCTTTCTGTGTAGTGACTTGGGTGTGCTTCTGTGTTTCAAAATTTGAACATCTCAATGGGGCTGCCAGCCATCGTGGCTGCCAGTCACCCCCAGATTATATGGTACAATTTTGTCTGAAATCTTAGACCATTGTGACAGATGGTGGCATTGGCACAACACCAATTTTCCCAGGCATTTTCCCCTGGTGCCCAAGCTGAGTGATGGTGGACAGAGCAGCTGGAGGATGGGAAGTCTCTCTACATCTGCACCAGGATGCATTACATTCAGAAAACTGTGTTTTGGTTATGCTGTTTTGATTTTGGAATTTAAAAATTCTCTGTATGTCCCAGTCCGCCTGGCTTTCACATAACCACTCACAAGTACATTTTTAAAATACTTAAAGGGATTGTAGTAAAGTTTTTTGGCATTACATTTCTTGTCTAATACAGCACAGAAATTCTGAGGAATGAATATTTACTGCATGGAAAGAGGAGTGTCAGGGTAGAGAAGCAAAATATTTCTAGAAAGAGCCCCTCCCCTCAAAATACCTTTTTTGCTGTTTTGCTGCTGCTTGTTGAACCAACTGGATACTACGTAGATGCAGAGCCATTTACAAGTACTTGTTGGGTACAATGTTTCAACCAATCATGACTCCATCCAATGGTTGCACCATCCAGACCACACTTAACCAGCTTATCCTCAAGGATATCATGAGAAACTTTGTCAAATGCTTTATTGAAACCTAGATACACTATATCCACAGCATTGCCAGAGTCAACCATTTTAGTAACTCTGTCAAAAAAGGAGATAAGGTTGGTCTGGCATGACTTATTCTTGATAAACCCATGCTGGCTACTACCAATTAACTCATTCCATTCAAGGTGCTCACAGACAGTATTTGATAATCTGCTCTAGAATTTTTTCAGGTATTGATGTCAAACTGACAGGACTGTAATTTCCTAGGTCTGTCTTTTTTCCCTTCTTGAAGATTGGGACAACATTCACTCTTCTCCAGTCTTCTGGCACAACACCAGTACTCCAGGACAACTCAAAGATTAGAGCCAGAGGCTCTGAAATAACATCTGCAATTTCTTTTAGCACCCTGGGATGCAAGCCATCCGGCCCTGGGGATTTGAAAGTATTTAAGGCAGCTAGATGCTCTCTAACCATTTCCTTACTTAGTCTGGACTAGCAGTTCCTCCTTCCTTCATTCACCCTGCATTGTTCAGTTTGTGTACAGTTTGCCTTATGGTTAAAGACTGATGCAAAGTGAGAATTGAGTAATTCCGCTTTGTCTTCATCCCTTGTTAAGACTTGACCATCTTCCCCTAGAAATGAGCTTACCCCATCCCTTTTCTTCTTTTTGCTCCACACATAGGCATAGAATTTTTTCTTGTTATTTTTAGCATCCCTTGCAAGCCTCAGCTCCATCTGCGCTTTAGCCTTTCTGACACCATCCCTACAGATTCGAGCCTGCTTCTTGTACTCACCCTCAGTAATTTGGCTCTCCTTCCATTCTCTGTACATTTCCCTTTTTAATCTCAGCTCTTCATAGAGTTCCTTGTTCAGCGGCCTTGTTCATTACCCATCTCCCACCTTTCTTTCTTACTGGAACAGTTTGCGATTGTGCCTTAAGCACTTCATTTTTCAGCAACTCCCATCCTTCCTGTGCAGATTTCCCCCTCAGCATTTCCAGCCACAGGATCCTACCTAATATTTCTCTGAGTTTTTTAAATCAGCCTTCCTGAAGTCCAGGATACGAGTCCTACTATGTCCTGGTTTCACATCCCTCACTATGTCAAATTTCAAGCTGACATGGTCACTATTCCCCAAGGATCCTACAACATTCACCTCATCAACCAGTTCTTCCCTGTTAGTCAGAATTAAATCTAGGATAGCAGATCCTCTGGTTCACACCTCCACCTTTTGAGGGAGTTGTCCACAAGACTATTCAAGAATCTGTGGAATGCCCCATGTCGAGCAGAGTTAGATTTCCAGCAAATATCTGGATAGTTGAAATCTCCCATAACCACTACATCCTGTCTCTGTGAAAGTTTAGCAAGCTGTTGTACAAATGCATCATCCTGTTCCTCCAGTTGGTTCGGAGGTCTGTAGTATACCCCCACAACAATATCCCCTTATTCCCCCCCCCCGCTCTATCCTTACCCACACACTTTCAACAGGGCAACGCTCAAAATCCTGAATTTCAGTGCATGTGTATTCATTCTTGACATATAGTGCCACCCCACCACCTTTTTTATTTATTCTGTTCCGTTTGAACAAGGTGTATCCTTCAATCACTGTGCTCCATATATGAGACTCATCCCACCAAGTCTCAGTGATACCTATCAGATCATAATTACTTTCCAATATTTGAAGTTCAAGTTCCTTCTGTTTCTTTCCCATACTCTGTGCATTAGTATAAAGACATTTCAGATTACAGACATCCTTTCCTACTGTAGGTCTCTTTGATTTTACCAGAAAATTACTGAATTCACCTCTCTCCCTTTCATTTATTCTCTGGTCACTCCCCTTCTTAAACTTAGTGTTGGGGATGCCGCACAACATCAGGTTTTTTCTTCCCACCCCTGATGTCTTCAGTTTAAAGCCCTCCTGATCAGGTTTGCAAGTCTTGCAGCAAAGACATTCCTCCCCTTCTTTGGAAGGCACACCCCATCTGTTGCCAACAGTCCTTCATCTTGGGGGTACATACCATGGTCCAGGAAGCCAAATCCCTCTTGATGGCACCATCTACATAACCCGTCATTCACCTCCAGTATCCTGTTCTCCCTTCCAGCTCCATGGCCCTCAACAGGTAAAATGGAGAAGAACATCACCTGAGCCCCCAGATACTTCACCTTCTTGCCCAGAGACTCATAGTCTTTGGAGATCCATTCCAGGTTTCTTCAGGCTATATTGTTTGTTCCCACATGGATTAGAAGGAGCAGGTAGCGATCAGAGGTCTTGACCAGTCTTGGAATTCTCTCAAGTCACATCTCGGATACACACTGCAGGAAGACAACAAACCTCTTGAGATTCCTTGTCCGGTCTGCATACACCTTCTTCTGTCCCTCTCAGTAGGGAGTCACCAACCACCACTACTCGTCTCTTCCTCTGTGGGATAGCTTGGTTCCTTCTCTGCTTACGTGCTTGTGTGTCAGTCATATCCTTTTGATCTCGGTGTGTGCTATTCTGATCTTCCATCATCAGAAGCGGCTGGTATCGATTTTGGAGCTCCACTGGCTGTGAGTGTTTCCTGATTATCTTACTCCTCAAGGTCACATTCTTCCACACATCCACCTGTTCCATATTACGTCCTTCCTCTTGCATAGGATTTGCTAGCTCTTGCCATTCTCTCAGGAGCCCCTCTTCTTTCACATCTAAAAAGCTTTCTGCCTCCCTGATGTTCCTCGGTGTACAGATTTGTGCCTCAAGTTCTCCCACCTTCTCCTCAAGCATTCTTATAAGCTTGCACTTGCAGCAAGTATAATGCATTTCTTGGCATGGCAGAAAAATGATCATGGTGCAACCCAGGCAGGTCACTGGAATAGATCCTTCATTATTCATCTTCCTAGGAGCAATGCTATCTTCTACAGCCTCAGGAACTTTCCTCAAACTCTGATGTAAACTCTTGTTACGTGATGTACCCTGAAAACTTTGAGACTGACCAAATCCTATCTTGCCAACAGTTCTCTCTCCAGAACTCAGTAGCAGCCCTCTACTCAGGTTCTTATAAGGTCTCCAAGCAAGACCCACAGGCTAAGAGCTACAGGGCTTGCACCTCTGGCCAGGAGCAGCCCTTTGTTTCAAAAGGCCCCTTCCTGCTCAGCACAGCAGCCCAGCACAATAGGGGGTGGGGCTTGCAATCAATAGCACTCCGCAGCAACTCACTCAGCCTCCAACAACCCCCAAGCACAAACAGCCCCAAACAGACTTAAACAGAACCACTCTCTATCAGGCTACAACCAACCCAACTCTCTCTCAGCTCCCACACAGCAACTGGGAAGGCAAAGGGAGAAAGAAAAATCCCCTACCTTCTATCAGCAACCCACCATGTGCTTTCACAATGAACATACTTGAATACTCTAACACACTCGAATATTTGAACATACTTTGTTGGACTGTGGTGATCAAACATGAACCAATCACCGGTTCAGTGGTTACTGTCTCAAACACCTACCAAACAGGTTTTCATTGAGCTTTTACAAAACTGTGCATGAACAAAAATGCTTCCAATCCAAACAAAGCAGCCATTAACTAAGTACTAAAGTACTAATTAAGTACCACTTAGATGAACGCTGGGGTTAATCAAATGTGAGTCAATCACTGGTTCAGCAGTGACTGACTCAAACAGGTTTGCATTTATTTACAACTGATTTATATAATTTGTGACTGATTTAACTGTCTGTTTAAAAATGCCTGCCAAACAATGGGGGAAGTAGAACTCCACTGGGGTGTGTGAGAAAACACATACATGAAAAGCCAATTGTGTTGTGCTGGACTATTTGGAAGGAATACATTGAAGCAACCAGCTGAACAGCAGCAGATGTGTCAATGAACATACAAACTGTCTGTTGAAAAATCAGCTGATGACTAGGACATCAGCTGAACTGGAGTGTGTTCAAGCATCCATAATGAAGATACTGCAAAGAGGAGTGTTGAATATGTATTAATCAAAAATTATCAGACATCTGAACACTTTCAGTTCCTGAAAAATCAAAGCTATTTCTCAAACAAGAAATGCACATTTCTCTGGGGGGGGAGAATTTCATAAAATTCCACTGTTACAACTCAGCATTAACCATGACTATTATTTATTAATAATTCCTATAGCAATTTACAGGTACTCAAGCTGTTTGCTCTCTTGAACTTTTTTTCAAATCAGCAAGTGCAAAATCATCTTGCAACTTTGCTTTGCAACTTTTAATCAAATCTAATTGGAAGGAAATGCAAAACACATTTTTCTCTTACTTGAAAGTAAGACTCTGATTTGTTTTTACAGTGTACAAAAAATGCCACAGTGAACTATATGATTTTTTTTCTTCTAGGAGTCTAATGTTATGCAAGATCTTTTCCTTCCTGTACTTACAACTGTGAGAGTGTGCTGATTCAACAGTTTCTAGAAGCATAAATTTTTCCTTAGAAACTGTGCCGGGAGTATAATTGCCTTCTGGGCCAATTTTTAATTGAAATCAGATGATACTGGCTTTCCACTAATTTAGCATCTCAGTTAAAGGCTGCCCCCTAGTGTAAATTCTTATTTTCAATGAACAGGCTTTTGGATCTCTTATCATTTGTTCTAAATTTACCTCAGATTTTTCTGAGTAGCTGACACCCAGCACACTTACTGCACTCTCTTGGCTCTTGGTTTCAAATTTCACCATATTCTCTTTAGGTTTTCTCAAAATATACCCCATAGAGACATTTAAAAACTCTTCCCCAGTAGCTTGAAGTATTTTTTTCATTCCCCTTTGTTCTGTCTTTTTCATATTTATTTCAGAACATCTTCCTCCTGGGGGAAAAAAACATTATTCATAATTCTCTCTCATTAAGTTCCCATCTTGTCAAAAAGAACAATGAAACACTGCTAAAATCCACAAAAGTATATCTGTATCAGTTGTCCCCATTCTTCCCTGTACAGAGTTCAAACAAAATGGAGTCTTCAGGCAATTTCTTGTGGCACAATCATATTGTGGGTTACGGCTTTTGAGATGGGCTCTAATCCATGAAAGCATATTGAGGGGGAGAGTGAGAGAGATGGAGGAGTGAGAGAGATGGAGGAGAGGGAAGAAAAAGACTGTGAATTAGGTTTTTGTTTGTCAATTATGATTACATACCTTTATTGGCATAACAGAACTACAGAACTACTTTACAGCCAGAGCGCAAGTACAGAACTGAAAATCAGTAGGTCTTACTATACAGAATTGTTTTTGTTTGTCTGTTTTTTAGTTAAACTCTTTTCTTCAGAAGAAAGCCTAAACAGTATAGGATGGCAACTGAGAAGGAGGCAGACAATACCCCCTCTGGGGACTATATTGGGCCCACAGGCTTCCTGTGGGCTATCTATCGCCAAACCCTAATTTTTGGATTTAATACATTTTTTTATTTTTAAAATTTATTCTACTGAATTTATATCCCACCCTTTTGCCCTCACAAGGTTATTCACCAAGGTGAATAACAAATTAAAACCATTAAAGTAAACTATCTGTTATTAACTTCTAAGATTTGCCCAGTTTGATGTTTAATTAAAATATTTGTATTCTGCCTTTCCCATGAAACATAGGGCCAAACTAGGCATGACGGCATCATCAAGTCTGCCACAGGGGCACTACTCCCTTTTTAAAGTTGTTTAAAAATTCCACAAGGCCCCATAGAGCTTTGGGCAAATGATACAGTGTAACCCCCCCCTTTCATGCCATGACCTCATTCCGGGTTGCACTGGAAGTGACATCATTGCACTAGACAATTCAGATTGTCACCCCATGCCTTATGCCCATAATACTCAAAAAATATTTCAGGCTATGTGGTTTCCTGTGGTGGAATATTTGACGGAAATGGATATAATACCAGACAATGTTTATTATAAGGATTTACTATATTTTTGAATGTACTGGTTTACTTGTATTTGTCATTTCTTTTTAATAAATAAATTAAAAAAAGACAATTCAGATTGCCCACCCCCCATACATTTTACCAAGCAATTTCCTCCTGCCACCCAGATGAGCTACAGCAGGCAAAGCTGCAGCGGGGGGGGGGAGGGGGAAGGTCTCACAGCATACTAGGACACCTGATAACTCTACTTCTAAGAGTAATTAATTCTTTCCTGTTTCTCAACCAAATATTCCTGAATGGCTTCTCAATCAGTTGCACTGAAACTTCAGGAAACTTTAAAGAGAAAGTAGCCATCATGGGAAGTAGCCATTTTCATTTCACATATAGTGCTGTAACTGTATTTAAAGTGAAAACAGAAAAAGTCCTCGTTTTGCCAGCAGCAGGCATAACATTAAGGACTGTCATCAGAGTACACTGTCAGAACTGATTCAGTCTTATTTCTGAATAAACCATTAAAATCAGGGCCGTAGGTGCAAAGTCTATCGAATGTTTATGGTAGATGACATTATATTGTCACTAGAGAGCAAAGCCCGTTGTGGTGGAAGACAACGGACCCTAGAAAGGAAGAGAGGGAGGTGGAAGGGAGAGGGTTGGAGGAAGGAAGGAAGGAAGGAAGGAAGGAAGGAAGGAAGGAAGGAAGGAAGGAAGGAAGGAAGGAAGGAAGGAAGGAAGGAAGGAAGGAAGGAAGGAAGGAAGGAAGGGGGAAGAGTGAAAGAAAGGAAAGAGGAAGAAAGGAAAGGGGGAAAAGGAAGGGAAGAGGAGCAGAAAAGGGCTTCTCTGGACCCAGAGAAGGCCTTTTCTGTCCCCCACACACCATTCCCTGGGCCTTCTATGGGGGCAGTAGGCAGTGTGTGTGGGAAAAGGGCTTCTCTGGGCCTACTGCCCCCATAGAAGGCCCAGGGGATGGCGTGTGGGGGCGGAAAAGGGCTTCTCTGGGCCTAGTGCCCCATAGAAGGCCCAGGGGATGGCGTGGGGGGCGGAAAAGGGCTTCTCTGGGCCTAATCCCCTCATAGAAGGCCCAGGGGATGGCGTATGGGGGGCGGAAAGGGGCTTCTCTGGGCCTAGTCCCTTCATAGAAGGCCCAGGGGATGGTGTGGGGGGGCGGAAAAGGGCTTCTCTCACTTGCCTCAGCCCTGAGGGCCTGTCCCTACGCTCACACTCCAGACGGTCCTCTCCTGTCGGAGGACTGGAGCAGACTGAGCTGAAAACACTGAGCGGGGCTGACGTGGGCGGGACTTTGCGAAGCAGCCAGTCAGCCCTGGCCTGTGTCTTCTGACTGCCAGTTCTTGAGCCGAACTTTATGGCAAGCATAGAATGCGGTGGAACCAGAATTCAAATATATATAAGGACAGGATGTGGAACTATCATTCTAATCCCACTTCCATCTGAGAGTGTAAGGCGGAGTTCAGACTGGCAGTTTGGCCCAATATAGGCATGTTTCACAAATGGATTAAATGGGCCGGTTCACACAGCCACAGCTGTCAGGCATTCCCCAGCCGTATTCAACCCATCCTATGATGATTCCCTACCATGTTAAAAAAAAGTACCAGGTGAAAGCCGTAGCAAACCCTGGAGAGCACGTTGATCCCGCTTCCCGGAAGTGTGCATGCAAAAAGCCAAGCGAACAAGCTGCATTAATAATTGCTGCTGCGCATAGGCTCATGTTGCCGGAGTGAAAAAAAAGCTGCTTACAGCCACACCTCCTCCCTAGTATGCTCCCGCATCAGTAGGTTCAGTGCGACTGGGAATCTCTGGCACAACTTGGTCCGGGTCTTTTTGCCCCGCCTCCCTCGTGCTTCATACTGCCAATCTGTCCTCAGCCTAAGACTATCCTTTTAGCACCACCTATGAGCACTAGTATGGAAATGACCATTGTCTGTCACAACCAGGAACAAAGTTAGAGATTTCATTCAGTCTGTCTTTCTGACCCGGGACCCTGTTTAGATGTTTTTAATGAATTTTGTAACCTAGTATAGGTGTTCAGGGCTGGCCTGCCTGTTAGGTACATCTAGGCAATCGTCTAGGGCTTCAAAGGTGAAGGAATGGTAGAAGTTCCTGACAGCTAACAGACTAGCCAGCCACGCTCTGTGGATCCAGACCAGCTTTCCCATGGTGGTGGGACAGGCCCTTAGCTACAGTGGGGGCATTTCGGGGCCTGGCTCCCTGACTTCCTGCCAAGGCCCCCTGACTTCCAGCCAGCCCCCAGGGCCCCTGGCTCTCTGGGCCACCCAGAGGACCCCCAACTCTCTGGGCTACCTGGAGGACTCCCCACCACTGCCCCTTCCCCTTCTCCAAGTGTGGCTTGCTTCTCCATGTAGGCAAGCAGAGTGGAACGCTGCAAAAGTGAGTCTTTAAAATTTTATTTTTATTTCATTTTTTATTTTGTTATGTCAGTGCCCCTTGACTTATTTAAAGGCCCCCTGAATTACAAAATCCTGGCTACTGGCCTGTGGTGGGATCAGCTAAGGCTGGGCACAACCTTCTCCAGGCCAGGCACAACTCACCTGGGCTGCATGCCGCCTTCTTCCCCAGGCCTGGGATGACTCAACAAGGTGAGGAGGCAGTCATAATAGGGAGGGAAGTTCCTGCACACTGCTCTTGCTTAGGCTTCTAAGGTATGATAGGAGAGTAGGCTGCCTCCCACCTTGGCCAGCACAGCCTCTCATAAAGGAGGTGCACAAGACAAAAGTAGACGGGTACCAATGAGGAGTGCCAAAGTAAAAGTTTGCCTAAAGCACCCAAAACCCTTGCGCTGGCCCTGGAGGTATTATTACCTAGCTCTGGGTGTCTAAAGGTAGTTAACATGGGGGGGGCAACTGTTTTAAAAACTTGTTGTGTAGATTTCTTCAAAGTCTGTGCCACAAATCCCTGTTCACCAGTTGCAGTCCTCAGGTTGACACCTGCGAGTTTTAGCCCATCGGTCATCAGATAAAGCCTGTGCTTTTTGCATTACAGCTACCGCCCTACAGAACAAGCTCCCTGATGGGGGGGGCATCTCTAGAGGAGTTTAGTAGGTGCTGCAAAGCTGCTGTCTTTGCTAGGACTTTTCTTAGAGTGCAAACTGCAGGCATTTTCAGGGGGGTTATGTGGAAGTTAATTGTATTTAGTATTTTTACCATTTGAATTTGTAAATGGCCTTGAGGTCCAAGAAAGATCAGGTATAAATAGTTAAACACATAAGTGAAATTTGAATTTTTCAGTTTTTAAAAATAGTTCAGATACTGGATTCCTGCCAGATTTCAGGTCTGTACAAAATTATGTTCGATCCCTGTTCATATACAGAAAGTATCTGCACAGTATAGCATGACAAGCAGCCTTCTATTTGCTTCTGCATATAAAAAGCCTTGGGGCGGACTTCACTTCAGATTCATTTGTAAAACCTGATGGGAAACCAATGCATTAATGTAACATCCAGGGAGCAAATAAAGTGCATATTCCCTCTTAATTTTCATACCACGTTTGGCATTTAATCCTCAATTTCCTCCTTAAATCATCATCACAGCAGTTTTGGAGAATACACACAGTATGAAACTGGCCTCGTGAAAATCTGAAGACAGCAAACAACAAACCAAACATATATTTATGATTTTTTTTTTTAAAAAAAAAAAAATACAAATGTGCATACGATAAGTGTTGCATGCAACTGAAAATGTACATGATCCCCAGAAGTATCATTGCTATGTCTGATGTAAACTCTGACCCTGAAGGGTCCTTTTAATGAGCATATTAGCACTGCCATTTGTTTAATGATTGTCACCATTTTGAAATTCTGAGCAGCATTTATGAAGTGATTAAAGGAGCAGGTTATGTGAAGTTCTTGCAAGATGGCTGTCAGCTAATTTATTCCCATTAAGGGTACATTCTTACTATAATTCTCAGTCCATGGAAGTCAATACCATTACAGTGAAATCCTAAGGAAAGTTACACACACTTCAAAGTCCACTGAAGCCAAGAGACTTAGAAGGGTATAATTCTTCTTAGGATGGCACTGTTAGATTTATTGTTTCAGAGACATTTCTCTTTTAATAAAGATTTAGATGACTGAAATAATGAGTTCTACAAAAAAAAATTCACTTAGCACTAAATAGGTAACAGTTTCACCTTGGGCATTCAAAACAGCATGAAACAGCCTAGATTCATTAGCAAGAGCTTCAGGAACACAATTTTAAAGTACCAAAGTATAGGCACAGAATGAAACACTAGGAGACTCTGTGGTTAAATAGCAAGTTGGACGAGTAGTGTGGTGGTCCAATTCCCATTTTGCCTAGAAAGTCAGTCACTCTCTTTCAGCCTATTTCACATATTTCAAAGAGTTGTTGTGAGGATAAAATGGAGACAGAGATTCACATAAGGGACCCTAAGTTCTTTGCAGGAAGTGTAGGGTAAATGAGGGGACACTCATAAGAAGAAACAGCCATGAGTGAATCAAGGAAACCTAAACCTTAAAAACAAGAATCCAGTAGAACCTTAAAACTAACAAAGTTTGTGGCAAGGCAAAAGCTCATACCCTGCCACAAATTTTGTTAGTCTTTAAGGTGCTACTGCACTCTTGCTCTTTTCTACTGCTACAGACAGACTAACATGGCTACCTATCTTGATTTCTCTCATTGAAAAACAAACCCCCAGGGCTTAACAGAGATGTTGGGTTCTTATCTCACTACACGTGCTAAGTCACTCAGTTCTCACTTATACCCAGAATTGTTGTTGGTCTTAAAGGTGCCAATGGACTCAAACTTAGTTCTAACATCTGTTGTTAACTCTTTTATTTTATTATTTTATTAACATGAAAGCTTACACCTTAAATAAAACTTTGTTGGTCTTAAAGGTGCCATTGGACTCAAACTCTGGTTTTTTGTTATCTGTATGCTATTTGCTGCTATTCACAGACCTTACCAATTGCATTGTTATGATCTTAGCTGTACTTGTGCATCTTGACTCTAATTAGCCCTTCCTGGCAACTAACCTCCCCACCTATATGTAAGGCTTGAGGAAATCTGTTTCAATGTATCTGAAGAAGTGTACATCTACATATGCTAAGTCTCTCACTTATACCCAGAATTGAACTTTGGTGGTCTTGGAGGTGCCACTGGACCTCAAACTTTGGTTCTCACATCTGTTTAACTCTTGTATTCATATATGCTAATCTGCTGCCATTCACCGGTCTTACCAACTGCCTTAATCCAGTCTCAGCTATACTTATCACCCAGTTATTTCTGCGTCTTGATTCTAACCAGCCCTTCCTGGCAACTAATCCCACACACACCTATACATAAGGCTTGAGGGGAAATGTTTCAATGTATCTGAAGAAGTGTATGTGCACGAAAGCTTATACCTAGAATTAAACTTTGTTGGTCTTAAAGGTGCCACTGCACTCAAGCTTTGTTATCTTCAAAAGGTGTATGGTAAGCCTGACATGGTAAGCTTGTGCCCTATAAAGTGTAAATAGTTTGAAGCCTGTAGAACAGGACTCCCTCCTCTTCTGCTTCCACACACCAAGTCCCACATTTTTCTTCTGGGGTCAGGATGGTTGGTGCTTGTTGTGAGAATAATGGGGCTGCACGTGTCTTGTGAATGTGTTCACCCGTGCCACCCACACCTCTCCCTCTTGGTTCGTGTGTTCCCTGAGTGTCGCCTCCTTACCAAAGGCAATAGATGCAAGCTAGGAAACCCCCAAACGCTGGCAGAGACACTTTTAGCAAAAGTTCTCTTCTTAAAATAAAACTTATCTTTATTAAGAAAACATCCAAAGGTTTATCAGGCAAGGTGGTTAGCAAGACGCCAAACCAACTGCCAACACAGTACAATCCTATTTCTTAAACACTGATAGTGAAAAATATAGACAATAAACATGCAAGCAAAGTTCCCCCCCAAGAGCATGCAGAAAACGAAAGGCCTTTCGGGCTGACTCCCAAAGACTCCAGAGAGCAAAATCTCTCCTGGTTCCTTCAAGAGCCAGCGAAGTCTGTTGGGACTGCCCAGTCTTTATACCCGAAAGATCAAAAAAGATCCCCAATAATCAAATTACAGTTGTAAATTGAAATCTTGAAGTTGAGGATATTTGCAAGGAAATTGCTTTCTTGTGTCTCACACGACAAAAGTTGCCTTTTGTTTACAGGACCAGGAATGGTGTTATTGTGTTTTTCCTGGTGTTCCCAGCATTGAAGATAAAACCATTCTTTCATGTTATCTTTGGGATGGGAGTAGGGGTGTGAATCCCTGTATCAGATGGATTGAAGTCTGTCACTGCCTAAATGGCTTTTCCTGCCAGAGAAGATTTCATGGTTTAAATGGATATAGGGAGTCTCACACCTAAGGGAATTTACATTGATTTAGATCCTGGGAGTGGAATGAGTGAACTTTGTACGTGACAGAGAGGGGTGCTTTGCCTGGAACAAGGGTTTTGCACAGACTCCTGGGATTTTGTTCAGTGACAACAGACCAAAGCAGTTTGCTAGCAAAGACAGAGACAGATACATGGATTTTATAAACTATTTGGTTCATTTTAAAACCCAAACCTTCTATATTTCTGAAATTTCTTACCACAGTGCTAAATGAGGATCTTCAGTGGGAGGGAGAAATATCACACCCATACCACTGGAACGTCACTCACATCAGAGAAAAACTATGGTATGAGAGTGCATTCCGAAGAGAGGTGGTCTGAGATAAAAGGCAGGGATACACATCTGTGAACTGCATTGTGCATTTCCATCCACCATCACAAGTGGGTGAGGATCACATTATACATTCCTAGTAGGGAATTGCAATGTGAAAACTGTGGTGTACCACTAGTGGCCTGCTTATGCTCGTGCACTACTGGGGAATTTTAATAGCAGGACATGGGCTGCTGCATTATCCCTTCTATAGGGACCTTAGATGTGTAGTTATTGTGCTCATCCCCCGAAAAAATCCTAGAAAGAGCAGAAGAAAGGTATACCTCCTTTCTTCTTGCAGGGCTTAAATCTGAAACCTTGGATAAATTGCCAGATTCTGAGCAGTAGTCAGAGTGTACCGAGGTACAGTGCTGATTCAGTGACATGTATTTGTATGTGTGTACATGTGTGTGGGTGGGTGTATATATCTATATCTATGTGTGTGTGTGTGCTCTTATAATCACTCTGTTAATGTATGTTTTATTCTGCTGGTTTATGACTGTAATAAATGAATGATTAATTGAATGTGAACACTCATCCATATCTGATCTGCACACATGGCTGCCCATGTTTCAATGTGCAATTCTCCCTTGGTTGAAGGTATAAAGTATATTAAATGTGCATATGATGGTGCAACAAATCATGTATTAGCTAAATAAATAAATGAAAAGTTTGGAGCAGCCTCAGTCGAATTCTGTAACCTCTCTGATGACTGGTGGGTACTGGCAAGAGAGAAAGGGAGGGATTTCAGGCCCACAGGAAGTAAAAACAAAACATGGGTGTCTGGGTTGCTAAAGTTTTAGAACCACAGGTATAGTGAATACAGATGTCAATTCTACGTGCCTGCAGAAGGCACATGCTGCATTAACCTGGCCAGTTCCTGAATGGGAACACTACATATGCCACAGTAAATTCTAAAGGAAGAAAAGTGAGTTATAAATGCAACAAATAAGTAAACGGACTGTGGAGCCCTTCAGCTGAATCTCTGGGGCAGTCTCAGCTTAATTTATCTGACTGGGTGGTTATGGTATGGAGAAAATGGAGCGATCCCCATGTATGCCACTCTAAGCTCCTTGATAGAAGGATACAAAAAAGATTAATAAATAAATTTCCAGTTCGGACTTTTGACAGCCTAAAGCCGCACACTTTTGAAGAGTCCCATCATTCAATTAATGTATTCTGGAAAAGTTTTTTGTTGGATTGTTGTCAGAGATGTTTGCTTGTTTTTGCAAAATTAAGCTTTCAGATTATAAATCTTTACAGCCTTATCACAAGTTTGCCTGCATTTATGCAGGATTTTCAAAAATGTCATTATTTCCCAAAATTATATTCCAACTCAAGTGACAATGTTGAGCCTAAGAAACTAGTTTGTGTCCAAGTATAGCATTGGCATTTCTACCCCACCCTCTCCAGCGTGGACATGGAGATATGATCCAATTTTTCATTGTCCACCATATTCAAGAAGCTCTTGTTAGTAGTTTTTGTGATCTAAAAATATTTTTGCAACAGCTGTTATATCTTACTTAAAAAAAAAAAGAATCTAGTCTGTAAGTAGCATAGTCAAATGAAAAACATATGTCCATAGTTAATAGTATACAAAAGAGCACTATGCATATCACTGAAAAATGAATAACATAAGCTTTCACTATTGGCTTAAATTAATACTTTGCATCCATTTCCCCTTAAAAGGTGTGAACTCTGAGGGAGGGGGAATACTGCTGGGAATGGTGCCCTCTCTCATCTTAAAATGTGCGAGAATCTAAACAGTTTATTTATATGCAGCATCTTGTATTGATTACATTATGCTACATACTGTGTGAATCAGTAGTGTTCAGATATTATTCCAAGGATTCTGGCGCGTGCAGTGAGCAAATCTCCAAAAGATTTGGCTCCCACGCTGATAACGGTTCACACTTGTATAATTCCTTACACGTCCTGGAAGTCCTGTTGAAATAGGCTTTTGATGAAATTCTCTCTGTTCAAGGAGACACAAAAGTCCTAAAATAGGAAATATCCCTGAGCAGTGCCATCCTAGGGACACCTGTGTAGGATTATGAGTACACCTATTTAAGGTTGCACTGTAAATTACTGGAAGTGGCTGTTTGGGACGGTAATGTACGAAGGATATTTGTTATAGCAGAACAGGGGTGAAGGGTACTGGTGGTATTGAGTTCACATATGCGTGTTTATCATTCACGGGATGCAGTATTAAGAAGTGACTTGCAACAGCCACAGCTTTGTCAGCTCCAATGACTCTCTTTTAGTGGAAATAGGTTTCACTTTCAGCTAAGAGTCATCCAGTGTTGAGGAATCAAATGATGAGAGATCCAGCAGCATATGTGCATGTGTGAGTCAGCAGCAAGGGCTTCCTGTATTCCATGTGCAGTGCTGTAGCACAGAAACCAAACTGTGGGGAAGAGGAAGGGTATACATTTGGAACCTAAAGCATGCCTGATCTGCCATATGTGACTGCTAAAGCTTCGGTCCTATGTGTGCATGTGAAGGTACCATTTGAGTTGGAGGAGTTATCCTTACATCAGGGCATTCCCTGCCTCTCCAGTTCATACATGATCTAGGAGCTGAGCTTCTAGCAATGGAGGGGGGAAATCAACTGGTTATTTCCATGGTAAAATGCTTAGGGGGTGTCTTTACTTTAAAACACCAACAGCGAGTAGAACTACTGCGCAAGTTTTGTGAACCCGCCTTCCAACTCAACTGAATTATTTATGATGGATGAGAAGAGATTGCTAGGCAAGTCTTGGGACTTTGGCAATCTTCTTTTGACCCAGATATATATATATGTCAAAATAAAAAAAGATAATTGCACATCACAAATGCAAATGTACATGCTAAAATCCATCCGTGTTCCCAAGATGTTCCTTTACAACCATTATTTCCTTAGTTCACACACAGAATTTCTTCTACATGTAAATGGTATTAAACACTCCTGACTAATGCACAAGCAGGCCTTGTAGCCAGGATTTTTAGTTTTTTTTGGGGGGGGGGTTAAAAAGTCAGGGGGCACTGAAATTTGCATGCAGCCCCTGCACACTGCCCCACTTCTCCCCCCCCCAAGCATTTAAAGGGTCCCTTTAAATGCTTTGAGGGAGAAGCAGGGGGAAGCCCTGCATGTGCCTACACTCAAAACTGTGAATTCATGGGGCCTTGGTAAGAAGCCAGGGGCGGGCCCCAGGAGGCCCCACTGTTGCTACGGGCCTGTGCACAAGGCAAGGAGATGGTAGAGTAGATTGTATCGGGTACAACCACATGGCATTTCTGCAGTTCCAGCCAGCCAGCCCCTGTGGCTGCATACCTATAAATACTCCCCACGTGATTAGATGAAAACATTAGCATTACTATGAGGTCTGTTTGGTGCCTGTATAGACATCATTTGATTCCTTGATTACTGTATAGACGGCAAGTAGTTAAACCTTGAAAATAACGTGCTTGAAAAGGTGATATGAAAAGGGGAGCATATTCCTGCAATGATCTGTTCTCCCATACCAGTCATCCCTTTGTGTGGCACGCATTAAAGAATGAGCATGTGTGCACAAGCTCTGACTCAAACGGAACCCTATCCGGCACTACAATTTTAGCCACCACCCCATCCTTAGACATGTTGTCACCTTAGTTTGTGGATGCCTGGCTCTCATCACCATGCTGCCTGTAATGCATCCTGTTGATTTCCCTCATCCATTCATCATTGGGGGGGGGAGATATTATTGACAATTCATAACCTGTTACAGTTCCGTTTTTCACCCACCTGCTATTTTCCAATTCCCTAGACTACTGTAAACTTCCTGAAGATTGCTTTAGAAAATTATTTTACCATCTGCTGTATGCTGCCTGGTATTTGATATCCTGTTAGGGTTTCCTGAACCATCTTTTGCAGCCCAGTCCTATTTGCATGCGCCAAATTAAGCCAAGAGACAATTAGACAGCAGACAGTTTGTGAGTCCCATTGCTTTCCCACTGAGTTGGGAATGCCACTCCAAAGTCTTCCAGGTAGCAAATGGGCCTGTGTGTGGTCCCGCTTCGTTCTCAGCAGATGTAACTCTCCCATCTTGTGAATAAGCAATTAAAACAAATGATTTCTTCTACGGTTCAGGCAAATATGGTTAAGTTCTGGAGAGTAAATCTTTCCAAGATCAGAAGATTCTTTGACAATGTGCTAATACCTCTCATTGCTTCACTGCTGCGAAATGCCTGTGTGTTTCCTTAAGCTGGGCCAAATTTTGTGCTTGTTTCATGGCTCTCTCCTCAATTTCCCTCGTGTCTTTCGTTTCAGTGAGCCAGGATTCTATTCTTTGTGCAACATCCATATAACTTATTCTGATACAAATCTTAATGTTATCTGTTGGCATATAACGAACTGGGACACTAATGATCAAATCTGTATCAAGCCCAATTGCAATTACCTTTTGATGGAAATGTCTCCACAGAAATTATTAGTGGAAAAGGTAGAATAGGAATGTTTTAAATAAATACAGTCGGAGAACTATGCTAATACTGTGACCCCAAGACATTTCCCTTGCTAACTCACTACAGTTCCTAAGTGGTCAAGCACGTGCAAAGCCATTAAAAGTACAAACCTAAGCAGAGTTACACCCCCTTAAGTCAACTGAAGTTAGAAAGACCAGGGCTCCTATCTTCTGCTGGATCCACTCAGCTGGGCGGCAGGGGGAAATGCCTGGGGAAATGGGGGGAAGTGTTAACCATAGAGTTTTGGGTGAGAGCAGCAAGAGAGAGTTTAGCGAGAGCGGCAAGCCAGGCAGAGTTGCATGGGGCTTTTAGCCAAACAAAGGACAACCGACTTTGCCACTGAATACTGTTGACAGTGGGAAAGAAAACTGGGAGAAGGACAACAGCATCCAATATGTATTCTCACAGTAACCTCTGAGCAAGATGAGATGGTACTAGAAGCAGCACCATTAAAGATTCCCAATCATTCTCAACTTACCAAGCAATGGTGCAGTTAGGTAATTTTACAGTTCAATTCTATGTAGGAAGACCCCATTCTAAAACTATTTAGTCTTGAAAAATCTCTAGAACTAAAGCATTAGTATGGACAAAGAAATAATTTGCTGTTTATTACTTAATCGCTTATAAAAATTGGGCTTCAAACTCAGATTAATCCTGGTACAGTCTAGGTCAGTTAACAAACGTAATTCCATCCCTACTTCGGAGAGAACACAAACTCTATGTTGCTTATTCATCTCCTTCAAATCTATTTTGCAAAACAATTAAACTGAGGCTGAGGACAGACTGGCAATTTGCTCCAGGAGCCAGTCGTGGCAAAAAAGCCCCAGAACAAATTGTTCTGGGATTTCCTGTTCACATAGCCCGGACTGCTGCTGGAGCATACCGGGCGAAGCCGTGTGGGAGCGTTCAGACTGCTGCCCCGGAGGCGCGCTTGTATTCGGTGTTTCCCCATTAATCCCCATTAATTCGGGTGCATGTGTGCATGAAGGCTCATGCGCTCATGCACATAAGGGCATTTTGCTGATTGGGTAAGGATCCTGCAGTGCCAGCACCACATTGGGCAGTAGAGCGGAGCATGGCCAATCATACTGCTGCTGCCTTCTGCCCAGCGCAGGTTGCTCCCGGCTTATCGGCAGAGCGTTCAGATTTCCTGGAAGTGGGGAAACGCGGGACACACGCACACTTTCGGGATTTGCTACCGGTTTCTTCAGGTATCTTTTTAACACGGCAGTGAAGTGAAACAGTGCCGGTTGGCTACGGGTAGGGGACGCCAAGCAGACGTTCCTGTCTGAACGCCCTGTTTACTGCGGGTTTGAAGCATCACTGAAACAGATCCCTACTGGGGCAAATTGCCAGTCTGAACTCAACCTGATAGCCAGTAGGTTCAGGGCAGCATAAAAAAAGCAATTTACATAATGCACAGTTAATTTTTTGACACTCCCTGCCACAGAATGTATTGATAATCACTAGGTTAGATAATATTAAAAGGACACTATACAAATTCAGGGAGAAGAGGGCCATCAATAGCTAGTAGTAGAAGAAGAGTTGGGTTGTATACCTCACTTTTTTCTATCTTTAAGGAGTGTCGAAACAGCTTACAATTGCCTTTCCTTCGTCTCCCCACAACAGTCACCTTGTGAGGTAGGTGGGGCTGAGAGAGTTCAGAGAGAACTGTGACTAGCCCAAAGTTACCAGTCACATGGAGAAACGGGGAATCAAACCCAGTTCTCCAGATTAGAAAACACTGCTCTTAAACACTATACCACACAGGCTGTCTATCTAGAATGCCTACAAGGAACCTCTATGTTCAGAGGCATGAAGTCTTTGAATGCCAGTTGCTGAGGTGGAACAACAGGAGAGGTGTTCCCATGCATCTTATTTGCTCCCAATTCCATGCAGTTGGAAAGTAGGGCTGTTGTTTTTTCCTGCTTCCCCAGAGGAAAGATCACAGCAAAGCCTCGTTGGCTGCCATGTGGGTGGGTGGGAAAGTTTGGGTTTTCCTGATCCCCTCCCCAAACACAGCAGCCATTTTCCTACAACAGCCATTTCCTCTCCCTGTCACTGAGGCTTTTTCCTTAAAGAAACAAAACAAAATAATGATTACATAGGGTTATAATGTTTTGCCAATATGTGCATCAAGTCCCCTGAAGTTTCAGCTTTTTATTTGCTAAAAAGGTAAGTCTCTGGCCTTTTTCATCACAAAAGTTAGTCTCTGTCCCCTTTCATCACAGATATATAAGGGAAAGAAAGTGCATCTGCTCGGTCTTTTTCACAGCTATGCCATCAAAAAAAGGGGGGTATCTATTGGTAAAACCGTACATTGATATAATGTTATTCAGTCTCCAATTTTTTTTAAAAAAAACCTACTAGGGAAGCCTGCCCTATTGCTGCTGTGCTGTATCAGCAGCCACAGCAGCAATGAGGAAACTACCCAAGCCTGTCCCCATGCGAAAAACACCAAAGTGGCTTTGGCCTTTTGTGACCTACCTTTTTGTAGTCCTTCCAGGGTCATGTAGTTAGCCACTGTGATAATGGGATTGCTAGCCTAGATGGAATGTCGGCTTAAGTAACAGAGTTCATGTTGTTGTTGTTGTAGTTGTTGTTATTTATTCAATTTATACCCTGCCCTAGCCCACAAGTGGGCTCAGGGCAGCTTATAACATAAAATCCATAAAAGGATAAACAATAAAAACAGTAAAACCAATTAAACAGTTGATGGCACGATAGACAATATCAATAAACCCTGTGCCAATACACTTCTACACATATGTGTGGATAGAAATGGGAAACATCACAGAAAATGGGAATTGCAAATAACAGCAGATCACTGTGCATTCTCTACCTCAAATTCAGACCCCCAGAGGTATATGAAAACTGGCTGGACACCATAACCATAAAGCCAGGGATACACAATTAATCCATTCTGACCAAAGACTGGCTTTATCCTATCCATGTTATTGCAATATGGAGACTAGTCAGAAAAGCACCAAAAAAGGAACTTGGTATATTTCAGGGTAACTGTACTTGGGGCCTGGGAGTGGTTAGATTCTGGGGTGGCTAATGTAGCAATTTTATGGTAACGTGTATCCTGCTATCTATCTTGAAGCAAATGTAACTCAAAGTATTCATCACTAAGTTTATAGTTGTGAATTTCAAAAGTTACCTTATGATCATCTAACTTCCTCTTTATGTCAGTGGAACACTGCAAAACATTTTGAGGACATTCCCCAAATGACATTATTATTTCATACAATGACATTATTATTAATAGTAATTATGGTAATACTTTTCAGTTTGCAAAATATCCCATTTTATTTACAAGCAAAACTGGTAAATAAGGATATGAAATAGCTACTTGCCAAGGGCCATACAGGGACCAGACATTTCATATTCAGTCTCCTTTGTAGCACTCAATATTTTCTCTACTGTACCTCAAGCACATAGTCCCCCACCCCAATTTGGTCTATTTCACATCACTCTCATAACAACCAAAAGTCAATCCAAGTAGCATGGGAACCAAAATTCAATCCAAGTAGCATGGAAAATTGCAAAGCAAGTTGATTTCTATCAGTTCTTCAATAAGCCCCTTTTGAGGAAACATATACATTTGGTTTAAGACATTTTAGGGGAAACATCCAAAGTTTTTTTTCTTTAGAAGAGTAATTATGCTTTAAGACTCATTCATACATTGTAGAGAAATGACTTAAAAATGGCTATTATAAGGGCATGTTAAAAATAGTTATTGCTTTAAGATAAATATTACATTGGGTAACATTATCATATAGAAAGTGCATTTAACTCAGTGAATACAATTCTGGGAGCCAGTCCTGGAGAATATTTCAGTGGTAATAAAAATGAAAATATTTTGACAAGATACTCAAGTGCAGACATCGCCAATAAGAGTTTCAAAGCAGACTCCTAGTCCATTAATCCTCCCATTAGCATTCATCAGCAGCTGAAATTTTTCCAGCAGCATCTCTTCTCCCCCAGCAAAAACAAATTCCAAAACTGGGATCAGATCCTAATAGCCACATTTCATTACAGTTTCCTAGAGAACAATCTAAATTATAGTTTATTTATCAATTCTGATCTTTGAAAAAGGGTTTTTCCTCCCAAGCTTTCTTCTGCCATATGCTCTTAGCCTACATAAATACCTTCAGCAGTTTTGAACAGATCTTTCTTCTCGGTCTTCTGTTTAACAAATATCTGCTAGTTATAGGTGTACATCCATAGACACAGAGTGGAGGGAAACGTGTAACCCCGCACAAAACAAAATATCAGCACGATGTATGCGGGTCTGGGCTGTCTACGTTGTTTCCTTCATCACACAATGTCTATGATTCCTACAGCGCATCTTTTGACAACAGTTTGAATAATAAACCATGCTGGATGTTGTGAAGATTTAGCATTTGGGGTGACAGATGGGGTGATAAGCACAATGTTTGTGGAGGTGGAGGCTATGGTCTCTATCATTCCATACCCTCTACGTGTATTTTTAGCATTAAATAATCATGCAGCAGTTGGGCAGATTTTAGAGTTCAGCTTTATCTGGAAATTGCACCCCTCATAGAAATGATTCCAAATACCAAGAAATCAATCTTATGCAAATGTTTTTTATTAACAAAAGCAACTGTGTGGTGTTCATCGAGTACTACCTAGGGAAAACTCTCATGAAATAGTCTGACAAAGTAACACATGAAGTCGGGTCCAATAGGAGAAGACGCAAGGGGAAAGTTATATCTTGGAAGCGGCAGTGAGGCAAAGGAAGTGCAAGATTTTTGCATTTCCCATCACTCAACTGAACTTTGCTTTCCTCTTAGGAACCTGGACCCTGATCATGGACCCTCACCAAGTACAAAAATTATATCAGTTGTTGCCCCTTTGTAAAGTGTTTTGTAAAGCACCTATGCTGCTGATACACAATTCAACAGCAATTTATTTATTTATTTGATTGGATTTCTGTCCCGCCCTCCCCTGTACTGTACAACATTCCAATCAAAACTATACAAAACAGATAACACAGCATACCGGATGGCAGTCAGGCACAGATGAACAGTGCTCACAAAAATTCTACTTGTGTGCCGATGGTGGACCAAATACTGGTCAGTAGGTAGAAATCAGTAACACCAAATGGGATCGTATAAACAGAGTGGAGCAGGGAACGGCGATGTAATTAGACATTCAACTAAAAGCCTGGTGGAATGTCTCCATTTTACAGGCCCTGTGGAACTGAAGCAAATCCCACAGGGCCCTGATCTCACTTGAAAGAGCGTTCCAACAGTCTGGAGCCAAAGCCAAAAAGGCTCTGGCTCTGGTCAAGGCTAAGCAGATGTCTTTTGGGCTGGGGATCACCAGCAGCTGATAGTTTGATGAGCATAAGGCTCTTTGAGGGACATATTGGGAGAGGCAGTCCTGCAGAAATGTTGGTCCCAGACTGCACAGGGCTTTAAATGTTAATGCCATAACCTTGAACTTGATTTAGTACTCAGCTGGAAGCCAATGCAGCTGATGGAGGACTGGTTGTATGTGTGCTCTTAGAGGTGTCCCAGTAAGGTCATGCAAAGCTGCATTTTGGACCAGCTGAAGTTTCCAAATCAAACTCAAGGGCAGCCCTGCATACAGCAAGTTACAGTTGTCCAGCATGGAGGTGACCATTGCATGGATCACTGTGGCTAGGTCATGAGGAGAGAGATAGGGAACCAGTTGCCTGATCAGCTGAAGATGGTAAAAAGCTGATCTGGCAACATTTGTGACTTGGGCCTCCACTGAAAGTGAGACGTCCAAGATCACGGCCAAGCTCCTCACCATTGGCACTGAAGGGCTGGGAACTGGATTTTGACCAACACCCTGGCAGCAATTCAAGAATGCTTTCCTGGGATTAAACCCTATTAAGTAAAATAATATAGTAGACCTGAGCAGAATTGTTCTTCAAATTACTTGAATGTAAGAAGGCAAATTCAAACTAAAGGTAAAGGTTCCCTTGCTCGAAAGCCAGTCGAATCCGACTCTAGGGTTGCGGTGCTCATCTCCGTTTCCAAGCCGAAGAGCCAGCGCTGTCCGAAGACGTTTCCGTGGTCATGTGGCCGGCATGACTAAACATCAAGGTGCACGGAACGCTGTTACCTTCCCACCGAAGTGGTACCTATTTATCTACTTGCAATTTCTTGCTTTCGAACTGCTAGGTTGGCAGGAACTGGAATTAGAGACAGGAGCTCACCCTGTCATGCGGCACCCGGGTCTCAAACTGCTGAACTACTGACCTTCCAGAGCCTGCAGTTCAGCGTCTTAACCACTTGAGCCACCGCAGCTCCACAAATTCAAACTACAGGTCCAGTATAATCCACTAACCAGCTGAAGACGCACAATGTTTCTATTTTATTTTGAAAAAGAGGTGGCGGAACTCTCAAGAAGGAAATGAAGTTTTCCATCTGTATACTGAAAACTCATGAACATTTAAATATTTTAAAAAGAATTTGGCCAAAGTGGTTCCAGGACTCCAGTGTGTTCTCCCAGAAAAAAGCTCTGAATAGACTATAAGCGAAATTCAGCCTGGCCCTAATTTAAATGAAACCGCAATATTTCCTTGTCTCTTTTGTGTTAAGCTCTGCCTTCTTTCCTTTTCCCCATGCCTTACCATCTCTTTACTCTATCACACAGATAGATATTCCAGGCTTTGTTCTGTAAACGTTTGAACATTTTTAATAAAAAAATTAAGTTTTGGAATAACATTGCTGCATTCCACAATTGTTTTCAGGGTCACCTAATCACCTAGGTTGCAATAAGGAATTGATTTATTACATCTGGGGGATCATTGTGTCAAAAGACAGGGTATAAATAAAGGAACATAAAATAATCAAGCTTACCCTGGAAGATATGATTTGTGACCTTGTGTCCTTGACCCTAGTATAAGATCTCTGGAGCCCAGACCTCTGCAGGTTTAGACTTTGATTTCAACGAGCTACAGCATACCTAACTGCACTGAATTAGCTACTTTAATTTCCACATTATAAAAATTAAGCTGAATATGGTAAAAGTAAGCCTTGGCTTTTTATACAGTTATGCTATGCCTAGCATTTTTAATAGAAAACTAGGGGGGTTAGTATTTAATTCCACATTTTAGGCACAAAATGTAAAATATGAAATTGCCCCAAACATCTGACATTAGCCTTGAATCTTCATGTCCCAACTTTTCCTTAAACGTTCCCTTTTGATAAAATATCATCTGTATTAAAATTAACACTCACAACAAGAAGCGGAGTAAAATAACATTATTACTGTTTTAAAAAGAGAAGAGACAAAAAACAGCAAACACAAAATCACACACACACATGCACAAATATGAAAACAGATTTGTTTTGACAGCCTATTCAGCTTCCGAAATCATTAAGAGTGTAAGCCGCAGCTCAGCACATCAGCTTAGAGACTGCAAATCCCCCAGACCATCGTTAAATACGTTTGCGATAAGCCGTGAAAAGCGGAACAAAACCCAGTTGGTTCTTAACAGCCCAACGTGGCAATTCACTTTGAAAGCAACACCTCCCCTCCCACAAAAAAAAAATCCAAACTTTTTACAAGACAGAATTTTTCCTTGCAACCATTGTCAAGTGACCACACTTTTATCTCTCTATTTTGCAATCAGAGAGGAAATCTGGCACTAAGTACCTTGGCAGCTCCTGATATGAAACTGAACAGTTTCTTAAGTGATGCTTGGAAGACAAATTTGGAAAAGGCTCAGATGTATTTAAATGGATGCTTGCATGCTCTCATCTTGGGAATTGGTGAAATATGATGTTTTATTTTTATGAGAATTCAGAAAGTGGAGAAAATACAGAAACCCATTTGAGATGCTTATTCTGTACCTTAGGGACATGTCAGGGGACAGGCCAGAAAACAGGAAGGACCTGCAGGACCAGGAAGTAAGTTAATAAGTACCTGAAGAATCCTCTTGGGCGTGACACATGAAACTCTTACCCAAACTGATGACCTACACAGCGTCTTTTCTAGATGGGTCCATGACCTCAGACCTTGCACAGCTGCAGTTCAAAGAACAGGTTACAGGAAAATTGCTGCACAAGCAGCCTAATTCTGGGGTTATCAAACTTTTCTTTAATTAGAGTAACTTCTGAGTAGTAAAAAATACCCGGAGCTTCTTCCCCATTCACCCACCCACAACTTGGCGTGTTTTGTCATGTCCTAGGAACAGAGCATGGACTGAACAGCACAGAGAAAAATCCCATGAAATAAAAGGTTTGTTTTTTTTTCCCCTGCAGTCTTCTAGGGGATACACAGGCTACTCTGCAACACTCAGCGGATTACTGTTAGCTCATAAGCTACCTGTTAGAAACCCCTGGTCTAATCAGACACATGCCTCAGTACAGTATAGCATGAAGTCATTGTGGCTTGTCATTTCTCATCTCTTTCAGCAGAAAGAGCAGATCTATATGGATGAATGAATGTACATGTGTAGAGCTGCCAACCCAGGTTGGGAAATTCCCGGAAATTTTGGTGGTGGAAACTGGGGATGGTGGGGTACTGTACAAATAATGCCATAGAGTTCCTCCTCCAAAACAGCCATTTTCTACTGGGAACTGATCTCTGTAGTCTATAGATCAGTTGTAACTCTGGGAGAACTCCAAGCCCCACCTGGCTTTTGGCCACCACAAACGGCTCACTCCATCAAAATGAAAGGTGGGGAAGCTGTTCTGGGTGGCAGTAGCTCTACATACACATCCATACTCAGAACGGATCAGTGATGAAAGCGTTACCACTCTCAGGGTACACTGGCTGTTAACTTCCAGGAAAAGTTCCCAATAGGCTTCTACCCTGGAGGGCTGCTAACAGCCAGGAACATGCAAACCAAAGAGAGAGATCACGGGATGGAAGTTGAGAAGAAGCAAACAACCGTGTTGTGTACAGGACACTAATGGATCTGATGAGTGTTACTATGGGCTATGAATAGAGTGTTTGTCAAATGGATTAATATTACATAGGTATTTCAACGATACCCATTTTGATAAAGTTATACAAAATGAGATCTAATATGCATGGCTCGTTGGTGTTGATGGCATTTGAATTGCTTCTAGTAAAGTGAATATTGGAAAAAGACATTTCTAGTCCTTGGAGACTTTTTTGGCATAACACATCACGGTTGTTTGCTTCTTCTCAACCGCCAGGAACAAACAGAGTCAAATCCGGGCAGCTCTGCCAGTGGTGCAGGAGTTGATGGGTTCAGGCCCTTTGGCAGCAACAATGGTTGTTGTTGACTCACCAGTTGCTGCCACCAATGGCCCTGGGTGAGCTGACACCAGCTGAAGGTTCTGAGCTGAGTAAGTCCCTGCAGTGCCAGATCACAGCACAACATGCGCTTCTCAGTCTCGCTTGTTCCTGGGCCATTTGAACTTCTCAGCCTGCCCTGACCAGTATTGTGCACGAGTGAGAACACTCCCAGAGCCGACAGTGCAATCCCCAAGCTTGTTTGCTCAGAGGTAGGCCCCACTGAACCCACACATTCCATGTGAGGATGGCAGCCCTAACGCTATGTCAGAACCAGCTTCTTCCCCCAGCTCCTCCATCAAAAATTTGTCCATGACGATCCCATGACCACATTCTGCAGCATAAGTAGCTTCTCACAATGACAGCAGACAGTGGGGTCAATTTGTAAGTGGACAATGGGGTCAAGTAGTCTGTGTCCCTTTTGTCCTTCTCTGCATTTAGCTCTTCCCAGAATCCTGGGCAGACTACCTCCACAAATGCATCTTTCTTGACGGCAAGACTTCTGTTCATTTCAGGTGAGCGGCTTCACCATCAGGAAAACATAAGGAAGAACGAATGGAGATGGATGGTTTCCATTGTCTTCTAAATATGTGTTGTCTCTTGGCACAGCCAACACAAAGGAAAGATGAATTCTTTCTATAATGTAGCAACAGCTTCTCATTCAGCATGAGGTCTTCCTAGACAAGGAGGTTTTCATTGTGCTGGCATTTGGTCATGTTAGCCAAAGCAGCCAACTGGCTGCAGCTTCACTATTTTGACACATCCATGAATTTTATCTTTACAATAGATTCAGTACTTTCAATGGTGTAAAAAAAAAACACCTAGTAGTAGAAAAGGAGCCCACAGCATTTTTTTTTAAAAAAGTTCTTTTCTCTCTCAAAATATTCTAATTCTCCTGGCTATAAAGAAAAATCCTGGCATTGTGACCACAGTTTGTGCCCTAAAGGCCCAGCAACAAGCTGGCAAATTCAAGCATTTCCCCAAATGGTGTTTTTTGTTTTTTTAAAAATCTCATTATTTTAAATCTGAATTATAAATGTGTGGGGTCCAAGTCATTCTCTTTTATATTTGTGATTATAGCAATAATTTGTAATAGAGCAATAATGTCACCTGCTTTATCCAAATGACCTACGAAGGCACCCCGGAGTTAAGGATTTATCAGCTGGATTGATGAATGGAGATGCAATTTTGAACAGGACCATGTTGTGGCACATGAGGATTGCAACATGGCTAATGGTACAGAGCAGGACTTTGAAGAGGTGGCCTAAAAATTTAGCCCTAAATAAATAAATAAATAACCAAGGCAATCTGAAAACGAGTAGGCATGCTAGCCTGTATAAGCAACAACAGCAACAAAAATGCTTCCACAAATCAGCTTTGAGTCTAGGTGTACAACCCAGGTATCCTTAGGCTTTTCATTTCATTAACTTCAGTGGGAGAAAGTGACATACATGCTTAATTCTCCCATAATAATCAATGGGATAGTATTAAGAGTGTCATCCTAAACAGAATTACATTCTTTTATGACCTCTGACTTTGATGCTAAATCTGTTTACCAAAATCTGCTGGTGAGATGCTGAATCCTGGCTCTGGCTGATTGCCTAAGTAGCCGACTACTCAGCCCATGTGAGAACAGGATTGCCATCTAGCATTCACTAGACTATTTGGGATTTTTACTTCAGCTGTAGTATCTGGCATGTGGTTGAATAAACCAGGTATTATGTTTTCTGTTGATCTCACACCCTATGTTGTCAATCTCTGCCCTTGCTGCACCAAGATTTACCCTCCCTGATGCAAAAAACCCCCAAACAAACCAAAACACCACCACCCTCATCTGGATCTGGCCCCTCACTAGAAAAACCCACTCCTTACTTCATTCAGTGACTGACAGTGCAATCCTACGAAGAGTTACTCCTAACTAAGCCATTGAAATCAACAGGCTTAGAATGGAGTAATTTGGCATAGGATTGCACTGGAAGTTTCTTTTGAGTCACAAGATGGGCAATCCTAAATCAAAATAATTTCCTTTTCTTTTCTTATAACGCAGCTTCACTAATGTGTCTCAGAGCTACACTGGCAGGGTTAAGGTCATGGTTTCACTGCTTGGTTACGAAAAATGATGGTGATCATTCAGATGAGGAACAACCACGGTAGTGGCCCTGCTCATGCAGTTTCCAACCACATGTTACAGGAGCGATATAGGGAAAAGCCATAGGAAAGTGCATCTTGTACAGTTAATGTAAGGGGGTGGAATTGGACTGGAAAGGTAACTGCATTTTTGAAAGACAGACGGATAGAGAGACAGACCCTGTCAACTGCTTTGATGGGAGACTGCCTGGGAAGCAGACGTAAGCTATTTTGAGCTCTTTGAAAAGATAGCAGTATAGAAGTGCAAACAATAAATAAATGCATGCACATAATTGTTTAAAATCAGTGGATGAAAGAGAGGAATGAATTTAACAAAGTGGAAAATGATGGGTTGGTGTTTTGTGCTACCAAGTTATGTGCTTCTCACTTAGGGTTACCCTATGAATAAATGACCTCCATAACCTCCAGAAAATTACTGAAGTGGACATTTCTCTATGTCTGGTTCATGTCAAAATGTAACTGTATGCTTGAATATTTGTGGTGAACTAGCTCTGATTAGGATTGGATTTTATTTACTGGAATGTCTCCCCTCCCTTTGTTTCTATTTATAACTAATTACTGGATCTCGGTTCTTTTTTGTTGTTGTCATCTGGTGTCTCTCTTGAAATCTGATGTTTCAGTATGTATTTGTTTCAAACAGAACTCTTGGGGAGGGGGGCGGAGAATGTGTTAGTGTAGTCTGTGCACATTAATTTGTCCCAAATTGAACAGTTAATGGATTGGATCCAAAGAATGGTGACTAGTGCTCTGCTCACAGAAAAGATCCATTCCACTGCCTTCCATCTTCTGCAGTCACGGGGCCTTCTGCAGTGCCAGCTCCACCACTCAAAAAGCTGCACACAAAGGTCATGGACCCAACAAGAAAATGTGGTCTACAATGCAAGAGGCTACAGCTTAAATAGGAAAACCACAAAAATCACAGACTTCTCCCAGTCCTTTATGTCAGCGCAGAGGCATCTTATGATCTAACCTAATAAATTTACTGCAAAATAATAAAATCTGAAGATCAAAGCAATCAATTAACCAAGCGTTCATTATGGCCATAGATCAGCAGAATGAAGCATACATTAGCAAAATGTTTACGGAAAACAATTACATATAAAGAATAAAAATAAAAGATACAGTTCACTGAACTTTGGTAGACTCTAGCATCTGCACAGAAGTTAGCAACTCTATCCATGGCTCCAGGTTCAAGGTCAACTAGAGGGAAAAAGAATACCATTCCTCCAATCGTCCTGGGATTTTTTGGAAGGTAGGAGTAATAAATGCACATCTGAGATCATCATTAGGGGCAATACAGCAGAATATGCCTGACGTTTTTTTAAAAAAAAAGTAATGTAATTTTTTCATTAAGAGCAAAACAATACATTATAGTGTGCAAGTTTTCAAATTCTTCTTAAGGCTGGATGTTCAGTTCTACCCAAGATCTAGACAAAGGGGCCAGAAGATCTGCCTAGAAGATTATTGCTTTTTTGCCATCTGACTGGATGAAAGGTTCTGTCGGACTCAAAAGCTTGTATTATGTTATACTATTTATGTTGGTCTCAATAAAAGGCACCATGTGACTTTTGTTTTTTGGTTCTGCTATGGACCTTTTGTAAGTTAGTGATTTTCAGACAGTCCAAAACATAACAGAAACCTTTGTATTAATATACCTAGTTGAAGTGTCCCAGTGGTTCAAAGGGGAGCAGACTCCTAAGCTCACTTCAGAGAACATAGCCCCCCAAAAGTCCTTGGAGCCCCAAAGACATTGGCTATGGAAGAAAGCTGTCTTCTTATCTCCCACACAGCCCTGCAGTCTCATTTGTGAAGTGCTGTTAAGTTGCAACCCACTTATGGCAACTCTGTAGGGTTCTCAAGGCAAGAGACTAACAGAGGTGGCTTGCCAGTGCCTTACTCTGCATAGCAACCTTGGACTTCCTTGGTGGTCTCCCATCCAAGTACTTGCCAGTCAACCCTGCTTAGCTTTTGAGATCTGATGATATTGGGCTAGCCTGGGCCATCCAAGTTAGGGCTGCACACTTAAGTACTTTAATGTATCATCATCATCATCATCATCATCTGTCTTGGGGACCCTAAGCTGGGCAGAAAAATGGCATAGAAATGTTGTAAATAAATATAAATAAAATATTGGGAGCCTCTCAGCCACACATAGATCCTCCCATATTGTATGAACACTAGCAATATGCAGACGTACCATGTACAACTTCAGCACACATGAACATGAACTCGGAAAAAGCCAGTGGTTTGTTTACAGATACTGGAGTTGTACACACATGGAATGTATGTTGGCAACTATGCATATAGGATGATTGGTAAGCTCACATAATGAACAAATAATGTCTGAAAAGGGCTGTCCTCTGCATCTCTCACTGTGTTTCTTGCCTCTACCTCTTTTGTGAAATTTGTCAGTGTGTGCATAATGGTACTGTGTGATCCACAGACATACAACACTAAAACTAGATGCATCTAGTTCCTTATTTATACATCAGCATGTAATATGGGGACCAGGGCACATCTGCTTAGCTGCCCAGTGGAAAGTGTGCATCAGAATGCCCCAAACCAGACAAAACAGCAGGAGAACTGTGAGCGCATCTCCCACAATTTTTGAAGGCCCTTTCCCCAGCACCATGGACAGATTTAGTTTGAGCCCCCAACAACTGCTTCTAATATTGTGAAACAGACAAGAGATTTGATCATGGATGACCTACTGCCTAATCTACTTGAGCTTTCAGTCACCATCAGGCTATACTACTGACCCAGGTCTTAGTCATCTAGGAGAAGGTTTCGCTTTTAATTTCTCTGCCAAGCTAGTTTGTATACAGGATACTTTTATTTTGTCTTTTACTTCATTTAGACTTTTTATAACCCACCTTTTTCACTGAGACTCAAAATGTAAATCAATGCGATCAATGAGATGGGGTATCCAATAAGCTGTATGTGTGTGTGTAAATATTCATATCTTTGATGAAGCTGATATCTGCTGGTAAAATAATGCATCAATGTGCACTGAATCATTTTTTTCTTAGTCTATTTTATATCTCTTATCAAGATGACTAGAAGTTTAATTTTTAAAAAACTTTTATTGATTACAATTAATATAAAACATACATAATCAAAGAAAACCAGTACAACTACAAACACTGATAACCAACAAAGCATTAACAGCTTTTACAAAGTGCAATAAGCAACTCTAAAAAGTTTAAGTAACATGATTTCAAATGCCAATTCTATAAAAATATACAATGTATAACATAATTCCTGTTTACAAGAATACAATTGACTCGTATACATGACAGCATTAAAAGAACAGATAAACAGAAAAGGAATCTACTCTTGAGGAGAGTATCTTCTGATGCAGATAGAAACAGGTACCATTTCACCATGAAACGTCCATGGTCTATGGAAGTTGAATTTTTTAAAGTGTTCCCACAAGTGCAGTAAGAATTGTTCCTGTTTCTCACACTGTCCTCTGGTAGTTAAAGTGTACAGAGTATTTTTATTTTTTTTCCAGAAAGAGTCCAATGGCATCATTGTCTCTAGTAGACAGCACTGAAAAAGGAAGAAAAACAGCAAGGGCAAACAAACAAACAAAAGTCCACATTCTCTGTAGGTATTCAAAATGCCTACAATAGTTAAAATTTACCCCCAGGAATGCACATAAGGTTAGGAACACCATGGGCTAGGAACACCATGGGCTAGGAACACCAAGCTAAGAGTGTGAAAAATAAATTAATCCACATTAAGGGGGTAATAATTGTGTGCCATCAGGGATGAGAGGGAGCAGCATTAGGTTAGATATCATGATTACGAGGGAATCAGCAGACAGGTACTTAGGCCCTCTCAGAGGCCCAGGGAGTCCCAGGCCCCTTCCAGCTTCTGAGGTATATAATCATAATAAGAAATGATAACCTGTGCACTTCAAAACAAGGGCCAAACTAAGCAATATGCCTGACATGACCCCGCTTGCAGTCATGTGTGACATGAGGAAACTAATGTTCCCAAGGGCACAGGGGCCTGTGCACAGCATGGAGGGAGGGAGGACATCAGCCCACCCTCCCACAAAGGGTTGCCAGGTCCCCTGGCCACTGGTGGGGGATGGGGGGTAGGTTGCCAGATTCAAGTTAGGAAACTCCTGAAAGTTTTGGGGATGGAGCCTGGGGAAGACATGGAACTTCAGAGAGGAACAATGTCATATAGAGCCCACTCTCCAAAGCATTCATTTTCTCCAGGGGAACTGAGATGAGCTGTAATTCCAGGGTATCCCCAGGTCCTGCCCGTGGGCTAGCATCCTTACTCCCACACCATTTTCCAAGCAGAAATGGCTACACAAGGCCCAGTTGGCCCCATTGTGGGGCTCTGTGTGCTGCAATCTGCATACATGCAGCCCCACAGTGAGGCAAGCTGCTCACCCCACAGCAGCCTGTTCAGCTTGGGGAAGCAGTGCACTGGAGGTAAAACTGAAGCCCCTCCCCCAAACCCAGTTCATAACATCTAGTTTGGCCCCAAATTGCAAAACTTAGCAAATGCCAATAAATTGATATGCATCCAAAACTGAGGCTCCCTTTGAGTTTGAGGTTTTGAGATCCATGCCAAATGGTCCTCGTAGTCCTGTCTCTGGCCATTTACTTGTGCTGGGGACTGAGGACATGATACTTTTATGATGATGGGAGAGGAGAGGGGAGCGGAGCGGAGCGTTTTAATGGACAGATGAGCAATCTAATAAGATTTACTTTGGGGGAAAATGATATTTCTGTCATTTTCGCTTTACAAAGTCATCGTATTACCAGCTGAAGTACTCAAAACAAAAGCATTCATATGACATTTGGAACAAATACTTGCAAATTCACCATCATTTCAGATTTTGCCGTTCAGTATTGGAGTTTAAAATTTTTAATATGAATTCATGTTGTGGCAGTGAAATATAATTGCTGAAATAGCTCAGGTTTGTTGTTTAGATTGTGACGGACATAAATTGTAAAATCTTGTTGTTGCCCATCCTATGTGTGTGTTTGTGTGTGTGCACACATATATATATATATATATATATATATATATATATATATATATATATATATATCCCTTACGTATTGGCCATTTTTCAGCTCTTCCATTGGCTATGCAGTGTGCTCCATCAGCCATTGGCCCCTCAACCACCACTCAAGAGTACTCGTGTGCCATTTACTGGTGCTGGGTCCTCTCCTCTCCCCCGCCCACTGCCAGTTTGGCCACTTTCCTGTCAGAATAAACTGCAAAAACAGCTGTCTCTCCTGCTTGGCTCCGCCATGGCTGGCTGGCTACTGAGGTGGGCCAGTGGCCGTCAAACCATTCTCTTCAGCCTCCTGCAGTGCAGCTGACCTTCCCCTAGGGTTGCCAATCTCCAGGTGGGAACTGCAGATCTCCCGCTGTTACAATTGATCTCCAGATGACAAAGATCAGTTCCCCTGGAGAAAATGGCTGCTTTGGAGGGTAGACCCTATGGCATTATACCCTGCTGATCTCCCAAACACTATCCTCCACAGGATCCACACACACCCAAATCTCCAGGTATTTCCCTACTCACAGCTGGGAACCCTACTTTCCGCTCAGTGCCTGTTGCTAGGCAACCAAGCTTCGTTCTGTCAATAAAAGGCAGGAGAGGAGACCCTTTCCACACCTATTTTAAAACTCATTGGGGCCAGTCCTGACTAGGGTTGCCAGCTCCAGGTTGGGAAATTTTGTGGTGTAGTCTACGGAAGCCAGAGTTTAGGGAGGGGAGTGGCCTCAGCTGAACAGAATGCCATAGAAGCCACCCTCCAAAGAAGTTATTTTCTCCAGGGGGGAGAGAGAGATCTGTTGTCTGGAGTTCAGTTGTGATACCAGGCGACACCACATCCAGTGTGGTGTAGCAGTTAGCATTTCAGAGCAGGGTCTGCCAGACCCAGGTTCTTGCTGGGGAAGCTGAGTGGGTGATTTTGGACCCATCACAGACTTGCGGGGTTGTTGTGCAAGTCAAAAAGGGGAGAGGAGAATGATGTAAGCTGCTTTGGTCCCCATTGCAGAGAAAGACTGTACTTTTCCTCCTGGGGAACCATTGTTGCCAATATCCCGGTAAGGTCTGGAGATCACTCAGAATGATAACTGCTCTCCAGATAGCAAAGATCAGTTCCCCTGGAGAAAATGGTGGACTCTGTGTCCATATACTATGCTGAGATGGCCCCCCTATGACAATCAGTGTGACGTAGCAGTCAGGGCTCCAGAGCAGGGTAGAGGCTGTGGGGAAGGGATGGAAAGCTGAAGTCAGAGGGGCAAATAAAGGGAGGTTGATGATTGGCTGGGAAGGAGATAAGATTTCCAACTCCAGGTTGGAAAATTCCTGGAGATTTGAGGGGTGGAGCCTGGAGAGGGTGAGGTTTGAGGAGGCATGGGACCTCAGACAGGTACAATGCCATAGACTCCACCCTCCAAACCAGCCACTTCCTCCTGGGAGGGAGGGGGGAGGAGATGGAAAGCTGAAGTCAGAGGGGCAGATAACAGCAGGTTGATAGTTGGTTAGGAAGGAGATAGGGTTGCCAAATCCAAGTTGGAAAAATCATGGAGATTTGAGGGGTGGAGCCTGAAGACGTTAAGGTTTGAGGAGGGGTGGGACCTCAGACAGGTACAATGGACTCACCCTCCAAACCAGCCATTTCCTCTTTGGGAACCATTGTTGCCAATCTCCAGGTGGGGGCTGGAGATCACTCAGAATTACAATTGCTCTTCAGATGACAGAGTTGAGTTCCCCTGGAGAAAACAGTAAGCTCTGTGTCATTATACCCTGCTGAGGTCACCACAGCAAATTGACGCTGAGTGCCCAAGGCCAGGGCACCCGCTCAAAGCCTCTTTCTAGAGCTCGTTGTATTTATTTCCACAATAGGCCTTATGCCTAGTTATCTAATAAATACTGTTAGATAGTAAACACACCACCAAATGTCATATACTAAATACTATTGCGTGTCAAATACAACCAAACCTAAAACTTTATTGCATGCCAAACATCAGAGTCAAATATGTCTCCCAGCAAATATTAATAACCAATATCAGGAACTAAAATCATATGAAAATACTATCAGTAACCAATATTGACTACTCATTAATATTTTGCATAATATTTGAGTACTGAAAGAATATCCTGAAAATATTTGTCATCAGAGAAAGATTCTGAGGAGACTGTTCCAAAAAGAAATTTGGCTCTAAATCAGAGGCAAATTCTAGATTAACTCGGTTAAAAGGGGAGAGGAATCGAGTTTCAAATGTTTAAAAAATACAGAGATACTTTCGTCTGGGAATCTCTCTTATTTAAATGTAGGTGAACAAAAGCCTGACATGATGCAGAGCCCTCCACTTTGGATAAATGCCCGATGGTAACTGTCAACAACGCTGAATCTGAAGTTTTTGATGCTTTTTAAAGTAAGAGTTTACTTTCCTAAGGATAGAGGTATCCACAAAAAAAGACAGCCGCGTTTTGCAAAACAGTTCATTTCGGGATCAGGCACATGACCTTTCCCCTTGACTCTAAGCTAGCAATAAAACTGGCTGAGGCAACCAGCTCTAATGAGGGAAAGAAAGAGAAAACACCGGCTCCTCTACTGTCCTCTGTCTAATTATAGACGTCATTGTCAACTGACTCCAAGATCAGCTGAATCCTAATTGACCCCCAACATTATACAGTGAAAAGATAGTCAGAACTGCCAAACTAAATGTAAGAAAGATAAATAAACTGTAATTAGTGACTTAACTCCTAGTTCCCCAACTTGTGGGTTTTTTTAAGTTAGTCCTGACTCTTTATAAAGTGAGCAGTCAACGGCACATCATCCTCATTTAAGGCACAAAATAAAAATCCATAGCAGGCACAAATTGTTCCACAAAGAGTTTTCCCAGGGGCATATTTTGGGAATGTTGCTTTAGATTTTGATGGGCTTATTTAGGATCCTTTGTACATGCAAAGTATTAAATACATCTGGGGAGGGGGTTTGTGCATATCTTTAAAATATGTTAAAATGCTGTGCCTTTAAATTGGATGATTGGGCTGTCAGACCCTCCTCACGTTTATTTTAAAGCTCCTCCCAGAAAACACTGGCTTTCACCTTTCTACAGACCTGAGAATCTTTGCCAGGGTTTTAGAGGAGAACATGTTTATTCCACCAAGGTTTTGTATGAAGGCGCGTTTAACTCCACCAAAATTTTTCATTGGAACCAGACAGAACCAGTCATCTCTACTCTGTTTCCCCAAGTGAGAAATTCCCTGGCTTACAGAATGATAGTAAAATATTACCCTGTGTTGCCTTCTTCCCCATAACATTTATGCAAAATTATGTGCATCATGAACTTCCCTGCAACCTCTGCCACGTCAAGAGCTGCCACTGGTGAGGGGAAAGACTACACAAAAGACAGAGGGAGAATTTGAAATTGAGTCTCATATTCAGCATCATGTCTAGATCAAGAGTCCCCAAACCTGTTGAACTTGTAAGCACCTAAGGAATTTTCAGAACAGGTAGTCAATGCCATCTCAAAATGGCTGCCATGAGGGAGGGTCAGCCGACTACAAAATGACTGTCGTGAGGCCTGGGACCAACCACAAAATGTTGGCAGCATCCAAGTGAGGGTTGCCGGGTCCCATCTTCCCCCCAGTGGGAGGATTTGGGGGGCATTCTGGGAAGGGGTGGGGCTGTCCCCAACACAATGACTTTATGCAGAGTAACATCATTACATCAGGGATGCAGCACAGCACAGCACGCACACACCACTTTTCCCCAACCATTTAAAGGGAACCTTCCCTTTAAATGGTTGGGGGGGAAGTGAGGGCTGCCTGCTCCTGGCCTGCAAGCTACAAATTCTGAAACGCCTCATGTTCCAAACTATGGCCCTTTGTTTTGCTCATGATGTGCATAAACACACACCTCCAGTGTAAAGTTTCTCGTAATGAACTTAAAGACAGCACGTCACTGAAGAGTGGTTTCTTACTTGTGCACAGATATTTTGTATAATTTGTATTTGGGTCCTTGTGTGTGTGTGTTGGTTGCTTTTAAGTGTAGTATTACACTTACTCAGATTCTTTATCATTTGCTGCCATTGATTTCTGGCTGTAACTTGTTTTGTTTTCCACCCATTAGAGAGAAAATTCTCAGTGGTTATACCCTTCACCCAAGAGATTCTCCCTGCCAGATTTCAGGGAGAGAGGAGAAAGCATCACAATTTTAAAGGCAATTAAAATTCTCACTTGTACAGAAAAGTGTGAATTGATACATGGATGCCTCCCCCCCTTTTTCCAACATTTAAAAGTAGGGTAGGTGATCCATTTTAAACAAAATGGAATACTTGGGCAAGGGGAGCTTTTTGGCTTCACAACACAACCATAACTGTTTTCGGATGGTTTGAACAGTTTTTGCCCATATAGAACTGATTTCCAAAATTACAGCTTGGCTAGCAGAAAATGTCCCAGCATCAGAGTACAATGTAGCACAACAGTTGGCTTTTCTTCTTCATGGCCTCTGGCTTTGCCTTAAAAAAAAAAAAGACCTTTCCTGTCATTTTCTTAGCACATGATCAGGACACCTTTTCCATTTATGGGAACAGGTAGGGGAGGAGGCAATTTTTTAAAGGGGGAAAGTGTGGTTGCTGATTGCTTTAATCAGTTGTTCTTTCGTATATACAGAAATTATTTGATTGCAGTGCATGGAAATGCCAACCTGGATTATTTTACTCAGTGAGAACATCAGAAAACTTTTTTGGTTGGATGATATCCCTGTCAGACATATCTGGGTGGATTACAGAACAAAAGTAGTATTGGTGAGGTGCCAGGGAGCGTGCAAACTATTAACAACCTTCTCTTGTTACTTCTTTGTATTATTGACTTCCCTATTGGATTTGTTAAAATATTTTTTCTAAGAAATGAAGTCTGTTTTGATCAGTTTGTGTCTGAATGGACACACATCCTACCTTTAATCAAGATCAGAAATGACTGGAAGCACATGCTTAATACATACATTTGACTGCACGGTTTGTTACATCATATTTAAATGACGCCAATACTGTGTACACTCACCTGAAACAACTTGAACCAGCAGGACTCAGAGGTGTCAAACTCATTTGTTATGAGGGCTGGATCTAACATAAATGTCACTTGGCCAGGCCAGGCCATGTGTGCCATAAAATGTAATGCCAGGTACCAGAGATATTTTGCCACTGACCATGACCCACACCCCTCCTCAGCACCTCACTAACCACCCTTTGCTCGGTAGGCACAAGAAGTTTTGTACAGCACAGAGAACTGTTGCCTGACAATAAAGGTGCAACCAACAGAGAACTCTCATGGCTCTTTAAAGGCTAACACATTTCAGAAGTTTTTGATGAGCTGGAGCATGAAGTGCTGCATTCCGTTGCCACAGGTGCAGCAGCTGAAGACAGGTGGCCAAGTGGCATCAACCAGGGAACCTCTTCAAGACCTTTCTTAAAGAAACTGCTATGGTCAACAGGCTTTGGGGAGGGGTTGGGAGGGGGTAAGGCAGCTGCACAGTCCCACACCTCCCTCTGTCAAAGTCCCAAATTTAGTGACAAGCTTGAACCACAAGGGGAACTGCAGTGCTCCCTAGTGCCACACGCAGTCTTCAAGCACTGCCACTCTCCAAAGATGCCAGCTCCACTTTAATTGCCTTTTGCAGACTTTTATTTCCTGCCAGCTCCACAGCATCATCCCGCCACCCAAAATATTACTCCCCATGTGCAAACACACAGGTGTGCATCCAGTGCCTGCCTCTGCTGTGTGCAGATCCAGCATGCTTTTCTGAATGCCTGCTCCCATCCCTGACCTTCGCATCCCCCCCCCCTTCCATTCAGACTGCTACATAAGTTGGCTTGCGGGCCAGATAAAAGCCCTGGATGGATCAGTTCTGGCCTGCAGGCCATATGTTTGACATGTCAGGCTTAGGCTACTATACTATACTGACAGATTAACAAGAGCTATGATAAGAAAGCCCTGATCTGGATGGCCCAGGAAAGCCCAATCTCGTCAGATCGCAGAAGCTAAGCAGGTTCAGTACTAGGATGGGAGACCAAATTTAGGGTTGCTACACAGAGGCAGTCAACGGCAAACCACATTTGAATGTCTCTTGCCTTGAAAATCTCATGCCATAAATTTGCTGCAAGTTGACAGCAAAAAAAAAGGGGGGGAGGAACAATAGGAAGTGAAGTATGACAAACAATGGGGACTTTCCTATGCAGCCAAAGCACACTATATCAGCTACCAGCTGAAAGCATTAAATATTACTTGAAACAGCATGACAATTTCACAGATGACTATGTACTGGGGCAGAATTTAAGCAACCACATAAAAGGGAAGTAATATGTCAGATGACCAAGGACATAATCTGCTCAGATCACAGATTTCTCATAGACAAAACCCAGCCACAAATTCCAACCCAACTATCCTTTCTTCAAAAAGCAAAGCAAATTCCATACAAGGAAACTGATTTCTGAATACTCATTTTGAGACAAGTTTAGTTTGTATAGCAGTGAATTTGTTCCCAGCTACTGTCCTTTGGGCAAAACCAACCAGACCATTAGATTCCAAAGAACAGACCAAGTTTTCTTTTCTGGCTGATGATCTTTCTCAATTTTTCCTGTTAACGTGCATTATGAAAATGACATTAGCAGAAAGGAAAATGCAGAGAAGTAGCACCTCAAGATCGGACAGAATTCCCTATTGTTCTCCGTCCATAGTTCTATAAGGCAAAGACACAGTTCCCTGACACAGACAGGTCCAGCCAAGACTGAAAGTGCTTTAAAAATAATTGTTGCATCTCACTAGTAAGGGTGCTTTGCAAAGATACAATCAGTTCCCCCCCCCTTCAGAAAGAAAGCAAAGAGGAAAACACCAACAACTCAAAAAGAATCAGTGCCGGCATATAAAGCTTTGGGTTTCTTTCTCCCCCCCTCCACCTTCTTCTTTTTTTTTTGCTGTAAGACACTGTGATGTTTCTAAGCATATACCTAGTGCTTTCTTACACATGCTGAGTAACCAGGCTAATTAAAAAGCCCATACAGCTCTTGTTAAAATCTGTTCAAATTTTTGGAGCACCTGTTATAACAGAATGCCCACAGACTTGATAGTTTAGAGCCAAGGCACCTGGTACCTTATGTCTCACAGTATGTTCAGTTTTAGACTGATAGCTGGGAGGGGGGGACACTTTTTGACATTTAACAATCTCTTAAAATGATAAGCAATTAATCAGAAAACTTGGGGGAATCTTTAACTCTTTCTTTGTCACACCTCTGAGCTTTGCACGATCCAGAACAATGGACAGTAGATAGCTCTGGGGCATTTGTATTTTAATCGGAACTCCCAAGTTGGTGCATGTTAACAATCCTCTGCAGGCATCAGCCTCCATACTGTTTTTATGTTTGACATCTGTTTTATATAAGAAACATGAAGAACTGATGTTATCCTGGACTGAAATTTTTCCTACCTTGGACTTTTATACATTGTAGCTATTCAGCTCCAAATTCAGCAGGCCATCCATTCATCTATCCATCCATCCACGTACCTACCTGAAGGAATATTAGATTAGCAGAGTTCTCAAGGCACATAACACAGCAGAGTCTATCTGGTTAGTGTGTGCTGCTAAGAAAAAAAGTTACACATGTAGCCCCCTTATCTTCGCAAAACTAATATGAGTCCTTTATTGTAAGGAACTCCATTCTAGACAGGATAGGGCCAAAACAGGATTCTGATCAAGTCTAACTAGCTAGGATGGATAGAGATGTACGGAGCATGTCCTACCCTCATGGTGCCAAGATGGAGCGGAGTGTGGAGAGAAGGTGTTAGCCAGAAGGAAGAGAATAGCAATCTGGACATCAAAGGGATAGCATAAGAGCAGTAGAAAAGAAAGATGTTCGGGTCTTGACCTAGCCATCCCTCTATCTATAGTCCCCCTCTGAAGATCAAGGCTAAGAGACAGCATAAAGTCCTTCACTTGCAACATTCCTACCTACCTACCTACTATCACATCAATGCCTAAATTAAATGGTTTTTTCATATAATGAATACATTGTGCATAGGGTTGCCAGCTCTGGGTTGGGAAATACCTGGGATTTGGGGGGTACAGCCTGAGGACAGTGGGTTTTGAGGAGGGGAGGGACTTCAATCGGGCATAATGCCATAGAGTCCACCTTCCAAAGCAGCCATTTTCTCCAGATGAACTGATCTCTCTCACCTGGAGATAGGTTGTAATCCCAGCTCTACAACCACCACTTGAAGGCTGGCAACCTTAAATTGTGTAACACAGGATCAATATGGGGAGATTAAGGCTGCATTCCAAAGATTAAGACTGCAATCCAAAGAATATTTTGCTGAGATTAAGCCCCACTGAATAACATGGGACTTACTTCTGAGCAGACCTGCATAGGTTTGCTCTCTATGTTGTGCAGCCCTTCCCCTATGCATGTGCACTCAGGATTAAGTCCCACTTTGCTGAGTGGGCTTACTCCCAACATCCATAGGACTGCAGCCTTCGAGTGGCTGTTCTCATTCACCAACAACTGCAAATTATTCAGAAGAAGGCAAAACGTCTAAGAAAAGAGCAGTGCTAGAGACAACCTAAATCAGAGAAAGAAAATGGGAGAGAGAAAATACTATCTGAGTAACAAGAATATTGTTCCTCCTTCTTCAAGAAGAGGAGAGTTCAGAGCAGATGCCCGGTTGCCAACAGGCCTGGAGGAAGATCCCTTTAATAGGCACTTCCTTGGTAGAAAAGGGCAGGTGGGGATCAATAACATCACCACTTAAATAACATTCTATTAAGCATCTGTTAAAAGGATAGGACATCTCCCCACCCACCCACCCTGCCACCCCATGCAGCTGGCAATCTGATTTGCAATGTTTGTGGAGGGAGAGCAGTAGAGACTCTGTACCATGATTTGTGTGTAAAATGCCATCAAATTACAGCTGATTTAGGGAGACCCCAGAGGGCTTTCAAGGCAAGCGATTAAGCAGAGGTGGTTTCCCATTGCCTTCCTCTGCAAAATCTTCCTTGTTGGTCTCCCATCCAAGTACTGACACTGAGTAGCTTCCAAGATCTGATGAGATCCAGCTATACTGTACTGTTCCACATCCATGTGCCCTGATGTACAAGGACAAATACTCAACTGCTGTTGCCTGGTCTAGATGAAGCCCCACAGCCAGGATGTGTGACTTCATAGGGAGTAAAACCATTATCCCTCCCTTTTGCATATCCTTGTACTCACAGATAGCTTGGGAGGGAGAAATATATTGCCTACTTATGTTTTGCACCCTGTGTAGTTACTTTATCTTTGTGGTAATTTAGCAGGCATGGCTGTTTTGTATTTCCGTTTGTTTTATTTCTTCTATTCTTCAGCAATGCCAACTATAATTCAGACACTGGTCCAGATCCTAAGAGCCACCTAACTAACTCACTAAACCAAAGCAGGTGTGAGTGTAGATTTGGTTCTTAAAAAGCAGGCCCATTTTCCCTACCCCAAACTACATGACAAATTACTTTTGAACTGCAGGACTTCAATGGATTTAGCCACTTACCTGCTTGCAGAGAGCAGCTAATACTGCATGTGCCGTGACATCACTGCTGACCAGGGCTTTTTTGGTAGAAAACCCCCAGCAGGAACTCATTAGCATAATAGGCCACACCCAAAATCAGAAACTCATTAGCATATTAGGCCACACCCTGATAGCATTGCTCTTTAGCAAAATAGGCCACACCCCCATGTTACCAGAAGTGTGGTCATCCAGCCACACCCACCTTTTGCTTCTTATTCTGTTTACCTTGGCTGATTTCACACAAGACTTTGTGCCAGGGTCAGCCCTCTGTTTCATCCGGTGCATTTGGTCAATTTCACACCATTTGACCCGCTGCTGTCTTTTGGCCCAGAGCTTCCCCCCATTTGCTCCAGATCAGCGTGATCCTTGATTCTCAGGAGTTTCCTGTTGCCTCGCAGTAAATCATACCCACCCACCTTCCCCCCTCCCCATTTTTTCCACGCTCATTAGCCCACCCTCCTCCTTTTTGTTGTTGTTGTTTTAAAATGGTGTCGTTATACCGACATATCGTACCAATGGGATGGATGTTGTCCGCCACTGTGAGGCATTTCATGCAAGTTTTCTGTGTGGAAATGCGCTACCGGGATTGCTACAACCCCCCCCCCGCAACTATATTCCTCAAAGCCCATCAGCCCAGCCTCCTCCTTTTTTTTGTTGTTGTTTTAGAATGGTGTCGTTATATCATCCCATCGTACCAATGGGATGGATGTTGTCTGCCACTGTGAGGCATTTCATGCAAGTCTTCTGTGTGGAAATGTGCTGCCAGGATTCCCCCCCACACACACAACTGTTTTGGGCCGATCTGCAGACATCATTGCCACATATGTGCGGTTGCAGGCCCCCTGGAAACAAAGGGGCTCAGTTCATAAAATACGAAAGCTCAATACTGGGTGGGGGTGGTAAGTCAGGTAGCAGAAGGCTATTATGGTGCTGCCTGGATTGCTACAACCCCTCCCCCCCCCACAACTGTTTTGTGTAGATCTCCTGCACTCCATTACAATAGCTTCAGCTGTCCCCTGGAAACAAAGGAGTGCATCTGGCCAATCAATGCGTTGCAGCCACTCTGGTGACCAATTATTTTGAAGAATCAGTGGCGGGGAAGAAGTGACCAGGAAGGAAGACAGACTGCATTGTGGGATGAGGAAGAACACCGGACACCATTACCTTCAGGTCCTTATCGGATCCATACCTGTGTCCTGTGTCCAATTAGAAAGCTGAGATGTGCCACATGATGCCTGATCATTTCGTCTATTGCGAAATAATGACATAACGCGATTAAGCATGTGTTTTTTTAAAAAAGAGGGGGATTGGAAGGAGGATGGGAGGGGTTTGGAGGGTGAGGGGGAGTGGGATGAGATAGATTGCAGAGTGGATCCGGGGCAGACTGAGCGGCAAAGGCTACAGTGTGAAATTGATGAAAACGATCCAGGGCAGAAAACTCCGACGAAAACCAGTGGTCAGTGCCGTGTGAGAATCGGCCCTTGTTTGTTGTCAAAACCCAGGGCTTTTTTTGTAGCAGGAACTCCTTTGCATGATAGACCACACACCCCTAATGTAGCCAATCCTAATAAGTTTCTGCTGTTGGGTGTGGCCTATTATGCTAATGAGTTCCTGCTGGGTGTGGCCAACTATGGAGCCCAAAAATAGGCCTACTGCTGACTGAAGACCAGAAGTGACATCACTGCATTGTGGTGACATCACTTCCAGGTTTTGATAAAAATGACATCATGGAACTACGTGATGCCATTTCTACCTCTCTGCCCTTCAATGCATATGAAAACTTATACCCAGAATTAGACTTCATTGGTCTTAAAGATGCCACTGGATTCAAACTTTGTTTTGTTGCTTCAGACCAACCCGGCGACCAACCTGAATCTACCAACAAACTAGTTAGCTTCCTGCCAGTTGCCAGCCAAGGACTGCAACCCAAAGGACTTAAAGGTATGATGAATTGATGCAATTGTGAGCAAAAGAACACTTGGATGTTATAGACAGGATGACCAGGAAACCAGTATAACAAAGAATCCTGTTAGAGCTAAACTTTCAAATATTTGTTAAGGCTAAACAGTTCCGTCAAACCAAGGAGCCATATAGCTAGATGTTATCTTTTTCAGTTAAATAGTTTATTTATAATATAAAACTTCTGTCATAAAATGCAGGCAATTGAAAAACAGGAAATGTTGATGTTTTCAGCATCTCTCATCATCACCCAGAGGTGTGCAAGATTTAAGCTGGGAAAACTAATTGGTTTCAGATACTAAAAGTTCTTGCAAGTTCTGGGAAGCGTTATATATATACACTTTGTATTAACTTGCTTTTGAGACAAATCTCAACAAGCAAGCAGGTGATAAGCCTTTGTTAATGCCGCTGGGACAAAATGCCACAGCTACAGATTACTGTTGATAAACAGATTTTGAATTAATTAGTTGTACATAATTATCTGAGCCATCAAGCCTCCTAAACTGAATACGATTGCTTTTCATATATCAGTGTATGAGACACTTCCCATCCACAGCAATGGTTGTTTCATAAACATACTGAGATTTGGAATAGAGACTTTTCCGGCTCACCCTCTTGGCCACTCTGCTACACCCAACTCTGTGCCCAGATGGGAGATCCAAAATGCCATCAGCCCTTGGTTCCATCACAGAGGAGGTTATGAGCATATTGGATGTTTGGAAACAAGCTGACAAAATTGGGGTTGGCTTTCAAACATTTTGTGCTAAGTGTCAGCAGATGAAAACAAACAATTTTTGAATATTATTTTAGAGGATGAGACTGTGAGGGACAAGTTTCAATACGCCTTAACTAGCTCTGTTCACACTTCAGCTAAGGGCATATACTTTTTATTCGGGTTAATTAATTTTCATCTCTGCTAAATCAGAAGTAATAGGAACCGATCTGGTGCTTTTATTTTGATCAATCAGTAGAAAAAAAACTGTGCTCCTCTGCAAAGTTGTTGATGTATGTTCAGTGCTGGAGAACAGTGTTAACAGAGGAAGGCTGCACTCGAGTGAGTACTGCTTCATATATAAGCAAATTGAAATTAATGCAGGAAAATGGCTTGGCACAGAGCTTTACAGTCCGATCCTCTGTATAGTCTGATTTCACTGGGCTCGCACAAGATTGCTGGGTTAGTGACTTTATGGTCAATACGATCCCTAGGCAAGGGCATAATGGTTGAACATGGAGTTAGACTGTGTAGAAACGTACATGGGGCCGGGGTGAGATCCAGAGAAGCATAACTGGGATTCTGCTCACACAACAAGCCTTTCTTGCATCCCCTTTCGTGCTTCAGCCCCTAAGAAAGCTGCTTCTGCAGGGTGTCTCCAAAATGACATGGCAGATGATACAGGGAGCTATACCTAGAGGGGAAGTCCAAAAGAAGCAGGTGCACATACTGCTCTTGTGGCAGCAAAAATACCCTCCCCTCGTGCAAAGGAAATGCCAGATTCCACCTACATTCATCAAAGTCATATGATGCACCTCTTCCTGCAGTGGGCCACTCTCTGGTGGGGAGGGAATGTCGGTTTCCACATGCAAAAAAGATCCCCCTGAAGACACAGCACAAATAAATAAATTGGTTAATGGTCGGTAAGTGTCAGAAGTTATGTGCACACATCACACTGCTGCATGCATGTATTTCCAGAGAGGGAACATGGAGCATAGGAGTGCCTGGTGGTGGAAAGTGGCATCAAGTCACAGCTGATTCATGGAGACCCTGTAGAGTTTTCAAGGCAACAGATGTTCAGGGGTGGTTTGCCATTGCCTGCCTCCATGGCAGGACCCTGGTATTCCTTGGAGGTCTCCCATCCAAATACTAGCCAGGGCTGACCCTGCTTAGCTTCCGAGGTCTGACAAGATTGGGCTAGCCTGGGCTATGCCTAGGGAGACACATTTTCCTGTTAGCTTCCAGTACAGTGGGAGACACCAGAATAGAGTTTTCTCCACAGTTCCTTATTGCCATATGAATTTAATTAATGTAAAAAAAAAACCTTCATGAAAAGAAAAGAGACGTGTATACGAAACAGAAACTAAAACAATGCAGTGTTCTATAAAAGCCAGTTTTTGAGCATCAGCCATACTTACATTGAATTGCTGTGTGAAAAATTTCTGAACAAGCTATTATTTGTTGCACCAATAAAATAACTTTGTATGGTCAGGACACAACAGTTGCTGTGTGCATATAATGTCATAAAAAATAGCATTTATTTGGGACATGGTCTGGAAGCCTCTCCTATCCTGTCTCTATTTCAACTCATGTCCTTACCCACATGTAGCGCACACAAGCAAGCCTTCTACTTCCTCACCCAGGTTGGTGTAGTGGTTAAGTGTGTGGACTCTTATCTGGGAGAACCGGGTTTGATTCCCCACTCCTCCACTTGCACCTTGGGTCAGTCACAAGCTCTGACACAGCTGTTCTCTCAAGGACAGTTTCTGTCAGTAGTTCTCTCAGCCCCGCCTACCTCACAGGGTGTCTGTTGTGGGGAGGGGAAGGGAAAGGAGTTTGTAAGCCGTTCTGAGACGCCTTTGGGCAGTGAAGGGCGGGGTATAAATCCAATCTCTTCTTCTCCAGGTAAATTTTGCCTTGGTTTTCAGGGAGGAAACAAATGTATTCAAAAATAATGACAATTGGCAGTCCTGCAGTACAACAAACCAAATGTTTGGAAAGCTGTTCTACGATGGAGGTGGTCCTTCTCCCAGAAGAGTAACCCTGCAGGGGGGAGACTAAGGGCAGGTCTGGAGACTAATCTATTGTACGTGAGTCTAATTGCCTTCCAGAGACAGCTATATTAGCACAGCCCCGAGGGATTCAGCCCCCCCTTTTTTTACTACCATTGGGTCACTTGTCAAGGGCAATGTCCCTGCAGCTCTATCTGCACACATCAAGCTAGAACCTTCAAAACTACAGCAGAAGTGTGACCATCACCAGTGAAATCACAACTCTTCCCCCTCCTTTTCCAGGGACATTTTAGGAAATCAAAAAATGTGTGATGTCATCCCATGGGAAGCATCCCTTTCCCTGCTCCACCCATTGTCTGCTCTTTGCAGGGCTGTGAAACTCACAGTGCAATGGTCTCACACCATTTGCTTGACTAAATAAGCAAGATAAAAGGAGTGGGAGAGGAAAGGCTGCCGTTATATGCTGCCATCTTGAGTAGACTTTCTGGCCTCACTGTTTGGGCCAGAATACAAACTGATTCTGACAAACTTTTGCAGGAGAGAGAGTCCAGGACAAAATGCACTTTCTGCAGATATACACACTTATAGGAATGGCGTTACAGTCATGACACCTGGTAATTTTTCCAGGTGCTAATATACTCTTTTACAAATACACACAGACAAATTAGTTATTTAGTTAATGAAATTTGTTAAGCATCTTGGATAGCTATCTGGTATCTTTGTTAATGAGATGAAATGCTTAAATTAGCATTTCTAGCAGCAAATGTTATATCAATGTTAAAATGGAGGATGGCTTAATTAAACATAAGTAGCAGTTTTTACCCTTATGAAAAACTAGTAACTCTTTGCAACAGAGTTCAGTCTCGTTCATGAGCTTCAGAATTTTTATTAGTTTGATAAAGCTAATATTTTGTCACGTTCATCCTGAGGTACTCAAAACAATTGCAGCAGTATGGTTATAATGGGGACTTTAATGTAAAGGTCCTTAGTGTTTGATAGAAGGAATCCCTCCTTCCTCGGTTGCTGGATCTGGGAAATTCATTGTGCAGATGAAAACGGAAAGGAATTTTTAAGCCCCAATTCTAAACACAACCATATAAACACATTCACCTGCACAAACCTCTTTTGCTCTTAAAATTGGACAATCCACACCAGCCACCGGTCTGTATTTGACTGAGACAGATCCAGGTGTGTAAGCATATAGATCCATGGCTGTCACGTCATCATTTAACCTTCCAAAATGCCTCTTCACTTGCGTCTTTTGTGGCGGAGCTGCTTAGGTTTGCCAGTTCCCTCCAGCCACTGGAGGGAGATGGGGGAGTAGAATTGCCAGATCCAGGTTGAGAAAGTCCCAGAGATTTGGGGATGGAGCCTGGGGAGGACAGGGACATCAGTGGGGTACAATGCCTCCAAAACATCCATATTCTCCAGGGGACTTGATCTCCATAGTCTGGAGATGAGCTGTAATTCTGGGGATCCCACTTGGAGGCTGGCATCCCTAGTCAGCTGCTAGTGTAAGAATGCAGGTTTCCACAGAGGGCCAATCTCAGGCCCGTAGCCAGGATTTTGTCAATCAGGGGGCCTTTAAACAAGTCAGGGGGCACTGACATCACAAAATAAAAAATAAAATAAAAATAAATTTAAAAAAACTCAGTTTTGTGACGTTTGCATGCTGCTTGCCTACATGGGGAAGCAAGCCATTCTTGGGGAAGGAGAGGCAGTGGGAAGTCCTCCAGGTGTCCCAGAGAGTTGGAAGTTGTCCAGGTGTCCCAGAGAGCTGGGGGGCTGGATGGAAGTCAGGGGGCCAGGCCCTGAAATGCCCCACTGTAGCTATGGGCCCGGCCAATCTACCCCTGACTAGGTAGGGCCAGTTTCTGCTCAAGTACAGTTAGGGCAGCACAATGAAGAGTCCCAACACACTGCCGGGCAGCAGCATGGGACCTGCCTCCCAGATCTGCACTGTTGCTGTTCAAATTAAGACCCTGTGGCGCTGCCAAGATCTCTCCCAGCAGCTTGTGATGCAGGATGAAGCAATGGGCATAGATTACCCCGCTGTTGTCACCTCCTGGGTCCACTGCACACATTGCTGCTGGTTAGCTCCAAGATGAACCCCTGCAGTTCTGTCAGGGCTGTGAGGAGCTCAGTGCACTTTTGGTCCCAAAAGAGGAAATGGGTATATTTTGCTAGGGGTGAGAAAATACCTGGAACCAACTCTTCCTCTCTGTGTGTGAGCGTGTTCGCTTTGTCTCATGAGCTTTAGGAACTGTCACTGTTGTCAATTTACTCTTGACAGGTCTGTAAAGTAGCCCTCGCCTCAATAACACACCGAACAAAGCCTTGACAAGGTCTCTAGAAAGATGCAGCTTTGCACCTAAGTATGTATACAATTATTTTTCATTTTGACAATGCATTACCCATCTTTCAATGTCAATACTCAAAAGACAGGATATAAGAGTTAAAATCAGAACATAATACAAGAACCAAGGAGATCAGAAGCAAAAACCAAACAACCCCTCAAACAACCAGTAATAAAATCAAGTCCATTGACTTAAAAGCACATCTAAAAAGAAAAGGCAAGCTCCTAAATTCAGCTTTAAAATTCCACTTAAAAAGGCAAACTCCTCAATTCAGCACATTTTAGCTGGCAGCTTTTTCCCACAGTTCAGGGGCAGCCACAAAGAAGGACCTTCTTCTATGCCCACTAACCTTATAGTCATTAGTACTGTATTTTGGTGCTGGATTCCAGATTGAGGAGGTACTTATGGGAGAAGCTTCCTGGTTCTAGACTTAACAATCAGAGCCTAGAATTTATTTTGGAAGCAAATACTCATGACTTTAGCCTAGAAGCATACAAGTTCAATGCATTTCTATTTTTAAAAAAACCATAAAAGGAATTCATCACATTGTAAATATATCACGTTTTTGTTTCTAGGCTCATGAATGATATTACCGCGGATCTCCCAATTTCAGCACCTAGTGTGTATTTACAAGTCAGCAAATGCTAGAGTAGGCTACACAGGGGGGGAAATCAATTGCTCAACTGTATCCGACATATTTAACAAACTATTTATTTCCTGACATACTGAAAGGAGTATTTTCTCTTGATCTAAAACTAGAACTTCTTCAGGTGCTTTAAATGTTTAACAAAATGGCATGCCAAGACCGTGTTTAAGTGAAAAATAAAATAAATAGTACCAGCAGGTGTTACTTGGTAGTTGAAAGAAAGTGAAAAAAAAATAATAAGCTTGATGCTACGGATAGTACATGATTTGTTGCTCTGCAAAATTGGCCGCCCTATATTATAAGAGATTAAAGGGAAACATTCCATGAAGTGGACCACCAGTTTAGGTGCCAAATACGAAAAGAAGCATCACACATCGAATCAAAACAGTATGTTGATGACACGGTCTTGATCACTGTCAAGTTAAAGCTCAATGGTCTCATTTCTTAGGAATTCCTTCTGGCCAAGGGCCCTACTGGGTCAGTATCACTGATCAAAGTGAATGGCAGGAAACACATGGGAAAGCTACACAGCAAACACCATGTATCATTTTGGTGTCAGTTTGCAGCACACAAAATCAGTTTGACCCACACTGCAACTTAAGTGTGAAAGCATGAGAGCTGTCTGATGCTCTCGTTTTCACAATCTAAAGTGGAGAGATCATTAAGGCTGAAAATGTGTTGATGCTCTTTTCATAGATTTACTCATTTTTGAGAGCAGCATGGTCAATATATGCGACTATGAATTTGGATAGGTTCTACTGTGGTGTAATACCTGATTACTGCACACTCTGACTTCTTCCTTGCTTTTTGTTCCACTTCCATTCTAGGCAAGATAAGGGAAAGTTTTTTATATATGCCAATGTGTTTCATGTGTTTGAATATGCATTCAAAAATCATGGCACAACATAACAGATGTATCCCCAGATGTATCTGAACGCATACCTTGGCTGGTCCTTTGGAAAGTCAAGTTTTAGTGGCAAGAATGGTTTTTTTAGAGCAGAGGTTACCTTCTTGGTACTTATTATATATCCCTTCTGAAGAATCTTATAGTGAAATGGTACAATACAACACTCCAAATACCTTGCTTCAAAAAGCCATTCTTGCCACCAAAACTTGACTTTCCAAAAGCCTAAAATCACATGGAGTGGTTATACTCCTGAAAAGATTCAACAGATCAAAGTTGGCACTGAAATGTTCACTATTATAGACTGAAATCATGATCAGTAATTTTTTTTACCATTCAGTCACAGCTAACTTATGGCGACCCTTTGCGGTTTTCAAGGCAAGAGAAATTCAGTGGTGCTTTCATGATCAGTATACTCTACTTGAAATTTGCAAGTACACAGAAAGACATGACAAAAACAAAAGGTTACTTAAGTTGGCATTTTCTGAGGAGATAAAACCATACACCCAAAGTTAAATAAGAACATAAGAGAAGCCAATGTTGAATCGGGCCAATGGCCCATCTAGTCCAACACTCTGTCACACAGCGGCCAAAATATACCAGGTGCCATCAGGAGGTCCAGCAGTGGGGCCAGGACACTAGAAGCCCTCCCACTGCTGCCCCCTCCAGCACCAAGAATTGAGTGCATCACCTGCCCCAGACAGAGAGTTCCCATCTATACCCTGTGGCTAATAGCCACTGATGGACTTCTGCTCCATATGTTTATCTAAATCGGGAGTGGTTACATTTTTTACAGATGTTTGCAGGATGGGTCTTGAATTTGGGGTTGAGATCTTAATGCTGCAGTACAGTACTATAGTACAAAACATTTCCTACCCTCATGGTCTGTATCTTCACAGACTTTAGGGAGAACAAGTGATATTTTAACAACAGTAATTCCTGAATTAAAATGAATGTAAACACTGCTGCAGGTTCATGAAGAAAAGGAACCTAATTTACAAAGAACCCTTCACAAATATTAAAAAGTCTACAAACGACCTTAGGAATTTTGTTTCTGGTTTATAGTACTCTGTATGTTTCAATTTTTTTTTTACACCTTCGCTTCATTTCGGCATAACTTCCTCTCAGTATATTTTCATTTAATTCATCTTTGCTAATTAACTACATCTCTCCAAAACTTTAAAAGCATCAAAAGACCCAACACTGTCTAGCCAGAGGGCTTTACTCTAGATTAACAAGTAATATTGTGTAGTTTACGATACAACAGACGTCCTGTAAATTGAGAAATGACACCAAAAAATTGAACGTAGATTTTTGATTGATTCTTGCACCATAAACATTAAATTATCTCCTATTTGTGCGTGCGTGTGTATCTGGGCACACCTAGCCACCCAACAGATGGTCAGTTCTGTCAGCAGTAGAGGAGAATAGAGAATGAATCCAGCCCCCCCCCTCTCTTTTCCCAAACAGGTGATTAGCGCTCTAAATTTTTCACTTCTGCCTCTCAGTCCCAAGTCCTTTCTTCAATACATAGGAAGAAGAAAAAAACATGTCAAGAAGGGTCTTCTCAACTCTAATTAGGGTCAAAAATCACCCTACAGAAAATGCCAGTTCTTCTTTCCCTTGATCAATTTTCTACAGCCCAAATAAGTTAGGGTATGAGACTATTAGCTATGCGCAAATGCTGTAGCTATAGAATTTATAATATGGATACTGGAGAACCATCACCATAAGGTGTGGGAGTCAGTTTTAGCAGAAGAAAATATTTCCATTTGTTTTGGGAGAGGGAGTGGAAAAGAGCATTTTCCATGTAAATTCTGTAAATCTGTTCAATGATGATAAATTACTCGTTGGGGTCACGAGATCACCAAAAAAGCAGTTTGAGACGTATGAATTTAGAAAAAAGTAGGCAAAAAGTAGTTGCTGCCGCCATCTGGTAAGTAAAATAGAGAGGTCAAGTACATTTATGGACTGGAAAGAAATAGATGAGAAAATCACATAACAGATCCCACTACATCGAAAGCTGCCACATTCGTTGGCATGCTACAAAAACCTATTATTTATTTTTCAGTGTTATTGTTGTATATAACTGTAGCGAAGTCTGAAGAGGGAATCCACTCTTATTCCCAAGGTATAGTTAAAGGAGTTAAGCAGTGCAAGTTACTAAGCATGTTAAATATAATGCTACATGATATACACAAATGCATTTAACTGAAACCTGGCTGTTTTTTAAACTGAAAGTGCTTAACCGTAAAATGAGCCTGCCATGATACAAACAGAGTTACAGGCCCGTAGCCAGGATTTTTTTAGTTGGGGGGGCATTTAAATTTCTTAGGGGGCACTGGTTAATCGAGTTAAAGGAATACATGGCCCCTTCCCCACATCTGCCACCACTCAGGGGCCCTGGGCTAGATGGGAAGTCAGGGGACCTTGCTAGTAAGTCAGGGGGCCTAGCCCCGAGATGCCCCACTGAAGCTACAGGCCTACACAGTTATTTGATCACTGTCCTCCTAGTTGGTTAAAAGTCTCTTCAATGTACTTGGCTCTACGCAAAAATAAATATATATTAAGTCCTTGCCCTGCAGGCCCACATTCTAAAAACCGCCAGGCAAAAGAAGTTGTGACAAGGGGGAGAAGAGCCACAACAAATCCCCAGACAAAAATTACCTCTGCCCCCCCACATACACATACCTCTCATCACATAAGTTCAGCCTAAACATTGTAGGGAAACAAAGCATACAACATGTAGCAGCCCTGAGTCTCTGGGCATTGGGCTTGCATCTGGCACAGCCCATCCCACCCACCCTTTCCTCCATGTGGGTGGCAATCAAGCAGTCGCAGCTGGAGAGCTGTTGCGAGTGGCAGGAAGTCTTTGTCAAGGGCCAGCAATGGACGAAGGGGCTGGCAGGATCTGTAATGGTGGCTGATGGACACCTGGAGGGGCTTCTTGCAGTTGCGGGGGACACCAATGAGGGACAGGAGCCAATCGAGAGGCTCCTGGGGGGGTCTCCAAGTCTCCCTGCCCCCCCCGGCAGCCCCTGCCCCTCCAGTGGAGGTAGCACCTGGCACCTCCTGCTGTGCCTCCAGTGGAGGTGGCACAAGGGTTGGCTCGGGGATGCCCTCAGCTGCATGGACAGGCATCTCACTACCACAGATGGCAGTGAACAGGGGGCACCCAGATATCCATGTTCTTGTCCATAACCAGCCTCTGGTGCTCTGTGTGCTCTGTGCGCAGAGCTCCACCATTGGGTGCCAGTGGGGCTTAAAGGTGATGCTACCCTCCTCACTCCCAGGTGGCTGGGGCTTGTGATGGAAGCTGGTCTCTTTAAGGTGGGGTATTCAGCAGACGGTCCTCTGGTCCACCGCTCTCTGCCCACAGCAGACAGTAACACTGTTGGGGCACCTTTTTTCTCATTCGGCTGCTGCATAACTGTTCCCTTAGGGAGGTGACTGGCAGTTGTGCAGCTATGCGGTGGCCAGCCACCTCTGCACTGATGTGACTCAGGATTGCTTTGCCTGTCTGCTGTTCAAATTTTTAATAGGCATTTCTCTATTGCTCACACCTGTCTTAGATTTTCCCCCTACTGTGTCATTTTCCATGTGAGTACAGTTTATTTAAAATTGCAGAATTAAGCTCTTGATTTAACTTTCAGAAGCAGTGAAAATTACATCCCGGTATCTTTCCCTCCTGATAAATGCTGCAGCTTCAAGTACTTGCTTTTTAGAGCATAAAAGGAATGACAACAGAGGTTGTACTGCAAACAATTAAATCAACATCCTAACTGTGGAAAATGAGAAAGAAATATTCCATGCATCTTCTATTTACCTGCATTACTACCAGGCAACACAGAGCAAGGGGATGCCACTGTATCTGACATAGTACAATTTAAAATACCTCTCCACCTCTACCCATGTTCTTTTCCTTACCTGCCCCTTAAGTTTCCTCATGTACCACAGGTGTGCCACATATAAGAAGGGAAAGCTGTTACTTGGCTGCATTCAAATTTTAGAAACATGGCTTAGTTGCCACCTAAAACCTAAGGACATAATAGTATTGGCTTGGGTACTCCATGATGCGGAATGTCAGAAAAAGACCAAGGAGAGTTGAGATCAAATTCCCACTCAGCCATGGAGTTCATAATATGACCTGGTTCCAGTCACTTGTGGTCAACACAACCTACCTCACAGGTATCTTTTTACAATAAAATGGAGAAGGGTACACCACCATTGGGCTCCTTGGAAGGACAAAATAAATGAGTATAAGAGAGGAGCCATTAACACATAGATAGCACCCACTCACCCCATGTGAAAACCATTTTATGATGGCCAGCATACTGTCTTAAGACTGGGGGGGAGGTGAGTCTCTGTGCTTGGTCCTAGAACTTACTTCTTAAACACAGGCATTCAGTAGAAGAGGCATGCTAAATATTTTTTAAAAAATGTAGGTGTCTTGGAGGTCATCTAACTCTTGACGGGCCAAACCTGGAGGTTGGTAAACCTGTTAACAGGCCTGGAAACAAAGGGTCACCAACGATGGACTTAAGCAGTAACCACTATATACATTCATTTGGCTGCAGTCCATTCTTATTATTGTGATTCCTTAACTCATTCCCATAATATAGTGTGAAGACTATTTTGCTAGCGGGGAGATAATGATAAAAGAAGCGCCTTGAAATCTTGCCAATGGATTTTTTTTTAAAAATACATATCCAGTGAAGATCAAAGTTAAAGCCCAATGAACTCCTGGAAGAAAGGGGTGGGGGACCTCCAGAAATCTTTATCATGACAAAAGGGTTAGTCAGCTGTTTATACATATGGAACTGTAGAATGAGGGTCATTATTAAGGTAGTTCTTTAATTTAATGTACCAATATTTTCTCTGCCACATCCCATGGCCCCACCTTGAATATACTCCTGTTCACACAAGTATTAACACAGTCCTGCTGATTTCAGTGTTCCTTTGACAACAATATCTGAGCTAAATAATTGGTTTAAGCGCATGTATCAGCATAATGCTAGTATACCAACCAAAGTAGCAGAATGTCAAGTTCTGGGATGGTATACAGTGGTATATAGTGAAACTTTCCAGTACTTGGGAAAACTTAAAAGTAAAGCCATCATTTTATAGAAATAGAAATCTACCACATAATTCAATGTTTGATCATGAAAAACAGCAAAATAATGCAGAGGGGTGCAAAAGAAAGTACCACACAATAGTACTTTTGCACAGTGGGAAGTCCATAAGGCCCATTTTTAAAACTGGTTGATAACATGCAGTTTGGCTGTGTGTTACAAGCATATTAAGAACAAGACAACCTTTCAAGAAGGAATATAGTTTTTAAAGGAATTTAGAGGAAGTATTATGAGTATCATAGTATGTATACAGTTTAGATGATCAGAATGTGGTTTATGATATATTCATTCTATGATCCCGGACAATCATAGAATGAGGAAGATTTGCCTGAATTTGATGAGCAAATTTGCTGTGGGTTAATATATGTTGTTTTGCTCCACCTTCACCTCACCCATTTTCTGTTATTTCTTGTTTAGCACAAATTATAGTATGTCTTTACATCTGAATCAATGAACAATGGCCAGCATTTCCCCTCCAAACCAGGACTATAAAACAGCTTCAAATTGCCGTTTGAAATTCCGGTTTGAAGGCTGAGCGTAAACTACAGTTTGTTGGGTTCAGATGTCAGGGTTTGGTGTGAGACCCATGGAACATTTCTGTGGATGGAAGGGAATTCAGTCCAAAGAGTGTTACTTCTGCTGCCATCTCCCACTGCTGCCCAAAATATCACCTGAAATGCTGCTTCTGAGGTAAAACTCCCCCAGAACATCATGGAGGGGAAGAAATGGAGGTCTGCAATGGGAATCAGCTAAAACTGCCCCCATCTTCTGTACCTAGAAACCCTTCATGTGACCCAAACCTACAGTTTGTTTCTCAAAAGAAAATCAAGAGTAAATCAGGATGTATAAAGGAAAAAAGGCTGTGGGTCTGGGAAGCATGTGGGTGTTAGGTAAAGTAATGAGATGCCGGACCATAGCTTGGTGTCATGTTACACAGTTGAATTCCTGATTTGAATGTTTTCTTGCTGAGGAATTAAAAAAAAAAACTGTTTTATATTGATTGTTATTTTAGTGTCAGGATTTTGTTCTTAACAAAAACTTGTTGAACAAGTTTTCCGACTGAGACACAGGATAAAAATGTTGAAGATCAATAAATAATAAAATGTGTGAACTGACAGCTAAATATGTGAGTGACAATCTTACTGTAAGACAAGCATTTTCTGTCAGGCCACATTTTCTACCTTTAATATTTCCAATAAGACATTGTGGTTACCGGATACTGTCAGAAATATTATGCTGAACTTTTGATCTAGTAAAGCTGGCCTTTCAAAAGCAATGAAACAGCATCCTGGTATTAAAGTGTCAGATACTCACCCGTAGCCCACTAATGTTTACTCAAGCAATAAAATAATGATGATTTACATTCAATAGCATTATTAAAATAACAAGCATTTTATTGGAGGATATTTAAATATACATCGCAATATACATAGCACCTATTTACATTATGTGAATGCATGTCTCATTATTTGAATGAGCAGTGTTCTGATTCATTTCAATTGGGGGGGCAAAGAAATCTGTCTATTTATGTATGTTACCTAAGTTGATAACTGAGCTTGGCACTATATATAGCTCACAATTTGTTCTGCTGACGGGCAAAGTCCATCCATATGGACATTAATACTTAAATGCATTGGGCTGCTTCTGAAATTTATGCAAACCTAAAAACCTAAATTTGATATTATGAGCAATCAGGGAACACCATCTGTAATGTTCTGTGCTAAGTGCACTATAAAAAAAACCATTGAAAATTAAAACTTTCTATACTGTCTTTAAGCATTCAAAAATATACAGTAAGCCCAGATGTCTATATGTTTAATGAATCATGCAATTACAGCCCCTGCCTAAGATTTAAAAAAAAACAGCACAGAAATCGAGGCTATGAAAATGCAGCATTTTGAGCAGATGTCACTAAACACCTTTTGAATTTGACAGCGCTTCATATCTTTATACTCCAGTGAACTTTAATTTACTATTTTTAAAAAATGTTTTTGATGTTACTCTTAGTAAGCAGGTCTAGATTCACCAAAAAGAAATGTGTGTATTTTCAACCCCTTCAGGATTAAAAGTAGAAAACGGGGGCTAAGAGAATCCTGGGGACAGTAAGCATTCCCCTTGATACAGATAAATCTTAGGTAAAGGTACAAGGGGTAGTTTTAAAAGAAACAGGCTTACTTTTTTGTTCCTTCATCAGATCTGTTAAAGAGCGGGACCATTCTGCCCCAATTCTGAAATTGTTCTGTGTGGTTAATCAAATTATCTAACTAAACCCACTCTGTTGAATGGGTGGACCCTTTTTACAATGCCCTCCATTGCCCTTACCCCTGCAGTACCCGTTCTCGTGAAGTCATTGACTCATTGTTAGTGAAGCCTTTCCGTTGCCTAATGTTAGCACTGTTTTGCTCACTGCTACACGTGTTAACAACAGTCAGAGGCTGCAAAAAATAGTTCTTGTAATAATTATACCAGGATCACCCACCACCAAGCTGGCGTATGGGGGAGAGAAGATACAGCTATGGATGTAGCTGTATCACAAAAGCTTATATTTATCTGAAAGGCATGTTTGTTCTAATTAAGCCTTTCTTAAAATAGGCAGGTCTATGTTACAAGACCAATCTGATTAATGCATGATTTGATATATCTTGGCAGCTTGGTGCTTTTAAAAGATGATCCTCTGTTTGAGTCTCAAGATGGCTGGGCGAACAGCTGAGGACAAAGCACAGCAGACATGGAGGAAAACAGACCAATAGTGTTGTTTCGTGCCAGTGCTGTTTGCTATAGGCTCCTGTGCAGGCATAACATGGCAACACCAGCAATGGACAAAAATGGTTCCCCAACCCATCAAGATTTATTTGCAATTAACATCTGGAAATGTGTTTAGGGATGCCACTTACCCACTGGGGATGAGAGATCTCCAACTCTCAGCTCTTGTTGCCGCTGCCACTCCTGTAGCCCATAGGGGGAAAAGAATTAAATTGCTACGTGACGGCATTACATCACTTCCAGGGGAAAACCCCTGGAATTATGTCAGTCTGTTCTAGGAATTCCCACGCTGATTCCTATAGCAGAGTGATGTCACTTCCAGTTTTCCCCTGGAAGTGATGTAATGCCATTTGCCAATGCCCCCCCCCACTTCCCCCAGGCTTCCACTGGCTACCAGTCAGAGCCCAGTAACCCTAAATGTAGTCCTTACACATTTCCACATTGACTACTGCCTCTCATTTCCCCCCAATTATTCTCATGTCTTTCATCAGAAATAAATTGGGGAGATCAAGTGTGAGGAAGTGATGAGTGTGGGACAAGGACCTGGGAGAACCAGGTTTGAATACCTACTCTGCATGGAAGCTTGCTGGGCGATGTTGAACCAGTCACACAACTCTTGGCCTAACCTACCTCACAGAGTTGCTGTGAGGTTAAAATGGAGGAGACAAGAATGACGTAACCTGCTTTGGATACCCACTGGGGACAAAAGCAAGGTATAAATGAAGTCAACAAATAGAAGAAATTACCAGCTCTGTCCACAGTTATATGAGAAGTAAATACTGGAAACCAATACTAAGTTCAACCATGAAGTGTGGCACTGGAGTTTTCCCTCCCAGCCTTTTCATAAGAAGCTGAGAGGTCTGATATGGGGACACAGCAGTCAAACTGGGATCAGGTACAACTAGGATGAGTGGACCTGATGAGACCATCAGGAAGAGGCTTAGCAAAATGTAGGCAATTACAAAGAGGCTGAGCAGATCCCGGCATGCCCTAGCTTTGCAAGGCCCAGTCAATGGCAACTGTAGGGATGAGCCTGCTAAAGGAAATGCTAAGCTCTCTTTTAAGATGACTATCACCACAGTTCCATCCTCTCCTGAGAAAATGAGAAAGTGGCAGGAAACAAACATATAATTAAATAAATAAATAAATAAATAAATAAAGTGCCGAGAATGTTCCTCTTGCCACTCTTAGTTGCTGGGGGAAGGGTGCGCACGCATCCCATTGAAAGCAAATGCCAGCACCCATGTTTGGCTGCATATCTAGACAGGGATTTGGATGCACTTTAAAACATTTTAAAAGGAATAACACAGTATAGCATTCCCAGGCCAGTCTGAATGTTCCACCCCAACCCTGTTTGGGTGGTGAACGTATTTTAGCTCACCTGCAGAACCAAATGGACCCTATGAGGCTTCAGATGACTCTGTGGGATCTGATGCCCCCCTGGCGGTTCCTTAGATGAGCTTGTAGAGGATTGGCACAGCCAACTCTCAACAGCCATTGATGAAATCGCTCCCCAATGTCCTTTGTGACCTCACTCTAGGCTCATTCCCTGGTTTACCCAGGAGTTGTGGCTTATGAAGCAGAGGCTAAGACAACTAGAGAGATGGTGGCAGTGCGCCTGTGGCAAAGCCACAAGAGCATCCTAAAGGACGTTTATGAGATCCTATGAGATGGCAGTCAAAGCCGCGAAGTATGAATTCTACACAACCACAATTGTGTCTGCAAGCTCACACCCAGTCCAATTATTTAGAACAATTCAGTCTTTGACTGCTCTGGCACAAGGCAGGCCAAACGCTAGGGAACTGGATATAGGCTGTGAGGTTTTCGCAAGCTATTTCACAGACAAAGTCTTGTCGCTCCCCCACGACCTCCCTGCCACATTGGAGACAGTGAGCAAACTTGAGGCTCCATGCACGTCTTCTAGTCAGATTATGGGTCATTTCAGCCCCCTCAGCCTAGAGGAAGTCAACAGACTGCTCCTGACTGTACGTCCAACCACATGCTGCCTTGATCCATGCCTGTCGTGACTAATTAAAGCTGGCCGTGATGGGGTTCAAGGTGCCCTAGGTGAGATCATCAAGAAGTCCTTCATTGAGGGAATGTTCCTTAGGGCACTTAGAGAGGCACTGGTCCTCCCACTCTTGAAAAAACCATCACTGGACCTGGCCGATTTAGCAAATTATCAGCTGATCTCCAGCTTACCCTATCTGGGTAAAATAATAGAGAGGAGTGTGGCAATTCAGCTTCAGGGCTTTCTGGATGATGCTTCCATTTTAGATCCCTTCCAGTCTGGCTTTCACCCAGGCCATAGGACAGAGACCGCACTGGTTGTCCTCATGGATGACCTCCAGAGGCATCTGGATCGGGGTTGATTGGCAGTGCTGTTGCTATTGGAGCAGTCAACAGCATCCGACACCGTCGATCATCAGCTACTGATCCACCACCTCGCTGACACAGGAGTTCAGGGATCTGCCTTACAATGGCTTGCCTCCTTTCTCTGAGGTTGGGGACAAAAGGTGGCACTAGGGGAATAGATGTCCTGAAGGCACCCACTGGATTTTGGAGTGCCTCAAGGGGCAGTCCTTTTCCCGATTCTATTCAGCATCTATATGCGCCCCCTTGCCCAGATTGCCTGGAGGCATGGGCTGGGTTGTCACCAATATGCGGATGACAACCAGCTCTACCTGTTGTTGGGTGGCCAGTCTGACTCTAAACTGGAAGATCTAGACCAAGTGTTACAGGCTGTGGCTGATTGGCTTAGACTGAGCCAGCTGAAACTGAATCCGATGAAGACAGAGGTCTCGTGCCTGAGCCAGGGTGGTCTGAGGGTAGAGATCCCACTCCCAGCCTTCGATGGGGCACTGCTGGTGCCAGCGCCGGAGGGTAGAAGCTTGGGAGTGCTCTTGGATGCCTTCTTAACAATGGAGACCCAAGTAGCAGCCACTGCCAAGTCAGCCTTCTACCATCTCCAGCTGATTAGGCAGCTGGCTCCCTTCCTCAAACGCAATTACTCGGCAACAGTAATCCACGCAATGGTCACCTCAAGACTAGACTGCTGCTACACTCTCTACATGGGGCTGCCATTGTCACAAATCCGGAAGCTGCAGCTAGTGCAAAATGCAGCAACCAGGCTCCTGATGGGCCTTCCTATGTGGGAGCACATCCAGCCTGTGCTCAAGGCATTACACTGGCTGCCGATAGCCTTCCAAGTTTGCTTCAAGGTGCTGGTTCTTACCTTTAAAGCCCTGTATGGTCGGGACTGACACACCTGAGGGACCGCCTTTCCCCATATGTACCCCAGTGAGCACCGCGATCAGGGTCACAACTTCGATTGACCCTCCCAGGTCCTATAGACATCGGATTGGCAACAACCAGGGCCAGGGCATTCTCAGTGGTGGCTCCATACTGGTGGAATGAGCTCCCAGAACAGATCAGGGCCCCTACGGGACCTGTTACAGTTCCGCAGGGCCTGCAAGACAGAGCTCTTCCACCAGGCCCTCGATTAGGGAGCCGCTGCTGCCACCATCACCATCATCATTATCTACATCACTATTAAAGAAATGGCCGACTCCACCATTATAGCCTGCACCTGTCGTATATACACGGCAAAGATTGAGAACCGAAGAATAAAGTAAACATTGCTGCCATCCCTAATGTAGGGATTACCAAGCTCCAGGAGTTCTCCCAGAATTACAATTAATCTCCAGTCTACAGAGTCCAGTTTCCATGGAGGAAATGGCAGTTTGGGGAGGCACGATCTGTGACATCACATACTCATTGAGCTCCCTCCAGGAATTTCCCAAGCTGCAGCTGGCAACCCTATTAAAACCCCACAGATTTAAGCCTGTGTAACTTCACTTCAAATAAAGGAAGTCATAGTGTGTATGACAAAGAATTGTGAGAAGGCACAGTGTGACATGGGCACATCAATGAAGAAGACATGTAAGCTTTGGAAGGGAATAATAGGTATATGGTGAATAAAAACAGGAAAGGGAAGAGGGAGGTAGTTCATAGAGAGATTCTCCTTTATCTAGACTGGTTGAGTAACAACAGTCAAATTTACAAGAATTTCCTGTAGAACCAGTGTCTGTAACATAGTGCTATCACGATATGTAATTTTAAACTGGCTGACTGCCATATAAATTACTAAAGCAGCAAAATTGGGCCACCCACAGACAAGGAAGCATGACCTCAAGTATGCACAAAAAAAAAACCCACATGATTTTAACTGAAAGGGACTCTTAAAGTGCCCATATTAGGATGGTGAATACTCCAGGGGGAAATGAATGTTGGGTATACCCAACATCCATGAAAGAGCATAAAGGTTTAGGAAGTGGGGATGGGATTTCCAAATTGTTTACTTACCCCCCCACACACAGTTCCCTACAATCTGGAAAAGGCCATGGCTAGAGATGTGAAGGCCCGGAAAAAAACCTGGAAAAATTCAGGGGGGGAAAGAAGAAGAGAAGAGACTGGATTCATACCCCACCCTTCACTACCCAAAGGTGTCTCAGAGTGGCTTACAAACTCCTTTCCCTTCCCCTCCCCACAACAGACACCCTGTGAGGTAGGTGGGGCTGAGAGAGCTCTTGACAGAAACTGCTCTTTTTTCAAGAACAGCTCTTATCAGAACTAAGGCTTGCCCAAGGTCATCCAGCCAGGTGCAAGTGGAGGAGTGGGGAATCAAACCCGGTTCTCCCAGATTAGAGTCCGCGCACTTAACCACTACACCAAACTGACTGTTTTTTTCCCCTGTTTTTATCCTGAAGCCTTTTTTGTTTTTTTCCAAAAAATTGGAAAAATTGAAAAAAGAAAAGAAAAAAATGATTATGGAACGTTTTATTTTAACATGATGAATAAAATATTTTAAGACAAAGTGTTCAAATATTTTCCAAATCATTTCTAAAAAATATGTATGGAATCAGATTAATCTAATTTCTGTGCACTGAGGACAAACAAGTCCTAGGTTACAAACTGAACTGTCCAATGCAAGAACAAGATGCATTTCTTCCTTTAGGAGGTGCTATTGTCACAAGAAAAGAAAATGGTTTCAGTTTTGTTTTTGCATGTGGGTGGATATACTGGCACTCAGGCTTCACTAGGTCTCAAAGCATTGGAAGAAAATACAGAGCAACAAAAAGGACCTGAAAGTATATACTTAATTTAAAAAGGTAAGAGTTTTCATTTATCTGATTCCAGAAAACTGAATCATTTAGCTACATTAGTTTATCTTTATAACCTTTGTGTAAATAATAATTTAATTACTACTAATCTGGTTCTTTACTTGCTCTATTTGTTACATTTACAAATAAATATTATTAAAAAAGTAAATTCTGTTTGTAATAATTGTTTGGATACATTATATTTTTAATATGCTAGTTGTGATAATTTCATGCCAAGTAAAATTGTCCATAGTCATATTTTATGTTCCTATAACAGAATGACTTTCAATCTGGAAAAGGAAAAAGAAGTGCTAATGTAGCATTTTTTCCAATTTTTTCAATTTTTCCAAAAATGTCCATTTTTTTCTGGGAAAAAACTGGGGGGTTTCCTAGCTTAAACATTTCTAGAAATTTTACATCTCTAGCATGGCTCAGAGGTAAAACATCTGTTTTACATGCAGAATGTCCCAGGTTCAATCCCTGGCATCTCCAACTGAAAGGACAAGGAAGTAGGTGGTGTGAGACTCTGAAGAGCTGCTGCCAGTCTGTGTAGGCAATAATTCAGTATAAGGTAGGTTTGTATGTGTTCATTTGTGCAGAGAAGAGGACATAAAACCAATTTAAGCTTCTCTGTGTCTCACAGAAAGGGGCAGTTAATTATACTGAACATTAATCATACTTTGTTCAGTATGGTTCTTTCTCAATATCCCAGAGCTTCATTAAAAATCATAATTAAAAAAATATCACCCTGAGGGATTCACTATAATTGTTTGTGGAACAGGAATACCTCCCCCACCCAACCATTAAAGCAGGCCTACACACACTCTTGACACATCAGGATTGCACTCAACCCTATGCTGGGGATTATTAGGAAGGGAATTGAAAACAAACCAGCCAGTATCATAATGCCCCTGTATAAATCATTGGTGCGACCTCATTTGGAATACTGTGTACAGTTCTGGTCGCCACACCTCAAAAAGGATATTATAGCATTGGAAAAAGTGCAGAGAAGGGCAACTAGAATGATAAAAGAGTTGGAACACTTTCCCTATGAAGAAAGGTTAAAATGCTTGGGGCTCTTTAGCTTGGAGAAACGACGGCTGAGGGGTGACATGATCGAGGTTTATAAGATTATGAATGGGATTGAGCAGGTTGAGAAAGAAGTACTTTTCTCCCTTTCTCACAATACAAGAACTCATGGGCACTCCATGAAATTGCTGAGCAGTCGGATTAGAACAGATAAAAGGAAGTACTTCTTCACCCAAAGAGTGATTAACATATGGAATTCACTGCCACAGGAGGTGGTGGCAGCTACAAGCATGGACAGTTTCAAGAGGGAATTAGATAAACATATGGAGCAGAAGCCCATCAGTGGCTATTAGCCACAGGGTATAGATGGGAACTCTCAGTCTGGGGCTGGTGATGCACTCTATTCTTGGTGCTGGAGGGGACAGCAGTGGGAGGGCTTCTAGTGTCCTGGCCCCACTGCTGGACCTCCTGATGGCACCTGGTATATTTTGGCCACTGTGTGACAGGGTGTTGAACTAGATGGGCCATTGGCCTGATTCAACATTGGCTTCTCTTATGTTCTTATGTTCTTAACCCATCTTAACCCATCAGCTATGTCTTCCCGCCCCCTGGAATAGAGCTACAGAGAAAAATTTGAAGTTTTAGGGGTAGGGTTGCCAGCTCTGGGTTAGAAAATACCTGGAGACTTTGGGGGGGTGGATCCAGGATAGGGTGGGGTTTGGCGAGGGGATGGACTTCAGCATGGTACAACGCCATAGAGTCCACCCTTCAGAGCAGCTATTTTCTCGAGGGAAACTGATCTCTGTCAGCTGGAGATCAGTTGTAAAAGTGGGAGATTTTCAGGGCTCACCTGAAGGCTGGCAACCCTATTTAGGGGGGCCCTAGTGGGCCTCCATACATGGCTAACCAGTGACCTACATTCAGCCTTGCAGTACCACCCATAAACAATTTATAGCAGTTTTACCCCCAATTTGCACCTGAAGGTTTTATCCACAATCCTGATCACATCCAGAACAAATTCAGCAGAGCAAAGGTTGTTTATTCTTTTTTCCACACACCATCTTCTTATTCATGTTTATTAACATATCTAAAGTATTAACAGAACACCTTTTTGGCAGTTCTGGTAACCAAGATGACTTTAAAAACAGCTCAAATCAAATATGAATAAACCAAAATATAGACAAATGGAGTGGTGACAAACCCACACTGTTCATATTTGTAGTACTCCTGGAGGACAAAATTACCAGGACTCCTCACAGATTACTGTCTCCTTAGGTGCTTCAACAAGATGGATGGATGCTGCCTCCTCCAGATGTGATTTCTGAGCAACCAATATCAACAGTTACCATGTGCAGGATTTATCCTCCTTGTAGGCTACAGAGCAGCCTCAACATTGCTGTAGAATGTGGGAGGGAAAGACTACTTTGCATCAGATTTGCTGCTTGTGGGGTAGGGGGGATATAAATCAAATAAATAAAATGTGTGATGGGTGGTTTCTGCCTCTCCCCTCCACACACTGGCTCCTTTCTGCTTGTGACCAAAGCAGGCAGGGAGAAGGAGTTTAGCCTCTCCCACCTGCTGTTTCTGTATTCACAAACAGCATGGTGGAGCAACTATTGGCTCTGTTGTGAAACTTATGCATACAGAAAACTCACATTACACATCTGAGACAAAGTCATTGTGTTGTTCTACAACGAGCACAACTAAGGATTGTGTTGTTCCACAATCCTCACTCTAGCCCTCAGACAGCATTGCTGCAGCTGCTGTCTCTTTAGAGATGTGCTGTGTGATTCAACATGCCCTGGTACGTATCCATCAGTCATATGTACCATGTTGTTCAGTCACACACTCGAGTCCAACTCTTCATGACCCCATGGACCACATCACACCAGGCCCTCCTGTCCTCCGCCGCCCTCTGGAGTTTGCTTAACTTCATGTTCATTGCATCGATAACACTGTCTAACCATCTCATCCTTTGCTGTCCCCTTCTTCTTTGACCTTCAGTCTTTCCCAGTGAGTGCTCCCTTCTCATTTGATGGCCAAAGTATTTGAGCTTCAGCTTCAGTATCTGGCCTTTCAGGGAACAGTCAGGGTTGATTTCTTTTAGGATTGACTGATTTGATCTCCTTGCAGTCCAAGGGACTCTCAAGAGTCTTCTCCAGCACCATAATTCAAAAGAATCTATTCTTCGGCGCTCACCCTTCCGTATGGTCCAACTCTCACAGCCATACATTACTACTGGGAATACCATTGCTTTGACCATACAGACTTTTTGTTGGCAGGGTGATGTCTCTACTTTTTATTATAGTATATGAAATGAGTGCAATTGTGTGATAGTTTGAACATTCCTTGGCATTGCCCTTCTTTGGGATTGGAATGTAAATTGACCTTTTCCAATCCTGTGGCCACTGTTGCATTTTCCAAATTTACTGGCATATTTAGTGCAGCACTTTAACAGCATCATCTTTTAAGACTTTGAATAGCTCACCTCTGCTAGCTTTGTTGTTAGTAATGCTTTCTAAGGCCCATTTGACTTCACACTCCAGGATGTCTGGCTCGAGGTCAGTGATCACACCATCATGGTTGTCAAGGACATTTAGATCCTTCTTGTATAGTTCTTCTGTGTATACTTGTCACCTCTTCCTAATCTCTTCAGCTTCTGTTAGATCCCTACCGTTTTTGTCCTTTATCATGGCCAGCTTTTCACAGAATGTTCCCTTGATTTATAAATTATAAATTTATAAATATTACAAATTATAAATACATTACCAAGAAATTTGCTACTTGAAAAGATAGGGAAATACATGTAATTCTATGAACTCAGACTTCTGCTGGAGTTGTTGAGGGTTTTTTTTTGCAGGGGAAGGTATTTTGTCCCTGTGAGGGAGCTGTACAAGGCTTCCGTCTCCCTTTCCCCTCAGAAAACTCTCTTTTCCCTCAGAAACCTCTTCAGATGTGGCCTATGGTTCTCTCACCACAGGGACAAACTGTCTTTCCCCCCAAACTCCAACAGAGGGCCAAGCCTTTATGGTTACGTACAAATCATTGTTTGCATTAAGGTATTTTCCCCAGCTAATAAACCTCCAGACATGCAGTACATTTCAATTAGAGGTTTGAGGATGATGCCCAGTATCTCATGTTGCCTTATCTAGCATGATGAATCCGTTCCCTTGGCCCTCAACAGCACACACACTTGTACCAGAGGCAATATTTAGATAACAAAGGGTGAAAATAGGTTACATGTATTTCTGGAACTCCTGTAATAGTTTTAATAGTTCACTGACAAATTTAGATCAAATATTTTGTTTCAACTCAGCACATATACGTGCATTTCCGTCTACAGACTGGTTCTGCTAAGTGAAGGGCACCTTGGTCAGGCAACAGAGACATTTGTAGATGTGTAGCCATGGTGGCTCAGAGGTTAAGACACTGAGCTGCAGACCAGAAGGCGTGAGTGATAGAGTGAGCTCCCGTCTCTGGCCCCAGCTCCTGCCAACCTACCAGTTCAAAAGCAAGAAACTGCAAGTAGATAAATAGGTACCACTTCAGTGGCAAGGTAACAGCATTCCATGTACCTTGGCATTTAGTCATGCCGGCCACATGACCACAGAAACGTTTTCAGACAGCGCTGGCTCTTTGGCTTGGAAACAGAGATGAGCACCACCCCCTAGAGTTGTATACAACTAGCTTTCAAGCAAGAGAAACCTTTACCTTTACCTTTTTAGTCCAGTCAAACAATGGCAAACCACCTCAGCTTCTCACTTGCTGGGGTCAACTTAGGTCGCTTGTGACTTGATGGCACTTACATAGGTAGTGCATTCAAAGCAGCAGTGTACAGACACAGCCAGTCACACTCAATCCAGACATCCGAGGGCTAGGCTAATACCCCTTCAAAGCATGGAGAGGGTAGGAGGGAGAAAGAGAGGAGGGAGAGAAGTTGTACATGTGTTTCAGTCAGTCTACGAATACCTGCCATATTGCTTTTTAATGTTTTTCTAATTAGAAGACTCAGTAAAGCATTTATATCTTTAGTATGCTTTTTTAAATCCCATGCTTCTTCCAAAGAAGCTCAGGGTGGTGAACATCATTCTCCCCTCTGCTTTTCTATGTTCTCAACAACAACTTGGTGAGGTAGGTTGGGCTGACAGGCAGTGACTGGCCCAGTGAGCTTTATGGCAGAGTGGGGATTTCATCCTGGGTTTCCCAGATCCTAGTCTGACATCCTAACTGTTACAATGTGGCTATGGGTACAAGAGAGATGTTCACTCTTCTGCATTGTCATTTTTGTCACTCATTTGTCCCTATTGCTTTGGGTTGTTGTCCCCCTTTTCCGCATGTGTTCTGCTCCCTCTGGGCCTACTGGAGAGAGCAAAACACATTGGGGGGGGGCTGAAGCAATAGGGACAAACGAGTGACAAAAATGACAGTGTGGAAGAGAGCTAGAGGCAGAAAGAAAGAGAGGCCAATGTGCAAAACAGTGGCAATTGTTAACCATTCTTTATGGTGATCCCAGCTTCATCCTGCAGCAATATCTAGCAATGCATTCCAAATAGGGCAATAGTTTGTAGTGATATCTCAGCTATTGCTAAACTAAGGCAAGCAAAATATCAGCAGGATTTGAAATCTGTAGTCCACCCTATTTGTGTGGAAAGGCACCATAGAAATGTTTTAAATGAGTAAATAAATTACTGTTCCTGGCTAAGGTGTCTTCTGACCACCATAGATGGCTTTTTAAACCCAGCATTTCAAGCTCTTCTGGAAGAGTTAGAAACAGTGTGAAGGGTCACCATCACTTACACAGGAGAGGTCGATGGTTAACAGAAGGTGTCCCAATTCATTACTTGCTTTGTGCTGTTTCCTTTTCGGTGCGAATTGTTTACAGATCCATTGAATGTCCCCCATATGCCCCCATATGCTTGGTATGGTGTTATCATTTTATTATAAAAATTAATAGGCACTTTTTAAAAAAAGAAATAAATAGTGTTTTGTTTTTACAATATGCTAGGCTGTTTGACTGGCTGAAGTTTTATTTCGTCAGTTTATGAATAAATAAACTTCTCTCATCCAGTAATTTGAAAATGGCTGGCATTCCATTTGGTATAATTGGTCGATGAAAGCAAAATAATTATGTTTTTGTAATATAACTGATACGTTCAACATAAGGCTTCTGATTTAATAGCCAACATGTTCGCTTTAAGTGGCTCCTTAAAGGAAAAAAAATACAGGCTTAAAACATTTTTTAGCGTCATTATTATTATCTGGGTCATTTTCCAGCTACCACAAAGACCTCTTCTTTCTAATGTGCACAGAATATGCAGTATGTCTAGTACAGACAAGAGGGGGGGGACCAAATTAACTGTAATTATCATTCTCAAATGAACGTTAATTATTAATAAGTACAGGTATATTTTTATGACACTTCTGGTACACAGTCCAAGGACGACTTCATATTTGAGGCTATTGCTAAAGTCTCCTTAATTAGCATCCTGGCCATTGATTCCACTGTCCCCTGCTAGAGGAGAATGCCAGGCATTGCAGTTTTGAAATGTTCAGATGTAAGATGGAGGTGAAGAAGTGATCAGGGAAACGAATGACTTTCCTGGCAGGAGAGAATCTGACAGGATGGCATTTTACTAATTAAGAAGAGTGCTGGACTAACCAGATGGGAGGGATACAGATTGGAATTTTTTTATTTAAAAAAAAGGACACAAATGAAACAAACAAACAAAAAAAAATCCTTCTCACCAATTATAATGCAGGCACTCAAAGTATACTGGGAAGGGTTCATCATACCACGAGAAGAATCGAAATCTATGGAGGGAGCTAGAGATATTGAAGAAAATGAGAGGCAAAACAAAAAGTAAAAATAGTCCATGGAAAGGTTCTGGTTTCAGCCTTATCTTAGGAAAAGGGAGTCAGTCTACAGTAACTGTGTTTAGGATTGCTGCTAGACTGCCTAAGCCTATGCAGATTTAGTCGAAAGAAAATATCTCTGAATTCACTTACTTTTAGGTAGGGAGAGGGCTTTTTGGGTAGAAAAAGCCCAGCAGGGACTCATTAGCATATTAGGCCACACACCCCCGACAGCACAGCTCATTAGCATATTAGGCCACACCTCCATGTTAAGAGAAGTGTGGTCATCCAGCCATACCCACCTTTTGCTTCTTATTCTGTTTACCTTGTTTGTTGTCAAAGCCCAGGGTAGCAGGAACTCCTTTGCATGTTAGGCCACACACCCCTAATGCAGCCAATCCTAATGAGTTTCTGCTTATGGGTGTGGCCTGTTATGCTAATGAGTTCCTGCTGGGCGTGGCCAACTCGGGAGCCAGCCAGAACTCTGTTCCTGTGTGTTCCTGCCCAAAAATAGCCCTGGGTAGGGATGCTCATAAGACTGCAGCCTGAATCACCCGTGTTGCCTCCTGCAGAACCACATTAGAGACTCAAAACCTTGAGCCTGGGATGAACTTAAAATGTGCCACACATGCTGAGGGCCAGATTTGTGTAGTGGTTAGAGTGTCAGACTAGAAACTGGGAAAGTCTAGCTCAAATCCCCAGTCTCTTGGGAAAGCTCACTTGGTAACCGGGGCCAGCCACTCTGTCAGTGTAACCTATATGTCACAGGGCTGTTGTTGTCATAAGGAGACAAAAGGAGGAGGCAGAATGATGCTATTAACCACTTTGGATCACGTTGGAGACAAAAGTAGAGTATAAATATCTAAATATAAGCTCCTTGATTTCTCCATAAGTAATCACCATGTAGAAAGTAAGGATGATTAAGCTGCATTAGGTTAAAGGTAACTCTAGGGGTCCAAAACCTGCAGAACTTTTGACCCACCATGCCAAGTTCAGCCTACCAGACTGGCATTGTTTCCCACCTGTTGTGTGACTTCAACAATCCCAGGTAGGCCTTGCCCATTGCTTGAAGTGTGAGCTCTCATCAATAGAGTTGCCAACCTCCAGGTGGAGCCTGGAGATTTCCAGGAATCACAACTGATCTCCGGATGGCAGAAATCAGTTCCCCTGGAGAAAAACGGCTGCTTTGAACGGTGGACTTTATGGCATAATCCCCCACTGAGGTCCCGCCCCTCTCCAAACCCCGCCCTCCCCAGGATCTACCCACAAATCTTCAGGAATTTCCCAACCCAGAGCTGGCAACTCTACTCATCAAAGATAACAAGGCTAAAAACAGAAGAGTGAAGAAACATTTGCAAACATTTATATGCAGAAGAGAGAGGCTAAGTAGCAAATCTTCTTGCTTCATAGTTCTGCAGTGAAATTTGGCAACATCTCTGCTTTTCAGTGCTGAGTTCTCCCATTTCACATGGCGAAAGCCGAATTAGTAACTGTTAAAAAAGCCTTTAAATTACATAAATGGTTTTTTTAAAAAAAGGTTTTGGCTGAACTGGATTCTTGATCCTAATACACTTAGATGAGTCTCAAGCATCCTTTTTGGCAATATGTGCTAAGAAGTCAAGTCAGACATATGAATTAGTTCTGTCTAAAGAGCACTACAATAATGGGCAGGCCTTTGTATTATGGGGTGGTTTTGCTTTTAGTTATAGAACTAGAGAGCAGTGCTGTACGGGAAAGCGGGAGTGGCGTTCTGATTCTAGGTCATAGCCAAGCTCTGCCTGTCCCTGTCTAGGAATGCCACACACCCTTGCTGCTTGTGGCAAATTGTATACTTGCCAGAAACCACTGGCCACCTGATGAAATACACCAGGTTTTCCCACATGCTGACTTGCTGAAATGATCCAATTTGATTTTCTAAATTAAATCTAGAGATACACTAACACTTGTTCACTTGGATTTTAACGAGAAGGATGACTGGATTGGTTAATGCAAATAAATGCAACTTATAAAGAATGTACTTTTCTGTGCACTGCAAGCATGGTCCAGGACGCACTGACGGAATCCTCATCCTCACTGTCATGAAAGTAAATCTCATACGTTTAAATGAGGTTTACTTCTGAATGTGTTCCTAGGATTACATCCTTAAAGATACAGGTACTGGAACTATTTGCTCAATATATACGTTTTACATTCACACATTTCCAGACAGTATAAGTGGCTTAAACTACTTCGGATGGTGACTGTTTTTGCAATTGCAAGAACATACAAGACAGTATTTTCTTACTAATTACAAGGAGCAAGTCTGAGCAGGTCTACTTATAAGTAAGTCATATTTTATTCAATAGGGCTTACTCCCAGGAAGATATTATGATTGCAAGCCACAGTGTTTAAGTCTTATAAGGGATCGGAAGAATACAGGCTTCAGAGATGAACCGTTCGTTCTTTCCCTCCCAAATTCAATCAAATTTGTTTTAAAATATATCAGAATCAGAAACTGCAAAAGGGTTATTCTATTCCGCATGCTGCAAAAAATGCTCTTCCATCTCTTGCTTGCACGCAGCCAACAGAAAATGGGTACAGTGTTGGAAGAGCAGGTGTGTTTTCACTTGGAGGAAGCAGCAAGAGATACGAAAATGACTTAGCAGCTGGTGAGCAAAAGAGATTGAACTTGTGCCAGGCAAACTGTGGTGTGTGTATGTGTGTGTGTGATATTTTTTTCTTTTTACTAAGGGCTTGTCCAGATGGCATCATCCCCTTTGACTGGTTTAAACTGGAAATGGAGGCAGGAAAGGTATGGGGAACACCTAGTTTAGAGTTTTATGGTTCTGTTGATCTCCTGGTTACACTATCCCACACTGCTTCTAGCAGTCCCGGTTTTGCCATTTGGATTAACAAGGATACATACACTGTCCTGTCTTCAGGTTCTCTACACAAGGCAAACAGGTCAAATCCTACACCAAAGGATAAATGGATACAAATCTGATATCAAGAATCACAAGACTGAGAAAACTGTAGGAGAGCACGTCAACCTTCCAGGACATTCAATGGGTGACCTCAAAGTAGCTGTTTTATTGCAAAGGAACTTCAGGAACAGATTGGAAAGGGAAACTGCTGAGTTACAAATTATTACAACACTTGGAACAAAAACCTCCCCAGGACTTAACAGTGATATTGATTTCTTATCCCACTGCATCTGCTACACTCATTCAGTCCTTACATATGTATTCTCACCAAGAAGAGCTATACATCCTCTTTGTTTTAGTGTATTTCTTTTTTAGAATAATATATTGGAGTAGTGATTGTAATGTGATGCAATAAATATTGGAATGTATTTCTCTGATCTGGTGACAGAGGAGACATACACTGCACAACCATTCACCCCACCTCAAATAAAAGGATGCTGTCAATTACCTCCATGCTTGAGAGGAAATGAATGGAGCATAACGACATGGTCTCCATTAATTATTCTTGTTGTTGTTGTTCAGTCGCACAGTGGAGTCCGACTCTTCGCGACCCCATGGACCAGATTACGCCAGGCCCTCCTGTCTTCCGCTGTCCACTGAAGTTTGCTCAATTTCATGTTCATTGCATCGATGACACTGTCTAACCATCTCATCCTTTGCTGTCCCCTTCTTCTTTGACCTTCAATCTTTCCCAGCATCAGGGTCTTCTCCAGTGAATGCTCCCTTGTCATTTGGTGGCCAAAGTATTTGAGCCTCAACTTCAGGATCTGGCCTTCCAGGGAACAGTCAGGATTGATATCTTTTAGGATTGAATGATTTGATCTCCTGGCAGTCCAAGGGACTCTCAAGAGTCTTCTCCAGCACCACAGTTCAAAAGAATCTATTCTTCGGAGCTTGGCCTTCCTTATAGTCCAACTCTCACAGCCATACATTACTACGGGGAATACCATTGCTTTGACCATGCGGACTTTTGTTGGCAAGGTGATGTCTCTGCTTTTTATCATGCTGTTTAGGTTTGCCATCGCTTTCCTCCCAAGGAGCAGGCATCTTTTAATTTCATGGCTGCAGTCACCATCTGCAGTGATCTGGGATCCCAGGAACGTGAAGAAGAATACTTTTACACAATTAGTCTCCTGTTTTGAGATATTTATTTGCTTTACTATGTTTTCACTGTAATTAAATCCAAACAAATGGTGACCATATAAAGTTATTCCTGTTTAGTTTCTGCCTCTTTTAAAACATCCTCATTATATTGTATGCTAATTCACCCTCTACTTATATGAATGAACTGTTACCTTCCATTTCAATGTATCTGAGGAACTGTGTATGCACACAAAAGCTCATACCTTGAATAAAACTTTGTTGGTCTTAAAGGTGCCACTGGACTCGGACTTTGTGCTTCTTCACACCAACACGGCTACCCACCTGAATCTGTCTTCAGGAGTTAGGCACAAAGAGGAACCTATTCACCACTGACAGCCAAAAGGTCATGGGGCTAAAGAATAAAATACAATTAATGCTAAGTAACACAAATCATCATAACAATCTTAGTACACAAAACATACATTCAAAATTAGGATGCTACTAAATAATACAATCACAATATCCTTGTATTTCTAGAGGTTTGGATGCTTGTAGTGCAATCCTAAACAGAGTTATACCTTTGACTCTGTTTATGACAGGGTGGATTGGCCATTATGGTCATCAGGAAAAGTCCTGGCTGGCCAATAGCCTGGGGGCTGCCTCTCCTGAGAGCTCCCAGCTGCTGAGGAGGTCAGCCTGGCTGAGCAATGGCCACTAATCATTTGTTGGTGCCACCTCACCAGCCTACTTGATTCACACAGCTGGGATTCACTCCATCTGTGGTCAGGGTAGGGAGTTGATGTGGTCTCCAGGTCTGCCCTGGTTTATTCATGGACAGCACAGTATAATCTTATGGTTCTGTTTCTATTTAATACGAATACTGGACACAATCCATTCCTATATGCTTGTGACAGAAAACTCCTCCATGGCTCTTTTCTGTGTCTTCCTAATCCTTAGGCAGGAGCAAGACCTTTGCCCAGGGTTACAGGCCAACCAGCAAAGTATCCACCAAACCCAGGACTGTGAGATGAACACACTGTGTTGCCAACATCCTGGAGGGGGAAAAAATGTCCTGTCTCTTGAATAGAAGCTTAATATGTGGAAGGTGAAGCTTTTCATAGCATGGAGGTAAATAATATCACCTGGCAAATAAGCTCCTAGCTTCCCTGAATGCTCTCTGAGGCCTATTACCTGTGGCTCTTCTCTCCTATCAACCAGGGATCCTCTGTAAACTCCCATTGTCTATACTATATTAAATCTCTGTTAAAAGAACAGTTCACTTTCCCCCAGGGCACTGGCAACCCCAACACAAAAGTCAGGCCAAGAAGCAACACATCCTGTAATAGCACTGGTTCATGTCCATGGGGAGTCACCTCTGAAAGATGATAAGGATTACATATCAAATTCTTAGTAAATCATCTCTGTCTTTCGGGATGACATTTTATAATTGACACATAACTGGAGTTACAAAAGAAGAGATAGTAGTATCATGGTCTGCAGGGCTTTTTTTTTTGTAGAAAAAGCCCATTAGGAACTCACTAGAAGTGTTTCCTCTAAGCTGAGTTAGTGTGAGCTAGCTCACAGTTTTTAGCCTCCTGCTCACACATTTTTGTCTTTGCTCAGGAAGGATGGCTCCAGAGCAAACTGATTTATGCAGTGGCCAAATTGCCTGCTCACAACTTTAATGTCAGTAGAATTTTTCTCACAGGACTCCACAGCTTAGAGGGAACATGGCTCACTAGCATAATAGACCACACCCAACAGCAGAAACTCATTAGCATATTAGGCCACATCCCTGACAGCACAGCTCATTAGCATATTAGGCCACACCCCCATGCCTTTCCTTGGCTTGCTTGGGTGCCCCGCAGCTGCATGGAGCCCAGACAAGCCAGCCCTTGGACAGGCTGGGGAAGGCACGGGGAGGCATTTAAATGCCTCCATGATCCTTCCAGCCCCCCCTGGCCTGCCCACCTCAGAGTCGCTGGGGGGGTTGCTCCCCAGACCTTCCCTCTGTAGTCACACATGCAGAAGTTTGGGCTGTGGTGGGTGTGGCCAACTCTGAAGCCAACTGGAACTCCGTTCCTGTGCATTCCTGTCCAAAAATAGCCCTGATGGTTTGAAACAAGGGCCTGAAACCTAGGGCTCCAGAGCCAAATGTGACTCAGTGTGGAACCAAATATGGCCCTAAAAAAACCCAAAACAAACCTTTATGTTATATAGGAGGGGTAGGTGGAATGCTAGAATAACCAGTAAGTGAAGGAAATGGCAGCTAAACATTATTATGGGAGAGATGCTTTACAGAAAGGGAAATTATAGAGGTGAACAGTTGCCAGGAATCTGATCATGTGCTTATTTCTATTGGTAAACTGGAAAAAAAATAACAATCACACCCTTAAGTTATAATGTACTAAAATATTAATCTAATATTTATAGACGTATTTAATGGAGAGAGATATGATCGACCCAATAACAAGAATATTATACAATTCATTTCAATGATCAGTAAACACAGAACAAACAATATTTGCAAGATATGCATTTGGTTTATCTATGAAATCAACAAACCAGAACCAAAAATTCTTAAAATGCTAAATGGATTGAAATTCGATATATCAATAGGGAGACCCACAAAGACTCACGAGGGAAAGGAAATTGCATCTTACCCCACTGTCCCCCATTCCCTCCCTCTGGCACCAGATCCACTTTCCTTTCAACTCAAGTTCTTCCCTCTCCACTCTTCTTTTTATCTTCACTTCCTCCTGCTGCTAGCAGAGGGCACTGCTACCATGTTGGATTCCATTTTGGGTTGCTCTGGGGGTTTCCCTTCATATAGGGCGAGGACTTAGCCCCAAATTATTTTATTAGAAATCTGAATTGTTTGCCAATCTGGGAGTTCCATCTGGGTTTGTAGAACCCTAAATTGCAACTAAAGTTAGGCTCCCTTGTACATTTTATTTTTAATTTTGTGCAGGGGCTGGCTTTTGGCAATTAGACCAAAGGATATCTTTCAACACCCAGCACCAACATCTTGCATCTGCACTTCTAAAAATGAATATGGCTACATTCTTAGGATAGTTACCTATACTCTGAGTTCACTGCTTTGGCACTAACCATCTGGGAAAGGGTGTGTATGTTGTGTGTCTTCAGTTCTAGAAAAGTGGACAATTTTTGTTCTAGGTGCATAATTCAGTTTGCTTTCATCCTGACCTTTACTAGCTTAAAAATGAAAAAGATACAGATATTAAAACCAGCCTATAAAGAACACCTGCTCATTAACAGTCCCCAAAAGCTTGTCCAGATAAAGGACTGGTAAGACCTTCTGGTCAATCAATTTATACACAAGAAATGCCCATGTTTCGTTATCAGTTTGTTGCTGGAGAGGTCTTTTCTGAAGCAAGTGCACGGGTGCGTTCAGACGCGCCATTTGAGCCGCTTTCGGCACGCCTCAGAAACAGCTTTTACATGTGTGTTCACACACCCAACATCTGCACACTGTCTCCAGCCGTCGCTTTCCGGAGCAAACTCCCTTTAAACTGGAGTATTTTGACACCACTTACCCAAGTGGTGTTTTCCTGATTCTCCGGTTTCAAGCTGCACTTTTCTGACGTCTGATCGCTCCATTGAGCCACTTCCGGGTGCTTCAACCCCCCTCCCCTCTGGGAAGCTGCCTCCGGCTTCCGGTTTTAGTCCATTTTTTTTTTGCCTTAGCGGTGTGCGCTTGAGCGGAGCGCCGCACTTAAGTTAAATAAAGAAAAGCTTAAATGGTGCCTAGTTTAGGCATTTAGACGAGTCCGGGATCTCAGGGAGGCCAGTTTCAGGGTGAAAATTTAAACAGAAGTCTTCATTTAAACTTTAAAGGGACAGGTTGAAATTGCTGTTCTGCGCACGTGCCAAACTTTTAGTTCTGGAGAGGGCTGCCTGTGCGCATGCTCAAATGAGAGGGGAAAAAAACCCACCTGCATGAGGACGGCAGGGAGTTCCGAAGGAGGAGGTTAGTGTGATCGCGATTCTCCAGGTTAAAAAAACAACAACACATCGGGCCGGAGCAGTTTAAACCGCTCCAATACGCTGTCTGAACGCACCCCACCTGTTGTAGCAATACTGCATTTTGCCAACATTAAATCCGCAACATCTCGTTCCTGTGCATTAGGTATCTTAGGGGCCACAGTGGTTTGCGATCAATACTTTTTGGAGCTGATGGGTTCCAATAGTTGCTTTTGCCAGGCACTTGTTGCCAGGCAACGTTCCAGACTTGGTATGTTCTAATAAAGTTTTGTAGTATTTAAAAAGCCTGCTTGATTACTGCCTTTCCCCCCCTCGTAGCTCAACACAAGGCAGATTTTTAAACACATTGATTGTGTCAGGGGAAACAATATGGAATCTGCTTAGGTAATAGTCATTCCCTCCCTTTAATAATGTTAATAACTTAATCAGTGATACTGCACAACTCTCCCTTCTGTGTCCATAGTATTAAATGTATCTCTTTACAAAAATTTATCAGAAACGCCACACGCACTCGGATACACATGCCTTCTAGTGATTCTCACTGTGAGCAATCACAGCTAGATTAGGTATTGAGAAGGCCACTTCAGCCAGCAAAAAAGTATGGGGTGTAGGGATGGGGAGGGGGGGGTTGCAATCCACACTTGTGCAGCAGATCCCCCATGTCACAATCTGTGCTGTTCCTGTGGGTTCCTTGAACCTTGCACAGTAGGGTTTTTTTTTTTGGTGGGGCAGATAGGGCCAAACTACATGATATGGCATCACTGGGTCTGCCATGGGGATGTGGTGCCATTTTAGATCCTGTTTATTTTTTACTTTTACAAATGCCACAGTGCCTAGTCCTGCGATGAGCTGCAGTGTGGGAAGGATATGGGGCTCCAGTCTTCCCCATCCCATGCCATTTTCAAGAACCAAAATGGTAAGACTTGGGGCCCTGCAAGAACGTTTACAGTAAAAGGATCTAAAATGCTGCTGTGTCCTTGTGGTAGACTTGGGGATGCAACATCATCTAGTTTGGCTCACAGTAGCCTGCAGCATGAGGGAGGACATGGGGAAGTTCCATTCCTTAAACAAAGCTCCATTTATGCTTACTTTGGATCCAGCACTTCACCTTTATATCTGCCTTCGTAAGACCTTCTCACAAAAGGTAAGGATATTCTCACCTGTGATATACTCAAAGCTGCTGTTGCATTGTTGATGTGTGTGGATGTTAACATGGCACAGAAAATAAAGGAAAACAGTTTCAAATCCAACATACAATTAGCACAATGTAGATTTGCATTAAAGTTCCGGGGGACTCAGGGAAAAAACAAATGTCCTCAAATCAAATGCATAGGGAGACATTTTCAGGGGAAAGAAGTGTGGGTTGGAAAAAGAAACTAATGGTCATCATGAGTACTCCCCACGACATGCTCATAGTCCAGACTTCACACTTGAAATGCAAAGTATATCACTTTACTAGTTGATCATGGACATAAAAAAATACAAAAGAAAGGAAAGACCCGGTGATTTGAATGGATTCACTGTTGCCCACTGCAGAATGAACCACCGCTCTCTCAGAATCACCAAAGAGGGTGGAAATGACCGTCTCTGCTAATGAACCAAACATTACTGCTTTGCAGACCCTAAATCCTTCAAAGAATTACGACGTTGGGCTGCCTGCCAACTTAAACAATTGCCAGCAAGCCTGATAATCCGGTTACAATCAAAGACGACAGAAAAAAGCAGCAACCACTCAAAAATCTTGAAGAAACAGATTTTTCATGTTTAAACAATTCCCAAGGAGGACTTGTTCTATGCACAGCAATATGAAAATCAGGAGGATAATCTGACTTTGAAATGTCACCAAAATGTCTAATAAATCCAAATAGCATATATCTGAACAGATAGATCTGGGAGTTGCATTTACAAGTCTAGTCTTATGGAGCTTGTACCTTCTTCAAGAAAACATGGTGAAATGCAGGCTTGTCTTTACTTACAGCCACCTCTCCTTCCCCCTCCAACACATGCAGCTCCAAACTCATGCATATAACTCCCCACTGGGATTGTTTCAGTTGGAGGCAACGGCACACAACAAAAAGGCAGGAGGAGCTCTCTTCTCCCCATACTGTGGCCCCAAGCTGGATCGGGCTCCCAAAGGTCTTAACAATGAAGTTCCCCACAGTTGCTGTCTGGCTGCTGGGAAAGCAAGCTGGGTCTGGGGAACACAGACCCAGTTCATTGTGAAACATCTCATGAAGGTTGGCCCTTAATTTAGGATTTACCCATCCATATGTATGCTCGTATTAAATAAATGCCACTGTCAGTGAGGTACTTCTCATTTGATGACTGTAACACAAAAAGAAACTCCTATTGTATATTGGGAAGCTCCTAATGATTACCCATGGAGTCACAGGTAGGCTTGCAACCTATCATGAAAATGCTGGCTGTATCAACCAGGGCATTCATTGGGAAGCTGTGTATGTAGCTGTCACTATTTTCACACAGGGCACTTTCACGCATGCTAAATAATGCCCTTTCAATCCACTTCAGGGACCATTTACAAGTGGATTTTGCCATTTCACACAGGAAAACCCAATTGCAAAGTGCATTGAAAGTGTGTTATTTAGTGTGTGTGAAATTGCCTTGTACAGTCACAAAACTGAAAGGGCCTCATGTGGAGATGCCCCATATACATTTATGGATGATCCCACAGGTTGCCCAGCATGTAAACCAAGCCTCATGGTATAATACTCAAATAAATGCACAGGATTGCAACCATCCTGCCCAACCTGCCCAATCCTATACATGTGTATTTAGAAAGAAGGCCAGTGAGATGTACGCTGAAGTAAATGCACACAGAAATACCTGTTAATAGCACTTGTGAAAGTACTCTGTGCCTGGGAAACAATTCTATACTCAATCAAAAAATCTCAATGATTATGTTTATTTGTAATATTTATATTAGACAAGATCCCAGAAGCTAAGTAGGGTCGGCCCTGGTTACTATTTGGATGGAGACCTCCATGGAAGTCTGAGATGGCTAGCAGAGGCAGGCAATGGCAAACCACCCTCTAATGTCTCTTACCTTGAAAACCCCACGGGGTCACCATAAATCAACTGTGGCTTGATGGCAAAAAAAGTTGTTGTGTTTCTCCGGGAAGGGTCCCAAAGTGGCTTACAACAATGTGAACAGATATACAAAATAAATAAAATAATCAAACAAACAAAAATAAATCTGCAAACCATGTGATCCAGTCCTGAATACAGAAGTTGGCTTGTTGAAATGCAACAGCTGCAAGCAACGGGCTAAGAGCCAAAGAGCCAAGAACCCTTTAGCTCTTGCCCTTTGGCTCATGTTCAAAGATCCACACACACAAGTAACATAGTGTTTAGAGCAGCCTTTTTTCTGGGGGACCATGCCAGAACAGAGTTCCAGAACCTCTTTGTGGAAACAAAATTCTCAAAAAATGTTTAAAAATTCATGAGGGGTACCAGGGGAGCATGACATTACTTGCGTGCTCCTTGGCCAGCTCCCCCCACTGCTTTCAAAAGACTGCTTTCAAAAAAGGACACAGAACTGTCAATGTGTGGAAGAGTTCTGGATTCTAAGAACTGGCCAGCAAACTCAAGGGACAACATTCTCTGTGGGGAAGAAAAAATACGCACATTAGCAAGTAGATTTCAGCTCAATGAAACAGAAGTCATTCAAGCCTTCAGAGAACATCTAACATTCAGAGAAGAAATGCCCAAGGAACTGTCTTGGATTCAGCACAGTCTCAATACAATAGTGATTTCCTCCAGTGAGTGTGAAAGGGGCTTTCCCCAAGTCACTCCAGAAAGGTCCTCGGTCAGTCAAAACCATAACATCTTTATTATTTACAAAAACTGCTGGAGCCCCCTTAACCATCTTTGATCCATCAAAGTTTGTTAAAACATGGTTTCTTCAAGGTCATCACTCAGCATTAAGCACCAAAAGCAAGACCTGAAAAGGAACTGAGGCATAAAGTTGGTGTCATGTCTACAGTTTGGAAATTGCTTTAAAGTTACGTCTGTAGCACATTAAAATAATGTTGTTTCAAAGAATCCTTTATGTTTCTCCTTCATTTCCCTCTAGAGAGTTCCGTCACCTCTTTTTCTAGGAAAAAAAAGCCCTGGTTTAGAGTGTTAGACTAGGATCTGGGAGATCCCGGATCAAATCCCCACTCTGTCATGGAAGCTTGCTGGACAACTTTGTGCCGGTCACATACTTTCAACATAACCCACCACCCAGGGTTATTATGAGGATGAAATAGAGGAGAGGAGAACAAGTAAGCTACTTGGGGTCCCTGCTGGGGAGAAAAACTGGGTATAAATGTGTAAATAAATGAATACTTGGAAAGAAGAAGGAGCAAATGCTCAGCAAGGTCTTTCAGCAGGCCTGGATGTTCTTCCTTCTCCTGCCCTCCCTGCTGCTTGATATATGCAACATACCATAAGCACATACAGTAACCAGTTCATTCTTAACCAAAAAATAGACACAATACCTGCTACTTTCTCATACTATTCCATAAACCTTATGAAGCATATGGTAATGTATACAGAAAAATATTTCTCCATGAACCAGTCAGGTTACAGGTATTGTGTATACATGGCATATGAAGGGATACATTCATGGATCCATTCATTCAGCGCATCTGATCCTTGCAAGCTATGCAATGCTTGGGATGCCCCCAACATGTGGAAGAGACAGACAGTTACAGAGGCAATTTGCAATACTGAAGTGCAGAGTTAGTTTAGGAATCTCTGATGGCATGTCATATTTTCAGATTCGGGAAATTTAAGAACGTTGCACTAAAACGCTCATTTGAGAACACGGGAAATTCCTGTGCAGAGATTACATCAGTGCTGATTCATATACTCTCTTGAAGGAGAGAAGGAAGTATGGAATGAATGTGTAATTTAATGAAGTACCACTCGCAGGTCTCTCTGATGGTCCAATTTGTGTGTTTGTGTGAAACAGTTTATCCATGATGCTAACCTTCTTTTTGTAAACCTGCAGGTCTATTTCCATGCTTAAGTGGGCTCTAATTAATTCTGCTTACAAAACGAGGTTTTCCACAAGATAGGTCTCAAGGGAAAAGTCTAAAGAACACCCCCACCTGGGCTGTCACTGTTACCTTGGTAATTAAGTCCAGGCAATAACTGGACAAGAGTAAGTATAAAGATTCAGATGTGTTCATGAGGGCATCCTGGGCTCCCATTCCCCCTCCCCACCCACCCATGTTGTTATGTCCGCTGACTGCCACTAGGCGACAGCGACATTTACCAGAGCTTGGAGGTCAAGAGAAAATAGGGACTTGGATCCTGAAACCCCAAGCAGGGCACCAATAAGAACCTTGGAGGGAAATTCAAACCCACCAATGGAAAATAGGGGTGGTGCACGGGGACTATACAGTTAGCTAGTGGCCAGTACTTGTTGTTCTGTTGTGTACTAGTAAACCATGTTTTATTTATCACGCTGTTTCTTGACTCCTTAATGTGTCGAACCCACTATACAACAATGGCGACAAGGCTGGGATCCCGCTGAGCTGGCCGGGCTGCTGAACAGACAAGGAAGATCAGGAACCGCCGCTGCTTCGACCGATGAGCACCGAAGGCGAGCAATCCACTTCCCTGCAAAATCCACGCAGCATGATAGCAGTCGCTCCAGGAGCAGGACTTGTCCCTCCGTTCGACCTGGCCCAGCCACACCACTGGGAGGCCTAGGTCAAGAGACTCAAGTCCATCCTCATATTCTATGAGGTTACAACCAAGGAATGGAAGAAAGGTCTCCTCATTGGCTCTTGTGGCCCCGCCATAGTGCAGCTGGCACAGAACCTGCTCTCCCCCACTTTGCTGACTGACACCTCATTCGAGGACATTATCAAGAAGCTCTGGGACCATTTCATCCCACGGCTGTTGGAGATCACACGCCACATGGCCTTCTACCCCCGGCAGCAGCAACCACAGGAATCGGTAGCAGAACACCTGGCTGAGCTTTACCAGCTCGACGCGGAGTGCACTTTTGGGGCCCATCTTAAAATGCTCTCCAGGACAAGCTAGTTTTCGGGCTTAGCGATGAGAGGCTCTGACGCTACAACATGGGAAAGTGCTCCCTAGCTTCCGCCCTTTCCACGGCCACAGCTTGGGAAAGGAACTGTCCCTTGACCATGGCCGCTGTGTGCCAGATGCAGGAGGACAACCTCAACCTGGGGAGCAACAAGGTCCACCACACCCAACAGTCCTCCAGGTGCCGGGACCAAGGCTCCGCACCCGCTCTGACCGTGCTCAGGAGTGCGCAACTTGCAGACACGAGCATGAGAGGAAGACCTGCCGGTTCTGGGATGCCAAGTGCCACAGGTGTGGCCGTGTGGGGCACATCGCACGTACTTGCTGATCCCGAGGGTCCAGAGCTCGGCAGGCCCTGCCACCACCCTGCTGATGAGCAGATGCCCACTACGAGGATGATGCCTCCAAGGAAGAGCTCTACCTCCTCACAGCTGATCCAGCCAAACAGCTACTGAGGCTCCTGAGCCAGTCCTCTGCCCCGAAGATCCAGGTCCAGGTCCAACTAGAGGGGTCCCCCTGTACTATGGCGCTCGATTCCAGCTCCGCGGCCTCCATTATTTCAGAGGAAACTCTGAAGAGACTCTGTCCCTGTGGGGGCCCCGCCTGCGCCCATCCACCCTCACCCTGACAGACTTTCAGAGGAACCGGGTTCCAATAAAGGGTGTGGGAAGCTTCCAGGTCCAGTATAAGGGGTTTGATGGTAAATTTATTTATTTATTTATCTTTCAATTTCTACCCCGCTCGAACCCCTCCCATGGGTCGCTGAGCGGCTTACACAGCTTGTATCATCCCTATCTATGGGCACAACATATTAGGGGCGGGACTACCTAACGATACCCGGTGGGCTTTAGTTGACATGTCTCCAGCTCGGCTCGGCTCGGCTTCTCAGCTTCGGCTCGGCATCTTCCTTCTACTCTCTTCACGCTCCTCGGGAGTTGGTGGGCCCGTTCGTCATGCTGATCGCAGCGGCGTGGCACTGGCTCCGTCCCTCAGGCTCCGCCACGCCTGCGCCGAGCATCCTCACACCTTCCGGGCTCCGCCTTCGTCACCAGTTCACCGCTAGATGTCGCATCTCCTTTTTTCTTCCACTCGCTACCTTGACTAACGCCGCCATTACACCGCTCCGCTGTTGCCGCCACCGCCACTCATCGAGCCGTTGCTACTGAGGTTCCCACCTCACCTCCCAATGGAGGAGGAGGGTGCTCCCTGCCTACTAAGGCAGGTACCCATTTATCTACTTGTAAGTTGTTAAGACTTTCGAACTGCTGGGTGGGCAGGAGCTGGGACTAAGGCCGGGTGCTCACCCCGGCCGCAGTGGGTATCGAACAGCCCACAAGCTGTTCGTTAGATGTTAAAGCAGGTGCTTTTGCACCCTGCACCACCGCTCCCTTTTAAATTGGACTTGGTTGTGGTCGAGGGAGACTTGGTCAGCCTCCTCGGCCACGCATGGTTCGCGCCATTGGGTATCTCCGTAGAAGGGGTGCAGCTATGTGCATCACAGGACTTCTGACAGGTCTGCGAAGAGTTCCCATACATTTTTGACAGGACCCTGGGTCGCTATACGGGCCCTCTGGTGTCGCTGCAACTTGACCCTAACGTGGCTCCCATTTGAATGTGCTCCAGGACAGTTCCGTTTGCACTCCACCCAGAAATAGATGCAGAGCTGGACTGCCTGGTGGCCCAGGGAGTCTTGGAGCCGGTCTCCCACGCCACCTGGGAGGCCCCCATAGTCATCCCAGGTAAGCCAAATGGGGACGTCCACATCTGTGCGGACTACAAGTGCATGCTAAACAAAACACTTCAGGACCACACTTATCTGGTCCCGGTAGTCAGCCATGTGCTGGCCTCCCTGGCAGGGGCTAAGATTTTTGGGAAGCTGGACCTAGCCCAGGCCTACCAGCAGCTACCAGGGGATGATGCCATCGCCGTGGTGCAAACGATAGTTATTCATAGAAGGGCTTTCAAAGTAAAAAGACTACAGTTTGGGGTGAGTGTGGCCCCAGGCCACTTTCAACAACTCATGGACTACCTCTTAAAAAGAATCCTGGGGGAGTTTCCGGTCTATAGCGTTGCAATGGCAGTCGCTCTCCCTGAGGCTCAGGGGAGTGATTTGCACACCAGCAGTTTGGAAGGGAGCTACTGATGTGGCCCCCCCATGGAACCCTTGGGTGGGGTTCCAAGCCATAGGGCTTTGAAGGGGTAGCCTCTTCAATGGCGCAATGCTGGCGAATTGAGGCTCCCCTTTGCCCTGACAGTCCTATGGCTGTGTGGCCGCATGGCACCAGCTAGGTTGGTTGGAACAAGTGGTGGAGATCGAGCAATTGGCGAAGATCTAAGTGAGGTTGAAAGTGGCCGGCAGTGATCGTGAGTTGGCTGTAACCGAACTTTAAAGTAACCAGAAAATTCCTCACACACACCCTATAGTGCCAAACGGAAGGCAGAGGGATTCTCCCCCCCCCAGTGAGCGAGAAAAGCAGCAGAATAGGGGGTGGGGAATTGATTGTTTAGCTTGTTTGATGAGACTTATCAGAGCAGATTTGAAGCATAAGCGATTTTCAGAGGTGGTGAAATAGCAGCTGGCTTTTGTAAACAATCAATCAAGATGTTGGACACAGGGAGAAAAGGAGTGAAACCAAAACCTATCGGAGGTCAAAGTCCGAGGCCGGAAGATGAGGGGATGGATGTTATGAGACTCTTAGCAGACATGCTTAAGCCTGTCATGGATCAACTCGCTGGTATTAACCAGCAGTTAACTGTCTTTAATCAAACTCTCGCAGCACAACAGCTCCAGATGGCTGAAACAGTTAAACAGATGGAGCAAACGATGGAAGTAGTGAAAGAGATGCACACCGAAAACAAGACTTTGAAGAAAAGAGTGGACCAATTAACGAATAAACAGAATCATCAGGAAAATAGACTGTTGTTTCTACAAATGAAAAAAGCCAATACGGTCCTCAGGTTCCAGGGAGTTCCTGAATTGCTGAAAGAGGACCTGAAGAAGCTTCTGAGTGATCTTATCACACCAGTAGTAGGCTTGACAGTGGAAGAAATAATGCATGATATGGATGCAGCGTATAGGGTGTATTCCAATTACACCAAAAAGAATAGCCTGCCTGGAGAAATATCAGTCAGATTCTCAAGAAGACAAACCAGGGTTGCAATTTTAAAATCGTCAGCAACTCCACTGAAAATGGGGAATGCTATCATCAAGACTTTAAAGGACATTCCATTTGAAATTTGCCAAAAACGAAAGATCTACAAGGATTTAATTCTCTTCCTTCAAAGTAATCAAATTGCATATAAATAGGCATTTCCAGAAGGAGTCATCTTTAAGCTACATGACAAGACAGAGAAGATTGACTCCGTGCACAAGGCTAAAGAATTCCTGAAACGTCATCTGGGAACCAAAGAAGACAGTGAAACTGGTTCGAATGGATCCACACCCTCGGAGATGGAGGAAGACCTGGCCACAGAAGAAGGCACAGCTGCCTGCAAACCAACCTATGCCTTTAGAGATAGAAAACCTACGTAAAGGCAGAAGGACTCTGAAAATTGCCTTTATGAAGCGAGTTTGGGAGATGCTCTGAAATTCTCCCATAACAAGTAATCAGCTAATTTTTGATCAGGGATAGATAGAAACTCACAGCATGCATTGTTCATTAACAATATAGTACTAACATAGACTCTAACCAGGATAATGATCTCCTACTCTTGGGCTTTTAGTACAGTGTGGGTATACTTTTCTTTCTCCCTAGTTGTTAGTTCCCCTCCCCTCTTTTTCATTGTAGTTTTAGTTGTCTGTTACAAACAAGCAATAAAAAATCCCCTTCGGGGGGGCCAAAAAAAAAGGAAGGAAGGAAGGAAGGAAGGAAGGAAGGAAGGAAGGAAGGAAGGAAGGAAGGAAGGAAGGAAGGAATCCCGGGGGTCACACCATTGTTTGACAATGTGTTGATCACTGTGGCAACGTCTGCTGAGTTCGCCACCTGGCTGTGCACCGTCCTCCGCCGCTTCCACGAGGCGGGCCTAAAGGTGAAGTGGGAGAAGTGCTTCCTGGGGGTTCTATCAGTGGACTTTTTAGGCTTCACAATCGATGCGAATTGCTTACATCCGGCCCAGGACAAAATCAAAGCCATCGTGGAGGCACCCCCACCTAAATCCAAGGCAGAACTACAGGCGTTCCTGGGACTATTGAAATTTTACCACGCCTTTCTCCCGCACAAGGTGGTGGTAGCAGAACCCTTGCATCACCTCCTCGACAAGCAGGCCCGTTGAGCGTGGGGCCCCCAGCAGGCAGCAGCTTTCAGGGAGGTAAAAGTGCTGCTTATCTCCAATAAAGTTTTGGCACACTTTGACGAGTCCCTGCCGGTCGTTCTGGCATGTGATGTCTCCCCCTATGGCATCGGCGCAGTGTTGGCCCACTGCCTCTCGGATAGCCGGGAGGTGCCTGTCACCTACTACACCCAGGCGCTGTCAGTGGCAGAGCGGAACTATGCCCAGATTGATTGGGAGGGCCTGGCGATTGTGGCAGGGGTCAAGACATTTCATAACTTTGTTTATGGCTGTCCTTTCACCATTGTCACAGACCATCGCCCTCTCCTCAGCCTCTTTGCCCCAGATCGCCAGACTCCACAGGTCCTCTCCCCACAGATGCTGAGGTGGTCCATTTTCTTGTCTGTCTACTCGTACTCCCTGATGCATCACCCAGGCAAGGCGATGGGCCATGCAGATGCTCTGAGTCGCCTGCCCCTGCCGGATGTGGAAAAGAACCCGGCTCCAGCCCATCACATTCTGCAAGTAGAGGACCTTCCTGACCCCCCCCCCTCCAGGCGGCAGACGTTGCTCGCCGCTCAACCAGGGACCCCATCATTTCCCATGTTCTGGGCTGAGTGGTGAGGGGATGGCCTGCAGAGGTGGATGGGTCAGAGTTCACAGCCTTTGTTGCCCACCGGGACAAGTTGTCTGCATATAAGGGTTGCTTATTGTGGGGCAAAAGGGTGGTGGTCCCCAGGTTTTGAGGCACAGGGTCCTGCAGGCCCTACATAAGGCGCATCTGGGTATAGTCCAGATGAAGGCCCTCGCCCGCAGTTACATATGCTGGCCTGGGATAGATGTGGAGGTGGAAGCTTGGGTGAAGCGCTGCCAGACTTGCCAGGCTGTTAGGCCCAATCCGCCAAGCGCCCCCACCCAAGCCTGGGAATCCACCCAGACGCCATGGTCTAGGCTCCATGTGGATTTCGCAGGCCCTTTCCATGGGCTGCTGTTTCTTGTGATGGTGGACTCTTATTCAAAATGGTTAGAAATCAGCCCGGTCTCCGCCACCTCCTCCAAAGCCACCATCCGGGTGCTCCAGAAGATCTTTGCCACCCACGGGTTGCCAGACACCATAGTCTTGGACAATGGGATGGCATTCACCTCAGAGGAATTCCAGGAGTTCCTCCGCAGCAATTTGATCCAGCACGTAAGGTCCGCCCCGTGCCACCCCGCCACCAATGGCCAGGTGGAATGGATGGTTTGGACCACCAAGGAAGCCCTGAGCCAGCTAAACAAAGGGGACTGGGAAGTCCTCCTGGCATACTTCCTCCTGGCGTAGCAGACCACCCTGAACCCAGTGGGTGCTGCCCTGTGGAGCTTTTAATGGGGTGGTGGCCCACAATTCTCTTGGACCAGCTTCACCCAGATAGGGTCCCAGAGTCACACAAGTTGGCCAAGCAGAGGGAGACGCTGCAGGGTTTTTTTTCCAGAGGACCTGGTCTACATCTGGAATGTTGGGAAGGGCCCCGAGTGGCTCCCTGGCCGGGTCATCCGTCTGACCAGCTGGATGTCTTATGAGGTCTCGACAGACTCTGGACAGGTCCTGTGCAAGCACATAGACCAGCTGTGCAGGCACCTGCTTTCAGCCCCAGAGGAAGGTCCGGCCCTGAGGGACACTGGGAGGGAACTACCGGACATCCAGGAACAGGAAACTCCCAATGGGTGTTTGCAGGAGCCAACCCCCGTCACTGTGGCCACTCCGGAGGACAGACTGCCAGCGGCCACCCCAGAACCAGTCAAGGTTCCGCCACCTCCTCCTAGCACACCAGGCACGAGGCACGACAGGCCTCCAGTCGGCATCCCAGTTCCATCCCTGAGGCATTCCACATGACAGCACCGGGCCCCCACGTACCTCAGGAACTATGTAACCTAGGCGGGGTTTGAACTACAGAGGGAGGGTGTTATGTCTGCTGACCACCACCAGGTGACAGTGACATTTACAGAACTTGGAGCTCAAGAGACAATAAGGACTTGGATCTTGAAACCCCAAGCAGGGCACCAATAGGAACCTAGGCGGGAAATTCAAACCTACCAATGGGAAATAGGGGTGGTCCATGGGGACTGTATATAGTTGGCCAGAGGCCAGTACTTGTTGTTCTGTTGTGTACCAGTAAACCATGTGTTGTTTATCACACTGTTTCTTGACTCCTTAATGCATCGAATCCACTATACAAAACGTGTACACCAGTTTCCTCACTTTCATAGCAGACCATGCTTCGTGGTTACATATGTCTCCTTCCATATGTCCCCGTAAGCCAACTACGCCATCTGTTGACTATCTCACCACTTTTCCATCATGGCTCCTACTCTGCGGTATGGATATGGGCTCCCTGAAGAGGAGAGGGGAGTCATCTTTGGAGATATTTGTGAGGCACTGCAAAGCCTGCTTATTTGCCAGGGCTTTTGAGTAGGGCAAGCATCTTTTAAGGTGGGGGGGAGGGAAAGATTTGGGGTTTGCTATTTTATTCTTGTTCTAACAGGAAATTGTTTTAAAATGTAAATGTAAGTCGCCTTGAACCACGAGGAAAGGCGGGGTATAAATGTTTTAATAAATAACTTTAGTTGGTACTTCCTTCCCCCAGTGGGAAACCACAGTCAAACTATTTGCCTCTAATGAGTTTGAAGGGCATGTGCAGATAGTACTTTGCTGGTTCTGACATAACAGCAAATTACAGTTTTCTCTGGAAGAGGAATGGGCAGAGAAGATTTCAGTTCCTGAAAGAAGAGGGACAGGAAGAAGAGGGGAAGGAGAGGGGAAAGCTCAAGCCAAAGGCTCATTTATGTAACGTCAAAGGATATCTCCTCATATTGGTGTGTAACACTGAAAAATGGTTCCACCTCCTTGGCCTGCAGATAGTGGATTGGATCCTACCAACTTTCTGCTGGCAGAAGCAGATCATTCCACATCTGCCCCCTTCCCCTTTTGGACTCCCAGAAAGGCTATGTTGGGAATTTGGGAGCGCCATATAGACTCAAAGCCATGTAGAATAACTGCAGAGAGGAGAAGAAGAGAGAAGAGATTAGATTTATACCCCGCCCTTTACTCGGAGTCTCAGAGCAGCTTACAAACTCCTTTCCCTTCCCCTCCCCACAACAGACACCCTGTGAGGTAGGTGGAGCTGAGAGAGCTCTTTCCAGAACTGTCCTTGAGAGAACAGCTCTGACAGAACTATGGCTTGCCCAAGATCATCCAGCAGCTGCAAGTAGAGGAGTGGGGAATCAAACCCGGTTAAGTGCAGAGTCCATGCACTTAACCACTACACCAAACTGGCTGGAGAATCAGTTGAGATTACTCCCTTTCACATCAGCTGAAAGGTGGTAGGGGCCTACCCAATTATTTATTATTTATTTACATCCCACCCTACACCGCAAGTGGGCTCAGGCAGCTCACAATATTTAAGTATAACACTCTGAAGATTAAAACATAGTATAATAAAATATTAGAATTCAATTCTATACATAAAATCACAAGATGGCGATAATGCAATTAAAATGCTCTTAGAAAAATGTAGCCCTTGTATGTGTACTAGATCTACTGATTTTTAACAAGTGGCAAAGAATTCCCACCAATCAGTACATAGAAAGTGCCTGTGCATGGCACAGATGAATAGCATGGGTGGGTAGGGCAGGGTGGGTAGTCTATGTGGTGTCCACCACTGCAACCAAAGGTTGGTTTTAACTCCTGCATGAACCCCCTTTTTGTAGGTTAGATGCTGATGTTAAGGTCACAACATGTCAGAGCCATGGCAATGAGCTGTGTCACTCATCAGCAGTGATGTCACAGACACTATACATTCCAGTAGCACATAACATTCCTAATCACAAAGACTTAGGGATGCCATTCCCCAGGTCCCAGTGAGGGTTCCCCAATAGGGATGCTGCAATTTGACATCCCCATCATGATGACATCACCCAGAAGTGACGTCATGACATTTCCAACGTCTGGGGTAATGCTCTAGTTTTGGGGCAAACTCTATGGTTTCGAAGGCCAAAAACCATAGAGTTTTGCCCCAAAACTACAGCATCGCCACCACCCTGATGTTGATGACTCAATGATGTCAGTTCTGGGTGATATCATCATGCCACATGCACAAACTACACACAGCAGAAAATTCCAGGAAGGGCCTGGGAGCCCCCGGCTAGATGCAAGGTAGGACCTGGCAACCCTACAAAGACTACATCAGTGTTAAAAATAAAAACTTCTCTAGCAATGGTACATTGTGGCATGAGACAAAGGCCAGGGCTCAGAGATAGAACATGAACAGAGATGATAACAGGTTAAATTATTTGAAGAAGAGATTGGATTTATACCCCGCCCTTCACTTGGAATCTCAGAGCGGCTTACAAACTCCTTTCCCTTCCCCTCCCCACAACAGACACCCTGTGAGGTAGGTGGGGCTGAGAGAACTCTGACACAAACTGCTCTTTCAGGAACAGCTGTGCCAGAGCTTGTGACTGACCCAAGGTCACATCAGCAGGTGCAAGTGGAATGGGGAATCAAACCCGGTTCTCCCAGATTAGAGTCCACACACTTAACCACTACACCAAACTGGCTTTGGGGTATGTATACTTATGAATCAGACCATAAGTCTGTCCAAGTCAGTATTGTCCACACAGTTACTCTGACATATTTCTAATATTTTCTCGTGATATCTCTGTGGATGTTATACTGTGTTTATTAGAACCCTGGAAATACCCTTGGGGTGTATTTCCCTAACCCCCAGTTATACTTTTTCTGGCAGAATGCAGAAAAAAGTGGCTGTAGAACTTTCTCATTGTCATATATACGACAGTAAACAGTGTCCTCAAAGAACAGCCCGTCACCACAATTTGCTTTCTTGCAAAGGAAAAAGCACCTGCAGTAAAAGACAATGCCAGAAATCTTTGCATCATGCCATTGAGGAAATTTTTCTACATCGAATTCATTTAACTTATTGGGGTAAGAAAAAATATCCAAGAAGTTCATTAAGAAATCTCTGACTAAGGGAACCATTTTTAAGTGTTCTGGAGAGACACAGCTCTTCCTGACAACCTTGAGAATATTTACATCACCACAGAGAGAGATAGGCAAGGGTCAGAAAAATACCCCAAGATACAAAACCGGTTGGAATTAAAGTGTTTTTAAAGTGATTTTTTAAAATTCATGAAAGTTTCTGTTCATTGTCTACTGGCTTAGATTCAAAGCACAGTTCTTTTTGTTAAAAAATAAAATAGGAATCATACTAATGTGAGGGGTGAATCTACACAAACAAAACCTTTTGCCGCCTGCCAAAGTGAGATGTCATGCTCTGGATGTTTTAGTACTATGAAACACAATGATTTCTGTCACCACAAACAGAAAGAGTTTTGTGGGACTGGTTTCACCCCAAGCTATATTGGAATCTGTCTTGGGGTAGAAATATATCCCGAATTCAATATGTGTAAGTTTTCTCCCCAAAGGTTGTTGGAAGGTTTAACCTTATATGATCCCTGTAAATTGTTCAAACCTATTTTATGTAGATACAGGAGGCAGTTTTACTTTATATTATAAAACGATTAATATTAGGCTCACTACTAATAAAGATTTTGGAGGCACAAAGTGTCTGGTCTTTAGATTCCTATTTCTGAGTTTATGGGAGACTTGTAGTTTATGTGTTATTATTAGCATCAGGGCTTTTTTTCTGGAAAAAAGAGGGGATGGAACTCTCTAGAAGGAAATGAAGGAGAAACACACGGGATTCTTTGAAACATTTTAGACATGACACCAATTTTATTCCTCAGTTCTTTTTTGGGTCTTGCTTTTGGTGCCTAATGCTGAATGATGACCTTGAAGCAACTTTGTTGGATCAAAGACAGTTAAGGGAGGTCCAACAGTTTTTATCTTTCCTTATAATAATTATCTTTTGGTTTCATAAGATTCCATGCGCTTCCATTGGCTGTAAAATGCCCTCCCTCGGCCATTGGCCCATCAGCCGCCACTCAAGAGTACTCGCGTGCCATTGGCCGGGTGCTGGGTCTGCTCCTCTTCCCCACCCACTCCCCCTTCAGACAGATTTGCATGTCAGATTTACTGGCAGACAGCTCTCTCTCCTGAAGAAGACAGTTCTCTTGACTCCTGTGAGGGACTGTCCGCTCGGTGGCTGTTGGTAGGCAGCCAAGCTTGGTTCTGTGAGTAAAAAAACAAAGGACTTTCAGCATAAAGATGTTATGGTTTTGACTGACAAGGAGGACCTTTCTGGAGTGACAATCAGGTTCACTTGGGGAAAGCCCCTTTCTCACTCACTGGAGGAAATCACTATTGTATTGAGAGTGTGCTGAATCTGAGACAGTTCCTTGGGCATTTCTTCTCTGAATTTTAGGTTCTCTGGCTCCAATGGCTTCTGTTTCATTGAGCTGAAATCTACTTGCTAATGTGCGTATTTCTTCTTCCCCACAGAGAATGTTGTCCCTTGAGTTTGCTGGCCAGTTCTTAGAATCCAGAACTCTTCCACACATTGACAGTTCTGTGTCCTTTTCTGAAAGCAGTCTTTTGAAAGCAGTGGGGGAGCTGGCCAAGGAGCGTGCAAGGAACGTCATGCTACCTCAGTGCCCCTCATGAACTTTTAAACATATTTTTGGAGAATTTTGTTCCAGAACTCCGTTGTGGCCCGTTTCCCCAGAAAAAAAGCCCTGATTAGCATGTTACTTTTGTTTTGTTTCTGCATATGCATCATAGGTAATGTTGTTTAGATTGTCATGGTGTATTTGTTTCCTACCAGCTGGTTTTTCTCCCTGTTTATATTTTGTATCAACACTTCAATAGTACTTTCTCTTCAGTATTTTTTTCTCGTCATTTTGGTTTGGTTATGGTTTCACTTCCCTTTCCTTCCGTTATCTCAGTATAAAATTGGTCCACATTGAGTGCTGACAAAATTTGATATAAGCACTTCCTTATGGGAAGGTATCTGGATCATGTGTGGTAACAACTGTGGGAAATTGCCACATTTGAATCTCTTTTACATAGACCTCAGTTTATTCCACGTATACAGTATTCGCTCTCAGACTCACTGTATGTTTCCCATGTCACCTCATGCCAGTAAAAAAGACAATACCCACACTGCATTTTCATACTTGCTGAGCCAGTTTGGAATGTGGAAACTGAAAACACCAGCCAACTTTTTCATTCCAGTACATGCATCAGGAAAGTAGAGTGGGTGTCCCACATTATACACATCTTCTCAGATACAAGCATGGCATTGCATATGTTTAAAAAGAATCTAATGTATGAATCAGCAGTTAAGGATTATCTGAACATGGGTAAATCCTCTAGCAATCTAAATAATATGCTGCATAATTGCCCCCCCCAAAGCAATTTCTTAGTATCACCTAATTGCAAATCACTCCATTCTTTATCCATTTCACATACACTAGTTCTTGTATCAGTTGTGAATGGCTTTGCCAAAGTGCATGGGAATATTTACAGGATTAAAGACTTCTATGACTGCTTTACATCTCATTTTCACTTTTAAAAACCATGTCTCCTGATGACTGGCTGTTTGCAGCTGCGTACAAGGAAGTCCTTAACTGGGGGATTTTTCGGTGGAAGTTCCCAGCCAGCGTCAGTCATGAAGCCTTCCAGGCCGCTGACAGAAGAGCTCCATTTTCGAGATTCTTTGAGATGCTTCCTGATTGTGAGGGGCATTTTCTATACTATTGATTAGGATGCAGACACAGCAAAAGGGTTATCAGGAGATAACTTACAAGGTAACAAAAAAATTACATTTTGTCTCTTTTACAAGCAGAGGATGAGCAGCCTGGCTGAACTGTGATATACAAATGGGAAACTGCAGTGACCTGAAGGGGGGCATCTTATTTTCCCCTCCTCCACTATTTCCTTTTTCCCTTCCCTGAAAGCCCCATAGCCTCTCCCCTTTTCTTGCTTCCTTCTCTTCTTCTCACTCAATAGCCAGCCTACCTTTATCTGCCCCTCTGTCAGCTATGGCACAGTTGTTTGATGCTAGCTGTGGGGCTAGGCCCACTTGCATGATAGTGAACCCTCAAGGACATGTGGGAAGGCTAGGGATACCAGTCCCCAGGTGGGGGTGGGGATCCCCTGATCTTTGGGGCTCCCCCAGATGCTGGCTAGGGCTGCGGTGGCTCAGAGGTTAAGATGCTGAGCTGCAGACTGGAAAGTCTGTAGTTTGGCAGTTCGAGACCCTAGTGCTGCATGACGGAGTGAGCTCCCGTCTCTGCCAACCTAGCAGTTTGAAAGCAAGAAAATGCAAGTAGATAAATAGGTACCGCTTTGGTGGGAAGGTGACAGCGTTCTGTGTGCCTCAGCATTTAGTCATGCCAGCCACATGACCACAGAAACGTCTTAGGAGAGTGCTGGCTGTTTGGCTTGGAAACAGAGATGAGCACCGCCCCCTAGAGTCAGATTCAACTAACTTTCGAGCAAGAGAAACCTTTACTTTTTACAGATGCTGGCTAGCTGGCGAATTTGTGGCTTGCAGGGCAGGAACATGCACCTCCTGCTCTTTTCAAGCGGTGAATTTGCAGCTTGCAGGGCAGGTGCACACAGTGCCTTCTTCCCCCCAACCATTTAAAGGGAAGCTTTAAAAGAAGGTCCCTTCCCCTCCCAGAACACTCTCCAAATCCCACTGCTGGGGAAAAGATAGGACCTGGCAACCTTAGGGAAGGCACATCACTTTCTCCCATCACCAACCCCCACCCCCTCATTATTTCCCCATGCCTCTCTTCCTGGCAACCCCCATATCCTCTCCCATTTCCTTGCCTCATTCTCTCTTTCTCAGCCATTCACCAGCCTACCTTTTATCTGCCTTCCATCCTCAGCTACATTTATATATAATATCTCTTCCATCCACCAGATTTAAGTATAATTGATTTGATCTGAATTGTCTACTAGAATATACAAGTGGGTGGTCTGTGAGACTCATGGAGGAGGAATCCTCTCTCTCCCCGTTAGTGAACGCAGGCCCCACTGCCCACCCCTAAGACCAGCTGCACTAGCAGTGGTGTCTGAGAGCTGCTCCAAGCCTGGAGCAGCTCCCAGAGTCTGCCGCCAACATGGCCAGGCCCAGAGCTGCTCCCAGAGTCTGCCACTGTCATGGCCGGGTGCAGAATAACTCTAAAAGCCCACCACTGCCAGCTCTACAGAATAAAGGTAAGTGCATTGCCTGTGCATGCACAGATAACACTCTCCTTTTGGAGGGAATTTAAACCCCCCAATGTATTTTTCAAGATTGCAGATTTTTCTGCAAACCTGGGGGAAATCTGTTTTGTGTCACTGTGGCCTGGAGCCACAGATCCAGATATCCACAGACGGGGGCTGCACATTGCTTTGTGTGTGTGTGCGCATGCACACATGATGATAGCCTGCCATATGCTTTTTATAGAGTAATATATTATTAGAACATCAGATTTACTCTGCATTCTAATGCTAAAGATGGGCTTGTCTCGGGCGTTCCACCTTTCTTTCAATTACTTTCCTTAGCTATCAGGCCACAATCCTAAACTTATTTATTGGCGAATAAGGTCACGGGTTTACTTCAAAGGAAGCATTATGAGCATTTACATGCACCCTGGCAAGACAACAAGCATTGCATATGAAAGCAGAACAAGTTGGCTGATGGGCAATCCAATGCTCAACAGAGTTACACCCGTCTAAATCCACTGAAGCCAATGGATTTAGAAGGGTGTAACTCTACTAGGGACTGTTAATCCATTCTCGGTTTCAAGGTGATACTGCTCTTTTTGGAACGATTTCCATGGTTGTGTCAATACCTTCTGATTAACTTAGTATAGTTTCTGTGATGGCCTTTCAACTTCTGTTTACGGTTAATTATTGTTTGCTACTTTATCTGAACATTCCAGTTTGCCAACGTATCTGTATTGCTTGGCCATTGCTGCTGTTGTTATGCTGCTATAGTCATGAGGTTACACTCCTACGTGCCCCAACAGTGCCAAGTGACGTAGTTGGAGTATATGGATTTATAATTTGAAGGGGATGTCTTATTAAAATTCTGTAAGTATGATTTGTTAGCCTTGTCTGTTTTCAGGGACAGGATTCAGTTCACGGTATCCTAAGTGAAAGAAAGTGTGAGAGAGCCAAGCATCGTGGCTTGGATCCAGTTGTGCACTTTTGTTGGTGGAAGGATTTCAGCTTATGGAACACAACTTTCTCATCTTCCTCAGTCTAAAACGCTCCTTGAAATGTTGTCTCGGAGTCCCCTGTACCCATGGAGCACCATTTTGGGGAGCATTTGGTGCCTGCAGCAGGAGACAAAAAAGTTGTGCTATATGATGGAAATCCTTCCACCCTTGGAAACATTGTCTCTAGCACACATGCATGTGAATGCAGGCCCATGGGCATTAAGATATCATAGAATATACTGATCTATCACACACTGCAGCCATTATGGTACATCTGAACAACTTTGGGGCAAACAGTTTTTTTCCCTCCAGTATCTTTAACAACAACAAAAGAAGTCTTACCCTATTGACTTTCAGAAGTACAGGACAGGCCACTGTGGAATAAATAAATACAGTGTTCAAGATGTGTAATTGTGGAAGGAGTGGAGCTTGTAAAGGGATTCTGTTTTCAGACTGGGGTGTTGTTAGCAGGTCACTCCTTTCATCTGTGAAATATTAGAGAGAGCACCCTTCTGTTAACATATTGAAAGATTAACACCTATTCTCTTAATACAGGGATGTTTTATGGTGGCTTAATTATGTCTTTGGGTGCCCACACCTTCTGAGATTAGGTAGGTAGCACAACCTAGGAGAGGGCCTTCTCAGACGTGACAACAAAAGCTCTGGAACTCTGTCCCTAGGGAGGTTTGTCTGTCCCCTTCTGTTGTCATTTTCCACCAGTGGGTGAAGACTTTTTTTTTTGTTTCATTTGGCATTCTCTCAACAGAATTCCACAGGAAACTTCTTTAGTAGATAATGCCCATAGTCTGATGGATGTTGCTAGTTAGAGGCTTGTCCTATTAGTAATCATCTCTGCAAGCCCTTTTTAATTGTTTTTGATTTATTTTGTATTTTATGTGCATGTGTGTGTGCACCTGGAAGTCATGGTGACCTCTGGTGACTGATCCCTACTAGGGGCCTGGAGGATATTCAGAGAGGTGGCTGAATAAAGCCTGCCCCCGCCTCCCAGCTCTGGTATTCCAAGGAGGTCGCCCATCCAAGTACTTGCCAGAGTCGGCCCTGCTTAGCTTCCAAGAGCTGACTAGATCAGGCTTGCCTGGGCTATCCAGGTCAGGGCTTTAATTGTTTTTAGCTGTGTTGCGTAATTACTGTCACTGTTGTGGGCAGGAACAGACAGGCACAGAGTGGCAAAAAATATTTCACCCACATTCCTGGCCTAGAATACAATGCCAGTGAAATATGATGAGTTCTCTAAGAACATGGGGGCTGCAATCCTAAGAGCACTTTCAAACTTGCTTCTAAGCAGGCCTGCTTAGGTTGCTTCTTCTGTAATATACGTTCAGCACTGTGGGTAAAACCATAGAGTCTCCAGCAATTCCTAGAGCAATGTGACACCACTTCTGAGCTTCCACCGGTAGTGACTTCATGCCCCATACTATGCTGGTGGTTTTAAAATTTTTCTACTACCACCCCTTGTAATGGTAGTAGACAATGAATACTGTCAGGAGGAGGTCTTCCACTGCAGCAGAAGATCCGGCAACCCTTGTGGGATTGTATAGCATGTGCCTAAACTTTTCCCATAGAAATAAACTGAAATTACAAGTGCTTAATTGAAGTCAATTGTGTCCTATATTTTTTACAATATATAATGCCAGTGTTTGGATTTCTTATACGTACTTTTGTCCTAAATGGAAATAAGTATTTCTGGGGGGGGGGGATTAACCATCTGCTGTAGGCCATCTAGTGTTTGAAAATGTGGATACACAGAATGGGATGTTAATGATGATGAGTGTGGTATTATCAAAAGCATCAAAGGTAAGAGTGGAGGGAGGGACTCTCTTTACTCTGTAGAAAAATGCTTTCTGTAGTAATGCAGAAGAAACCAGGAGGGAGAGACCAGACTCTCATTTTTGCAGTGTGTGTTCCTATGTTTACATGAACTGACTGGTTGTTGTTTGCATTTGGTCATTTCCCAGACTACTCGGCTGATATTTATTCATGATTTGTATAGAAAACATGTATGCTGCTTCTCGAGAGGCCCGCTGGAGTAAATACAGAAAGAACACCAGTTTGGATGAACTTTGTGTTTGGGGGGACTACTCATTAGTGGATCACTTCTGAGTCATACTAGCTTCTATACCACAACAGCCTGAAATGCTCCTCAAAATGTAGTTCCTGAGGGACAGGAGCTCCAGGAACAGGATTTCAGGGAGAATTTTGTGCTGTCATGGAGGTGGGCAGAAAACCCACAGTATTAGGATTGTCAGCTCTGGGTTGGGAAATACCCGGAGATTTGGGGGGTGGAACATGGAGTGGGTGGGGTTTGGGGAAGGGAGGGATCCCAGCAGGGTATAATGCCGTAGAGTCCACCCTCCAAACCAGATGTTTGCTCCAGGGTAACTGATCTTGGTTGTCGGGAGATCAACTGTAATAGCAGAAGATCTCCAGGTGTCACCTGGAGGTTGGCAACCCTACACAATGGGGGAAATCCTTGTGACAGTGGAAATGCTGCTCTAAGTGTAAGCCATAGTATTCTTAAGAGTGCTATACTTTTGTCAAATGATCATTTGCAGCAAGAACCAGAAATGAAATTCAAATTATTTAATGTCCCCCAGTAACTAAAATGTGCTTTAGAAGTCTGTGCTTCAAGTGTTACCTCACTCAACAGACTCTGTGTTGCCTTGGACCTCAACCACATTCACACACACACATTCCCAAGACACGGAGACAATACTGGTCTATCTGTTAGGCTTGTTGCTGAAAACATTGTAGAGGCAATGGTTGTGAACCACTTTGAATATTCAAAATACCCCACTGGCTGACAACCACAGGTGCAGCACAGATGTTGCTACCATGCCAAGGGAGCTGAGAAGTGACAGAGACCTCTGGGGTGGCCATTTCGTTATTTATTCTATTTTACATTCCCTCCATCCTACAAGGACCTTAGAGTATATTTGGTCTTTCATTCAGGCTCTGCAGAGAGAGACCAGACTTAATTTTTGCAGAGTCTGTTCCTATGTACATGAGCTGACTGGTGGTTGTTTGCATTCGGTCATTTCCCAGACTACTCGGCTGATATTTATTCATGATTCGTTTAGATAACGTATATGAGGCTTCTCTAGAGACCTGCTGGAGTAAAAACAGACCAAAATAATAAACATAACAAAAATACAATTAAAATACTAATAAATCCAGCCATTAAGTTTCAAATTTGTCATTTCTGGATAAGGTGATTGAGAGTGGTAGCCGAGCAGCTCCAGAACTTCCTGGACGACACATCGGCACTGGATCCATTCCAGTCCAGCTTTTGCCCCGGCCACAGGATGGAGATGTTGTTGGTCGCCCTGACAGTTGATCTCCGTCATCAGCTGAACTGAGGCGGGTCGGCACTGCTCAATCTCACAGCAGTGTTCAACACAGTTGATTACAGTCTTCTGACTCACTGACACAGGAGTTCAGGGGGTAGTCCTCCTCATTCCTCCATCATCGGGGACAGAGGGTGGCATTGGGAGAGAAGGTGTCAACTAGGTACCCCTTAATATGTGGGGCTCCTCAGGGGGCTGTCCTCTCCCTGATGTTATTCAGCATCTATATGCACCCCCTTGCCCAACTGGTGTGGAGTTTTGGGCTGGGGTGTCATCAATACGCTGATGACACCCAGCTATATCTGCTATTGTATGGCCACCCAGCTACCGCCTCACTTAATCTGGCCAAAGGTCTGGAGGCCACGGTGGAATGGTTAAAAAAGAGTAGGCTGAGGCTGAATCTGACAAAGATGGAGGTTCTGTGGCTGGGGGGGGCACATCAGGGCTGGGGCACAGACTTCCCACCCATGATGGGATGCCACTAACACTGGCGCAATCCTTCAGGAGTTTGGATGTGGTCCTGGATGCCCCCTTAACTATGGAGGCCCAGATCACGAATATTGCCAGGGTGGCATTTTTCCATCTACGCCAGGAGCAGTAATTGGCCCCTTTCCTGTTGTCCCCTGACCTAGCAACAGTAGTCCCTGCAATGGTCACCTCCAGATTAGACTACTGTAACTCGCTCTATGTTGGCCTTCATTTGAGACTGACCCAGAAATTCCAGCTGATCCAGAATGCAGCAGTGTGAGCCCTGATACGAGCGGATCACCTCTTATTGTTCTGCTTCCAATGGTCAGTCCCCAGTTCCTTCCTTAATACAATCTTGCTTAAACATCATCTTCCCATGGAACCTTGGGTGACATCTCAAATATTGGCAGATATTGATTCTGAAATAACTTGTTCTGCCACAAAATATTTGGCAGTGGTAATCTCTCTGAAACACTAGAGAAATGTCCCTAAATTAATGGCAAAGAAATGACAGTTTTATAATATGACTTACTAGGATTTTAGATTACAATCAATTTATGATTCTGAAGATCTTAACAGAAGGTTTACCCTATCTTATCATTCAAGGCCTACCGTATCTTAACCCTTTATTAACTCTTAGTCAGTAGATCTCCTATATTAAGGATTTTGAATCTTTTCCAAAACTTTTTATAGTTCAACCTGAACTGGATAGCCCAGGCAAGCCCAATCTCATCAGATCTCAAAAGCTAAGCAGGGTTGACTCTGGAAAGTACTTTGATGGGAGTCCTCCTTGGAATACCAGAGCCAGGAGGTGGAGGCAGGCTTTATTCAGCCACCTCTCTGAATATCCTCAATGACAGTCAGTCATTAGAGGTCGCCATGACTTCCGGGTGAACACAGTCACCAGAGGTCGCCATGGCTTCCAGGTGTGCACACACACATATGAAAAGTACAAATACAAAAGCCAACCCCCCCAACTTTTATGGTTCTATGGCTTTTATATTATGACGATTCAGATTTTATTATTTGTTCTAATGCTCCCATTATTATTTGTTCTAATGCTCAACTGATACTATAATTTTTATTTTGGTTCTGTTTAAGCTTAAGACCTCTGGTCAAACAAGCTAAATAAAAGTAAGTAAGCATATCAGCCCCACCCAACACATTTTTAAAGAGAAATAGAGCCGTGTGTCATCTGCTTGATTGTATCCGAGATCATACGGGAAAGGCTGAGAAATGTGGTCATTTTCCACATCAGAATCAATTTGTGTTTCCAGTATCTGCCACATGATTTCCCAGGTTCATATGTGACTGGAGCAGCAAGAGAAGAAACCGCAGTGAACCAGCCCACTACCATAGAATTGACTCAGAGATGGAACTGTGTTAGGGTTCTGCACAGCACAGTTGACTAGATTAGATTACATCTCTAGATTACTCAGCAGCCGCTTACCTAGTAATGGAATTTGAATCACAAGTACAATAGATTGAGTAAATTAACAGGCAATTCATTCTTACAACAGGGCTCCTGAGAATGTGGACACTTTTAGAATTTTGAGAAAGGACAGTAGGTAGGGCGGCCAACTCTGTGTTGAGGAATTCCTGGAAATATGGGGGTGGAGCTTGGGAGGAGGGGAAAGATGTCAGAACATATAGTGCCATGGAGTTCACCCTCTAAAACCTCCATTGTCTCCAGAACTGATCTCTGCAGTCTGAAGACCAGTTGTAAGTCTTTCTTTTTTAAAATATATATATTTTATTTCCAAAACCAGTTGTAGTTCTGGGAGATCTCCACGCCCACCTGGAGGTTGGCAACCCTGGGCAACACCACAAAATGGCTGGCATGTACAGTTGCCATGACACACACACCCCCGGTGAAGGTGGGGATGCTGTAGTGCCAGGACCCACCTCCCCACTGCTGATCAGCTGGCTGGAGGGGGGGAAGTTACCCCAAATAAGAGGGAAAATCCTCCTATGTGCGGCGATGTGTCTACGTAAATGCCCACATGACCCAGAAGTGACCACTTCCAGGATGTCGGGGTATGTGTGTGTGATGCTCTGGTACTGGGCAAAAACCTTATGGGAGAAGTCAAATTTACTACAAAGTTTTTCCCCAAATACCAGAGTGTTGCCCCAGCATCCCAGAAGTGGTAGCGTCACTTCCGGGTCACGTGGACAGTGACACAGACACATCATTGCAGTTGGATGGGCCTCCCTACTGTTCCCAGTAAGTTCCCTCCCCATCACCTGCCAGTTGCCTGGAGGGACCTGGCAACCCTAGTGGCATGGGAGGCAAAGCCAGTCACAAAATGGCTTCCTCAGGGGAAGAGTTACGAAATTTTCCAAGATTCTAAATCAAGCACCCTCTATGATGGAGACAGCTAAGTGCTCCATGTAAGCCCAAAGGTCATCTGAATGCTGCTCCATTCAGCCTCAGAACAGGGCTGGCTGCCTGCTTAGGAGATAAGGTATTCATGCAAGAAGCAAGTGGGCACCAGGAAACACATCTAGGAGCCATGAAGCCCATCGTTTTGATAATATTTACATTAGTAATAAGGAGTTATAAAATACAGCAATAATAGTTGATGGTGGTATATTTTGTAGTCTCAGAGTTTTCACTAGAACTGCATTGCAGACAAACCATTACCAGTGAGAAACAACATTGTGCCAGGCTTGGATGTGAACACATGAGCTACAGCATCAAGTGGCCGTACTGTGACACCTCAAGGACTACAAAGCTTATTGAGGGTTATCTTTAGGCCAGCTATTGTCTCATTCTAAATACTCCCCCAGAAATGTTTCAAGAGGGTAGCTATGTCAGTCTGCAGTAGACAGACCATTAGCTACAGTGGTGCACAAAGATACATGGCCCCACCAATCATTTGTCATGCCCCTCCAATCACCTCCAGGGGTTGTGAAATCTGTCACAAGTCTTCTGCCAATGAGAGAGAGCATTTCCTTCCCTCTTCTTCCCTCCCCTCCCCCCTGGCTTTGCCAATGAGGAAGAGATTCTCCTTCCCTCCTCCTGCCTCCCTCCTAGGCTTTGCCTTTGCACTTTGCTTCCTGCACAAAGTAGTTGATCTGGCTGTGCTCTGAAGCATGTGACATAGTCCTTTTCCTGCCTTAGCTTGCTAGCTCATGCCAGTCATGGATTCCTCTGGTCTGCAGCACTGTAACACATTAAGGTAGAAGCTTTTTTTTGGCTCTATTTTAGCCTGGGTGGGGAGTGTTCAGAGGTGGTTGGAATCAGAGAGGGTGGGTGACAGCAGCTGCCTCTGTATTCTGCCTTTCACAAGTGAACTCATGCAGCTGTTTTGGCCCTTGAAAACACTTGGGGGGGGGGAATTCTGCTCCACAAGCCCCCAGTGAATCAGTGCATCACAGCATTTTCAAATCTCTGTAAAATGGTGGTAATGAATTGGTGCTGGCAACAATTTTGCCTTCACTTTTAACTGGACTCAACAAGGGGGGAGGGAGTCCGTTTCTGTATCTATAGAGGGTAGCCTCTCCAGCTTCTCTTCCCATTTGTGTGAAGCAAAAAAGGCACCCTTTCCCTGCAAGCCAGGTAGGCTGTAGCTGTAAAGGAAAAGTGTGTGTATGCACATACTCATTAGGTTTGCCAACTCCAGGAATTTCCCAACATGGAGGATGGAGCCTGGGGAAGGTGGCGGAGGGACATTAATCAGGTATAATACCATAGAGTCTATCTTCTGAAGTAGCCATTTTCTCCAGGGGAAGTGATCTCTCTATTCTGGTGATCACCTGTATTTCTGGGAGTTCTCCAGGCACCACCTGGAGGTTGGCAACCCTACTGAATTGCAGCCTGAGTACCTGTAGCTATCCTTAAGTCCTTATAGCAAGTTATGTGGAGCCAAACCATAGGGTTTGGGGCTTTGAGGGTATGTATGGGTTCAATAGAAGATGGTGTTGTGAATCAAAGAGGCCATCCATCCCCCCAAAATACACATTTAGGTTGATACATTCCCATTTGGCACACTGCAACCCAGGAAAGTGGAAGTGGGACAATATGGGGGTGGGGATCTTCATGCCTTTACAAGACTCTGTTTCATCATGTGTAAATAAAGGAAGGGGATATTTGCTTTTAAACAAAATGGATTATCGGTTAGCCTTCTTTGTGGAATGAATCCTTGTAGAGACTCTGCACTACAGCATAGCTCATTCATAATAAAGTAAATAAATAATGATGTGCTCACCACCACTGTACTCATTCCCCCCAAATAAAAATTTTCTGGCTATGGGCCTGAGAACAGCTGGATTCCAGTCCAGTTGCACCTGAAAGATCAGCCAGATCTCCAGATTTCAAGGGTCAAAGTCTGACAAAATGACCTTTGACTCTCAAAAGCTCGTATCTTGGAAATGTTATTGGCCTTTAAGGTGCCACTGGACTCTAATCTCACTCCCCCCAAAAAGGCAGTATCATATCAGTGTGATCTTGAGTATGTTATTCTATTCCTGTACAGTTTTTCAACAAGAGACCACGCAAACCAACTCCACTTAAAAGGATTGTTTGAGATAATATGAAGTTTATCTGGTGGGATATCACAGCACCTACTGATAGCCACATGAACCAGCTACAGCAGATGCTTGTTCAAAGAATAGCTATCACCTAGGGTTGCCAGTCTCCAGACAGGGCCTGGAGATCACCTTGTATTAAATTTTATCTCCAGACTACAGAGATCAGTTTTCCTGGAGAAAATGGCTCTTTGGAGAGTAGACTGTAAAGCACTGTACCCTGCTGAGATCCCTCCCCAACCCCCAAAATGTCCAGGTATTTCCCAACCTAGAGATGGCATCCCTATCTCATGGGCACCTGCCTGGTTTCTGTTGGAAAAAAGCTCACAGATCACACAGACCTTTTGGGAACTAAAATATGCACCTGATGAAGTCAAGAAACAGTTTAACAAAGCCAGAATAGTATCCCGAGAAAACCTGTTGCAAGACAATAACAGAACATCAGTAATGGTTACATACAGCTCTCAAATCTCAACCCAAAGCAGTTCAACTTATTATCAGCATTTTACAAGCTCTACTAGGTAATGAGAGTTCTCTTTTACAAGAACTGGCGGGCAAAACTTTTCTTGCCCACAGACAGGCCCCCAATCTTAAACAGTCCCTCACCTACAATACGGCATCTAATTTGAAAATGGACTCTGGTACCAGAGCTTGTAATAAACCCAGATGCAAATTTTGCTGCTGCATACACCCAGACAACACAATCACTGGGCCTAATAACATCAACTACACCATCTCAGGCTCATTCACTTGCTCATCTTCTAACACCGTATATGCCATTAAATGTCAATAACGCCCTTCAGTTCTCTACATAGGACAAGCAGGTCAAACCCTATGCCAAAGGATAAATGGACACAAATCTGACATCAAGAATTGCAAAACTGAGAAACCTGTAGGAGAACACTTCAACATTCCAGGACATTCAATGGGGGACCTCCAAGCAGCTGTTTTATTGCAAAAGAACTTTAGAAACACACAGGAATGGGCAGTTGCTGAGTTCAGCACTCAGGTTAATGGAATCCCCCGGGCTTAACAGACATTTGTTTCTTATCTCACTACACATGTTAAAATCATTCGTTTCTCACATCTGCAGTACTCCTTTATTATGCTAACTTGCCACTATTCACAATTGCTTTCATGCGTCTTAGCTATTTACTACTCAGTTATTTATGGATCACCCTTCCTGGCAACACTCTCCTCACTCTCTACACACACATATATATATTGGTTGGTGACTTCTGTTTTAATGTACCGGAAGAAGTGTGCCTGCACACGAAAACTTATACCCAGAAATAAAACTTTGTTGGTCTTAAAGGGGCCACTGGACTCAAACTTTGTTCTGCAGACCGGTAGTGTTCCTACAAAAAGATCACCGCCACAAACCGAAGCCAAAAGTACATATTTCTAAAAACCTCTTCATCGCAAGCTGAAGGCAAGACAAAAGCTTTGACCCCGGAAATGTTAACAGTGTGACTTATTGTTCCAAAATGCCCTCGGCTTAGTGGTGCATCGCTGTGCAGATTAGCACCCAGTCTAGCGTTTACAGCGCGATCCTAAACGGAATTACATTGAAGGTAATGGTCTTAAAGCGGTGTAACTCTGTCGATCACTGTGACCCCATTTCGGGGAGCCGAGCCCAGAAGTCCCGTCTAAAGCTTTACACGGCCTGTCACATGGCTGGAAGGACTCAGCAGGAAGTGAATTCTGGTTCCTGGGTTGGGCGTCGGGGCAGCAGTTTGACTCTTGTGCGGTTGCACCGAATATATCGCTGGGGACGATGTAAGTCTTCTGTTTCCCTTTACAAGCCGTTTCCTGGCTCCCGACGCTGGCCCGCGGAGACTTCAGCTCCTCTAGCTTGCTATTCGCAAACGCTTCGTTCAGCTCTGCTGTTCGGAGGTTGGCCCTTTGCCTTCTGCCTTTCTGCTCCAGCAGAGTTGCTCACTTTCTAGCCTTACCTTCCCTGCCTGCTTTCGTTTTCTTTTTAAAACTCTCGGCGCTGCTCCTCCGAAGTTGCCAAATTGCACCGGGAAAGCTGATCTGTGTTACTAACAGCACAGTCATCAGTGCATTTACCAAAAGGGGGGGGGGTGTTCCCTGGATATTCCGCGATTTCCTCCCATGTAATTGCGCACAGCCGAACTAGTGCTTCCCTCCCCCGCCCCCCGGCTTTGCCCAAAGCGTCTTTTGTAATCCATCTTGAAAAGAATAAGGCCAGAGGAGAAACTTTAAGAGCAAGTCAGTCAGTCTCTCTCTCTCTCTCTCTCTCTCTCTCGGAGTATAATTTATGCAGTTCCTTAGAAAGGCGGAAGTGCCCTGGAAGGGGAAAGACACGCAGGGTTTGGGGCATAGGTGGCTGGCTTTCCTGAAGCCAGTTACACCTGGATCAAGGCAAAGGGGGCTGAGCGAATCCTGGGCTTTCCTCTTACAGGAAAAGGAAGAGAATGAGCTACTGGGTGTTTGAAATGCCTACGTGTTAAGAACGCTTAGCCGAAGAGCTGGAGGCAGAGGAAGCTTTCTCTTGCTGTTTTCAAATTCGGTCGGTGAGTTACGGTATGTTAGAACTGGGAAAATTAGATTTCCCCCTCCACACTCCCCGTCTAGTGGACATCAAGAGATGGCACAGGTAAAGTGTTGGGAGGGGTGAAGATTTTCTTTCCAGTTGCCTTAGGAAGATTTGATGGATGGGTGAACCTCAACCCGGTGCCTTTTATAGGTCAGATCAGATAGGACACCCCTCCTGCTCTGATTAGATGAAGCCCTGGGGGGGCTGCTTTTGTCTCAAGGGGGTGATTTGGTTCTCTTGAATGGTCTAAAATTGTTTGCTGTATAGACACCTTTCCCTGCTGTATGCCTGTCCTCTGTTTGGGGCAGGGTTCTAGGTTGCAGAGTTTGGTCAGAGAAGGTGTGATTGGCAAGTGGCCTTACTTACAGTCTGGAGGGATGACTACATGGCCTAATGATTGTGAGATGGTACCCTCCATTGTGCATGTTAGAAATGTTAAATTAAGTATATGTTACTATATATATACACATACACATACATACACACACACACTATAAACTAAGTATATGTTGAGAGCCAATTCTGTGTAGTGGTTAGGAGTGTGGACTCTAATCTGGGAGAACATCGCTCCTCCGTATGCAGGTGCTGGTGTGACCTTGGGTCAGTTACAAGTTCTTCCAGAGCTGTTCTCTCAAGAGCAGTTCTCAAAAGAGCTCTCTCAGCACCACCTGCCTCACAGGGTGTCTGTTGTGGGGAGGTGAGGGGAAGGGAACAGGATCATAAGCCGCTCTGAGAGTCCTTCAGGTAGTGAAGGGTGGGGTGTAAATCCTATCTCTTCTTCTAGCATTTTGAAATAAACAGAGGTTACAGATAATTGTGTTAGACTAAAATAAAAAGCGTAGTGCCATTTATTATTATCTGTGTTAGGATGGCCAAAGTTTCCCAAGGTTACAGTCCACTGCACACTGACTTAGAAGTAAGACTTGCTCAAAATCCGGCGGTCTTTCTCAAAACTACGTATGCATACAGTTTCGCTAGAAGTCTAGCGTATCTTTTGTGTCACTAGCTGAGCTGTGAGAAGAATATGCATAAGGAGACTTTTCCTGTTGCTGTTGATGGGGAAGCGCAGGAGACTGAAAACAATCCCTTTGGAAGGAATCGGGAGCTTCTACACAACATTCAGTTATTCAGAGAGTGTGAGGGACACACAGAAGCCCTCTGGGACAAGAAAATAAGGAGTGGGGCTGTAACTCAGTGGCATGGAGGAGGCCCCAGGTTCAATACCCAGAATCTCCAGTTACAACGATGAGGGAGGACAGCTAGATTTGAGTCCAGTGTTACTTTAGGGACCAACAAGATTTTCAGGGTATAAGCTTTTAAGAGTCAAAGCTCTCTTGATCTCGAAAGCCTATACTCTGAGAATCTTGTTGGTCTCTTAAAGTGCTGCTCTTATCACAGACCATCGTGGCTGTCCTCTGAAACTGTCTTCAAGGGTGAGGCAGTAAGTGAGGTGAAAGACCTCCATCTGAATCCCTGGAGAGCTGCTGCCCGTCAGAGTCAGACAATACTGACCTTGATATATCAAGGAGTCTGGTTCAGTATAAGGCAGCTTCACTCTTGGATCAATGGTTATAACCCACCGGCTTGGTTCTGTGAAGGTGTAATACTGTGTGTAAGCCTTGTTTGCTAAAAGCCTTGAGAATTATTTCTTTGTAAATGTCCCAGTTTGTGGAATATGAATGCAGTACTTCGTTGTATTTAATTGTGACTGACTAGGGCTGTGAATTGTGGTGTATTTACTTGTCAGGTTCATCCATCAGGGTTGCATTTTGGGGTGCCTTGGGAACAAGTCCCATTGAAATCAACAGGACTTGCTTCTAGGTAAATATGGATGCATAGGATCAGCTGAGTCTTAGGGTTCTAAGTACAGGTTAGACTTTCTCCAGGCTGAGACAGAAGGGCAGTGCAACTCTTCAGGCAGTGCAGGCTCACTGGGTGCCTCGTTCCCGTGCCAGAAGTATGAATATGCCTTTTCCTTCCAATCTGTGTTCAAAACTAGCCAACAGTTTGCCTTTCCAAATGCAAGCACAATTGCTTTTTTTCTAAGAATAGTAGACCACTGAAGCTGGCAGCGTTTAGTTGAATATTAAAGTCACATTGTCGTCATTCTTTGGAACTGGGATTTTTCTATAATGTTGACAGAAGTTAGATTTTTTTTAAAAAAGGAAAAAAAACCCAACATGTTACATATATGTAAGGCAATCTGAAACACATAGCTGTTCCCTAAGTTTAAAAAACCCTGGTTATTCCTTCTGTTTATTTTGTTGTAATTTATTTTTGTTATAATTCCTTTGAGAGCCTTGTAATCTTCTGGTTTTGCCTGTGACTTTGTCAGTTATAAATTATTTAGCTGGAGGGGGGTGTCTTGGTTTTATTTTATTTACATTTTGAATTATACATATTTTACATATTGTACTATGAGTAGACATAGTTGATAATAAAAAAGGAAGATACGTTAAAAGTGGTTTTTCATTCAGTGCTGCATGATTATTTTTGTTAAAGTGGAAGCAACCTCAATCTTGAAAAAACTAACGCTGGGACTCCACAAATTTGGCGTCCATCTAAAATGTATGCTCACCGAGAACAGTTCTACTACTCTGAAGCAAAAGGGCAGATCTTGTCTCTGACATTGCCTCATGTTTTGGAGGTCCTCCGAGTATCTACAAGACCCAGTACCACTACCTCCCATTCCAAGCCAGGGAGGAGGGGGAAGCTCTTCCATAAGTCTTAGCTTCCACTGTACACAGAGTGCTTCTATGTCTGGTGTGGCAGCAGCAGGTGACCACTCTCTTTCCCCTAGCTCTGAACTGGGAAATTGGGTTGAGAAGATTTCCCCCCCTGTCATGCTACTTGGAAGATGCTCTGAATGCGGCTTCTCACATGTAGGGCGTAGAAGAGAGCTAATGACTTTTTCTGTAGCCTGGCAAAAAAGCTGTGTCGTTTCCTGACTTTGCACCAACTTGGGAGACGTCTAGCTCAAGGTTAAATAGAGAACTGGCTCATTTGTGGGCGGCACAGAGAGGTGGCAGTTCTCCCCCAAACCAAAAATACACTAAAAATGCATATGTCAGTGACCAGCAAGCATACATGGTCACTTCAACACTTCAGTAGGCCTTGCTGTTTAGTGAATGTCTTTACTTTTACTTAGTTAAATTAAAATTCAATTGTTGTGTAATCATTCAGATAAATGATTACACAATGATCAAATTTTAGTTGGTCAATAGTCTGAGTCAGAAAGAGTCAGACTGCCCTGGCCTCAGAGTGACTACAACAGCCTCTTTTAGGAGAAAGTATGAAAAGTGTCCCTTTGCTTTTATCTGTCATCTATGGCGTGATTCAGGGTTAACTAACATGACAAGGCCTCCCCTGTAGCTTTGTTTAAGTTATATTGTGGATATCAGGGTTGTAGCATACAAAGGAAGACCTTTCAAGGAAAAGGCAATGGTCATATTTAAGCCTGCAGTTAATTATTTATTTCATTCCTGCAGAAGCAGTTTCCTCCTCTTTTGCAAAACTTTGTGTCATGATCTGTGCAGGACGGAGACAGGGCCTAGAGGCCTCAACTATAGGAGGGGCCTGTCTGGCAGTGGAAAGCAGACAGCCTATAATCCCCACAATGCTTGGGGACAGTTTTTAGCCAGTCAGAGTACAGGGACTCTGTGAAGAGATTGATGCATAGTTTGTGAGGAGTCTTCTAACTTTAGCTGTGGAAAATGGTGTCCTTGCTCTCCGAGCTAAACTGAAGGGGACGGTGTTCTTCGTCTCATCTGCGGCCTGGTCTCACATGGGACAGGCTGGTCTGGTGAGAGAAAGATTCCCCACTTGGCTCAGTGTGAGTGGTAAGCAGGAGGCCTGGTAAGAAGGCTTGTAGGCCTTAAGTAGTAACAGTTAAGGAATAATAATAGGTAGTCACCGTTAGCTTTGTGTTTTTTTGGCCTTTCAACACTGTTATACCTTGTTAAAGCACCTTGTCTTGGTTTCCTTGCTCCAATACTGTATAAATAAACCATTTGTGTAAAAGTTCTCTGCCTGGTCATCACACCTAAGGTTCTCAACTTGAAAAGGGGCATTTTGGATGGGCTTGAGAGGGTACCCTGGGCCTTCTCAAGGGACCATAAGTCCAGGGTGGTGGCAGTGGAAGGTGGCAACCCGCTGGGGTCATGACACCTTGCTTTTGATCTTGGATCTGTTCCTCAGGCTCACTTCTTGCGAGTCAAGTTTAGTTAACTTTTTGAGGGTGAATGGCCCTATTTGGGAAACTTGCAGCACACATAATGTCCCAGTAGGGCAAATAGCAGGTTCCCAGGGCCATTTTGGATCAGAAAAACAGGCAAGGGTGAAAGGCTGTAGCCCCGTTTCCTTGAGCACCATGATTGTAATCTGAATTGGGTCCACATGCACCCAGGAGGCAAAGGGTCCTGGAACAAGACTGTCAGCACCACCTGGGAACTTACCCAGGCAAACTGAGAAAGACAGGACAGAAGCCCTTGGCTAGCTGAGGTGGCTGGTTCTGTTCAGGAAAGTGACACCAGAAGCAGTGATTGCTGAATTCCATAATGATGTGGAGATAATGTTTAAGGATCAGTTTCTAATCACCGCAAAGGCACACTTTGTCAGGATTCAGCCCCAGAACCTGTCCTAATGGTTAGTGATCAGGTCTCCAGTATGTAAAGTGGGTGGATGGATGGAAAGTGCTGTCAAATTGGAATGGACTTATGGTGACTCCTCATGGGGTTTTCAAGGCAGGAGACATCCAGAGGTTGTGTGCCCTTGCCTGCCTGTGTGTGCAACTGTCGTCTTCTTCGGTGATCTCCTGCTGAACTGTAGCCAGGGCTCACCCTGCTTAGCTTCTGAGACCTGATGAGATGGGCTAGCCTGGGCTATCTAAGTCAGGGCAGTATATAAAGAAGCAGCAACAAATAGAGTTACTATATGTGTAAAGTCTCTTTCCATATCTTCTGAGTTACTGCCTCCAGCCCACTCCATCTAGAATTGGGGAGGGGGATTCTAGGTCAGAGAGTTCATCTTCAAGACAAGCTTGAGCCCCAGCACCTCTGCCTTTTAAAAATAATCACTGATAGAACCTCTCTTCTTCTTTATTATCATCGTCAGAGTTACCATCTGTCATGGTGATGTGGATACCGAAAAATGTATAAAGAAAGAGAAGAAATGTAGAGAGTTACTCTTGATTGGATCTGTACCAGTACACTGATGAGATCAACAAAAGGTGAGTTGGTACAGAAGCATACTTAATATTCCAAATTTGGCACTAGATTCTCCCAAGACATGGGAGTCCCTGAGGAGACAGAGCTACCCTTGCTAACAAAGAGAAGAGGACGAGCTTGCAATCGCTTCCTGGTACTAGAAGCAGTAAAATGCATAATTAAAAGAATGGTATAAGATAAAAAAGACAAAAATGTACAGTTGTCATAAATACCACATACAAAAGCATAACAAATGTTCACAAATACGAAGTGCACAGAGGAGAAAAATAGAAGCATAAAAGCAAAGGGCACACCCATTATAATGCAGTCCTTTAAAAACCCTGGGATATGCTGAATTCAGGGTAATTAGCATGCTCATGTGGGTGATGGCTATAACATACAGGTCATCCCCCGTCTTGTATTCAAAGACCTTTTTTCTCCCCCTCCCCCCCCCACGCTTTCCTGTTAATAGAACAATAATTTTTCTTTTCCCAGTCTGGAAGACTTGAACAGTGTACTTCTGTGACTTCTGGCCATTTGTTTTTAGATTGAGAATTAAATTTGATTAATTTCCAAGCACAATGCATCAAGGCTTATCTTTCTATAAAACCTGATGTTGGGGGGGTTTGTGTGTGTTTTTAGAGGCGTTGTCATATATGTAATGTTGAATCTTCCTTCAGAGTGCAAGTCCACATGGCGGACCAAGAACAGCTAGAGGGTGATTTTCCTATCCCCCATTGCCAAAAACATCTAAAAAATAAAGGGAGGGGGTAAAAAACCCAAATAAAAGTGAAATCTTGAAGAAATGAATGTGCACGAAGATCTTGTGAGGCTTTGTTGTGAGATCTTGGTGGCTGTTTGGGGAGTAGCTACGTGCCCCCAAGCAACATTGTTGAAGCTTCCACACCTTGATTAATGACCGAGGGCAATGGGAGGAGAGGAGAAAGCCAGAAATGGGGAGAGAAGCAGGTAAAGCTGAAGCAGGGGAACAGAAAATGGTAGGTAGGCGGATGGGTGGGAGTGGAGGAGAAGTTGCAAGGGCAGGCAGAGAGAAGAAAGGTGGGAAAGCTGAAGATGGGGGAGCAGATAAATGAGTTTGGGTGGAAGGAAGAGAAGGAATCAAGGAAAGGGGAGATGCTGTGGGGAGGGGGAGATGGGGGGAAATGAGACCGTTCCCCCACCAAGTCCTTGCAGGTCCCCATTTCATTAATATTATCAGATTTAGGCAGAAGTAAAAACTTGTTTCAAAACAAGTGTATGGTCACACACAGCTGAAGTAGCCTGAGCCCTATCGCAATGATTTTGCTGTTTCTTTAAAAACTCTGAAGCAGGCTGAAATTCAACAGGACAGGTTTTTTTTCTGATACTGCAACAATGTGATATGGGAACATGAATCCCTGAAATCATTTTTATTGTTAAAGGAATGGAAGCCAGTGGCAAACCTTCATTGAGGGGAGCATTACAAAGAGTCTATAACAATACAAAACTCATTTAAAAACAAGCTTATTCAACTGATCTTTTATATGTGTTTCATTGTATCATAAGAATTGTGTATCCAGTTTCAGGGATGTTTCAAACTGAACAACATGAGTTCCAGTAATCTACTGATCAGTGTTCTAAAAATACTTTATATATTGCATTACTGTTCAGACCACTCGTGCACATTTGGCCATCTTGTGTGATACATTTTTCTCCTGTAGCTGGGAACAGAGAGGCAGAAATGCTTTGTATGTCATTGCATCCAGTATGTCTGCATGAAAGAACTTGCATCAGTTTTCTAAACAGTGTGTAGGCATTATCCAAGATAGTTCTAAGGATATTCTGATTTAAAACTATGCTTTAAAACTCGTGGAAATAGATGAATTCATTTCCCCTAGAAATACCCCTTCAAACTTGGATTCAGGATTTTTTCCCCATAAAGCAATGAAAAAGACCAATGTTGCTGTCCTAAGCACAGTTGCAGCCTTCTAGGGCTGTTGCCTTCAAGAGCCTTAAAATGGTGTGACTCTGCTTAGGGTTGCACTGCAAAGCAAATTCACTTTGCTCTAGGTCTGGGTCATAGTCCTAAAGGAGTCCTCTGAACAAAGAAGCAATAGTGCATGTTTGGAAGTAATAATTAGCACACTCCACTAGGAATTTCTCATTGCAGCATGGCAGTGTTCCTGTCCTCCTTCCACTCATTTCTGTAGGTCCTGCTCAGGAAAACTCCCTTGGCCTATTCCATTTATCTCACACAAAATTTTGTGGCTAGTTTTCATAATGTGTGTGTAATGTGAAAGTAATTCCGAACAAGGGGTTGTGTCCAGCCAGGCTGAGAAGGGGAGGAGGGATCCCCTGGAGGTTGTGTAGGGGACCATGGGACCATGTAGGAAGAGGGCAGTAAGAAGGACCACAACTGGGTGAGAGTGAGCAGAAAATCTGGCTGGATCCTGTCTAGGGTTTTAGACCTCATATGTTGCCTTCAAAGCCACATCCTTATTCAAGGCTCATATGTTCGTGGATTGAAGGTGTTTTCTAAGTGAAAGCATTTTGGAAATTCTTTAATTAGTGTTAAAGGAGGGAGAATTGTATGCCAGCAGCAGAGCTGGGGGATGCTTAGAATGAGCAAGGCTGGAGCTGAGGTGAGGCAATGTGAGAGAGCTTTGTGCTTCTGGCAGATTTTGAGGGTGTCATTAAAGGGCAGCAAATTTTCGGTTGTCTAATTTATTATTATTTTTTCCACTATGAAAGTGTCATTTTGATTTTCTGCCTCAGGCATCAAAATGTCATATGCTTCCTTAGAGTATGAGTGTTTTGACTGTGCATTCTTTCCGTGGGAAACAATGAATAGAGAGACTCGAGGGATAAGCATATACTATGATCCCTCTTTCTTCTTAAATTAAGTTTTAAAATTGTTTCTTGAAGAGCACGCTTCATGTTTTCATGTCAGAACCTTAGCTGCCTGCCTGTCTACCATCCTCACTACTGGGTATTCAATGGTGCTGTTTTTATTCTCTGCCTAGGCATTTGTAACATTCCTTACAGAATTGACTTGTGTTCCTCTCAGTGCACAAGTCTCCTTATTTCCATTTTACAGACAGGAAATTTTGGCAGTCAGTCATATCTGACTTGTCGGGTTATAACCAGATTTTTCAGCCTTGGGTCAGGATCTTTCGGGGAAGATGATTTTTACTTTTGTAGTCATAGACAAATTTCAGTCTAATCTTTTCCTATACTTTTGCTTTTAAACTTTTCATGGGAATAAGTTCACCAATTTTCATAACAATGTATCTAATTCTGAATAATAGCCCAAGAGTGCAGATCAAAAACTCCACACAGTGAGGCCATGTATAGATAATTTTAAATTGTAAAATAATAAGAGCGAGGGGGTGGGGAAAATAAAAGTTTTAAAATGCCGAGATCCCAGGGAATTTCCGCACAAGAGTTCAGCAGCCATTTTGGATTGCCAAGGCAACTCTGATAATCTAGAATGGATTCTGCAGGTTTATTTTGGCACTGAAGGTTGGTTGGGGAAGGAGAGAGTGGGTAGGCAAGCCGAAAAGACAAGAATGAAGATTAGGGTGGTGAGAGAAAGGAAGGAAAGTATAACTGAAGGGGGAAAGTGGGGCTGGAGAGAGGCCAAGGAAGCAGGAGAAGGAAACTGAGGGGAGAAGCATAGAGGGAAAGGGACCAATAAGGGACAAAGACTAGCAAGTGGAAAAGACGGAAACAGGCGAAGGAGAGAAGCTGTGAGGAACTTGTGGGGTAGAGCAGGAGTGAAAGTGGAATTAGCTTGGGGATGAAGGTCATTTGGGGAAATGAGATTCCCCAGGTCAGTTCTTGCAGTCCTCACTTGTACAAATCTGTATCCTCATTCAGAACCCTTTACTCGTGTGTGGGATACCCTTTTGAGGCATTTATGGAGCTCTGATTGGGCCCTGAGTTATTTGAAACGTACAGTTTGCATAAAATAATACTTGGAACAAAAATTGTAAAGCATGTAGATAGCTCCATAAAACATTCTCAGGTCAAGTTGTTGAATTTACCTCGAGTATGACAACTGTGAGCATCTCCATAGTAAAAGTTTCCAGAGTAGGAAAGGTGTCTTCCTTGGTTTTGAGGCAAAATGGGGAGTGGTTAATTTGGGTTACTTCATGTGCAGTACCTAATATAGTGTAATGTGTTATGGTGGCCTGGATTGTAGCCTCCAAGAAGCCTAGCAGACTGCTTTTGAGAAGTCTGTGTTTCTCAGCCTGATGTAATGGTTAAGAGTGGTGGACTCTAATCTGGGAGAATTGGGTTTGATTTCCCACTCCTTCACATGGAGCTGCTGGTCAGACCATGGGTCAGTCACAAGTTCTCTCAGAGCTGTTCTCTCAAGAGCAGTCCTCAAAAGAGCTCTCTCAGTGCCACCTACCTCACAGGGTGTCTGTTGTGGGGAGGGGAAGAGAAAGGAGATTGTAAGCAGCTCTGAGACTCTGAGTGAAAGGTGGGGTATAAATCCAAACTCTCCTCCTCCTCTTCCTCCTCCCAGGACTGTTGAAAGCATCAACTAGCATGCTACTCTGTCCTGAGCTCTTCAGAAGAAAGGCAGAAGACAATAGAATTCATAATAATGATAGCCAACCACTACCTCAAATCAAAATCCTCACATTCCTGGCCTGTGGCCTTCACAGTTGAGGAGGCTCTTTTCCACCAATGTGTTTTTGGGTTTTATTTCTTGGGAGTAGGGGGGCATTCCGTTTAATTTCTGTGGCACATACTTCTTCTGGGGGGAAAACCAGCTGACCTACCTTCTCTCTTCAAGAACAGGAACTTACTTTCCCAGAAGCAGCTTAAGGAAACACTGTTCCATAGTTAGTTGCCTTCTATGTCCTGGTTGGGAACTTTTTTTTTTTTTTGCAGTGTGTAAGTATGCAAATAATTACATGGTGTAGATTAGCTTGAGACAAAATTATGATGCTTTAATATGTCCAACTTTTCAGAGTGATCTACAAAAATTATAGCCCCACATTTTTAGTGGCTGTTTGCCCACACGTTCATATGGCAGCATTTGTGGTCTAAAAGAAGTGGGGGGGAGGGATACTTTTTTTGGGTAAAGTTTTCTGCCTGGTTGCCTGGAGGCAGCTCTGATACGCCGGAGGCAGCCTGGGAAGCGACTGTTTCATAAACCTGTTACAAGTTTTATTCGTTGTGATGGCTCTGTTCATTTTATATGAAATGATATTTTTAATTTGACTGTACTTTTTAAAAAGATAATTGAAACATGAAATTCTAAGAAAACAAGTGTGCTGTGCTTTCAGTCTCTTCAGGCAGGATAGATTCTAATCCTAGTGAGCCTTGTAAATCACACAGGCTCTGCTAGCAGCAATGTCTGTCCCTCCAAAGAGTGTGAGCTGCTTTAGCTTGTAGAAATTGGTGAATGGTTCCCTAAGTAATAATAATGGTTTCCCTTGATGATAAATAAAAAAGCAAAAGACTGCTAGTGCCAAAGTTGACTCTGTTTAAATTAGAAATTTGTCACGTTTAATTAATTATGTTCTGGAAGCTGTTCTTGTTTGTTTGGTATTAGATCTGAGGAAAGATAATTGGTTTGGGGGTTTTTTTGCAGCTAGCATTAATCCATGGGCAGGGAGACATGTTCGAAGTTATTTGGAAATTGAGGGATGTTCTTGTGTACAGTAATGATGGTTGATAAATTTTCAGCCAGTAATAGTAGGCGTTTGAACCTGCTAATGTATTTGTTTTGTACTTAGGTTGAAATTTGGGCTGCCTGCTTTTCTTGATTTTTCCAGCAGATTAGTCAACTAAAGCTCCAGTTGATTCATTCATGAATATTAATTTTAATTTGTTAGACTGAGAGAGAAGGGCACACTTTGAATTTTGGAGGCAATTTTGGTGTGTAGCTGTAAGAGGAAATTTTAAAATAGCAGGATCAAAGTTGCCTTTCCTCCCAACAATGGGTAATATTTTTCCTTTGTTAAATTGTGAGTTGTTTTGTGCTTCCTTCAAAATCAGACACATAGGGGGAGGCTTTCATAATATACAAGTTTACATTTTTACAGCGCAGTTCTCAACAGAGCCAAAGTTCAACCCCTTTACTTCAGTGGGCTAATGTGTATTAGGTAATGGATTAATGTGTAATAAAAAAACCCCAGGTATTAATTAACTGAAATTCTTTCAGGTTAGCAATACAGTCTTGTGCAGGCTTACTCCAGTTTGTCCATCAGTTTGAAACAGATGTGCTTAGACTGGAATCACTCTGCATAGAATTGCACTGTCTGGGCCCTGGTTATTATATACAGTGTTCCTGTACAGATCAGTCCTGCAGATGTTGTACTCTTAATTGGTTAATATACATCAACTCCAATGGAGAAATATCTCTAGATTTCACCATGCTTTGAACTCAGGGTCATTTTTAACTTAAACATCTATGTAAAGAGCCTTTCCCTTTTCCTTTCCTTTGTGTATTTATTTCATTTATACCATACCTTTCTCTCCAGGAGGAGTGCAGTAGTTTACATTGTTCTCCTCCATTTTATCCTTTCCACAGCCCTGTGGAGTGGATTAAGCTGAGAGTGTGTGACTGACCCAAAGTCGTCCAGCAAGCTGCTGGGACAGAGTGTGGATTCGAACCTGGGTCTCCCTGATTGTAGTCCGACACTCTGACCACTACACCACACTGGCTGTAAATACTGGCTGTTAATAAAACTATAAGGCTGACTACTACTTTTTACTGAAGGGGAAATTGGATTAACAATCACAAAATGTGTTATTGGCTCATTAGTTTAGCTATTTTTTTAAAGGGAATTAGATACATTTATTGATGGTAGAACTCTCAGCAGCTGTTAGCCACAAAATCTAAGCGGAGCCTCCAAGTTCAAATGAGCTATACCTTGGAATATCAGGTGGTGAGAACAAAGCGGGGAAAGTGGTTGCTATTATGGCACATTGATTAGCTTCCAAGAAGCATCTGGCTATCTGTGGAATCAAGTGACCTTTGGGTTTTTTTAATGTTCTGGTTAGTTCTGCTATCTTCTCTGCACGTCATGAAACAGAGTGTGGATTCCCTAGGGAGACTGCCTCACTGTGACGTCAGACTACACCCCTAGCTTTATGTGTTTGAGGTGACACCAGTCATCCTTCAGAACTGGGAGACCAGACAGCTTCATACACTCCTGACACGGTTCTGGTGCCTCCTGCCTCTCAAGTCAGTGCAGCCATCCTGTGCTAAGCAGGAGCCAAGTTCTGCTTTGTGTAGCCTTAGAATGTTCGTGGAGTGTGACGGAGCCACCACAGGGCTACATCATTGTCTGCATATCTAGACCGACAGCCATAGTGGCTTTCCAGTCACCAGTGTTTTTTTCTCCCCTGCGGTACCCCAATCAGGATTTTAGTCAGATCTCTTTATTTCTTAATCTCTACAGTGATGAGATATTGCTGGGAAGTATGGATAGAAACATTGCAGAACAGCTTAATAAGGCGTATGAAGCCTTTCGCCAGGCGTGTATGGATAGAGATTCCGCAGTGAAAGAGCTCAAACAAAAGGTATGTGTCTGTTTTCTCCCAAACTCTGTGGGCCATTGTGATCATAGACTTGCCTTTTGCATGCGCACACAGGCCAGGCCAGGCCAGGCCAGGCCACCTCTGACGCATGTGATGGGAGGCAGTCACGGATTCCTGTTATGTGTATGTGAAGAAGGCATACTGCCATCTGTTGAGAATGCTCTGACTTTCGAATTTGTGCATCCAATAGGATGCTGGGCTCAATGGCCCCTTCGAAGGCCAGGCATATATTGATATGCACATTGCTGAACTTACTTCCAGTTTCTTTTAGTGACCTATTAATACATAGTGCCTTTTACCTTTCGCATTGTATGGGCAAATTCTGGTGAGCTCCTGCTTTGTGGAGAGTTTGGAAACAGGCAGTAATATTAGAATTGGGAAGTAAATGGGAAGGATTTTAAAGCAGCCTTGTAATTATTTATCTAAGTTACTAACCCACAGAAAGATTTCAGTAGAACGACGGCATTTATCTAAACTTGGATTTGTCTAGTTAGTACTTTTTAATACTAATCTTTCTGAGGGCAGAATACATGGCTTCCCCTTCTCTATTGTACCCTCACAATCCTGTGAGGCTGAGGGAGAATGACAGGTCCATGGTCACCCAGCAAGTTTGAGGGCTGAGTGGGGATTTGACCTTGATCTTGGCACTCTAGTCTGATACACTAACTGATGTGTCATGGTGGCGAAAGGAACCAACTTATTTCTAGTTTACAAGAGCTTCCCTGCTTGGTTACCTGGAGATGATTGTTCTACAACACAGGAAGCCAGGCACATGGTTTATTTGCACATCTGAGTTAAGGAAGCCTTGCTTGATCATACAACACCTTGCAAGGAAAACCAGTGCAAAGCATCTACAAAGATTTCCTAAAGAACATCAGCATGTGGAAATCTTGAACTCAAAATGACCCATATAAGTGATTTTCAAATGGGGCTTTCTGCCCCCCCCTTCATAGCCTGGGGTTCTCTCTACCTCTATGTGGCCAACAGCTAACTTCTTAAGTTGCTGGCTGGCCACTTGTTTTGCCAGCCTCCAAAGATCGGAGCTGTGTCAAATACATAGAAGCCAGAGTCATCTTGGCCAGATGGTGCTTGATACAAATGGATGGTTCGTTGTCAAGCGTATCTTTTAGTCAGTAACTTGTTGCTGCCATCTGACTCGCAAAGAATCGCTTGTGCACGCTGGCTGTCAAAAGCATCTTCTCTTCTGTCTGTTTTAGCTGTCATGCCTGTGCTCTGTACAGAAGTGTTGACAAGACATTGCTGTTGTACATTTTCAATTTGGGTCTTGGTGGTTTTTTTCTGTGTTTCCTGGGGTCTTCCTGGCTGCTGCAACGCACAGCTCTCTGACCTCCTAGCTCTGTAGCGGGTCTGTGAGGCAACAGCTGCCTCACGCTTTTCTTTGAGTCAATTTGTTTCTTGTTTCAAACGGGTGTGAGCATTCCCACCCCCCAGTTTTCTTCTTTTGCTTTTTTCTGAAAGCTATCATTTTGAGGACTCCAAAGAATGGAGTGACTGAAGGAATCATGGTGTTGCTATTACCCACGTCATCTGGAGCTTTTACTAGGCTGTAATCTGGCACTGTAATATGCAGTGAACTGTTTTGTTAAAGGCGCAACTGGCACTGGTCCATTGGTGACTTCGTAAAACTGAGTTGATATGGTTTAAAAGATATAGGGTGCGTTTAGACAGCGTGCTGGAGCAGTTTAAACTGCTCCGGCACGATGCGTTTTTTTAAACTGGAGAATCGCGATCAGACTCACCTCCTCCTTCCGAGCTCCCCGCCGTCCTCCTGCAGGTGGTGGGGGGGTTTCCCCCTCTCCTTTGAGCATGCGCACAGGCAGCCCTCTCCCGAACAGGAAGTTTGGCGGGTGCGAAGAAGAGCGAGCTCAACAGGTCCCTTTAAAGTTTAAATGAAGAGTCCTTTTAAAAATGGCCTCCCCGAGATCCCGGACTCCTCTAAATGCCTAAACTAGGCACCAGTGAACCTTTTCTTTTTTTAACCTAAGTGCGGAGCTCCGCTCAAGCGCACACCGGTAAGGGGAAAAAAAATGGAGGACTAAAACCGGAAGCTGGAGGCAGCTTCCCAGAGGGGAGGGGGGTTGAAGCACCCGGAAGTGACTGGATGGAGCGATCAGACAGGGAAAAGTGCGGCTTGAAACGGAGAATCATGGAAAACACCACTTGGGTAAGTGGTGTCAAAATACTCCGTTTCAAAGGGGGTTTGCTCCAGAAAGCGACGGCTGGGGACGGTAGGCAGATGTTGGGTGTGTGAACGCGCAGGTACAAGCCGTTTCTGAGCCGTGCCGAAAACGGCTCAAACGGCGCGTCTGAACGCACCCATAGTGCTGGATTTGAAGACCGGGGCTCAGCCATGTCACTTATTGGGAAACTTTGGCCAAGTCGTTGGCTTGCTGGGGTCCTGCCTAAAGCTTCTGCAGGCAGAAGGGATTAATGTCTACAGAGCATGGCTACCTCCATCCTATCGCAACTCAAAATGCCCCCTGAAGTGCTGCTCCTGGGGATGGGGGATGCCCAGTAATAGCTGGGGGAGCCATCGGAGATCTGCCATAGGAGGAGGGGGAAACTGGCAAATATTGCCCCCCTCCTCTGTCCGTGGAAATTTTAGGCAGGCGCCCATCCATTATCTCTTACAGTGCAATCCTGTGCAGAATAATCCCACTGAAATCGACCAGTTTAGACTGCAGTAACCCTAGCAGTTCGAAAGCAAGAAATTGCAAGTAGGTAAATAGGTACCACTTCGATGGGAAGGTAACAGCGTTCCGTGCGCCTTGGTGTTTAGTCATGCCGGCCACATGACCATGGAAACGTCTTCGGACAGCGCTGGCTCTTCGGCTTTGAAACGGAGATGAGCACCGCAACCCTAGAGTCGGATTCGACTGGCTTTCGAGCAAGGGAAACCTTTACCTAACCAGGTCCGTAGCTAGGATTTTGTAATTTGGGGGGCCTTTAAATAAGTCGGGGGACGCTGATGTCACAAAAAAATAGAATTAAAAAATTCGTCCTCATTGCCAGCTTGCTCAGCCCTCTGGGGGATCAAGCAACCTGTGATCACCTGGCTGCAGCACACCTCACACTTGCCTTCCAGGGCTTTCGAGCTCCTGGGAGGTCCCCCACCAGTCACCAGGCAAATCTGTGCTTCTCCCCCCACCCCCGCAACCTTCAAATCCCGAGCCCTGCCCCCGGTCCACGCCCAGAGTGATTGCAGGGGGAGGGGGAGAGAGGGTTGCAGCGGCGGCCAGCATGAGGAATAAGTCAGGGGCCTGTCCAGGGGGGCCCTTGCAGAAAGTGGGGGGCCAAGCCCCAAAATGATCCAGTGTAGCTAAGGGCCTAGGAGTAACTCTGTATAGGATTGCACAATTAATCTATTGCTCAAGGGGTGGGGTGGAGTGTACATCATTTTAAGTTTTGTGGAGGAAGGCTGGAATAAAAATGCAGTAAAGTGGGGGGCAAGGTAAATAGAAGCTATTGGAAATGACTGCCCCACTACTAAAAGAAGCTTGAATATTTGGATGGGTGACGCTGTTTAAATGTTAACGCAGCAAGCCTATCTGCTAATGCTGAAATTTCAGCAGCTTCTGTATCTGCCTGTCGTACACAGCATGCCTATTGCTAATTTAAATTGTGTTTATAGACGGACAGCTACGAAAAACAAATACGTGAACAACAGGAACAAATAGAATCTCTGACAAGGGCTGTTTCAAAGCTCACATCACAGTTGACTCCTTTGAATGCAAGCAGAGGTATGTATCCTTCCTCACTCTCTGTAAATGCTACTAAATGGCCTTGATTCAGAGGCGGTCATGCATTCCCCCCCCCCACAGCATCTCCACCTGAACCAGAGTCTGTTCTTTTTTCCTTCCCAAACTTGCATCTGGCTGAGTGAGCTCTGCCCCATGAGAGCTGGCTAAGTGAGTTCTAGTCCCTGAACAGTAATAGCCTTTTAGGGGACACATGGCTTTTTGATGTCCTTCCACTATTCTGCTTAATTGTGAAGCAGGATTGATGTTCCAGTGCTGTGAGTTCCTAAGCAGAAAACTAAGGGGGAAGAAAATGCAGATTTTTCTGTATGGTGACTTGAGGACTGCAGCCAGCAAATACACTCCAGAATGTATTGTACAAATAACTTTCGACTTTTACTTTTCTGTCCTGACCTGGGTGGCCCACACTAGCCTGACCTTGTCAGCTCACAGAAACTAAGCAGGGTCGGCCTTGGTTAATTTTTGGATGGGTGACCACCAAAGAAGTCCAGGGTCGCTACACAAAGGGAGAGAATGGCAAGCCACCTCTGGACATCTCTTGCCTTGAAAATGGTACGGGGTCACCATAAGTCAGTTGTGACTTGATGGCACTTTCCACCATTGTCACTTTTCTTCATAAGATGTTGGCATCTGACAACCCTCATTGTAGTCAGGTGCTCACATGAGTAAAGGCATTTTTGGTAGCTCTAAGACTTCATTTTCTTCAAAACAAGTCCCATATAGCTATAGACGTGTAATTCTCTTCGAAGTAATGGTACTTGTTTAAGTGCCATTATTTTAAATTGCAAAGTCTCTGCAGATATACTTGGGAGGAGATGCTCTTCTGTTCAGCTATACTTCCTAATAAATGTGTATACAATCCCAGAGTGGTGTCATGGATTCTCGTTGAGCTTAGGTTCACCTGATTCCTCAGTTATGCCCATTGTGGTTAGAGTTGAGAGCACCTGAGCTGGAAACTTGCTCAGTAGGACTTTTTAGTGTTCATATACAAATAATAGAAGACCTTTTCCGTGGACTGAATTATTGAATTAGTGATTTCAAATATTATATATAATGTGATAGATTGCTTTTGGTATTTATTGTTTGGATTCCATGTTCCATGGATGCAGGGTTGCAGATCTTTCCCATGTTTCCTTGCCCCCAGAAATCCTTTCTCACTCCAGGAAAGTTTGTTCCTGGGGTTGCTGGGCCCACATGAAGTAATAGCCCCATGGTTTGAGGGACAACAGTAGGAGGGCTTCTGGAGTTCTGGCCCCGCTTGGTAGACCTCCTGATGGCACCTGGGTTTTGGTCACTGTGTGACAGGGAGTGTTGGATTGGATGGACCATTGGCCTAATCCAACATAGCTTCTCTTATGTTCTTATGAAGCTGCAGTGTGGAGAGCGAAACAGGCGAAATGCTTCCTCCTGCCTTCGCTGTCATTCCCTTTGCCTCCCCTCTGCAGCTTTACAACCCAAATGGCTGTTAACTCCATGTGGCTCCCGCAACCCAGGAACAAAGTTTCCCAGAGTCAGAAAGGACTGCGGGGGGGGGGGGGGGCACAAGATTCATAGAGTTGGAAGGAACCTTCAGGGTCATCTAGTCCGACCCCCTGAACTATGCAAGAAATTCACAAATACCCCACACACACACACACAGTGACCGCTGTTCCATGCACAGAAGGTGACAAAAAACCTCCAGGATCACCAGCCAAACTGGCCTGGAGAAAAATTGCTTCCTGCCCCAAAGTGGCAATCAACATTTCCCTGGACGTGTAAGAGAGGGCCACAAGAACTAAGCACTGATGAAACCCTTCCTGCCCTCCCTCTCATGATCTGCAGACATCAGTGCCTTCTCCTGACAAACACCTGGATCCAGCCCTGTGTTGATTGTATTGCCTCCTGTGTTGGTTTTTCCTTACGCATTTTCTAATTTGGAAGTAATGGAAACATGATATTACAAAACAGAGTGGAATAAAGAGTCTGTTTTGTCTGTGCATTTCTAGTTCAGGGAATTGTTCCCACCTGTGTGGCCTCTAATGGCTTCTCACAGTTATAAACAATCAATAACAATGAGAAATAGCTCCTTGTTAATGCTAGGATAGGGATCAGAAGTGGGAGGCCCCGGTGCCAAATTAGGCTGCCCAAAGACCAGTTGCCAAGTCAAGAGGGCTGAACAAAGTGAGTGGTGGCTGTTGCAGGGCTGCTTGCTGGCCCATCACTTTGGCAGAAGGAGGGAGCCTTGCCTGTCATCTTCTTTCATGTCTTACCCCATCATAAAACAACTCGCTGTCCAGGGCCTTGCAGAGTAAAGCGGCATTATGTGTAGCACAGTCTCCAACCTTGTTGAGCCTATGGAGGCTTTGGGAATTTCGAGAACATTGAGTAGACTCCACCACAGGATGGCTGCCAGGAGGGCACAGCCAACCAAAAAAATGCCTATCATGGAGCCAGGCACAGGCAGCTATGAGGCTGCAAGTCAAATGTCCTCCTCTGCTTGTGATTTCCAAATGGGTGCTCCCGTCGTGGGCTCTTCCGAAGCATCTACCGATCAAGTGAGATGGAGGTGCGCCAGGACTGGCTCTTTGCTTTAGGGAAGAAAGAAGTGGGTGCCAGAAAACCTATCAGCAGGCATCCAGTAGTACAACATTGAAGATCACTGCGGCATCCCAACACAGTGAAGAATTGTTGAGACTTGTTCAAACAACCACCACCACCACCTTTATTGGCACAGCAAACTAAAGAAGAACAAACAGGAAGAAAATGAGATCTTAATACATATCTCTTTTTTTAGAAGCCAGATGCAGAAAATTCTCCACCATTTCAATAATTACAGCATTTTGGGTGAACTGAGACTTGTGTTTGTGGGGTTGAGGGGTTTTTTGTTTGTTTTGCAAAATGATGGAAAATTGGGGGGTTTTTGCAAATGAGGGGAAATGGTTTGTTTAATCAAATGTAAATCCTAGCTTTGAATGACAGATAGAATGGTACTTATTACATACATTTCCCAAATGGTATATAATAATTTAGAAGCTGCATCTTAGGTCACCAAGATATTTCATATACTATCTTGATAGCTGGGATGTTTAACAGTGGAGGTGGGGGAAAATGTTCAAATAATTTAGGCAGCAGCTTGGAAAGGATGAATGAACTTCTTGGTGGAGTGGTCTTTCCTTTCCTTCCCCCACCCCCTTGGTCTCCAGTTTGGGAGCCCTTCTTCTACAAAGTGACTACTGGCTGAAAAATGGTTATGTGTGTATGCAAAGAAGTTTCCACTGAATAATTGCTCTAAATAGGGATTACAGCCATGTTTCTTATTCCTGCTACTTCATCTCTTCTTCCTCCCTGAGCCCTGGCACTGAAAGATTCAGGAACATGCTGTAGCTCCGATTGCCCTGTTTCTGTGAAATGCTATTGTAGGAAAAGAAAGAAGGGAGTGTATTAAAAGAGAAAGGGGGGGGGCGGGGGAGAAATGGGAAGTGGAAAAGGCTAAAAATAAGAGGGAAAGAAATGTGGAAGCAATTACTTGGAAATGGAAAAAAAGAGGAACAGGGAACAAAGCGTGTGGGCTGAAGAAGGATATTTGAAGAGAGACCACTCGAGTCACGTGACTTTGTTCCCTTACTGGGTAACAAAATTGAAAGGCTGTGCTGAGTTGTGCACTGATGACAGTAATCTTAGTTCGGTCAGTGGCACCGGCTGACTGAAACTTCTGCACAATTTGTTTACCAAGGACGAAACAACAGATTTATCTCCATCTGGGGTGGGGGGTGGGGAAATGATCTTAAACGTGTTGCTGAATCAATCCATGGAACAAAGTTCCACATATGTTACTTTTAGAAGGGAGCATATGTGAGCAACTGGACACAGAAGCGCCTTATTCCTCCCCACAGCCACCCGCAGTGGTCTCACTTTTTTAGACCATTGGGTGTCACTTCCAAGATGGACTGATACGCAAGATGACTTATCCCGTAGACAGTAACATTTTGGATTTAGTGGAGGCTTCTTCAGCAGTAATCCCATACTTCTGCAGATATTCGGAGAGATGTGAAGTGATCTAGATAATGGGACAGAAGCTTGCATCAAATAGACTGGGAAACAGCAAAGGTTTATTTGAAAGGTAGGGCTGCCAACCTCCAGGTGGTACCTGGAAATCTCCTGTAATTACAGTTGATCTCCAGACAACCAAGATCACTTCCCTTGGAGAAAATGGCTGCTTTGGAGGGTAGACTCTGGCATTATACCCTGCTGTGGCCCCTCCCCTCCCCAAAGAGAGCCAGTTTGGTGTAGTGGTTAAGTGTGCAGACTCTAATCTGGGAGAACCGGGTTTGATTCCCCACTCCTCCACTTGCACCTGCTGATGTGACCTCACAAGCTCTGGCACAGCTGTTTCTAAAGAGCAGTTTGTGTTAGAGTTCTCTCAGCCCCACCTACCTCACAGGGTGTCTGTTGTGGGGAGGGGAAGGGAAAGGAGTTTGTAAGCCGCTCTGAGACTCCAAGTGAAGGACGGGGTATAAATCCAATCTCCTCCTCCTTCTCCTCAAACCCTGCCCCTCCCAGGCTCCCTCCCCAGGCTCCCCCCAGGCTCCCCCCAAACAACCCCCCTCCAGAGCTAGCAACCGTAGTGAAAGAATTTTCCTTATGACTTATAGAAACTGTATTTTGTACATTTATGAACTGTATGCACTTCAGATAGACATTACTTATTGCATTTACAAGTTGCTTGACTGTTGATACTTCAGAGTCTGATGTTCGCAGTCGTTTTTTATTAGATTTGTCACATTAGACCATGTTTATCATTATTGTTTATAGTTTACTAAAACCCTACTGAAAGGGCAGTTAACAGCACATTTGGATATGTGAAAGTTCTGGATAAGTTCAGCTACTATACACCACAGTTACCTGATAGTGTAAAATAATATCCTTAACATTTATTCATTTAATTCATATATACTGTGCCTTCTCCCCAGTGGGGGCCCAAAACTGCTTACAGCACTCTCCTCTCCTTCATTTTATCCTTACAACAACCCTGTGAGGTAAGTTAGGCTGAGGCTGGCCCAAGGTCACCCAGTGAGCTTCCATGGCAGAGTGGGGGATTCAAACCTGGATCTCCCAGCTCCTAGTCCGACACTCTAACCCTTACACCACACCACTTTAAACACAAAAGGGTGTTTTGTTACTATATAGAACTGAAACTGAAGTTGGACGTGCTCCTCTTTCTCTTGATGGCACATATAGGGGGAAAACTCTGATCTTCTTTTAAGGTAAATTAGTTATTGGGTTTAATATGTTCTTAAATATTCAGTAAACTTCAGGCTGTTCCCCAAATCTTTTCTAATAATGTGTGTTAAAGTATCACACATGCTTTCTTCTATGGTCTGTCTTCTATTTAAAAAAATTATTAAAGGGGTGGGGGTGGTTCTTGTTTTCTTTGTTTTATTTTTTTTTTTTTGCTAACAGTTTTCAGATTGGTAAACTACAGATTATATAGCAGCTGGGGAAAGAATATTAATACTGGCTTTCAGAACTGAAATGAAATCATTGTGTATTTTTTTACCATTTTTGTGTGTGCTTTTTTCAGATTAAAAAATGGCCAAAAGAGAACTCTCTTTTTATTTTGCAGTGAATACACATGATCCAGTTCCAGTCCCTGATGACAATGAAATAAGAAGGAACGGTACCTTGTTAAACTTGGATTGTGATCAGCTCCATGAGAAGTTGAAGCTGGCAATGCAAAGAGAGAAACGTTTAAAGGTATGTTGGTTTTCATGTAAAGTAAGGATTATCTTACAGTCATGTGTAACAAGATACAGGATAAAGGTACACGGTTCTATTCCTTAAAATGATATTCTGGGCTATATAAATTTCAGGAAAGTTCCCCAAGCTACATTAGCTTTACGGTGTAATCCTGCGTGGAGATAGTCTAAACCAGGGATGGCCAAACCTGTAAGAGCCACATAGAATGAACGTCAGAGGTCTGAGAGCCACAAGACATTAACAAATATTACACACACATTTTTATTGGAAAATATGCAAATTTGCTTTTTATTAACATTGAACAAGACTGCCTAAAAAAAAAAAAAGAGGTAAAAACAGATATTGATAATGATATTTGTTTGCTAATGATATTTATTTGTCTACAAGAGAGAAAAGAGAGAGGTGGAAAGCAAAAATGAAACAGGAGAGAGAGAGAGAAAGGAAGGGAGAAAGGGAAAAAGGTGGAAAGAAAGCAAATAGATGGAGGAGTGAGGGAGAAAGGAAGGGGGAAGAGAAAGAGAAACAAAGAAATAGATGGGGAGGGAGGAAGAGAGAGTGAAAGAAAGAAAGTGAGAAAGAAAGCAAACAGATGGGGAGAGGGAGGGAGGAGGGGAGGGAGAAAGAGAAAGGTGGAAAGAAAGAACAAGAGAGAGAAATAGAAACTAAGAAAGCAAATAGATGGGGGAGGAAGGGAAGGGAGGAAAGGAGAGAGAGAGAGAAACAAAGCAAATAGATGAGGGAAGGGGAGGAAGGAAGAGAGAAAGGAAAGGAGAGAGGGAGAGAAAGGTGGAAAGAAAGCAAATAGATGTGGGGGGACAGGTGGAAAGAAAGCAACCTTAAATTTAAATGCATCTTCCAAGTCCCTCCTGCCCTTCCCAGCTTGGCTTGGCTTGGAGAAGTGATTTAAAGAGACAAATACCTTCTCCAAGCGGGGGGGGGGAGTGGCTTTGAGAACACATTTAAAGTTAAAGTTGCTTTCTTTCTCTGTTCCCCCAACACACACATCTCAAGCCTACCCAGGGAGGGGAAGACTCCCCAGCCACCCTGCCAGGAGCCACACAATATGTGTGAAAAAGCCACATGGAGCTCCCAAGCCACAGTTTGGCCACCCCTGGTCTAAACCCATGGAAATAAATCCTTTGCATAGGATCGAGCTGTGAAGTAACTGAGTATCTTCCAGCATTATTTCTATCTCACAACATCATTGTGTTTTTTGAATAAGCACACAAATGCAAATCTTCAAGCAGGCCAGAAGAAGAAAAGACTGGATTTATACCCCGCCCTTCACTCAGAGTGGCTTACAGTCTCCTTTCCCTTCCATTCCCCACAACAGACACCCTGTGAGGTAGGTGGAGCTGAGAGAGTTCTTTCCAGAACTGCTCTTGAGAGAACAGCTTGGAGACAACTGTGACTGACCCAAGGTCACACCAGCAGCTGCATGTGAAGGAATGGGGAATCAAACCTGGTTCTCCCAGATTAGAGTCTGCGCTCTTGACTACAACACCAAACTGGCTGTAACGCTATGATAGGAACAAACCACCCAATATTGTGCCTCTTTTTTTTTTCTTTTCTTTAGAAAACCTTTTATTATACATTTTCCATAACATTCTTCAGTATAGACTGACAAAAGATGATAACCTTTACAGTGTAATCCTAAACTAAATTACATCCTTCTAAATCCATAGATTTAAATGAATTTAAAAGAGTGTGTAACTATGTTCAGGATTGCACTGTCAGCCATAATGCTAGGTGTTATAATGTCCTGTTACGATTAAGAATTTCAGCAGGCCAGTCAAGCGTACCAAAAGTTTGGCTAATATTCAGTGTATTATTTATATCATAGAACCTATATGTACATATCAGGGCATGTGCTAAATCTCTTATTTAAGTCAGCAAATGATTAAAAAGGAGCCACTTTGTATATTAACTTAGAGGGATTTTGTATTGTTTTAGTCTGTATGGTTTTAGTCTGTACAGTTATTTTGTCAACTATTGAACTTTCCCCATATCATATCACACCAAGTATTGATGTCAGGTGTAAATTTACTTTTCCTACATTGCCATCATAAGCAGAGTTACCCCATTGTAGGTTCATTGATTGTGAATATATTTATGTATATTTTGAGTGTTCTTTTCCAGAAAGACAATAATGTGCTGAAGGTTTTTGGCACTTGGCATTTTGGTGCTTGGTATTCAATACATGGATTGGTTGCTTTCTTTCTCTAGGGAAAGAGGAAGAACCTCTTCAGGTCACTTTTTGGCCAACACTGCATTTTTTCCATTTCCACTCGGTATTTGTGTTTTAGTGGTGCCTAGTGGCCTATGGTGCGCTTTTGTGAGCAGATAAAAGGAGAGACTATCAAGCTTCTGTTACAGTCACAGAGTGCAAGTTCAGGAAGACACCTCTTTAGTATCATTGTTAAGATGGAATTTGTTATGCCAAAATCAGGTTGCAAGGTATAGTGTCAAATATTTGAAAAATTATATGCCTCAATTATTCTTGTATACCTATTGGCATTTTTTACATAAAGTTACTGTTTTTCATTACCTTACATACTGTACTTGCAAGTTGCAGGGCACATGGGCTTAGTGTCCTCTGACAAAGGAGAAGTGTGGAAGCTCAGAAAAAGCCTACAGCTATTTATAAGGATTTTTTAATAATTTTAAATTTCTAGTGGTTAAAATTTTCTATTATGTCTCTGTGAAATGTCTTTGCTGCTGTATTTTAAATAAAATTAATAATAATAAAAATATTTAGATAGGAGACCACCAAGGAAGGGGGGGAAGGCCAGAAATGAACCGCTCATTATGTTTCCTAAAATGTTAGGTAGTTCCTACTTAAAAGTATGACTATGCTGGAAATAGTAAGATGCGAGTAAAAAATGGCAGTGGCTTGGATCCCGTGGAGGGTTTTCTACAAACCGAAGGGGAATAGGGTTTTCACCAGTTCCCTTCCCCCACCCCCACAGAACTGACTCCCCCTCCAGTGCTGGTCATAGGGTCCCCCTTTGCCCCAGGAACAGCTTTTCAGGGGATATTTTGAGCTGCAGTAAGAAGAAGAAGGCAAGAGAGTCTGCAGGTTGAAAGACCTTCTGTCTGTGGAATCTCTGTTGTATCCAAGCCAATATGCAGGAGAGAAAGTAATTTTCCACTTGGTTTTAGGATGTCTCTCTCTACGGTGGTACCTTGGAGGCAAAGTGTTAGGATGAAGGATTCTGACTCCTTAATCCTGCACCCCCCCCCGGTAAAACAATTGTTTTGCTGACCAAATCCTCCATAAGCCTTGTGTTCTTATTTGAACAACTTAAATATATTTGCCAGGGAAAAGTTCAATTTCTGTAAGCTTGGATAACTTTTTAATAATCTCTTGACAAGGATTTTAAAGAAGAGGTGGCCGTATTGTAAAGTTATAATTTAAGATCAACAGGGTGGGATGGGGAAGAGCTGAACGTTGGGGGGCCCTCCCCTGACTCACCTAAATGATTTGAGCTCCGTCATGTCTTTTTTCACTACAAGTTTCAACATGCTTTTATCCCAAGCAGACTTTATGGTTGCTAGCCACTAAGAGGCACATGTGATTAATGTACAGGCTTATTGCCTTTTCCTCTCTTCACCTCATCCTGGGGGGAAAACACACCATGATCTTGCTCTGTGTTCTTCTCCTACATGACTGTCAGTCCTGTACATCCAAATGTTGCCTTCTGACCAAAAAGAAAAAGAGGAACTGGAATAAAGAGGATTTGTCAGTTAAAATGCTTGATCAGATATTTAAAACAGTACTTCATTAGAACCGTAACATACCAAGAAACTTGTGCCAATTATTTAGGGGTGGAAACAAATCAGCTTGTTTTTGAAACTTTAGTGACAGTCCCAATGAGATTTGATGAGTCGATTCACGTGAACAATGGCACAAATAAATGCATGGCGTTAATGGGGCCACAGGGCAGTAGGGTGACTGAAAGTAGCTTCGGTAGAAGTAGCCCCACACAAGACTATTTAATCCTTCCCTGAACACGAGGAAACGAGATACAAACTTTGTTGTTGGTCACTGTGGTCTTCTTTCCTCTCTAGTGATCAGCCCAGTTCTAAGTGTGGGATTGTTAAATATTTGGTATTAGACATCTACCCTGCTCTTAATGAGTTCAGAATATCTTGCAGGATTCCAGGGTAGTTCCCCACTGAAAGAGACTTGACCTTCCTAGTTTCAGTAGTGCCATCACAACTATTGCCTGGACTTCTTTTATTGCTTTCTTTACCATTCCATAGATATAATGGGGTCCAATATGGTTGTGGAATTTAATATATATTAAGTATTATCAAAATAGTTTTTTGAAAGCTTATTTTAGGATTTGTTCGTAGAAAATGAGCTAGGAACACTTTCTGTCAACTAAGCAAATTTTAATCATATGTGTTAATCTGTTTTTTTTTAAGTATTTTGTTGAATTAGTGACAGTTGATAATTATGTTGTAGGAATCTAATTTAAGAGCGAATCTTTTTTTTAAAAAGCTTTTGCAATTACTACTTCAGGAACAAAAAGCAAACTATCATCTTCCTCCAATGGTAACAGCACAATGATTTTTTTTGTAGAAATGGAGGTTAAAACACTACCCAAGAGTTATCTCACTGTAAAAATGTCTTCAGCAGTCTCTTTACAATACACTTGTAAATAAAGATTAAGTTATGATGGTGAATAAGGTAAAGGTAAAGGTTCCCTTGCTCGAAAGCCAGTCGAATCCGACTCTAGGGTTGCGGTGCTCATCTCCATTTCAAAGCCGAAGAGCCAGCGCTGTCCGAAGACGTTTCCGTGGTCATGTGGCCGGCATGACTAAACACCAAGGTGCACGGAACGCTGTTACCTTCCCACCGAAGTGGTACCTATTTATCTACTTGCAATTTCTTGCTTTCGAACTGCTAGGTTGGCAGGAGCTGGAACTAAAGACAGGAGCTCACCCTGTCATGCGGCACCCGGGTCTCGAACTGCTGAACTGATGGTGAATAAGTGTCCAGTTAATCCTCATGTTGGCTCCTGATCTATTTGGAGATTGTGACAAACATAAGACCTGGGTTCTACTGAGTCTTGCATGCTGCCTTCCTCCTCCCCTGGGTTCTCTGCATAACAAGAATGATCACGGTTAATCCTTATTAAGACCCCTGGGACAGAAGCCAATCATAGTGTATGGTGGTTGTTTTTTAATCATTTTATTATATTTGTTCCTACTTTAAGATAATTTTTAAGGCTTCTACATTCAGCCCTCTTGACAAACAGGAGTCAGAGTGAAGATTTTTATCTTCCAGTTCTTGGTATGCTGCACAAGGGAAGCAGGGAAGAAGTGTCACGGTTGCACCAGGCCAGAGCCTTGCTTAAACCACCCTCCAGTGACTGATACCATGTGGCTTAGCTGCTGTTGCACCACAGAACCCTGGATCTGCCTTCCTGCCTACTTCCAAATTAAGCTCAGGGGTGCGGTGCATGATTGAGACCATGTTACAGGGTCGTTCAAAAATAGCACAGGCATTCAACAATGCAGAAACATCCAGTGGTGCTGAACTAGATACAGAACAGAACTGTCTTGGGAGCTCTTCACGTATTACATTTTTGGGAGTACGTTTATAAAAGCAGAGTGTGAAAGAAATTAGCTGAGGCTTCCTATCATAGCCACATGATCTGTGAATTGCACTTAAGCTTTATGCCTCATCTTGCTTTGCACTTGAGTAGATTTCTTACTGTTGTTCTCCTGTTTTCATAATCGTATAAGTCATTATCAGTTTAACTGGACTGAACATCAGTAGGGGATAAGGAATAAGGCAGCAGTCTGTGGGTCAGAACTGAAAGTGGGTGTTCCAGGCCTGTAGCTACAGTGGGGCATTGCAGGGCCTGCCCCCCCCCAACTTCCTACCAAGGCCCCATGACTTACTTTCAGCCCAGTCCCCCCCCAACTCTCTGGCAAGATGCGGGGCTGCTGCAGACTCCCCCTACAAGACACCAGGCGATGGATATCCCTGGGGAAAAGGGGGTCTCTACTGCTTCCCAGGCACTCCTTGGCTCTTCAAAGCGCAGTCCCAGCTCTGAGCCACCACGGGCACGTGCCAGGAACAGCGAGCCACTGTGTGACAGAGTGTTGGACTAGATGGGCCATTGGCCTGATCCAACATTGGCTTCTCTTATGTTCTTATGGTCTTATGGTGTGCTCAGAGGATCGGAGATGCTCAAGGGGTGGCTCCGTGGCCCAGTCCTCCTGGAGCGCAGCCAGGCGACAGGCGCACAGGTCTCGCAAAGGGGAGGCTTTCAGGTGGCAAATCCTGGGGCCTCTCAGTGTCGCCTCCCAGTGCCACCTCCGGCCAGCTGTCCGAGCTGCAGAGCTAACTGGCTACTGCTGGACTGGTGTCAGTGCCTCCCTTCTCACAGCCATTGGGGGAATCTCAGAGGCCCAGCGGGCGAAAGGAGAGAACCCAGCTGGCAGTCTGTGTGCCCAGGCTTTTGTTTGGGCACTGTGCATGCTCCCTCGCTGCCCCCTTCCAACCACATCAGCACACTTTCCCTCACGCACTTCATCGGGCTGGCTGGGCTCTCAGGTATCTGGCTGCAGCAACACCCTGTCAGCGCCTCCCAGAGCCCCACCCCCATCCCAAAACAAGGCCTGGTTGATACGTGCTGCTCCGAGTCACCATCGGCCAGGGAGGTGTCTGATACCCGCTCCCCCATGGGGGAAGGCATGCAGTAGGGGGAGCCACCCTCATAGAAGAAGGTGGCTAAGTTTGATGAGAACGGGCAGCTAATTAATGCCAGAGCCTCTGTTAAATTACATTTAATTTAATTAGGCAGTGCCCCACAAGAAATTAAAATGCCCCCCGACATAGAATTCCTGGCTGCAGGCCTGGGGTGTTCAGTCTTTCACGGGGGAGGGGGTCTCTAGGGATGAGGAGGAATAGGCTGGGCTGAGACAGAAGGATCTGATGAGGCATGATGAGAAATTTGGGTTTTCTTCTGCATAATGTGCAATGTGGTCATGAAAGAGCATCTTTCTCAGTACCGCTTATACTTAGAAATACTAAAAATGAAAAATGAAGCATAAACTTGTTTGGAAGATTTACGCATTTTATTTCAGGGAAAGGAAAGTAGTGTAGAGGAAGTTTCTCAGAAGTGGCTCTCACTTCAGAATGCTTGAGACTCGGGCATGTGCCCAAGGTCTCATAGAGATTGTGGATTTTGAGTATGGATTTGAAGGCAGAGATGGAAGGCAGTGTAGGTATTTGGGGAGGGTCTTCCAGGAATAAGGGGCCAAAGTAGCGGCAGCATAATCCTGCACCACAACAGTGCATTCATAAGTGTAGTTACATCTGCAATGGATTGTCAACAAACGAGGGAAGTATTCCCTTTAAAACAGTCACGTGGAAACAAAGAGTCTCTCTGGCTGTTCCAAAGCAGTACCTTAACTGCTAAATCACAGGGCTGTACAGAGAAGATTGCTCTCTCCTACAATCATCTCTACAGGTTATTAGCCCTCTGACTGAAGAGAAGTCAGAAGTTTGTTGACACCAGGTGTCCGTTGAAAATCTTATATCCCAGCCAAAGATCACTCATGTTAACTTGTAAGATTTTTATTTGAATCACTCTTGAAACAATTAAATATGAAATAATCACAATGATAAGAAAAATACTTAAGTATGTTAATAAAATCAGAAACAGAAAGACATGCATACCATCTCTTACCTATCTGAAATTTAAAAGATTAAATGCAATTTCTGAGATTCTCAGCAAAGGGCTTCCAGAAAGATTAGATAGTCTCATGCAGCCCACATCTGAGAGACTGAGGGGTGTTTAGGGTGTTTCTTATAGGTCCACTCACATGACTCTATCAAAACCAATCAATTCGTCTTAACCGACTATATGATGTAAGCATGTCTGATCTTAGAATGAACTTTCCCATTGAAATGTTGCAAATTAGTTATCTGTTTGTTCTTTACAGTGTCAGATTTGATTCTGGGCATACATCCAGTTATTCAGAATTACCTTTCCAAGGATGTGACACAACAACTTTGTTAAAAGGGTAAATTCTCAGGCCTGATTTGTTCAGTCACCTATGCAATTAACAATCAGGGCTTGTGACAAACTTTTTTAAGCCCCTTGACTTCAGTGGATTTAGAAAGTTAACTCTGTTTAGGATTGTACTGTAAGACATCTTCAGACGGCTGGGAGTGGTAGAGCTGATGGAACTTCAAGTTCCCAAACAAATTCGCAAACAGGGATGTATGAAACAGGTTCAAATCTCTGCTTTGTGCTTTTTCTAATACCTTTTTTCAATTCTTTCCTGATTTCCCTTTAGTATTGCCAACTTCCAGTTCCACTTTTAACTTCTTTCAATTAATCTGCCATCTCCCCCCCGCCCTTTCTTTGAAACAAAATCATTGTGTGGCATTAACATAGGAAGGCCTTTTTTATTGTTCATTTCGAAACTCAGCATCATTCACATTTTGAATTTAATTTGCTTTTCGTTCCATCCTTTTCTTTCCTCGCACATGGCCACACATGGAGTTTCCTCACACTGAATCAGGCCCCTTGGTCCATCAAGGTCAGTATTGTCTACTCAGGCTGGCAGCAGCTCTCCAGAGTCTCAGTCTGAGGTCTACTGCCTGGTCCTTTTAACTGGAAAGGTCGGGATTGAACCTTTGACCTTCTGTGGGCCATGCAGAGGCATTTCCACAGCCCCTCCTAGGTTTGTATTGTGAACTGCCTTGACCCCCCAGACAAACACGATCATACTACAATATGATACTAGCAGTTACTCCCCCCCCCCAGAAATGGGAAAGATCACCTGAAGTCTTTATACCAATAACACCCTTTTTTAAAAAAAAAACCTTCTGTTCTCATGGGTGGTTTGTGCCACCTCAGCCTTCTGAACAAGCTGCAGTGTGATCCATTCAGTGTACCTGCCAAATCCAGTATTGTGTATGCAACTTGGTGTCTCAAGAGGCCTTGGCTTTCAACTCACCCCTTTGTTCAGCAGAATCTGAAACCTTCCTCCTCATCCTAAGAAGCCAGCCATGGATCCATGGAAGATCTGGTTCCACCAGAAGAAGGCCCTTAGGCTAGAGAAAGGCTTCAGACTTTGCTGAGCGGAATAGTCCCCTGTGTTTTTAAACAAATTTGTATCCTGGGCTACAGAAGGAAACTTTGGAAACACAATATTTGAAGGCAGCAACCAGTTCCGCAAAAGCAGTTGTTCTGCCCTTGGTCTCTCATTTCTCCGGCTTGCACTGCTCAATTTCCCACTATTTGCTGCATGGCCGAATTTTGACCCGCATATTACCCTGATTTCGCCCCATCTTCTTGATCCTAAGGAAATCGGGGTGGGGCGGGAGAGATGCAGGTCAAAATGTGGCCGTGCAGCAAATAGTGGGAAATTGAGCAGTACAACCAGGGGAAACGGGAGACCGAGGGTGGAAGCTTTATGCAGAATTGGTCAGGGTCTTGCATTTATCACTGCACGGGAGCCACTATAGTACAGCATCTTCCTTCAGTAATGTTTCCCCAATTTCTGACCCGGTGTGGGAAGGATGCACTTTCTGCAATGATAACATTATGAGGGGCCCGTATAGAACAGGGACTGAACCAGATCTCCAATAGTAGCCGGAATTTCAGTGCCTTACGTGCATCCTTCTTTGTGGAAATTCCCCTGAAATCAGTGATACCAAATAGCAAATCTGCTACTGTTGTGTCTTCGGGGAAGAGGATTTCTGTTGAGGTATAAAAGCCACTTCCCCCTACTGTGACATTGTTTTAGTCTCCTTTTTCAGAAAAAAAATACTGAGCAAAATATATGGTTATTTTGTTGACTTACTGGGTGAAACAAAATATTGTACATATGGGTGTGTGTTTCTTTGGTTTGGTTAGGTAACCTTTTGGGAAAGGGCTCTGGCATCCCATTTTCCTATCCTTCTTGTCTGTGTATTCCACATGTCCTTCACTGACGGTCCGTAGCATCTGAATGATCTAATGTATTCATTAGTGCTTAGCGCACTGCTCTTTACCCAAAAGATGAGCTGTGTGTGTAAGATGATCCTCCTAAAAAAGTTATACATAAAGTCTTTTTTAATTACAGTGCATAGCTGTCACTTGTTTGTGAATGGCATGCGTCCATCAGGATTGGGAAGGCTGGGTCTTCAAGGAAACGCTCTTGCTGCTGCTTCGCTTGTGTCCTGTTTCTCATTTTTATATTACTAAGATTTTTAAACTTCCTTTCTATACAGACTGTCACCATATACAAGAAATTAATAGTTTAACAATGTAGGAGAGAAGACGACTTCTAAAATTCCTTAATTTCTTATCTTTGAAGTTTTATAGCTTGCGTCTTGCAAAACCCCAAGTCATTAAGTGCTAAATAGCTGCGTTCTGGCTGTTCCAGAAATTACAGTCCTTGAAAACTATTGTCACCTTCTTTAAATGTACTTTATCTTGATTCTAGCACATGCTACAACTAATTAAATACTAGTGAACAGAGAGCAGAAATGGAATAAGACAACATCTCCCACATTTTATAAGCACTAATATGCGTTATCAGCGGTGCGACTATTTTATATACTTAAAATAACATACAATTGTTTTGAATAATTGTCCAAGAGGAGATGTAACTATATGTTACAGTAAATGGTTTTTAATTACTTCAGCCTCAAGTGATGGTGGTACTTACAAGGCTGGTCTTCATTTCAGTTTCTAATTGTTAATTTAGCAGTCAGTTTCGTAATAGTGTTGCTCAGAGCCTGAAAATTATCCAATCGTGCTGTGCGCATCTTTTGTTTCAAGGAACAATTGGAGATTGGGAGCATCAAACTAAAGCAAACTGAGGAGGACAACAACTTTAAAGAAAAGGAACTTGAATCCATTATTGCTGTCAAAGAAGATGAAATAAGGTTTCTCAAGAAACAGCTCAAAGAAATAAGCAAAGCACAAAATTGTACACAGGTACTAAGATACGAAAAAGAGGTAAGACGATTTGTAGAAATACTTGCAAACTATGTCATGCATCAGTTGTTAATCGTAGGCAGTAAAAATTAGTTTAACCCATAAACTAAATTTAAGTGTAATTAAGCTATAAAATGCATATGCAGTCCTTCTCCCATTATGTATTTTGAATGATTTGTGAACCATAATTCTCAAATTATTTTGATACACTTTTGGATTGAAATATCATTCTTTAAAGCAAATGCACAATCTGCCTTTCCTTGGTGTCCATCCTTGTGTTCTGAGACTGTAGTGACTTCAGCTGTCAGAAAACCTTTCAAGTACTGAGAAATATATATATCTATGTATGGCACAAAAACCACAAAAGGGTTATTGTAACAACTTTGTTTCTCAGTTAAAGGGCTTTGGATAAACGCCCATGTAATACAGGGCTAATCCACAAGGTGGCAGTCAAATATAATAACTTCTTTTAGTGTGTGATAGACGGCATTTGATTAAGCCCTGACTGAGTTTATTGAAGAATGTGGTAGTCTCCTGGATGGGAATTCATGTGATACTATGATCTGATACATAACATATATAGCAAGCAATATTAGTTCTGTGTCTGAACGTCGCTATGTGTATTGGAGTAGGATTTTACAATATATGGCTAAAGTTTTGAATGAAAAGGGATGATTTTACACAGAATTCCTTTGAGGAGATTCTTTTTTCCCCCTTATTGCAACAAGTGACATGCAGAAGAAAGGGGTGCATTAGAACTTCCCGATGTTTCCAAGGGCACCGTGCATTTCGCATAAGCCCTGTACAAATGTGCTTACCCATTCCAAAATATCTAAATAATCCAGCAGTCCAGCTATGCTTTCTGCGCTTTCTAGCACCTTAAAAAGTAAATGAGGATGTGCTGTGTTAGATTTCTGGGAAACTTGCCTTCCCAGTGAGAGTTTAGGATTGCTATAGTTTCATTTGAACACAAAGCAAAAACTAGTATTGTCATTCTGTTGTTATGATATTAAATCTATTAATGTGCTCAATTGTTTGGGATGAGCATCAGGTTTGTTAAAATTCACATTTTGCCCTCATTTCTTTAAAGGCAAAAAGCGACAGACAGGCTTCATCTAGGCAGGAGTTCTCTCCGGGGCCCTGTGCCACGACTGCCTTTGAGAGGTACTTTGGAAAGTTGTCTCTTGGTTCATTTGTGGGGATAGTTTTATAATTGGTACAAGTCGGATCTTGCAGAAGACCTCAGCGGACGGGAAGGGGTTTCCATCCATGGAGCAGACCTCACTGAACCCCCAAAAGCACCCAGAAATGCTGCTCTGGTGGGACTTCCAGGCATGGTATATGAGGGAAATCAGAGTCTGCAACAGGAGGGGGCAGTTGGCACAGAAATTCCCACTCTCCTCAAGCAGAGGTAGTGTTTATGCTGGTTTGTAATTTATGCCTCCACCTTCTGCCCCAGCATTTCTTCATCCTTGCCCCCAAGACTTAAATGAGTAGGTCTCCCCCAGCCAAAAAAACCCCTTCAGTTCACATTGCCCTCTTACAGTACATAGGTCTGGCTGATGTTCAGGGCTCCCATCCCTGGGAAAGGCACCTCAGGTGTGGCCATTGTTGGTACCCATCAGGCTGCTGGTGTAACTAGAGATGCTGCACCTGGAAAGTTTTCTAGCCTGTGTTGCAGTTAAAGGTACAGGACGGGGAGCCCCATCCCAAAAGCTCACTGTGTTTTAATTATGTCTCTGGCTTTCCAGTCTAAACTAGTTCTGGCAGTCCTAGCAGTGTACCTGCTGGCTGATTGCTGAGTTAACTACTGAATGGACACTGGCTGATTGACCTCTGAATTTTTAGGGATGAACTCGAGACCATTTTCTGGGGACTGAAGGAAGAATTTAATCGCATACGTTCGCTAGCGAGGACACAGACGGACCAGCTGAGTAAATTTAAGCTACGGAGAGAACCTGTGACTGGTATCGCTTTATGGCAGCTCTTATTGTGATACATCGCTTTTCGGCTAAAAGTTGTGCTTCATTTTGGAGGATGCCCTTATGCCATGTGTCCTTCCGAAGCTCTCGGAGGCCTCCCCTGCCTGTCTTGTGTTTCATTACATGCTGTTCTCTTGGTTAGGGCTTTGCCTACGCGGCAATCTCCATTCCTGTGTATGCTGAAGTGCGGGGGGGATGTGTGCATTGGCACTTGTCAAGTGCATTCGCTTCGTGGCTTGGTTTGGGAAGCTGTTTCTTGGTCTCACGTTGAATTGGACAGGAGTAAACAGCTCCGGCCATGCTTCAAAACTGAATGGTGTTCCTGTATCTCCACCCCCCTCCCCAGTACAATGATCGGAACAGAAAAAATGTGATGACTCCCCTATTAGTTAATTGGTGGGAAGGACTGTCACGTCACAGCCCGCTTCTAGTGACCCCATCGGGTTTTCAAAGCAAGAGTTAAACAGAGGTAGTTTGAGATTGTCTGCCTCTGCATAACAACCCTGGACTTCTTGGTGGCCTCCCATCCCAAATACCAGCCAGGACTGACCCTGTTCAGCTTCTGTGATCTGACAAGATCAGGTTACCCTGGGACATCTAGATCAGGGCATTGGTTCATTAGCTAGAAACAAAAAAATAAATAAATTGGTGTTTCAAGTCAGGTTCTGTAGAACAGAAGATGATAAGAATTAGCTAGACAATTTGCAGGAGCTACGTGGTACGGGGGTCTCTTGCAGATCATTATGGCTGAAAGTAGCTGGTATAGAGAAGGTGAATCAGATTGGGGCTGCAGCAGTAAGGAGGGGGAGCTCAATTCTTCCTCCTGTTCCATTCTTTCCCAGTTTAAATTAGCTCCTCAGCTGTTCTTTGCCCCAGAAGAGAAAATATTACAGGTACCTTGTTTGACCCAAATTGTGTTTCCCTCTCAGGGTGCATCCTGAGACACAGTACATAACCTCAGATTATCAGTTTCTACGGAAATGCTTGAAACTTGCAAAGGCATAACTCAGTTAACAACTCTTGTGTTCTGTGCGGCTTGTGCAGTTCTAATGTTCTGAATAGACGGTTATCGTGCAAGCCTGGGCTGCAGGCAGCTGGCTAAGTCAGTTTGCTGAAAGATCAGTCTCTGTGGATAACTTCTTACAAAGGCTTTCGAGACCTTATTTCAATGGCAAGAATTTCAGATTTTGCTGTACTGAGTCAGACCGAGGTCTGACACAGTGGTCAACAGTTTCCACTGAAGAGCTCTTCTCTCACAATCAGGGACCCAGGATATGCAGTTTCATGGACAATCAGAGTCATATCACTGTCGATAACATGATGATTGCATTCAGTCACAAGAAAAACAGGTTGCTTACCTGTAACTAATGATCTTTGAGTGGTCATCTGTGCATTCACACCTCTGGGATATAGTGCGCCTGCGCTGACCCCAATTGGTATAATAGAAACTCTGCTTGGGAGTTTTAGGAGTTTTGGGTCAAGATTGGGAAGCCAAAGCAAATTTGGGTTTTCCTCAATAAGGATGAGATGACCTGCTTGGGGATCTTTGTCAGTGGGTCTCAGAAGGAGATTTAGACATGGATCTCCAGGACCATTGCTTGGTCCAAGGTTTTCCCTTGTTAGGCTTGGTAGCGGGGGAGACTCCTAGGCTGCGAGACACTTTGATGCTCTTGTCGAGCTCTTAAAGTACTACACCTGTAGTAGAACTGAAGAGTCCATTGTCCTCAAAGGGAAGATCTTCGATGATGGTTTTGGTATCTGACTCTAAGATAGAGGAGCGCAGCCAGGCATGTTGACGTAGGGTGACTGAAGTGAGAGTCTTTGCCGCTACATCCAGGTTGTGCTTGGAGACGTTCAGTTGGTGCTTTGCTAAAAGCATGCCTTCTTTTTGTATGCATTGAGCTCGATGACTGCTCTCATCAAGGGAGAGTAGCGATAAATTCCAACATTTGCTCCCACAGATCAAACTGATAGTGCCCCATACAGGAAGCATAGTTAGATGTCTTAATCCCCATTGCTCCTGTGGTGTACAACTTTCTACCGTTGGAGTCAAGCTTCCTTCCCTCCTTGTTGGAAGGCGTAGAGTGACTACTCTTACTATTGGTGGATGATGTCACCACTAGAGAATTCGACTTTGGATGGGTAAAGAGGAATTCTGCTCGCGACTCCTGAATCTTATACATGTGATCCAATCGTTTATTGGAGACTGGAACAGATGAAGGATACGCCCAGGGATCCTTGGTCGTTTTCAGAAGGACTGAAGTCATGGGAAGGGCTACCGACATCGAAGTGTCCATCTGGACGATGTCGAAGACTGGGTCTGTAACGGTCGAGGCTGGATGGTGGGCAAAGCCAACTTGTCTGCCATACGTTTCACAAAGTCTCCATATGATTTGACATCTTCCGATGGAGAGATTAGGAGGTCGTCCCCCACTTGTTGTGGTGGGGATGGTTCCAATGGTTGGGGTGGACTGAGAAGCAGAAGACCTGGATTGATCCTAGGGTTCAGAGAACGAAGTCTGCAGGATTGGTGTCGACGGCAACAGTTCTGACAGTTCCGTAAGCTGTTTTGGTGCCAATGTTTGAAGGTCGGAGTCTTTAATGACCGGTCTCAACTGTAACAGTTAAAGGAATTTCGGCACTGAAGATGAATCTCGGTACCGAGAGATTTGAGACGATGAGGATTGATGATCCCACTCCATGGGTGGGGGTGGGGAGAGCCATGGCATCGATCCTGGGAAAGGATAAGCCTCATATAGATATTGCCATTGGCGCTGATCCCAGTGCAGAGGCTGGAGGGGCGTCGGAGATCAATCCCGACCATCAGGTCCGAAAGGAGGCGAAGGGACAACGGTGTGTGTCCTTTGATCTCGTTGCAGGGTCTCGACCTCTGGGGATTGAGGAATCTGAGTCAAGTCTGGTTGGAGTTAGTAGACTGGGTTGGGCGTAGCGAAGGTGACTGCAGAACGCCTTGTAGCTGCCCTCGGCTTAATGTATCAAGTGAAGCAGCTCTGGGAGGTACGACTACCTCAGTTTGGTGAGGACTCAATGCTTTGTCGAGAGAGCCTTTCTTGTGCTTCTTATGCTTGATACACCGAACATCCTTGCCCTCCTTCTGTCTCTTGGAAGGAATATGGGCTTCAGACTTTTGGCGTCAATCAGAGCCATTGTCGAGGACAGAGCGGCTGCTGATTCCGATGCAGGCGTTGACATCGAAGCGTGCCCGGAAGTGTCTTGTGACGAGGCCGCCACAGGAGAGAGAGCTGACTCCATCAAAGCAACATGAAGTCTGGCTGCCCAATTCTTCCTGGTCTGTTTGGAGAACTTGGAACAATGGACGCAAGGGTCTATTTGGTGTGATGTCCATCTGGGGGGGTAATTTTCTTGCCACAATTCCGGCACCGTTTAAGGAAACCCCACCTAGCAGCCATAGACCAAAGGGAGGGGAGGAGAAAAGTCTCCGTGGGAGCAAAGACCAATCCAAAGAAAAAAACCCAGCTATAAATACTTTCCTGACTAACTAAAGAAAAGAAGAACAAGGCCTATGGGCCAACAAACTTTTACCAACCGAGGCGGAGAGGGTCCTACCAGCGCGGTGGTCAGAAGAGAACTGGCGGGATCCTCATGCCCTCCCCCTAGTCATGCACAGTGGAGCCTGGCATGTGACCAGGGAGCGGGCACGAAAATCCCTTTTGCTTTCCATTATACCAATCGGGGTCAGCGCAGGTGCACTATACCCCAGAGGTGTGATGCACAGAGACCACGAAGAAGATTGTTATTTTCTGTGCTGAGTCAGACCAAGGTCCCTTTACAGTCTGGTACCATAGCCCACAGTGGTCAAACAGTTTCAACTGGAGAGCTCGTGTACAATCAGGGATTCAAGATACTCGGTTCCATGCATAATAAAATTATAGTCCTGTCTGTAGCATGATAATAATTGCATCTTATTCAGCGGCATAGCCAGAAAATTTTGGTTGGTGGGGCATGGGGAAATCCGTGGGCAGGGGGAAAATTTATTTTTATTTTTTTGCATTTTAAAAAACCTAGTTATTTTTTGGGAAAAAAGAAATGGAGACGAGCTTCCCTGACTGTGCCCAGGGCCATTTCAGAAACCCTATACACATCTTACATTTTTAAAATATGTTTTTATTTTTTAAAAAATGTCCATGGGGCAGTGCTCATCTTTGGGGGGGCATTGCCCCCAAATCCCCCCCCCCAGCCTGATCTGATTTGATAGCACCAGCGTGTTTGCAGGCAACTTATTGTTACTGCAGTTGAGGAAGACTTCTGTTTAATCGTACAGACAGCATCCATAAGACCACATCTAATCCCATGTTTCCCATGGCTTGTCAAAAGCCAGGTCTGGAAGGAGGTCAGGCCATGTTCAGTGAATGCTTGGGTCTGGCATAGCAGAGGCTGAAGCATTCCTAATTTGTTTGTTTAGTTAGCACATTTTAATGCTGCCTCTTCAAGGAACCTCCTGGAAGCGGCTTACAAAATGACAAATAATAAAAACAAAACAGTGGAAGGTATTAATTAAAATCCAGCATTAAAAACTCGGCCACTGCATAAAAAACATAAGACCACTGAGCAGCTTAAAATAATAATTTTCATACTAAAATGATGTCTTAAAAAGACCCCTTAATTAAAAGCTTAAGTGAACAGAAATGTTTTGTCCTGGAGCCTAAGAGAGCAGCGTATGCACCAGGCTGAAGGGAAAGGATATTCCATAAGCATAGACTCTTCCCATAGCCCCCCATGCAATGAAATGATGATGGTATGAATCAGGGCTTATGAAGGGGAAAGCACCCCTTTGTTCTTCAGCCACTAGCACCAGCCTTTCTCACAGAAGTGAGTTAGCATCACTGGAACCCAGGCTTGAGTGTCACAGGAACTGAGACATAAGTGGCCAGTGACTCAGACCAAATCTAGCTAGAATGAAACAAGATGAATCGGTGTGGTTAGGTATTCTCGGTGATGTATAAGTAATCCTCAGAGGTGGGAAAGAGCCACACAGCTGACCCCAAATATTTCACATTAATGTTGTGAATTGAGTGCCCAGAAGGGAGGATGGAAACAGGCCAAGTAGAAATATGTGGTTACCTCTAAATGTTTAGGAGCCTCGGTTACTAGATGGATCAAAATGAGCAAGTAATAGTTCGAATATCAACCTGAATTTGTTTGTTGTCGAAGGCTTTCACGGCCGGAGTTCATTAGTTGTTGTGGATTTTCCGGACTGTATGGCCGTGGTCTTGGCATTGTAGCACCTGATGCTTCACAGCTGCCGGTGAAACGTCAGGTACTACAATGCCAAGACCATGGCCAGACAGCCCACGAAATCTACAACAACTACTGAATTTGTTTGTTTAGAAAATTTCTGCCACCTTTCCAGGGAAGCCTGCCCAGGGCAACTATTATCAAGATATGCCAAGAGGGGAAAAATTCCAGTGATCCTAGCAAACTTTGTGGCCCTTTCTGCGTATGTCTTGACATCCTGACGGATCATTCCTGCTAGGGCTGCCAGGTCCCCTCTGACCACTGGTGGTGATCGGGGGGGGGGGGTAGGGCTGCCAGATCCAGGCTGGAAAATTCCTGGAGGCTGAGGAGGGCAGGGACCTCAGTGGAGCACAGTGCCATAGAGCAGGGGTGTCGAGCTCATTTGTTATGGGGGCCGGATCTGGCATAAATGAGACCTCCTTGGGCCGGGCCATGCGTGTTATGAAATGTAACGCCAGGTAGCGGAGATATAAACTTTATAAAGGACACAAACACAAAGATTTTTTTTGTTTAAAATAAAAACATACTTAAAACATTTAGCTCTGTAAGCTGCGAGCCTACTTTTGATTTATTGACATTCACCGCAGAAATCTCATGCTCAGAGTTCTGAGTTTAGGACCCAGGTTAAAACATGAAATGGCTGAGTGATTAAGAGAGTCTGTTGAAGCAAGCGATGATGCAGCAGCAGCAGAACTGGAAGCAGGAGATGGCCAGTTCCACTGCGGGCCTGACTTGGCCCCCGGGCCACATGTTTGACACCCCTGTCATAGAGTCCCCCCTCCAAAGCATCCATTTTCACCCGGAACTGAACTCTCTAGTCTGGAGATAAGCTGTCATTCCAGGGGGTCCCCAGGTCCCACCTGGAGGCTGGCATTCTAATCCCGGTTGATATTGGGGGGGGGGAGAGCAGTTTAGTTTAGAAGAGAATGTACTTGAAACAAGGCTCTTAGATACTATATAACCATTTACTTTTGCATCTGCTTTTACAGAAATTCCATTCTCCAAGCCTATTCAGTGTACCGACGAACATGCAGATGATCTTTGTAGCCCTTGGGTTAAAAAGGATATCAGTAGAGAGCTTGTTCCACACTTCCCGTCCATCACCCCCAGAGGCATGGGGCCAGATGAGGAAGAGAACTCTGTAGAGTCCCTTTCTAAACTGAGTGTCAAGTTCCCACCTATAGACAATGACTCTACTTTTTTGCAGAGCACACCAGATACTCCACCAATTCCCTGTGCGGTGGGGCCTGAATGCTTGCTTCCGGATCCGCAGTTCGACAGGGAGCTTGGCAATCCAGCTGTGAACTTCAGCAAAGCGACATGTCACTTGTTTGAGGAACACAGTTCTGTCCCCTTTACTCCAACCGTGCATAACCTGTTGGTTGCAAGCAAAGCCAAACCTTTGGACAAAGCGCCTGGATTTAAAGCACCGTACTTAAACAATTTCGGAGCCTTTCCCTCTTTAGAAGCTAAGGAGAGAACCATCGATGCATCTCAGCAGGTATCTAGTTTTTGTTTTTTTATTCATTCTGCATTTACATACAATAATTCTGTAAACTGTAAAATAGATTGCAATCAGGTGCATTTATTTAACTTAACCTGTACTCTGTTTGCAACCTAGTCAAGGATTCTGATTCAAAGGAGTGAACGGTGACTCACGAAAGCTCTTACCTGGCCACATATTTTGTCAGTCTTTAAGGTGCTGCTGGACTCTTCCTCTTTTCTACTGATTCAAAGTGTTAAGATCATAATGCAGTGATTTGCCATTTTGCTTGGGCTGAGCAGCTAGTGGGGTCCCCACTTTTCTCACAATACAAGAACTCGTGGGCACGCAATGAAATTGCTGAGCGGTCGGGTTAGAACAGATAAAAGGAAGTATTTCTTCACCCAATGAGTGATTAACATATGGAATTCACTGCTACAGGAGGTGGTGGCAGCTACAAGCATGGACAGCTTCAAGAGGGAATTAGATAAACATATGGAGTAGAGGTCCATCAGTGGCTATTAGCCACAAGGTGTAGATAGGGATTCTGAGGCATGAGATGCACTGTATTCTTGATGCTTGGGGGGGGCAACAGTAGGAAGGCTTCTAGTGTCCTGGCCCTACTGATGGACTTCCTGATGGCACTTGGTATTTTTGGCCACTGTGTGACAGAGTGTTGGACTAGATGGGCCGTTGGCCTGATTCAACATTGGCTTCTCTTATGTTCCTATGTTCTTAAGTCTTTATTTGCTGCTGCAGTTATTTTCTTAAACCAGGTGGCAAGTTTACAGGTTTCTTTTCCATTTGAGGAAGAATTCAGCAGTTTGTGTATGCCTTCTCTTACCTAGAGACTCTGGGCCAAATTTCAGCCTACAGTCTGATTTAGGAATATTTTTATGGTGCACCCACCCTTCAAGGGGGAGGGAGTAAAAGCACAAGGTAGTTTCAAATGCAAAGTTGCAAATGTGGATAAGACCACATAAAAACTAACAAGAAATAGCACAAAAATTATCACAATGGCCCAGGTTGCCTCTAGCCAAATAACTGCTTCTCTTCAGTGTTTGGGCAGCTCTACATCTATAGAACTATAGCTGAAATTGCAGTTAGTGGTAAAGCCCCTTTTATGCTTGGCAAGAGACTGCATGTCAGTCAGAGTCCCTGCCCAGGACGGGACCTTTGGATCATGCTGGCATCTTTTTTCTAAAGAATGTTCTCTGTGATTCCCCCCCCTTTGATGTCCATGATGCACATCGCAGCTTCTTTTCTATGAGGATGAGTGTCTACTCTTCTGTGTTACAGGAATCATTTAAGTTTGAAACATACTTATACTTCATACCTCCAAAACTAGTGCTTGTTAACTGCAGCTTTCACCCACAGGTGTTTTAGCTTGCATGTAACCTCCCACGTTAGTAGTATGTGGGAATTGAGGCTTTCAGTGCAAAAGCTGGTCTACTGAGGCGTTACAAATAACGTTATAATGGCAGCCTGCCGTCGTCCTTTCGTCTGCCCACCACTCCCCTCTCATGCTGCTCCTCTCTCTGCCACCTCCTGCTGCTGGGGCGCCATTTGAATACGCACCGTAGTGCTTACCTGTAACAGGAGAGGTGCTGGCTTCTCCTTCTCACTGGTGTTTTGCTCTGTTTTGTCAATGCATCCTTGGTACGATCTCCAGGATACCGTAACGCTGGCATCACCTCCACTTGGAAAATCCCGTTGAAAACATATGAGTGAACATGGCAGCATGTTTTGTGCTCATAATGCATGACATTATTAGTCACCCCTTGTGACCTACCTCTCTGCAAATTATTAAGCATTTAATCATTTTTATTTTCTTCCTAAGTTCACAACGTAGTACTCTTTAAACATTTTATGCCAGTATCCAGAAAACCCTTGGGATTACATCTCCATTTCATTTTATTCCAAAATAACAATAGAGCTTTTCGATTTATGATATATAAAATAATTGAGAGGTGTACATAAAACATTTCATAAAATTTTCAAAACAAAATACCCATCTTTTATTACCTGCATGATCCCTGTGGGGTTGCAAATAATCCATTCTGTTACTTGTTACTTTCTCTTCTTTCTGCATTATTATATCTCCTGCTTGTTCTTTTAGTTACTCTATGTATTTGTTTTTCAATAGATGGCACCCAGTATCGTATATTAAAACATGTGGGACAGCTAGTAATGTGCTTGCAAATAGGTTCAGAGAGACGTAACATTAAAAATGAAGGAGAATTAGTGTTCAGACTGTCACAAGATATGGGGTGTCAGGCTAGAAAACTTGCAGTTTTGCAGCAACAAAAAAGGAGATGTCTGGGGTATCAATTTTGAATGTGAATGGCCAGTTCTGTAACTCAGTTGTAGCCAGGAAGTCTTAATATTTAAGTGTTTACATTTGGAAAGACAACTGGCAATAGAAAATGGTTTCAATATTTGTTAGTTGCATCCATGTAGAAATGTAGAACATAAGGCCTCTGATTGAAATTGTGCATCTTATCCAGAAGCTTCTGCACAAGAAGCCAATGTTACTTAAGAATCCACTAAACATAAAGCTGCATGTATTACTTAAATATTTTGTTATTTTTGTCATTACCTGTGCTTGCATGCATTTTAATTTAGGAAGGTTGAAGGTAATCTTTGGTCAATAATAAATTTCAGTAATTTGAAACCAACGAAAAAATAAACAGAAACAAACGCAAAGCCCTTTGCAAAACAGCAATTAGGAAAGTGTGAAAATTCCGTTTGCTAAAAATAATGTTCCCAGTTCTAGGGGCGTTTTGGAAAGGCTGTTGGCCCCATTACTGGATGAACTGCAGTGGATGTGTAGACAGAATCCTTCACTGATTGCCACATTTTTTGTACACTGTAAATCTGGACTAGGTCTTTTAGAAAGACCGGTTTGAAATGTGGTCATTGCAGCAGTGGTCTAGGTCGGACATAATGACGTGTCTTGGTTTGTGTTTCCACGAACAAGCCTGGCAGATCTTCAGTCTCATTTCCTCGTGCCAGGTCAGTTAAACACCTCCAGATCTATCACAAACTATAGTTTGCTGTGTCCAAGCCATAAACTGTTATTTGTTCTTTTCCTTCCAGACCAGAATTAAATCCTGGTTTGGAAAGAAGAGAACGAACCATACAGATTCTTCTACCAGATGACCAACTGTTGTTTGCCATGGAAGTATTTTAATTTTCAAGCTATGCAGAAATGCAGGGAGAAGGGGGTGACAACACAAGGATCTCTCCCCAGGTTTATTCATCTAATGGCATGATTGGTTGTCAGGTCTGAAGCACGCCAGGCTCTTCTCCAGATGGAACACAAAGCCTTGTTCCTGTTACAAACCCCACAAACATAGTTTAAGAAATCTTGGGCTGTTCACCATGTTGCCTAGTTGTTAAAAGTGACTGTTTTGAAAAAAGGCACATAGTTGAAAATGTATGAGTCCTTGTAAGAAGGATTTGCCATTGCCATTACCTTAGTAATGCTGCCTTCCCTGCATGATCTTGTATTTCTCTCCTTTATTCTCCCCACCCCCACCCACCCCCAATAAGGACTCTCTGTCATGTACTTAGTACATGTGTTAACAAATAAAGATGAGAAAGGGAAACTTAAAAGCAGTGTAATTGGCAGCCGTAAGTCGTTAGAGCTGTGGCTCTCAGTTGGTGTAATAAATTTAGCTCTTCCTTGCAGACACTAAATATAAAAAACTCAATCCTGTTTCCTTAGTATATTGCAGTTTCTTAAACACCTGGATGGAAACTGTAGTGCTGAAAACAAGAGTGTGGACCAAACAGAAAGTCTCGTGGACTAGATTTCGGACACACTCTTGGCATTATGGTTCACCTGGAGATCTGGTCCATCAAAGTAGAGCTTGTCATTGTTTTATTTTGTTTGGAAAAAAGCAAACATGAGAGTAGCCAAGATACTATGTGAATCGCTTTATCTATGTGTTTGTGGTAGCAGTTAAACAAAATGTGTTAATATATACACGAATCTACCTGTTGAATGCCCGGGCTTTTGAAGCTACCTACATGGCAACATACTTTTGGCACTGGGCAAAAGTGGTTGTTTTTTTTCCTTATACAGGCTTTTAAACTAAATTTAACCCCCTGGTCCTGTTCTACCTCTGTTTTTATGCTGTTTGCTTTTCATTCCTGCTGTAATACTGATTTTTATACAACTGATTTTCTTGATTACTGTTTCAAAATACCAATGTTTTGCTTTATACTTGCTTCTTTAATTCGTTTCATGTACTGGGTTATTTTAACTAGGATTTTTTAATTGGATTTTTATTCTTATGTTTTCAGCCCCCTCAGGCCGATTCTAAAGAGTGTGGAATGAATACTTGTAACCCTAATTCTACTGCCTTAAGACACTGCAGATGATTTTAATTGTGAGCCAAACTGTATAGGCCCTGGTGTACTGAAATGTGGGATGTAAATCTAAAACTCTGATAAATCTTTTAAATAATGTCTGTTTGGAAGAATATTTGCATGGATTGATTTTTAGATTTATATCCTATGTTCTGGCTTACCAACACCTCACAACTCAAATAGGCTTTTTGGGGTAAGTCATTAAAATAATTAGGATTACAAGCATGAATCAGTACAATAATCAACTGATATGTGTGTCAGTGAGGGCAAATTGAAATCCGTGAGGCCATGACTTAAGGATATATATATTTTTGAAGGCTATTTTGATTCTGGTATGTCTATGTAATAGGAAACAGAAAATGGTAAGATGACCTTTCCTTCTAACACTGAGTAATAGGCTCCAGTTTAATAAAGAGATCTCTTTTACCTTTGAATAATTCAAGAAGTCCACCTAATTTTAGGTTTTGGTAGTAGTAGAATCTTTTTAATTAGGTAAAAGACAGATGATTAACTGAGATTTCTAATAATATGCTTGAAATTCCCCATAGCGCGCACACACACATAAGTAAAAATACAATCGTTAGAGGGAATCCAAAATACAACCATCATGTAGCTTAATGACCTGTACAATAAAAAAAATTCATCCTGCCAAAACGGTTTGTTAGGCAGGAGCGTCTTGTAAGTCAAAGAGTTATGCAGAAACTCTAACTCCAGTGAACAAACAACCTTAAGATGTGGTCCTTTTACTGGTGTCTATGCTTGATCAAATATTATAAGACTAGCAGGTATATTTTGGCCATGTAATCATGCTTCCTATTACAGTTATTAAACTGCCAGATTAAATCAAGGTGGAGTTGCAAATAAGTAATTAAAAGCACACTTCCATGGTGATATTTAAAACACGCATCAGTGCCTAGACAGCTTTCCGAAGCAATTTACACCAACAAAAAGTAGACTGTTTGTAAGGAGAACTTGCTGTAATTACACCTAATTAGCTTCTGTTCTGCAAGGATTGATAGCTGACCATTGTAAAAGAGCCATGATAGAAATCTGCCAAGACCTTGTGACAACATATTTAGATAGAGAACTGACTCCTAAAAGAAATAGTGGCTGGGTTTTGTTTGTTTGTTTGTTTTTGGGGGGGTTGTTTTTTAACAAAGCAGTGTGCTTCAGAATTCTTAAGATTCTAGAACTTCAAAATGTAGATCCAGAGTTTATTTTAATGTTTTGTAATGTGAACAGCAAAAAAATTGCAGTGGGAATTGTACTTTTGTGCAGGTGGGCATAAGAAGCTGGTTTGTTTCTTTAAAATAAATACAGAGTGATACAAATCAAAAGTGCACATGAATCCTCTCTTTGTCATTTTTCCTGCCTTTTCTTCCTTTGAGTTTGAAGCAGTTGTGTGTGTGGGGGGGTGTGCTCACAGATTGAGGGTGGGGGAGAAGTGGAGATGGTGCTGGGTTCTTGTACAATAGGACGACAAGCTTAGAATAAACCCTGTATGGCTCAGAGAGCTATCAAACCCATGTTGCATTTCTAGCTCCAAACATGTATTGTCTTTGTTGTCCTTATGCAAATATGGAATAAAACACAACGTACAGTAATGTGACAATAGCAAACACTTTTGTTTTGTGCCTTCCTCCCTTCCAAAAACATTTGCTGCAGTTCTGATGCCATTCAAAGAGTGTATCTTTAAAAAGCAAATGCACCGAGTCTAGCTAAATACTTGCCCACTGGCATTCTTATACAGACAAAATGAAAATTCTCATTCAGGAATACATAGCAATCAGATGGCTACAAGAAGTATTATAGCAAATCAATAATTAACTCCCAAATTAGCCTTTGTGGTTTCAAATTCTTTCACCCTGTAGTCATTTCATAATACACTAAAAATCCATTCTGTATGTTGTAGTTAGCAGAATAAACATGTATTTTTAAAGCACTGTTCAGTGTGTTCTGTTTCCTGAAAATTGGGATGCTGTCTGATTAGGGATTTCGTTATTTATAGCAAACGCTTCTAGAATCAAAACTAATAAATATATGTGTTCTTATGTTCTTTACTTCTAACAACTTCATTGAAAAACAAAGTACATTTTTTTTAATCAAATGACATATTTTATGGGTTAAATCCAACCAGATTTTTCACTCAGTCTTGCCCAGTTATCCTGCTAATAGCCCCCATCCATCCCACATGGCTTTTGTGCCCACAGGTCTGGCAGACTCCTAGCATGGCCTTTTTGGGAGTGTTCAGAGGAGATCCCCCCGCTAATTTTTCATCCGCAGAAAAACTGTTTGGATCCCACACTGTATATTTTGTTATATACCCACAAACAAAACTCTAGCTAGTTGAAAAAGGATTGTTTATTTTGTACAGAATACTAACTCTCCCCCCATACCCACTTCTTGCAGCCTCTCTGGAAGCCGTATCATACTCAAGACAATGACTTATTGATGATTGCTTCAGCAGACTCAGAGCTTGATCAGTCTGGAATATGTGAATTCTGCCAAAAAGTTTTCCCACCATCTCTAACATCCAACGAAGATTTTCTAAGACATCTGAATTCACACTTCGACAAGAAGACTTAGTGTAACTGGAATGTAGAGAAAGTTCATTTAAACCAGAATGCTGCGTTTTCTTTATAAATGAGTTCAGCCGGAATTGTATGGACCATTAAGTTGTATTAAAGCCACTGTTAGTGGTATATAGGAGAAGCATGTATAAATATACTCCCATTAACCTCAAAGCGGGGAGAGGGAGTTGGGAAGAAAGGACGAATGACACGGGCCATCCGGCGTGTGATGACAAGAAGGAGGATAACCTGACCTCTTAACTGTGTTTCTAAAGAATTGTTATTTGCATTGGAAAGATCTTTTTAAAAATGTGTAATGTTAATTGTAATACGATGCTTCTCGAACCCTCATTACGTATATTAATTTGGAAACACGTCCTATCTATTTCAATAATTAATGCTAAGTACCAGGATCCAAGAAAGATGTGATATCAGCCACAAGTAAAGTGAATTATTTCACTTGTACCCATTAAATGCTCTTGCTCTATAAGTTGTGTTCCTGAGCCAGTAGCCACTGGGACTGTAAATTGCTGGCTCATATAATACACAAATTGGCCATTATATGAGATAATTGCATTTTAAAATGATGGGTCACCTTTGGAGTGCTCGCCGGCAATCCACATCATATTTTTTTCAGTCTTTAAGAATGAAACAACTTCTCTAGAGCAGAACTAGATTTGTGTTCTTGCCTTGAGGTTAGTGAGCATCATTTATTATTTTGTGCAAATGACCTCACCATTTTAGTAAAAACTGATTTTGTGAGTAGGGGGGCCCTGGATGCTGTTACTTGAGACAGGTGTGAAATTTTCAGATTGAATTGTGATATTACGTCTATTCTAGAAATACAGAACTTGCTCCATTAAAAAGAAATCCTAATCCTTGCATCAATAAAGGATTTTTTTTTGAAAAACAGGTTTGAAATAATTTTACTACTGAGCAGTGTAGTACAGAAGGTGTTCCCTAGAGGTGATTCACACAAGAAAGAATTTCCTATATGTTTTCTTCTCACAAGTGCCTTTCACTGCATTTACAAGACATGCTAACTTTTGTTATGTGAAGATGCAGTAAAGTTTACATGTGGATTTATCAGGTGTAATGGGATTCATACAGTTTTCTTTATGGGAATTCCACTTTCTATGTAATGGTCCTTAGAGTACCTGTTTTCTTGTAGCTGGATGCTATTTTTAAAAAAGTGTAGAACTGTAAGAATGGTAGCACCACTAATATAAATATGCAGCAAAGTGTCATCCCTCCAGATCTTTTGTGGGAGGTTCCCTCCGCCCTGTTGTTCTTCCTCCCACTGGTACGTAGTCCTTTGCTGCTTCCCAGTCTGTACCTTCACCATCCTTCCACCTTCAGCCCATGCAAATGAAGCTGTAAACCAGCTCTGATTCTTGCCCATCAAGTTCCAGCTCCACAGTTCCTGTTCACAGTTTCCCAGTGAGAGAGGAATGGGGATTTGTGAATAAATTCTAGGCCCCAATCCCATCTCTAAATGCAAGTGGTTAATCATGCATGACAACAGGTGGCAGTGAATGCAAATCCTTATTTGCATCAAAAGATACATTTAGCCAATTTAGTGAATACGGTGATGTGAAAGAAACGTGCATCCACAGAGGCATAAGAATTGTTTGTTTGTGGATTTTGTTCTCAGCTGGGGAGAGAACTTCTGCCTTTACAACATTTGTTAATTTGGTTGGGCCCTACAATGAAAGGGGTTCTTGAAACCCCTTCCTGATGACCCTCTTCCCCTCAAGGACCCAATATCACCCAGTAAAAACTGCTGTGTGTATTTATGGGTAGAGAGGCCAGTAGGTTAATACAATTTCCTTTATCCTACCATTATTTTTTTAAAAGTAGAATGCTAGCTCAGCTTCTGGATTTTTTTGGTATTTTAAAAAAATGTTAAACATGAAGTTTACACAAATAGATTACACACATTTGTTGGGGTTTTGTATGTGGTTTTTTAACAGTTGCTTTCTACATAGGTGAACAATGTAAATACTGAACATTTATTATCATGAGAGTTTAGCTGAGAGACAGCTTTAAAACTTTTAAAACCTAATATTTTCCAGGACCTGATAATGTTTGTAGACTGAGGGACTGTGCTACTTTCAGTCCAGGAGTATTAATTGTACAGTAATGTTTAATAAATTGTCTATATATGCTGTTGCTGTTTTGACTGGCTTTATCTTAAAACTCAAGGGGCAAAAATTCAGTTCTTGAATAATTGTAACTCATTTGGCTGCGCCAAGCGTTTTCCTACAACTCTGATTTCAACTTCTCATCTGATTCTGACAAGTTGTTAACTGCCTTTGCACTATAATAAACTGTAGTGTGAGGGGGTTTGTCTCTGGTGTGACCTAGAATGTATGTTTTGGTTCTACTATAACAAATCTAACATTTATAAATGTATATGTGATATAACAGAGGCTGAAACGTCAACCTCTTGAGGCTTGCTTAGATGCAGCGCTCTTGCCATTTCCATTTTGGTGGTGATGCCTAGTGGGACTTCTCTCTGGAGAACTGTGGCGCTTGGACATAACCTTTTGTCTTTGAAGTTATAAGTCGTGCAGTAGTAAGTCCAGATTGGCTTTGGAAGAAAAGGAATGTGCTTTTTTTGTGTGCGAATTTGTACTGTATTGTCCTCTCTGTACATTCCAGTAATTGAATTCTTCTGGGTGAAGACCTGTTTCCCTAAAACTCACTCTTGTTTCTTTTCATACACAATCCCAGCCCCTTTGAATGACCTTCCAGTAGAGATTTTTTGGGGGGGGATACCTTAAAAGTGATTGAAAATTGATCTTCATTTTGCAAAACAGAAGTTCTTCTATTTCCCTTCAATCACTCATCTGTTCTAAAAAAAAAAAGGTTAGGCCTTTTGATACACAAACACAGTTGAAGGGGCCTGCGGGTTTTTCTTCCTGAGCGACTAATATATGTATAGAATGCCATATTTGTGATTTCCCTTTTTTAAAAAAAAAAAAAAGTTGAACCCCATGATGTTTTTGTAGATTACTGCGTGATTGGAGGGGGAATGAATATATACCCTGAGCAGCCTCCAGTCTAATGCAACTTTTTTTTCCCGCTTCTGGAAAAAGCTGCTGCTTCTGCTGCCAGTGGGGACATCTGCTTTATTACGCTCACCCAGGGAAGCTCAGGCACTAGGAAGTACTAACAATACCACCTTCGCTCAGCAGAGGAGACTAAACCCGACAGGGAAAGGAATTATTTTTAAAACCGGGAGAAGAAAGCTGATCTTGGGGGAGAATGGAATAAAATTCTCATACTTTCACCTTTGATTTTAAGAAAGATGCTTTCCTCTTTCCGCCCCCCCCCCATATAGTCTTTTAACTGTAGTGGGGCTTGCCAATACAATCTGGGTAGTGGTGGAGCGACTGGTGGGCGGGCAGGCCCCAAGCTGGAAAGGGGATGCCTGGGGGAGATCCAGCCTTGCTCCCCCACCCCTAGTTGCACCATGCATGAGATGCATGAGTGCATATATCTGTACACACACACACACTTTTCTCCCCACCTCTTGCCAGCTGCTTGTGGCTCCTGTAATTAGACTGTCACCGCTCGTTAGAGGAGCCAGGGAAACACTCTTGTGACAGATTCCACTAGTTCATCGAGGGGGTGCGATTTTCGAAGGGGAAATTTAGTACATTAATTTGAGGTCTCGGCTCTGTCCTTTTCTGGAAATTCCCCTCCGCGGTCTGTTTATTGCCACACTCAGCTAGAGAGCTTCTCTCCCCCCCCTCCTCAGCCCGCCAATAAGATCTAGATTACATTAACTCCGGCGTTTGACATTTGCCTGGAAAAGCGGGGGGGGGGTGTTTCTCCTGCATTGCAGCGCTTTAAGTCTCCCAAAGGGGGCGCGCTCGAGCAGGCCTCTTTCTCCCCCCCCGCCCGCCGCCGCCCAACCTCAGGCCCGAGGAGTTCTTCGGAGCGTTGCAAAAGGCTAGCTTGACGGAGCAAAAAAATCTGCTTCCAAAACATCCACACGCACGCACACACACGGAAAAGCTCTGGGGGTACTTCCCCCTCTCTCTTCCCTCTCCCTCCACCCCCCCCCCCCGCGGCTTCACCACACACTTGAGGAAGCGCTTTTGTCGCTCCCCTCGCACACATTTCTCTCTTCCTCCCGCCCAATTCGTGCAAGGTTAACTCAGTTTAGAGGAGGCTCCATCCAAATGGCAACTCGGATTGCATTTATTTTATTTTATTTTTTTTAAAAAAAAGGAGAGAGAACCTGAAAGGGGGGAGTGGGAGAGCGAGGGGGGGAGAGAGAGAAATCAGAAATTGGGGTGGGGGGAGAGAAAAGAGAAAAAGCAGCAGGCTGATTACGAGGTGTCAAAACTGCCAGGAGCAAGAAGGTGATAGCAATCAGGGGTGAGAAGAGTGCGCCATTCGTGCGGGGCAGCTAATTATCCGTCTCATTTGAGGCAGCCGCGTTCGAGGCAGCCGCGTTCGCCTGCTGAACGGTGACAGATTGGCGCGGAGGAGAGGGGAGGTGTTAAAACAATGGAGCCCGGCTCGCGAGCGCTGCTGCATGCTAATCAGGCCGGGCGGCGCTCCTTCCTGCCTGGCCTGCCTTCCCCTCCGCCTGGCCCGCCTTCCCTTCCCCGCCGCCGCCGCCGCCGCCTCCTTCCACAAATCCGCGGCGGGGGGGGGGCGAGCCCGACTCCGAGCCCCCTTTGGAGCGGGGGGGGTGGGGAGGCTCGCGGAATCTCCGGTCGCCTCGCATTATCCCAGCCCTTCGTCGCCGCCGCCGCCGCCCCTCGTCATTGCGCGCCGTGTAATGGCGGGAGGGCCGCCGAGCCAGGGCCCTTGTCTTGTGCTTGAATGGCTGGGCGCTGCCGCAGGCCAATTAGGCCGGCTTTCAGAGCGGCTGGCGGCCCAGACTTTTGGATTCGGCGGCCGAGGAGGAGGAGGAGGAGGAGAGAAGAAGACGACTCAAAAGAGACGAAATGAAATAAGAAGGCTGCCTTCGGGCTCGAGCCCACGGAGGTTGCAAAACCAGGCTCGGTTGGGGTCCGAGGCTCTAATCTGATTGCATGGCAACCTCTTTCCCTGGGGTCGGGGGGCATAGGGTCGGATCCGCGGCATGCTCAGTGGGCCTGGCGGCTCCCCTGCGAGTGGGATTTCTTGTATGGCTCTGTTTCATTCTGCTTCTCGGCCTCCAAGCAAGAAGCAAGCGACTTCAGAATATACAACAGGCCTCCGTTCAAACACCGCTCGGCTCAAACTTGCTGGAAGATCGAGATAAATCCCATTCGTTTTCAGGAAGGCTAAAAAATGCTGTGACCCCGGTAGCCCAGCCTGGCCTGATCCCGTCACATCTCGGCAGCTAAACAGCGTCAATCTTGGTTCGTATTTCTGCGGGAGGCCAAGGAGCACGAGGGTTGCCGCACACAGGCGTCTCTTTCCTTGAGCCCCCTAAGTCGCCTGTCAAGGTTGCTCCCGCTTCTCCTGCCTGGGCCACCCTTGGCACATAAGAAAAGTGCCTGCCTCAATGCCCTGAGTAACCACAGCCCACTCACCAATAGGGTCTCAAAGTGACGGACCATTACATTAATAAAGAAATTAACAGCGACTGCGGGACCCAAAGGGGGCAGGGTATGGATATCTCAGTAGTCTTCTATGAACGTGACTATGTATGCCGTTTTAGCAATACAGTCGCCTTACAAGTAGAAACTATACAATAGAAACATCATACATTATCAGTATAAAACCAGGCTCATCAAAACTCATCAGACTGCGTTTATGGAAAGGAGTATGTGTGATATGGAAAGGAGGCCCCTGTGATAAGCTCGAACTGGATCCAGGCATTATTATGCTTGGGAATCGGCTACTGGTACCAAAGAAGCCCAAACTCTAAGGGCAAGATGCACAAGTAGCCGAGACTTGACAGATTCCCAGGGCAGATCGCAGAGAGATTGAGGGATGCCACAAGGTCTAGATGGACTTGTGTGTAATCCTCCTGGAATCGCTGTAAGAAAGGCGGAGTATAAATAATGTAAATAAATGGACACCACCACCCTTGGAAAATCCAGGGGCAAATTCAGGCACACTCGAATCCTTTCTGTTAGAAGTAGAGGGATGACCGAGGTCGGAAATTCCTAGAGCCCTAGTGCAGAGTTCCCAGAAACCTTAGAAGGGAATCTCCTGAGATTGCCAGAAGAACCGACAGGCCCCAAACCAGGCTCAGATGCGCAGTCAATGTGCTCAGGATTCCATCCCTGGAATGCAACGGAAAGACAAAAAAGTAACCAGAGGAAAATAAGCAACACGAATCTGCAGCGCCGATTCTGCCTTGCACCCCAATTCCCCTAAGGCACCAAGAAGAAGGGGGAAACCCAGTTCTCTCTCCCTCGCTTGACTGGGGCGGGGGGGGAGGCCGAGCCACTCCACTGCTGATCCCGATCTGGCCTCTTCGGCTCTGCCTGCCCGCACTGCATCTCCTTCAGAAATTTGTATGGTTGGAGAGACATCCTCAAAAATGTAGCATCTTGAAGCACCCGGTGCCTCTGATTAAGTAGTGCGAGGCAGGGGAATGAGCGCTGGATTGTTTACTGTCAAATCCTTCTCAGTTTCCATTCCATCCTGCCCCTAAAGATTTTGATTACTATACACTTCTCTTTAACATTAAAATATTATTTATTACAGATTTACACAAACTGCATGGGGTTTTTTTTTAACGTGAAGGGAACAACATATTGAGGCTGGATAAAGATGCTTTGTAAAGGAGCTGCGGTAGGAGAACCGAGGAGAAGGGATTCCCGGCTAAGCCCACAACCCTGAGCTCTAGGATGCAAAAGGGTATGTATTCCCCAGCTCTTTCCGATCTCCAGAGAATGATGCCCCCCCCCACCCGTCCCTCCTCTTGGCATGTAGGAGACTGAAGAATCTCCCCCGGCCCAAAGGAACCTCATCCATCCCCACTGGAGCAATTTCACACAAACACACACACACACACCCCCCGTGCTCGGGTTCTTCTGCTATCCACAGTCCTTTTTTTATATATACGTGGTGGTAATACTCTATTAGGGGACTGTTGCAGAGTTCTGCAGATGGTGAGGAGTCTTTCAGCCGTGGCTTTCTGACTTTGGGAAGGAAAGGAGGGGGTCTTGTCAAGGTCTCGTGTCAGTTTCACTCCCTTCTGGTTCGAGGAACAGGCAACCTTGTGAGGCTCCCCCGGCTTGGAACGCGAGGAGGCTCTTTCGGGTGCGTCTCCTGGCGGGAGCGGGGAGCGGCGAATGTCGCCGGAGCTCCTCGGAGTCGATCGATTGCGCCCCCCCCCCCAACGATTCGCACAGGCGGACTGGGAAGGTGGCGGGGCGCCGGCTCCCTCGTGGAAGCGGGGAAGTGCCCTGAACCGGATGGCTGGCAGCGGGTTTTCCAAGGTGGCTCAGAGAGAGGGAGCGAGGAGACAAGCACAGCCCTCCGCGTAGGCTACGGGAGAAGGGAAAGGCTCTGCGAGCTCCCTCGGCCGGGTGGATTTCCAGCTCTCCTTTCTGACTCGGGGGGGGGGGGGGACCGTCCTTCTGACCTAACTCGGCCCCCCGGCGGGGGGGGGGGATTGGGGGGCAGGACGGGGGAGGCAGCCGCGGCTGGAGCAGGCAGTGCCAAAGCAAAGAGCCTCCCCGTGACTTCTGGAGCGGTCTCCGCTGGGCGTGAGGAACTGTCCGGGCAGGGACTGCGGATTCTGGAGAAGAGACTTCAGTCCGGTCCTTCTTAATAGCCGGAGGGCACGGGGAAGAAGATACCTCCCCCCCGCGCCCCCAGATTGTCAGATGGGCCCTTTGGCAAAGAGAAAGAAGAGCGTGTGTGCGTGTGTGGTGGGAGGGGGAGGAAGTGTTTGACTCCTCTTGCCATTCCCAAACAAGTTTTTCTTAATCAGCTCCGTTATTCCTTTCTGGGTTGTTAGATGTCTCAGGTGCGAGACGGGAGGTCGACGCGGAATAGGAATGGGGGCTTTTCTTTGTCCCCTCCCCTTTTTCTATTTTCCTTCACAAGGGCCTGGGGTGATGGGGGGGGGGCAAAAGCGGGCGCGGCGCGAGGAAGGCTGATCCCGAAGTTAGTAAAGACCATCAAGAGCGCGGGCCACCCAAATTTGCTGTCGATTGAACGTCTAAGCTGGGAACTCTCAAGTCCCGGGCATACCTGCCCATTACTTCTCCCCACCCCCCCGCCCCCAGCAGAATCCACCCGAAGACAAGCGCCTCTCCGACCGCTCACCTGGGCGACCCCCAGCGCCCAGCCTGCCTTGGAGGGGAGAAGCAAAGAGAAAGGGAGATTTTTAAGGGTGGGGGCGGCGGAAGCAGGCCCGGCGCTTCGCCTCTGGGGCCCAAGAGACCGCCCGCCCGCCTGCTGCTGGTGAGGTTTAGCCAGGCTGATGACTGATTAATTGGCATTAATAGCCCCCGAAAGGAGTCTCAGCCTGTAAGGCCGTAGGTGTACAGCGATGGGCTGATGCGTCACTTGCAACCTCTTCCGTGGGAGAGGGACCCCGGAGCGCTTCTAACTTTCGCCCAGCTGGGCCTCTTGGGAGCGCCTGAACGCGGGAGTCCGTGTGGAACCGGCAGGAAGGGGCGGCCTCGACTGGACTCGTCTGCGCCACTTCTTATGCTGCAGAAATGTAGATAGATAGATAGATAGATAGATAGATAGATAGATAGATAGATAGATAGATAGACAGACAGACAGACAGACAGATAGATAGATAGATAGATAGATAGATAGATAGATAGATAGATAGATAGATAGATAGATAGATAGATAGATAGATAGATAGATAGATAGATAGATAGATAGATAGATAGATAATTTTTTGGAATGTGGTAGACCAGAATCTTTCTCCGTGTAAATGCAATGGGGGGGAATTAGGACTGGCGGCTCTTGTCCTGGGCAGTTTCAAGCAGAAGTCTCGAATGGGTGAAGGTTCCCTCCCACCCTTCATCTCCATCTCCGCCTCTGTCTGTTGAGGAAAACTTCAGCGGGCAAGTCGCCATTCCGTAGTGAAGGGCCCGGGGAAACCAGAAGCCCGGGTGCGATCCAGACCCTCCACCGAAAGCAAAGGAAGACTGGTCTCAGTTTGGCTGCCTGGAGGGCTGGGATGACGGGTTGACAACAGGCTGGGGGGGGGATGTCCTGTCCCTTTAATGGAGGCGAAATGGGCAGGTGAAGTGTGTTGTTTTTAACGGCATGGAAGTAAATAACGTCACCTGGTAAATAACAGCCCGTTTCGCCTCTATTTGAGGCTTCCCCCCTCCACCCAGGCAGTTGGCAACCTTAGCCGGATTTTGCTTTAACTGTTACTGTATCTCCTATCGTACTCTTCCAAAGCATTAACTTTGGAAGGAAGTTCGTTTCGAACTGTATTGGACCTCTTCCCCGCCGCCATTAGAAATTCAGGAAAAATCTTTTTTTATTCGACTACCCAGGGCTTCAAATACTCGAAGTAACACTTTGCAAGCGTGTGGGTTGTGACCAAGCTAAGCTAGGGCCGGGGGACTGTTTATTCCCACCCGACAGGTGGGAAACGGAGGCCGGTAAGGAGTGGCTCGGCCCGAAGGCATGCTTCGCTAGCCCGCGGGGAGACGGCTGGCTGGGGGATCTGGGGGCGGGCGAAGCGTCTGTCCTTCCCGCGGGAGCGCGCGTCGTCTGGGCGGGGGCGGGCGGCGCTGGGGACTGCTGGCGGCACGAGAGCGCAGCGCCTCCCTTTCGTGCCAAACGCGCCCCCCTTGACCCCTGAGTCGTCGTCTAATGGACAGGACGCCTCCGGCCGGTGCCTACTTCGGGGGGGGGGCTCAGGCAGGGCTCGAGGGCGACAACAACCTCTACCGAGGCGGCGAAACCATAACTGGATGGCGGCGGGGAGTCGACCCGGCTCAGGAGTGCAGTGGCGGGAGCAATTGGCTTGGGCTGGCCTCCCTACCCTGGAAAGCTAATCTCAAAGGGCTCCTTCCTGTCCGCCAAGCAGATCCTTCCCGACCGCGCCCCCAAATGGCCTCGGGAGATTCTCTAAGTGCATTTTCCTGTCCAGTAGCAAACGGGGAGTGCCGGCCGGGGCTTTGGCAAGAGGGCCTGTCGTTCCCACCCGAGGGGGCTCCTGTCCTCGAAGCCAAGGGGGAGGCGACAGCCATTTGCTCCGAGGCGGGACGCCCTGGGAGAAACAAGCGTGGCCAGGCACCGCTGTCCCAGCATTTGCAACGGGGAAATCTCTTCCACCTTCCCAGGCACTGTCTGTCCTGCGACAGAGTAAGTTAAGCCCGTTTAGAGAACAGACCTCAGCAGATCTACTCAGAATCCTCCTGGGGTCCGTCCATTCAGTGGGGGAGGGCTTAACCCCCCCAAGCTTGGAAGTTCCGTTGAAATTGGTGGGGCTTGAGTGTGGACGGGCCAGTAGGACTCTGGTGACCAGAGTCTGATCCACTTGGGCCGGATCGAAGGATGAGAGTTCCAATAACCTCCAACAACCATATACAGGGATGGTTCAGACGTCGTCTTGACTCCGTTAAACCCCAAGACACCGGCTCCCCAGCTTGTTTCTTAACCCCTTGTATGAAAATAACACTACAATAGCAAAAAAGAAAAGAAAAGAAAAACGCCAATGAATTAGAAAAACAACAACCCCTCCCAGCGCTCCTATCTCCCGGCGATCTTTGGCTAACTCCGAGAGTTCCAAATGTCCCAACCAAACACTAAACAGCTCCGCGTGTTCCTGGTTGGATTACCCCCTCCTAGAGACCAGGAGCGTGGGGGTGTGGCGGGGCTTGGGAACAGACGCACCCGGCCTGTAGCTACCGGTGGGGCATCTCGGGGCTAGGCCCGCTGACTTACTGGCAAGGCCCCCTGACTTCCCATCCAGCCCAGGGCCCCCCAGCGGTGGCAGGTGCAAGGGAGGAGCCGGGTATTCCTTTAATTTGATTAGCCAGTGCCCCTTAGAAATTTACATGCCCCCTGACTTAAAAAATCCTGGCTAGGGGCCTGAGAAGCACGATGGTCTGCCCTCTTCTCGAAGGCAGCCCAACTCCTAGGCCTGCGCCTTTGAGTCAGCCCTTCACTGCAGCAGCCCGGGGGAGGGGGAGGAGAGGGGGGCGGCGGAGTCAGGCTGGGGGCCTTCGGGGTGGAAGAAGCGCGCTGCTCGGATCCCGCGAGGTCCACCCCTCCCCCCGCCGTCCCTGGCGCCTGCGCCGAGCAGCCGGTGTCGATTTCCGCGCGGCCTGGCCTGCGTGGCCGGGGCCGGGAAACGCCCGCTCGAGTGGACACCAGGCTCTGGGCAGCAGGGGTGGGGGCGGCAGGAGCCCAGTCCAAGCTCCCTGGGAGGCCGGGAAGGAACCTCGGGCGCCCGGCCACCCGCAAGATGCGAAGTAGAAAAGCCCCCGGGGGAACTCAGTGCCGCCAAGCCCGCGGGAGGGAGCCGGGCGCGGAACACAGGCAGGCACTCGCACCGCTCCGCACCCCCGGCTGCCTGGCGAGCGAGGAGGAGCGCCCACGTGGCCGCGGCGCTGCAGGGTGCAGCAGAGAGCGGTGCTGGTGAGCCACGGTTTGGCTTGCGTGTCGGTAGCCTGTAATGGTGGCCATCGGCCGGCGCTGGGAGGAAGGAAGAGCCCCCGCGCTGAGCCCCTGTGGCGCGGCTGAACTACCCAGTGGCCGGTGGCTCCCAGAGCCCCGGAGTGTTCGGCTTCGACCCCCAATCCGCCAGGTGTGGTTAGATCAGGTCGGCTCTTCCTTCATTGTGGCGCAACAGAAGGACTTGTCTGACAGACTGTGTGTTGCTGCTGCTGGTGCTTAAATAGACAGGGTGCCAAAATGGCCATCCCGATCTCCGAGAAACAAGACTGTGCGCTGATAAATACCTGCTTCCCAGCCTTTGTGGGGAGTAAACACACGCACACGCGGCAGCAGCCTACACGGAACCCGCGAGATAGTTCGGCGTAGACGAAAACGTTGTTTTCCTTTCACGCGCTCAGCCCTTACAAAGCTGGGAAGGCTTTGCAGATATAAAGGGATGGAAACAGAGAAATAGTATCCTAAGGATCTGGGGAGGCTGCGACAGACACACCCTGGCAGCAGGTTTCGACCTGGGCCCGGTTCTCCGCTCAGAGCTGACCTGGCTCTGGAAACTGTCTGCGCTCTCTCAAGAAGAGGCGAGGCCCGACGAAAACACACCGGCGACGATCCGAGGTCTTCTTTCCCCCCAGTCAGAAACTCCCTCCGTGCTCGGCTTTCCACCGAGAAGCACTCAGGCGCCGGCAGTGCGGACGCTGCGCTGCGGGGCCCGAGCCCAGGGGACGCCTGCTGTCTGCGGATTCAAGGGGGCTGAGTGAGTCCTCCTCTCCACTAAGCGCCAGCCGCCCTCCTAAGCACCTTGGCTGGCCGGGCCTGATTCCAGCGGGGTTGACTTCCGAGGAGGCAGGTTCGCCCTGACCTGGGTGGGCCAAGCTGGCCCGAACTCATCCGATCTCGGAAGCGAAGCAAGGTCAGCCCTGGGCCCTATTTGGAAGTCCGGGGCTGCAACACACAGGAAGGCGGTGGCAAGCCACCTCCGAACGCCTCTTGCCCTAAGTCAGTTGTGAGTTGGTGCGAAGGAAGGAAGGAAGGAAGGAAGGAAGGAAGGAAGGAAGGAAGGAAGGAAGGAAGGAAGGAAGGAAGGAAGGAAGGAAGGATAGATTAAGGACTGCAGCCCAGGAGGGCTTTAGCCGCCGACTGGTCCCAGGAGCCCACTGAACCGGCCCCCCCCCCCCCGGGTGAGCCCCAGCCTGGCTGCCCGGCCGAACCGCGCCTCTCCTCCCGAGGGCGACGGGTCCCTTCATTTCCCCGACGGGGCTACAGACAGCCTCGTGTCTGGTTTGGCGCCATTCGAGCAGGACGCCGCGTCGCTCCGACCGACGTCCTGGCGGCCTGACCTCTTGGGCGTGGATCCCCGCGAGGTTCGGGACCCGAGTCACAGAAGCCCTGCGGGGGGTAGGGGGGGGGTGGGGAGTCCGAGGCGGCCGCCCTCCTGCTCCCTCGGGCCCTTCTCCCGGGAGATGCGCTGGGCCTTCTACGTGCCGAGCGGACGCTCTGCCGCCGGGGAGCCACACGGCCCTCTCTGCTCTCTGCGTCCGGCTGCGCCCAGAAGATGACCAGACAGGCCTCACCGCTGTTGGGGCAGAAGTCCCACCTAAACTCATCGCTTCGCGACATAGGGACTTAGCAGGAAGTTCAGCGAGACATAGAGGATCGGGCCATTCCTCTCCCTTAGCCTAGCACATCCCGCTCGCCCCCCCGGCGCACTCTTCTGTGTTTGGGGGCGAGAAATTCCTTCGAAAGTGCAGGAACTCCCGAGGTCAGGACCTGAAATGTTCAAGTTAGGCAAGCTGCTATCGCAACTGAAAAGCGCTCTTCCCACTCCCTCAAAGCCAGCGCTTCCCTCCCCCCCACCAGAAAAACTAGCCCGAGCTCGGGCCCAGAGAGCGCATCCAGGCTCCCGACCGACCGGCCTTCTCCTTTGAGTTCTCTCCTCTGCAGGAGACAGCGAAAAAACAAAACAAAAACCCCATCTCCCGTCAAAGTTCTGATTTTTTTGAAGTGCGGCCTCTCTCTGCTTTTGTGAGCAAAAAAGAGAAGCTGCCTCAGAGCTGCTGCGGATCCTCCTGGGACCCCTTTCAGTGGGGCTTTCCCCCCTTCTGGCAAGTGTGCTTGAAGCTGAGGAAGCATAACAGTTTTTTCAAAGAGTGATGCTAAGCAGGTCTAGGAGGAATCCTACTCAGTTCTGTTCAGTGGGGCTTCCTCCTCCTAGGCAAGTGTCTGCAACTCTTCCCTTCCATAGGCAGGAAGACCGAGGCTGCTGGGGGGGGGTGTAACTTCTACCTTTGGATTCAGCAGGGCTTCGGAGCTGCAAGAGCCCAATGGCGCCTTACTTGTTTATTTATTTATTTACTTACTTACTTCACTTATAGTCTGTCTTTCTTGCTGAGAATCCAGGCGGATTACAAAACATTTTTAAAAAACCTTCAGTTGAGTCAGACAGTGGAAAACTGCCAATATACAATGCAGTAGGACTAGGATTATTACTTTGCTGAATTCAAATTTTAAGTCCAGCGGCACCTTTAAGACCAACAAAGTTTTATTCAAGGTATGAGCTTTCCTGTGCAAGCAGACTTCCTCAGATACATTGAAATGGAAGTTAGCAGTTCATACACATAGACAGAGGCTGAACAGCAAATTAGCATGCAACACAATGAAGATGTCTGAACAGATAAAAAGGCCTAACATGCTAATTTGCTGTTCAACCTCTGTCTATATGTATGAACTTCCATTTGACTGTATCTGAGGAAGTGTGCGTGCACATGAAAGCTTATACCTTGAATAAAACTTTGTTGGTCTTAAAGGTGCCGCTGGACTCCAGCTTTGTTCTGCTGCTTCAGACCAACACAGTTGCCCAACTGGATCTTGCTGTATCCAAGTTTGCCTCCACATCCAAGAAAAAAATGTGGTGACTTGAAGACTAAATACAGCCCTTGTCTCTGATCTGCCTGAAGAAATGGGCTGTACTCCCTGAGAATCTAGCCTTAAACACACACACACACACTGGAATGCAAGAACAGCTGAAGAGAAAAGCCATCCTCACCTCTAGGCCAGAGACCGACAGCGATCTTATAGTGCCTGAAGTGGGCTTGGCTTTCCCCCATGAACCTTGGGAGTGGATGACAACCCTCTCCATATTCACAACTACAAATCCCAGCATTCCTTGGGGAAACCCACCACACCACACTGGCAGAAGTTTCAGGGCTAGGCCGGCCCTGGATGACCCAAGAGCATTTCCAGCACCTGAGTGTGGAAAAAGGCAAGACCCAGGCCCATAGCCAGGATTTTGTAATTCAGGGGGCCTTTAAATAAGTCAGGGGCCACTGATATCACAAAATAATTTTTTTAAAAAAAGCTCACTTTCATAGTGTTTGCACTCTGCCTGCCTACGTGGGGAAGCAAGCCGTGCTTGGGGAAGGGGCAGCAATGGGGAGTCCTCTGGGTGGCCCAGAGAGCTGGGGGCTGGATGAAAGTCGGGGGGCCAGGCCCGGAAATGCCCCACTGTAGCTACAGGCCTGGAGAGACCTCCCATTTTATTGCAGCCACCAGCCTTGGGAATTCACTGCTCTTGAACGGAAAGTTTTTTCATGCGCCACAGATATATCTGAGATAAGCCGAGCCTGTTCTCTGCTTCCAAGAAAGACTTCCAAGACCTGGCCCTGGAAGCTGAGGCGGGAAGCCCTGAGAAACCGCCTGGTGCAGTGGGGAGTGCCAGATGAGGCCTTGAGAGTCTGGCCCTCAAACCTCACGAAATCCCGGACGCTCATTCCCAGAGTGCAGTCCTGTGCGGACTATAAACCTCATCCCGCCAAGGACTGCACTGCGGGGCTGCAATCCTAAAAAGCATTTTCCTGGGAGTAAGCCTCCGAAGAATAAAATGGAACTTCCTTTCACTGTAGACTTGCCGTGGCCCTTTTCTCTAAGCCCAAAGCGACCTTCGCCCTGACCTGCCTCATAGGCTTGTCCTGAGCTCGGGGGAGGAAGAGCAGGCTAAGGACGCCTGTCTACAGGGGTGAGGTGGGAGCGGTGCTGCAGTGGACCATCCGGCACCGGAGCAGGGCAGGAGGGAGGGAGCCCTGCCCGACGGGCTGAGACGTGCTTCCGGCCCGGGGCCTTTCAGCCGCTCTCTCTGCAAAGGGTGGGCTTGCTGAAGCAACCGGGAGGGACAGGCGGGCGTGGGTGAGAATTAACCGGGGTGGGGGGTGGGGACGGGGACTCCTCCAAGCCGCTCTCCTGGCTTCCCTTCGGTGGCATCTTCCTCTCCCCCCCCCTCTACGGGATCCCTCTGACGAGACGCTGTGAACAATATTGCGAATCCCGGAGGGGACTTCTTCGTCTTCTTCTCCTCTCTCTCCCCCTCCCCTCCCCGGCTCTTTTGCCGGCGAGAGCCAGCCACGGCGAGATACTGGCGCGGCCGCCCTCCCGGGTATATCCTCCGCTGGGGCGCCGGCGCGCCGGCCTGCCTTGGCGTCCCTGCTTCGCGATGGGACGGGGCCCTCCGTTTGTCGCGTTGTTTGTATTAAATACGAATATCTTGTTCTGTTTGTTTTGTCTCCTGGGAGCCAATAAAGCTGTGAAGTTTTTCTTTACACCAAATGCAGCTCTACGGGCGATCAATCAATGGGTAGTTTTTTGGATAATCTGCGAGAGTGAGAAATCTAATAATGCAAGCAAGGAAAGAAAAAGGGGGGCGGCGGCGGGGGGGGGGGAGGGGACACACACACGAGTCTATTTTCTCTTAGGGTTCGCTGACTGAGCCAGGACTTGGAGCCGTGCGCACTCAAAGCGTGAAAGGCGGCTTGTGTCTTGGGGAGCGGGGAAGAAGCCAGGCGGCCGACGAGCACGATGCGGCTGCCCCCTTCTGCCTTGAAGACCGGAAGGACGTTGGGAGAGTCGCTGTCGACCGCCAAGCCGGCTCGCGTCAGTTTCCCGTTCCTGTTGCGTCCTACAGGGCAAGGTCTGCTGCACCCGAGGTCACGAATGGCCATATTCACGCTGGCCACCATTTTAAAAAAAGAGTGGACTGAAATGCTCAAGCCAGTATTTCGGGTGGAGGCTGCAGTCCTGGGGCTCACTTCTTTCATCACTGCGACTGATAACGATAACCTAATCTGTACACCTGCAGGCTGGGGGCTGCCTTCTTGAACAACTGCAGTCGCTTGGTCCAGCTTTACTTTCTCCCTCTGTCTTCGGACTGTTGGCCCTACAGCGTCATCCCAAGGGCGTGTTTGCCAGAAATGGTCTTCCCTGACTAGTGGGGGCACTCCCTAGAAAGTGGTCGTTGTTGCCTTAGGAAAGCAAGCAATTATTCTTCTGTCCCAGTTGTACCCCCCTTTTCTCCAAAGAGTTCAAGGCCAGCCCATGGTGGACATCCCAATCTGGTCCTCGCAACAACCCTGCAAGGTAGGATGTGCAGAGAGAGGAGACCCTGGCATCTCTAGTTGTATTGCCATTTAAACCCTCCCACTTCCCCTCTGGCTGAGTGGGAATTGAATGCTCCCATCTCCCACTGTGTCTCCCTAGAATGAGTAGATACCAACCCATGTTCCTTCTAAGCTGAGTTACTGTGAGCTAGCTCACAGTTTTTTAGCCTGTGGCCCACACATTTTTGTCTTAGCTCGGGAAGGATGGCTCCAGAGAAAACTAATTTATGCAGTAGCCAAATTGCTTGCTCACATCTTCAATGCCAGTAGCTCACAAAATAGAAGTTTTGCTCACAAGACTCCACAGCTTAGAGGGAGCATTGATACCAACTAGCCCTAGAATGGGTGGATTTTGATACCAAGTAGCCCCAAATCCCACCAATTGCAATGACCAGAGGTAAGCATAGTAGTGTTAAAGCTCCTCCATTGAAACCAATGGGACTCTGCAGAGCTCTACACTGACTGAACAAAATGGTGTGGTGGAAGTTAAAATTCAAAGCTTTGCATTTTCATATGGATGTCAGTTCCTCTGAATGCAATGGCACTTCATCCCCCTCAGGCCCACATATATAGAACCAGCCTATTTGTTCCCCACAGGCAGGGTTAGAAAACCTCCCCTCTGGGATCCCAGCCCCAAATGCCTAATTTTGGGGATGCAGTTCCGTGCACCCACCTGTTCAGCCCACAGGGATTTGTAGTACAAACCTACGCACACTTATCTGTTAACATAAATGGGCCTTACTTCTGAGTAACCCTGCATTACATCAGGCTCTTTCTTCCTGAGAAACGTGGCTCAGTGCCAGCCATAGACTGGAATTTTCCACCACCAGCAGCTGGATGGCAGAGCCGGGGATTCAATGTTAAAATGCACTTGTCTTCTCCCCCCCCTTTTTTAATTTGCTAATAATAATTAAAAACAAAACAACCAAGCCACTCCCCATGTCTCTGGAGCTGACAACTGAAAAGCCCCACAAAATGATTTAATCAATAAGGCACCTACTTCTAACACTTCCTGGGCGCCTTGTTAATAAATGTAATTTGAGGTAGATTTATAATGGGGAGGGGGGAAACGCACACACACAAACACACACTCTCTCATCTAAACAGCGAAATCCTGCTTAGGCGCTGCTCACATCTCCCAGATGCCTATGGACTCCTTGGAATTAGGTGTTAAATAGACAAAAGTGACCCAACCCGCCTTTAAAAGCACAGCATGACCATGTAATTCTCTCTTTTTTTTCCAGTTTGTGATTTAGAAAAAAAAAAAAAGATGAAACTTCTTTCCAAGTAGCTATCACCCAGATTTAGTGTGAAAAGTAGTGTAATTGTAATTCACGCCATCAGGGTCTATGGCTGATAGACTATCAGCTGTTCTGTAGTTAGGGACGGCCGCCTTCCTCGCGTTTCCTTTCCTTCTTTCTTCTTTTTCTTCCCCCCTCCTCCCTCCAAAGAGAAAAGCTGCCAAATGCTCTGCGATACCTCCAGCAAGCTAATCGGATGCCAAAACAGCAGCTGCACACATATGCAAATTGGCAATTAATAATATAACATTCTGAGGTGGGGGGAGAGAGGAGAGAGAAAGAGAGATTCAATATTTTTTTCCAAAAGGGGAAGGAAGGGGGGGAGAGAGTGAAGAGTACCTGAGCATGGATAACCTTAACTGTGCCAGGGAAGCTCTTATCTGAAGGGGGTTGAATTAATGAGCCACTGGAGAAGGCTTGGCAGAATCACACTTTCTCTGCTGGCTCATGCAGCACACACACACACGGATCTTTGTTGTCCTGCCTGCCCAGAGAGAGTCCCAGGAACCGCATTTTCAGGATGGGGGAAGGAAGAATCTCCATTAGCCACGCTTTGTCTTGGAAAAGGAAGAAAAAAAGGATTCCCTGGTCATTGCAAATGCTCCCAAATGAAGTGTGGACAGACTCCCTGCCTCTCACCAAAGGAGATGCTTAATTGTTATTAGCTGTAGTATCTTGTCCCTGTGAACTCTGAGTGGGCAAATGAGCTAGTCCATTTCAGCCTGCAACAACAGAGTTGGCTGATGGCACTTGTGATTATTACAGGTCATGTACCCACACTCCATCTGCCTCTAGAGGGCCCAAGTCTGTCTCTGGGCCTGGTACAAACTTGGAACATGAGAGTCCATTCCAATGTGTAAGAGAATCCCAAAGGAACAACCCTTCTTGGGTTTGGCAAGGTCATAAATAGACCATATCAGGATAATGGGCATGCAGCCAGGACTGGTTCTTCAGCAAAACCAGCCAAGCGACCGCTCAGGGAGGCACAGTGGGAAGGATGCTGATGTTCCACAGGGGTTTGGCTCTGCTCAGTGACAACCATCAGTGGCATGGGAGATAGCTTATATCCTCTCCTGGGTCCTCACCACCAGTGGCCAAGTCCAAGAGAAGCTCAGCTTGGATCTGGGCAGCTGCAGGGCCAGCCCAAGAGGTGATGTGTGCACCTTATCTAGGGTGAAAAATATCTTCAAGTCCCAACCTGGATTCCTGGTCAGGTATGATACAGTCATTTGGCATCTATACTCAGTGACTGGGGCCTGCCTGGGCACCCACTCCCACCTCCGGCTCCATTCACAGTATAGGACAAAGTAGAAGGCAATGTTCTCCCCCCGCCCATTTTCCTCTTCTGTCTTTTAACAGTTCCTGCGCTGCAAATGTTAAACAGCCCCAAGCCTTTCTTGTCATGCAAGGGGACCCTATTTGGGTAGAAAGGTGGTATAGAAATGTTTTAAATAATACTAAAAAATAACCATAGTAAAGGTAAAGGTTCCCTTGCTCGAAAGCCAGTCGAATCCGACTCTAGGGTTGCGGTGCTCATCTCCATTTCAAAGCCGAAGAGCCAGCGCTGTCTGAAGACGTTTCCGTGGTCATGTGGCTGGCATGACTAAACACCAAGGCGCACGGAACACTGTTTACCTTCCCACCGAAGTGGTACCTATTTATCTACTTGCAATTTCTTGCTTTCGAACTGCTAGGTTGGCAGGAGCTGGAACTAGAGACTCACCCCATCATGCGGCACCCGGGTCTTGAACTGCTGAACTACTGACCTTCCACAGCCTGCAGTTCAGCATCTTAACCACTTGAGCCACCGCAGCTCCTTAAAAATAACCATAGTATCCACTTAATTCCAAGTAGTTTCAACTGCTGCATTTCTGCAGCCCCCCTCCCCCAAAAAGAAAGGAAACCCTATTTCTCATAGCATTTCATACACAATTTTGTTATTTCCAGTGGTGGGATTAGGCAGTTTTTAGAATCTGGTTTTATATGGTAGTATACACTTCAGATGGAGAAGTACAGCCTGCTTTTTGTAGTGATGGGGGAGCTGTTGAGGTCATTAAGTGGAGGCATTTCGCACCAAGGATTTACTTCCTGTTCCCCCCTGGTTCTAATTGGCCCGATTCTGGAGGGGCGATTCCCCATTATGGAAATCTGACCCAGGTTTGTCCCGGGTGTGCATTTCTGCATCTCACTTTGCCCCAAATCTACAGCCCCCTCTCCTCTCTTCTCCCTCCTTTTTTTTTGATCGGAGGCATGGTTGCGTTGTAACACACCACCCACTTCGGGAAAGGCATGCTTTACACATGCATAGTTGCATTGTGCTGCATCCACAGCTGCAGATTGCACGTGAATGGTTTGCACGTGCACGATTGTGTTACAACGCAACTGGTCCACGATTGGTCCTTTTAAATTTTTTGGAACTCAAATGCCCAGGGAAAAAATCCTTCTGTGCCTGACCAAATCAGCCCTCCAAACCCTAAATTGTTGTCTGATTGGCCCATATGCATATAGATCACCCCATGGGCAATGGCGGCAGGCAGTGGTTTCATAGGAACACCCCCCTAGGTAATCCCTCGTGATAAACGATGTCCACACCCCCATGCCGCAACAAACAGTACAGCACACAATAAGAAATAGCCAAGGACAACAAAAAACAACTGTGAGCTGAATGCCCACAAAAAATATGCATCCAAAAGGAGACTTCAACAAAGTGAAAAGCAAATATAATCAGGAATGAATTTATTCATATAATCCATAATGGCAAATTACAGAAGACAGCAAGATCCACAATGGGAAAATACAGAGTCCAGAGTAAATATCCAACACTTTTCCTAGGTAATTTTCAGTGTTTCAGACTTCTGATCTTTCCTCAGGAACAAAGAACAACTATTGGAAGTTTCATTCCATTTCCTTACAGGATAATGCTATTCAGTTTCTTTAACATTGGGCAAGGTCTCCTAAAAGCTTTAGTCAGCACCTCTCAAGGCTGCTTTTATGTAGACCAAGGGCGTAGACTTTCCAATTTCCCAGGGGGGCTGGGGCTGGGCCAGAGGCATTGCTGTGCTTGGTCCTTAAAAGAACGGAGACCCAGTGACATCATAGGGAGGAGCCAGTGACATCACAGGCCATTGTCACTATTTATGGAGGCGGAGCCATGTGGCATTCCTGGCTCCTATTATCTCCAGTGGGCCTTCAAGTCTCTCCCATTGTTTGTAATGGGCAATCCTGTCATTTCTTTTATACATCCCAGTTAGTTGTCCCTTTGAAACTGTACCACACATATAGAGTGTACATTCCTTGCCAATGTTCCTTCTGGACTGCACACAGGGCAAAAGGAAATTTTAAAAGGCCTCTGATCTGCATGCCAATCAAGGATAATGATGTGTGGCATAAACATGAGTTAAGTGTTAAGTGTTCTCCCTGGATGGTGTACATACCAAGAACATATCTGTTGCCATTTCCCTCTCTTCCTGCTCACCACTCGGGGAAACAAAAGCCCTGTTTACATATTACAGTGAACATATGTACATCTTGCATGGACATATGTTGTTAGAAAGAGGTAATATACTTTTGCATTACAAATAAAAGCAGCCCGCCTGCATCCCCCCCCCCCAGCCCCAATGGCTCAGAAACAAAGCACGGCATGGGCAAAATCCTCTGCAAAGAACCCTGGAGAATCACTGCCAGTCTGAGCAGACAATGATTACACTGATGGACTGATGGTAGAGAGACCATGCTTTGCGTGCCAAAGGATAAAGGTTTAAACCGAGGAGGTCTAAGAGAACAGCTGTTGGAAAGGATCTTTCTCTGTCTGAGCCTGTAGAGCTCACTTGCATCAGAGCAGACCATGCTGAAGTAGATGGACCAATGGCATGAAGACCAGTGTGGACTGAGGAGACCCATGTTCAGATCTACATTTTGCATGACACTTACTCGGTGATACTGGGACAGTTAGATTTGAGTCCAGGAGCAGATTAGAGACCAACAAGAGTTTCAGGGAATAAGCTTCCAAGAGTCAAAGCCCCCTTCATCAGGCTGGGTGATATTGCCATTGTTGTGAGGTCAATATAAGGGAAGGGAGACTGGAGGAAGGGTGGATTGACAGACAACATGTGAGCAGCAGAGTCCATTGGGATGGAAGAGGATTTTACAGGGGAAAAATAGCACCAACTGATGTGCCCAAGAACACAGATCTTCCCAAACTAAAACATCATAAATTATAGCCTGAACATGAACCTATATTGTAATGCATTAAGTGATGTAGCAGTGGTGACAAAACCTCTAGTGGCATTTAGTTGAACTTCCTGGACAGACAGATGCATTTTCGGTTGCCACTGGCCAAACTGGTCTGACTTTAGAGAGTTGGGACAAGCAGCAAGGCTTGAGGAAGGGGATGTAGATCCATGGTTATAGAAAAGAAGGGGGCTAGGAACTGAGAAAGCAAAGCAGTCCAAATGAAGCACAACATAGAAAGCTGTACATAGTTGAGAGGAATTAGAAAGGAATGGAGATGCACAGTTGGTGTGAAGTACATTTGAGAAATTATAGAAACAGCATGGAAGTTTCTTAGTTGGGGTTAGCTACAATGCTATTGCAAGGTCCACAGAAACCTGTATGACATTTTCAGACATTCTTTCTCAGTGTTCTCAGGATTGGACTATAAAGAGCTCTATTCAAATCCTTAACCACTGAGCTTGCTAATACTTTCTCTTCTTTCAGTTCCTTAGATCAATTTGCCCAATCCCCCATCAAACTCAAATCTTATTGGCTCTTGCAACTATGAGTAAATTATTATTACACTTCTATCACATGGCTCTTTCCTAATGATTGTGGCTTCCAAGAATAGGTTGAAGATTATTGCCTGGGAAGCACCCACACAGCACCATGCCATGGACCCAGATGGCTCAGGTTAGCCTCATCTCATCAGATTTTGGAAGCTAAGCAGAGTCAGCTCTGACTAGTATTTGGATGGGAGATCTCCAAGGAATACCAGGGACATGATGCACAGTCAGGCAATGGCAAATCATCTTTGAATGTCTGTTGCCTTGAAAATCCTACAGGGTTACCATGAGTTGGCTATGACTTGCTAGCATTTTACATCACACCAGGGCAAGTGCGCTTTAATGCCCAGAACCATTTGGGCAAGGTGTAATGTATAACTACTGTCAGTAGCATGAGATGGACCCACAGCTCAATTGGCTCTCATATCACTGCCAAAGCATACAAAATAGTAAAACACTCAGTAGCACCTTTAGGACTAACAAACTGTATTGTAGCATAATTATTACTGTAACACAAGAAAGCCACACAAACTTTTCCAATCTCACTTCAGTGCCAGTTCCAGTCCTCAAACTCACAGAGAAACCCAAACACTCTCATTTTTGGTAGAATGACACCCCTCCCCTCCTCCACCTGGGTGGTTTGGCAAATGTAAGCCAATGCCAGAGGTTTGCATGCACCAAGTCACACAGCAGAACCAGAGCTTCCAATTTCAGCACTGGAGCTAGGGATGCCAGCCTCCAGGTGGGACCTGGGGATCCCCTGGAATTACAGCTCATTGCCAGTCTAAAGAGATCAGTTTTCCTGGGGGGGGGAAATGATGTTCTGGAGGGTGGACTCTATGGCATTGTGCCCCACTGAGGTCCCTGTCCTCCCCAGACTCCATTCCCAAATCTCCAGGAGTTTCCTAACCTGGACTGGGCCACCCTCCCCTCATCCCCCAGAGGTGGCCAGGGGGTACCTGGCAATCCTAACTGGGGCTATTTTAGCAAGGGAGAAGGGGGAAGCTGGGGGAAAAAACATATAGATTGGGAGAGAGAAATGAAAGACAGAGGGAAGGGAAGGGAAGAAAGTCAGACTGGAAGGGAAGCAGCCTGGAGTGGGGGTGGGACAGCTGCCCAGCGTTTCCAGCTCTCACATATCTCAAGGGAAAGGGAAAGAGAAACAGAAAGAGAGAGAGGGACAGAAAGCGCAGCCCCCCCCCAGATTACAGGAGAAAGTGAGCCCAGAATTTTCTGTATCCTGGAGCAATGTGCTCCGTGCAGCACAAGGGTTCCTGGGTTTTGTTTTCTCCTGCAGCCCAGTTTAAACTGGACTGCAGGAGAAAGCAAGCCACTCACCGATGGCAGGGGCAACCAGAGGCCACAGAAGGGCCCCCCACCTTCCCCCTCCCTCCATTCTTGCCCAGCTCCCCTCCCCAATCCTCCAATCCTCTCCCACCTCCCCTGCTTGGACTTGCAGGATGGCTGGGTGGCTGCAGCCCTGGGCTTCCACCCAACCCACCCCACCCCACCTGAAACAATCCCCCACTCCTTACCCTTCAGGCTGGTGGCGGTAGCAAGCAGAGGCAGCATGTGCTGCCTCGAAGCCAGCCTCCACGTGCAGCTCTCCACCTTGAACTGAGCGGGGCTGCTGGGAACTGTGGGTGGAGCTTAGCTTCCAGGAGGAAGCAAGCCCCCACCCCCTTGACTTCCCTCCCACTCCTAGCCCAGCCGAACAGTATCAGAAAGCGGAGGGGAAACCCTCCGCTTTCAAAATGGGGTGGGGGACGCAAGGGGGGGAGCAAGGCTCTGGCTGACACCAGTTGCCTCCGGGGGGGGGCTCAGTACTTTCGGGGAGGCTTGAGCTCCCCAGCCCCCCTGAAGATGATGCCTATGGGACCAAAACATGCCTCCACAAATGGTGAAAGAGGAAATGGCGATATTTATTTATTTATTATTTTAGATGTATATCCTGCATATGGGATTTATATACAGCATACAGACTTTTAAAGGGATATTTAAACGCCAGTTAACGATGGCTCATTATTGCATTGTAATGCAGGGGGGGAAACCCATGTGCACCAAGGAGAGGGGGTTGCAAGCAGGAAGCGGGGAGGGGGAGGATTCCGAGAAGCGACTTATGTCACCCCCGCGAACATTGTGCCCATGCCTCTGTGACACGAATGCAACTTTTAAACAATGGCACTACAGCCCCGAGGTAACCCATCAGGAAAAACTTTGTACACAACCCCATGCCAAAATTACTGCATCTTCTTATATCTGGCACTATTTTTACACGTATGGGGTTATGTATTGATATACATAATGCCTGACCTCGAGATTCACCTCTGTTTAAGTCTGGTATTGCAAGCTGATTGGATACTGTGCACTGCAGCCCAATCAGGATACAAGAAAGGTTCTGGAGGGAGATGACTTGAATGGTTGTTATGTTCATATTCTGATTGGTTCTTGTCTCAACAAGGGGTGTGGTCTACCAAGCCCGGATAATTTAAAAGCCCATGGGAGGGGGAGGCAGGAGGGAGCCCAGCTTGCTCGAGGGGGAAGAAGAGGAGCGTGCGGCCTGGCCCTGGCAAGCCCATGGGAGAGGGAGGCAGGCAGGTGCGCCCAGCCTGGCCCCACAGCTGGCAGGGACTTCCAGCAGGCCCATGCGGAGGGGGCGCATGGACTGCACTCACCATCCAAGGGCCTCACTCCAGCAGTACCATGGGGTGGGGAGGGTGTGTGCATCCTCCTGAGCCCACCATCCAAGGCTTCCAGCAGAGATGCCAGCTTCCAGGTAGAAACTGACATGGAATCCCCCCCGTTATTACAGCTCAACTCCATATAAATTAGTTCCCCTGGAGAAAATGGATGCTTTGGAGGATGGACACTGGCATTCTACCCCACTGAGGTCCCTGCCCTCCCCAGGCTCCACCTCCAAGCCTCAGTTTCTCAGTTAGCTTGAGGAATGTTCAAAAAAGAAAGCTGTGCAGCAAGGACCAAAATCACCCATGGCACTTCCTGCACGAATGGTTACTGTGGGGTAGGGATGCCAGCCTCCAGGTGGGACCTGGGGATCTCCTGGAATACCTCATCTCCAGACTATAGAGATCAGTTCTCCAGACTATAGAGATCAGGAGAAAATGGATGCTTTGGAGGGTGGACTTGGCGTTCTATTCCACTGAGGTCCCTGCCCCACCCCCACCCCCCAGATGCCATCCTGAAACCTCCTGGAGTTTCCCAACCTGGATCTAGCAACCTAGTCCTCCTTCTCCCCCCACCCCCCAGCCAGGGGGGACATAGCAACTGTATGCTGGTGAAGGAGGGGTCAAAGGATTCTCCCATGGGAAGGAGGTGGAGGAAGGGGATTTGGCTTTCTTTCTGCTTCATTTAGGGAAATCCATTCCCATCCCTGTCTCCTCTCTCTGTCTCTTTGTAAAGTCTGCAAGACTGCCCAGCCAGATTCTGGTGGCCTTGGTTCAGCATGAAAGGCTTAAGTAGGTGCACAAGAAGTTAGTTGGCTTGATTAGGTCCATGAGAAGTTAATGTTTCAAGGCTGGCAATTTTTGTGTGATGAGTTTCTTGTTCCTGTTCTCATAGACTGTGGTAAAGTGATTGGTAGACTTCCTGTTGCCGCGAGTGACTACAGTGAAGTGAAAGTAAGGCTGTCTTGTACTTAGCCATCTGGGAAGGGGTGTGAATGAGTACATGAATGGAACTTGTAATACAGCTAGTAGTTTTATTTCATGCTTGTATGTTTTGTATGTATTATTATTAAAATATAGTGTAAATATAATTTTAATGTATTCTGAGATTTTTACAAGGTTAGGGAAGTAATCTAAAAAACTAATTTACATGATAGTCAAATGTAGACTCGCTCACAACTTTAATGCTACTAGTTTCTTCCGCTCACAAGGCAGGATTTCTGCTCACAACACTGTGGAGCTTAGAGGGAACATTGGTCTGAAGCCCTGTCACTTCTCAGTACAGGAAAAATAAGGTCTTTGGGAGGATCTAAATAATTTTTTGCCAAGGATAATCAATTCTCTGAAAGCCAAGACTGCAAATACTCCACACATGTGCAGATTGTCCCCCCCTTCATTACAAAGTAGCCTCATGGATCTGTCTACCTGGTAGAAGATAACTTCTAAGATGGAAGCAGAGATGTGCAGGCAGGTGCAATCTAGCAATCTCCCATTTTAGTAATTAAGGCACTGATTAATTGGTATCTCCCCCAGCTTTCTGAACAGTCTTGAATCCTGCCCCACCGTCTTATGCCCTCCAATATCTCTTGAGAGAAAAATTGAGATAAACTAATTAAATCAACAAAGGACTCCTAGCATGATCATAAGCAGACCACTTTTCCCCTGATAGCTGCTGGTGTGCCATATTGCAGATTTTTAAGACTTCTATGCAGGCATGCCTGAGATAACTACCACACATGTAAATTAGAAATCGGAGGCAATAATTGGCACTCAAAGTTCAACTACATTTTACATTTATTGCATAGTTAATTTCCATATTTTATTTATTAATTTTTAACCCATCTTTTCAAAGCCATTTAATTGTGAAAACACACAGATACCAGGTGGAACATAGAAAGTGGAATTTAGCACTACTATTAATATAATTATTCAGTTTGGCATTGCCAGACTCCCCCCATCCATGATATCATCGGGCCCTTCCTAAGGAGTCTCAAGGTTTACGCTCATGGGAAGCTGGCAACCTTAGGCCCTCCTCAGTGTATTCATTCCCCTGACCATAAAAGCACTACTTTAATGCAACTATTTAATGTGACATCACTGGGCCCACTCCATCCTGTCATCAAGCCAGGGCCATAGCCATGGGGAGGGGGCTTTGGGGGGCACTGCCCCCACAGATGACCCCCCAGCCCTCCCCGGCAGGAGGCCAGATCCCCCTCCCTCCCCAACCCCTGGAAGACCCGTCGGCAAAGATCCATGCCTACCTGCCTCCTTGGCTCTCCCTCAGCAGCCGTGTGGTGGCTGGGCTGGCTGTTACTGAGGGAGAGCCAAAGAGGCAAGTAGGCAGGGCAGCAAGTGGAGAGCAGAAAGAGGCATCATGACTCACTTCCCACTGCCCTGCCCACCTGCCTCCTTGGCCCTCCTTCTTCCTCTCCGTTCCTGGCACACAGGAGGCTCCTGAATGGGGAGGGAGAAGGAGAGCCTACCTGCTGACCAATCACTTCCTGATGACATCACACTCTTCAGTGTAATTATGCCCCTTACCGTAAAAGTCCTATTGATACAACTGCTTAATGTGACTTCATCAGATCCTGCTTCATGACATCGCCAGACCCACATCCATGACATCATCAAGCCCCTCCCAATGCATCTAATGGATTATAGTGATGGAGATCTGGCAACCCTCGCCCCTCTAAATATAGTCATGCCCCTTATAAAAGTACCACTAATGTCACCGAATGCACCCCCGAAGATGGCCCATTCGGACTTCTTTCGGGCTGCTCCGGTCCGATTCAGATTCTCTGATCTGAATCGGCTTGCTGCTGAATTGCCACTTCTTTCTCTACATGCTCTATCCCATGCATAGCCTTAACCTTTCTTCATAGGGAAAGTGTCCTCCTCTTATCATTGTAGTTGCCCTTTTCTGCATTTTTCCAGTGCTATAAATATTCTTTCTTATATGTGTGTGTGGTGTGAGTGGTCCAATGTGGCTGCACCATCAATTTATACAGGGCAGGGCCTGTATAAATGTTCCTGTTGGTCTTTTGGGGTTTCTGTGTGGCCCGGTGGCATGCTTGCACTGCCACAGTGCCACTTTTTCTGGAGTTCTCATGGCAAACAAGCACCTCCCAAGACAGTTCACTTTCCCTGAGATTCTCTGGGAGAGTCTGACTGCTAGGTGCTGCCTGCTTGCCTGCCTTAAGTGCTGCTGGTGGGTTTCCCCATTGGAAACAATGGAGGTAATGGGAGGAACCTGTTTGGGTGCCCATAGAATTGGGCCCACTGGTCCAATTGCTTTGGGACATGGGGATTTATGTGGGGAGAGGCTCCTGAAGCTACCCTAAAAATTTGGAGCCTCTCCCTCAAACCCCCTCCCCCCCAGAGCCACTAACAGCACCGTGGGAAAAAAGTAACTTTTATCCCCACCATAGAGAACAATGAAGGGGATGGGACAACCTGTTTGGGGGCCCGTAGAATTGGACCCCCTGGTCCAATGTCCTTGAAACTTGGTGAGTATCTTGGGGAGAGGCCCCCGCAGCGACTCTGCGATTCTGGAGTCTCTCCCTCTAACCCTTCCCCTCCAGCCCCCAGAATATATCCTATGTTTTTGCCATTGACTTCAATGGCCCATAGGTTATAATGGAGCTGAAATTGACATTCGGCTGGTGGAAAGACTCCACAATGGGCTGGTACTGCCGAAATTGACATGCAGGAGTCTTTCTGCCAGCAGAAATGGATTCTGCCCGATCCGGCCAAATGTATTTTTTTTGCACACCCCTATAGGTAAGTATGGCATACAATAAATCAATACAAATCAATATGACATAATTTCAGGTAATAATTCAACAGGTAAGTATAAAATACAACTGGTCTATATAACACCACAATTCAACAGGAAAGTGGAGCACAACTACTATATATAACACCAATGAAGGCTCCAGATTAACACTTTGTTTTGTTCAGCCGCTTCTTCGGGAGTATATTACATCATCTGGTCGTGTTCAATGCTCCCTCTGAGCTGTGGAGTCTTGTGAGCAAAAATTCTACTTTGTGACCTATGGCATGAAAGTTGTGAGTGAGTGATTTGGCTACTGCCTAAATTAGTTTGCTTTGGAGCCATCCTGCCTGAGCTATGACAAAAATGTGTGAGCCGGAGGCTAAAAAACTAAGCTAGCTCACACTAACTCAGCTTAGAGGGAACATTGGTCCTGTCTCTGTATTTCTTTTATAATAGTATTCCAATTATACAGTGATCAATGTGATCTCAAAATGACTAACAGCAAGTTTCCTAAACAGGCACCAGTCAAAAAGCTTAAAGTATAGTTTTGTTATTAACTCTATTTATTGCTGGAGTGCCTCCATGTACAGGGAACAGAATAACAAACCGCAAATTTCCTAAACAGGCAGCAGTCAAAAAGTTTAAAGCATAGTTTATTATTGACTCAGTTGCTGGGATGCCCCTCCCAATGCATCTCAGGGCGTACAGTGATGGAGACCTGGCAACCCTCGACCCCTCTTCAGTGCTCTCACTTCCCTCACCATACAATTTCTGGCTACAGGCTTGCTAGTGATGAATAGTTTCCGGTCCCCTAAATTGGAGAGAAAATGCTGATCAGTGGAAGTGGAGCCTGCAATCTCGGCTAGTTTCTTTCTCTTAAATTTCTAGGTAGAATTTTAGCAGAGCTGGGGGTCCAGAGCTCTAGGAGCTGGTGGCAGATGTGGCACATATAGCCTTCTCCTTATTATGACGTCACAAGTCCCAGGTCTGTTTCTTAGCATTGGCATCAGCTCCAAAACTGAAACTAAGACTTGCCTGAAAAGCACACATATTATCAATTTTTTCAGAGAGAAACACACATGCATTCTAAAAAAAGAATTAGATAATTCATCACAGTAGAGTCGGAGTAGGTGGCAGGCACAGGCCACTGGTATTGGTTATCCCCACCAAAAGTGTACAGAAATCTTAACTCCCTAATATAAATGTCCTTAAAGATGAAAACATATTTTTGATATTTTAAGAAGCGATTTTACCCCAAGGATTTAGCTTCAAAGACTAATTCCCCAAACTAAAACAACATTAACAATGCACTCCTAAGCAGTTACACCCTTTATTGACTCCAGTAAACTTAGAAGGGTGTAACTTTGCTTTGGATGGCTCTTAGCGAAGTAGCTTACCAGTGAAAACAGGTATAATTCAGAGAATAGTACATAGGAGCATTTGCTACTTGTGTGTCTATTTTCTATTTTACAGTATTTATATTCAGGCTTTTTGTCCTCACAAGGGCCACCAAGGCAGCTAACAAATTAAAACATATATAACAAAATCACATTTAAAACCCATTAAACAACCCCACACACCATTAGAACCATTGAAAACACAGGTAAAATACATACAAAGACATAAAACAACAATTAAAACATTGGTCAGGGAGGAAGGATCACTGAGGGAACGCCAAATGAAACAAAATAGTCTTCACCCGCTGATGAAAATGGTGACAGAAGGGGATTTGTGTGTGGGGTTTTTTTGATCCCTTCCTGTACCAGCTAAAAAGCTGAAGGTGATAAAGTGGGACTTGGGATTCCCATCTCTACCTTCACCCCTTTCTTGCAACAATTTTTTTTTAATATTTATTTATCAGAACCATAAAATATAACCTGTTACAACAATAAGCCTCACATGAAAACAACATGGCAAGATAGGCAATAGCATACCTGTGGCTCAAACTTGAACTACCCATAACTCTAAAATAACCTGTTTCTAACTCTTAGAAATACAATAGTTCTTGGTAATGTTTGTTTTTAGGAATTACTTCTCCCTCTGCAAGGTATTGAACCACTGGGAACCATACTGCTTGGAATGCTTTAACATTCCAGTGTTTGAGGAAACATTATCCTCCCTTATATATATTTGAGTTTTGGTCATACCTTATATGGTCAAAATGCGCGCCGAAATCAGTTAGCCGAGGGACTTGCCAGTCAGAGACGGAGTCCCTCGCCACTGGCTGCTTAGCCTTCCGGCGTGGCTGTGCGCCCTCCCACTCAGCCACCGCGCAGCCTCACGCCCCCAGTCTGCTCCAGCCGCCGATCGCTTCGGGCTGGGGGCGGCGGCGGCTACCGCCTCGGAGGGACTTCACCCAAAGCTGGGTATGGAGGCTTTGTGGGGGAGGGCGCAGCGGGCCTCGGGAGCGCTGCCCGGCCACCCCTCCCTGAAGGCTTTCGGGAACGCGATGTGCGGGGGCGGGGTTGCCCATTTCGGAGGGCCCTCCCGAACGGCGGGGCAGGGAGGCTTGCGCGCGGAGTCAGCGGCGGCCCTCGGACTCTTCCCTTGCCCGGAGAACACCGCCCCTCCTCCCTGCGTGACGGGGCCAGCCCAGCCGCCTTGCCCACCCCCAAGGACTCTCCCTAGGGCCCGTTGCCTCGGCCGCAACGGGCTTCCCCCCTAGTTTTCCCATAAACAAAATGTTCCCATAACTTGTTTTGCCAGCTGGATAAGGTAGGGATACTCGTATCCTTCCATTTCCGTGCAACTAATATTCTGGCAATTGCTAAGAGAGTCAAAATTAATGTTCTTACTGTATTGCCTTTACAAGAGTCCAGGAGTGCATCCAAAAGAGCCTTTCTTGCAAAGATCATATCCACTTTTTTCCTCTACAGGTCATTAGCGCTGCTAGTCTCTTCTCCTATTATACTTACTGAGGGGCCCAATCAGCTTTTCCACTGGTGAAAAGGAGGGAGGGAGTCTGCTTTTGACCAATAAAAAAAGTTGCCTGGAGATACGGTAAAGGTAAAGGTTCCCTTGCTTGAAAGACAATCTAATCCAACTCTAGGGTTGCGGTGCTCATCTCCGTTTCCAAGCGCTGTCTGAAGACATTTCCATGGTCATGTGGCTGGCATGATTAAGTGCCAAGGCGCACAGAATGCCGTTACCTTCCCACCGAAGCGGTACCTATTTATCTACTTGCAATTTCTTGCTTTCGAACTACTAGGTTGGCAGGAGCTGGAACCAGAGACGGGAGCTCACTCAGTCATGCGGCACTCGGGTCCTGAACTGCTGAACTACTGACCTTCCAGCCTGCAGTTCAGCATCTTAGCCACTTGAATCACCACAGCTCCTGCTGGAGATACTGGGACCCATATGGACAAAAACCATGGGATGGGCACTGTAACAAGGAAGTTGTGCTTGAGTAAGAATCCTTGTGGGATCCACCCAGTATTTTCAGGAACACCAAAAGAACAAATATGAAATCTCAAAATAGAACAAATGACTGAAATCCAAATATGTTTTCCCTAGGTAAGATAAATCAAATCCAAATGCTTGTTGAACGTGTAGGTGGATCACACTGCTGCTAGTGTCTGAAAGAGGCTTCTTCAAGCCACAGCTCACCAGCCAACTTTTGCAGGAAGAGTTTCTCCTGTGCTTGCCAGCATCACACACTCGGCTAGTCCACATGACTGCTCTTCTTCCTGCTAATGGGTTAGCAGGGGAGGAAAGGGGAAGGTACTTAACACAGCTCCACTTGTGCAAGCAGTCGTGAAATGGCTACAGCAACACACATGGTAGTGCTTTAACAGAATTTCCAGTGAAATAACAATGTGGCTACGGAGGAATGGAGTGTACAGCTCATGGTTCTCATGATTTCACCTGATTTGGTTTTGAAGTAGCATCTGCAGAAATGCCTTGTGCTGTGTCTTGAGCCTGCAGAAAAGCTAGTGGGAATACAGTCACTTTCGCTTAACACAAGCAGACCACAAGGATAAATTTTAGTTACTTCCATGGGGACTGCTGTACGCGTGGACATCTTCCATTTATTTATAGTTTATAAATTAAATTTATGAATCGCCCAGTCCCTGAATTTACAGGACTCTGAGCAATATACAACAGTAAATAAAATACAAAAATCTTTAAGTTACAATAATAAACCATTCAGTACAATCTTAAAAACAGTTCCCAGATGGCATCCATAGATCAAATTTTAAGCCAGTTCCAGACTCTGTTGCCGCCTTGCAGGCAAGGTAGGAAGGAGGCCAAAGAAAGATGGAATAAAAGAGGGGGGTGGTCAGCCATGACAGAGCCTGTTGCTGTCCTCAGCCAAAAACCTGGCAGAATACCTCTGCCTTGCAGGCCCTGTGGATTTGCATTAAATCCTGCAGGGCACTGATGTTATTTGGCAGAGAGTTCCATCAGGTCAGAGCCACGGCCGAAAAAGCCCAGGCTCTGGTCGAGGACAGCCGGATGTCTTTGGGGCCACAGATTGCCAGCAGATTATTCTCAGCACAGCATAATGCTCTTCAGGGGACATACCAGAGGAGATGGTCCTGAAGATACATGGGTCCCTGACTACTCATGGCCTTAAAGGTCAGTACCAAAACCTTGAACCTGACTCAGTACTCCACTGGAAGCCAGTGTAGCTGGCACAGCACACGCTGAATGTGTGCCATCCATGATGTTCCTGTCAGGACTTACATCACCACATTCTGGATCAGTTGGAGTTTCTGGGTCAGTCTCAAGGGCAGGCCAGCATAGAGCGAGTTACAGTAGTCTAGCCTGGAGGTGACTGTTGCATGGATTACTGTAGCTAGGCTAGGGTGCAACAGGAAAGGGGCTAGTTGCTGCCCTTGGTGTAGATGGAAGAAAACCTGACTGGCAACATTCATGACGTGAGCCTCCATGGACAAGGAGGTATCCAGGACCATTCCCAAGCTCCTGACAGTTTGTTCTGGTGTCAATGGCACCCCGTGAAGAGAGGGGAGTTTGTGACTTCTGGTTTGTGGCGTGTTGGCTTTGGATGATCCCGGGGAGCTCCCATGGAGCACCGAATCTCCAGGTCCTTAAGAGGGGATCTAGACCGATCTGGCCCCCACTGAGCCTTCCTGGAGGGGGGCTCTTTGCAGAGGACTTGATCCAGGGCTGCTCACGCACGGCTGTGCGTGAGAAAGCCCCAGATCGTCCTGATGCAGGGACCTGTGAGAGAACGCTCTTTGGCAGCCATTGAGCAAAAACCGCTTGCAACGAGAGTAATTTTGCGCATCATCCATAACACCAATGAAGAAAACTATCGTGAGTACTTGTAAAAAGCAACATTGAAGAATCCACCAACCCTCTGATTAAGCCCTCTTTAAATCTTAAAAGGACAAGGAAGGAGAGGTGGAATTTCCCACCCCCTTCCTCTGCAAACCAGCTAGAAGCACACCAGTGAAGCTATGTTAAAATTTCCTGGGGGGAAAGAGGATATAAAGACTTTTGTTCAAACATTTCTTAGTTGTTTTCTTTTTTTTAAGTTATATTTATTAGGTTTCAGCAAGATTGACAGATACAGCTATCTTATTCATTAAGGTTTACACATTGATAAGACAAACATTATACCTCGTAATTTACCCATTTGTAGAAACTCGACCATCTTCTAACAAACATGTCATCGTCTTTATCTTGCAAAAATAAACTCAATTTATCCATTTCAGCCACATTAAGCAGTCTATACATTAGTGCCACTATACTTGGGTTTTTTTCCGATTTCCAACATTTTGCTAACGCTATTCTGGCAGTTGTTAATATCAATATCACCAAACATCTATCTTGACTTTTAATTTCTTCGGGGATCAAATTAAGCAAATAACATTCTGGTTCTAGCTGTAAGTTTACATTAATAATTTTACCAATTATTTTCTGGACCTCTCACCAGTATTTTTGTACTTTAGTACATTGCCACCACATGTGAAAAAACGTACCAACATTAGCTTTACATCTCCAACATTTGTTCGAGCTATTTTTAAAACACTTTGCTATTTTTTCTGGAGGCCAATGCCACCTGTGAAACATCTTAAACACATTCTCTTTGTATGCAGTTGCATTTCTTAGTTGTTTTCATGATATAACCTGAATAATCCCAGACTTTTGGCCTTTGCTACTCTCAGTGGATATAACGTGTTAGTTTTCCTTTCAGTTTTATTTGGATTTAAACGGAAGTGCAAATGACTTTAACTGAGGATATATTTCATTAAAAGGAGTACAGATTGCCCTTGGAAAAGAAAAGAAAGGAACAGAGACATTTAAAATTGATCGTTTTGTTTTGTAATAGTACCCTAACTATTAAGCTGCTTATTGTAAGAAATATGCTGTTTAGACGCCATTACAAAAACTGTGAACCACCTGACTTGTGTTGAGAGACTCTTGCTTGTGGATATGTCTGGAACAGTTGCTATCTGGGAAATGTGGTCAGCCTGGTGAGATTACTGAATAATAACTCTGGAGATTTTTGATGTGCTGGGCTGAGCTGGGATTTTTAACTTTGTATTAAAATGAGCCTGCAAGCTACACTAGAAAAAAATGCCAGATGCCATGTCTAGAGACAGCCCTGTTGATACCTACTGCACACAGACTTTTCAGGAGGAGCTTAAATGCATGATTATGGAAACAGTCAGCCTAGTAGTGCACAAAATTTTTGTTTCAATGCAGGACGAATGGGAGGCTACACCAGTACAAATCACAAATAGGATGGAAAAGTCCCAGAACCCAACTTTTCAAGACACGGATCAAGACTTCAAACAAGTGGATGAACCTCTCAGAGGGGCGTATTTACCAAAAAAGAGAGGCACGATGGACACAGGAAAATATAGCAGAGCTGTTATAGAGCAGTCAAAAGTTGTAATTCTTAAAGCTTCTGAGGAAAAATCATTCCAAAGAGAAATAAAATCTATAGAACTCTTAACCGTCTCAAGAATGGAATAAAGATGGCACGATTTAAGTGAAAACCTCTTCACTTATAAGAATAAAAGACATAGAATTAACACTGTAGTGAAGAGAAGGAATCAGAAAAACAGGAAGAGAATTAAACTTTATGAATAGGAATCTCTTTGTTGGTGTAATTGGTTAAGTCTGGTTAAGGTTCTGTATGAGTAAATAGTTAAGACTGGTTAAGAGAGAGAGAGCCAGTTTGGTGTAGTGGTTAAGAGAGAGAGAGAGCCAGTTTGGTGTAGTGGTTAAGTGTGCAGACTCTAATCTGGGAGAACCAGGTTTGACTCCCCACTCTTCCACTTGCACCTGTTGATGTGACCTTAGGTCAGTTACAAGCTCTGGCACAGCTGTTCCTGAAAGAGCAGTTTGTGCTAGAGTTCTCTCAGGCCTACCTACCTCACAGGGTGTCTGTTGTGGGGAGGGGAAGGGAAAGGAGTTTATAAGCCACTCTGAGACTCCAAGTGAAGGACGGGGTATAAATCCAATCTCTTCTTCTTCTTCTTAAGTAACATTTAAGTTTCTCTCTGGTATGTCTAAAAATGTTAATGGCAATTAGATCTGTATAAGGAATCTACAATATAAAAATTTTCTGAAGGGGACCTTTTGAATTTATAATGATAGTAAAAATGTATAACAAATCATATGTATGACAAGTGAAAGGGACTTCTTGTACTTCTATAATAGATTAAGACTGATTAGAGAAAAGATGTGATGCATATTGAATTAATGTAAGGGAAAAGTAACTTTAAAATTTTAAGGCTATCATGTATAACAAATGATAAGATTAGAAATGACAAGAAAACATGTATATTAGTTTATGTATTTCTGAAACTTTGAAATATATTCAAATATATCTATTGAAAAATATAGTAAAATGTTTAAACAATGCTTAAATAGTAGCAAGGTATATGATCGAACCATTGAGTTGCAAGAATTATAGTAGGCTAAATGGTAGGCAGATTATCAATTAAATATATATGTATGTGGTATTTTAATAGATACAGAGCTATGAATTCTCTCATTTAGGTTTGTCTGTTTGAAAATAATAAAATTGTTTTAAAAGGGGGGGGGGAGTTTGTGCCCCAACCCTGAAGCCCCCAGCCACAGAACCTCAGTCTTAGTTGGATTCAGTCTCAGCTGGCTCTTTTTTAGCCATCCCACCATGGCCTCCAAATCCTTGGCCAAATTACATGGAGTGGTATCTGGGCAGTCGTCCATTAACAGGTATAGCTGGGTGTCATCCATGGGATCCAACCTGATATTTCTTGTTATTGTTAGCAATGCAGAAGGTACTGTGCTGAACATAGAAATGACCATGCAGATAGGTAAATAGGGCTTTCTTGTGTGTGTGAAGTGCCATCACGCAATTCTGTAGGGTTTTCAACTTGGCAAGAGATTCAGAGGTGGTTTGCTATTGCCTCTGTGTCACAACCTTGGATTTCCTTGGTGTCTCCCATGCAAGTACTAACCAAAGCTGATCCTGCTTAGCTTCTGAGATCTAACAAGATGGGGCTTGCCTGGGCCACTGGGGTCAGAGAATGCTTTTTCAACAAATACACATGAAAAAAATTTAGACTTGAAGCTGTGTTTCAAGTTATTGAAAAGAGAAGCCGCTATATGTCATCACCACAATCTGTTGATTTCAGTGGGTTTGAGCACACCTAACCTTTTGCTGACTTATGGCTAATGTGTTCATACATAACTTAGATTAGCTTAACAGATCAACTCATCTGAAAACACAGAGAACATGGATATCAATTCTGCAAAATTATTTTTTGTTTTATAGTCATTTATTCATGTGTGGGTGTGAAAAACAACAACAACTGACACATCCTGATTTCCTGACTTTGCACTCACTTGCGTTTTGCTGAGCTGCTTCAAAGGGAATTGTTCTGCGAAAGCGTTGGAAGAAAATATTCGTGAATTTCAAATTGCACAGCATATTTTATTGATGAATCCTGATCTCTAAACTAGACTAGCAAAGAAGGCGCACAAGTTTTGGCTCAATTTCTTGAAATGTTCATTTCAATATACACACACACTGCAAAAGCCTATAGCATTTGGATCCTTTGCTAACAGTTAAAGCCAGCCAATTTCCTCACACTATGATGAATCTTGCTGGGGTGTCCAGCAAATGTGCCTACACAAGATGGATGGTATGGTTTTGTCTCCTCCGTGAGACACGTATTATGAAATCTTTACTTGCTTATTGCTTGTAGTTCTACATTTTTATCTGCTATGACCTACACTTCTGTTCAAAGCCTAGTGATACAGGGGTTTGTTGCAAAATCATCTGCTGGGATTGTGTGTAATACACAAAGTTTCCTCCTCTGTTACACAATTGTGTAGGAAAGATAATTTGAAATAACTTATACGAAATAAAAACACTGTAAAATGTAGACCAAAGAGCCTGCTGGTAACACGGAATACAAGATTGCTACAGATTCCATGGCTCGAAAAACAAAACATAAAATACAGCTTTTCCCCAGCCTTTGGATTTATCTTTTAGATTTTTTTATTAAGGAAGCTAAATGTTGATTTCAACTGGAGACATGTCTGGCTATAAACTTTATATAGTGTAAAGAGACCCCATTTATGCCACAGATGACTTCACTTCTGTGACTGCAATTCCTGTGTATGTGGGGCTGCCCTTGAAAAGCGTTAGGAGATTGCAATTGGTACAGAATGCTGCAGTCAGGATGTTGACTGGAGTGGGTCATAGGGACCCTGTCACTCCAGTCAGCCCATCTACACTGTTTCCTAATCTATTTTTAGGCACAATTCAAGATGTTGAAATTTAAAGTTTTATATGGCTTGGGACCAGGATACCTGAAGGACCACCTATTCCCTTATGAACCTGCCTGACCACTAGGGTCAGTTTAGGAGGCCCTGCTTCTGGAGGCCCTGCCTTCTAAGACTAGGCAGGTGGCAATCTGTGAGAACGGCCTTCTTGGTTGTGGCACCAAAACTCTGGAACGTTCTCTCCAGGGAGAAATGGCCATCTCCTTCTGCTGCTGTCTTCCACCAGAGGATAAAGAATTTTTTGTTTCATCTGGAGTTCCCGCGGAGATCTCTCTTTTCTGCTCCCCCGTGTTTTAATTGCTGTTTTTGTATGCGAGTTTTAGGTTTGGCTTTAATTGTTTTAACAACGTGTTTTTGTTGAGTTTTAAATGGTTTTTATTATATGTGTTTTAAGGCTGTTACTTGCCTTGGTGGCTCTGATGAGGGCAGAAAGGAAGGGTACAAACTTCAGTGATGATGATTGATGATGATTGTCAATTGCAACCCATAAATGGTATAGCTTGTGCCACCAGGATGAGCATGCGTGAGGCTATATATGCTCACCATTCACCACTCCTACTAGCTGATGAGCAAGGAAGTGGGCCACCACTCAGCAGTCTCTGCTAAAGGTTTGTAGCACTCAGTGGTTAAGAGACACGTGGACTGCACCATAAGACTCCCCTGTCTTCTGTTTTGCACATAGATGGTGGCAGATTGAGGCACTTGAGCCTTTCTGCTGTCAGCCACTGTTCAGTGGACATAGCCTAGTAACACAGTGACACTAATTTAGGACCATGGCTGAATTATATTGGGGGGTTGCTTCTGCTTGTCAAATGCAGGGGTGCTGTCAGCTGGCAAGGGCTGTTATCTGTGGGCCTTGCTTGTGGTCTTCCCGGTGATACCTGAGTGGCCACTTCTAGGAAGTGGATGCTGGATTAGCAAGACAACTGGTGTGATTGACCATGGCTACTCTTTTGCTCACTCCCATTTCTTCATGCCTTCCAGCCCTCAGTTCCCTGGACTTCCAGATCCCCAGATCTCAGTGCCCTTGCCTGGTCAACAGAACCTTCTCTTCCCTCCCCTTGACAGAACATAGCCTTTTCTATCCTTTGGATCCGAGGGCCAAACTTAATGGGATTGTGGAAGGGCCAAGGCGACTGGATCTCCCATGATTAAAATAAATAAATAAATAGCAGCAATGAGAAGGCCCTCAGTTAAGAAAGGACAGCTTTAATCCTTCCCTTACACTGTTTTCTCAAAAAAACCCAAAAAACATTCACTGCCCTCACAGAAGAAGAACCATTTGTAAAGGCACATCCCCTCTACAGGGAAGTCTTTGTTCAATAGGTCTATTGGTCCCTTTTTCAGTAGCAATTGCTAAATTATCCTGTCTTAATTTAATGGGTGGAATATGAGCCTTGCTATGGACAGATAGTAGTGCTGCCATTGTGTCCTTGAAAAATCTGGCTGGGTATATGCTCATCACACATCTGACATCTGGTGAGTTTTTGCAAAACTCTGGTTATGAATTTGTAATGCCATGCTTTGTATTTAACTCTCTGTTATTTGCATTAGGATATACAGATTCAGGGGTACCATTTCATGTTATTGGTGGTAAGTTGCCAGTGTTTTACTTGTGCTTATGCATCACATTAGTTTCATTACATGCTTTTGAGTGAAATGTACATGTTAAGTTGCCCCTGGATCTTTCCCAGGGCCACACAATTATATATATATATATTGCAAGTTGCCCCAGCTTGGCTTGGGACCATGATGTGTGAGGAAAGAAGACATAAGCTGTTTTCCTGACCTGTAATGGCCCTGGGGGAGTGCTATTTGCCCCACTGGGGAAACCCCCAATGGGACAGGGTCATTTCAGTTCAGGAAAACAGTGGCGGGTAAGACTGAAGTGCTCTCTTTCCTATGGTTATCAGCTTCAAGGTCTGGCCTAGCATTCTTCCAAAATTACAATTCATCTTAAAACTACAAAGATGGATTCCTTGGAAAAAATGGCAGCTTTGGAGGGGGAATTTAGGCTGAGCCCCCCCCCCCCCGCCGTGGTACTGCCTCTAAATCTCCAAGAATTTCCCAAGTTGGAGTTGGCAACCCACCTGCCCGCGCACATCACCGTCCTGATTGTAAATTAGGTTGACATGTGTTCAGGAATTAAGTTCTGAGCATCGAACTTGCAATACATGTTTGATTATATGGTCCGGGGGGGGGGGCATACTGGATAGTGGGTAAGGCTGTGGAATCAGCCTATAGTAATTCTTCTCATTTTCCTCACTGTGGAATTCTAACACTGATCTCTCTCCTATTGACTTTTTCTTTCTCCTACCCCGAAGGTCAGTTTCTTAGATCATAATCACTACATGTACTGCAATACGCAGGGAGGCTGAAACATGTAAACAAACCTTCTGCATGGCCATGACTGAATTCAGAAACCCAGTACACGCATAATTAAAACTGCTCATTTGTTTTTCACACATCAGAACTTAATACATACACGGCAAAAACTCATGCACTGGTACATAAGGAATATCTCAACCCTCCCCAACACCAGGGTTAGGGTGGAGACATGGGAGGGCATGACATCAGCTGTGTCTATATGTGACTTCTGGGAAAACCTGAACATGTCTTAAGGTAGCTGGGAGTCAGTGAACTAAAGTGGACAGGAATGGGCGAATTTAACTCAGAAGACCATTATATCTACTACTGTGGCCAGGAATCCCGTAGAAAAAATGGTGTGGCCTTTATAGTCAACAAGAGAGTGAGAAAGGCAGTATTGGGATACAATCTCAAAAATGACAGAATGATCTCGGTCCGAATCCAAGGCAAACCATTCAACATCACAGTAATCCAAGTCTATGCCCCAACCACTGCTGCAGAAGAGGCTGAAGTGGACCAGTTCTACGAAGACCTACAACAGCTCGTAGAACTAACACCAAAAAATGATGTCCTCATCATCATAGGGGACTGGAATGCTAAAGTAGGAAATCAAAAGGTAACCGGAATAACAGACAAATTTGGCCTTGGAGAACAAAATGAAGCAGGGCAAAGGCTAACAGAGTTTTGTCAAGAGAACACGCTGGTCATAGCAAACACCCTTTTCCAACAACCTAAGAGGCGTCTCTACACATGGACATCACCAGATGGGCAACACCGAAATCAGATTGACTATATAATTTGCAGTCAAAGATGGAGAAGCTCTATCCAGTCAGTAAAAACAAGACCTGGAGCTGACTGTGGCTCAGATCATGAGCTACTCATTGCAAAATTCAGACTTAAATTGAAGAAAGTTGGGAAGACCACAAGGCCATTCAGATTTGACCTAGATCACATCCCCGATGAATATACAGTAGAGGTGAAGAATAGGTTTAAGGGACTAGATTTGATAGACAGAGTGCCTGAAGAACTATGGACAGAGGTCCGTGACATTGTAAAGGAGGCAGCACTCACCGCCATCCCAAAGAAAAAGAAATGCAAAAAAGCAAAGTGGCTGTCTGATGAGGCTTTACACATAGCAGAGGAAAGAAGGAAAGCTAAAGGCAATGGGGATAAGGAAAAATTTGCCCAATTTAATGCAGATTTCCAGAGAACAGCAAGGAGAGATAAGGAGGCTTTCCTGAATGAACAATGCAGAGTAATAGAGGAAAACAATAGATTGGGAAGGACTAGAGATCTCTTCAAGAAAATTGGAGGAATCAAGGGAACGTTCCATGCAAAGCTGGCCATGATAAAGGACAAAACCGGTAGGGACCTAACAGAAGCAGAAGAGATTAGGAAAAGATGGCAAGAATACACAGAAGAACTATACAAGAAGGACCTCGATGTCCTTGACAACCACGATGGTATAATCACTGACCTCGAGCCAGACATCCTGGAAAGCGAAGTTAAATGGGCCTTAGAAAGCATTACTAACAACAAAGCTAGTGGAGGTGATGGTATCCCAGCTGAGTTATTCAAAGTCTTAAAAGAAGATGCTGTTAAAGTGCTGCATTCAATTTGCCAACAAATTTGGAAAACACAACAGTGGCCACAGGATTGGAAAAGGTCAGTTTACATTCCAATCCCAAAGAAGGGCAACGTCAAAGAATGTTCAAACTATCGCACAATTGCACTCATTTCACACGCTAGCAAGGTCATGCTCAAAATCCCAGCCATGATTTCTAATTTTACCACAGAGTTTCTGGCAATTCTTAGGGGTACTCTACACCACTTCCTGGTTTTCCCTGGAAATGATATACGGACACAGCTGACGTCGCCTTTCTTAAATTTTAATTTGCTCCCACTGCCACTTGGAGCAGTGACTAGTAACTAGGACTGCTGGTAAGAGGCCTCCTGCCTTACGTCGAATCTGCATTTGCATTTTTAAATCAGTTTCGTGCTGCTGTGATGCTGTCTTTTTTCTCTGTTTGACGGCGTCACAGCAGCACAAAACTGATTTAAAAACGCAAATGCAGATTCGACCTGGGAGTCTGTAACCAAAAACACTAAACCCTGAAAGTGGGCTGCACCTCAAAGGCTCCCAAGTTCCACCAATAAAAATTCACAAATAGTAACCCTATTGAAAACAGTACAACACTGTAGTCAAATACAAAGTCAGTGCAAATGAATGCACAGAATTTGCAAAAGAACTTGCAAAAGGTCCCAGTAGAGTTTCCTTCTTTCCATAAGATTTCTTCAGTCGCTGTGAAACATAAGTATGAGACAAAACATACAGTAAAATACAATGGGTATCCTGCAGATGCTTACAAAACTAGAAAGCTAAACACTCTGCAGTGCAATTAGTGGGAGTCTGCACAGCCCTACCCAACAATGAATGTGGGGTGATGAAGTCACCTGCTAGTGCCAGATTCAGTAGCCACTCAGTGCTTGCAAGTCCACATGATGCTGCAGCCACTGTAGCCCTGGCAGATTGTGTCAGTACCTCCTGAAGTCCGTCAGTAAGTGCACCACCTTGCTTCTCAGCAGCTCTTGGGGGGCATATATCTGCCCAGCCCACAAGCCAGTAGCAGGAGAAGGACTGAAAACAGCTTGGCATGTGAATTGGGCCTTGGATTGTAGGTCCGAGGCAGGACCTGGGCCTTTTTTATTTTGTTTTATTAACAGTACCTAATCAGTGCTTTAAGATATAATGACAATAACATCACCGACTAAAACAACACAGGGTTGTAAAGCTCAGTTTATCATTGATGCTATAATCTTGAAGAAGATACAAGTGAGAAAAAACATAATCTGTAGGCAACATCTATTGACTACCAGAAAGCCTTTTATTTCATTCCCCACTCCAGGCTGATTCAAGTACTTACTTAAGCAGTACAAAGTGAATCCCAAAATTATAGCACTGCAGGAAACTACAATGGAAGAAAATGGGAAACTGACAGAAAAAGATGAACACAGAGAATATTCAGATCAAGCAGGGCATTTTTCAAGGGTAAAGTTGCTGGTAACCAAGTGGGGCTGGGAGATTTCCCAGAATTACCTCTGGTTTCCAGACTATAGAGATAATTTCCCCTGGAGGAAATGGCTGCTTTGGAAGGCGGACTCCGTATAGCATTGCAACCCACTGAGGTCCCTCCCGTCCCCAAATCCTGCCCTCCCAAGCTCTGCCCCCAAACCTCCAAGAATTCCCCATCTCAGAACTGGCACCCCTGTTCAGCGGTATTCCATGAGCCCAGTCAGGCTTCTGGAAGCCCTGTCAAACAGATCTTCAGTGCAATCGCCATCCATCAACCTTTACTAGCATAACCTACAGAACATCTGGCTCAATTTCTTGAAGCTTCATGCAGAAATTTTTGAAACGGTTTCAATTATCACATGATTCTGGGTTGTCAGCAAAAAGTAAATCTTACATTTATCAGGTTTCCTTGAATACTTTTCTCAACCGTGGCTCAATGAATGTAAGGCGCAAGTCCGAGTAGAAAGTACATGAAAGAAACACATGTTCAAGAGTTTCAATCTCCTGCTTAGAGCTAGAACACAATCTACTGTCGAATGGGTTTTTTTTTTGAATCTCCCATATAATACTGCTGATGGCAACACATTAAGGCTTGCTAACATATGCTCTGCGTTGCCCTGGGGTCCTTGAACAAGTTAGATAGCCCTATGCCCAAAAGGTAAAAGACCCAAACTAAGGGGTGAGCATCTACTCTTCGCACAGCTCTCAAGAACCTGCCTCTCAATGTCAACCAGTAACAGAGTTACACCCTTCTAAATCCATTGAAGCCAACGGACTAGAAGGGTGTAACTCTCCTTCAGATTGCACGGATAGTTCTAGGACTTGACTCCAAAGAGAAAGAATTAGAATTACACACATGTTTACAAAGATGAATTTTTCATGGAATCTCCAGCTAGAGTCAGTGGCCTCATAACAACAGGGTTGCCATCTCTGGATTGGGCAATACCTGGAGATTTTGGAGGTGGAGCCTGAGAAGGGTGGGGTTTGGTGAGGGGAGGGACTTCGATGGGATATAATGCCACAGAGTCCACCTTTCAAAGCAGCCATTTTCTCCAGGTGAACTGATTTCTTCTGCCTAGAGATCAGTTGTAATAGTGGGAAACCTCCAGCCACTACCTGGAGGTTGGCAATACTACATAACAATCACAACAACTTTCAGTGACAAGGTTGTTCTATGGAAAAAAATGTGTAGCCCTATACATAATTAAAGGGAAAGGGAAATATTTACTGAGGCCATTTATATGCCAGGATTCCACTTAGAGAAAACTGGTCAAGGTGGCTCACAAATTAATACAATACCAACATAAACCTTGCAATAAAATTGAAAAAGCATTTCAAACATTAAAAACTACCAACACAGAGGTTCAAACCAAGACAGAATTCAATGTAAGAAGCCCTGAAGTTTTAAGAAGTCCTTAGCTGATGTTGGAAGACCTATAGCGAGAGGGCTAAATATAATTCTGACAAAGGAAAATGTTCCAAAGATCAGTGGAGACTTGGGTTGCCTATATTGCCTCGGCAAACCTGGGAGATTTTGAGGTCTTTGTCTGGGGATGGTGGAGTTTGGGGAAGATGTGGTATCATTTCTGGGTGAAGCTCTAGGAATTTCCCCTAATCTCTATAATAAAGAGCATAGAGGCATGGGGAAATTCCTAGAGTGCCAATATGGAGGCCATTTTCTGGACATTTTTCTGCTGTTCCTTAATTTCTCAAGGTCATAAAGCAAGTTTCCATAGCAGACTGGAGATCTGAGCATGGCTTATCCTGATTCTAGCCTAACGCTTTAACCACTGCACCACACTGGACAGGTGACAATGGATGGAAGATGTATGTATCTGATACTTCAGATACTTTGGATCAAATCTTTTTTCTTTTCTTTTTGTATTTTGTGCATGTATGTGTGTGTGTTTGTGAGCTTGGAAGAAATGATGACTTCTGGTGACCTCTAGTGGGGCTAGGACATTTCAGAGAGGTGGCTTTGATATTACCTGCCTCTGTGTCCCAGCCCTAGTATTCCTTGGAGGTCGCCCTTCCAAGTACTTGCCAGGGTTGGCCCTGCTTAGCTTCCAAGATCTGACGAGATCGGGCTTGCCTGGACTATCCAGGTCAGGAGTGGACCCAATCTTTTAAAGGTTTAACAACAAGACCTGCTCTGTGTGTTGAGCATGGAAACCAACTTGGACCTCACATAACTGATAAAGGCTTAGGTGATATATTCAATCTAGCAGGTCCCTGTTAACATCCCAGCTGCTGCACTCTAAATCATTTGAATGCCACACCATCTTAAAAAGGCATTTTGGCAGTCCAGCCTAGATGTTAACAAGGCATGTCTAACTGTGGCCTTGAGGTCCACATTATCCAGGAATGGTCACAGCCAGAAGATCCTCTCCAATAAACCTTAGTATGTTATATGGTCATTCAGGTTGTACTTACGCCTACAGACATATGAGAAACAACCAGAAAGACCACAGAATTTAATTTAAAATCTTCTTGCGGGCATCTCTGTTCAGCTTCCAACTGCCTCTGCTGGGACTATCAGAGAGGGGATAGGATGCAGCCAGGCACCTTTCTGCCACCTCTGGATCTAGAACTTGCTGAGAGCCTTCCTCCTTCCCACTTTCAGCTATCAGCACGGAGCCATCAGCGTGTCTTTCCACTGTGCCTGGATCATCTCAGCTCAGAATCTCTTTCCCATGACACATTTGCACTCAATGTAATTGTATTTATTTCTGCAAGACAATTCCAGGACCTATTTGGGCTGAAAAGCAAGGATAGAATACAATAAAGGCACAAATAAATCTCTCCAGCCTGAGACTTCTTGAAAGACTGAAAATGGAGCTTACAAGCTAAAAATAAAATAAAGGCAATTAACACCTGGGCAGTCCCAGCTCTTACCTTACTCCATGGGTATAATTAAATAGGCTGATGCTGATTTAAATTAGCTAGATAGATTAATCCATACATTCACAACAAAGTTTGGAATGCATCATCTCAAGGCCTAAGTAGAAAGGCAAAGAATCAGCTATCAAAATTCCTGAAGTACTTGAAGACGTCAAATCACCAAGTCCTTCAAGCAATTATTTTTTCTTACCCCATTAATAGTGCTATCCTAAGCCAAACATCCTTGTGAGACCCTTTCAATCCCACTGACTTCAGTAGACTTAGAAGGGTACTACTCTATTTAGGGAGCTGCGGTGGCTCAAGTGGTTAAGACGCTGAACTGCAGGCTGTGGAAGGTCGGTAGTTCAGCAGTTTGAGACCCGGGTGCCGCATGACGGAGTGAGCTCCCGTCTCTAGTTCCAGCTCCTGCCAACCTAGCAGTTCGAAAGCAAGAAATTGCAAGTAGATAAATAGGTACCACTTCAGTGGGAAGGTAACAGCGTTCCGTGCGCCTTGGTGTTTAGTCATGCCGGCCACATGACCACGGAAATGTCTTCGGACAGCGCTGGCTCTTCGGCTTTGAAACGGAGATGAGCACCGCAACCCTAGAGTTGGATTCGACTGGCTTTCGAGCAAGGGAACCTTTACCTTTACTCTATTTAGGATGGCATTGCATATTGTGATGATGAACAATTCTGGCCAGCCACACTATCAGTAACTTAAGAACTGAAGTACAGAAATCCAAAGGGCTGCATATGAAATGTAAAACTTTCACAGAGAGTGTGTGTGGATATGATCCCATCACTGAAATGGGCAAAAGTAGGTGATCTTTAAGCAGAAATGGAAGGTCTTACAATGACTGCGAATTCTTTTCAGGTTACATCCACACATGTTGGGACTTTCCAACTGTGTGTATCATGAGTTTGCATTACTTGCTATGCTCCCACGAGCTGTGGTCAATGAGTTGTCCGAACAGGAGTAATGCATTCTGCATATGAGTACTGCTTCCACATGTGCAAATCAGAACCCTGAAAAATCTACTGGTCGGGTTGTTTGTGCCGAACCTGAATGCACAGGCAGAATACGTATGTTGCCCCTTTATGGAAAACACAGGGACTGAGTGTATTGTGAGCATCTATGTGCCATTGGGTGGCTCCTGGCACATGTTGTTGTAACATCTGAAAAAGTCTACTGAAGATTGCATAACACAATCATACCGCAAAGACCATACCTACAGAACATACACAGAAAATGCAAGGTTTTCTCAGAAAGGATAGATCATGTAGAAATAGCAGGCTGCTCTGGCTTCTCCTGTCTGTGATATTTTGCCAACACAATCAGGTTGCAGAGCTCATTCACGATCAGCTAGTTATGCTTCACCCATTCAGAACCATCCCCTTACTAGAGACATAATCCCGACCTAGTTCTGGAGATCAATGATCCCACTTCTGGATGAGAGAAGCATATAATATCATATCTGAAACAACAGGGCACAATAGATAAGGATGTAATACTGGGATTCTTAAAAAGCAATAGCTAGAACAGCTGCTGAACAAAAGGAGAATGTAAAAAGTAAATAGTGAGCCACCAAGACAAGTCAGAGGACCTTCAGGAATAGCATGAAGGTCAAAGGCCTGTGGTGGGAAGGGTGAGGGGTGATAATTGCTCCCCCAGTTCCATTAGTGGGAATTTATTGTGGGATCCAACCTTTGCTATGCTGTGCTGCTATGAACAAATTTGATAATTACAACTGGAAGTGTTCCTTCAGGTTGCCCCCCACCCCAACCATCTCCGGCATTGAATGTCTAGGCCTGGAGTGTGATGTTGAGGAGAGTTTGGCTATCTGAATGGTGTACCGACCGCCTAACGCACCAGCAGATACCCTGTCTGACGCGCTAGATGTTGTATCAGGTTGGGCATTGGAATACTCCAGGCTTCTGATCTTGGGTGACTTCAGTGTCTATGCCGACAATGCAACGTCTTCCCAGGCCAGGGAGCTGGTGTCGTCCACAGAGGCACTGGGACTCTCCCAGCTTGTATCAAGCAGGCCACATGCTGGATCTGATTTTTGGGTTGGGGATACATGTGGATCAGATGACTACAAATGCAGTCCCATGGTCTGACCACTTGGCCCTGAAGGTCCAGCTGAGCATTCCACACCTTCCCTGTTTAGGCGGCAAGCGCAGTTATGCTCGCCGGTGGAGTCAAATGGACCCCATTTGGCTTCAGGAAGCTCTGTCCCCTGGCAGCTCATTGGATGAGCTGGTGGAGGACTGGGAACACCGGCTCTCTGAAGCCATCAATGAGAACGCTCCCCAGTACACTCTATGCCCTTGCACCAAAGCAGCACCTTAGTATACATTGGAGCTGCGGAGGATGAAGCAGGAGCTAAGATGGCTAGAGAGGAGGTGGCGGTGTGCTCGTGATGAAGTGTCACAAACATCTTATAGGACACTTATGAAAGCCTATGAGATGGCTGTGAAGGCTGCGAAGAAGGATTTCTACGTGGCCTCCATTGCATCTGCAAGCTCATGCCCAGCCCAATTATTTAGAATTATTTGGTCTGTTACAACTCTGCCACTGGATGAGGGGGCATATATAGATGTTAAATAACATTGGCGAGAGGCTTGCCCCTGCGGCACTCCACATTGCAGTGGGTATCGCGGGGAGACCACAGGGCAGACTAAATAGTAGGGAATTGGCCATTGGCCACAAGGCATTTGTGAGCTATTTCGCAGATAAGTTCGTGACACTCTGCCAGGACTTCCTGACCACAATTGAGACAGTAAGAGAACTGGAAGCCCTATGTCTGCTAGTCTGATACTGAACCACTTCAGTCAACTCTCCCAGGAGGAAGTCAACATTCAGGAAGACAGCATTCGGGTCCCTCTGGAAGAAATTATCAACTTGTCCCTTTCTATTGGGACTTTCCTGGAGACTTTGAAGGAGGCAGTAGTTCGTCTACTCTTGAAAAAACCATCATTGGACCTTATGGTCCTAACCAACTGCCATCCAGTGTTGAACCTATCGTTCCTGAGTAAGGTAGTTGAGAGAGCGGTGGCCAAACAACAACAGGCTTTCCTGGATGATGCTTCCATCCTTGATTCCTTCCAGTCCAGCTTCTGTCCTGGTCATGGGACAGAGACGGCTCTAGTCGCCTTTACAGATGATGTCCGTAGAGATCTGGATCGGGGCAGATCGGCGCTGCTGTTACTGTTAGATCTAACAGCAGCGTTCGATACATAAGAACATAAGAGAAGCCAATGTTGAATCAGGCCAATGGCCCATCTAGTCCAACACTCTGTCACACAGCAGCCAAAATATACCAGGTGCCATCAGGAGGTCCAGCAGTGGGGCCAGGACACTAGAAGCCCTCCCACTGCTGCCCCCTCCAGCACCAAGAATAGAGTGCATCACCTGCCCCAGACTGAGAGTTCCCATCTATACCCTGTGGCTAATAGCCACTGATGGACTTCTACTCCATATGTTTATCTAATTCCTTCTTGAAACTGGCCATGCTTGTAGCTGCCACCACCTCCTGTGGCAGTGAATTCCATATGTTAATCACTCTTTGGGTGAAGAAGTATTTCCTTTTATCTGTTCTAACCCGACTGCTCAGCAATTTCATGGAGTGCCCACGAGTTCTTGTATTGTGAGAAAGGGAGAAAAGTACTTCTTTCTCAACCTGCCCAATTCCATTCATAATCTTATAAACCTCAATCATGTCACCCCTCAGCTGTCATTTCTCCAAGCTAAAGAGCCCCAAGATACAGTTGACTATGATCTACTGACCCACCGCCTCACTGACATAGGAGTTCAGGGTACTGCCTTAAAATGGTTTTCCTCCTTCCTCCATGGTCAGGGACTGAGGGTGACACTTGGCAAGAGGTTCTCCCCGTGATACCCACTGCAATGTGGAGTGCGACGGGGGCAATCCTCTCACCAATGTTATTTAACATCTATATGCGCCCCCTCACCCAGTTAGTCTGGAGTTATGGGCTGGGTTGTCATCTTCCGTTCCTATGAACTTGGCTGAGGCTTTGGATGCTGTGGCTGGATGGTTGCAGCAGAGTCAGTTGAAGTTAAATCCGTAGAAGACGGGGGTCTTGTACCTGGGTTGAGGGGGTTGGATGTGGGCACCAGGCTCCCCACACTGGAAGGGGTACCTTTGGTGTCAGCCCAGACAGTGAGGAGTCTGGGAATGACACTTTCCATGGAGGCCCAGGTTGCTGCAGTTGCCAAATCTGCATTTTTCCATTTTAGGCAGATCAGGTTACTGAAGCCCTAACTTTCCCCCCAAGACCTAGCAACGATGACCTATGCAATGGTCACTTCTAGACTTGCTTACTGCAACTCGGTCTCTATAGGCTTACCCTTGAAGCTGATCTGGAAATTACATTTGGTGCCGAATGTGGCGGCACACCTGCTGACGTCAACTCTTGTGTAGGCTCACGTTAGGCACGTGCTCCGCCAACTGCATTGGTTGTCAGTTGAGTCCCGGATTCACTTCAAAGCGATGTTTTTGACCTTTAAAGCCTTATACGGCCTGGGACTAACATATCTAAGGGATGGCCTCTTCCCATATATGCCTCTAAGAACATTATACTCTAAAGATCAACACTTCCTGGTGGTCCCTGGCATGAAAGATGCCCGTCTTGCTTTAACCAGGGGCAGGGCCTTCTCTGTCCTGGCCCCAGCCCAGTGGAACATGCTCCCTATTGAGACCAGGGCTCTAAGGGACTTCAATTCCTTTGGTTGAGGCAATGGGTGCCCATATATGGCCTCCCTGAGGTTGCTGTCACCCGTCCATTTATTGACCACCTACAACTGGCCTTTAACTCACCACACCATTGGGCCAGAACTTTATAGCCAACTGATACTGTTTCAAGCTGTACTCATTTTTTTAATTGTTATACATAAATTGAAATTGTATTTATTATAATGATGTTACCCACCCTGAGCCTGCTCACAGGATGGGCAGGATATAAATGCAAATAACAAAAAAATAAATAAGTGGAGTGATTACTCTTTTAAACTCACCTCTCTTTGTAACTGTTCCTCCTTTACACACCGTGCACCCTTTTGTGTTCCATAGCTTTGAATGTAATACTTCTTCCTAATGGATGAACACTTCAGTCATCTGATGAAGTGAGCTCTGGCTCATGAATGCTTAATGATGGAATAAATGTTATTAGCCTTTAAAGTACCACTTGTTTTATTAATAAATTAACAGTTACCGTTCCAGAACTTATCTTCCAAGTTTGTGTTGTAGATCTCTGCCAACGTGTGCATAACACTCCCAAACACCTGATTGTGTGAATGATTGGTGAACAACACTCAGATTAAAGGAGCTTATAGTGTCAGTCACATTTTGTGTGTGAACCTGAAAATTTCAGATGTGAAGGGTTAGAAAGCACTTTTAAGGCCTGTTCTATTTACTGCAAACTCTTTGGAAACTTTCAACTTTCCCTCCCAAAATATTTGTCACCATGTTTCAAGCAGCAGAGAAAGGAACTCCCATAGAGAATAAGCGAAAAAAAATATGATTGAGGGAGACTTTTGGAGAAGCGACAGCCTGCTGAGAGTCTAAAATTTTTAATATTGCTGAAATAGTAGCTCAGTCCACTTGTACCCTAGGGGGAGCTGTGGAGCACTCGGGTTTATTGAATGTTTTCTCTTGTCGTTCAGCCTATCTCTTGTTGTTTTCTCTCTCTGCTATGTGTTAGTGCTTGTGCTCTGAAGGTCTCTCTGTTACATTAATGGCCTGCAGTCAGTTACTGTCTTTCTTCAAAATCCTGTTGCAGTAAATTCTTTAAACACAAACTGCAAGGCAAGGATTGGATAATTTCCAGAATTCTGCCAACAGAGACAATGATGTGGGCAGAAGACGGACCCTCCAAGCTGTAAAATAGGAAGAGAGTGCAGAAACGGTATGTTAAAAAACGGACAGGTTAGCAGTTAGGAAGGAACAAAATTATTACACATGTTCAATTCCTTAATAACAAGTTAAATAACAGAAGTAGAAGCCCATGAAAATTCATGGAAACATTATTCTCATCGGCTTGTTCTAAATTAAAGCTTCCTTACTTTACTGTACCCTAACTTCCAGTAGCCCATGACCTCATGCTGAGGGAGTACAGAAGGTGAACAGAAGGTGAGACAAACCATCCTAAAGAAGCAGGGGTCACAGTTAACCAGGCTTTGTCATTTCCTCTTCCCTGCTTTCCACCAAAAATGCATAACCCAGTTTCCACCTTTTCAGACTTGCCTTTATCTTCTCTGTCCGTTCTATCTTTGGCCCTCTGATTACACTGCTTCTTCACTGGTTTCATAGAGAAAACTAGCTGCTTTGTCCATTTGGCAAACATTCACAGTAATTCAACAAATTTTAATTATTTTCTCTCTCTGTGAATGGTAAGAACTGCAGTAGACAAAGATAATTTTTTATGTTATTGAAAGATTTATACCTCACCTTTCCTCTTGGTTCAGGGCAACTGTTCGTCCTCAACCGCAAGACTCTGGGCCAACCACCACATCCTTTGAGATCTTTTCTCCATCCCCACCTCTCTCATCCCTCATCCAGTGCCTTCATATCCCATCTCAAGGTTTCTGTGATATCACGGTAGCTCAATCAATTAGAAGGGTTCACAGAGGGAGAAAAATTAACAAAAATCTGTTGAGTTACTGTGAATTTTGGGCAAATGAACAAAGCAACTAGCATTGTCTATGCTTTAATGTGACTCCTAACCCATATCTCTGCATCCTGAAGAAAATGCCATACCACAATACTCGCATTTGCTATTGTGGTATAAATATATGATATTCAAGGGACTTTCCCCTCATCTCAGTTCTGTGTGAAGTATTAATAGTCCTATTCTTTGTAGTCGTCGCACCACAGTCTCTTATTTATTAAACCGTGGCCCGTTTATGTAGAAACAAAGTGGTGTCCTCAGAAAAGATTATCATTTTAGGTGAGAAGTAAGCAATTAAATCACACCGGGAATGTATTAAGTTGATAATCCTTGCAAACGTTGTAGGTGTCAGCCCATTATGAAAGATTAATTACGCGGCCCTCCTGGCATATTGAAATCAATCACGCGCCTAACCTCTACCTGAGTCCCTGTGTTTGGAAATACATCAAATTGTTTTTTTCAAGGCAAGTAGGCCCTACTTGTAACTCCAAGAGCATCAACACTTGAGGAGGACATGTTCCAAGCAACCAGTGTCAAAATATTTCCCAATGAGATCTAGTGATCTTTGCTCAGATCTGACTTGTTTATACAAACATACCATAAGAGATAGCATTATCTCAGTAAGATATTTTTAGCTCTTGTGTTCCAACTTGTTCATTACTTTGCTTCCCTAACAATGTTTTCCTTAGTGGGCTACACTAGCCTAAATCATTTATGACTGAACGGATGTAGTTCTATTAAAAGATTATCTAAATGAAGAATGAAGTAAGGGGGATTTCTCATAGACATATGATTAGAGGCGTCATATATTTCTCAGTTCTCCCTTTTTGATATCACACACTTTATACTTAGTTCATTTCGATTTACGTGAGCTCAATGCAAATCTCATCTGTGACTTAAATAGATTTCTCAGCGTTAATTTTATAACTCCTTTTTGGCAACCCACTTATTTTTAAACTGTACTCAAACATCTCAGATTTAAAATTTTAAAAGTAAAGTTGTCATCCAGACAGTCTTTGATCGGAAAAAAATGGGACATCAAGCAGAAAGCTCCTTTAGATGAGGTCTTGTGCTTGTTGATGGAACATTTGATTTCCCAGCTTGGAATACCAACCTCCCTGATTTCTTTCCACACTGCTTTTTATACTTCCTAAATTTCAAAAGTGGTTTATCATGTGGTTCAAGAGCCTAATTTTTTTAAGCTGAACATAGCACCAGATACTCATTCAGTTGAACAGTTCTCTGAAGTGTGACCAAGACTTTTAAGGTCATCTAGTCTAACCCATTGTGACCTTTTTTCCTAATTAAAAAAAATCCTAATACTCCATTGAATGTTGCTTTAAATAATGTAAACAAGGTTCTCAAGAATTGCCTTGGAAGATTAGATCCATGTTGTCTTCAAAGGAAACCATTCTAACTAGGCCTTGTTTCTATATAACAGCTGAATGTTTCCCATTTGGGAAGAGAAGAATAAAAAAAACACATACACAAACAAGAACAGCTACCACATAGGCAGCATCACTCAGCCTGAAAAAAGCTAGGAATTTCTGAACCCATCAATGACCTTTCACTTCCAACCTTCCCAGCCGCCATATTAGTGTGCTCCCACCAAAATACCAGCTTGTGTTTACAGTCTGATTTCTCCTGATGGTGAATGGGCGCGTACTCACGAGCACTCGCTCTATGTGCACTCAATAGGATCATGATCTGGAGAGCTGAAAACGTAAACACAAGCTGGTATTATGGTGTAACTAGCGGTTGATGGAGTTTTGTTTGAATACTTAAAAATGGGCACACTGGGCAGAACAAAAGGAGGCTAAAGCTGTGCTGCTAGGGAGAGGAAACTTGGAAAGCTTCTGTCATTCCTGCATACTTCAAGTCTGTAGTGGGGGGAGGTCTACTCGGAGGTGCTCCACCCCTCTGCTCTCTTGTCAATTGGGCTGAGAGCACCATTTTCTTTTCAAATGTGGCTTGTTTATTAATAGCTTTACATTTTTTTCAAACGCCGGTGCTCATCTGAAGTTCACAACTTGCCAGCACTGAGTCAGATCTGCAAGTTCAGCAGATCTCATTTCTGATGTGACACAGATGTGGCAGGAAAATTAGGCCACTATTAGCACTCTGCTTGCGAAAGCCCTTTTGAAATGAATCCAGCAGAGTGCATTGTTAAGGAAGCCAAGGCGAGAGGATGTTACTTGTGACCATTGAGGCTTAGATACTTCTGAATCAGATATTCTGGGACACTTAGGGCTCTGGGAAAGAAAGAGATCCTCTTTTGGGCCTCCGTAGAAAGCAGCCACTGAAACAACCTCTGAAGAGGAGGAGCAGTGTTTCCTCTGCCTTCTGTTTCGTGATAATGTCTCCTTGACAACATCATCTGATTCAAATGACTCCTCCTCAAAAACTTATTCAGCCTTTGAGATCCTGGTTGCCACCACACTAGTCCCACAGAAAGCAAGAAACAGATTTGGCCCATCATGTTTAATTGAAAACTGCTTTTTATGCTCCCCTGATTTAAAAAGTAGTTTTCCTCACTGATGTTGTACAAGGGTTTCATGCTTTCAAAAGTTGGAGGAGCTCAGTAAAATGAGAAGTTCTCTGAACTGTGACCAAGACATTTATAATAATCTAAAGTAAAACACTTTCTTGTTACGATATCCTTTTCAGCCCCAGAGTTTTGCCCTTCTAATTGCAAACTGATCTACTTCATGGTGGTAGGATTACATACCTCCATTCACCAGTACCTAAGGTATGAGAGGACTTCAGACCAGTTGCTAAGGAAACTCTTCAGATTTTTAGTCTCAGGCTTAGCCTTGAATTAAACTCCCACAATGCATTGCTTAGGTTCAGATACTGGATAAGCACTCCTTAGTACTGCCTGGGTGTCTGCCAACCTCAGCAACTCCTCATCTGAGTACTCTACACTTCTCTGCCAGCCTCACTCCTGAGCAGGAAAGTGACTTGTATCCTGTCTACATGTCCAGAGACTGTTCAAATGAGCAGTTCAAAATGTACAAGGAACAGGCAGGGCAGCTGTTAGAAATATCGTTACCAATCTCCAGCTAAGATTATTTCTACATTGGGAAATTTTTGTTCTAGCTGTTCAAGGCATGCAACCAAACTACTCCAATTTGGTAGACAGGGTAGATCTGTCGAAGGAGGGTGGAATGTAGATGTTCAATATTATTAAGGAAGGGTTTCCACAATTAATCAAGGTGGCTTGAACAATAGGAGGGCAACCTTGAAGGCTAGTAGATTTTAAGTTAAGATTACAAGAAACAAGGGTGGTTAGCCCTCCATAGGGGCGACCTCCACTACTGGCCCTGGATGCTGGAAGGGAGTAGGATTTAAATCCTTCAAGGAATAAAGGAGCTAGGGCCCAAGTCTCCTGTAGGAGAACAATATCAAAGGATCTAAGAGAATCTATGAAATCATGATCTTTGGCCTTGTTCCTCCACCCCACTATATTCCAGGAGACAAATTTAATTGTCGTGGGTGTAGCACTATCCGGAAGTCAGTCCACCTCAACAAGTTGATCTAAAGAATTATTCTCATCAAGATTGACACACCCATTGCTAATAGTACCAACATACCGGGAGGGGTCCTTTTTGCCTTAGATCTGGATCTCAGTATGCTCAACGTTAATTGATGAAGCTTCTGCCCCTGTCATTCGACTAATAGAGGGACTGGGCTTATCCGTCATATTTTTTAAGAAACTAGCTCTTACAACTTCCAGCCTATCCATAACCAACTTTTGCTCAGCTAGTGGCAGAGCCTTAAGGGACTCCAAAACTTCCTCTTCCAATAACTCATTATCCAGAAGGCAGGAGCTGGAAATAGAATCATTCCTTGTTCTTGGAACTTGTAGTGCATTAAGAGCACTTGAATCAGCCATTTCTGGATTGTTGTTAAACACAGCAGGTGAAGTTACATTACCTCGTGCTTTCTCAGAGCAGGAAGTTGTAGGCAGAAGAGGAGTTAAAAACATGTCGTTAAAAATATGAGTAGGGAAGATTCCTTTAGAATTTAGCAGAGCTTTCTGACAAAAAAGCAGCCTGGGGATGCTGGGACCGTGGAAGGAAAGTAGAACCCTCTGAGCTTGAATGATGTCATTAAGGGCCTCCACTGTTTTTATATCCACGTGTCCAATACTCTTCCCAAATAGTTCCACTAGATGTTTCTTAACAAGTGAAGCAGTTCTCCAGGAGGGTACAAATCCTTTAAACCTGCAGATTTGTAAACAGATCTTATGTGGTGGCCAGACAAGTTGGGAAAGAGCCATTCTCTCCCTCGTCCTCTCCTGTTGCTGTGGAGGTACCCCTCCCTCATAGAACAAACGGCTGGTTGCTTATCACAGCTGGCAACAGCTGGGTTCTTATCACAGCCAGAGGCAGCTTGAGTATTGTTAAAGTCGCATGCTCCGTTTAGCAACTTATCCAACTTGGAGTGCAACAAACAAAACTCTTTAAAAATAAACTCTACTGCCCTTGCAGTGAGCAAAAGGAGGTTATCTGAGACCTCATTCAGCGTTTCAATATTGTCCCCACTCGTTGTAAGTGGAGGGATTTCATCTCCCTCGGACACTGTTCTTAAAGGTGGGCTCTGTGGAGAAAGTTCTATCAGATCATCTGCAATCTCCACCAAAGGAGCAAAGCGATTAAAAGCTGGAATTGGAGAGAGCGCATTATGAGAGGACGAAAAATAGTCTCCAATCTTGGCTTGCTTAGTGGCCGGTGGAGAATCAGCCTCCGTCTCTCTCCCCCGCTTTTGGAGCTTCATTTCCACTTGGCTCAAGGTAAGTTTGTTGCTATATTGTCATACAAGCCGGACAGCAGAAGACCAGAAGATTGCAATAAGAGCTCACAGTTCATAAAATATGCTGTAGTAATTGCACTCAAGAACAGAAACAGCTGGCACACAAAAAGGGACGAAGGCTCTCAAAGGAAAACTTCCCAAGGCTAGAACTCCTCCGTGCGTCCTTCAACCTATCACAACAATACTAAAAAAAAGAAACTTGAAACAAGCTGCAGCAAGCGACTCTTTAAAGAAGCAATTATGCTGCGTAAAAACCGAGCAATAAATTAAGAGAAGATAGTAAAATTAGCAGATAACTTGCATAGCGTTAAAAGTCAGAGCAGCTGCCTCGGCGCCATCTTGGGGAGCTCCCTCCAGTGCTAGAGGCGCTGTTAGAAATACATGAGTGGTTTGTGGGGTTTTATTGCATGTGGCACATTGAAATGGAAGTTCTTTCCTATTAATTAACAGTGAGCTTATTGAATAGCAGCTTCCACAATATGAATCTAACACTTGGTACCAAGACTTAAACTAACATCAAATAAAGTTATCAGTTACTGTCTTAAATCATCTTCAAGATGAGCAAGCCTGAATACACTATCACTTACATGACTTCCTGTGCTCTTCTTCTTTCCTCTTACTCTTTAACAGATATCTGTAAATGGACTCATTCACTCTGCAAATGTCAGCCAGTGGACTTTGGTTTGATGCTGCTGCCTTTCCTGTTGGTTTCTCTTCAGTTAGTCTGAGTCTGCTTTGTGCAATCAATGCTCAGGGCCAGGGTTGTGATCCAGAGTCTGTAGTGATGCTCAGGGATAATTGTTCGTCCTTAATGCCTCATTAGTTTATTCACAGATGCCCCAGTGGAAATATTGTCTTTTCTCTCCCTTGCCATCTTTATTTCCTGCTGCTTCCTTTCTGTTTTTGTCAGGTTCCCTTTCCTTCCTTCTTAAACGACATAGAATTCTTCTGTTCAGTTTATGAGCAGCATCTTAATGTAATGTTTTGTTCTGCACTATCTGGAGTCACAGTTTAGCTTATCAGATGGCTTAGTGCACCACAGAGAGTTCTGAGACGTGAACCCAACTCTGGGGACATCTATTTTTGGTATCCCTTTGTACATCTAGCATATGCATAGGTAGAAAGCAATATATCAGTGAGCTATTGAAGGCAACAATGCACCCTTTGTCTTCTTGTCACTGCAGACTCAGTTTCTAGAGTTTGCTTTTTTGAATGTTGTCAAAACCCATTTCTGCATAAGGAAAAAAAAATCCAAATGATAATATACCATACAACTTGTCGCCGCTCAAAGTCAGTACCCAAAGAAAAGGGGTTGTTACAGAGATTACATACTTGAGCAAATCTCATTGTCTTTTATCTAGTGGTACTGCTAGGTTTACCGTTTGCAGTTTAGATTGTTGTCACAACAGCGTTTAGGGCACATCTGCATTACAAATGTACTGTGTTTGAAACTAGTTTTGTGGACCTTCAGAAACACAGGGAATAGTAGCTGTGTGTTGAGAATTTTGGTAGAGATTGCCTAGCTTCTCAACAATGTCCATAACCCTTTGCTTGGAGAATACAGCAGTGGAATACGCTTGACAATTGCTACTATGTGTTGTGTGTGCCCCAGAATGGAAGAAGGAAGGCAGAGGTCATCTTAAAGTAGGATAGCAGGTCATCTTAAAGTAGGATTTGGGCTTCATTCTAGTTCAGGTGCAACAGTATTTTTAAACTCTATGGTTAGGTTCCAGATTAGAAACCAAGTTTTTAAAAAATAATGTGACAATGGATTCAAAAGGGATGAGTTTTGAATTGGTCCACAGATACATTTTAGGTTACTATCATAAAATCTTACAATGTAATGGCCTAAGAGAAAGAATACAATTATATATATATACAAAATGAGAGAAAAAGCTATATGTTTCAAATATGGCATTTGCATACCTTCAATGCCCAACTTCCAGAATTCTGCTAATCATATGATATTAATATCGATCCCCAAATATTCTGTTTATTGTCTTCAATACAAGAGAAACACCAAACACATTTTTCACTCATGTTGGGAAGAGGGGAAGGTTAGAAAGGGGGAAGGGTTTTTTTGTATAGTCCAGCAGCAAAGAAAACAAACATAATGGTGTCATATAAATCTGTGCTGCAGCAACATTTATAAAATTGTGTACAATCTTAATCCCTTCCCACCTTAAAATAAATCACAGAGTTGAAAAGGATAGAGAAAGGAAATGGAAAATGTCAGAGGCACAGTATATTTCCCTGTGAGGAAACACCAAAGAGGGTGGAGGGTTTTTTTTGTATAAGACAGGTGTCCCAAACGTTGAGCTGGGGAACACTTTTGGAGTTTTGAGAAAGAATAATGGGCACTACCACAAAATGGCTGCCATGGGAGGTGAGACCAGTTATAAAGTGACTGTCATGAAAGGCAATTACAAAACTGCATTCTTGTATGATGGGGACATCTATTTCAATACGAGTATTCCCTACTGACCAAAGAACAGGATTGCCAACCTCCAGGTGGGGTCGGAAGATCTCCTAGTATTACAACTGGTCTCTAGACAATAGAGATTTAGTTTCCATTGAGAAAATGCCTAATTTGGAAGGTAGACTCTATGTCATTACATCCAGAGTTCCTTCCCTAATCCTTGCCTTCCCCAGTCTCCTCACCAACTCTTCAGTAATTTCTTGGCGTTGGCAGCTGTACTTCTGAAGCATTCCTGATGCATTGTAGGCTTGCCATTCGCCCAGTGGCAGTGGGTAATCTCCCACCCATTCCTCAGTCCCAGGGGTCATTTCATAGAAAAAGAGGTGCAGGAGCGCATTAGCATAACTCATTAGCATAACTTATTTGCATATGCCACACCCCCTGACATCGCCGGAAGGCAACATCCACCACTCAGGCTACACCCCTAGGGACTGTCTTTCCACTCTGGGGGCTGTCATTCCAGTCCCAGAGTAGCCTATCTGGGCCCAGGAGGAATGCTACACGTGCTGCTTCATGCTCCTGCTGGGAGCTGGGGGCAGGGCTTGCCGCTGCCTGTGCTTCTAACTGCCGGAGCTTCGCTCCTGCGCGCTCCTGCTCCAAATGACCCCTGCTCAGTCCCCACCCATGGTAATCTGAGAAGGGAGGGGAAATGGGGGGGAAGGCATTGATGGTGATACTCTAGGAATTTCCCCCAGTCTCTATGGTCTGGGACCAACATATCTACAGGACTGTCTCCTCTGGTATGTCCCCGAGAGAGCTTTGTGCTCTACTGATAACAGCCTGCTGGTGATCTGCAGCCCTAGGGATGTCCAGCAGTCCACGACCAGAGCCAGGGCCTTTTCAGCTCTGGCCCTGACCTGGCGGAACTGTCTACCAAAGACATCAGGGGCCTGTGTGATCTTATGTAATTCCACAGGAGCTGTAAGGCAGAGGTGTTCTGCCAGGCTTTTGGTTGAGGGCAGCAACATTTTTTCCTTGCCCAGAACCCCTCCCCCGAATTGCTGTTATGAGTTCCCTCTCCCCCTACCCAGAAACTGGCATAGTAGTCCAGAGATGGGGGTAGAAATTTTCAGATGACATCATCATGGACTCTATCTGGGTCTTCAGTTTTATTAAATTGTTTTGCGGAATTTTAAGGTTTTATATGTTTTTATGGCACTATGCTTCTATGTACATCGCCCAGAGCCTGGCATAAGCTGGGATAGTGCGATTAACTACTACTACTACTACTACTACTACTACTACTACTACTATATTATTATTCCTAGAGTGTCACCTGGAAGTGACATCACATCCTCCCTGCCACTCTATCAATATCCTCATAGAGATTGTTATCTGATGAAGGGAGCTTTGACTCGCAAGAGCTCACACCCCAAAAATCTTGCTGGTCTCTAAGGTGGTACTGGACACAAATCTAACTGTTCTGCAGCAGACCAACACAGATGCCCTCTGAAACTCTCATAGAGACTGGGAAAATTCCTGGAATCAATCACGTTCCCTTGAAACTCCACCATCTTCAGGTGCTTCCACCAAAATTTCCTAGCTTTTGCTGACACAGACCTGGCAACCCTACTCCAATAAATGAAGGAAAGTCACAGCTAAGTCTTTGCTTTGTAGAAGAGATACTTTGGGAACTGGCAAACTGGGCACCATGGTATTTATTAATCCTACACTGGGGACCACTGCTTTAGGTTTATAAAGTTAGGTTTATAAGATTATGAAGAACTCGAGATGGTAGCTGGAAAAAAATGTCTTTCTTTATTGACAGCAGAAGTTGGGGAATACCCAGTGAAATTGATGTGCATTCTCACCGAATTTCATACAAAGACAGGAATACATATTGCTACAATATCTGATGATGCTGGCTACCTCAAATAGCTTTTGTAAAGCAGCTGGCAATTCACAGAAAGAGGTCTGCCAAAGACTATCAACCTCCATGTTCAGAATCAGTATGCCTCTTCATACACAACAAATAGAAATTAAACAGCATGGGATGACTACAGAAACTGGTCTTTGGGCAAAGGCGTCAGGCTGGCTGTAGCAGGAAGTAGGATATTGGGTTTGAGAAACCTGAGGAAAGCCTGTACTTAGCGGCTTATTTTCATTATAGTGAGGTGAAGTTTGTTGCATGTCAGTACAGACTCATATATTTGTGAGCCTTCCTCTGGACAAGAATTGCATCTTCTTGGGAGTCCCACATTTGAATGGGCATAATCTCAACCAGCCGGAGACTTCTGATTGGATAATCAGTCTCATTCAGTTCCACTGATTTTCATACCAAATTATGATATTTTACGTATTATTTATTTATTATTTATTAAATTTGATTTGTGAAGCTGCTCTTCCCTACAGGTAGACTCAGGAGACTTACAACAGAGTAATAACAAAAATTGTTTAGTTTAAAACCAACATTAAAAACAGCTAAAAACAGATCAATAAATAGAAACAAAATACATAGACCAGATGGTGGGGGGGGGGAATCAGCTCCCCCGGCCTCCTTGGGGGGAGGGGTTGTGAGGGATGGGGAAGTGTATGAGAGTGCCAGATGTCATACAATCCCCCCTCCCCCTTCGCTGTTCTCAAATGCCTGGTGGAACATCTCTGCCTTGCATGCCCTGCAGAAAGGTAATAACTCCCGCAGAGCATGGATGTCTTCTGGCAGAGAGTTCCACCAGGTGGGAGCCAGGGCTGAAAAAGGCTTAGGACAGCCGGATCCCTCTCGGGCTGGGGACCACCAGGAAATTCATATTCCCTGAGTGCAACACTCTTCCAGGAGCAGACTGAGAGAGGCAGTCCTGAAGGTATGTAGGTCCCTGACCGTAGTCCATAGTTTGTTTATATTAGTTTTTTCTTTGATTTCATCTGAGTGACTCAGCCAGTGCTCTGTGACAAGGAAACTGCAGGAAGAAAAGGAATGACTAATCACTGAAGATATTATACAAGAGAATGGCAATTCTCAAATGGTTTCCTGGGAATTCTTTCTTTGTCTGCCTAATTAGGATTGAAGAATGGAAAGGCTCTGGTCACTGTGATTTTTGTCAGTCACCATCCTCATCAGATCTTTCAGAACTCCTGATTACTGAATCATTTCCAACCCGTTATCGTTTTGTTTTGTTTTTTTAAAATAGAAGTCTGTTTTTGGTTTAGATTCAAAGCAATTGAGAGATTTGGTTTCTGCTTCAGTTTGGGTTCAAGTAAGAATCTGCTTTGACCTTTTAAGGTTCAGGTTTGGTTTGATACCCTTTCTGAAAGACAGTGGGTTTGATCCTATGACTTCTTCCTCCAACAGAGAAGACTTTCTTCAGCAAATAAACACTCCATCAGAGGGAGCCTTTCTCCATCTGAAAAAGTCATTCTCTATTAGAGGAAGTCTTTTTCCCTTGAAGGAAGACAGCAAAAGAGAGCTATAGGGTTGGATCTAGACTAGCATTTCTGTGGGCACAAGGATTTCCACTCACAGAGCATGATTTTCCCAGCATCCCCCTCCCCTTCCATCATAACCTGAAATGCCCCTGAAATGCTGTGCCTGGGTGAAAGCAATCCCCAGAAACAAAACTGGAGGGAGGGGGTTGCATTTCAGGCTGCCATGAGAGATGGTGGAGGGAAAATTGCACTCCATGGGAAGAAATCCTTGCACCTGCAGTAATGTCTAGTCTGGATCCAAATCATCATGCTTATAGACAAGAAATAAAGGGAAGTAGAACACTCAAAACTGTTCCTGACTCCTACAATGGCAAGTCACCAATAAGGGATGCAATTCACCAATGGGGTGAGATGTTGCAGGTTTCTTGAGAATGCACTTTTTTGCTTACTGCCACGGCACTGATGTGCCCCTCCCCTGTTGGAGGAAAGGTGGGAAATACATCATTCAATAAATTTCAAATTAATAAAAGGTGAGGAAGGAAGAAATGCAGAAGTTTAGAAGCTAATGTTCTTAACAATGTTCTTTGCATGCCTAAATGAAAGGATCCTGAACAACAGGAAAGGAGAACATCAGTGTTTCCCAACCTGCGGGTCAGGACCTAAAAGCAGATTGCAGAGTTTCTCAAAGTGGGTCACAGGCCAGCCCTCCCTAACGGTGGCTCCTTCCCTTGGCATCCTTCTTTCTTTCCTTCTTGCCAGCTTCTGGCCAGTTCTTGTCTTTTGTGTGTATTCAATAAACCAGCATAGTTCAGCATGTTGTAGTCCGCCTCTCCATGCAGCAAACCCAGTACTTTTCATTGGCATTGAAGGTGGGATCCCGCTGAGCAAGCCGGGCTGATGGGGCACCACAAGAGACCCAGCACTGCCACCACAGATGAGCAACAACGATGGGCAAGTTGCTCCCCTGCCTCAGCCTATCAGCACAATGGCAGTCGCTCTGGGAACAGGGCTGTTTCTGCCACTCGACCAGTCCTGTGGGTCACCGGGCTCAAGTCCGTCCTGACTTTCTACCAGGTGACAGATGCAGAGAGGAAGAAAGGGCTCCTCCTCTGGTCATGCGGACCCTCCATCGTAGACCTGGTGCAACATCTGCTGTCCCCAAAGACACTGGAAGAGGTGATGTTCGAGGAAATCATGAAGGTGTTGCGAGACCACTTCACTCCGCGACCCTCGGAGGTGGCGCACCATGTGGCCTTCCACCAATGGAATCAACAGGCCTGGGAGGCAGCCACCAACTTCTTGGCAGAACTCCGCCACCTCGCCTCTGAGTGCGAGTTTGGGACACAATTAGACACGACCCTCTGAGATCGCTTTATCTGCAGCCTCCATGAGGAGAAGCTTTGGTACCGGCTCATGAAGATGGAGAAATGTACCCTCTCTTCCACTCTCTCCACAGCCACTGCATGGGAGAGATCCCACCCATCGGCCACCTCTGCCCACCAGGTCGGGACTGGGGTAGGTGACCCCAACAACGAGGACATCCATCAGACCCAACAGTCCCACCGGCGAAGGGAGCCCGAGCTGCCGCTGCAATTCCCCCGAGCCAAGGATGCCACAAGACCGAAGTGTGCCAGTTGTGGTGACCCCCACGAGAGGAAGACATGCCGCATCAGGGACACAACATGCAGAAACTGCGGACGCTTAGGCCACATTGCAAGGGCTTGCCAATTCACAGCCGTCCCAATGATGCTGAGCCACCGCACACTATGAGGCCAACATGTCCACAGATGAACTCTACCTCCTCACAAGCCAGCTGGAAGTCCAGGTACTACGCCCCCCAGCCAGGTGCCACCCCCAAAATCCAGGTTAGGGTCAAGATTGAAGGGTCCCCCTGCCCATGGAAGTCGAACCGGGGTTGGCCGCATCATCCATCTTACTGGTGGAAACTCTTAAAAGACTGTGTCCTAATGGAGGGCCCCACTTATGAACCTCGCACATAAACCTGGTGGACTTCCAAAGAAACCAGGTCCCAATTCAGGGAGAGGGGGCTTTCTGAGTGTGGTACCAGGGTTTCGAGGGGTTCCTGGACTTAGTCATGGTAGAGGGGAACCTAGTTAACCTCCTGGGTTGGGCGTGGTTCAAGCCGTTGGGAATCACCATTGAAGGTGTAAAGCGCTGGACTCCATAGGACTTTGGTGATGTGTGTGGGGAATTTCCGGCCATTTTTGACAGGGCATTGGGATGTTACAAGGGTCCCTCAGTGTCTCTGCAGCTCGACCCCAAGGTAGCCCCCATCTGCATGAGATTCTGCAGTGCCCCGTTTGCTCTGTGGCCGAAAATCGATGCAGAGCTGGACTACCTAGTGGCGCAGGGGGTTCTGGAACCAGTCTCGCACGTGGCTTGGGAAACCCCCATTGTCATGCCTGTTAAGCCGAACGGAGACATCCACATCTGCATGGACTATAAATGTACCCTCAATAAAGCACTCCAGGACCACGCATACCTGATGCCAGTAGTGAGCCATGTGTTGGCAACGTTAGCAGGGACGAAGATATTTGGCAAACTGGACTTGGCCCAGGTGTACCAACAGTTGCCTGTAGATGACACCATGGCTACCGCTCAAACAACTGTCACAACCAGGGGGCATTCAAGCTGAAGAGACTACAATTTGATTTTCCAGGGATTTTCCAACATCTAATGGACTCACTTTTAATAGGGATCCCTGGAGTGACGCCATTTTTTTATGACATCCTGATCGCGGCGGCCACATCAGAGGACTCTGCCACCCATATCCACGCCGCCCTCCGCCAATTCAACAAGGCCAAGGTGAAGAGGGAGAAATGCCTTTTCAGAGTTCCCAAGGTGAACTTTTTGGGTTTCATGGTCAACACAAACGGCCTACACCCCAAAAGAAGCAAGGTTAAGGCGATCATGGAGGCCCCTCTGCCTGCATCGAAGGCTGAACTTCAGGCATTCCTCGGCCTCCTCAACTTTTACCATGCCTTTCTCCCCCACAAGGTGGCGGTCGCAGAGCCCCTGCACTGCCTACTGGACAAACGCGCACCTTGGTCCTGTGGCCCCTGCAAGGCCACGGCTTTCTGGGGGGTCAAGGCGCTCCTGATATTCAATGACGTGTTGGCACATTTCGACGAGTCCCTGCTGGTGGTGCTCGCCTGCGACGCCTCTCCATACGGGGTGGGTGCTGTGTTGGGCCACACGCTTCTGGAAGGCAGGGAGGTTCCCATGGCCTACTACTGATGGATGTTGTCTGCCACTGAGAGAAACTATGTGCAGCTTGATCACGAGGGCCTGGCAATCGTTGCGGACGTCAAGAAGTTTCACGACTTCTTGTACAGGTGCCCCTTCATCATTGTGACAGATCATCAGCCACTCTTTGACCTCTTCACCGCTGACAAGAGGACCCCACAAGTCCTCTCCTTGCGGGTCCTCCGCTGGTCCCAGTTCCTCGCAGGTTACCAATATTGCCTGGAAAACCGGCCAGGGAAAGTGATGGGGCACGCCGACGCCCTCAGCTGGCTGCCTCTCCTGGACATTGAGGCTGACCTGGCTCCTGCCCACCAGGTCCTCCTCATCGAAGACCTTCCCGACTGACCCCTGCAGGCTGCGGATGTCACCAGCCGCTCAGCCCAGGACTCCTGTGGGCCCAGAGTTTACAGCATTCACAACCCGGAAAGACGAATTGTCAGGCCACAGGAGGTGCCTCCTCTGGGGAGACAGAGTCATTGTGCCCAACGCCCTAAGGCAGCAAGTTCTCACAGTGCTACACAGAGTCCACCGGGAAATTGTCTGGATGAAGGCCCTGGCCAAGAGTTATGTCTGGTGGCCAGGGATCGACGGAGAAGTGGAAGCCTGGGTGTGGAGATGCCAGACCTGCCAGGCGGTGCGCCCAAATCCGCCTAGCACACCTACCTAGTGCAGGAAGTCAACTCACAAGCCATGGTCCCGGCTGCACATTGACTTCGCTGGCCCTTTTCAAGGACTGCTCTTTCTAGTCATCGTGGACTCGTACTCCAAGTGGCTGGAGATCAGCCCTGTCTCCATAACATCCACGAAAGCCATCATCCATGTGCTGCGCTGGATCTTCATGACGCATGGATTGCCTGACACTATCATCTCTGACAACGGGGCGGTTTTCACATCAGAGGACTTCCAGGGGTTCCCCCAGAGGAACCTGATCCAGCACATTTGGTCCGCCCCTTTCCACCCAGCCACCAACGGACAGGCGGAGTGAATGGTGAGGACAGCTAAAGAAGCCCTCTGCCGGATTACGGAAGGGGACTGGGAATTCCGGTTGGCTCGCTTCTTCCTGACCCAACGGACCACTCACAACCCTGTCACCAGCCGTTGCCCAGCCAAGCTCCTAATGGGCAGGTGGCCCACCATTCTGCTGGACCGGCTACATCCTGACCAGGCGCCAGTGTCGAGGAAGATGACTGAGCAGAAGGAAGCTCCCCGGGGGTTCTTCCCGGAAGACCCCGTCTTCATTAGGAACTTTGGGAAGGGGCCCCCATGACTAGCTGGCAGAATCATCCAACCGACAGTTCCAGTTTCGTACGAGGTGTCCACAGAGGACAGCCAGCTCTTATGGAAACACATGAACCAGCTAAGACGGCACCAACTTCCGCTGTGAGACGAGGAGCCAGGGAGGTCCGAGGAGCTAGACAGCGCAACCCCAGCTGCAGAAGAGGGGGAACAGCCGCCACCTTCCATTGAGTCTCCACGAGAAGTGGCACAACCTGCCATGACGGAGCCTGAGGAAGAGTCACCACCGACACCCCCAAGCAACCAGGCAGAGGGTCCAGCACCAATCCCGGGCACCTCCATTCCGGCACCCTGACATTCCTTGCAAAAATGTCAGCCACCAGCTTATTTGCAGGACTATGTAACGTAGGTTGGTTTTGGATGGTGGGGGGAGGGGGTGTTGTGTCCGTGGACCGCCACTAGGGGTCTGCAGCCTGAGTCCCTGAGCTTGACGCCTAACACAATAGGGACCAAGGATCCTAGTCCACCTTTTAGTCCACCAATAGGGGGTTTGGTGGGAGATTCAAACCCCCCAATAGTACTGTGGGTGTGTCTGGGGTGTGTGTATATAGTTGGCTGCTGCTGGCCAGTTCTTGTCTTGTGTGTGTGTGTTCAGTAAACCAGCATAGTTCAGCATGTCATAGTCCGCCTCTCCATGCAGCGAACCTAGTACTTTTCAGTTGGAGAATAGGTGGGAGCTGTTCAGCATGCTCTAGAAAAACCAGAGGAGGATAGGAAGAGGCTTGTGTGTGCATGGCCTTTGTCTTGGCACTGCTCCTTCAGCAGCCCAACCTCTTGCCCAGCCCCCTGCAGTGCCTCACTGCCCTCTACCTGCTGTGGAAGATGCACCAAGACCCTTGCACCAGCCTCTTCACTACCATCTGCCATCTTCACATATCTCCTGAACCTAGTGCCCCCAGCATGATCCTAAGCCTATAATAGTGCAGCCTACAGGCTCTAAGGGAGCCTAGTGGCTCTAGGGAAGCCTGTATTAAATTGACTACAGGGCCTACATTTCCCAGGTCACCCTTTGGGCCCTGTGATTGGCTAACATGGGATTTAAAGGGAAAATTTATTACACCAGCAGAGGAGTAGAGGGTGGTGCCTGGGAAAAAGGAAAAAAAGGCCTTGCCTCAAGGTGGAAGAGGGTTTCACTCTCAGAGAGCAGAGCTGGTGAGGCTGTTGCAGAAGGAGGGACCCCTCATCCAAAAGGGGTGAGTCAGTCTGAGGCCAAATGCCTTGAGAAGGCTAGGACAGCATAGACAGACATGTTAGGATTTCTCATTTTGCTGATTTGCCTATCTTTATTGAGATCATTTTCCTACACATTATTGAATCACAGTTGTTATACAATCTCTTTAATAAAAATAGTTTGTTACTCTGCCTGGGTCCTCATACCCCATTTGGTCATGTATAAAGGGGAAACCCACTGGAAAAGAGCATATAAGGGGTAGGGTGGGTGCTCTGGACACTCCCAAGGAGACCCATTCTAGAGTAGTGGCAGCCGTCAGAAAGCTTTTCTAGCCGCTGTCCAGGGCACACACATACCCCACCCAGCCCACCTCCTCAAATTCCAGCTCTGGCTCAGCTGGCAGAGGAGGAGGAGGTGGAAATGGACTCCCATTTGCTTGGGGTTCATAGTGGAGGACTTGTATCCTTTGTATGATATTTGTCGGTTTCTCTAAAACGTCTGATTGGGCACTATGGAACAGGTGGGTACCAAGGTCATCATTTGCCTACATCGACAAAAAACAGCTTGCACCAGCCCTGGATGGGTCACCCTATAAAGCAAATTTGGACTTGTGGGTCACCGTACCCAAAAGGCTGGGAACCGCTGCCCTAGACCTGAAACCTGATGCTCTGCTACTTTTGCTAGCCTATTGCTTACAAAGGTTTATTCTGAAGTGCAATCTACAATACAATAATTATGTAATGTACAAGATGTTGATAGGGAGGGGGGAAACTGTGCAGCAGGCAGGAAGAAAATTAAATACCCTGCCCCCAAGAAAGGCCGTGTTTCGAAAATCATTTGCACAGGATTACTTACAAGTGAGTGGTTTCAAGATCTTGGCCTCTCATCGCTCAGACTGTGTATTGCTTTCCTGTTTTCTCTCTCCCCACCCCGCCTTGCAGCATAATGTTTCTTATTATTTATGACACGTTCAATTGCTTCTACAGACTGCACAAGTGGTAGCTGCCATTATAAGGTAGAACATCTTGCCTCGTTGTAATACATTATTCTATGTACAAACCCTTACAAAGACAGCTTGTGAGCATTTCACAAATTATAATAATGGAACCACCTACATGTATAGCAGTGCTGACAGATCTGGATCATCTTATTTTCACCTGCGGTAAGTTCACACTCAGCTGAAAACTAAATTATACAATCAGGAGCTCTGCTGTAGGAATATGCACGCCGTTCTCTTCAGAGAAGATATGCATGCTCCTTCGTGCAAATGTTGAACAGCAATGGCTTAATCAAATGGCTTTAAAGGAAGGTGGATTTTGAGGAGGAAATCTAGGAAGGAAGGGACTGGGTCAATCTCGATTTAAAGAGGCGGCCGGCGAGGCAAGAGAATGTCCCTCAGTGCCTTGGCTCAGGCTCAGGGTCATGCACGGCACCTTTGTCTTCTGACTTTGCACCCCCAGAGGGCCTCAGCCCTTGCAGCCCTTGCGTACATCATGCGTGAAGTACACGCTGCAGTGTTGCATAGACTGATTGCCTGTGCAAAGTCATCAGGGGAAGAAGCTCTGTTTCCTCAACAACCTCACATCACAACCAGGTTTTACCCTGAATAAAGAATGCTGTGGCCCCCAGAAGACTAACCAGCCTGAATATTTAGAGGCAGTAGCTTATGTGATCATACGTCTACACTGCCTATACTAAGTACACAGCAATCTGTGCAGCTGGAATCTTTAAGCAGCTTAGGATCACAACTCCTTGATCTATAACCCTGATGATGCAGTCTTACTCAGTAATAGAAGGTATAAGCTGGAGAGCCTATGAGGAGTTATGGAGGAGGAGGGGATGACAATGTTGAAATTCCACCCCACCATAAGAAAGTTCCCCTTCCAATGTCCTCTAACCTCTCAGGGGCTGATCTCTCTTCGATCTCCTCAAGGCCATTTCATTTAGGGTTGGCAATCTCCAGATGGCACTTGGAGATCTTCTGCTATTACAGCTGATCTCCAGACGACCAAGATCAGTTCCCTGGAGAAAAGGGCTACTTTGGAGGGTGGCCTCTACAGCATTATACTATGCTGAGGTCCCACCCCAAACTCTGCCCTCCCCTGTCTCCGCCTGCAAAATCTCTAGGTATTTCCCCCATCCCAGAGCTGGCAACCCTAATTTATTATTACTGGGGGAGGGAAGCTCATTTACTATTTTTCTGTATACCTGCTAGGGTTGCCAACTCTGGGTTGTGCCAGACTTTGGGGATGAATCCAGGAGAGGGCGGGGTTTGGGCCTCAGCATGGTACAGTGCCATAGAGTCCACCCTTCAAATTAGCCATTTTCTCCAGGAGAACTGATCTCTGTCACCTGGAGATCAGCTGTAAAAGCAGATCTCCAGGCCCCACCTGGAGGCTGGCAACTCTAATACCTGTCAGGTCAGCTGTGTATGTAAGAGAAGTCTTCCCTTTGCCTGTGAGTGGGCCCGTAATGCAAGCTTTTATAATCCACAAATGGCCAGCCAGTTTACCAATAGAAACTAGGGTGGCCAGCCTCCAAGTGGTACCTGGAGACCACCTGGAATTACCCCTGATCTCCATGTGATTAATATCAGTTCCCCTGGAGCAAATGGCTGCTTTGGAGGGTGGTCTCTACGGCAGTGTACCCCCACTGAGGTCCCTGCCCTCCCCAGGCTCTACCCCCAAATCTCCAGGAGCTTCCCAACCTGGACCTGGAAACCCTAACCAAGACTGTAGTGCAAACCACATATAATCTGTTATGATGGGAATTTAGGAAGATCCTCCGGGTTCCACCGAGAACTGATCCCATCTGATGAAGAAAACTGAACATGTTTTATGCACATGTATACAACTTGGAGGGCCGCGGTGGCTCAGAGGTTAAGATGCTAAGCTGCAGACTGGAAGGTCTGTAGTTCAGCAGTTCGAGACCCTAGTGCCGTGTGACAGAGTGAGCTCCCATCTCTGGCCCCAGCTCCTGCCAACCTAGCAGTTCGAAAGCAAGAAATTGCAAGTAGATAAATAGGTACCGCTTCGGTGGGAAGGTAACAGTGTTCTGTGCATCTTGGCGTTTAGTCATGCCAGCCACATGACCACAGAGTCATCTTCAGACAGCACTGGCCCTTTGGCTTGGAAATGGAGATGAGCACCGCCCCCTAGAGTCAGATTCGACTAGCTTTCGAGCAAGGGAAACCTTTACCTTTATACAACTTGGACCTAGAGGCACTAATTGCAACAACTCTAGCAGCCATCTTAACAACAACAATCACTTCTTCCCAGTCACCACCAGGAGGCAGATGGCCTTGCCTCCAAGCATTAACTATTTCTTAACTGTATCATTCTTCACCACACAATCCACCAGACCTTAGGAAATCCATACCACCCCTGCATGGTAGCCTGCCAGCTCTGATGGGCCCCAGTGTTGTCATAGTTCCGGAAAGGCACACAAAACAGAACACCTGGCAACCCTAGTTTATATCCAACCACTCTGCTCAGTAAAGTTTTAAGCCTTCATCCAACCTAAGGAATCTTCATCTGCTGGAAGTGGCTCTTCCTTTGGAGGAAGTCCCACTTCCTTTGGAAGAATAGTCATTAGGCTGAAGGCAGGTTTCGAAGTCTGCTGAACAGAACGGTTGGATACAAACCATGGTTTCCCATCCTATATTTTAAACAAAACCACCACCCTCCTTTCAGGCTTTTCTACATGGCTGGTTGTTTAGCTTAAGGGTCACCATGGCATGGGTGCCTTCTGGAAGGGGCACCAAGTCACAGCCAATTTATGGTAACCCCCATAGAGTTTTCAAGGTAAGAGAAGTTTAGAGGTGGTTTGCCATCGCCTGCCTTTGCGTAGAAACTCTGAACACCCTTGGTGCTTTCCAAGTACTAGTCAGGCCCCAGGGATGTCCGACTAGCCTCAACTAGGGCCAGGGCTTTTTCAGCCCTGGCCCCTGCCTGGTGGAATGAGCTACCATATGAGATCAGAGCCTGCAAGACGGAACTTTCCCACCAGGCCTTTAGTTGAAGCACTGGGCATCCATGTGATTAGGCTCCCCCCCCCGCCCCCCAGTGACCACAGATCCTGGAAGCCAGACTGGGACCACATTATCTGCTGTTGAGGTGCATTGTTGTTTAATGCAGATATTTTTAATGATATAAGAGTTATGATTTTATGGATTTTAAACGGAATATTGTAATATGGTTTTAATATTGTAAATCTGCATTAACTGCAGTTAACATATATGTTGCTACTCAGGGCTTTTTTTGTAGAAAAAGCCCAGCAGGAACTCATTAGCATAATAGGCCACACCCAACAGCAGAAACATACTAGCATATTAGGCCACAACCCTTGCAGCACAGCTTATTAGCATATTAGACCACACCCCCATGTTACCAGAAGTGTGGCCATCCAGCCACACCCACCTTTGCTTCTTATTCTATTTACCTTGTTTGTTGTCAAAACCCAGGACTTTTTTGTAGCAGGAACTCCTTTACATGTTAGGCCACACACCCCTAATGTAGCCAATCCTAATGATTTTCTGCTGTTGGGTGTGGCATGTTATGCTTAATAGGTTCTTGCTGGGCAACTCAGGAACCAGCCGGAACTCCATTCCTGTGCGTTCGTGCCCAAAAATAGCCCTGTTGCTACCTGCCCTGAGCCTACAATGTGGGGAGGGCAGGCTAAAAGTCGAAAGGAAGAAAGGAAGGAAGGAAGGAAGGTAGGAAGGAAGGAAGGAAGGGTTGACCATGCTTAGTTTCTGAGATCTGACAGGGTCAAACAGTACATCTTCACATTTCTGGAAAACTAGCATTTGTACTCCTTCAATGAGAATTCAGTTCTCTTCCTGTACACATGCAAACCAATGTTAGCCTCACTTGAGGAACATCTGATATTCAATGAAAAAGAATTATAGGAAAGTTATGCAATACTCTCAGAATTTAGAAGGTAAGTAAGGAACCATGCAAGCATTGATTGTTTAAATGTTTTTATGTTCAATATCTTGTGGACCCTGATTGGGCAGAAAGGCGGCATACAATTTTAAAAAATAAATAAATTAATAGATAGTTTGGCCCTTAAAGATTGCTGTACCAGATGTTTTTGCTCCCATTAAAGTTGTTTTAAGGCCATCCTTCATTCTCATTCTCATTTATTCATTTATTATTTGTTATTTAGAGTCCGCCTTTCTCACTGAGACTCAAGGCACTCATCTAACAAACAATGTAATGGGACTAGAGCTGCAGATGTCTGAAACAAGGCCTAAATATTAAGTATTAGATAGATTAATGCGAGAAATGGTAAATGTAAATATTTTTGTTAATGCATATTTTATACTGCTGTTCTACGACCGTAATAAATGACTGGTTGACTGGCTGGTTACATAACTTACTGAAAGCCAAAAAATGTGGGAATCTTCCTGACCTCCACAGGGAGGCCATCCCATAGGGTGGGGGCCAGAACAGCAAATGTTCATGTGTGGGCAGTTGTTGATTTTGCCCGTTTGCAGAGTGGCACCTGCAGAAGGCCATGTTCGTATGAGCAAAGTTGTCATGGCATGGCATAGGATAAGAGGCGGTCCTGTAGATTTGAGGGTCCAGGGCCATGAAAAGCTTTGTATGTAATGGCCATTACATTGAATTGAGCCTAGTAACTGATGGGCAACCAAAGATGTGACTACAGAATGCCTAGTTCCTGATATCATACGCACCCAACACCAGGTTGGTGTCACATGGACCCAACAGCCTCTCCTTTCAGCAGGGATACAGCCATATTTTGTACAAATGGAAGTTAGGCTTACCAAGTCCCCCCAGGGGGCAGGAAAACCCCCACCCGAGAGGCCCAGTTCCGGACGCTGGCCAATTGGGCCCCGAGGGCAGCTCCACCCCCTTCCGGTGCACATCCCCAGCGTAATGATGTCACCTGGCAGTGACATCATCACGCTGGCCATGTTGGGGGTGGGACGCTCTATGATGCGAGGAAAAACTCTATGGTTTTCCCTCGTGTCATAGTAGCCCTGCCCCCAACATGGGCAACGCGATGACATCACTTCCTGTGATGTCATCAAGGTGCGCGCGTGCATGAGGACCATCCCAGCGGAGGCAGGACTCCCCCTGCTTTACAGGTAAATGCGCTTGGCAACCCTAATACCATCCAGGGAATGTTAGCCGCCTCTAGAGCATTTGATGAGAACAGGTATTAAAATTTCCCTTGTTTAGTTTAGTAAACAAGCAAGCCTAGTCTCCTCACCAGGCACTGTGGCCTAGCAGGTGTTTGATAGCCCTCTTTCAATTTTTGTAGTCTCAGGCAGTAAAACCAGAAGGTGTTTTCGACCCCTGATGTGCCACCACACATGAGGCAGTGGACTGCTTTCATTCTACACATCACAAGTTGTGCAGGCCTGTTCAAGTCCTGTAGCAGCGCAGAAACACATGATCCCAAAAGAACAAAACCAGCCAGTTTATCTTTCAATAAAACAAAAGAGAAGGTAAGGCCTCTTTTCTTTGCAAAAGTAATATCACTTCGTTCTCTCAAATATCTGAAATCTTGTCTAATTTGATAACAGTGGTGGAAACTTTCCAGGTAGTATACATCTCTGAAGTGGAATAATAAAGTGTGAAGAAAATATGCAAAATATTCATGAAAAATGAAACAATGAGGTAGAATTGAAATAAGTGATAAATTCAGATGAAAATGTCCAAAGACTGTTTTGCATCATATCTAGGTAAACAATTTAAGTAAATATTACATGAGAACAGTATCTGAGGTTTTCTAAAAAATTAAAGGATGAGTACCCATCTTTCTCTCACCATCATCTTTCTTCAAACTGCTCTTCAAGTTCTGACTGGGGTTTGAGTGACAGATTACAATCTAGGAGGCCCAGGTTGGCATCTTTGCTGTGCCATGAAAGCTCTCTGGGTGATCTTCGGCCAGTCACATAATCTCATTTTAGGGTGCGGACACACTGGCAGGTAATCGCACTTTGTTCCTGCTTTGTTTAAATTGGGAACATTTTACTTCGGGTTGGGCTGACTAGATGTAGCTGGCTCCTCTCTTCCAGCATTCACTCGCCTGCCGCTGCGCCATCCCTTCAGGCGATCCTGCTGGCCACAGGGCAGGCTCGGGTGGCGGCTGCTGCTGCCGCCATTGCCCCCCCCCCCAAAGGCTCTGCCGTCTTCACCATCCTCCTTGCCGGCCCCCGTCCAGGCTGTTGGAGCCCCCCCCCGCCTCTCGTTCCCGCCTCCAGGGCTGTCTTCGTGCGTTTTTTTTTTTTTTAAGCTTTGGGTTTGAGCACTTGACCAAACATGTGCTTAATAAATCCATTATTAAACGTTAAATGGATTTATTAAGTGCGTGTTTATGCAAGCGCTCAAACCGGAAGCTTTAAAAAAAAATGCACAAAGAGCGGTCAGACAGCCCTAATCATAATCATTGCGAAAGATGGCTGTCCAGATGGACGAAATCGCGCATTCAAAGCACAAGTGCCAGGAAAATACCTGATTTTCCAGGGGGCTGGAAAACCCGGGAGCATTGCAGGAGTGAGCCCGCTTTGGCACGGGAGGCGGATTAGCACATGTGAACATGAAATTTACATGCACGAAGGAACAGCGGCGAACCCCGATCAAAAGGTCCGTGTGACCGCACCCTTAATCTATCTCATAGGCAGGGTTACCAACCTCCAGGTGGGGCCTGGAGATCTCCCAGTATTACATTTATCTCCAGACTACAGAGATCAGTTCCCCTGGAGAAGATGGCTGCTTTGGAGGGTGGACTGTATGGCTTTGTACCCTCTTTTGGGCCCTCCCCAGGCTCCACCTCCGAAATCTCTGGGTATATCCCAACTCAGACCTGGCAACCCTACTCACAGGGTTATGAGCAGAAAATGGAGGAGGAGAGAATGGTGCTGTAATCTGCTTTAAGTTCCCATTGGGGAGAAAATTGGGGTATACATAACTCAATGTGTAAATAAAGATTCACACATGAGGCCAGCTACTTTCATGAACAGCCAGGAGGAGGTGGGAACATTTGGCAAGCCATTTTTGTTCCGCCACTCTCCATAGGACCATAGATCACAGCCCAAAAAGACATTGTGAACATGGAGGGAACCTCTTCACACAATTGGAGCAGGCTTATTGTAGATGTGGTTGGCATGGCTCTCCTTAAGGGTGGTTACATGCATGAATCATGCTGAGTAACACAACATACAAATATAACAGACATCTGCCTGGGGTTTAGTTATGTATGGTAGAAATGCAGGACAACAAACATCTGCAATACCTCTTAGCTTAATCCCCTTTTTTGAAAATTAGATGTAGTCATGCACGATAACCATTTGCTGCCCTCCCCTGCAGTGCAACACAAACTACACTCAAAGTAGTAGCAAGAAAGGGAAGATGCTGAGAAAAGAAAAGAAATCCTCACCACCAGGCAAATCCAACCTTTTCCACTCACACACACTAGCAACTAATCACGCACACTCAAGCTCTCGCCTTTGCAACTAAGCTAAGCAGTCTCCTTCAGATTTCAGAACCCTAACAGGACAAACACACTACTGTGTCTGGAAACATTTGCAGTCACAAAGGGAAATGGTGTCACCCATTCCATCTTGCATACAGTCTGTCAACTTTCAAAACATAAAAATGGGTGGATGGAGAACCTGTGCCTATGGGTTGGGTTTCCAATCATGACAGCAGTGTGGGAAGAAGCCTGGGAAATCAGCTTCCACACTGCTGGAATGGACATTGAAATGCTGCTGTATATGTACATAGCTTAGAGTACAATAGTTGGCATCTCTATACTTTACTGTTTTTTGTGTCTTAGGGAAGAACCTTTTGGAATTGAACAGAATGGTGGGGGGACCACCTTCAGAGCTGGATGAAGATGCCTATTTCCTGTTTTAAAACATGTCATGCAAAGTCTATTTTGATAACATTGCAGCGTAAGTGTGATATTCTCGTTCAAGGACAAATGTGCTGAGTGTCTAACATAACAAAGAATGATCCAAAATAGGTTTGCAATGTAGGTACTTTTCAATTAAAGCCCCAAGTTTACATCGCAAGGTTTCCTCAGCAGTATACAGAAGCAGTGATTGAATAATGGCTGAGTCCCCACTTTTGCTTGTTTACAAAAACAAGATAGCCATTGAAATGCACAAGTGCTATACATTTGGTATTTGACCCTTTTACCTCATGTACTTTTGGTACCCACATTAAAAAAGAAGTGAGCTAGCTTGTTATTCCAGTAAACTCTCATTCTCTAAATTTAAGTTTAAGACCGTTTCACACATTGTGAAGTGCCTTGTGTTTGTTGATGGAAAACATGAGGATGTTGCATCAGATTTTCAAGGGGAGCTTTGTGCCTCCCAGGCTCAGTCATGCGCTTTCCTTCTAAGGACTGTGGTGTGGTATAGAAATAGCTTAAGCCTCCCCCCACCCATGCCATTTTTGCTTCCTCAGAGCCTCAGTTGGCTGCTTTGCAAAATTTCTATCCAGCCAACCACATATGTAACATTCTACAAACTGAACAAATAATAGCTCCAGGTAACAATTTGGGGACGCAAAAACAGTTGAGGGGATTCTGAAGCATAACCTTGTGGTTGTAATAAGCCAAATATGAGTCTGAGAGCCACTGAACTTCTAATATGCAAATTCCTTCTCTCATCCACCAATAAGCACAAGGACTTTGTAAATTTGGATTATAGGTCAGGCTTCATTGGTTATCCTGACTTAGATTTGGGTACTGCTTTTGATGTTGTCCATAAAGTTGAAGAGCTTAGGGTGGGTACAGTTTCGTGCAGCCAGTCCCAATAAACTGGGCAAATATATCCCAAGTAGGAATAAGAATTAAAGGAGTGGGCTGACAAACAGAGAGGAATTTCAGCAGATCAAAGCAGGAAAGATGAGCAGGGGATGAGTGTCCAGTTTAGGGATACAGTACACGGTAGAATTGCTTACCTTCCCAGCATCTCTGGTTGTACTGATTCTGGCTGAGGATCTCCATTTGGCTACAAAGTTCATTGGGTGGCCTTGGATTAGTCTCTCTCTCTCTCTCTCGTAGCCTTTGTGACGAACTGCACTTATAAAACTTAGAAGTGCTGTGTAAACAGATAAAGATTGTGAAAGGTTCATTCTTCAATGCACCGGACAGTCTTGTGTGACAGGCTGTGCCAAGAGATCTGGTTGGCTAGCATCAGCTGAGCAGAGAAAGACTTCAGAACTGGATGCCAAGGAGAATCTAGTCTTCAGCCTTAGCTGAGAGCAGTTTAACACAGATGGAGAACTAGGGAAAAGTTGGCAAGGAAGTTTGGGAAGTAGGCGAAGACTTCCATTCATGCCAAGGAAAGAGGATAGATCTTCTAAAGAGAGAAGAATTTCCCTACCCAGCCACACAGGGAGTTAGCTCTGAAGAGATCCCTGGTCTGGTGTGGTTAGAAACTGCCTTTAGAGGCCTTAAGAGTCAGTTAAAAACTGAAGATGAGAATTGCTGTTTCAAGAGAAGGGGTTTGGGTACTGGAAAAAGTCAGAAAATACTCAAAGAAAGTATACTGGAGTGTTTCAGGAGAAACACTGGAATACAAGCTTCTCAACTTAAAGATTTGAATCACTGTGAAAAGCATAAGAAACTCTCATTAGCCTGAAACATAAGAATTGAAGTCTGTGCATGTACTGGTTTTACCTGAGAAATTTCAACCCCTGATTTCACCTGACCTTTCCCCTCCATGTTAAATAAAATATTTTGTTATTTTTGAATTTCAATATGCCTAGGGTGCCATTTAAGTTGTTTAAGTTAAAGCAGGCTCCTGGTCCTTCCCTCAGGTTCCTGCGCTGAGCCAACAGCCAAAATATTATAATGTGACAGGGTGGGACAGCAAATATTCAGCAAATAAGAAAACACATTACTAGGGTGGCTGAGTCAGTAAAAGGAAAGAAAATGATGGGAAAATCTTGCCTCTGATGGAGGGAAGTGGAGAGGCCCATCATAGACTTCCTCCCAGGGTTATTGTAAAAACAGAACAGAGTAAGGAAGAACCATGTATGCCACACTGAGCTTCTTGGAGGAAGGGCAAGATAAAAATGTGATAGATTAGATTAATAGATAGATGGATGGATGATGGATGGATGTCCTTTAAAATTCTGGTCTGCTCTGATAGACATTAGATATAGTTTCTTCATATAATAAAGATCTCTGGATTCTTTTGCCAAATTACCAGTTTTGGAGACCTCCATACCAATTTTCTTGACAACAGTATTTGAAGCCAACCTCTTGCAGGGGTCTTAAGGGATGAGGAAATCTGAATTCTGTTCTAATATTTGCCACTGAGTTGCTTTGCAGCCCCCTGAGCCTGCCCCTCATTATCAGGAAAGGAACCCAACTTGTTCACCTCCTGCACTCAAATGACTGGGGGTATCTGGCAGTGATATTTATTTGTGAGCTGCTTTTTTGAGAGAGAGAGAGAGAGAGAGAGAGAGAGAGAGAGAGAGAGAGAGAGAGAGAGAGAGAGAGAGAGAGAGAGTCTTCAGTGTAAAGATTACTGCTGCGCAGAGCATTAGTTCTCATGCATTAATTGTCTTTTATTAAAATGACACAGATGGTCCCCTCAACACTCATTTGCATAGTGTTACTTATTTTAATGCTGCAACCATTAAAAAAAATCCTTACTTCCGCTACTGACTGCAAATAAAATGTCTGGAGCCGATCATCGAATCTGACCTTCTATAATATACCTTAATTATCTCTGCTTTAGGAGTAATAAGCACACTAAGAAATTTGATGTTTAGGCTGTTGCTGTAAAAACCACGGAGACTTGTGGTATTGGAAAGATTCTGAAACAAAAGCTTGCCTGCTCCATTGTTGTTCCTGCTCCAACTTAACAGTTTTTGCTCTGATGAAGCCAAGGCAAAGATAAGCAGCACCTGTCTCATTTTGAGCCGACACGCTTTAGAAGCGAGCCCAAAGGCTCCTAAGAATCTATAGCAGAGTCAGGAATGTGCCACAAATGCTTAGATGGGAGTAGCTCTGCTTAGGGTAGCACAGCCGAAACACTCAAGTGCAAGCGTGAGCCAATCAAGATCCAGCATGATGTAATGGTTATAGTGTCAGACTTGGGAGACTTGGGTTCAGATCCCCACTCTGCCATGAGTGGCCTTGGGCCAGTCACACACTCTCAGCCCAACCTATGGCACCAGGTTGCTGTGGGAATAGAACAGAGGAAAGAACAATGGAAGCCCCTTCCGGTCCCCGTTGGGAAGAAAGGTGGGGTATACATGAAGCAAATAAATTAGGCCATCAAGAACATAGTGCTCTTCAGTGCAATAAAAAGTAGGTGGCTCACATTCATAGCTTGATTTAGGTTTCTAGTCCACCCCAAATAAGGAATGTCTTTTGGATGTTTTCCTATGCACACTTCAGTATGAAATATATACAGGATGCTAACTGGATGTTCACATATCTGGCAACCACTGGGTATCTGATGATCTTTAATGCCAACGTTTGGCAGCCAATGATTGATAGGATTGGCTAGCTCCTACGTGTAATGGTGTTTGGTGACAACATGTAAAAGATGCATACTGAACATCCGGACAAAGAAAGGGATGCATATTGAACACCTGCGAAAACTAAGCTCTTTAGCAGATAGCAGTCAGTCTGTAGGGCCATATCAGAAGTGACAAAGATCATAGAACTCCATTCAGTGGTAAAAATAATCTGATTCATCCTGGGACCACTTGGGGAGGGGAGAAGATGTTTAACCTTCCAAATTCTGCTCACTTTTGCTAATATATTATTAACATTTTAAAGGAGGGGAAAGGATTACTCTTTCAGTCCATGGAAATGCTCTGATGGATCCAAGTCATACTTCCCGTCCTCTGGTACAACTGCAGAAGGACCTGTGCAGAAGCGACTAGCCATAATGACACACAAGTGCAAGAACAAGTATCCAGGCTATTGACAACACCAGTCGGAAAGTGATCCTCACTGCAAAGCCAAACTTCTAAATTATTTTGATTTTCCTGTCTCTAGTAAGGTTGTAACCAAAGTGACATTTTGCAACCAGTATCACTAGCATTTCATTTCAGCCTTGCCCATTTCCCCTGGTCAAGTGTTTTAAAATACTTTGAGTATTCTTTCTAAACCAAAAAATTTCAAGTATTTTTGCAGGGCCACTAGAATCCGCAGGCACAAAAGCAGCACTTAGACATGAAATGTGGTTGATTTTACAAATTAGAGACAATCTAAGAGTGGTGATAGATGCAATTGAATATTATGACAAGCATCCTGAAAAAGAAGTTGGATTCCTCTTCTTAGATGCGGAAAAAGCTTTTGATAATTTAAATTGGGAGTTTATGCTGCAAGTTATCGAAAAAATGAATATTGGACAGTCCTTTTTAAACATGATTGTGGCAATATATTCAGAACAAAAAGCGGCTTTGAATATAAATAAAGAAAAGACGGACTTCTTCCGAGTCCAAAAGGGAACACGTCAAGGCTGCCCGTTATCCCCGTTGTTGTTTATTTGGATATTGGAAATATTATTGACAGCGATAAGAAAAGATAACAGTATTGAAGGACTTACAGTGAAAGGTTTTGCCTATAAATATAGGGCATTTGCAGATGATGTAATGTTTATGATTCAAGACCCAATTGAGAAAATACCACAATTGATGGAAAAAATTGAAGAATTTGGTTCAGTTGCGGGATTTTATGTTAATAAAAATAAAACTAAAGTGATGTGCAAAAATATGACGAAACAAAGACAAACAGAACTTCAAGAGAAAATACAATGTGAAGTAGTCACAAAGACTAAATATCTTGGAATTGATTTAACCATGAAAAATATTGACTTGTTTAAAAACAATTATGAAAAGGTGTGGCATAAGATTCAGCAAGATATGAAGAAATGGGATACTTTGAATTTATCATTGATGGGAAGAATCGCGACTGTAAAAATGAATATCTTGCCGCGTTTGATGTTTTTGTTTCAGACTATTCCAATACTAAAACAAAGGAAAATACTGGATTCGTGGCAGAAAGAATTATCCAAATTTGTATGGGCAGGAAGAAAGCCAAGGATTAAAATGAAAATTTTATGTGACGCAAGAGAGAGAGGAGGCTTACAACTACCAAATTTAAGACTGTATTATGATGCCGTCTGTTTAACATGGTTGCAACAGTGGATTAATTTGGAGAATAAGAAGTTATTGGCCCTTGAAGGACATGATAATAAATTCGGATGGCATGCATATTTATGGTATGGAAAAGTAAAAATGGATAAATTTTTTAAACACCACTTTGTAAGACAATCACTGTTCGAGACATGGACGAGATATAGAAAATTCTTCTCGGAAGAAAGACCACTTTGGATTGTACCAGCTGAAGTGATTAATCCATATTCAAGAAATCAAGGGTTAGATTGGCTACCCTATAAAAGTCTTTTAAAATTTGAAGGGAAAAATTTTGTGTTAAAAGATAGATTTGATGTTGAATTTGAATATGATTGGTTGAAGTATAGACAGATTTATGATCTATTTAAGACCGATAAAAGAGAACATGGTTTTAGAGAAAAGAATATTGAAATTGAAACTGTATGGCTTGAGAAAGATAAAAAAATGATTTCTAAACTGTACAAGGTGTTATTGAAATGGTATACTGAGGATGAAGTTGTAAAGGAGCAAATGATAAAATGGGCAGTAAATGTTAATAATGAGATATTAATGACATCTTGGGAATACTTGTGGAAAAAATCAATGAAAATTTCAACGTGTGTAAATGTTAAAGAGAATTGTTATAAAATGATGTATAGATGGTATATGACGCCTAAAAAAATTGCTATTATAAATGAAAGTATGTCTAACAAATGTTGGAAATGCAAGAAACATGAAGGGTCTTTTTACCATATGTGGTGGACATGTGATAAAGCAGTAAAGTATTGGACTGAGATCCACAATGAGATACAAAAAATTTTGAAATGTACTTTTAAGAAAGACCCACAGATGTTATTGTTAGGTCTTAAAATGGAAGAAATAAATGTAGCCAAGAGAACACTACTATGGTACTTGATTACAGCAGCTAGACTGACTTTTGCTCAATGTTGGAAACAAGATAAAGTACCTGAAACATGGGAATGGATTAAAAAGACGTTGTTTATGGCAGAAATGGACAAATTAACAAGAAAATTAAACAACGAAGAAGACGAAACTTTTTTCGGAGACTGGAAAGACTTTCAAGAATACTTGTTGAAGAATTGGGATGTAAAACGTGGTTTGATTTGTTTTGACAGCTATTGAGGAGAAGTGGAAAGAGACTCAGATCTTTGAATTGTTACCATTAGTAAAAGAAATATGTTTAGTAGTAAATGTAATTGTACAAGAGAAATATCAAGGGGGTTGGAGCAGTGCGGGAAGCCTTGTTTGGGGGGAGAGGGAGAAAGAAAAATGGATATGTATTGGTTTGTTTAAATTGTATGAACATGTGATATATCCAATAATAAATTGTATTTAAAAAAAAAAAAAAAGAAATGTGGTTGATTTTGTATGACCTGATACTCTGAATGTTACCAGTACTCAGATGCAATACAACTCAAAATGCTGCAAATTTGGAATGGCAAACCAATAATCAGTGTGACTGATGGGGAACACAACAAGAGAAACAGACACTGAAAGCAGGGTACATTTGATTTTTGAGCATTTTATCTATGAAAATTGAAGCACCACTGCCTACTAGTCATTTTCACACCCAGGTAAACCTTGGATTCTTTGGAAGTTTATCAGAGATCCCAGGGGTCTTTTCGTAGAAGAACAGCTGCAGGAGCTCATTAGCATATGGTATGCTAATGAGCAATTAGGCTATTAGCATATGCCACACCCCTGACATCACCAGAAGTGATGTCAGAAGGGGAAGCAAAAGGGGGAAGCATCTTCAAAAGCCTCCCCTTCCCTTCCCCAGCTGGTCTGAGTGGGGGAGCTAAGAGAGAAGGGGTTTAAAGTTTAAACTCCTTCTCACTAGAGTTCGGCCACAGAAGGAGGAAATAGGGAAGGAAAGAGAGAGAGAGTAGAGAGAAGGAAAGAAGGAAGGAAAGAGAGAAAGAAAGAGAGGGAAGAGGGAGGGAAACAGGGAAAGGAGGAAAAAGAGAAGAGAAGAAAGTGGGAAAGAAAGAAAGAAAGAAAGAAAGAAAGAAAGAAAGAAAGAAAGAAAGAGAGAGAGAGAGAGAGAGAGAGAGAGAGAGAGAGAGAGAGAGAGAGAGAGAGAGAGAGAGAGAGAGAGAGAGAGAGAGAGAGAGAGAGAGAGAGAGAGAGAGAGAAGAGAAGAGAAGAGAAGAGAAGAGAAGAGAGAGAGAGAGAGAAGAGAAGAGAAGAGAAGAGAAGAGAAGAGAAGAGAAGAGAAGAGAAGAGAAGAATGAGGGAAAGAGGAAAAAGAAAGAAGGAAAGGAGGGAATGAAAGAAATTCAGTGGCAATTCAGCCCCATTATACCCTATGGGCCATTGAAGTCAATGGTGAAAACATAGGGTATATTCTGGGGGCTGGAGGGGAGGGTTTGAGGGAGAGGCTCCAAGATCACAGGATAGCTGATGGAGCCTCTCCCCAAGATACCCACCAAATTTCAAGAACATTGGACCAGGGGTCCAATTCTATGGGCCCCCAAACAGGTTGCCCCATTTCCTCCATTGTTCTCTATGGTGGGAAAATAAGTTATTTTTTTCCCACTATAGAGAACAATGGAGGGAATAGGGGCAACCTGTTTAGGGGCCATAGAATTGGACCCCCTGGTCCAATGTTCTTGAAACTTGGTGGGTATCTTGGGGAGAGGCTCCATCAGCTATCCTGTGAGTTTCGAGCCTCTCCCTCAAACCCCTCTCCTCCAGCCCCTAGAATATACCCTATGTTTTCACCATTGACTTCAATGGCCCATAGGATATAATGGAGCTGAAATTGACATTCGGCTGCCTGAAAGACTCTCCGGGACGCCGGCTGGGGGCGGGGCTTGGCTTCTGAGCTCCCGGAGCTGCGCTCCGGTGGGCTCCCCCGAAAAGACCCCTGAGAGATCCAAAAAGAAGTAGTCGTGGACAAGTTCCCCAATTTGTTCAACACTATGGACCATTCTCTGCACAGTGGCATGCTGCAGGTTTTCCAGGGCACATGTCCACATCACTCCATGCAGAGGTGAGGGTCACATGAATTCAATGTGCACCTTAGAATATCATTAAAATGCTGCACAGTGCACATGACAGAGGCCCAGGAGATGTGTCAGCAAACATCAATGTAAAAAGTATGTAAGGAATTTACTTACAGTACAACCCTAAGGAGAGTTACACCCTTCTAAGTCCATTGAAGGGAAAGGGTTTAGATGGGTGTAATTCTGAAATTAGGATTATATTATAAATATTTATCTTTTACTACATTTTTATAAAATATAACCTTGTATGTCAAACCATAGCACAGCAAGCCCTGAAATAAAGTATCATTGGGCATTAAGAATAGGTAACAAACATTCAGAGAATGTTTAGGAAAGATCTAAGGAGGCACAGGACTATCTGGAGACTATTTACCACCAGTATTTATAAAGGTGAATTTGGGGAGTGAATGCGTTTCATCTCTAATATGACTTTTTGGAAAATCTTATCATTTGCAACATAATAAACACACATCACTTTTGCTGGTTCTGAAAACTACAGGTCCCTTCATAGTCACTCAAAAACACAAGCAATTATTTTTAAAATTCTCTGCCCTTCTTGCTCCCAGAATCAGAGAGCTGCGCCCCAGGTTGCCACACCTGCTATGGCCCTGGCAGCCAGTCTGGGATCTACCATAACAAAAAGCTTTAAAGAGTAGCAAATGTCTATTATCAGGTAACTGCCAAGAATCTACAGCTCAGGAGAAAAAGCAGTGTGGTGTAGACATCAAGGGGATACAGATCTGGGAGACCCAAGTTCAGATCCCCACTATCACAGAGCTTGCTGGGTGACCTTGGGCCAGTCACATACACTTTACTTAGCCTACCTCACCAGGTTATTGTGAGAGTAAAACAGGAAAGGAAGAACCATATATGCCACCCAAGAGTCTAGCTATGCAGGAACAGAAATTGAATGCATAAAGCTGCCTTATGCTGAATCAGGCCATTAATCTAGCAAGGTCAGAAAGGTCTACTCCAGCTCTCTGCATTCTCAGGCAAAGGTCTTTCATGTCACCTGCTTCCTGAGTCACGTGAGTCACTTTAAGCTGCCTTGTACTGAATCAGACTGTCAAGATCAGCACTGTCTACTCAGATTGGCAGAGGCTCTCCAGCATCTCAGGGGAGATCTTTCACATCGCCTACTACCTATTCCTATTAACTGGAGATTCAGGAATTGAACTTGGGACCTTCTGCATGCCAAGCAGATACTCTACCGTTGAGCCACGGCCCCTTCCTGATTCTGATCCTTGTAGATGGATATGTTGGGAATGCACCACGTGACCTTCTGCAAGCAAACCAGATGACCTACCACTGAGCTAAGCCTTACCCCCAAATTCCCACTGAACTATTAATTATAGATCATTGATTCTACATTTCTTCCAAGAAGCCACACACAATTATAGCTTTGGTCATGACATATCACTAAGAACTTAAGAACATAAGAGAAGCCAATGTTGAATCAGGCCAATGGCCCATCTAGTCCAACACTCTGTCACACAGTGGCCAAAAATACCAGGTGCCATCAGGAGGTCCAGCAGTGGGGCCAGGACACTTGAAGCCCTCCCACTCACTGAATTCTTCCTAGTCTATCTTCTTGTCAGTGGGGTTTTTTGTTTAAAAAAGATGCCTACACTCATGTGTAAGCTTGCACCAATTTCCACTAGTTCCCCCCCTTCCTCTGCAGAGAGACTGTGATATAGTGGTTAAAAGTGTTGTTCTAGTATTTAGGAGACCTGGGTTCAAATCCCCACTCATGCCATGGAAGCTTACTGGGTGGCCTTGGGCCCATTACACTCTTTCAGCTATCCTACCTCACAGGGTGGCTGTGAGGATAAAATGGAGGAGAGGAGAGGAGAGGAGGATGTAAGCCATCTTAGGTCCCCATTGGGGAGAAAGAAGGTGTACAACTGAATTATATAAAACAAATGAAATCAGATCCCCACTAGGCTTTTCCTGGGTGCCTGCTGTCTCTTTTTCTGGCTGAGTGTGGTAGAATAGCACACAAGGCTCAGGACTTTGGAGAGTCCGCCCCCCACCCCCGCCGCGATGTCCTGTTACTCAATACTAGGGAGTACCTTTAAAAAAACCCGTTTCTAATAATGTAGGTATGGCATCACTCAGACTTCTTTTGTAGCTGCTGCAGTACTTGAATTGTACAAGTGTGTCTTCGAGAAGGCAGAGCACTGATGGCATTCTTGTGCTGTCCCACCAAAGTGTGCTTAGAACATTTGAGCACACCTGCCTAGTCATTTTCGGTTATATATTAGTAGTTAACAAACAATAAATGAAAGAGTTGCTGTATATAACAGTGTGAAGGTGTTCAACCTTACCAATTCCAATTCCATTTTCTCCAGTTTTCTACAGACTTCGCCTTCAGTCTGATAGATTCAGAAGGCTTGATTGGATTCATCTTGGCTGAGTTTGATTCGCTTCTCACACCACATAAAATGTGAGAGCATGAATATTGTCTTGGTTTTCATTTTCTGGAACCAGTTCCAGTAAAGGAGGTAGGCGAGGAATCCATCACATATAATGCTGGTCTTACAGACCTACACCATGACCATCTTTGACCACAGATCTATTGAACAGAAAAAGACATAAAGTAATATTACGTAGGGAATTAATGTAAAGCAATATTATATCTGCAGCCCAAAGAACCCTGATTAGCCTGATCTTGTCAGTGCTTGGAAGCTAAGCATGGTTTGCCGTAATCATTACTTAGATGGGAGACCACCAAGGAAAACTGGAGTTGCTATGCAGGGAGAAGCAACGGCAGATCACCTCTGTTTGTCTCTTGCCTTGCAAACCCCATCGTCCTGGGGTCACCATGAGTCAGTTATGACTTGACAGCACATAATTATTATTAGTTAATATTATAGGTGACATGATCTCTGGCACCTCTTTTTTGAAAGCAGAGAAGTACTGCCCACATCTGCCTTAGAAAACCAATTAACACATTTGCCTGGGCATTTAAAGGTTAAAATGGGACTCCCAAGGCATTGCTAAACTTAAAGATAGCACTGGGCACCTGATGGTGTCCATTCACTTTCACAATGTTTCTAAAATAGCTCAGTTATCACATTGCAGGTTCATACTAGGCCTGCAAAGCTTGTGACCCACCAAAACAGCTCACCAATTACACACTGAGGTCGAGGACAACCTCCAGGCCACACAGCCAGGTTTCTCTGTCCCCTGCAGGGTGCTCCTTTCCATGGCCAGCAAGCTATCATCAGCTTGGTATTATATATCTGGTGTGTTTTGACCCCACCCTTCCTTCAAGGAGCTTAGTATGTGTTATGTATTGGGACTGAATCAAACCAGATTGAATCACCCTAGAGACTGGCTGAGCTTGGAGCAGAAGAACAATAGCTGACCAGGACTCTGGAGTAAACCAATCAAGTAGTATTGTTTTGTAACTAGCCTATCACGGGGAGTGTGGCGGGGGGGTGTAGTGTTTTGCATGGATATAAGCAGGTCTCCGGCCCTGCTAGAGATGTCTTAGAGTTAAGCTGAAATCACTAATAAACTATGAGCTGTTCACTTTACATCTCTCGAACACAGTATATTTCAGTATGGCTCTCTGTTTTATGCTCACAGCAACTCTGTGAGCTAAGTTAGGTTGAGAAATGGTGGGCGCCCCAAAACTTTTTGGCAAACAGGGATTTGAAATGGGGTTGAAACTAAGCTGGAGTCCACATTGCTGATCCTGAGTCCTAGTTCAACGCTCTGAGCCCTACACCCCAGTGGCATGTTCTGGTGCCAAGCTCTGCAGGGCTGTTGTAAAAGGGTTGCCTCACTGTACCAAACAACACATGTGTGATTGTACCTAGAAGCTGCGATCATGAAGGACTGTTATGTGTAATGCCCTGGACTGAGTGCAGTGTGAGACTGGATCCCTGCACAATCCTTGTGTTTAACTAGTGAAGCTTTGTTGTGACCATATGCTTAAGCCCTCTGAGTGGTTATTCAAAAAGCACGCTTGATGGGCTTGTCAGAAATAGCACAAATGCTCTTTTCTCGCATGAGGATTATAGCAGATCTTGCTTCGCTTGGTTTTTACAAAGATATTGGTCAGAATGATAATGTGCATTGCACACTAGAAGCCTGCACCACCTATTTGATCACATATGACAATGGGGTAGAACAGATGCACTATCATACGACATTCTATCATACCACCTTCAAGCACTGAGCACTTTCATACCACCTTCAGCACTGAGAAAACTTCTCTTGGTCTTCAGCCTGGGAAGCACGTGGAGCACCATTCGTGGAACTGCTCTTGCTTTGGAGCAGTTATAGCTAAGCACTGTTTTCCATAAGAGACCAATGATTTGAGGCCCTTTCCCCCCTCTGTGATTAGCATAACAGTGTTCCAATCAACAAGCATGCTGCAGTGGTCAGTGTTGGATGAGGATCTAGATTTGAGTCTTAGAGACCAGCAAGCTTTTCAGGGTATAAGCTTTCAAGAGTCAAAGCTCCCTTAATCAGATACATCAGGACTAGGAACTGAGAGAGCTGGGTTCTAATCCCCAATCTGTCATAGAAGCCAGCAAACCTACCACACAGGGTTGTTGTTGCGAGGATAAAAACAGAAGAACGGAGAATGATATTGTAAGCCACATTGGGTCCCCATTGGGGAGAAATGCGGGGTATTAATATATATGTTGTTGAAGGCTTTCACGGCCAGAGTTCATTAGTTGCTGTAGATTTTCCGGGTTGTGTGGCCGTGGTCTTGGCATTGTAGGATCTGACGTTTCGCCAGTAGTGTGACTGGCATCCTCAGAGGTATAACACAGATGGAGTACTCTCAGAGAGTACGCCATCTGTCTGTGTTATACCTCTGAGAATGCCAGTCACAGGTACTGGCGAAACGTCAGATCCTACAATGCCAAGACCACGGCCACACAACCCGGAAAATCTACAGCAACTATTAATATATAAATAACAACCATAAGAATCTAAACAGTATCTGTCCTGAAAGGGTACAGTCTGAAGACTTCCAAGCTGTAACTGATTCTGAAGCAAAATCTTTCTAGATTCTCATTCTCTTCCGGTCTATTCGGGCATGTCAAATATTGACACACTGGATAGACTGCAGCAAAACATGGCTCTAGAATAGATTGTCCCTCATAATAAGTGACAATTTGGAAGTGTTTAACAACATATGGTCTCTTTTGCTTGACATATATGATTAAGAATATATATATTTTACATCAAAATATAAAATACCATCTGTCATAAGTAACAACTTGGATATTGGCTTTACATATGCAATTAATTCACTGTACTTTCTAATGTAAATATTTCTCTTCTTCTCTTTTTTCTTATTCTGAATCTATATTTATTTATGATATTCCAATATATGTATCATTCACGAGAAGACAATGCTGTGACTCAAGAGATCATTAAGAATAATGGAAGTCTGCTTTCGCTTGGGATTCTAGGAAGCACGGACCGGATCAACAGGTGGTGCAAATCTGCGCGATTCCATCAACAGCACCGGGAGAGTTGGCATTTTGCTTTGTTAGTTCCTCTGTGTGTGTGTTTTTAAAAACATGATGAGATTTAAAAGATGCTATTGAGGAGTTAATTAACTGCAGCAAGACTTTTGTTCTCCAGTCAAAGACAGAAATGTTCACAAGTCTACAATTTGTCCACACTTTACACAGATGCGGGCAGCATCCATGTGAGATACAGTCGCCCTTCTAGTTGCGTGATCTGCCTTGAGCCCCAGTGAGAAAGGTGGACTGCAAATAAATAAAATAGTGAAAGTATCCAAAGGTACATAGAGTTAAATGAATGCATGACATCCACAGTTTACATGTTAATTATAGGAACCACCAGTGTTTCTCTTAGCAGTAACAACAGGTTGGATTCATATGTAGCCGGGGGCCAGCATACCTTTGGGACTGCCTCTCCCCATACGAGCCCTGAGATCTACAAACCAACACCTTCTGGTAGTCCCCGGCCCCAGGGACGTCCAACTTGCCTTGACTAGGGCCAGGGCTTTTTCAGCTCTGGCCCCTACCTGGTGGAATGAGCTCCCGTATGAGATCAGGGCCCTGTGGTTCTGCAAGGTGGAGCTCTTCCGCCAGACTTTTAGTCGAGGCAGCAGACGTTCTCCCCCCTCTGGTTGGCCTCCCATCACTGTCCTAGATTTGAACAGCCACCTGGGAACCCACACTACTGTTCCATCTTAATTGCTGAGGCATTTGATCAGATCAGATTTTGGGACTATTGTTCTGTTTTAATTTTGTTGTTTTAAATTGATTTTAATTGTATTGCAAATGGAATCTGCCCTGAGCCTGCTTGCGGGGAGGGCGGGATACAGATCTAATAAATAAATAAAAAATCCTGCTTCTCCACTGATAAAAAAGGGAGGAGGGTCCATTTTGACCACCCAAAAGGGTTTTGCTAGGGATCATGGGTCGTGCATGTGCAAAAGCCATGTAGAATGGGTCCCACTGGGGAATTAAGTGACATTGAGCAAAAGAGCTGGCTAGATCCAACAAAATCTATGGAAGAGCCATAGTACACAGTGTGGACGGGTTTTGCATGCACACAACTAACAGATGCTGGTGTGCCAGAATTCAGTCCATGTAGCAAAAGCATGCACAGTGGAAGTTAGGGTAACCCCTGGGCAGGGCCGGCTGGAGGTGTTTTTGCACCCTAGGCTGGGTGCAGATGCCAACCTCCTGGTGGGATCTGGAGACCCACCATGCCGCCCCGCCTCCTCTCCCCCTCCGAGGGGGGAGGGGGAGGGCGGGCAAGCTGCAAGCCAGGGAAGGGGTGGGGTTTAAACCCCCACCCCTTCTGTCCCAGCGCCGGCAAGCCAGGGAAGGGGCAGGCTTTTTTTGGCGGAGGTGGGGGGCTTTTGGCACCCCTAAGGGCTGGTGCACTGTAGGCGAACGCCTAGTTCGCCTAGTGAGCGAGCCAGCCCTGCCCCTGGGCTCCATGCTCCTGCTGCTGCTCAGTAAAGCCATGAGAGCAAAATGAAAAGTGGTGCAATGACATCATGTATATACTCTAAGAACTGCATGGATCCCCTGTGTTGGGAGGGACAGCTAAGTCATCATAGGTCACAATGTTCTGGGTTCACTCATGTCTAGTCATCTCCTGACTCTTGTGGCAAGTGTGCAGCCACCCATGCTTTGCCAGGATGGATGAGGGTGGCTTTTGTACCACTACATCACAGTGCATTTGCTAGAGCCTTTAGTTATCCTTTGAGTGCCACTGTTAACTATATATCCTTCTGTGAGATACAGAAAAGGCATTTAAATATGTATTACAATTTCATGCAAGTTCTATATAAACCTGCAGGGTGGAGAGAGTGCATTTTAAAGGTTATTTCTGCAGAGATAAGGTTCTTGTTCAAGACTCCGGTTTCCCTGTGTCATACACACATCTGCTGGTATTTCTGTTTATTAATGCAAACTGGCATTAAGAAATGCTATGCTCTAAAGCAAATACTGGCATAATTGGATTCATCTGCACAACTTCCCTTTGACTTGTTGCATTGTTGATTTAGATTCTTACTGTCTCCTTTAAAGGGCCCAGAGACAGAAATTAAATCTGCTAGGAATGCTGAATTCAATCCGGAGCATGCCCATTTAAAAGCATATGAAAGACTTCGACCTGAAACCACAGAGAGCCTTGGCCAGCCAGACAAAACAACACTGATCTTGACAGACTCAGAATATGGCTGTTCCACATGGTTTTTCTCCTAAATGGAGAGCAGCATGCCCCTGTGCTTCTACATGATGCTGTAGTCATTGTGAGAAGGGCTTGTGGACCTTTTGTGGCTTTCCCAGATGCACCAGACCAGATCAAAGGAACACTTCGATCTAAGTCAAATGGAGGGGGACTGCAAGTGGAGAATCCATGTGGGCCCACTCTACCCCCAGCCAATACAGGGAAGGGTCAGAGATAAGTTCCATCATCAAAATGGTGGAGCAAAGCTCTGCATTTCCTCTCCCCTTTTTAGCCCTTTAAAGGGCTTTCCTTTCCCCTCTTAGCAGTAGTGTAGCTTTACATCATGGCTCAGCTGGAAAGGGGGGAGTAACTGGCAGGGCTGTGAGGGGAGATGACTGTGGTTGCGCTGACGCTTCATCACCGATGTGAGAGAGGCAAAGGGGAGGGGGTGGGATAGAGGCACTGACAGCAACAAGGTGCCTGGTGGTGGGGTGTGTGAATACCACTCCTGCCCACTTTCATACCACTTGCTGCTGCTTCTGTAACCCCTAGCTAGGAATGGAATGAGACAGGAACAGGCGGAGCCTCTAGATGCAGAAAGGTGCAGTATGTGCACAGGAGGGAAGTAGGACTGCCATGCTGGGGAGCTTAAACTTTAATCATAGGTTCTTAACACCTTGTTTAAGGTAACTATGGGAGACTTTTGTTCTAAATTTTAATTTGTAGAATTATTGTTTCAGGGCTGTGGTATATAATGGGGACTCTCATCTAGGAAGCCAGTGCATGGAGGGTTCAGCTAGAGATTCTTGGGCCACCAACAAGAGGGAAGAGATGGACTTTGGGGATGACAGGCTGTGGAGGAGGCAGGGGTCATTTCGTAGAAAAGAGGTGTGTGAACTCATTTGCATATGCCACACCCCCTGACAAAGGGCAGGCACGCGGGGCACCTGGAGAAGATCAGGCAGGGAACCCAGGCATGTTTAAAATGCCTTTCTTTCCCTTCCCCAGATGGGGAAGAGAAAGAAAGGCATTTAAATCCTCCCTCCACTTCCCCAAGTTTCTCCGCAAAAGCGGAAAAAGGAGGCATGTCTGCCTGCCTTCCCGCCCACCCTTCCCCAGCCAACCCGACACCTGGGCTTGTTACTCCCAGAACGCCATTCCGGCTCGTTCCCCCTTGAAATGATCCCTGGAAGAAGGGAAAAGTTAATTGTTTGGACTTTAAAAGATCCCTGTTCTGTTGTGTTAGTGAGATCTATGTTTTTGTTACATGATATGATGTTAAGCAAAAAGTAAAAATGTTTGATTCTCTTTGAATTATTGCAAGAGCTATTCCAAGTTCTGCCCTGTAGAACCCATAAATGGAGGTTACACTACCACAGTGGGATGCATTTTTCCCCCTCTGTGTGGCAGCAACCAAAGGTAGCTTCATGTATCTTAATTTCTTTAATCCTATTTTAAAGGCGGTATGAGAGTCAGGGTACACACTATGCCCAATATAAGCAATGCTGCCCCAGACAATATCTCCACCACAAGTTCTCCTGGTTTTTTGCTGCCATGTTCAGAGCACTCATCATTGGATTTAATATCATCCTGAGGTGAGGTGTATCTCTTAGTCTCTGCAAGACAACAAACTGAGCAGAGGCTTGTTTATATGCTGCAGCACTAGAGGTCATTCATCCAGGCTTGCCATTTTGAGTCATCAGCCCTTGTTTACATGAGAAGGAACTTGAGGGGATTTTCAGGATGACACGTGCTGCTGTGAATTCTAAGCTCCACCACTTCAGCCCCAATCGAGATCATAACCATGTTGTTGTTTATATGGTTACTTACACTGAAACAAAATAGAGACGAGTTGAGAAGGCTTAATTATCTGAGGGCTTCCCCCTCACTTCCAGCTCACTTTGGCCTCTGATTAAATCTGTGAACATGTAAACAAATTAGAGATGGAAGCTACCTAAGGTGTTGATAACATGGGAAAATAGATGTTATAAACAAGTCCTATATTTTGGGCTAGGCATTGAAGATGGGGGGGGCAAGATGCCTGTTGATTACATAACATCCAAGTGGCAATATCATCAAATAAACACAATGACATTGATGGGAAAAGCATCTCTGTAGACTTCTTTACAGAAGGACAAAAAAGAAGAAGAAGAAGAAGAAGGGGTTGGATTCAACCCTCTTATTCTGTTACCAGAATGGCACTGTTGCCGGTGAAGACAAGGAGCAAATTTTGCTTATTCACCCCCACACACATCACACTGAACATTCAAACATTCCCACCATGATTTCTGCAGGTTTCCCGGCTCCCAGGGGCAGCATTTAAGAGCATACTATGGGCTGTAATGTGACGAAGGAGAGCTCCATTCCATATTCATGGGATGGAGGATCCAACCCAGGCCCGTAGCCAGGAATTTCTAAGTCAGGAGGCATCTAAATTTCTCAGGGGGCAGCAGCTAATTCAATTAAATGTAATTTAATTAGCTTGCTCGGTACAGCACAGGGGAGAAAGGTGCAGCGCAGGGGGAAGGCAAGGAGAAGTGGCAGCCACTGCAGCGTGGGAGAGTTCATGGTGGCTGCTGCATCGTACCAGAAAGTCAGGGGGTCTGGGCTGAAAGGAAGTTGGGGGCCTTGATAGGAAGTCAGGGGTCCAGCCCATGACATGCCCCACTGTAGCTAGGGCCTGATCCAACCCAAAGTTTATCTCAAATGGCATATTAGATTAATGAAAATGTGCCTGTTCCTGATGCCCCCACCCACCAAGCATGATTATGAGATTCTTTTATTGAAATAGTAATCTACCCACACAACAGGTTTGACACCCCTGTTCTTAAGTGTACAATTCAAGATGGTGGAAGATAGCAAAAAATAACTGAGAACTGGAGAATATTTGGGTCACAGAAACAACAACACATTGGTTTGGATTCTGCCTAGATATCTATGGATACAAGAAGGGAGGTATGATTTTTGCCACACACCCAAAGGTAGACCTCCAGTTTCTTTCCAAGCTACTCCTGGGGGAGGGGTTCGCTCTCTCCCAGAAACAGCATTTCTGGGGAAGGGGAGATTCAGCAAAACCCGCCCCCCTATGTCCATCAAAATCTGAGCAGGATCCAACCCATTCCCTTCCACCCAGAGCCTCCTCCTGTACATGTGTGCATTACCATTCTTGTCAACGGAAGCAGTAACTTGATAGGCAAATCTCCTTCTGGGCTTGGAACTGCGCCATCCTGGAAATGAATAGAAAGTCCCTTGTTGAGTCAATGGATTTTGTGTGTGTATCCTTTCACCTGCAAGGGGTCACTGTATCCAGATGATTATCTCTGTGAAATGCTGGAATCTTATAACAGCATTGCCTGAGTTACAAATTGTCTGTTTAATACAGGGAAATATTGGCTTGGTTCCCAGTTAATCTAATCCACGTAGCGCGGACACAAAGGAGACCATATTGGCATAAACTTGTGCCACACTCATATGATTGGCATGAACTGAGGCTATATATTCCAGATCATTTAATTCTGACTAGTTACATCTTAAACACACTGCAGGCATATTTTGTGGTTAGATTTTTAAAAAAGCTATAAAGTCAGATTTTCTCCATTCTTTCAATAAAGTGTGGGAATTGAAATCTGTTGGAGTAATAGTGAGCCTCAAGCTGTAATGATAGCTATGCCAGACTGAATGCTTTGATACAGTGTCAAAAGGATGAATCCTCTATTTGGTACCTTTGTGAGTGTGGTATGGTGCAGCAGGCATGGTGAAGGAAGAACACCTCAGTTTGGTTCATATTCATAGCCTGCTTTTCCTTTTGAAAGTCCATAGTACCTTAGGTGATATTTCCAGTTTGAGCCAGTGTTAGTAGTTAGTGTTGGGCTAGTGCCAGGTTCAAATCCTCATTTTGCCATGAAGGTCACCGGTGACCTTAGACCAGTCACTCTCTCCCAACCTAGCCTTCTGTGATGGACAGTTAGGGATGCCAGCCTCCAGGTGGGACCTGGGGATTCCCTGGAATTACACCTCATCTCCAGACTACAGAGATCAGTTCCTCTGGAGAAAATGGATACTTTGGAGGATGGTCTCCATGGCAATGTATCTCCACTGAGGGCCCTGTCCTCCCCAGGCTCCACTCCAAATCTCCAGGAGTTTCCCAACCTGGACCTGGCAACTTTACCCCCCATCCCTTGCCAGTGGCCAGGGAGGACCTAGCAACCCTATGGAAAGTCTCAAGTGCCACCCTCCAGGAGCCTCAGCCGATAATTTTCAAAAGGTGGACTGGACTGTTGAAAGGGAAATAAGGAGCAGTTTGGCAGTTTAACCACTGGCCAACTAACAGAGGTGCGAGTTGCTGGACTTTGGTGGGAAAAAGGGTTAGGGGAGGTCTGCTAGTTAGGCAGGGGACTTTAGGTATTTTGAAAACAGGTTGAGTTTAAGTGCTATTCTTGTCAAAAACAGCTAAAAGCCTTTCTGTTCTATGTTAGAAATCTGAATCGGTCAAACAAGAAACCTGCTTTGTAGTATTTACTCATTCTTAGGCCCAGCTCTCCAGTAGCCTTGTTACTGTACTTCTGAGAAGGCTGGAGAAAAGTAAAACGTTGTTTTTATCAAGCCTACTCTGGGGGGCGCGGCATCGGCAGCAGAGGAGATGGATGCCTAGACCGAGAGCTCCGTCCCTCCCTTTTTCTTGGACCCCCTAAGTCAAGCCCCAAACCAGATACAAATAAGTTTTATTATGGACAAACACAACCCGACTAAAGAGACATCAACTCCAAGGCAAAACAAAGCGATTTCTGACTTTTATTCTAAGTCAACTCTGGGCCGTTCAAGCGACGATGCTGTGCCCAGAATGGCTACAGGAGTAACTGAGGTAAACCAACCAACGGTTCCGGTAACTGACATGCTGCTCACCAACTCCCTAAGAGATATGGAGCAGAGGCTCTTTTTTTTTTTTTTAAGCAGAGGCTCTTAAATAGTATGTCTGCTTAGATAAAACCTATTTCTGATCAATTAGCTAATTTAAAGCTCTCAATTAATTCAACCACGAAAAAAGCAGAACAAGCCCTGGAGATGGGCACAGTATTACGAGAAGACTACAAGTCTCTCCAATATGAAAATAATTGTCTCCAATCTCGAGTGCTCTCTTTAGAGCACTCCACACATCAGACAAATTTAAAATTCTGAGGCTTTATTGAGCAAGAAACTCAAAAAATAGACTTGCCCTCATTTCTAATGAACTGGCTAGCTCAAGAATGTCAGTTGGAAAATGGTGTTGCCCCACTGATCTCTAACACCTTTCATATGGGGACTCTGCATAATCCAAAATGGAGAGGTCCCCGTGATATTTTAGCTGTGATCCCCGATGTAAGAACAAGAAAGAAAATATTAGAAATAGCCAGAGTCAGAGGATCTCTCCAGTACAACAGTGAAGCAATCCTCATCTTCCCAGATCTTCCTTCGGCAGTTTTAAGCCACCGTCGAGACTTAAAACCGTTCACTGATGCACTCTGACGGGGGGGGGAGGGGTACCCGTACAGATGGAAAGAACTAACAAAAATACAAGTAACACATGAGGATAAGACTACATTGTCAAAGACCTTGATGCTGGACACTTGCTAATGCTTAAACTTAAAATCCCTGTCCCAATGGACTTTACCAAGGCATCCCAGAAGAGGAAAATGGAACAGCCACCGTCTCCTTTAAAAGGCAGCAAACTGACAATCCGTTCATTTTAAACGCTTCGCTGCTAGCAGTTTAAATTACATGCCTCTCAAGATAGTCTGCCTGTATGCAGTATAAGTATATATAAGGTTTGGGTAGTTTTAAACTAAGTTGCATGTTGTTTGCAGGGGGGGAGGGGGGAGAGTTATGTTTACAATTTGCTTCCTTGTTGTGGAGACTGCTCTGTTTTGTTTACTTGCACACTTTACTAGTATTATTAAACATTTCCTGTTAACACATAGTAAAATTCATTAATTGTAAAGGAATACTTAGAGCTCTTTTGCATTAATTATATGCACCAGATCTAATAGATAGCTATTAATCACACTGTTTTGCTTGGGTTTTTTAAAATTATTTATTTCTTTTTAAAATAATTGATTGGTTGATAAATTGAAGCCTGATTATACAATCTCTTTTTAATTTGGAATTAATTGTTGGGGAATTTGATTACTTGGGGTTGGTTTTTAACTGTTTTTAACTGTTTTAATAATTATTGTACCTAAAGTTATTTGTTGGCAAGACCAATTTAAATTATTTATACTAAAGTCAGAACAATATCACATAAGAATTCATGCTGTGTTGATTATAACTGACCTATACAACACAGGAACTATTAAATCAACATTTAATTGACCAATCTCAATAATATACACACTTTAACACATAATAGGGCACACGTTTAACCCTGCACCCTAGCAATTTAATTGGGATCAAATACATTTAATTGTATTGTACTCAGTTCAACAGAAGGCTCAGTCCAACGAATTTTTTTCATTGCACTGCACTATCAATAGTATACTACTGACCCACAACTGAAACTTGATGCTAGCTTTATAAATCTCTTTTCAGGGCTTAAAATACACAATCCTATCTTTTGCCTTTGGTTATATTTTTAAGACACTTCCCTTTCAGATTTGCTCAGCACACACTTACACTACATGCTTTCTATTCTATATATCGCTACTCATCTCCAGTATAGTTGACAATCGCATTCAACAATATAGACAATGACTGACACACTGAATATCACTTTGATCAATATCAGAGGATTGAACAATCCCATCAAGCGAAAATGGGTTCTGACCAACTTGCATAAAATGTGCTCCAGTATTACTTTCCTCAAAGAAACTCACCTCTGACCTCAGACACACACTCAGTTAAAAGCCAACTGGATACAGCTTCAATTTCATGCTTACGGTTCCTCTAAATCGCGGGGTGTAGCTATTCTTCTGTTTAAGCAAGTGCGCTTCCAACATAAAGCCTCCAAATGTGACTCAAAAGGGTGTTGTATATTTGTAAAAGGTTTCACTGGTGAACCTTTTTGGCCTCCATATATGCTCCGAATGAGCATCCAACAACCTTCATCCAAGAAACTCTCGCAGTCTTATACCAATTTCAAGAAGGTGAGACACTCATAGGTAGTGATCTTAACATGGTGGTAAATCCTGCACTAGATCGCTCTTCTAATCCCTTCCAGACAACTTCACCTCCCACACAAAACACACACTTGCATCAATATTAGCAGACTTTCACCTAATAGATGTGTGGCGGCACTTCCATGCAACAGCAAAAGACTATACTTATTTCTCACCACGCCATCACACTTATTCCAGAATTGATTTCATCCTTGTATCAAAGACTCTAATCAACAAAATATCAGAATTTAACATTGGTAACATTGTGTGGTTGGATCACGCATGGATTACTTGTTCTCTATGCCAAGGCAGCGAGGAAAAGACATACAAGACCTGGTACCTCAACAAAGCTCTACTTTACTTAGATCAATACTCAGCAGAGGTGGAAGCCCTAATCAAACAATATCTTCAAGACAACCTGGCGAGAGACACCTCCTGCTTTACCTGCTGGGATGCTCTGAAAGCAGTCCTCAGGGGCCAACTCATCTCAATGTCATCTCACTTGAAAAAACAAAAAGAAGAAACAAAAGCCAAAATAAAAGAACACATTAAACACTTGGAAGACCTTCACAGGACAAGAGGAGGGAACAACATATATAGCAAGCTCCAAACAGAACACAAAGTACTGGAAACCATTGAATGTTCCCAGATCCAGAAAAACCTTTTGTTTTTGAAACAAAAATATTGGACTTCATCTCCAAAATCACTTCGGCTATTATCTTGGAGAGTCAAATCGAATCAACTTTCAAGGTTAGTATCTTCATTACAAGACAACATGGGTGCTCTACAATCCACCACCAAAAAAGTGTCAGAAATCTTTACTGAATTCTATCAGACACTGTACACTTCCAGGAATCCTGCAGCAACATCCATTTCAAACTATCTACTTTCAAACCCACACATCAAGAAGCTTAAAGAGGACCATCACTCCTTCATATCTAAACCAATTGAAAAAGAAGGAGTCCTTAGTATACTCAAATCTTTGAAAAACAATAAATCAGCAGGTCCAGATCAATTTCCACTGGAGTTTTATAAAAAAATTGCATCTATAATAACTCCTCTTCTGACAGAAACTTGCAATGAGATCATGATATCTGGCTCTCTGCCACCCTCATGGTATACAGCGTCGATAGTGCTAATCCCCAAACCAGGCAAAGATTGCACATTGCCGGTCTCTTACAGGCCTATATCTTTGCTCAATCAAGACTATAAAATCTTTATCTCGATCATAGCTAAGCGACTTAACACCTTCATCGCCGAATACATCCATCCCAACCAATCAGGCTTTATACCAGGTAGAGACTTAACTAATAGTATTTTCAAGACTCTCAATATTATCTCTTCCATAACACATCGGAGTCTCCAAACGATAATGCTTTCGCTTGGCATAGAGAAAGCTTTTGACTCATTAGAAACCTCATACCTCTGTGATCTGCTGAAGCACATGGGATTTGACAATCTCTTCCTTAAAACTATCAAAGCTCTCTACTCTCAACCTGTGGCTCAAATAAAAGTCAATGGAACCATCTCTGAAACCTTTACGCTGCAAAGGGGTACTCAACAAGGCTGCCCCCTATCCTCAATTCTATTCGCTATTGCACTGGAACCCTTGGCCTCTGAGATCCGAAACAATCCTGAGATCACTAGAGTTCTTCTAGCTGATAAAGATCACAAGCTAAGCATATTTGCAGATGATATGCTACTATATATAACCAATCCGGAAAACTCGCTCAAACATCTGCAAAGCAGCCTTACAAACCTCAGCATAATCTCAGGATTAAAGGTCAATCAATCCAAGTCGCATATTCTGCCTCTTAAACTTACTGCCAACAACCTCTGTCATCTGAAATCTAGCCACTCATACCATTGGTCGGATAAGCCAATACCGTACCTAGGAATTCAAATCACATCTTCCACGAAAGATCTGATGAAACTGAACTACCTGCATAAATTTCAAGAGATTAAGACAGATCTGGAAAAATGGGACAAAATGAAGTTTTCCTGGCAGGGCAGATTTCACCTTGTCAAAAGTTTTGTCCTTCCCAAACTAATTTTTCTGTTTCGTACCATACCTATTGCTATACCTGCAAGTACCCTACGACATTGGCAATCAACAATCAATATCTTCCTTTGGAATGGCAAGCACCTGCGAGTAGCCTTCAAGACATTACGGCAAAGGACTATGCACGGAGGACTTAAGTTTTCCAGTCATAACCACATATTATAGAGCTATACTTCTATCAAATGTAGCCCAGATACTCAAAGATAATAACCAACTAGACTGGATATCGACACTGGACCCTCTACTTCATCCACTCACACTAAAAGATGCACTTTGAACTGCGCCCAAACTACGTCCTTCCAGACTCAACAATAATATCTTTATTACAAACATATTAAAGGTATGGGATACCTTTCGAAAATGTCTGGTCCATGCAGTATCAAGGTTCTCCTCTGTTTTCCATCAGCCATGGTTTCCTCCAGGTAACGATCAACACACTGCAGTAAGATGGAGGGAGGCTAATCTCTCATGTATAAAAGACATCACACTGAACAACAATTTAGCATCAAAAATACTCCTTGAACAAAAACTGAAAAACAGAATCCTATGATATTTCTATTTACAATTGAATCACACGTTTACTTGATTGCACCTCTCAGCTTCATTAAGTTCACAACTCACTAAATTTGAAGAATTATTGAAAGGAGACCTATCTAACACAAAAGGTGTTATCAAGAAAATATTTATTACTCAACAAAGGCTCTCTAAAACTTTTATCATATCAAATCGCCTGGTCACAGGACTCTAACAAGACTTTCACTGAAGATCAATGGTCAAATATATGGCATACCTCTCTATCCTCCACATCATCAGCTCATGTCAGGTTCCAATCATACAAGATTTTAGCTAGGTGGTACACCACACCCCCAAAATTAGTTCACATCACACCATCTATCTCAGCACTTTGTTGGAAAGGTTGTGGAAAGGTTGGAACTTTTGCCCACTGCTGGTGGGAATGCCCTATATTAAATAGATTCTGGTCTAATATCGCTCAACATATAACACAGATAACTGGCCATTCTGTAGCGCTAACTCCTGAAACAATCCTTTTGCACTATGAAAATGACCCTTCAATACCAAAGATCCGATGAGAGCTGATACATAGCTTGTTGACTGCTGCCCAGACAGTAATAGCAAGGCATTGGAAAAACCAATCGATACCCTCTCTATCAGAATGGTACACAAAGATCTGGGATCACTTGATAATGGGAAAAATTACAGACAGACTACTCCAATCTGATATATATCCAAGGCAAACAAACTTCACTGAGAAATGGTTTCCATTCATCATGCATGCTTATGAACAAGACATTGAGCCTCCAAACCAAACATATTGACAAATTCTCCTCTTTTAGTCTCTTTTAAATTTTCCTCAATATATTACACTTTTTTCTTTTCCACAGGCAATAGGTTCAAACAGGGCTCTTTTTGTAGCAGGAACTCCTTTGCATATTAGGCGACACACCCCTAATGTAGCCAATCCTCCAAGAGCTTACAGTAGCCCCTGTAAGAAGAGCTCTGTAAGCTCTTGGAGGATTGGCTACATTAGGGGTGTGTCACCTAATATGCAAAGGAGTTCCTGCTACAAAAAGAGCCCTGGGTTCAAAACAAACAACTACAAACACAGCACATACCATACACCATTGTCTCTACATAGCTCTCAATTTTCTTCCCCCTTCCAAAGGCACTACACTCTAAATATGCATCCAAAAGCCCTGCACTTTTCATACAGACTAGTTATGTACTCTACTAGGTCAGCTTATAGTAGTATTACAGCTATTGTATAAACATGAGTTCTGATAAATATACAGTAATGTTTGCCATGTATAACGTATGTAAATTTGTTTTGGTTTATTTGTTATTTATGTTGTAACTCCCATGCTCATCAATAAAGAGTTATTTAAAAAGAAAAAGAAAAACTCTGTGGTTCCTTCATGCCTATAATCGCCTCATAACAGTCCAAGTGAATACCAGGAGGCATCACAAGGACTAGGAGGAATAGAAGACAAAGTAGTTCCAAAAGCCTCTGATATGTATGACACATAGGCAGTTCTCAACAAAAGTGATTCAGCTTTAATAATGATTCAACAGCTCAGAACAGCTCAGAATAGACAATAAAACATAGAGCAACAGGCTCTTATTTAAACAGTGTGGGCTAGCATAGCCACGCCCATAGTCAGATTAACAACCAATACTAATTCAGAGATAACATCCAATCACTTTGCTTCCCTCCAGCACAATCCTTGTCCCCTGATTGGCCTGCTACACAGAGTAGCCAATCAGGCATTGCCATTTAGGATGCCAGTATGTCAATGGGGATGAAATCCAAGCTCAGGACATAACAGCCTCAATTATAAAAAGTATCTGTCTATCAAAGAAGTTCATAGGGTGTGAGATTTAAATCCCTAGTTTTTAGGTCTGAAGACAGGGTGTTATCAGACCTACCTCAAAGGGTTATTGCGAGGATAAAATGGGGAAGGGATAAATTTGTAGGCTGTTGTGAGTTTCTAGGACACACCATGGAATAAAATAACAGCTTGTTTATGACAGTGTAATTCTAAACAGAGTTGCAAATTTCTAAGTCCACTGAAGACAACAGGATGGCACTGTTAATGTAGAAATGTCCAGAGATTGATGGTACTAAGCAAAATCATAACAAGAATGGTGAATGGTCTGGGAAATTATTGGTCATATATCACCCACAGAAAACTGACTGCAATAGATCTAACACAGTTCCGTGAAAATGCCTAATGGCTTTAGGACATGTGGAATTTGTGTCTTCAAGACTCCTAAAACCACTACAGTCTGTAACAAAACAGAACAAAAAAAAAAGAATTACCCAGAGGATCTTCAGAAATTACTATCACCCTGATCTAGATGATGTAATGGATATGCTGCAAGATCCCCTCCCCCCGAAATAGATATTGTCATAGTATGCCATGGTCTGGGCTGGGAGGGCGGGGTATAAATTTGAACAAATAAATAAATAATGGTAGGATTCAGAAATTATACCAATCTTGGGGAGGTGGGGCTACTGTGTGGCAGTGTGGTTGAGTACTCAGCTCTCTCTGAGTCTCACCAGCTTTTAGAGTCTTTTTAGGGGACGTTCTTGACATTTCTGGACTCCTTCAGATTTGACAAGGGTCCACCAGATCCTTGGGAGTAGGAACTGGAAGCGGAAGGCTTGAACTGAGCCCCCCATCTGTGGCAACAGGGGGTGCAGGTTTCAGTTCGTCTTGAGCAGAACTCCATGGGAGTTCACGGCTGGAAAGCTACAACAAACCCCAAATAAGAGCCTCTATACCTCGCCACGTTCATCTGGGCAAAGACTCTGTGAGTAACCTCTTCTTTTTTCAATTGTCAAGTTTGGAAAAGGACACTTGATTGCCCCTATAAATCTTTCCCAGAGGCAAGGGGAAGTGGAAGACTCCCACGGTGGGCGGCACGGCAGAGTGTTGGGAATGTTATTGCATCAAACACATAGGGGCAAAATAACACTTTGAAATCTTCTAGGTGCTATCTGGGAAATACAGCTACAGAGGCTTATTTCACTCTCAAAGAACTTTGCTGGGATTACGGAAAGGGAAATAGGCTGGTGGAGCTAAAATGGTGGCTGTCTGTAGTTTCTTTGCCTGCGCAGTTACACAGTGAATGTTTATAAACTGTCTGCTGGGAGTGAGATGGCTTTTTCGGATTTTTCAGCTGCAACTGAGGTGCGGGATTGCTTGACAGATGGAAATATACTGCTGTTGCCAGACGATTTTTGGGACTACTTAAAAAGCCAATTGGTGGAAAAAATTACAACTGCTGTTTTTGAAACGTTGGGAGAGATCTTGGATGGCATTGAGACAGAGGAGATCATAGAGGCACAAAATCAGATGACATCAGACACTACACAAAATGGAAAGTGACGGGACCTGTCTCAACTTTTGACATCTACAATGAGAGATTTACCCAGCTACTGTTTTGATGGGCTGGCTGGATATAATGCAGCCTATGCAGGGTAGGAGAGGCAAGGCTGTCTGTTTTCGTACACAGGCAAGCCAGAAGACGACAAGACATTCAAAAATCAAAGACACAAAAGAACAACGATTTTGATGAGATATTTCCAAAGAAAGCAAGAGAAACTCAAACTTTAAAAATAATTTGAAGTAGCACTCTTTGACAGTCTGCATGGCTTTAACTGACTGATGGGATAAAGATCTACCAAAACTGGAACCTTTAAGCTGTTGAGAGCTGTTTGTTTACTTTGTGTTTCTTCTCCAGACCTACATTGTTATTTGATATCCAATTGATTAAGGAATATAACCTGAAGCAAAGTATTTTTAATTTTTGCCTTGTCTTGACTGACTAATGAAAGCTATAAAATATGGACTTTTAATTTGAAATAACTTACCCTTCAATGTCCTAATTGAAGGAGGATGGAAAGATAGGGGCAGTTTGAATTTTTAGAGAGGAATTGCAGGGAAAAATATAATTAATGGGCTATTTACTTAGAGAATGTGCATGGATTTAGCTATTTTGAGAGAGAAGATGAGATGTTACAGGATAAGGTGAAAGCTATACAGCATTGTTAAGTGTGAGAGCTGAGATTGTAGGGAAAATATAACACATTGTGTTTAGGCCTGCTAGTTGATGGGATTTTGAAAACAGTGTCAAAAATATGAAAGAATATTTAAAGGGATCAGATTGTTAACTTAGAAGAAATATAAGCCTTCACTAGCATAGTCAAACTGCTAAATTATGCCTGTTTCTTATTGTTTTTATTGATATAAAATAGATTAATAGTATATTATAGATAAAATGAAATATAGCAGATAGAATATAGAAGAATTAGTTCTATAATGAGAATAGATCCTTGGTTTATTAGTGTTTGTTACTGAATACAAATTAAAATAAGGGGGGGAATGGGAATGTGTATGCAAACATGATGATGTGAGTGAGATATTTGGCTAGCTATTTTAAAAGTATGGCTCTTTTTTATGTAACTTCTAAAAAATAATAAACGTTGCCCAATTTAGGGCAAGTAAAAAAAAATTATACCAATCTTATTTGATTGTCTAGGATAGACAATGGACTTGTGGAAAATCCATACATTGTTTCATAATTACAGTTTGATACTTCTAAGGCATTGTGGCCCTGAGTGAGCCAGGCCAATGAACCCAGAACCAGCCCATAATGTGGTTTATTTTTCTTTTTGGTTTTTTGTGTGTTTATTTTCCTGTTTATTATGTTTCCAGTTTAAATGTTGGTTTTATTTTATTGTAAACTGCCTTCAGCTTCCTAAGGAAGAAAGATTGCCAGTAAATTTTTAAATAAATAAATATAATGAATAGAACTGTTATTCTGTTTGCTGCATGCATTATCCTGCTCTCACTGTATTGTTTTATACTGCTGTAACACCATTTTCTATATTGTATAATTGGGTTGCCAACTCTGGATTCAGAAATACCTGGAGATTTGAGGGAGGAGCCTGGGAGAGTGGAGGTTACAGAGGGCCGGGACCTTGGTAATGTATAAGGCCATGCAGCCCACCATCCAAAGCAGCCATTTTCTCCAGGAGAAGTGGAATAAATGTTTTAAATAAATAATAAATCAGTGATACATGTAGTCCAGAGATCAGCTGTAATCCTGGGAGATCTCCAGTCCCCCCCGAGGTTGGCAACCCTATGCATAACATATCATCTTTACATTCAGAAGGGTAGCTGTGCTGGTCTGAAGCAGCAGAACAAAGTTTCAGTCCAGCGGTACCTTTGAGACCAACCAAGTTTTATTCAAGGTGTAAGCTTTCATACCAAAGCTTATACCTTGAATAAAACTTGGTTGGTCTTAAAGATATCATATTTAATAACTTATGCTGTTTTCAGATTTCTATAATCCTAGTTCTATTATATTTCTTATTAGATGCCTCAGACTAGTAACTGCATTGAGTTACATAAGGTACCTTGAGTTTTGGTAAGAAAGACTATGATTAAAGTAAGAAAATTGTATTTTATAAGCTGCTTTGGAGCGACAAGTGGAATAAAAATACCGAAATAAATAAATCCTGAAGATTTATTTATAAAGGGTAGTTTGCAAACAGGTGGCACGTTGCCACCTGTTTGCTCCATGCATACTTGGTCTTGTATGTGAGTAATCATAGACCTACCACACAAGAAACATACAGAACCCCCACCCACTCCCTTAGATAAGAAAGCAAGCTGGGTGTAGAATGCCGTACATCCTTGGTTGAGAGACGGTGAGGTTCCTTCTTTAAAGGATTAGGAGACCACGTCTTTTTAAAAAAATCTTCCTTGGATCCAATGGTCTATCAGCCACTAACATCCACCCAAAACACATCCGACACGTGTTGGCTTGAAACACGCAATGAGGTGGCGAGCAGCCCAAACCTTCGCACTCCGCGGGCGGGCACTTCCTCGCTTGGAACGCGCGCCGGAGACAGGGCTGCAAAGCTCTGTTTACACGGTGATTCATTGAAGGAGGGTGGGAGCTTCCCGTTGCTATGGCTCCAAGTATGGCTAAACGATTGGGTGTCCGCGAGAAGCGGACGGAAGCCGAACGGGGATGAGACGGAAATGAAGGGACGGAACGCTCCTTGATCCCGGAAGTGCTTGAGGGAGGCCTGGTACGGCGGACCGAGTTTGAATGGATTGGGCTGATTCATCGCGGCCCTGTTGAGCGGAAGACGGTGGTGCTGAGCGCTCGTCGGTAGGAAGAGACGAATTGCCTGAGGGGAGAGCGCTTGGAATCGCCGCCACTACGGGTAGGCCTTAGGCGCGAGAGACGCCGATCGTGAGCTAAGCCGGAGGGGGCGGCAGAGGATGCTTGGTTTGAGGTGGGGAGGGCAGGAGGGGGGTCCTGTGCAAGTGCCCGGATGTTGGCCTGAACAGACACCCGGGTGGGGGAATTCGCGCGCTGTCATGGGGCAGAAGATAGAGGCGTTGTCAATTCGCATTTTCTTCTCCACTTTTTTTTTGGGGGGGGGGGGCTTCTTTCTGTGTCAGCAGTATCAGGAGGGCTTAAAAAAATTAGGCGACTTGCGAATTGGCCCGTTTTGCGAATTGTAAAGTTTGACCCGGGTTTTGCTTGCTCGTTCTCCCTTTTTTTAACGGCCCTCCCCCGAAAAAGCTCTCTTTTGAGAGTTCTCTGCCAAACTAAAACGATGAACGAAGCCCTCGGTTTCTTTGTATGTCTGATCAGTTTAGTGTATTTATATACCTTTATTCGGACACGGTCAGGACCCAGAGTGTGCAACAACATTAAATATGTTTACAACCCCTCCAAGTTATTAAAATAATCACAACAGTAAATCAGAGAGATCTCCTACATAACTTCCAAGTTGCCCTATTACCTAAATAGCTCTGTACGGACTTCAGTAGACCGAGCCTGATTCAGTGTAAGGCAGCTTCATGTGAAGTTAACATTGTTAGTATGTAAGGACCTGCTGGACTCCTGTTTCATTTTTCAGTAGTAGACCAACATAGTTGTTCATCTGAAATGATCATAGAGAGCCAGTGTGATGTGGTAGCTGTGCTAGGATCTGAAATCTCTCAGTTGAAATCTTTTCTCTGCCATGGAAGCTTGGACCAGGGTCTCTCTTTCAGCCCACCTACCTCCAGGGTTGGTATGAGGATAAAAGAATGGGTATGATATATATATAGTGTAATAGTGTACTTACACGTGACCAGACTGGGATTTGAAGCAGACTGGATTGAATGTAGTGAATGCCACTTGGTGGGTAGACCATTTTTGAGAGCTCCCAAAAAAGGGCTAGATATGTAAAATAGTGGAAACAGGTGTCTGCAGAGGCTGGGAATGTTGCCTAACAGAGTGGAAACAGTTACATGAAGATCAAAGTATACTTAATTTCCTGTTGTTCTTCTCCCCACTTCCCCCCGCCCCAAACCAGTATGTGAAATGTTAAGGAAACTGATATAATGGGCATGGTACCCAGCCCATGAGTTGCTGTTTTCCAGCAGCTTGAGTTATTGTTATTTGTGCCTTGGTTTAATGTTTATTTCTGCATGGTTTAGTGCTCAATGTGCTTTATGATTGTTAAATTATCATTGTAACCAGCCTCCTGTGCAGTTTGTTAAATTTGACCCATAGTGCATAGCGTCAGGCTGCTCAGTGTGATGGCTCAGTGTGATGGCTCAGTGAAGGTTTGCATCTCTCTTGCTGCCTTAAAGCTCATTTCTGCCACAGCAAGATAACAATGAATAGCATTGTTGCTTTATTTGCTCCCAGTGGGTGTGGACAAGTATAATCTTCTTGCCTCTCCCCCCACCCCAATGTTCATAAAATGTTTAATTCTGTAAATTCCAACTGCCGTGGCAAATAATCGCTGATAGTAGTAGCCATAACTATTAGAGGAAAATCTTATTACTTTTACTAAATGCCTGCAGTATCCAACAGCTTAGACTAGTATTATTTGCCAATGTGTTCCTTTTAGCTTGCATTAAGCATACTGTTTCTCCTTCAGATGGGGCTTCTTGGATCTTCTTTAATTGGGAGAACATAACGGCAACAGTTTCATAGTAATTTAGACACCTTTTAGGGTTGTTTGTTTAACGCATCTCACACTCCCTTATTAGGCTCCCTTGTTTAGGTGAGCTGTTGTAGTTTGTGCGTGTACATCTTCTGCATGTCACCTCTTCCATTACTGCTGTTTGTTTTTTATTCTGTTTCTATGCAGTCAAGCTTTTTGGCCTGAGTGCCAAAAAACAAAACTAACAAAAAACTCACCCCACACTGTCTAGCTGTGATGCTGTTGGTGTTCTACCAAACCGGATCAGGGTGGCCGGGGAGACAAAAGTGTACTTGTCCAGAGGAGGTGGCTGAGTCCCAGTGGTGCTACTGTATGCTGAGCAGAATGCTCTGGTATGCCACTGTTCAGTATCCATGTTAGTGATGGTTTAGCCTACCACAGCTTATTCTTTATCTGTTTTGAGCTTTTGGATGTACCTGCCGCCTTTTTGTTTAGATTTATAGCTTATCCAGTCCTATTTGATGGAGGTAAATAATAAAAGCACATAAATCCTTCACCCCAATTCTACATAGAACAATATATGTGTTGATGTAGTGACTTTTCCCCATTTCCGACTGGCGTATAGAAGTGTTTCACTGAGCAGCCCAAATAACCGAGCTTAGCTTAGGCTCATCTGAGTTTGGGAGCTAAGCAGGGCTGGCCATATTCAGTACTTGGATGGGTGACCTCCAAGAAAGACTGGGGTTGCTCGGCAGAGGAAGGCAATGGCAAACCACTTCATCTCTCATTTTATGATGCGGAATTTTTTCCATAGAAGATTTTCCACCTCATGTATGTAAATATAGTCATTTTATTTGTAGTTTTCAGGGCTGTTGTGATGCAAATCAATCATGTTAGATGGGCTAAACGTGAGATATGAAGCACTGATAAACTCCAGAGCTTCTACATGCTCGAGACATGGTGCATTTGTTGCCTTTTGATTTTGTTAACATTATTTAAATTTGGATCAGAAAATTTTCCTGGAAAACCTACATTACTGCAAAATATCCCAGCTGAGAAAGAGTTATGATGTTCTCTTACTCTGCCCTGAATCAGGTTCAGATACAGGGAGGTCTCCGATTGCCACACAGGATGTGTTGGTCCTTCCTAAATTCACATTGTTATGTGCCCCTCATAGGGTGTCTGAAGAGAGAATGGTCAGATAGACTGGTGAGGAAGTTAACGAAGAGATGTGTGTGTAAGGGAGCCCATGGCCTGGTGAAGAATGTATAACTAAAGCTGTTAATCAAAGTTTTAGCAAATCAAGTGTAGCATGTTTACATTGCTTGGTTTCATCTAAACATAGCAAATTCTAAGTAGCATTTTGCATTGGAATAGCTATTTAAACAATACAGCATTATGCATAAATATTTGCATATGGAAAGCTTATGATAATTGGAGATCCTCTTGCATTTGTGGAGAACTCCTGGTGTACTTGTTCATTAAGTATTTTTTTTTGGCACCTCAACAGCATCCATCTGCAAAAACTTGTCCATATGAAAATGTGAAAAACGTTTTTCAGCTTTCATAAAATGTTTAGCCACCGTAAATAACTAATAAAGGCTGGTATCCAAGTCTCTTAGAGCTGGTGCAGACTTGCCATTAATTTGAATTTCGGGGATTGGGCAGGAGCATGACTTTTTGCTTCCCTCATCTCATTTTAGCCTCCAAATCTCCACCCCATGTAAGTTGCCAACCAAAGTGAAAATGAGCCGGGGGTCACTGCTAAAACCCATTTAAACAAGACTGTCCAAGATGTTCTTGTTCCTGGCTTGGTGTTGTTGTATGTACCCTTGAACCTGGGTAGAATGGGACAGGTGATGGCCTAATATTCCTCCAGGAAGCTGTTTTTTCACCTCGGGTATCATTCCTGCGTGGCTCTCCAGGCCATCGCTAAAGGGTTCGCTAAAATTCAGCTAATATGTTTCTGTGTTGGCATTAGCATGTTAACCTTATGCAGCAAGTAATTGGAGCCTGGTGGGCATATAAATACTAAAAGTTTTAACATTATCTGATCTTTGCCACATGCATGAGCTTCTATCCTATCTAGATTTCCACAGAAGAGTATTCTTGCCAATTCTCCTTTCCTTTGGCAGCCCAAAACACACACCCCAAATGCAGCTCCTGAGGGATGGGGAATCCCCAGGAATACTTTAGGGGGGCATCAAAGTGCTCCCATAGGAAGAAGGGGATAATTGAAAATTACCCCTTCTTTGCATCTGTGGAATTCTGGGCAGGATCCAAGCTACCGACTATGTTAAGATATTTTGCCATGTTGCGCCAAATTATTATGTTATTATTCATTATCTACAAAAGGTATGTTCCACCTTTCTGACTAACAGTTTAAAACGTACATGATGTAATCACATTTTAAAACCATTAAAATAAAAAAAAACCCAACGCACATCATTATAGCAAATTAAAAACGTACAACAGCAATTAAAACTTTGGCCAGGAAGGAGGGATTGCTGAGGGACTGCCAAACAAAACAAACTCTTTATCCACTAGCGGAAGAAAGGAACAGACCAATCTCTTTTAGGAGAGAGTTCCAGAGCTTTGGTGCCATGACTGAGAAGTCCCTCTCCTGAGTTGCCACCTGCATAATCTCAGGAGGTGGGGGTAACCAAAATACTCGAAGCAGGGCCTACAGAGATGATTCTAGTGGTTTGGCCAGTTCATAAGAGAGTAGATACTATTTCAGGTATGTTGGTCTCAAACCTTATAGATCTTTGAGGGTCTGTTAAAAGTACGTTAGCAGTTATGATGTTCATATATAGATTGCGAGTGAATTTGTAAGTGCCTTTCCGATTAAGCTACATAAGTAGTGAATCCAATATCTTTATATAACTGAGTCAGTATTGACTTTCTCCCAACTTGTGTGTGAATATACCATTTTTGCCTCTTCAATGGATGTTTTATTCTCCTGCCTCTCCTTGAAATGAATGAATAAGTAAGCCTCTGCTGCAGTAGCGGTTCACATGTCACATTACTAGGAGGGTTTAATCTCCCGCCACTGAGTGCTGCTGAAGGAAGGAGAAGATGTTGTGGCTTTACTGGAGGGTAGTGGCCTGGGGCCTTGGCTGGAGCATTGTGCAGGCATACAGCAGTCAAATAGATTGCAGAATCCCTAGTGGGGGGGAAGTGACATCATCACCTTCCCTGTTGCTGGTTTCTGCTGTCCATCCAGTGTCTGTGTATGTTTGCACAGTTTTGCAGCTGACAGCCCAGTGCCTCTGCCTCCTGATGCCATCTGGTAAAGGCACCATATCCTCTTTTTCGTTCTGTGGTGCTCACTGACAGGAGCTAGAATCTTTCCAGCAGCCCACCATGCAATGTTCTGCTGTTAAATACACTGTGTGTAGAGGCACAGGATTTTTGTTAACCTGTCTGAAATTCAGCAAAGGTGTGCCCATGGCGTCATGGGTATGTCTTGCAATCTGCAAAGCTAAGGAACTTTTCTCATTGCCTGTTGTTCTTTCTGCGTTCATAGGAATAAAACTTCACTGACATCAAGACTCGGGAATCCTGACTAGAACTGATTAGGTGAGTACAAATTAGGAACAGAATGATTCAAATCATTTTCTTAGATTCCTGAGCACTATATTGCTTATTATTTATTTATTTATTAAATTTGATTTCTGTCCTGCCCATTCCCTGTAAACAGGGCTCAGGGTGGTGAACAGCAGTGGATAAAACAACATATTGTCTAGATATGTTATTCTGTTGTCCAGCATATCTGAACAGCTGTGCAACTAGATACTGGCAATAGTTCTTAAGTCCAAGTTGAGCCTATGTTATTGGTGGTATAAGATTAACTTTTTTGTAACTGTAAAAGGACACAGGACAAATGCCAGTCTGTCACTGAAATGGTGTAGCTAGCATTAATTGGTGGTCTTGAGACTGAGGGTATAATACTGAGAAAATCATGGCTTGGGCTCAGAACAATGCAAATGGAGTCATGCTAGCAGAAGGCATCTTCCCTGCCTTCCACCCTCATGCTGCAGCCTTCTTTGCCTCCCAAAATTGTGCTTCTTGAGTTCTGTAAATCTGGAGGAAAAGTGTGGAGGCGGAGAGAATTTGGAAGACTGCAGCAGGAGGGGGGAATTGGCAGAGGTCATCCTCTGCAGCTGGAAAAGCTTTTTTTTTCTTGGTCAGAGGAGCTTCTGCTACAGAAACCAAAGGTGACCATAGGATCCAAACCCAAGAGTCTTTTAGTTTGGGTTACATGGTTGTAATGACAGAAACATGTAACTTCTTGGTAACTGGCTACTCAGAAGACAGTGGAATCAAGCGGGAGCACTAAAGAATCATCCTATAGTAGACTAAATCATGTTCATTTCATGAATTGGGATGCACAGGCATAACACATTTGAGAAAACATTCTTTGCATTGCTTGGGTGTGTAACGTCATTAATTTTGGCATATTGCTAGGGTAGGCAGGAGCAGAACAGTTTACTTTGTCATTTCCCTAGCCTATGCTATGATAGTCAATACCTCAGTACCTTGACCCTGATATAAAAGCTCCATTTTCCTTAAAAAGCCGTGTACCTATTGCGGTTTAGTGGAACACCCCCCCACCCCCAAAAAGGTAGTCATTGCTGAATTTGCTGGTCACTTGTATTACAGAAGTATCTCTGATTCAGTCCTCATGTCTCACATGACAGATTTAAGCATTACTGGTTACCTGTTAGCTGATCCTAAGTTGTCAGAGTGAAAGGAATATGATTTAGTCTATTGTAGGATTTTTTTAGTGTTCCCGCTTGACTCTACTGTCTTCTGAGTGGCCAGTCACTGAAAAGTTACATGTTTCTTTCATTACACCAGCAGTATGGTAACTTCAACCATGTAACTTCACTTCTGGTTTTTATTACAAAGTTTAGTTTACTCCCCCCCCCCTTTATCTTGTTGGCTCACTTCATGGGCTGAACTAGCTGAAAACAAAATCTAGAAGTTGATAGGCTTCTGGAGCAGCTTTATATAATCTGGAGCTCTCATGCTCAAATAGTCAAAATGGAGCAGCAGTGGTGGGAGGAGCTGTTCCTTAGTTTCCCTAACTTTCAAGTTGTTGGAGTGTGTGTGTTGTAACTTCCAGCTTGCACAGAAAGCTATGTTTGTGTAAAGGACCCCTGAATTGCATTGACTGTCTTAGTGTTCTTGGCCAGGAGTTCATAGAATCTAGCCTAAAAGGTTTCAGAGGGGAGCTGTGTTGGTCTGCAGTAGAATAGTTAGATTTGAATCCAGTAGCACCTTAGAGAGACCAACAAGATTATTAGGAAGGATTATGAGGAAGAGAGTTGAAAACAAATCAGCCAACATAATGCCCCTGTATAAATCAATGGTACAACCTCATTTGGAGTACTGTGTATAGTTCTTGTCACCACACCTCAAAAAGGATATTATAGCATTGGAAAAAAGTGCAGAAAAGGGCAACTAGAATGATAAAAGGGTTGGAACACTTTCCCTAAGAAGAAAGGTTAAAACACTTGGGGCTCTTTAGCTTGGAGAAACGATGGCTGAGGGGTGACATGATCAAGGTTTACAAGATTATGCATGGGATAGAGCAGGTAGAGAAAGAAGTATTTTTTTCTTCCTTTCTCACAATACAAGAACTCGTGGACACTCAATGAAATTGCTGAGCAGTTGGGTTAGAACAGATAAAAGGAAGTACTTCTTCACCCAAAGAGTGATTAACACATGGAATTCACTGCCATAGGAGGTGGTGGCAGCTACAAGCATGGATGGCTTCAAGAGGGAATTGGATAAACATATGGAGCAGAGGTCCATCAGTGGCTATTAAACACAAGGTATAGATAGGAACCCTCAGTCTGGGGCAAGTGATGCACTGCATTCTTGGTGCTTGGAGGGGGGGTAACAATGGGAGGGCATCTAGTGTCCTGGCCCTACTGCTGGACCTCCTGATGGCACCTGGTATTTTTGGCCACTGTGTGACAGAGTGTGGACTAGATGGGCCATTGGCCTGATTCAACATTGGCTTCTCTTATGTTCTTAGATTTTTAGGGTATAAGCTTTCGAGAGTCAAAGCTCCCTTTGTCAGGTACCAGTAGAAATGGAGATCTGAGTCTTTTTATCCCTGTCAGAAGGATGCAAAGGCAGAATGCATGTTGTAATCAGCTTAATTAGAGCAGAGGGGAAATGCTTGGGGGCAGAAAATTAGCATCTGTAGCCTAAAAGGTACTTTCATGCTTCGATTTCTTAGGATCCTGTAGATACCTTAGGGGGGCAAAAATTATATGGAGAGAGAGAAAAAAAGGGAGAATCCAAAGTTTCCTCCTTAAGTCCCATTACAGTATAAGAGTGTCCTTGAAGAAGTCCATGAAGCAGTGATGTGGGGTGGAAAAGTTTTCATGGAAAATGTTTGCAAAATGGAAAATTCTTCATGGAAAATTGGAAAAACAAAACCTTGTAAAATGCTCTCAGTGTGGGATATGAAGCATGGACAAACTCCAGGGCTTTTCCATGGTGTATTTGCCTTCTTTTGCAAACATCATTTATTTAAATCAATTATTTATTTTCTGGAAACTTATCCAAGTAATATTTTCCCAGAAAAGCCTTATCGCTGTCCTGAAGTAATGAGCGCATACTCAGGCCTATACCAGTGAGCTCAACCATCCACAGATGCTTTCTGTTGATACAAAGTGTAGAGAAAGAGATGATATTTTAAGTCTTGGCATTCTGGGATTGGGTTCTGGTGGGTCTGGCTTGGAAAAGTTAAACAGCAATTTAGACCATCACTTATGGAAGTATGCTGCTAGTTAAGATATTTTGAATTTCAAGAACCTGTAGTGGCATGTCATATCTCAAAATGTTAATGTTAAAGCAAAATAACAAATGTCACAGTGTTTGTGGCTTAGCCTTTCTCCAGCATTCCATATTTAACAAGATTTGAAATGTAGGAAATTGACAGTATAGCTCTTAGTACTTTAACTAAAGGCATTTAATGTTTACTTTACAGTGTTCTTTTGGTGTAATGAGTTCATTAAAAAAAGCTTTTGATGCTAATTCAGAAATCTATAATCTGTTCGGCGTCTTTCACATGCAGTTTTGATGATAACTGACAAGCTGTAAGTTAATTAGCACAGAACTTACTAATGAGGATTTTAAAAATCTTCACTTCTGAATTATTTTTATATTGATGTACTCAAGACAAATTAAAGGAAACTCAAACGGTGATGAGTTTTTTCTACTTTTATATGCAGATGTTTCGTCCCAAGGTAAGTGGCAGGGGAGGAAATAAATGATTGCAAACTTTTTCCCCCAGATTATAACAAGAAATACTTGTCTTTTTCAAAACTGGGGATAACCCAAAACCTATGCATCTAAAGTAAGGTTGTTAATTAGCATGGAAGACAGCTTCTTGAATTAATATGTGGTGTTAATTAACAGGAAGTCTGATGTTGTGTTGTAATTACTACCAATATTTTTTACATACTGAGTGACTGAAGGTGAATTATATGAAGAACAACTTAGTAAACACATCAGAGTCTAGGTATGCTTTCTTTTTGTTTTTCTAGAAAATATGGATAGACTCCTTCGACTTGGTGGAGGCATGCCTGGTTTGGGGCAGGTTAGTATTCAGTTTGTCAATGTATTGTTGATGTTATAGTTGCTAGAGTGTCTTTAAATTAATAAAAAAAGATTTTAGCAGCATAATCTCATAATTGCAGATCTGAAATGTGATAACTATAAAAGAAAAACATTGCTATATATTTTTTGATTGTATGGTCATGTGTATGAATTCTAGAATGGTGGCCATGTTAGTTTGTTGCATCAGGGAACCACATCCCGTTGTACCTCATACAGTCAGTCTGTTGTAGGGTGAAGTCCTGAAGACAAGAGCCACCTTCTTCAGATGCATTGTCTTCTTCAGATGCGTTGTCAGATTGCACAGACCTTTACTGAAATATAATAGAACTACAAAGCACTTCACATATGAAGATGGAAGATCAGTCTCATTGTCACGTGGCATCATGTTTGGAGCCAGATGTATTGGCAAAATTTGATCTGCCACACAGTGAAAAGTACAAAGAATCTGTTATAAATAAAACCTTTGTGGGTTAGTCACCGATGGCAGTTCCAAAATCTCATTCATACAGTGCCATTTGTTTGGATGTGTCATGAGGTCTGCTTAGTGCCATGGTGATGGCTGGGCAATAAGACTATAAGAATACTGAAAGCTATCTGCCATGATTAATGGGGGGAAATATATGTCTTCAGCATTTCAACCTCTTGTGTTGTTGGATTTGGTTTTTTTTGTCTACAGGAGTATTGTTTATGGCAACTTCTGCTGTGAAATAAAATCTCCAGTGGCTTCCATGTAATATACCATTCTTATTTTCAGTTAACTCTTCCCCACTGTTCTGCCCTTAAAAAGAATCTATATTTGTTCTATAAATAAGCATTGAGGATAAACTGGCCCTAGCCCATACTATTTTAGTTCTAGGTAAGGACTCCCTTGGAAATTCTTCAATCTGTGTGACCATTTCCCCCCAAGTGACAGACTCTAGATCTCTCTTGTCAAGTAGGTGTGATGGATTTGAGCTGTGCTCTGCAGTTCAGCTTCCTGAATGGTTAGGGACATCAGATGCCCTGATCTCACAGTGCAGCTTGGGTTAGCTTGACTGATCTTTTTATTTGCTATTTCAGCAACATCTAGTTTGCAACGAAGCTACCAAATCCATACAACTGGGGGAAGCTTAGTGTTGAGGACTGAAGATGGTAATTTTCCAGGGGAATGCAGATTGAGAACTTTTTCAGGAGATGTAAAGTTGAACAGTACTTCAGAACTTTGTGTGAGAGTGGGTCCTGTATGAGAAGTCCAGATGCTTGCAAAATATTGAGGCAGTTCTGAGTTGCCAGATCGCAGAATCACTGATGCCTGATTATATATCATCTGTAGTTGTTTCTGAACTGGTAATGTAGTTCCATGTTGATCTACGAGAGCATAAAGGCTGCTCCTAGCAATAGGCCTTCATTGGTACACAGAGAGAAGTTGGCATAACTGCCTCTGAGGAATCTGTGCATGACAGTTTTATGCAAGGGTTAAGAGCTAAGAGTCCTATGTTTGAGTGTCACCGGAACTTCATGGCGTGGGGGTGGGGGTGGGGGGGACAGAGTTACAAAATGACATTGTTTAGATAACAAATAGAATTCTGGAATAGTATTTATATAAAGTTCTTGATCGGTTGGGCCTGTTGTAGAATGCTGCTTGGTAGAAGTTTATGGGGATATCTGTGGTGTCTGAAATTAGTGATCAATATAGTAGCAATGATATGACAAGTCGAGAGATGTCATTATTACCAATTGGTATGGAGAACTTCACCGGCCTTTCTTGCAGGTTACAAGCTGATTTTTTTTTAAAAAAAGTGAAAACTGTCATTTAATTATAGCTGAAGTTGTTGTAGTGACTTGTAAAATCTTCCATAGCCCATGTACCAGTTTTGACTAAACTAAAGCCCATTACAGACACACTTTGACAGCTGCCTCTGACTAGAGCCTTTGGTAGCCCAGTATGCAGGCATCTATTTCCAAACTGAATATAGTGCATGGCTGCTGTCATTTGCATCAGAAAATTTTACCTGCCCCATGTTTACCTCCCATATGAAGATTCTTGCTAGGCCATGGGCCTGATAGTAGCTACACATTCTCTCCCTGGTGATCATTCAGGAGCCAAACAATATCTGAATTGGGCTCCAGATGAATGCAAGGCAACCCTTCAAAGTTATCTTCACACAGCATCCTGAGAAATCAGTCCTTCTACACTGAAAGGCAGCTGGCCTGGAACTAAATGTATAGGACTGTGTAGCATAACATAGCGTGTCCTGTTTCCTGCTCCCCTTGACAACACAGTGAAAATATTTGTCTTAAAACATTTGAACATCTCATGAAATAACAAAATATTACATTACATCTGAGTTGTCACTTTGAGAGCCTCACGTCCTTGTATGATACAAGCTATCAGTTTTGAAACGTATGTAGTGGTCTCAAATGTACTGAATTTTTCTGCATACTTCTCAGAATGACATTGTTGTTAGAATATTAAAAATACCCTTTAAAGATGTGTGTTGGAGTCATTTGGCCCCAAAGTCTGAGTAAACAATTTGGAACGTGAAATGTTTCCTTAAACTTGGCCAATTGTAACACTGAGCTATCATGGAACAATTCCATCAGTTCTGTTCCAGAAGATGATAAAATTTATCCCCCATACATGCACACTCAATATTTCTTTTTCTTGTAATGACCATTTTTCAGATGGTACAGTTTGTGCTCAGGTGGGACATTTTCACATCCACTGGTGATGTCTGTTGATGCAGAGAACTGAACCTGAGCCTCTGAAATAAGTCCAGTGTTTCCTGTAATGAAACTCCCCTGCTGTAGCATGGCTGTATGTGGTGGGGCCCTTCACCTGCAAGGCCAGTATCCAGAGACTTTCCAATTGGACTGCAGGATCCAGCCATGCAGTTACTTTGTTGACTAAAGACTTTGAATTTCTAAACGTTTAATACAAATGTAACATTTGCTCTTGCTTCATTTCCTTTTCTGAATTCCAAAATGTCATTTCTAATGCACAATAGCAGCATTGACAGCTGGTGACATGATGATGCGGGTGGGTGGGTAAATAACCCAGAGTAACACTGTATACAGCCCTCAAAAGAGTAACTGAAACGCCAGCCGAGAGTCTGTCCTTGAATACGGAACACGGCATCTCGCTCAATCCGCTTATTGCGACTTTGGCAAGGTTCTTTTAAATTGCATCTTGTGGGAATAGGCGTAAAGGTAGACCATTCCTTTTTCCGAGGGCCTTGGGGGGGAGGGTGACCTGTCTCTTAGACGTGTTAGCACTTCAACTGGAAATAAAGAAGCAAGAATTGCAAATAGCTATTTTGTTTGAATAATGGGCTTGCCAATTAGCCATCAAGTGCTTCCATCTGTGAAATTGTTGATCAGATGGGTTAGCTGGGACACTTCCAGATTAGGGCATTGTACATGGCACTTGAAAACTGTCACTTTGAAAGAGGTTTCAAGTACTGCACCGCTTGATGCTGTAGAAGCTCTTTATTTTTTTTATTTTTAGAACTCATTGATAAAACCTGTAGCAGTTAAGAGACCTGCCAGTGATCTAAAAATCCTGTTGAACGTGCTGATATAGTGTATGTAGAGGTTAAACACAGTCTAGTCTTCTTTCATGAGCTTTGTAATGGCAGGTTAATGATCTATTGTAAAAAACAAAACAAGAACTAAAAGCAAGCGTGTTTATGGTTCAATACTTGCATTAGATCTTTCCTTCTTCAAGAGCTTCACTTGTGGAGTTGTGGTTAACAGACTTATTATCATCAAAGATCCCAACATCCCCACTGACCCAGATCTGAATTTAAGGCATCAATCCTAGACATGTGTAATTCAGTGGGGTATATTCCAGTGTCCATTGGGCTTGCTAATGAGTGAACAAGCATATGATTGGATTGTACAATATTGAATGAAAAGCCCAGATTTGAGATTTGTGCAGGAAAGTGTCCGCCAGTCTTTAAAAAGAGCCTAACAAATGTCAAAGTTTGTGTGCCGAGACCAATGGCAGAGCTTTCAAAAGGAGCTGTTGATGTTTTGCTAGGGTGCACTCTGCATCAGTGATCATCAGTAAATCAGGGCACATCATCATTTCCTGTTCTGTCATAGCATCTATTAGGGGAAAATATTCCACTTCTGGTTACCTCTCTCTATCAGTGGATTAAGGTTTTGAAAGTGATGTTTTGGGGTAATAGTAATACAGTGCTTTGTAGGGAGCGTTCAGGAAAATATTATGTTTATATCCTTCTTGCTGTCAACCTTCCTCAAACGTTGCAGAAGTTCTCAGGCACTTGTGGGAGGGAAGTGACTCTTCAGCTTCCAGCTGGCTCCATTCTTTCTGCATTAAGGTCCTGCACCTTGCACATGCACAGCCCTCTTCAGCAAGGAGGAGGGAAGAAAGGGCAAGTACATCAGCTGCCATTCTGTTTGTCACAGAAGGAAAGGGAGCAGATCCCCTGCCACTCCCTTCTCTTGCTATTTTGGGATGGGCACCATCCCTTCACCATGGTCCGATCTGTGTTACAGCTCCAGATAATCGTGGGGTGGCTATGGAAGTGGAAGCTATAGGAACTTTGAGGGCACTGGTGAGAAAAGCAGGATTTAAAAAACCCACACAAAATAAATTATAAATTATACTGAGGTTGTCACGGTCAGTTGACTACTCTGGCTGGCAGGAGCTTTCCAAGGTCTTGGACAGAAGTCTTTCACATCACCCACTATGTGAGCCTTTTAACTGGAGATGCTGGGGATTGAACGTAGGACCTTCTGCATGCAAAACAAATGCTCTTCCACTGAGCTACAGCCTCTTCTCACCCCATAAGCTTTAAATTACCTGATGTGTATATAAGAGTGGACAAATTTGGTTTTAAGTCTGTGCAGTCAGACATATATAGTATCTGGCAGCCATTTTACAGGGAAGAAAGCTGTGGACAGCCTTTTCTCTTTCCAAGTAAGTTTAGAAAATGTTTTGTGACATCATGTTCCATTGGGGAACCAGTGGCACTTCCTCAGGTCAAGTTGTTTGGTCCCTGGCGCTAAAAGTTTTACTGTTTTCTTTTGCATAATCACACTCCTAATCAAACTGAATTGTATCTCTTGTTATTTCTTTTGGTTTATGCCCTTTGGACAAGGAAGAGCTGCTTAAATCTCACTGGTTTTACAACGTAACCACAATCAGTATTCCAAAAACTACCTGGGTCATCAGCTCTTCAGAGTAAGCTTTGAGCATCATAAAAGCTTGTTGCACACAAACTCTCTCTTCTGATACAGTTGTGTGACAAAAGTACCTCTAGGATGGACGGAGGAGCTTAAATTGTTCCTGTGTTGTGTTTGTGGTAACCAGACATCTCACTTTTCTTCTTTGTTTTCTCATTCTGGAAGACATTCACTATTGCTAACTGGCCTGATATTTTCAGTCCATGGTAATGCTTTCTCTTAAAAATGTTGTTTCAGGTAGGAAATTCTCTTATAATTGAATGCCAACAACCTCTGCAGATAGCCATTAACAGGACTTATTTTTGCACTTCTCACTGAGCCTAGATTGTCAGATTACTCCAGACTTTTTTTTAATGGAGCTGAATGAATATTTGATGCTTTGAATCCTTGGTACATCTTCCTTTTGACTCCTGAGGTACAGGGGGCATGACTTACTGCCTTCCATGCACCAAAATAGTATGTTGGCTGTAGTGTTGATCAGGGTTCCTCAGTGTGATGCCTTTCCTGGTGCTTGCCAAGTATTTTTAGAAAGTGGGCTTTTTCTCAACAGGGCCTCTGGTTGTCCATTGGAGATCTGATTGGCTGTGCAGATTTTTTAAAAGTTGCTTTGGCTACAGCTGCCTCCATAGTGCAGGGATTTTCACTGCATGGCTGAAGATAGGCTGTGTGTATGAAAAAAAAATTTAAATCAACATGTTCATCTTAAAAAGCATCCTAACTTGGTGTAGTGGTTAAGTGCGTGGACTCTAATCTGGGAGAACCAGGATTGATTCCCCACTCCTCCACTTGCAGCTGCTGGATGACCTTGGGCAAGCCATACTTCTGTCAGATCTGTTCCCTCAAAGACAGTTCTGTCAGAGCTCTCTCAGCCTCGCCTACCTCACAGGGTGTCTGTTGTGGGGAGGAGAAGGGAAAGGAGTTTGTAAGCTGCTCTGAGACTCTGAATGAAGGGCGGGGTATAAATCCAACTCCTCCCTCCTCCTCCTCCCTCCTCCTCCTCCTCAGCTTTTGCCTCACATGTTGAAGGACCACTGTTATAGTTATGCATGACCTCGCTGCCTGAGATTTTGTGGTCGGCTCTGCATCTTGTGACAGCCATTTTGTGGTTTTATCAACCTTCCACTGTTAGAATTCCAAAGGGGCCCACAGGTTCTGAAAGGTTGCGGGTCCCTGGTGTAGATGTCCCTGGTTGGGAGAGAACACTAGCGGAAGCTGGTAGCAGATGCATGTTGAACATTTGCAAAAGAAAATGATTTGTGCATACAAGGAGCAGAATGAGAGAGTCTAACAGTAATAAAGCATCTATTAGAAGGGTGTATTGCACCTTCATACATCTTATTTTATGAAATAAAGTGGAGCTCTCAGAAGATACTGGTTAAGATGCTTCCTCTCTAATCAACAAAATGCCCTGCCTTGGTGTAAAAAAACAAACATGGACCCAGGCACGTCCAAGGTTTAGCAGTAAATAGCTTCAAGGTGAAACACAAGTTTTAAAATTGGGTTCTACCATCATTTAGAAGAGCCTGTTGTCTTGTTCTCCCTTGCAACTGGCATGGCTCTTTAAGTACACGTATATTGACTTAATTGTAAATCTGCATATAGGGAAGAGTGTGTGATCCCATAGACATTAAAAATTACTTTTAGTATACCCTGAATAATAAAATATACAAACTCTATACATGATGGTGAAGGGGGGATGTGGAGGTAAAAAAATCCCTCCCCCTTCCATCTAAAGTAACACACATTTTAAAATTCTCTCAATTGTCTCTAGGTGTAACAGCTGAAAATCTGCACTCCAAGAGTTAAGTCAGCATGAAAGAATTCATTTCCACTTTAATGACCTAGCCTTGCTGGGTTAGGACGATGGGGAACATGCTTCTGACTTGCACTCCTATTGCCAATTAACACCTCCTATAACAGGTTGTCTCAGCTAGTCATTGAAGCAGAGGCAGGAGAAATAGTTTACATGCATCTTGTTTTTCACACTAGTTGTTTAATACTCACAAAATTAAGTATTAAAAGGTTCCTTTTTTACTTTGCTGGGTAAGAATAAACATGACATTGTTGGATAGTTGTACATTTGCTTATGCATGTTTTGTGGTGTTTATCTTTTAAAGTAATTTTAATTGTGAATAGAAACGTTGGAGTTGGTATTAAATCTAACCCTCTTATGTGCGAATTTAGCATAGTTGCAGAAAAGCTCATTTCTGGGCACATCTGCATCAGTTCCCTTTTTTTTTTACTGCACTGTTCCCCCCCTTTAATACTATAAAAAACACTTTTAAAAACCCTTTGTAGTTTTGTGAAGACGGTGTATACAAATTAAACTCTCAAGTAATTCTCCCTAGGTAAATGGTTTCATTTTTGTGCTTGCGTTGAATGCATTATTTACATTTAAAGAAACGCGCAGTGAAAGTGAAGGGCACTGCTCTAAAATGACACTTTGATTCCTGATTAATCAGCAGGTATTCTAATAACATAATAAAACTGGCTAAATAATTGATACCAGTTCACACTAAGAGAAAGGTGGAGTAATATACCTAAAAGTGTTAACAAATTTGCTAAAAGGCCTGAGTAGGTAACACTTTGAGGCATTAGTTTTTATGCTGTTATAATGGCAAATGCCTTTTTTAACACTTAGTCAACAAGGGCTGCCCAAGTAAAAGTCACAGCTTTTATAACTGGATCATGTCTGACTGCTCCCGAGGAAAAGTAGTGTCTCATTTTAACCTCATTTGATTCATGAGCTGCTTATTTGATCTCCGCCCCCCCCCCCCACTTCATCTCTCCGAGAATTTTGGAAACATTTTTTGTCACTAAAAGCTGATAAAAAGAAGATAATGCTTTGAATAGTATGAGTCCTCCTTAAATCCTGCACTCACTAATAAGCAGTGGCTTAAAAGAAATGATTGATACAGCTTACTGCTGATATGATTGCCCTGCAGGCAGGTCAGTTCACTGACTAACACTTGCAGTCAGTTTAGTCAGGAAGAAGCATCTGTTTCTTCTCTCTGAAAAGTATAACCAGAATTGATTGTTTTTAATCTTTGGGTGGATTGGATGCAGAACAGCTTCATTAAAAAAGAAGTTTTGCTTTTCTTGTCATGGTTAAATTTGGTTATAAGGAACCAAAATGTAAAAGGCTGATTAGGTTTCACTCTTTGGTGATGGGGGTGGTGTTAGCACGTTCATTCTCCAGGGAATTATCTGGAAAGAAGGAATTTGATGCATCTGGTTTATCAGGGGAAATTTACTTTCTGTCACCTTTTGTAGTTGTCTGGTTAAAAAAGAAAATGCCTGGTAGATGAGGTTTGATATGTAGCCTAACATAATTGGCTCTGTGCACCTTCATTAACATTGCTGGGTATCAAAAAAGAAGGGGCAACCACAAGGTTGTCCGCAAGTTTAAGGTTTACATATAAACACTCATATATCAATGAGCTTGCAGACACACATGGAAGTCCACTGTGGAATTGGTCATGGTACAGACCTCAGTGTGCTTGCAGCTTGTACAATATGTTCTCTAAACCCACCATTCTTGCCTTTAACTTGGAGGAGAAGCTTCTTGTAGGGATGGGCTATGGCTATGTGGTAGAGCATCTGCATGCCATGCACATGATCTCAGGTTCAATTCCTGACATCTCCAGTTAAATGGATAAGGCGGTGGGTGATATGAAAGACCTTTATCTGAGACTTTGGGAGACCTGCTGCCAGTCTGAGTAGACAATATGGACTTTGGTGGACCAGTGGTCTGATTCAGTATAAGGCAGGCTTCATGTGTCTTATTTCTTTCTGAGGTTGCAATCCTATGCACACTTAACCTGGGATTAAGGTAGCATTGGGCTAAATATCGAGGTTGAAAGGGGTTTGCTGCATTTCTGCAGTAATTCATTTTTCTATAAGAGATTTTCATTGTTTGAACTTAGGCTACCTTTACGTAACATTATTGTTTGTTATGGGAACAAGCACAGGAAGTCCTCCAAATGGCATACTCCCTCCCTCCTGCTTCCTTTTCACTCAGCGTAGATTGTGAAGACTTCCATGCCCACAACAAACCATTGTCTGCCACATCTGAAAAGGGGGTGATAAACTGTTGCCTACAAATCAAGGTTCTATATCACATTTTGATTCTGATTTGTAATCCTGGTTTGTGGGCAAGAGGACATATTTGTCCTTTCGTCCAGTTCAGATATAGTATCCAACCTATTTGTTGGGAACTAAGAAGTCTTCAGTATCTAATCCATGTGTGAAAAGTTGGGAGAGTGAGAGGACTTCAAATGTTCATTCCCATAAAGACAAAACAGGGATTGGTGCATTTGAATAGATCCTAGATGTGTGCGACAGAGACATTTGAATTCAGCTGGTTTGAAATGGTTCTCTAGAATTCAAAAATATCAACATCAAAAAACAAACTTTGTTAGCATCCTTATGCCATTGTTTCAAGTAATTACCATGGAAGTTGCTAGGGCTGCTTACATAGACATGGGATTGCAATAGCATTTAGATGTATTAAAGATATGGTTCTAAAATGAAGATGATGATTTATCCACATGACTGAATAAATCATATTGACAGGATTTGTCATACTTAGGAGTGGTTGAGATATAGTAGTTCACTGATTTAGACTAATTGGGAGTAGGACATATTGAATCTGATTAGAACTGGTTGAATGCATTGAGCTCTGCTGTATAAAGTACCTTAGGGATTGCCTAATTTAGCATTTTTTCAATAATCTAGAAGAGGGAGTAGCATATGCTTGCACATTAACAATTTGTAGATAAATTAAGAGATGCTGTGAATACCAGTGAGGGCACAGAAGTGAGGTGTAAGGGCCTAGAGGACAGAAAGTGTTATTCCTCTTTAGGCAAAAAATCGTATTTGAACAGCACACAGGCTAGGATGAGCAGGCATTAAAGCAGAATTTTTAACAAGGGTCTTCTGGATTACCAGGGGCTGCATACCATTTACTTCAGTAGGTTTACATTTATTCTGAATATTTGGTAGGAATCCTGAGCCTTTTTAGGAGACATGATTGTTGCAGCATGTGAAAAGAGTAATGGATAAAATGGGGCGAGTAATGTAACTTGCCGTTATAATCTTACACATGGAAGTGTTGGAGAAGAATATAGATCTAGCAGAAAGAAGAGGTAGCAGGTCTGAAACAACATAGGATTTGAGGGAATGTTCTAGGAAAAGAAAAGATATAAGGGGATAATGGAATTGACAAGAACGGGAGGGAATTAACATCCTAAATAGGGCTGAGATTGGTTAATGGGCACTTTGACAGTCTAGAACTGTAGACAGCAGTAGGAAGCCATAGTGTAGGCGACACAGACCTCCAAGTTGTGCTTATAGACTTATCTAAATTGGATTTGCAGAAGTTCACTTGGTCCATCTTTTAATTCCTGTTGTAAACCCATTTGTTTCATAAATCATTTTAGAGGGAGTACTGCTAGTTATATACCTAAATGGTTATTTGGTTGCAGCAATGCACAGGGCAAGACATTAGGTAAGCTCTTGGAGTTATAGAGAGTAGGATCAACATCTGCATGTCCTTGAACCCTCAGCTGTCACTTGAATGATGTGAGGAACCTGCAGGAAGCAGCTCCTCATGCAAGAGGTGGGGTGGGGCTCCCACATCCAATGTCCCACACAGTTCCCAAGAGTACCCGACCCTCAGACACAGCTTTTCAGAGTGCCACCAGCATTGTGGTGTAAAGATGGCAAAATCTCCACTGTTCATGGAAGGACTGAATCTAACCCATAGTGCCTATTGAAACACCTCCGTCCTCCAAAAGACTTGCTTGCCCATTAACATCTTCTGGGAGGACCTGCACTAAATTCCGGTTCCTGGAATGATGTTGTCTGTGAGGGCTAGGAACAGGGAAGTCTTCATTATAGTTCATCTTTAGCATTTGCTTTCGCTGCCAAACTCCGCTGTCACTTAAATGGCATGTATGAACTTAAGACTGTTAATACAGTTATTACTCTTAAATTGGTGAGATGATTTTATAGGCAGTTTTAGGTGGCTTTGAATTTCAGTTCATTTGTGAAGCTTTTGAGCATACTTGAGTGCTCATAATTTATTGCTGAGTAGCTATTTTAACGTACTCTGATTTTTTTTAATGAGAAAAGCAGGATTTAGCTGTTTTGGTTGTGGCTTCATTTCCTTTGATCATCATGACCTCGGGTATTTCCTCCAGTGTTATTGTAGGGTTACAAATAGATTTGCAGCCGGTGCCTTGCTTTCCAGGAAGGGCATAATTTTTCATCTTCCAGTGCCGTAGTCGGCGTTCTGCACTTCAGCAGTACACAGAACTGGCCTCAGTCATCATTCACACCTGGGACAATTGTGCTAATTTTTTATTAGCTACTCATGAAGCAAAGAGCAGAGTATTTTGTTCACAGCTTTTCTGCCTAGGGATTGGAGGTCCATTTTTCTCTCACTTGCACCAGTGGATCTGCAAAGTGCTCCCGTAGCCTTTCTCTTCGAGCCTTCTTGAGCTGCAAACTGGCGAAGCAAAGGGAAATTGTGTTTGTGTTGGTGCCAGTTAATCATGCTAGCCCAGCAGCATTTATATTCACACCGCTGCAAGAAACATGTAGTTAATTGGTGAATTGGAGATTTTTAGAGAGAGATTAATGCAGAGGAAGTGTTAGCCTTCCTGCAAGACTTGACTCACTCATAGAATTTTGGTTGAATCTGAACCTGTATCGCTGGCAACAGGGTTTTGCCCAGTACGGCATTTGCGTTATTATTATTGATCCTAACTAGATAGTTTAGATTAAGCGATCAAGTGAATTTGAGACCACTTAGAGGAAGACTCTAGTTTATGTAGGTGAGTGTTCACTATCAACTTTGGCTGAGTTGAAGTGATTCCCATGGATGTGAACAGGCCTTCTGTATACATGGGAGAGGGTGTTGCCTTGTACTTTGGGTGTAGTCTTCTTTTTCTGGGTAGGCATGGGGGGAACTAGTGCTGAAAGAAACAGCTGAAAATCCTCTATGCTATGCAGGCTAGTGATGTGTGCCTCTATATCCTGTCTGTGTCTGTTTTTAAATTGTGACAGAATGGATTGTGTATATGTGGTACTTTATAAAGCATATTTATTTTACGGTGCCTTTTTGTATAGGGACCGCCTACTGATGCCCCTGCTGTTGACACAGCCGAGCAGGTTTATATCTCTTCTCTTGCCCTTTTGAAGGTAAGAAATTTCTATAGACATCTATAGACTTTGAATATCACTGCGTGTGTATTGTTGTTAATAAAGTATATAACAACATAATAATAATTAAATACCATTCAGTCACAATTGACTTGTGGCAACCCCTCATGGGGTATTCAAGGCAAGAGATGAGCAGCAGTGGTTTGCCATTGCCTTTCCCCTTCAGAGCAACCCCAGTGTTCTTTGGTGGTCTTCCATCCAGGTACTAACCACGGCCAGCTTTGCTTTGTTTCCAAGGTCCGAGGAACTCAAGCTAGTCTGGCCTGGGGGGTGCACACACAAACACACACACAAATTTGGATTTTTTTGGATGCAGATATATTGGACCCCCAAAAAATTGGGATTCCCTTCCAAAACCCAATTTCCTATATTGGTATGTTATTTGGATTTGTCGTCTTTGTCCCCCCCCCCCCGAAATCCCCATTTTTTTTCAGTTCCATTACAGCCTATGGGACCGTTATTCTTAATGGGGAATCTACCTGGGGTATCCAGGGGTCTGAGGGCCTGTCTTTTGAGGCAGAGGCACCAAATCTTCAGCATAGCTTCTGGCTCCTCTCCTCAAAAGCCCCCCCCAAAAAAAAGTTTCAAAAAGATTGGACCAGGGAGTTCAATTCTATGAGCCCAAAAATAAGGTGTCCTCATCCTCCATTGTATCCAATGGTGAGGGGAAAAACAGCAAAAAAGAAAGAAAGGAAGAAAATCCAAGGAGTGATGTCAAACCAGAGAGTCTCTTCAGTAGAAACTGGGGGTGGGGGTTGGAGTTCCAAGCCCAGCAGAACTGGTGCATGCATAGAGTGCCCAACAGAACCAGTGCCACTGTGGCAATGCCAGTTCAACAAATCCAAGCAGGGGGGTGTTGCAAGCCCAGTAGAACCAGTGCATGTACAGAGTGCCCAAAGAAGGTGCCCCCATCCTCCATTGTTTTCAGTGGAGGAAAAAAGGAAAGTGTTTAAGGGAAGGTTTTGCTAGACACTAGTACACTGCACTGGTACTGCTCGGTTCTCTGTACATGCAATGGCTATGCTGGACTTGTAACCCCACCTTGCTTGGATTTGTTGAGCTGGCATTGCCTTAGTGGCATTGGTTCTGCTGGGCACTCTGTACGTGCACTGGCTCTGCTAGGCTTGCAACATTCATCCCCTTGCTTGGATTTGTTGAGCAGGCATTGATACAGTGGCTTGGTCCTGCAAAAATGCCACACACACACACACACCCGTTTCTACTGCAGAGACTCTCTGGTTTGACGTCAGTCCCTTTTTTTGCTGTTTTTTTCCCTCTGTTGGAAATAATGGAGGATGGGGGCATCTTCTTTGGGGGCCCACAGAATTGGACCCGCTGGTTCAATCTTTTTGAATCTTGGGGAGATCTTTTGAGTAGAGGCACCAGAAGCTACGCTGAAGATTTGGTGCCTCTACCTCAAAAAACAGCCCCCCGACTCCTGCATACCCCCAGATAGATTCCCCTTTATAACCTATGGGGATCATTGACTAGAATCGTCCCCATAGGCTGTAATGGAGCCAAAGCTGCAGCTTCACCTGGAAAGGCATTTAAAGGGGGTGCTCTCTCTTTAAACACCATTTAACTGCGGCCATCCTGGTTTCCCGGATAATCCTGAATTTTGGGGGGATTATCTAAGATTGGCTGTGCTCGATAGCTGAAAATATACTTCCGTCTATATCTGGCTGAAAGAATAACTCATAAATACCGATAATGTATTTTCCGGCTATTTTTCAGCTTGAATAGAACTGAATGCACATCCCTAGTCTGGGCTGTTCAGGCTGTTACATAATGTTGTTACAAAATATTTATTTTTTTAAAAAGTTATGCTAAACCATTCTGAAGCTCACTTCCCCCCACTATTTTTTCTGGGATTGCCTGGCTTCTCAGACCTGAACTGCTCTCCATGCAATCTGTCATATTCCTGTTTTTCTTTTATGTAAATTTATATATATATTCAGCATTTTGAATCTCTCTGTTATCTTGGTGCCTACAAGGTGTGGTGGAATATCATCAGCAAGTTTGCAAGGCATTGGAAAGTTAGTTCTAGTTGCCCCCAGTAAATGCCACTTGTGTGTTACAGCACCAAAGTTGTGAATGTGTAATTTAAAAACAAACAAACCAACACTAGGAAATTAAGCATGTGTCGCTGGCATAAAATACCATGGAGTCCATTATCAATATAATGTTTATCTTCTTTCCAGATGTTGAAGCATGGTCGTGCTGGTGTTCCCATGGAAGTTATGGGTTTGATGCTTGGAGAATTTGTTGATGACTATACTGTCAGAGTGATTGATGTGTTTGCTATGCCACAGTCAGGAACGGTAAGTACTCTTTAGTGAGTAAATGTGTTTTGTCACACTAGGTAACTGTACATCAAGATTTTTCTTCCTCCACATGCATAATGCTTGTGAAAAAGATACTGATGTCTGGAATGCATATATCCAGGCCTGTAAGAGATGCTGGTGATCTATGCTAGCATTTAACAGTTTCAGTTTTAATCCTTTAGCTGATACAGTTGGACATTCTCTAGTGGTGTGGCCCATGCAGGTTTGCAGCTAGATGTCTTCAGCTGCATTAAGCTATGATACTTAGGATAACAGAGGCAGCTGCTGACGGCCCAGGAGTACATTGGATCAAAATTATACGATATCCTTTGTGGCAACACTGAATCTGTTTCTTAGACTCTCCCAGTAAGAGCCCAACTTGTGCTGCAGTTGTTTCTGTTGTGAAGGGTTATTTATTAGTACCAAACTGTCACAAACACACACCACACATGGAGAGTAATCAGTTCTGCTTAGATAAGGTTTGGGAATCTGTAGCTTTTGGGGGTGTAGTTCCAAGCAGTGTTCCCTCTAAGCAGAGTTAGTGTGAGCTAGCTCACAGTTTTTTAGCCTCTGGCTCACACATTTTTGTCTTAACTCAGGAAGGAGGGCTCCAGAGTGCACTAACTTATGCAGCAGCCAAATCATTTGCTCACAACTTTAATGTCAGTAGCTCAGTTGCTCACAACTTTAATGCCAGTAGAATTTTTTGCTCACAAGACTCCGCAGCTTAGAGGGAGCATTGGTTCCAAGTGGTGTGAACTAAAAGGGTACAGTCTGTTTAATAAGTGATTGGACTACCATTTGCTCACTTTACAAGGATAGGCTTATACATTTGACTGCAGGTTCTACTTTACACAACATCCTATTGCAAAAAGAGGTGGCATTAGCATTAGTTCCATCCACTTAGCAAATGCCAGTTTTTCTGGGAGGAAGGGGAAATCCTCTTATGTTGGCATTGCTTCTGGGAGCACCCTAGGTCAGGATGTGTGTGTATGTGTTGCTGCAGTGCTGAAAAACAATAATCGGACTGTGTGTTGACTTTTTAAAGGTTGCCATGCTGTTCACTGGTCAAATATTTTCAATTGACTGCTTATTTGAGTGCAGTCAGGTTTTTCATAAAATAAAAAATGACATTGTGTAGGTAACAGCTTGCCTTTTTATTTTATCTGTAGCGATGGCAGAACTGAGGGCTTCATGTCCCTTAGCTCTGCAGCAGTTGGGGGCAAATGTGTTATTTGTTCAGAAAGCAATACCCCTCCTTTCTTCTAAAATAGCACTTAAGATAGCGTACAGGTAACTTGGAGTAAAATACTTATATTACAAAAGCTAAAACAAGAAATAAGACACTGCAAGCAGTAAAACTACCATCAGTCATAAAATTGCAATAAATAACAGCAAATGGAATAAGCCAGCAAACACCAATGAAAAGGATCAATCCTAAATTAGGCAAAGTCAATTGATTCTCCATCTTCAAATGCCCTCCAGGGTGGGAGAGCAGAATCTTTATACATTTCTGCCTGGTGATCCTTTCTGAGAACTCCTTCATGAGAGGTGTCTGGGAGCTCCAACTAATGCAGCACAGCAAAATGTCCCCACTGGGCTGTAATTGCAGGCATCTCCAAACAGGAGCAAAAGCAGTCACCCCTGGTAAAATCAAGTGGGTAGCCATGTTGGTCTGAAGCAATAGAACAAAGTTTGAGTCCAGTGGCACCTTAAAGACCAACAAAGTTTAATTCGGGGAACAAGCTTCTTTTGAAAATTATTTTCAGTTCCTTTGCTTTTTCATTTTTAATTTCATCTAAAGGGTTTTTTCTTTGGGTAAGTGTAGGCTAACGGGTCATATTTCTGAGTAAACAATAACTTTTTGATGAATCGTTAACATGTAATATAGTAATGTAATATTGTCTTAACAGTTTTGAATGTAACTTCATGAATTTGTAGTAATTTATAGTAACAGTCAATTTTTTTTTGTAAAATAAGTATCACACTTGTCAGTAATTAAAATATCATGCTTTAATGGTAGTTGACCATTATTTGTCAATACTTGATCAATGATTTGAGTGGTCAATTGACATTTTTTGTTGAATCAAATGTCCAACGAACCCCTATTCTCTGTGTTGTAATGGGCACTGTACCATCTCAGGGTGCTGTAATGTAGTGTACTGTATCATGAAGTTCTTGTAAACAAGTGGCCTTTTTCTCTCTTACATATATAGCAATGGATTCTGTGCTAGAATAGTTGCTTCCCTGGTCTATTTTTCCTGCTGGTCTGTGTCCTCCAGGCTTTTACTTGGCACAAGCAGCAAGATGGAAGCTGGGTTGGCGGTTGACATAACTACTCATCAAAGCAAGAAGAGAGTGACTGAATGTGGAACACACTGCTTGTCTGAATATTGACAGTGTCCTTGCCCAAACAGAGGCCAACCCTTTTTAAGTTGCAGGGAGTTTTGACTCTCAGAAGCTTATTATTACCCTGAAAAATCTTGTTGGTCACTAAGGTGCTGCTGGACTCAGATACAGCTGTTCTGCTGCAGTCCCACATGGCTCCCCCCTGAAACTTTTTACAAGTAAATGATCTAAAAGTCTTGTTGTAAGTGACAGGTATGTCTGTAATTGCCTCTCTTGCTGTCCCCACATCTAGGGGGTCAGTGTCGAGGCTGTTGATCCTGTGTTTCAAGCCAAAATGTTGGATATGTTAAAGCAGACGGGAAGGTAAGGACCTTCTTAGTTGGCATTTCTGGAATGTAGTAATCCCTGACGCCTTGTGTTCTCTTGTGTTATTTGTCATCATTGAGATCTAAGTTGTGGGTTTGATCCAATGTCACTAAGAGAATATGCTGTGTAAGCCTAATTATAAGCGTATTTATGAGAACCCACAACCAGTTGTTCCCTTTCATGCTCCATTTATGGTTGGCACTGTTGCATACCGTGAAGCAATCTTTTCCACTTTTGTACTAATTCAGCACAAAGGGGACTGCCACCACCTCAAAATCTGAATTTTCAGTTCTGGTGCCCCCTGCCCCTCAGAGCGAAGGTTACCCGGTAAAAAGGCATCCAAATATTTAAACAAATTTTGTTACTTCACTTGTGTGATCTCAACAGTTGTCATTTGCTTGCTCAAATTCTTACACTGTGGCAAAAACTTCAAAATTAATGTTAACAAAAGACTCAACGGCTGAGCTGAATAGTGCAAATTGCTTTTTGACCGAGTCCTAGTTCTACTGCTGGTTTAATTGATATTTAATCTTTCCCTGCCGTTTGTTCCTGTCGTCCATGTCTGAAATGGACTTTTCTGCCGTGAAAAACCAACTTTTGGTGCCAGTGACTTGGAGCAGGTATTTACTGAAGCGCTGAAAGACTAAAAAGTGGCTCGGAAGGTGTGGTAACAGGGTGAAGAAACTGGGAGCCTGACCTACTATTGCTAATATGCATCGCTTAATGATAACACTCCTTTGTCACATTTTCATGTTTTCACCATAATCTGGTGAACAGTAATTTAAATGCTTCTGATGGTGCTACTTCTCACCTCTTTTGTTTTTTTCCCTCGCCTACTGACTGTCGCCTTATTCTATTGTTGCTTTTTATAGTTTTGTTTGCAAAGTAGTACTGGAAATTTCTTCAATGCATTTGGGGTTTTGTTTTGTTTTTTCTTTTTGTTTCAGACCTGAGATGGTGGTTGGCTGGTATCACAGTCACCCTGGCTTTGGCTGTTGGTTGTCTGGTGTGGATATTAATACTCAGCAGAGTTTTGAAGCCTTATCCGAACGAGCCGTCGCTGTTGTGGTGGATCCTATTCAGAGTGTAAAAGGAAAGGTATGTGTTGCTTGCTATTAAGAACTGAAATTGAAAGCCTTGCGGGGGAATCACTCTAGATCTTCTCATATGGAATAAATTTTGGAGATCACGTTGGGTTGGAAGGGTACCCTTCTACAAGAGAAAGGTAGCAGTGGAAGGTAGGATCCGTTGAGTGGAAGGTAGGATCCAGTTTCTCACATGAACTGTCGTCACCACTGCTCCAGAGTGTCTGCCAGTCTTCAGGAACAGTTTTTTTAAAAAAATGATGCCCATGGGCTTCTGCAGGAGGAGGAGGAGGAGGAAGACTGTGTTCTGCTAGTGTAACTCTTTGGATTCAACCCCTGGCTGCTTCATAACTTCTCTAGTTTTTTAAATTAAATGTAGCAAAGGAAATTTAAGACTGGAAACCTAGGTCAACTTGGCAGTAAATCTGAAATAATGGCTGTCTCCCTTCTGTCCTTTGCTGTTGAAGAAATGTCTTAACGCTTATGGGTGACATTTTTTAAAACTGTAGCTATAATCTTTAACTAGAAAATTCTGTTTGAACGCTTGTACAGCTTACTCTTTAGTGAACGTGTTTAGGTTCGGGCTCTGTGATCTATGAACAAAAGTCCTTTGTGCTTTGACTGTAGTTGAGGACGGTAGAATTTTAAGCAAATCGTTAACATGAAATCCTAGTAAGTTGAGCTGGATGCAGCCCTTTCCTACAATAGCAAGAGTGCTTTTATTTTATAGAGATGGTGCACAACACTTATGTGCTTCAAATGTTTCGGAATAAAAACTTTCCCCCAAAGACTTCACAGCCATTCACGTTTAGGGTAAGTTTGCAGATGAATGATTATGTGAAATCATTATGAAAAGAGATTAACTTGCAAAGCATATTGGGTTATAGTTTGTCCTTTGTTGAAATCTCTTTTGTTCTTGTTTGGTTCTTTTTTTTTATTTCTTTCTAGCCCCATATGCCATTTTCCTATTTCCTGCCTCATGACAGCAGGGAGCAGCTCTATTATCACCTTCACAGAGCTGTCTGCAAATGTGAGAGGCAATTCGATTTTGCTCAGCCACAGGGAGAGTGGATTAGAAAAACTACAGAACATACAGAAATTGGCTAGGTGGTTACTGCTTTAAAATACTGCTGAGGTGTTTTGTTTGAGCATGCTTTCCTATTGTATTGTGGAATATCCGTTCAATTAATAATATGTATGACATTTATGTGATTTTATAAATATTTTAAGGGTTTAAGTTTTTCCATTCATGGTTCAGTGGCGTTAATGCAGGTAACCAGCACAAATTACTGCTGCCTTTTATGATGTGATAATATTTTAGCTTGAATATGATAAAAATAATATAAACCTCATTTCATTAAATGAAGTTTTCTTCTCTGCACGCTAGTTAATTTATTTTTAAATGCAAAAGTTGAGATTTAAAATATGCGTCTGTGGGCATGTCCATGATTTAAATAACATCTCCCTTCCAAAGAAGCATTTTGATAGCTTTCTGGAGCAAAGAGTCACCACTAGATTTTGTCTTGCTTTTGGGATTTCCCTTCTGATTCAGAACACCCTTTTTTTGTGTGGGGGAGTGCTGTTTTTGAATACTTATAGTTCCATGTGACTATATTTTTTTAGCCCATTCCAAGTATCACCTTCTATAGTGCACATTAAGAACGTGTTGAAAGAACTAAAATCTTGTTCTCCACAGGCTTAATTGGCGCCTTTTTGAATGAGTAGGAGAGAATGAAATAGAGTTTCTCAATATTAATTCTGCCCAGCCCTTGGAAGTTTTGAGCATCTTAAGGGAAATCGTATGGTTTTGAGTGTCTCCCCCCCCCACCCCCAACACATCTAGGCTTGAGTCTGGCTCTGTTCACAGCCATTTCTCTTTTTCACAGGTATGGGTAATATGGTCTTATGTCTGGTTAAATCCTATGAGATGCCGTTTGTTTTGCATTTGCAGTGGGGTAGGAGAGGAGGTGGTATGGATTTGACGGTTTAAGATGTGATTTTGGATTTAAGTGAAACAAACAAAAGTCATGGTGGGAGAAGCTTAGATAAGCCACCAGAAGTTTGGATCACCACTTGTTGCTGAAGAGCATGCTGCATAGTAGCGTGTAATTACCAATTTGTATAGTTCTGATTTTCCAGTCATTTTTCAGTCAATGTATAGCCATGATAGTTTGAAGCATGTTTGTGTAAACCTTTTACAAAGCATTGTGCAGAGACTTCATGGAGGATGGGGCTATCATTAGCTACTATTCATGCGGGATATCTACTCCCTCCAGTACCATAGGACAGTATGCTTCTTTATAACAGTTCCTTGGGAGCATGGGCGGGACAATTCTGTTGCAGTTATCCTGCTTGTTATGGGCTTCTTAGAGGCAGCTGGCCAGCCACTGTGTGAACAGAATGCTGGGCTAGATGGGCCTTTGGTCTGATTCAGCATGGGTCCTCTCATGTAATTGTGACTTTATTGTGTAGTGTAAACAGCACTGGTCAGGAAAGGGGTTGGGGCTCTGTTAGGTGTGACAGAATTCTCACGGGCTTCATTCCTATGGAGGAAAGTGAGCATGGGTTTTTCTTGGGGGTGGGAGGGGCAAGTTCCCTGAACTTTCCCAGAGGACTGGATAACTAGCAAGACAGACAGTATGGTGTAATAGTTAGTTTTGGACTGGGATCTGAAAAGTTCCTGTGTGATAGCAATCACACACTCTCAGCCTGTCTTCTGAGCAGCTCCTGCACCCGGACTATACCTCACGGTGAGCAGTTCAGGAAGATTCCCGCCACAGTCTCTGGCTCTTCAAGGCCACGTGCAGCATTCCTGGCATTCGTCAAGTTGTCGAGAACCTCCGGTCTCACAGCTTCCTCCAAATGCGTAGATGTGTGCGTGTTCAGGCAAGTCCCTCGGTTCTTCTGATTCTCTGGCCTTCTTGGACTGGATTCTTATTTTTCACTTCCCCAATCCCGGTCTTAGGCTAATTAGAGATTGCTGCCTTGACCCAGCTGTCTCCCATTTGCTTAACTCACTGGATGTGCTGATCCTGACTAAACTTACAGGCATCTTATCCATGATGATTCTGCAAATCAGTATCTCTGGCATGACACTGCCTAGCCTACTTCACAGGGTTGTTCCGAAGAGAATGATATAAGCCACATTGTGTCTCCAGTGAGGAGAAAGGCAGGGTATAAATGAAGCAAATAGATTGTGGCTCACTGGGTACTCTTATTTCAAACACTGGTAGAATAGTAGACAAAGTCAAGTCTCTTCCCAGCTTCTGTGCAGTGCATGAGAAAAGAGAGAGAGAAGTGTTCTTCTTTCTTGTCTCTTCTAGGTCACCTGTTCTTCATTTTTAGTCATGTGACTTGTTAGTAAAGTGTACTCAAGTAGGTTGATCCAGATGGTGACAACTTATGGTCTAGACATGTCCAAGAGCACTGACAAGGCCAGCTTCCGTTTGGATGAATGAACTGTGGTTTCCATCAGATAAAATGGATCTCATGAAAGTGTACCTATTCGGTATCGGACAAGCTGCATAGAGATGTGCTTCATTTTTCTGTCTGACTTGTTACCTGCAGTGGTAACAGGCTGTGCTTTACCCCCAGGCAGCTTCAAGCCTACCTCCAAATAGTGGTTTATAGTCTTCGGCAGATTTATGTTGTTTTTCTTTCCCTCTTCCTCTCCTCTCCACCTGCAGACCATCCTCTTAGAGTGGAATGACAAGTGGAGTGCCTCAAAGATCTGTCCTGGGACCTGTTTTGTTCAACATCTTCATAAATGATTTGGATGAAGGAATAGAGGGAATGCTTATTAAATCTGCAGAAGATACTAAATTGGGAAGGGTAGCAAATACAGAAGACAGAGTCAGGATACAAGATGGTCTTGATAGGGTGGAAAACTGGGCTAAAACAAATAAAATGAATTTCAGTGGGGATAAATATAAAGTTCTGCATTTAGGTAGGAAAAATCAAATGCATAATTATAGGATGGGGGAGACTTGGCATTAGTATGTGCGAAAAGGATCTAGGGGTCTTAGTAGACCATACACTGAACATGAGCACTGTGATGCAGTAGCTAAAAAGGCAAATGCCATTTTGGGCTGTATCAACAGAAATATATTGTCCAGATCACGCAAAGTGATAGTATCGCTTTATTCTGCTCTGGTTAGACCTCACCTAGAGTATTGTGTTCAGTTTTGGGCACCACAATTTAAGAAGGATGTAGACAAGCTGGACCATGTCCAGAGGAAGGCAACAAAGATGGTGAGGGGTCTGGAGACTATGAAGAAAGGTTGAAGGAGCTGGGTATGTTTAGCCTGGAGAGGAGACGACTGAGAGGTGATATGATAACCATCTTCAAGCACTTGAAGGCCTGTCATATAGAGGATGGTGCAGTGTTTTCTGTTGCCCCAGAATGTCAGACCAGAACCAACAGGTTGAAATTATTTCAGAGGATTTTTTGGATAAACATTAGGAAAAACTTCCTAACAGCATTTCCTCATTGGTTTCCTCGGAAGGTGGTGGGCTCTCCTTCTTTGGAGATTTTTAATTAGAGGCTAGATGGCCATCTGGCAGCAATGATGATTCTGTGAATCAGCAGATCATGAGAGGGAGGGCAGGAAGGGTTGCATCATGGCCCTTCCTTATACACCCAGGGAAATTGATTGCCACTTTGGGGGTTTTCTCCAGGCCAGTTTTTTTGGGGGGATCCCGGGTTTTTTTTTTTGAGGGGGGTCATCTTCTGGGCATGGAACGGAGGTCACTGGGTGTGGGGGGGTATTTATGAATTTCCTGCATTGTGCAGGGGGTTGGACTAGGTGACCCTGGACATCCCTTCCAACTCTATGATTCTAAGTAATGACGTCTAACTGCCACTTCCTTGCTTTATCATACGATGACCATCTGAATGTAGAATTTCATGCAGGGTGCTTTGTGCAGTCCGTGTTGCCCCCCCTAGCCTGAATGTTTTCTACAAACTCTGTTTCTTCAGTGCCTTCTCCCAGTGTGGAATTTGCCACCCTTGTCCTTTTTCTGTTGGTTTGTTAACAGCACATATGACATGGTATGAAGTTAAAAAACCAACAACACCAGATTTTAATTTCATATAGTACACCACTCCATGCACAGAGTTGCTATTAAAGGGGATGATGCCTTCGCCTTTGTCCCCTGTCCTTCTCCTTTTCCCTCCCAGAAAATTTTATTTGCTTAAAGATCATTTGCTTTTCTTGCACACATTGGGAGATAGCGTGCATGTTTCAGACTTACGTCTATTCTCTGGTCTATTTCTTTCTTTTTTAAAAAAGTAATTTTTATTGGTTTTCCACAAACAAATTTACAAACTAAAAGGAGAGTAATAACTTGTCTTTCATTCAGATTGATTCTCTCCCTTATGACTAACAACAATGAATTAATCTAGTAAACTAGCAATTTTGCAGCTATATGAGTTAAACAATATTATCTCTTTTCACTTAAAAATTATCTAAGCCATCTACTGTCGATTTCATTTGCTAACATATATTCAAGAGCTCTTACAATAAATGTCCATGTTTTCTCAGCCTCTTCTTATCTTTAGCAAAGCCCTTTGCTTTATAATCATTCTTGCTAATTTAATTTTTATACAAAATACATATCAATTCCCTTTTTTCCCACTATCATCTCTCACTGCTTAATTTCTTTTGAATACAACACATTGCATTTGGTTACATTTTAAATCATTCTTGCTAGTTTAGTTTAATGCAAAATACTTATCAATGCCCATTTTCTCCACTATCATCTCTCACTGCTTAATTTCTTTTGAATACATCACATTTCATTTGGTTACATTTTAGTAAACGTTCCCTGACCCAATCTTATAGAAAGTTAGGTTTCTTAAACACATTTTATACAAAAAGTTTAATTTTCTTTCTCTTTGTCTGATACCTTCTTCTCAATAAAATCTTGTCTCTGTGTCTCTTTCCTTTAACGATTGCATAGGTTGGCTTTGAAGTTAACAGCACGTAGCTTAAGTTAGTATTTGCATGCCTGTGTTCTATCTTCTCTTTTCTCTGAGGTGGCTTTTGCTTCCAGAATTTGGTTGTTTCTATGATTGCCATTCTCTTTGGTTCTGTAGCACCCACTTCCACTTTGGCTTCCTTTCTTATTGGGTTTGTGTTTTTATACATCATCTTCCTCTGGATTGAGGAAAAATTCTCTTGCTGTGTCTGTGTGTTTTTTTCTGTGTCTGTGAAAGTTCGGTGCAAAAATTTGTCTGTGTTGTTTGTAAATTCCATTGTAGTAGTTAAGCTTTTATTATATAGTTCAGCACAAGTTTCTTTGATTGCTAATTTAATGAAATCTACAATCATGCATTTCAGTTCATCCCAGGGGAGCTGGGTCAGCTTAACATCAGGCAAGTTGTCTGAGCTTACAACATTTGGCCATTAGTCACTTGAGGATCCATTTTTTACACAGTCTCTATAGTCTCAGTGAAGCTAAAATCAACATGCTTTGCTCTATCAATAGTCTAGGAGCCAAACCACATTGCAAAACAGAAAGCTGTAATAGACATAATAACAACCAAGATTCTTTCCACCAAAGTCAGGTGATGGTTGTTATTATCCAATGTCTCCTGAGCCCAAAAGACTTCCAAAAAAAATGATGTTACAGGAAGTCATTCCCATATAAAGAAACTCCATTTAAATGTCCCTGTATTTTCTTCTCTTTCTAATAATATTCAAGGACTTACACAGTTTATATTTCCCATAGCAAGTGGTAGAATGCTCAGATAACAATGTATCTTTTTTTTTTTTTGCCCCTTACGGTTCTTTAAATGTATTTGTATCCACAACTTTTGCTGGCCGTTTATGCCAAGGGGGGGGGGACCGCTCCTCCTTTCCTCTTCTTTATAGATGCTCAGAGGGGGCTTAGTCAAAGGGTCTCTGAATTCTTTAATGTTGCTTTTTACTGGTACTCACAATTTCTTCATCGATGGAGGAGATGAGGCTTTAGACTCTCTTTGTCGGGTGTCCACAGCTTGTGCAGACATGGCGGACCATGTCTGCGCAGCTCCGTTCTTCCACTTCGGGATGATCCTGAGCTTAAACCCGCTCGCTACCGCTCGTGGGGCGCTCGAATCACGTCCCCTGCTCCTGACCTTTCTCCAGGAGGACAGGTGGAACTCGGGAGCCCCAGAGTTCCGTGGAAAGACACGAAGAGTCGGTGGTGCTCAGGAGCGAGTCTGAGCACCCACCGCGTTGCTGTGTCACAGCACAGAAGTCCTCTCTGGTCTGTTTCTATCCACTGAGTTCTCTTTTATACCTCCCTTTATATTTTTCTTTGCTTTTAACCTGCCTTTTGCTTAACAATATAGAATCTGTTTTAAAAACACTGACCTGAATTCTTTGAATGGTCAACAAAGCAGAATTCACAGAAGGGGCTTCTGCCACTTCTCTCTTCCCTCGGGAGCCCTCTGCCTCCTTTCCCAAGCCACTTTTGGGAGCTGAGAGACCTATGGAAGTGATATGGGGTGGCAGCAAATGGTAGGCCAAAATCCACACATGTATTCTTGTCCTTGATCAAGGTAGGAGCTTGCCCATGGTGGCAGTTATTTCCTCCCTCCTGCCAGAGCCCCCAGGCCACCTCCTGTGCCATTCCTAAGGGTTCCTCAGTCTTCTTAGAGTGGGCAGTGGAAGGGAAAGATGACAAAGATACCTTACATGAACTCTGCTCCATTTATGGATTCAAGCCTACTGGTAGAATCATAAATACATTGTTCTACCAAGATGTTCTAAACTTCACCATTTCCTTTGTCCCCACCTGCCTGACAAATGAAAGTTTTGTGGCTTGTATCCCAACAGAAACTGAGATTCTGAGCTACTTAGCTACTGAGAGCCAGTTTGGTGTAGTGGTTAAATGTGCGGACCCTAATCTGGGAGAACCGGGTTTGATTCCCCACTCCTCCACTTGCAGCTGCTGGATGACATTGAGCAAGCCATGGTTCTGTCAGAAATGTCCTTGAAAGAGCAGTTTCTGTCAGAGCTCTCTCAGCCCCACCTACCTCACAGGGTGTCTGTTGTGGGGAGCGGAAAGGAGTTTGTAAGCTGCTCTGAGACTCTGAATGAGAGGTGGGGTATAAATCCAATCTCCTCCTCCTCATCCTCCTCCTTCTAGTGCGAGTCTTTTGCATACGAGCCTGACTCAGTGGCATTTTCCTCTTTTATCTGGATAGCTGACACCCATGCCTTATCACAAGCTGCTTTTGATTCTCTTGAGTTTTAAAATTGCTTTACTTTGGATCCTGGCCAGGTGTGTCAATGAGTGAACTGGCCATTCTGTTAACATAACGTAAGAACATAAGAGAAGCCAATGTTGAATCAGGCCAATGGCCCATCTGGTACAACACTGTCACACAGCGGCCAAAGTATACCAGGTGCCATCAGGAGGTCCAGCAGTGGGGCCAGGACACTAGAAGCCCTCCCACTGCTGCCCCCTCCAGGCACCAAGAATAGAGTGCATCACCTGCCCCAGACTGAGATTTCCCATCTATACCCTGTGGATAGTAGCCACTGATGAACTTCTGCTCCATATGTTTATCTAATTCCCTCCTGAAACTGTCCATGCTTGTAGCTGCCACCACCTCCTGTGGCAGTGAATTCCATATGTTAATCACTCTTTTGGTGAAGAAGTACTTCCTTTTACCTGTTCTAACCCGACTGCTCAGCAATTTCATGGAGTGCCCACGAGTTCTTGTATTGTGAGAAAGGGGGAAATTACTTCTTTCTCAACCTGCTCAATCCCATTCATAATCTTATAAACCTCAATCATGTCACCCCTCAGCTGTCGTTTCTCCAAGCTAAAGAGCCCCAAGCGTTTTAACCTTTCTTCATAGGGAAAGTGTTCCAACCCTTTTATCATTCTAGTTGCCCTTCTCTGCACTTTTTCCAATGCTATAATATCCTTTTTGAGATGTGGCGACCAGAACTGTACACAGTATTCCAAATGAGGTCACACCAATGATTTATGCAGGGGCATTATGATACTGGCTGTTTTGTTTTCAGTTCCCTTCCTAATAATCCCCAGCATAGCGTTGGCCTTCTTTATTGCAGTTACACACTGTCTAGACATTTTCATTGAGTTATCTACTACGACTCCAAGATATCTCTCTTGGTCAGTCTCTGCCAATTCAGACCCCATCAACGTGTATTTATATTTAGGATTTTTGGCTCCAATGTGCATCACTTTGCACTTGGCCACATTGAACCCCATTTGCCACGTTGACGCCCACTCACCACTAGAATGATAAAAGGGTTGGAACACCTTCCCTATGAAGAAAGGTTAAAATGCTTGGGGCTCTTTAGCTTGGAGAAACGACGGCTGAGGGGTGACATGATCGAGGTTTATAAGATTATGAATGGGATTGAGCAGGTTGAGAAAGAAGTACTTTTCTCCCTTTCGCACAATACAAGAACTCGTGGGCACTCCATGAAATTGCTGAGCAGTCAGGTTAGAACAGATAAAAGGAAATACTTCTTCACCCAAAGAGTGATTAACATATGGAATTCACTGCCACAGGAGGTGGTGGCAGCTGCAAGCATGGACAGTTTCAAGAGGGAATTAGATAAACATATGCAGCAGAAGTCCATCAGTGGCTATTAGCCACAGGGTATAGATGGGAACTCTCAGTCTGGGGCAGGTGATGCACTCTATTCTTGGTGCTGGAGGGGAAGCAGTGGGAGGGCTTCTGGTGCCCTGGCCCCACTGCTGGACCTCCTGATGGCACCTGGTATATTTTGGCCGTTGTGTGACAGAGTGTTGGACTAGATGGGACATTGGCCTGATTCAACATTGGCTTCTCTTACGTTCTTATGTTCTATGTTCACCCATCCTCAACAGATAAGTTTGGAGTGCCTCACAATCCTCCCTGGTTTTCACCACCCTGAATAACTTCGTGTCCTCTGCAAATTTAGTCACTTCACTGCTTACTCCCAATTCCAAATAGTTAATAAACAAGTTAAAAAGCATTGGACCGAGTACTGATCCCTGTGGTACCCCACTGCTTACCACCCTCCACTGAGAAAGTTTCCCATTTATACTCACTCTCTCTTTTGTATTTATAAGCCAGTTTTTGATCCACAAGAGGACTTGTCCTTTTATCCCATGACTATTGAGCTTACTTAGGAGCCTTTGATGAGGAACTGTATCAAAAGCTTTCTGGAAGTCAAGGTAGACAACATCTGTTGGGTCCCCCTTGTCTACATGTTTGTTCACTCCCTCAAAAAACACTAACAGGTTAGTGAGACAAGATCTTCCCTTACAGAACCCATGCTGAGTCTGCCTCAATAGTTTTTGTTCATCAGTGTGCCTACTAATTCTTTCCTTAATAACAGTTTCGACCAACTTACCCGGTATTGGTGTCAGACTGACTGGCCTGTAATTTCCTGGATCTCCCCTGGAGCCCTTTTTAAAGATGGTAGTGACATTAGCTACCTTCCAGTCCTCAGGAATGGAGGCAGATTTTAAAGAAAGATTACATATTTTTGTAAGGAGATCCACAAGTTCATATTTGAGTTCTTTCAGAACTCTCAGATGAATGCCATCCGGGCCTGGTGATTTATTAGTTTTTAAATTGTCCATCAGTCGGAGGACTTCCTCTCTTGTCACCTCAATCTGATTCAGGTCTTTCAAACCCCCTCCCGAAATCGGTGGTTCTGGAGTGGGCAAGCACTTGTTGTCTTCCACAGTGAAGACAGAGTCAAAAAATGCATTCAGCTTCTCAGCCATTTCCCTATCATCCTTCACTACTCCTTTTACCCCTTGGTCATCCAAGGGCCCCACTGCCTCCCTGGCTGGCTTCCTACTTTTAATGTATTTGAAGAAAGTTTTATTGTTGGTCTTTATATTTTTTGCGATATGCTTCTCATATTCCCTTTTTGCTTGCCTGATCACAGACTTGCATTTTATTTGCCATAGTCTGTGTTCCCTTTTATCAACCTCACTGAGACTAGCTTTCCACCGCTTAAAGGAATCCTTCTTACCTTTTACATCTTCCATTACTGTATTTGTTAACCATGCAGGCTTTTTTCTATACCCATTTGTGCCTTTCCTAACCTGCGGTATATATTTTTTCTGAGCTTCTAGGATTGTCTTTTTAAATAGTCACCAAGCTACCCCAATGGTTTTGACTTTCTCCACTCTTCCGTTCAATTTCTTCCTCACATGTCCCCTCATACCAGAGAAGTTACCCTTTTAAAGTTAAAAGTGGTTGTGTCAGTCTTTTTGGGCAACTCCCGATCTGTACAAATGTTAAGCTCAATGACATTATGGTCACTGTTCCCAAGTGGTGCAATCACTTTTACATCTCTCACCAGGTCTTGGGTGTTACTTAGGACCAAATCCAGGATCACCTCTCCCCTGGTAGGATCTGTGACCATCTGTTCCATAGCACAGTCACTGAGAGTGTCTAAAAACTCAATCTCTTTTTCCCGACTAGAACTCATATTGACCCATTAAATGTGTGGGTAGTTAAAGTCGCCTATTACGACTTTATTTCGTCTAGCCTCTATCTTGAATTCATTCATCATTTTATAATCCTCGTCTATCTTTTGATCTGGTGGGCGATAACAAACTCCCATTGTTAAGCCTCCTTTTGGACCCACTATTTCAACCCATAGCATTTCCAGAAGCGAATCCAATTTTCTTACCATCTCAGTCTTACTGGACTGTATACCCTCTCTGACATACAGAACCACCCCACCTCCAACCCTTCCCCCCCATCCTCCCGATATAATTTATAACCAGGAATCACCGTATCCCACTGATTTTCCTCATCCCACCAAGTTTCTGAAATACCCGCAATGTCAATTTCCCCCTCAAGACCAAGCATTCCAACTGCCCGATTTTACCTCGGAGACTTCTAGCATTTATGTATAAACACTTATAGTTTCCCATGTTTGTTAAGCCCACAACCTTCCTCTTGCTGCCTCGAGACCTTGCCAGGCAGTTCCTATCATTAGCCACAGTCTCAGTGGACAATTTTAATCCATTTCCTTGTACAAAAGTAATAGCTACCCCTTCATCTCTTTGAGATGAGCCATCTCGAACCAGAGACTTTTCATCTCCTGTTGGCTTTCCCCCATTATTCAGTTTAAAAACTGCTCTGCCACCTTTTTGATTTTGAGCGCCAGCAGCCTGGTTCCTTCTCGGGACAAGTGGAGACCGTCCCTTTTGTACAGCTCCCTCTTGTCCCAAAAAGTATCCCAGTGCCTAACAAACTTGAACCCTTCCCCCCTACACCATCGTCTCATCCACGCATTGAGACTCCTGATCTGTGCCTGTCTCTCCGGCCCTGCGCGTGGAACAGGTAGCACTTCTGAGAAGGCTACCTTGGAGGTCCTGGCCTTGAGTTTCCTGCCCAGCAGCCTAAATTTCTCCTCCAGAACCTCACGACTGCATTTCCCCACATCGTTGGTGCCAACGTGCACCACGACCACTGGCTCCTCCCCAGCACTATCTACCAGCCTATCTAAAACACGCGTAATGTCCACTACCTTCGCACCAGGCAGGCAAGTCACCATACGGTCAGTATGTGGGTTCGCCACCCAGCTGTCTACCTGCCTAAGGATCGAATCACCAACTACCAAGAGCCCCCCTCCCACCCTTCCCAGGGACAGTTCCTTGGTACGAAAGGATACATGTTCACCAGCTGAAGAAGAGGTCCCTTCTGAGGGCACATTCCCCTTATCCTCAGCATGGTGCCCCGTTTCCCCTTGACCCTCATGCTCCCTGGCAGCAGCTGGGCTGCCAGATCCAGAGTGGGACATATCTAACAAGTCCCCAAGAGTCTTCTCCGTGCACCTAACTGACTGTCTCTGCTTCTCCAGGTCCGCCACCTTTGCCTCAAGGGAGGAAACTCGCTTCCTGAGAACCAGGAGCTCCTTGCACTGAGCACACACCCAAGCCTTCTGCCCAGTGGGCAGATAGTTATACATGTGACACTCTATGCAAAACACTGGATAGCCCCCAACCCCCTATTAGTGTGAAGTGCATGAAGGAAATAACACTGTGTAGTTTATCTCTGTGTTATTCACAAAGTACTATTAGGAATGAGTTGCATCAGGGTGGAGAACAGGTGATATGTGAACCATTGCACTAGGAAGCTGACGCAATATTAAGTGGCCTCTGCAACTGACTTTACTTCTTCCCCACCTTCCTGTTTTGGGGGGGGGAAGTTCAATTGGTTATCACCTCCAGATGTACAGATTTAGTTGAAATGGGACCCGTTTGACCCCTGCCACAAGTGAGGCTCTGGTTTAAAATCTCAGTTGTCTTGTGTGTGAAGGGCCTACAGCAGAGAGAAGCAACTCTGGCATGCAAGGTGGCACACCAGACAATTTAATCTGCTACAGTAGCTACCTTGCAATACTCCAAAAGCATGCCTGTAGTTGGGCCAGGCCAGAGCATACCTCCAAACCTTTGTGGCTAGAGCAGTGATGTCATCAATTGGTTCTTCTTCTGCATCTGCATCCAGTAAGAGTGAGCAGCTGTCAGACCCCTAGTCAAGTTATCCTCAACAACACTCTCTTTGGCAGTGATATGTTAATTGAGTTATATGCAAGATCCAGGTCATAACGGTACCATATCAAAACTGAAGATTTTGGCAGGTACAATCATAGATACAAGTAGTTCAAATGAAACCCCTCCTAATGACCACTCATACATCACATCCGTCCCGCCTAGCCATAGCATCCCTACCCCACTTTCACCTGGGAAATATACGATCCCGTTATCTACACAAGCAAGCTGGTACCAAAAGTCTCAAGGATGTTCCTCTGGGGGAGGAAGGGTTCTTCGGAAGAGTTACTCCCTGTAAGATAGTGCAGTCACACACTCCACACTCGTTACCCCCACCTAAAGAATTCCCTTCCCTCTTCATTCATGGCAAACTGAGTAGAGCAATGTTTGATATTCTGCTCTCTCCCCCCCCCAGCCTACTCACCCTCCTGGCTTGAGGGGGTGCCGCTGATAGAAAGTGTGCACCAGTTTTGCAGCTTTGACATGCTTAGAAGCCACCCATTCATTATGACTTGGATCAAAGTAGTACAATTGGCCCTTTTTGATTTTAGAGTCTAAAATGTCCTCCACTTCTTGATGGACCTTGCCATCCATGATCGGGGAGGAGGAGCTGGAGGTCATGGTTTCTACTTCAAGGGTCCAGGATCCTTCTTCAGTAGACTGAAATGGAACACAGGGGGGATATGACATAAGTTTTTGGGCAACTCAACCTCAACAGTCACTTTGTTAATGAAGCGTACCACTTTAAAAGGGCTGACATATCTCCATCCTAATTTTGTCCTTGGTTGTAACCCGAGTAGGTTTTTAGTAGAAATGTACACAGAGTCCCCCAGTTTCAACTCCCACTCTGGGCCCCTTCCTTTGTCTGCATAATGCTTATAGTCCTCTTTTGCTTTATCCAGGGTTTTCTGGAGCGTAGGCCACCCCTGGGTTATTCTGTCCCACCAAGTTCTGGCATCATCTGGGCCTGGATTCTCTGGGTTCAGAGTGGGGAGGGGTCCCACCCTTGTACCCATGTACAGCCTTAAAGGGGGACACTGCAATTGAACGATGCACAGAATTATTATAACTATATCCCGCAAACTGGAGTAAATCCATCCAGTCATCCTGTTGGTGGTTTATAAAGCATCTCAAGAACTGCTCCAGTACTTGATTTGTCTGTTTCATTTGGCTATCGGTTTCTGGGTGGTAAGTGCTACTCAGACTTTGTTCCACCCCCAGAAATTTCAAGAGTTCCTTCCAAAACTCCACCACTAACTGGGAACCCTGGTCTGAAATTATTTTGTGGGGCAGGGTATGGAGTCTGATAATGTGTTGCAAGAACAATTAGGCTAGTTTCCGGCCCATTGGCACTTACTTGCAGGAGACAAAATGGGCTTGCTTTGAAAATAAATCCACCACGGCCCAGATAACAGTTTTCCCATGGCTCGGGGGTAAGTCCGTGATAAAGTCCATGGAAATTAAGTGGCCTCTGCAACTGACTTTACTTCTTCCCCACCTTCCTGTTTTAGGGGGAAAGTTCAATTGGTTATCACATCCAGATGTACAGATTTAGTTGAAATGGGACCTGTTTGACCCCTGCCACAAGTGAGGCTCTGGTTTAAAATCTCAGTTGTCTTGTGTGTGAAGGGCCTACAGCAGAGAGAAGCAACTCTGGTATGCAAGGTGGCACACCAGACAATTTAATCTGCTACCTTGCAATACTCCAAAAGCATGCCTGTAGTTGGGCCAGGCCACAGCATGCCTCCAGACCTTTGTGGCTAGAGCAGCGATGTCATCAGCTAGTTCTCCTTCTGCGTCTGCATCCAGTAAAAGTGAGCAGCTGTCAGACCCCTAGTCAAGTTATCCTCAACAACACTTCCTTTGGCAGTGATATGTTTATTGAGTTATAAGCAAGATCATAACGGTACCGTGTCAGAACTAAAGACTTTGGTGGGTACAATCATAGATATAGGTAATTCAAATGAAACCACTCATAGGTCACATCCATCCCGCCTAGCCATAGTGTTCCTACCCCCCTTTCACCTGGGAAATATATGATCCCATTATCTACACAAGCAGGCTGGCACCAAAAGTTTCAAGGACATTCCTCTGGGAGAAGAAGGTTTCTTCGGAAGATTTTCAGCCTGTAAGATAGTGCAGTCACACACTCCACACTCGCTCCCCCACTTAAGGAATTTCCTCCCCCCTTCATTCATGGCAAACTGAGCAGACCACGAGGCAGGTTCAGGAGGTTGCCACCTGCATTTGCAGTGCTCTGGCCTCTCACCATCTCACTGGGTTAAAGGTCAGTGTCCTTCGTGTCAAATGGGAATTACCAACCTTCTTTCACATGTTTCTCACTTTGAGACTGAAAAGTTCCAGACTCTCTACCCTTTCCTCAGAGGAAAGGTGCTCCAGCGACCCTGATCAACTTGGCTGCCCTGTTTTTGACATTTGCAGGGCCCATTTTGAGATATGGTGACCAGAACTGCACACAGTATTCCAAATGAGGGTGTGCAATAGCTTCATACAAGGGCTTTACAATATTGGCTGATCTCTTTGCAATCTCCTAACAATTCCTGCTATGGAGTTTGTCCTTTTTACTGCTGCAACACACTGGGTCAAAAATTTAATCGGGGTTTCTACTACAACTCTCAGATCTCTTTCAAACACAGCTTGAGCCACGTCAGACCCCATCATTAAATATTTAAAGCTAGGATTTTGTTGTTCCACTTACCCACATCGAACTTCATTTGCCACATTGTTGTCCACTCACCAAATTTAGAGAGATCCTTCTGTAGTTCTTCCCAATCTGCCTTGGTTTTTACCATCCTGAATAATTTGGTATCATCTGCAAACTTTGCTTATGTACTGTTAACCCAAAATCCATAGGTGTGGACCTCTGACACCACAGACAGTCTGATCTGAGCACCACCATCAGACAACCACCTTTCATTCAGAACCACCCAGCTCGTATTGAGCCCTTCCTTTTCTCTTTTTGCCTCTCATGTACCACTTCAAGTTCCTTCGTCTCCACTCCCAGCCCCACCATTAATGGCCCTTAGTGTGTTTTCTACACTACTTTCCCTTCCTACTATTCTTCCTTTTTTTCTCTGCTCACAAACCCATCAAGATGGTCTTTCCCACTAACATTATCATATTCTCCTTTCTTGTTTCTCTGCTTTTCATAGAGATTCCTTTAAAGGGGGAATTTGAAAATACTTGGCTTGGGATTTCTTTAAAAATGTAGGATCTGCTAGACTCCACGTAATTTCTTCATGATGTAATTTGCTTTAGTATGTTGTAGTTTCAGCCACAGTTCTTCCCTGTATTTAAATTGCTTCACAGCTTAATAGTGTTTATATGGGAAGTGTTAATCTCTACAGGGAATGGATAGTGCCCTTTGTTAAACATTTTATTCTTGCCTTGTGTTTGGTCTAGCTGGGCAAGCACTGCGATAAAATGGAATAGTCGAGAGAGGGGCCAGCAAGATCAACAGACCCTTTATTGATCCTCTGACTTCTCTGTATTCTTGCCCTCTATATAACTGATGCGTTTACATGTTCTGTGTTTCAAGAAGATGATTTTTGGCTGCTTCTAATTGCATCTTTGACTGATTCTGGCTGACAACTTGGAATGGAAACCTGTCTCTAAACCAACCTTTCTTCTGCCATACGTAAGAGCCTTGCTGGATGGTCCATCTAGTCCAGCATCCTATTTTGCACAGTTGCTGACCAGCTGCCCTGAAAAGCCAATGAGCAGGGCATGTATCTTCAAATGGGCTCATTTCTGGGTCTTTGCCTCATTGCCAGTTGTATCTTAGAGTGCATGTAGGGAAGGAGGATGAATGACTGCCTCAAATACATAAGTCCTTGTAATGTCGTCAGAATACCGTGTCACCTCTTTGGAACAGTTTTGGTCATTTCAGTATAGTGATGACTTGTGTGTCTGACCATCCCGCCCGCCCCCGCCGCCGTTTACCATATGGATATTAAACTGCAAACAGGTATGAGTGCAAGTAAAATAATCTCTTGTGAAAATCCATCTAGTGCTAAGTGGCTCACCGTCACCTACCCGTCTAATAAAACTGTCACAGAAAGGAACAGTTGTAGCCTACCACAGATGCAATGTGCTAGGTGAAGCTAAAATACACAGTTGTGATAGGAAGAGCCAAATGTTGTGTTGTGGAAGCGCAAAGCTGAGGTATTAACTTGTTGACTCCAAAGTTTCTCTCAGAGAATATGGATAGATGGGGAAATTTGGGGAAATTAAATCACCTGGCTATTGTTATCTTTGAAAGGAAACTTCATTTGGACCACCATGGGGAACCAGTGGGTGGTATTGACACTGAATTTTCCACTGATGGAAGGGGAAGTATAATTGCTGCTGATTCTGCTTCCTACTGCGGATTTTCCCGTCGCGCCATTCCTGAGGGTCCCCTGTCCCTCAGAAGCAGCATTCCAGGGAGTTCAACAGGCTGCAGCAGGAAGGGGAGAGGCAGGAAGGTGTTGTCTGCTGACACAAGTGCCTTCTGTTAGCAGGTGACTTAGTCTGGCTCCACCCAACCCTTGTGCTTTAAGCACATCTCTCTCTGGCACTGGTTTGGTTCAGGTGATCCTCCAGGCATGTTTAGGTGAGCCAAGGACTTGTATGCTACTTCCACCTCCCCCGTCTCCGTTTCCTGTTTGAACTAACCATCGCTTGCCACGATGTCTGAATCGACATACTATAGTTAGTGCATCTCCCCCAGGCCAGAATGAGAAACTTCCCCGAAACTAATTTTCATTTCTGGAATCAGAGGACAACACTAGTTAGCTGCTTTAGACCTGTCTGCAGACTATGGATCGTGTCAAACAGCAGAGAGAAAGGGATGGGGATCATGGTACGTGTCTTCCTGCAGCTTGTTTGTGATACTCCAACCATGGTTTGCAAAGTTGCCTGAACTGAGTCTGCATGTGTTTCCAACACTGTCTTCGAAATATATAGCTGCCCCCAGGGATCCTGCATGGATGGAATGATGGGGTATAAATGTATAAAATAAGATGCAGATTGTATTGTAGTCGCGGCTTTTGTGTCCTGTTTAAACTTTTAAATGCATATGATAATTGTACATTTGGGGGTTTGATTTTATCTCATAGTTTAAGGAGCTAAGTTACGTCTTTGTACAGAGGTAGAAAGTGAAATATTTTATTTAACAGATGGAACTCCTGTACATGCTGAACCACTGTCTTTATTGCAACAGCACTCAAGTTTGCTCTGCTCAGAATCCAGTAGTAAGTGCTTGCTTGTTAAACTGAAAGGTTATTTCAGTTTATTTCTCTTCCCTAAAACCAAAAAGTTCAAAGCAGACTTTTTTTTTGTTTAAAAGTATTAATTTTTAATTGCCTTTTACCATAGTGGATGCAGACTAATCCGTCTATCTTCATTAAGGAATAGAGCTTTGAAAGTTGTGGTTTTGCTGCTTGTGGGTTATGGCTGCATGCCTTCACTTGTCAAGATAAATGTATTATTCTGTAGCTGTCTCCTCTTCTAGTGCGGGGATTCGAGTGGCATCGTAGCCCTGACCAAAGCCAGCAAATTCTCAAAGGATAACGAAAGAAAATGTACATACTCCTAGGAATCTCTTTTCTAGAGCCGAAATTGACATTTTTATAAATAATTTCCATGAAGCAGACTTCAAACTCACAATCACTGCAATTCAGTGATATGCATTTGGCATGAGTCAGTTTCTGGTCTTAGTGCTTTTCATTGGAAATGGCATAAAAAGTAAGACTTCCCTGAATTTTTTATGCTGTGGGCTTACAAGGGACTGAAGATGTTCTTTACTTGCGGTTGTCTAAGTGTGCATGGCAGCATAAATAACGAAGTGGTCATAAGAATCAGCTGCACTTTGAGGGTCATGTGTTCCATTTAATTTTTAAAGACTCTGGAAGCCAACTAAGCAGTTGATAACAGGTCAGTTGCAGGTGATAAAAGAGGTTTTAGATGAGACATTACTCTGCCTTCCACACCTGGCACAGCTACATTATATCCTTTTACACAGCATTTCTTATGTGTTGCTATGCTGCTTCATAAATATATGGCTTAAACAATGGCTAGGTACTTGACTTCAGAAGCAGCACAAGGCATTTTTAAGGTAGCTTATGTATGTCATCGGGTTTGGGGTTGTTGGTTTTGTTCTTTGCTGCAAATATATTGATGCCAGAGAGCTTCAGCTCTGAACAACAGAGCTGAATTAACCAATTCTAGTCCATCGTCGTAAATATTACACCTATATTATTTCCCCCCAGGAATGTTGTTAGATCTGCTTGATTTAGAATTTTAAAACCTTGAAGTAAATGAACAGCCACAACCCTAATGGAAAAGTCTTAAATGTTTCAAATTGGAGCAGTGATTAAAAACAGATTTTAAACAGCTAGTATTAATGTACAAATACTCCTTTAATGGTCACAGATTGGTTAACAGTGATGGCAAGTGATTTGTATGCTTATCTGCAGACTGGGTTGTTGCATAACTTGCCTAGAACTATATAGATGAAATTATTTGGCTATCTGAAGGCTAGCTTTTGATGAACTGCAAACAGTATTATGGGCTGTTAACCCGAGGGCGGTAGCTGGAAAAAAAATGGAATGTAGGTTTTGTTCATTTCATGATGCATTCAGAAGCACAAACAGATGTACATAAAGATCCAGTTTTTATTTTGTATTAGCAGCTTCCAAATATTTAGTATCTATTTCCAGGCATTGCAATTACTGAAGCAATCCATAGAACTGAAATCCATGCATCCCACAAACTAATTATATTTGCAAGGTCAGAATGAATACACATTTTCTGAAAAATAAAAGGTTATATAAATGTGTCTTCTGCTTGGCTGTTATATCACAGTTTGTTGATCTGGAGTATAATGTGTACAATTCACAAATTTGTCTGATAACAGAAAGTGGTGTGTGATTGTGTTTATTTTACTAACCAGTATATTCACAGCAATCACTTCCAAATATCTCTCCAGTAAAGATGTGTTAATTACAAAACAGACAAGGTCTTCTATTATATTAAAGCTACTAACAAGAAGACAGCAGGAATCACACATGTAAATAGCATCATCAACCCCTATTTTAGTCCTCTGTTTTGATCTGTGAGTTGCGCATAGACCAAAGGTGCTATTAAAGACTCACTGTACGAAATAGGCAGCATTATATGAACAAAATTTATTCAACAAGAAAACAGACCTTTAACATGAATTTAACAAGCCTGAGAAATTATAAACTATCATATGCTGCAGATTCATGCAGTGATAATAAACAAAAAAAGGAAAGTAAGAGGTTTCCTTAAGCTAGCCAAACCGCTAATGGTTTTGTTATAAGCTGTCTACTGTTGAAGTGACCTCTGCAAAGTCTCAAGGCACTTGCACCAGGCAGGATTAAATCGTCCAGTTGGTGAAAGAATTGTAGTACAGGAAAGCATTTAATAATTCTCCCCCCAACCCTGCCACCTTAATCTGTACACCTTTTAAAAAAAATAAAAATGAAACCACAGTATTACCTGGCACTCTTTATTCCCTTTCTCAGGGAAGAAGTGATTTTGCATTAAGAGTTCAGGCTACATTTTAATGCAGTTTACAAGTCTTTGTGGTCAAAGGAAGCTGAGAGGTCTAAAGAGAACTCAAACACTTGTAACCATGCAAGTGACATTGATTTTTCCCCCTCTTGAATTGACCTCCGTGCTCTCTGTGTTCCTATTGCTATGTCCATAAAGTTTCCACTGCAGAATTTAAGGCGACCACATTGCTGTCCTAGTCTCCTCCGTACCTCACAGTGCACAAACCTAGAGAAGGCTTGAGCTACTACATATATCTAGGCGCTCACCAGGGTTTTATATCCTTGAATCTTACTGTAGCATAATTAACACCTTCTTCATCCATTGCTCATTAGTGCACTGGACATTAATGAGCCTATTTATTTTGATATGATTCTCTAAAGAAGGAACTCGTTTGTTCTTGCTGCAGGAGGGTGGAAAGAAGCAATTATAAGACTTGCACAGAAATCAAAATGTAGGGTGTATTGCTGCATTTATGCTTTTGTTGCGTCCCAGATCTAATTTTAGGTTGCAGGTTGTTGAGCATGTTAGTTTTCCTTAAGACAGTTGCTATAGTGATCACAGTGAATTCCTTTAATCTTGGGATAGTTAAAGTATTCTTCTCCTTTTTCCCCTCTCCATTGGTTGTAATGATGCTGCTCAGCAGAAGCAAAATGTCACTCAAGTCATATTTTTGCACCGTAGTTGATAAGAAAGCAAGTTCCCCTTAATGCAAAATAGGATACGGTTATAGGTTTAATAAAGTACTGCCGTTTGGGTTCAGTCCACAAGCTTAATAGCCCTGTATAATTTCCTCCTCCTGAGAAACCAAGGTCTCCAGCATTGATGGGGAGGTGGCAAACTGCCAGCCTTGGCAATGTGGAAATAATAATGAAACTTGTGTGTTTCAGGACTGTTTGATTGAGGGCATATTCAAGGTTCCAAAACAGTGTACCTAGAGTAGTTCCCTGGGGGACCACTAGATGGCTTAAGGTGTTTCACTGTAAAGGCTGCTCAGATATGGTTCTGTTAAAAACAGGCTGCTGTGGCAGAGTTTGGATAACCTGATGTTGGCCACTTATTTAGCATCCTTTACAGAAAAACAAAGTGCATACTGAAGCGCAAATCTGAGTAGACGCAATAGTGTTAGAAAATGCCATGTCAATCTTGGATGGGTTCCATGTGCTCTAGTGGAGCAGTCAGCTAGAATCCAATCTAAGAGTTGTAAGTGTTAGTACTCTTAAGTCTGATGAAGCACCTTGTGATTCTGATGCCCTGCCAAGGAATTGTATCTTTCTCCTCAGAGTAAATTCTTTATTTGTGTGATTTCCTGTCAAGTAAACCCCTAGAGGACGATGCTGTCGAAATTCAGTTTTGTTTTTGCTTACTTTTTTATTTATACTCCCTCTCTGCTGTGGTTGAGTATTTGCAGGTGTTCATAAATTAGAACATCTGGCTTGGATGCTGTTTTGAGAGTTTGGGATAACCAGTGTTACATGAAATATATTTTTTAAAAAATAATCATAGATGGCGTACATATCTAAAATATTTAAATTTTCTCAGTTGCGTTGTCATTTGCCTTAATGTAGCAAGGGAGATCCATTCTTGGGTAGGGGAGAAACACCTTCCACCATTTTCCTTTAGATCAAGAAGGGCTGCGGGGAGGAATGTGATGAAGGAACAAACTTTATTAAAGGAATGCAGAGGAAGGCTGTTACTTCTGTGCTGCTCAACGCATGAGCCAGGTTGTCAGCTGTGAATCCAGCCCTGCCCCTTACTTACGCTCCTGTATTCATCACAGAGGTGTGCATAGCACATGGCTGAGGCCACAGTCATGAGGCACGGCACCCACTGGTGCAAGAAAGTTGCATGCATGCTTAGTTGTCTGACCAAGATTTCTTCAGACATCAGGCCTACTTCCTCCCCCCACCTCTTTATTTTTGTTTATTTAAAGTCCGTCTTTCTCATTGAGACAGAAGGCGGATTACACAGTGAAGTCGATGCAATCAATAGAATGAGACCTCTAATAAGCAATGTAATAGGACTACTGAAGACTGAAACAAAGTGTAATATATTAGACATATGTTAAACAATGCAGAAAATGGTATTACATAAGTAGAAGGCAATGCAGGGGAGCAGGACAATACAGACAGCAAACAGATAATACATGATCTCCAAGCCAGTGAGACTAAGCAAAGAGTTACAAGGGAGGAAAGGTGAACTGTGGCCAAGTTAAATGCTGTATTTTAAATTAGCCTGTGTAATCACAGGGTAGAAGGAACATACCTTCATAGTATAGAAGGAATGTAGTCTGACCCAAGGTACGACTCCTGAATGCATTAGTGCCATTGAGTAACTACAGGTGCCTTGTGCCAGAGGCCCCTGAAGGTAAAGCATGGCTTGCCGAAAACTACTCAAATGGATTAGGCAAGTGAACCAAGATTGATGCTTAAAAATAAATAGAATAAATAAAGGTGGAATAAGAAGAGAAAATACTTTTCAATCTGACCTAGGATGCGTGGTGGAGAAGATGGTGCTAACCAGTCTATAAAAGGGAATAGAAGGCGGGGGAAGGAATATGGCACAGAAACCATTCACTGAGTCCTGTTTTTTATGTTCCTTAAGCAGAAGGCTGAGGAGTTGTAATATGTCCTTCATAAATTAGGAGGACTTCTGCTGGAAATGTTATGCCTAGTAATTGTGCTGTTCATATTAGTTGATATTGTTTTGCTTTTTGTTTCTGATTATCATAATCTCCACTGGTAGGTCCTCTGGGAGTCACATGAGGTTGTTATTTGTTTAGAACATTATTCTGCAGCCTTTCCAGGAACCTGCCCAAGACAGCTTACAAAATAAAAGTAATAATAACAAAACATTAAAAAATATTAATTAAAATCCAGCATTGAAAAAGTCCCAGCCCAGCAAGAAAACATGGGTCACAAAACACATCACAAACAGCTTAAAATAACGTTTCCCAAGCTAAGATAGCATTAACAGTTAGCCTCTTATTTAAAATTCCGCTGGTCAAATTTTTTGTTACATATGTTGAGCACTGTGTGTACTAAATTAAGGGTCCAAGGCTACCAGTGTCTCTGTCTTCAGCTTCAAGATGATGAGGGAGGCTTGGCCAAGGTCATCTGTACACACCTTTACCGTTCTTTGATTCCCAAGAAATACCTTCCTGCGTTTTAGGTTAGAAATGGCTTCATCCTCATTAATCTTTCGCATTTCAGTGGCAGCACTGGGGACATTTTACGTCACTTATTTAGATATCCTGTAATTATAGTGAAAGAACTTTCTCCCTCTGCTGTTAGAGGCATGTGACCCATGATCAGATCTGCAAAGGAATCAATTTCCCACTCTCAAACAATAGCAAGCAGGGAACTTCTTTTTTTTTTGCTCTAGCATTGCTAAAAACAACTGTATTTTAGTGATGCTCATGTTCATTGTCTCCTGCATTTGTAATGCACTTTCTGCATTATGGTATATCGTGCCATAGTTGGGGGGGGGGGTTGCATTGTTTTTGAGCTCTAATCCTAGTCCTACTGCATTATTTGTTGGGTGCTTTATTCTGTTTGGTCAAATGTTTTGTATATTTTATAATCAGGCTTTGAAGTCTCTACTAGAATGGCAGGCTATAAATGAAGTAACTAACCTAAAACATAACTAAAATTGATCTACAAGTGCTTAAAGGAAACTTTGGGTACAAGATGACAATTCACTGTGTATTACAGATTAGGAAAATTCATCCATTGATTGAATTGATAAAGGGCAGGGACGTGGAATTACAGTGCCATCCCATGCACAGTTACTCTACTCTTAGACCATTGAAATCAGGGGGCATAGAGTGGAGCAACTCTGCATACAATTGCACTGGCTTTTCTTATTGTTTGTACTCATGGTGGTGCTTTATATGAACCGTGACTTATTTATTAAAATATTTATATTCCACTTTTCCTCAGGGCCCTCTGGTCTTACAAATGACAATTTAAATTGTGCATAATAAAATAAAACCACAAATGACAAACCACAGTATAATCTGTTAGTAAGGCTGCTAGTAAGGCTCACATTAACCTCTCACTGCTGCCACTGAGACGCAGAGGGAATATAATCACCTGGAAGTTGTTGCAGCCCCCCCCCCAGTACAGTTTACGGACAATTATGCTACTGCTGCTGTCTTCAGGTACCAGCCGAAGGGCAGGGCCAAACAGTTTCTGAAGCCAGGTATGGTAATCTTCTTGCTTTGCTGGTCTCTGGATTTGTGTTTAACCTCATTTAGTTCAGCACTATCAGGTCCTTGTGAGACTTCTAATCTTTGCATCATTGATCCTTCTTACTCCTTCCTGCTGCTTTGCTTCGTTTTACAAAATGTAATGAGAATGGGCCCTGGATGGTTCTCTCCTGTGCCCTTAACTCTTTCCTGGCCTTAGTCTAGAAGTTGGTTCATATGCCAGTCTTACCTAGAAAGCCCCTGTACATAGACAGAGGCAGAAAAATGTGATCTTGTGTTCATCTGTTTAATGGCACATGCATGTACTGAGAAGCCCTAATTGGCTTTCAGTGTATGCACCTGTAGCCACAGGCATTACAGTTTTTTGCATGCAAGTGCTTCCCATTTTTTAAAAAAATGAGGTTAGAGTGCTCCCAGGCCATAGAGCCTCCATCCTACCTCTGGACTTCCATAGCTGCCATAGTTGTGTGCTGGTATAAACTGCTTAATACAGCAACACAGATTTTGTCCTGTCTTTGAATGCTCTCTCAGTGAAACAGATGCCAACCTCTGAATTTCAAAGTGCTTCACATTATCTCTGAAATTTTTACCCCCCCCAAAAACAAAATCCTCTATGCAAGGTCAGAACTTAGTTCTGTTGCAGACAGGAGACAAAGGACTGCAGCTTGCTAAGGTCACTTAATGACCTTGTGGCTAAAAGGAGTTACAAATTGGAGCAGTTGAATGTGGAGCTTTAAACTGGTGATCGTACTGTAGTCTCATCTCAGATGAAGATATGTTACTCTTTTCCTAACTTGCCGGAAGGTGCCATTTATTCTAGTTATCTCATATTTTGTCCCCCCACGATGCTGTTCCTCCCGGGATATGATTTGGGGGGACATTTTGGGCTGCAGTGGGGGAGAGGAGGCAGGAGACTGAGAGTTCGCCATCATTCTCATGCTAGATAGGGTTCCTCTGTTTTGTAGTCAGAGTGCTTTCTGAGAGGTCCTTGGACAAAATCAGCAGAGTACACAAATCTGTCATTTGTGGAGTCTTATAGAAGCAAACAAAAATAAGTAATAAACTTCTGAAAGTTGCCTACCACATACTTTCTGCTGTAAGTTGACCTTGATTTCCCCCCCCTTCCCTTTCCCCCCTCTGTTTTACTCCTGGCCGTGACACTGACAAGGTGGTCATAATCCATCCGACAGTTTATAACCTCTTTCCTACTTGCAGGGAGTAAAAAGCATCTGACTAGAAGGGAATACACGGGACAAGCTCCTTGCTGCCTATAATTTTGTTGTCATTTCAAGTATTCCAGTGGTATAATTGATGTGACAGGACTGGGCTTTAAACATAGTCCCTTAGCTTGTGCTCACTTTCAGTTTTAGTCTCTCTGTCATTCACTTTGACTAGGTAAGATGTAGGTGACAAATATATACATGTCTCTAAAATTACATAGCGTGTGTGTATGTATGTATATAGAGAAAGAGATATAGTTAGCTCCTGAAATATATAAAGCTTAAATGTATTTTCCCTTCCTTGAAACATGCAGTAATTGGTGTCACCTTACAATATAAGATAGAATTGGTGGGCTGCTGGCAATGTCAGCAGGAGGCTGTCTCTTTTTTATTAATATTATAATTAAATAATTTTCTGGAAAAAGGCCAAAACTCAGATGTGAGTTGATCGTGACTTGTCCACTGTTAACTTGGCACAGTCGCTTGCGTCTTCTACAAAGAATTGACTTTTGGCGTCCTGTTTTTACAGGTTGTTATTGATGCCTTCAGATTGATCAATGCTAATATGATGGTCTTGGGACATGAACCAAGACAAACAACTTCAAATCTGGGTCACTTAAACAAACCGTCTATCCAGGTAAAATTCATTGTTTGATATTGCTGTGTTCACCTTGAGATGTGCGTGATTCTTGTGGCTCAAAGCATAATCGCTGATCATTTTGTGCCCATTCCTTTTCTATATGTATTTTAAATGAAAAGAATTTAAAACACCACATTTTAGATTTATGAAATACTAAACATTGCTATGAAGATACATCTGTTCTGTGGAACAAAGATGTACATATTGGATTTATTCTCTGTGTTACCATTGCTATGACTTTTTGGTACAGTTATATATTATTCAAGAGATCATATGTAGATTAGTTTTGTGCTACTCATGTCTTTCTCAGTGGTTGCTCAATAGCTTTTCTCACTGTCTCTTGGTCTTAGTTTTTCTTATGAATGCCAAAGACCATGAGAGCAGTCACACCATAGTGTTAAACAGAGTTAGAGCATTACTGTAAAACCAGAAACATGTGATTAGAGCCCGTTTGGTGTAGTGGTTAAGTACGTGGACTCTAATCTGGGAGAACTGGGTTTGATTCTCCACTCCTCCACTTGCAGGTGCTAGATGACCTTGGGCAAGCCGTAGTTCTGTCAGAACTGTTCTTGAAAGAGCAGTTCTCAAAAGAGCTCTCTCAGCCCCACCTACCTCACAGGGAGAGTGTCTGTTGTGGGGAAGGGAAGGGAAAGGAGTTTGTAAGCTGCTCTGAGACTCCGAGTGAAGGGCAGGGTATAAATCCAGTCTCCTCATCCACCTCCTCCTTCTCCTCTGTTTCAGACTCAGAGATCTTAGAAAAAACAGGCTAGTAGTTTTTTCATGTCCCAGATCTAAGTGAAATTAGGAGCATGTATTGGACTTGCACACCTCTTCCTGTGCCCCTAGCCAGTGCAGGTAGAAAGCAGTGAATGAACTGGTAGATCTCGTTCATCTCCGAATGCACTGCTTATCTCCTACTCATAAGGAAAGGATCTTCCTCGCAGTCTTGAACTATTGTCATCTTGGAACCAAAAGGATTTCTAAAGAGGCTCATAGGTGTATATTTCTGAGAATACAGTTTATTTTAGTGGAACTTCCAAACAAGTATCGTTTAGGATAGTAACCAATTTGAAACCTATTTCCTTTAAAAAATGCCTGCTATATAATGCAGTCTTGCATCTCTCTATCCCCCCTCTCCCCTCACCTCTAAATAAATCAGTAAAACTCACAAGCTGAAAGCAGGGGATCTGATAACAGGAGATCAGGGCTGTTAAGTTTGCACCAGCCTTTCCAGAACATGAACCTCAATCTTTTTACTTTTATATGTGCTTAAATTTATATTGTCATCTAGTTTCTGGAAAGATAAGGGAATTGGATCAGTACAGTACAGTGTACTCACAAATAAATCTCGTCAAAGGATGGAATCTGGCTTTCAGTTCTCTGCGATAAAGGCTGGGGGTGGGGCGGGGGCTTTCTGTGCGGAAAGCATCTTGTTTCTTCAACAAGCGTTCCCTCATGAATGATTAACTTCTTTGCCATTGCCATTCTCGTGTGCTGATGATAATACTGCCAAAAAAATTATTATTTTTCTTTAAAATGCATTTTAAAAGACCCAGATAGTTGCAGCCACAAAGCCTAATTATTTCTCTGAAGATTAATTACAAGAGCACTAATAGCAACATATGCTGTAAACACTGCCCTTGCCTTTGAAAACAGCGTAGTCCCACCGTCAAGCTGGAATCAGAGACTCCAGCTCTCATTCTCACCTTGGAGACTTCCGATCTACTCATAGTTAAACCCCTCTGACATCAAAACATAGATAGACCAGTTGATTATTTCATCACAGGTTTGCTGTCTAACAATAGCTTAACAAGAGATCTCAATGCACATAGCAGAATTCTTGGTTTAATACGGCAGAAGGACTGTGCTCTTTATGTAAGTTAGCACAAACTGCAAAGTATAATGAGTATGAAAGAACCCACTAATTTTTTTTGATTGGATGTAGGCAAGCCTGTGCTTGTATCTTTCCAGAGAATACATTACTGGGCTTTTTTAGATAGTATGTAATGACCTCTTGTGTAAACCCCCACAGTGTCCTCCTGCTTCATTATCTTTTTTCCCTTTAGAAAGTTAAGTTATATATTGGTCTCCAAACAGCCATTAAAAGCATAGCCCACTTCTGCTGGCCCTGGTGTGTTGCTGATTCTAAGCCAATACTGAACCTGCTGCGTATTTCCCTACTTCTTTTCACTCATCTCGGCTTAACGTGTAACAGTCCTTAGAAAATGGACGGTGGGATTCAAAGAAGTGGTGCACTCGTGTTAGGGGCAATGGCCTCCTCAACATGATAGTTGATGGAGGCAGCTCCCATTGCTGAAGTGAAGGTGCTTTTTGGCTCCAAAGGCAACCTGTCTTTTCAGCAGCAAGGAACTGCTAGAATGTGAAAAGGGGGGGAAACAGTTATAAAATACCAATATACTCCCATTTGTGAGTGTGGTTCTCCTTTGTGAACATTTAACATTTCTTTGGATCCTGGCCAGAACTAGTTGCACAAATGTATTTAACTTTCGTTTCTTTTAAAATGCATATGACAGGTACTATAACAAGAATTTAATTATTGTAGAAACATAATTGAGTCTCATCATGTTGTACATAATGATCCCCCTCCCCCCTTTGCATGATTGCTCAAAAATTAAAATTCTGGGCTGCCGACTGTAGCAAGAATCAGTCCTGTTCCTAATTTGACTTTTTGTCCATTTCACCCTTCTGTCACATCCGTAGGAAATGCATATTGTGTTTTTATGAAGTTGCAGGAACACAGCCAGATTTGCATGCATAAAGACACCTGTGCATCTTCCTTGCCCGAACTGCCAGTTACACTCTCCCAGCCTAATAAAATGCCTGCAGCCTAACCCTCCGTTAAAAGCGCTAGTGAATACAACAGATTTCCTGCACCTTCTCAAGAGTTTGAGAGGATGGTGTTCCCCTTCCTTCCTGTAGGGGCCCATTCCGTCGAGTGGGAGCAGCAGCAGAGGAAGCACAGGTCCTCATCAATGCCAGGCAGGCCACTTTATTTTATTTAAACACTTGTACCCCACCTTTCCTCTAGGCTAAAGGTGGCTTTAATAGCAAACAGCCCAAAGGTGGCAATCTGAAGCTCATGGGGACATACACAGAGACACTTTAATCTTTCACGTAAGAGAAGATACCACCCGTTAATATAAACTAGGGTTTGCCAAATGCACAGTGCTCAGTATATCCTGAGGTCCTGACTTAAACTCTAGCCACATCCGTACCCCTGCCTCTGTAAGCTGCTGTTCCCTTAGCCTCTGCCTTCAGCTGCTTCAGGGCAATCGTGCCGGCCTTCCTTCCCTGGCTGTTGTAAGGATTACTGTGATGATGCATGTTGCTTTGAACCTTTCTGAACAGAAGGGAAGATTTTCAGTGTCACGATTTCAAAGGGCAAGCTTGAAGAAAAGATGTATTGTTCCATAAGGAATGAATCTCTTTGAATGCATGAAATGAACATTGTAAGAGCTAAGCATCCTGCATAACTGTTTCATCAAAGGAGAGAAGTTCATGAGCAAAAACTGGTGGTAGAAATCAGATGTGGTGCTGGTGAAGACAGTCTGGATCTCATGAACTCCAGCATTTCTAGAGTTCTGCCTCATTCTAGATACACTCAGGTATTTTATTTATCTTTTTTATGTGTTTTCTAGGCTTTAATTCATGGTCTGAATAGACATTATTATTCCATCACTATCAACTACAGGAAGAATGAGCTAGAACAGAAGGCAAGTTCTTTTCTTCCCCTATGGTATTTTCAATTATTTGTTTTGGAGTGTATTAAAAAAAGTCATTGCAGATTATTTAAAGAGGCATGCAGTGGTGCTGTGATCTGAATTTTAATTTCTGCTGATCTCTTCCATTGTCATTGTCTATCTCATTTTTCCCCTCCTGCTCCTGTATATAATATAGCACATGTATTGCCGCACCACGTGAACCTCAATCTGTACTCTTGTAGGAAACTGCATTTCCTCCAGAAGGCATCTGCATGCATAACAAGGGAATGCTAAATAAGTTGTTGGTGGAAATCAGTCTGTCTTAATTAGATGGTTTATGAGCATTTTTGTTTAAATCATGACAAAAAGTGGGCATTCTGTTTTTTAAAGCCACATCTTTCTGCAAGCTTGTCTTCCATTTCTGCAATGAACCTGTTAATTTTCTTGCATTTGTTAATTTTTTAAAAAGGCTTGTGCCTTACTTTCTTGCTTGGTCACAAATACCTTACAATATTTAAATAAATGTTGTAAAACCAGACTATGTAGAAAATGCTCCAAAGCGATTCAGCTTTACTTGAGCGTTTCCATGCAAGTCAACATGCTGGTCAAATCGCCAGAAAACGTGGCTTCTTGTAAAAAGCCTGTTGAGGAAGGAAGGCTTTTCCAGGCACCATAAATCCCTGCGTGGTGGAACACCTGTTGGATTGGCCCAGGGGATGTATACCCTGACATCAGGCCCACCACTGAAACAACCTTCATGCCAAAAGCGCACAGCTGTAAAGTCTAAGGATGTAATGCACCACTCTTAATGGGCTGCAAAGGGAAGGCATTTTGGGATGCGTGCATAGCTGTGCTTTAGAGAGCTTTAAAGGTCAGAAGCCGTACTTTGTATGGAAATCAACTCATGCAGCTGCTGCAGTATAGGTTGTAAATATGCTTCTGCCTCCCAGTACCCATGGGTATGAGGAGGCAAGCTGAGGGATCAGCCACATATTCCAAAGAATCTTCCAGGACTGTCCAAATGTGTAGTGGAGTTGTTAGAGAGATGACCTAGGGCTGGAGAGATTCAGGTTCAAATTTCCACTCAGCTGCAAAGTTCACTGAGTAATCTTGAGCCAGTATCTCCCCCCCACAACTTGCCTAGGGGCTCATTTGAAGACAAAATGGAGGAGGGGAGAACCTCTGAGCTCTTTGGAGGAATCACAGGATACATTAGCTTCATAAAATGTGTTTCTTCAAAGTCATGAAGGCATGCATAATAAAATAAGATCCTTATTTTCAAGGAACTTATGCTTAATATGACAGTCTGGGTAGTGTGTTTTCCTTGGTTTTTCATGAAGCAGTTTTTCAATAACACTTTTTTAAAAACTTCAGAACTGTCACACAAGTTCACTGCTAAGTACTTTCATTGGGTTCCATTAGAACTTTAATGGTGTGGTCTCTCTTCTCTTTAGATAACAAGAAGGATTTCACTGTAGTGCTGCATATCATTATCATCCAAGTGCAGCATCAGTATATCTAATTCTCAACCTGGCCCCATCTATTGATACTGAAATCCGGAAACTGGAGCCATGGACAGACAAGACAGATCTTTCTACAAACCTGAGAAAAGCTCCAGTTTGCAGAAAAATCTGGAACACAATAACGATGATGATGATGGTGATAATACTTTGAGTGGTTAGGTCCCCCAAAATAAGAGAAGCAGCATCTTCTTTACCTTTGAGGGGGGAAATGCCCTCTAGCCATTGTGGATGTTTTTACCATAATAACATTGCTGGCCTTCAAACCTTGGTTTCTGCCAGTAAAAGGAAGGGTGGAAGGCCCTTTGCAGTGCTGTTTTGGCCTCTGAATTGACCTCTGCTCTGCTTCCTTTTGACCTGGAGGAGAAGGCTCATCAGGCCTTGGCCCAGCAACAACCATCGGGCAGCTAGCTACCATGCAACTTGGGTAACTCACCCAGGTATGGCAATGGCTAAAACTTGATGCCACAAAACTTATGTGGGCCTGGTGGTATAAAGTAGACGAGAGGAGAATGATGTGAGTTGTTCTGGGTCCCCATTGGAGAGGAAGGTGGAATATCAATGCCGTAAGTAAATAATAAAGTTGAAGACTGTTGGTGGGGCAGATAAAAGAAAAGTTTATTGGTGAGCGGAAAGGAGAGGAAGAAGCAGGGAAAAGGGAGGGGATATGGCAGACTGCCAGATGGAGAGAAGGATGAAATCATATGGGGAAGGGATACAGGATAAAATGAAGTGACCCCCACAAGGCCTTGTGGGTCCATGTTTTGTTCCTTTCTAATTTACAAAGTCTACTAACCTCTCCCCAGTGCACCAGATCACTGTAGGATATGATGTTCAGAACAAACTGTGCCTGGTTTGTGGATCATTGGCATTGTGGATGCCTCTGTACAGATGTCCTGCTGTGTTTGGTGTCCTTGGAACTGCATGGAAATGAACAAAAGGCAGTATTCAGTCAACTGTCAATATGTCTGTCATTTTACTGAAGGTGATGAACCCAGACAGAATCCAGCCTTCTCACTCAGAGCCAATTCCTTTGAGCTTGCGAGACTCAAAAGTGTTAAATTCTTTTGCTGCTTTGAAAACCCCCGAACCCATGATATGCACGTGCAGACAGATTTGATAACATGAAATTGGTGTGTTTGTATAGGGGCTGTGTTTAGTACATCAGTATCCACAAGGCATCGAGAAATGTCGATTCAGAGCTGTTCCTTCTCGTGTCAACTCCTGCACTAAGTTTTTCTTTTTTCCTCTTTTTGCACAGCTTCTGGAGTCTGGACCTTAAAAATTTTTCCCCCTCAGGTTAATTCCATCTTCATTCATTGCCCTGCAAGCATTTTTGCTAAGGTGATAACAGTAATTGCTGAGTGTGACAAGGAAAAGGTTTTTTGATTCAAGGATGTTTCCATTAACGTGTATAGCCTTCACCCAGTGTGCTGGCATCCTTTCAGTGTGATGTCCATTTCCCCACGCCCGTGACTTTGTTCTCATGACTGAGAATGGGACCTCAGCAATTCTGACACCAATTATGTGTTGGAAGCTGATGGTCTGGCTGAAGGCCTTGAAACCGCATGATCACAAACAATTTTTAGCACTTAATCAAGGTCTTTCAGAATCTCCCTGTGAGGGTAGCCTCCAGTTTCTCTATTACTTTATATCCCAAACAATTTCTGTCGCATCAGTTCATCGCCAAGGATATGGGTACTCATGAGCAGGGTAACAAGTCAATCTGTGCAACAGGAAAAAGATTCATCTAGTTGGAGGCCCAGGTAATTCAGACTTGACGACAATGTTCTGAATGCCTTCCCATCACTAGAAACTTTCCTGTCTCTTGGCAATGATTATTACAAATACCAGGAGACACCAAATGTCTGCAGGATTATTCGTCTGTCCTGCCAGTGTCTTTTGCAGTTCAGATCCTGTTGCAGAACTGAATTTGATTTAAAGGTTTCAGCTACCATGATACCTGCACTTAATCATAGCAAAATCCTCCCCAACTTTAACTGACTGAGTGTGCATCTGTAGTTCATCCATGTGAACCATCTTGAGCGTCTGCTGAAATCTTATACACTTTTTAAAAAACTATGCTTTGACTGGATCAGGGTTTTTTTTTGTTTTTTTGCAGATGTTGCTGAATTTGCATAAGAAGAGTTGGATGGAAGGGTTAACTCTCCAAGACTACAGTGAACACTGCAAACTTAATGAAACAGTAGTGAAGGAAATGTTGGAATTAGCAAAGAATTATAACAAGGTACCACAGTAAGCCTATATCTCTCATGATTGCATTAGGACCACAGGAGTTGGTGTCGTTCAACCAGTGAGAGCTCCTAGGGCTGAGGTATTGGTCAGCCAGTCAGCACATTTTCTGGCTTGTGTTCTGAGGTGATCTGTTAGCTAGATGACATCAAGCAATGGCAGTTGTATGCGCTTCTGCTCTTTGAAAGAGCAGGAAGCTGATTTGGTCCCCTTTCCCCAAAGTGGAGAATCCTTACCTTTGTTTTCATTTTAGCCAAACATCACGGAAAAGACTCAACCTCAGTCCTTACAAAGACACCTGGAGTATGCCCCCACCCCAAGTCTTGGAAGTGCTAATATAAGAAATAAGCACACTCAGCAGGAATGTGCTGTGGAGGAACAATCATGGTTTTCCTGCTTCCAGATTGGAAGAATGCAGTATCCCCTCATTACAGAAGCATTGAATTGAGGAATGAGACTGAATCCCACACAGATAACTAAAGAGCATGGATTTTTACTTGTTACCCTGATGAACATGACCTGGTACTGTTGTACTTCCTGAAACCAGCGCAGTTTAGCTTCCTTTTTCCATTGGGAGTGTAATTCTTTAAAGGATGCTGTAGCGTTATGTTCAGTTTTAAGAAAATAGTGGTTTTGGCTCTGGAATTAACAAGATCTCAAGTGTTAACCTTTCCCACATTTCCTTTGCAGGCTGTAGAGGAAGAAGATAAAATGACACCTGAACAGCTGGCAATAAAAAATGTTGGCAAGCAGGTGAGGTGTAATGAATTATACTGACGTGAAATAACATGATTTGTATATTTTTGTTTAATCACATGCTGGTAGAGTCTCCCCCCCCCCCCGCCTTTTTAACTTCTTACAAAGGGTTCACTTATTTCTACTGGAGCAAATTATTGCAAGTCTCTGACTTAAGGTAGTCTCAATAACAGACAGAAGAAGTGCTACCATTTGTTACCTGCCATGGGTTTCATTATGGTATCTAAATAAACCATCTGGTATGTTAGGGTTTAAAAGGAATCTGTGTTATTTCTGTTATTGGGCTGAACATCCCCCAAAAGAAAAGCGTGCATATTTCTGTAGCCAGCAGTTGTGGAACCGATTACCAGTGTGCCTGTAACCCTTAGGCAACTTGGTGTTCCTTTGCACTGTAAAACAATTTAGGTTCATGATTGCAATAGTGAAGGTGTGTTTTTATGCATACTGTCATGTGAGAATAAAATGGAAGAGCGGAGAATGATGTAAGTCACTTTGGGTCCCTATTGGGGAGTCAGGTGTGGTATATATGAATTAAATATGTAAGACCTGTGCCTTGATCCAGAGAAGTGTGTACCTTCAGTGTTCTCCAGGAGCTTTGAACTCTTTATGTGACTAGCAACCCACACACACACTTGAAAACTGAGAGGAGACTCGGTGGTGATCTGTTTAGGGGATATGAGTTTCCCCTTCATGGGGGTGGGGGGAACGCTTATCTTTGCCAAGGGCAATCCAAGCTCTGTTGTACTGTTTTATTGGCTGTCCCATGCTGTTGATTGTATTTGACTTGCACTGTGTAATCCACCTTGAGTCTTAGTGAGAAAGGTGGGCTCTAAACAATGTCAGTAAATAAATAAAATGGTGTCCGTAAGGATCAAATGTGCTGAATACTCTAAAGCAGCAGTTCCCCAACTTTTTTGAAGTGGGACCCACTTGTAAATGTACTGTACTTTTGAGGACCCACTTGCAAAGTAGCTCCGTGTTACTTTCCTCCTTCCCAATGTAACACACAGGAGCATCAGTTAATAATGAGCAAATCTATTTTTTCCTGCATAGTATTTACAGATATACGCGGTATAATGCAGGGGTCCCCAGTCTCTATGAGACTGCAGGCACCTTTGAAATTTTGAGAGGGGCAAGGGGCAATTGGCCTCTCAAAACAGCCACTGTAGGAGATGGAGCCAAGCTTAAAATGGCCGCTGCAGAAGATGGAGCAAAACACAGAACACCTCTCATTTTGCAAAAGAATTTTTATTTTTATTTTTATTAAAATTTATATCCCACCCTCCCTGCCAGAGCCGGCTCAGGGCAGCTTACATAAAATTTATTAGACAAAAGAGCAGAAACGTATAAAATATAAGTATAAATATAAACATAAAAATATAAAAACAATACATAACGTGCTAATACAGATCATATAGTGGTGGCGAGGCATTAGTAGCATCCACATAATGGTACAGTTGGCTGGTATTCCAGTCTGGGTCGTATTGGCAGTGCACAGGCTGTCAGTGAAGATGTTAGTATTGGGGCCAGGGCCTTGATTTGTTAGATGCGGCTCACTAATCGAAGGCCTGGTGGAAGAGCTGCATCTTACAGGCCCTGTGGAACTGATGGGGAAGGGGAAGAAAGGGAGGCAGGCCTGAGGGGAAGAAGAAGAGAAGCAGAGACTGGGGAATAAGAAGAGAGCCTGAAAGAGCCACAGTCCTGGGTCCTTACCAGTCCTGCTGATCCTCCAGTGGCTGTGGCTGCTTATTGCAGCCATGGAAAACCCTTTCACTGGAATGAGGGTAGCCAATAAGAAGCCCTGCCTTACAGTGGCCCTGCCCACGTTCTGAAAAGCTCTGTAGGTGTCAGAAGTACTGATGGGCACCACATTGGGGAATCCTGATGTGGTGTTACCACAGGCCATATATTATGGCCATTATGCTGAAGCAAATCCAAGTCTGACATGGAGCCTTCCAGAGCAGCATGCTCAGTTCACCTTGTTCTGCCTTCTCCCTCCTGGCCCACACCTGTACAACCTGCATTGGGTCCTCACACCCAGAGATTGAGAAATGTTTCACTGATTTATTTCCAGATACATTTTAGGCTCTGAGTACCAGTGGTGGTGAAATAAATTAATCTAAAGTACAGTGAGTTTCACTGTGTGTGTGTGTGTGTGTGTGGGGGGGGTTAATTGTTTTTTTTTTTCTCTTGGAAGAAAGAAGCAATATTTATTTAATGTCTAGTGTTGTACTACCCAATCAAATACTGTAAGGAAACTCTCCTTCCTGTTGGAATACTTGATATGTCTGGTACAGTCCATAAATTTAATGGCAGCAAATGAAGTTGAATGCAAGCTATTTTCCTTAGCCAAGGAATCCTTTCTATTTCTCATTTTGTGCGAACCTTTTGAAATGCATTGGGTTTTCCCTGGGGGAAGCGGGTGGGGGTGTCATACAGTTCAAGCACTGGGAAGTAGTAGGAGGCTTTGGGGGAGGGCCCATAGATCAGTGACAGAGAATCTGCTTGCCTTCAGAAGGTCCCAGGTTCAATTCTTAGCCTCTCAAAGGTTCAGTGACAGGTGATGTGAAAGACCAGTTCCCAAGAGGCTGAAGAGCCACTGCGAGTCAGCATAGACATTTCTGGCCTTAATAGGACAAAGGGTCATACTCAGTATGAAGCAGCTTCACGTGTTTCATATATGTTCAGAAAAGGAGGACTGGGAAGAACAACCTTAGGGTAAGGAGCTTAGGAATTGTCAAAGGTTTCCTTGCCAGGTGCATGCTAGAAAGCAAAACTACAGCTACCAAATTGGAATCTTCACTGAGAACCATAAAACTCCTTGACTGAACCATGTTGCAAGCCAAAAGTATGCAGATATAAATGTAATTCTGTGGCAAAGCATGCATTTGTATTTTGCTTGCAAGTTAGAAAGTTTCTAAAAAGAGCATTTTTAGTTTTCTCTCAGGGTGTTTTCCCCCTGTATCTCACTGTTGTTCCTATCTGTATTTTATGGTTTGTTTTCATTTATTTAATTGGAAAGCGCTTTTGTTTTGAGTGAGGATATCTTAAAATAACATGGGATGAAGTCCCAGTTCCATTGGAAGCAAATGGCAAAGCTCCCATTGATTTCAATGGAGCCCAGATTTCATTAATGAACTTGGTAAATGAATAGGAAGAAAGAGGCACTGTTATAATGGATGCTTCTTGAAGTTGACAATTCATTTGTGATGCAAGCTCTTATATACATTATATATATGATATTGTTTATTAGGCCAATACTCATTTTATAGATTTTCTGTTACACATAAGGGACAAGCTACATGTGACAAATGAAAAGCAGTTTTGGAGGCTGCAGTCAAAATGGTGAAGATGGGGTCTTCTCATTTCCTGTGTAGGCGAGAAAGCAGCTGCCGTGTAGAGAAGATTTTTGAGGTTTAACTAACTCTTCATGCCCATCCCCTCACTCTTCCGAGTTCCAGTTGCAGTCTGTTTTCTAAGGATTGTGCAACTGTGTACCTCATGTAGTGTTTGTCCTCCAGTTACGAGGTCTGTGGTAAACAGGGCATAGAAGTTAGTTTGGGCTTAGGCTGCTGGAAAACTAGTACACATTACACCCGGGTATTGAGTAAGCAGCTTGGACCCGTGCTGAATCCTGCTAGTCCAGTCTCAAGATCAGAATCAGTGGCATAGTCTAAAACTGCAATTGAGGAGCCAGAAGTAACTTAGAGGCTGGTATCTAGTATTACCAGTACCTGAGATTTAAATGCTAGTGCCATAAAGTGGGGGGGAGGGGTGCAATTAGTGTTGTGTGTTCGATTCCAAAGAATGGGGTGGACCATTGTGATCAGGCTCCAGGCAGGCTGTTCACACTGACCCTAATCCAGGACCTTGTGTGCCTTCCAAGTTGGAGGTTCCCAGACCTCTTGGTCAAAGCAGATCTTTCCAAGCACTTAGATTCCTTTCTGCACACTGAGCTGCCCAAGCATCTGAAAGCCAGCAGAGAGGGATGGAGGAAGCTCTGTGTACCCATCCAGACACCCCACTGGCTACAAAACAGATCTTGGGCCGGTCACACACTCTCAGCCGCTAACCTACCTCATAAGATTATCATAAGGATAAAAGGGAGAAGAGAACAGTGTAAGCAGCTCTTGGGGGCCCCACTGGAGAGGAAGGCAGGTAGCAGTTTATAAAACGCCCACCTAACCTAGGAGGCATGTGTGTGCAAAGTAATGTTTCAGGAACTTCAAAATACTGCACTCTTGTGTATCAGTAACTGAGACACCATATAAATGCTGTGCTGGCTCCATCAGTAACAACAAGAATTTTATGAGAAACTACAGCGAACATAACAGAGATTGGGGTTGTAATGGCTTAATAGCAGCCTCTGTTCAGTTGTCAGAAACTCAGAAGAGCCGATTGCTAGTGTGACACTGAAAATGGGGATGTGGTAATTCCTATAAATAACATTCTGTGTTTATATTTTAGGACCCAAAACGTCATTTAGAAGAACATGTGGATGTGCTGATGACTTCCAACATCGTCCAGTGTTTAGCAGCTATGCTGGATACTGTTGTGTTTAAATAACGACTCTTCTGCTCATCAACACTGTTTTCTTTCCGTAATCATCCATTGTTTCGAGCACTGAGACTGAGATAAATTTGGATGTCAAAGACATCTGGCATCATTTGCAGTCTAAGAGCAGCACTGTAACACCTTTTCATCTTTGTTGTGCAATTACTTTGGGGTTTTTTTAAATGCCTGGGTCTTCACAGATTCCAACACAGTTCAAGAGTACCAAGTTGGAAAATGCGTGTTAATGTTTTCATTTGATGTTTGAGGGAAAATCAGCAGTAAATATATATATTGAAGGCTGCTACATGCATAATTTTAAAAAAAAATCTGTAACCCATTTAGTGTTCTGGTGGTTTTGTTCATAAATCAGGAGAAAAGGAATATGCTGGTGCTGCTGTACAGAATTCATGCACGAGAACATATTTCAGTGACTCGGTGCTTCACAGATGAAACCTGGCAACCTGTGGCATAGATGTGATTTTTGCAACCAAAAAACACCCTTCTTAGGTTGGTTTTTGTCCCACAACGAATGCAGTCCGATTGGCACAGGAAGAAAAGAGTGCAGTCCAGTAGTCTGGGTGCATCGTCATCATTACAGATCTTTCCCAAGTTCTCCTGCCTAGAACGGCCCACGTGTGTCCTGGGGCTTCACCAAGAGGAAGGAAACAAAACTGCCCTCTCCTCCCTCTTCCACTGATGGACTCTTACACCCAGGCCATGTAAAGCATTTTGCAGTGCTGATTGGTTTGCCTCTGTGCCCCCTGGGATTAGAGTTTTACAGGTCAGACAGTTCTGGTTTCCATCCTTTTTAGATTTTAACCCCTGCTCAGGACAGCTCGTCTTAATGGGAGGTGACCATATAAGTCTCTACAAGAGGAAAACAAGCAACAGTATTGAAAATACCTTGAAATTTCCATGACCTTTTGATGAACAACCTCTCTAGGATTGGGACTCCATAGACAGTTGGAAGTGCTATTTAGCGTTTTGAAAAAGAGATACAGCTAATTTGACTAATTTTAAATAATGGTTGTTCCACTGCATGTGAACCAAGAGGATACATTTATGGGATGACTGAAGAGGAAGCTTGGTCTTTGAACAAAGTCTCTCAAACCCTAGAATGAGGCAGAGGAAGTCGGTCTTAGTTAAAATGCTTGTGAGGACCTGGGGAAATTAATCAAGAAAGGGGCTGCAGGGTCCAGTGATGGCGTTCTATGCTCTAATAAGAGGTTTTATATATTTCAAGCAGTTCACACACAGAATTCAGTATTTTGAGAAGCTCTTTGTTCACTATTTTTTCACCTCAGTCTTTGAAAAAGGTAGAATACAATATCTTAAGTTTTTACAAAAGCTGCCATATAAGACAGATTCCATCCTAGAACTTTTAACGAAATCAGTGCTGCTGGAAATGAAGAGCTTATGCCGTTTTTCCTACAGAAAGGATGTGAACATTATATTCAATGCAGCTGAACATGATCCAGACAACAGTAATACGTAGTAGACAGAGAAGATTACAATTTCCCAAACAAATAGCCACATTTTGGGAATACCTGAACCCATGTGGCAGACCAGATGTGGTTAATTTTCAAGTGCATGTGTTTCTGTCTCCTCACCGGTTCTATGCAAACTGGTTTCCTTTTAGAAGCACTTGACTCAAACAGATTTTCACTTCAAGCAATGCTGCCCCATTCCATATGGCAAACTACTCTGAAAAGGCTGCTAACTTTCAGAAGTAGATTCCTCAGTGTGCTGGTAATCACAAGTCCCTATCCTGAAAGTGGTGTTTGTATAAATGCTGCCCTATTCCTGGAAGGTATATAAGAAAATATAAACATTTTAGAAAAATTAAAACTTGTTGCTTTCATTCCTCCATTTGAGTAGGGAAATAGAAAAGCAGGACTGTCTCATTGTGTTTTTAGCACACCTCTTGTCTTCCATGCTACTGCCCTATACTATGTGGTTGCAAGGGGAATGTTTCATGTGAAATGCAGGCAGCTTTTCACCCATCCTTGCCTTGGAAGAGTTTCCAAGCAAAGCAAGGATGACTGGACAAGTTTCCAACTATCTCAGCAAATCTGTATTGCATGGGCTTTAAGTTCTTCCTTTTCAATGCCTCCATTAGAAGTTCTAACACTTTGCTGTAAATTAGAAAGATCTACTCATTAATCTACCTCTAAGGACTCTGATGAGCACAATAAGACCAAAGCTAGAGATACATTAATTGGCAAGCAGATGCTAACGAAAATTTGTTTAATAGCGTTAACAGTTGGCTACGTTATCACGACTGTTCCTTAGGCCTGACCTCCATTGTGTATTTTTCGTTGGCAGAATGCGTTTCTCTTCACTACGCTCTTCTTGTTCTGCCAAAGATTGTGTGTATATTGGATAATATAGATGTGAGGAAAAGCATAAAAGTAAACACGAAAGAAAAATAGATGGTTTCTTTGAATACTTCGCTCTGTGCCAAATTGTGTTCTTGAAATTTTTGGAGCTGCCTTTAATTCTTTGGAGGGATGACTTTGCTGGCAGAATGACTTAAACCCTGGGAAAGAATCATATGGACTCTGCTATTACATCAATAATTCAATCCTAAGCAGAGTTACCACATCTATTGAAGTGTTAACAGGCATCAAAGGGTGCAGTCCTGCCTAGGATGACACTGTAAGAGTGCCATTCTAAGCAAAGTTACACCGTTCTAAACCAATTGACTTCACCAGTCTTCGAAGGGAGTAACTGTTTAAGATGGCATTGTTAATGTTACATATGGAATGGCCTTCATACCAGATCAGTGTCTTCTCCATCCTTAGTATGACTGGTAAAAGTTCTTCAAGGCCGTGTGGTGGTGGTGGAAAATGCTATCAAGTCACAGCCAGCTTACAGTTACCATATAGGATTTTCAAGGCAAGAGATAAAAGAGTGATTTGTCATTGCCTGCCTCTGTGTAGCAACTCTGGGCTTCCTTGGTGGTCACCTGTCCAAAGGCTAACCAGGGCTGAACCTGCCTAGATTCTGAGATCTGATGAATGCCTCATACAAAGGTCTTTTCCATACCTGCCACATCAGGTCACTGGGTCATTTTGGGGAAACCAGAAATGTAGACAAGGAGGGGCTGTGGCTCAGGAAGAGTCTGTGCTTTGCATGCAGGAAATCTCAGGTTCGATCCTTGGCATCTCCAGTTAAAAGGACCAGGCAGTAGGCAACCTTGGAGAGCCACTGCCAGTCCGAGTAGACAATACTGACCTTGACTGGAACTGGTCCTGACTCGATATGAAGCAGCTTCATGTGTGTGAGACCAAAGCAGGGACAGGGGCTTTATTTTGAAGCCTAGCTTTAGGATTGCTTTCAACTGAGCCAGTACACATCACTGCCTCTGTTATAGGTACCAAGGCCAAATGGCAATTCTGTCTAGGAACAAACCGTTCTTAAAGTGTTGTGAACTCCACTCATGCAGACAGGATAGGGGGAGAAGTAAGCTGAATATTACCAAGTAGTAAGTGGGCAATTCTCAAGAGCTTTGAATATTTTTGATGAAATAATCAGGTCCCCCCCATTCAAGACTAGATTCCTGTACTGTGGAATCACCTCTGTATATTTTTAAAAATATGTTTAAAATATTTAAATTTAAAATAAAATATTTAATTTATGTATTTTTAAAATGACAGAATATTTTAGTAGTATTAATCAGAGAATACTTCAGTTAATTTTATTGCTATCAAGCCTTAGGCTATTTGAAAAACAACATTTTAAAAATCACATCATTAAAAAGATCAACATGTGCTAAATTTGCAAGCGTTTATAGCTGTCTCGCAGCAGCAGGTTGTCTGTATAAAATTGTTTCTTCCACTGTGGAGTCAAATCACAATGCCGTTTAATTAGAAATAATCCATACATTGTTGTAGCCACAGAAATGTGTCTTGAATAAGCTTTATTTGGGTTGATTCATGCTAAGGAAACTCTCAGGTAAACTATTTGTGTTTCTGATTTAACAACACTTGTGAAATACCTTCCCTGGGAAATGGGGGGGGGGGGTGTGCTTAGCAGATCATCATCACTTAGCTTCCGCAGGGATAATAACACGAGAACAGCTCTTGAGGGCTAGACCAAAGGCCTATTGACTCCATCCTCATGGTCAGCCCAGGGAGAACACAATTCCAAACCATCAATACACCTGCTTCAGTAGGAAAGAGCTTATACTCAGATCTCTCTCCCTGCGCAACAAGGGCCTTCATTGGTTGGATTGTGCTCAAAGATTTTTCTCTAAAGAGTATTCTGATCTGAGTGGTACTTTTCTATGTGTCTCAGTAGGCAGTATCTTTTATTCTGTAAAAAGTGTTTTCAAACATTTCACAGGCTTCGGGTACAATAGAGATTGAGTACTTCTAAGTCCCAGTGAAATGCACAGCACAGGGACCAGTCCTTAGAAACAAGGGAAGCAAGGGCTGTCCCATTGAACTCAGTGGGCTTGCCTTCAGGAAACTAGTGTTGAATCAAGGTGTTATGTAACTACACTATTTTCCACTCAGTTCTAAGTATATGCTGAGTTCAACAGGGTGACCTTCCCAGTAAGTGTACACAGAATCACAGTCACACTTATTTCAGTAGTATGTCTGATGTTCACTACCCTGCGTTCCTTAACACTAATCATTGCTGCGTGAGAGGGATGACTTCTGTTTGGAGAGATTTCAGTTCTGCCTCATTTAAAAGACTCTGGGTTCAGTGTAAGGTGAGAGACCTTACTGAGCATAATGGTTTGAGCAGGCAGGCAATGTTATGAGAGGGAATGTTTTGTTTAAATCAGAAAACTTAACTCTCCGTAGAAGCTAAAATGACTAAACTGAGCCTGTCCTACTTTGGTCACATTAAGAGAAGCTGATTCACTGGAAAATGTGAAAACGCTAGGACAAGCTGAAGGCAGCAGGGAAAGAGGAAGACCCATAATGAGAGGCACTGACTCAATAAAGGAAGCCATGCCCCTCAGGCTGCAACCTGAGCGAGGCTGTTGATGATAGGACTTTTTGGAGGGCATTTATTCATAGGGTTGCCATAAGTCAGAAGTGACTTGACGGCACTTAGCAACTGCACACACTCCACCTGTGCATTCTCCTTCCAGAAAGTGGGGGTTCTGGTACCCCACAGAAGACTCTCTGCTGTTGTCTCACAGTACCAGAGACAGACTAATTTTTCACCCAGTCACCTGCATAGCTGGTCTGCCCAAGCCTCATGTGAAGCCAGGAACATGGTACTGGCCCACCTGTGGCATGGTAGTAGTTCCTGTCTGACCTGAGCCCTGTGTGAGGTAAGGAAAGGGGTGCCCAGTCAATTGGTTAGTGAGGACTCCCCTTCCTTCCTTCCTCTCTTCCCCTTCAGGAGGGTAGGGGCAAGCAAACACAGTAGCAAATTGTAGTAAATATAGTAGAAGACAAAGTCAGGATACGGGATGATCCTGACAGGCTGGAAAACTGGGCTAAAACTAATAAAATGAACTTTAAGAGGGATAAATGTAAAGTTCTGCATTTAGGTAGGAAAAATCAAATGCATAATTATAGGATGGGAAAGACTTGTCTTGGCAGTAGTATGTGCGAGAAGGATCTAGGGGTCTTAGTAAACCGTGCACTGAATTTGAGTCAGCAGTGTCACCAGAACTGGGTTTTAGGTTTGACAGAAGTGATTGGACAGGAGGTTGGAAACTGTCAGTCTAGCCAAACAGAAAAGGATAATCACTCCTAGGAAGAGGAGGATACTCCTTATCCAGTTGTTCAGAGGGTTCAACTCAGAAGGGACCACTAATTTGTGTGCAAAGGGAAATGGTCTTAGACTCCTCAAGAGTGAAAAAGGAAAAGTTACAATCCACAAGGGAAGTATTCAAATACAGAAAGTAAGTACTAACTTACAAGGAAACTAAAATAGTTTTATGAAATTGACATATTGTTGCTGAAAGAAATCCCCAAGACTAACAAACCTCTCACAGTTAAGAACTGAGTCTCTAAGAATATAAACTTCAATCATACTCTCTTGCCTATTCAAAATATTCTGATTTGTATAAACCAAATTTACCTCAACTTCTTGTCCCCTGCCCTATTCCTAACTCAACTGTACAATAAAATCAGCCTTTTTGTTTTCACTTCACTTCTTGTCAAGTGCCATTTCCAAAGGGTTTTATGAAAGGACTCCTGCTGGGTTACAATAAATCTCTGGCCTGGGCAAAGGCCAAATAACTTCTCTATCACAGGATGGGACATGGAGAAAGTTAAATTCTGTAACAGAAACACGCTATTAAGGGGCTGCTCAGTCAGAGTGGGGAACAGTGTTTTGGCAGGAAAATCTGCCTCACAGAGAAGAAGAAACTGATCTGTCATAGCCTCTTCCAATTCTATGATTCTGAGCAGGGTGCCTCTTTCTTCATCCTTTGGGGGGCAGGGCTGGAAGGGTTGGGGGAGGGCCCCTTTTCAAGGGTGTTTCAAACTCAGTCCATTCCTGCTCACAGGGTTTCTTGAGGACAAAATGGAGGAGTAGAGAATGATACAAACTGCTTTGGGTCCTCATTGTGGAGAAAGGTGGGGTATAAATGAAGTAAATAAATAAATGTAGCTGAAGTGGGTGGATGGGAAGCAAAGAAGGGTGCCCCTTGCAAGTCCTCACTGGTTCCCCACTGTGCAACTCAGCCATAGTTTTTTTCCAGGGGTAGGAAAGGAAGGGAAATGGAAGACTGAGGGAGATTAGAAGTGCGTTGGCTGGTGAGTGAGAAGGAGAGGAGGCAGGAAAAGGTAAGACGCTATGGGGACTTTAAGGAAACAGAGTAAATTGTGGGGAGGTGGAATGAGATGCCCTCCCCCACAAGGCTTGCAGGTTCCCACTAGTTCTGAAACATTTTCTTGCATGCTCGTACACAGTAACACATCGAAGATCCTTGTGTTTTGGTAGCAGCTGTTGCTGAAAATACTTCCAAAAAATCTGCCCAGCCAATTAGATTTCCGGTGGCCAATCAGAAGCCCTGCTGGGCAAAAAAACTCACCAGGACCCATCCACTTTCTAAAAACACTTGTTGGCTGCCAGAAAAAGGTATCAGTAGGAGGAATGGTACCCATAGGCACAGTTTTCAGGATCCCTGGTTAGAGACACCTAAATCCAAATCCTTCCTTAATCACAAATCTCATCAATTGACCTTCGGTCCAAAACACTCCCAGAGCAGCTATTTCTTAGGGTTGTGAGAACCAGTTTAGTGTAGTGGTTAAGTGCGCGGACTCTTATCTGGGAGAACCAGGTTTGATTCCCCACTCCTCCACTTGCACCTGCTGATGTGACCTTGGGTCAGTCACAAGTTCTGGCTCAGCTGTTCTCTCAAGGACAGTTTCTGTCAGAAGTTCTCTCAGCCCCACCTACCTCACAGGGTGTCTGTTGTGGGGAGGGGAAGGGAAAGGAGTTTGTAAGCTGCTCTGAGACGCCTTTGGGCAGTGAAGGGCGGGGTATAAATCCAAACTCCTCCTCCTTCTTCTTCTTCTAATCTGGGGATGGGAAAGCCATATACACCGGGTGCCTTGGAGGCAGGATAAAGATGTAGTAAATACATACTTCTTCTATCTAGGCTTCTCATTTATTTAACCATTTATGTTGCCTTTCTGCTTTTCTTGGTACCTAGGGTTTAGGGTATAGACAGCTAAATCTCATAAAAACAACAAATATAAAAACAAATTGTGCAGGAGAAGCAATGGTTGCTTCACTTTTCATTAGTTCATTCAAAGGGCTTTCAGAACAGAAGTGTCTAACTTGCTTGGAGGCCTGTAAGAATTCTGAGGGAAGGAATTACACTGCTTGGAGGTGACGATGGGAAGGTCGTCCTCCAGGTTCCCACCAGTCTAGTAGGGTTCCTGAGAAAGGCTCCATCCATCCGCCACGGAACTTAAGCAAGTTGATACAGGCAGTGGTGGCCCCTTTTCTTTCTTTTTTGAGAGCCGTCCTTCGTTGTTCTTCCTTGCATTTTTCTCCTCCTCCATGGTGGACGTTGTACTACTGGAATAACCAAGCTGAAATCTGCTCCCAATTCAGCTGTGACAAACCAGATGGAAGCCCATGATGTCATGACTAGATGGTCAGCCTAGGCAGGACCTTCATGTAGGATGTGTATGTCACAAGCTACTTACAAGTAAAAACAATACCATGAAATCAGATGTTGTTTCTTTTTTTAAAAAAGATCAGTGATCATTGCTATAACCAAGCCATTCCACATAAGCCAGGGGCACAAACACAGCATCAAAGAACCACTGAACATCCTAAAAAAAGAAGTCCATAATCGAACCTTGAACCAGAAGCAGATCATAAAACAGCTGGGAAGAATAATAAACCCTTAGATCAATGCTCCCTCTAAGCTGTGGAGTCCTGTGAGCAAAAATTCTGCTTTGTGAGCTACTGGCATTAAAGTTGTGAGCGAGTGATTTGCTCTGGAGCCATGCTTTCTGAGCTAAGACAAAAATGTGTGAGCCAGAAGCTAAAAAACTGTGAGCTAGCTCACACTAACTTGTCTTAGAGTTCACTTAGATAAAAACCTGGAGAAAAAGAACAGTTTGAGGCTTGGCACCTACAAGGACAAGTATGGTAGGTGCCAGGGGAGCCTCAAGGGCTTTTCCGAAGGTGAGGCACCACCACTGAGGGCATTCTAAAGGTGAGGTGCCACCACTGGAAAAGCCCCGTGAATCTCATGTGTGAGGTGATGCTGCTTGAGAATAAAGAATGAACTATTGCCAAGGGAGAAACAAGCACTTCCCTGACCCTGATTGCCTTGTTTAGCTCATTGCTAAAAGCCTGTGGGTGTGGTGAGCCAATACAGAGTCCTATAACCCACTCCAAATGAGTGGCCATTGGTCACAGTGTAAACATCTAAAGTGGAGCAACTGTTTCTTAGGTGAGAAAAGTATTCCCAATCACTGCTAAGTCCCGAGTTCTATAGTATCAAATGTTGCATATTAGACTAATAAATATGCTGTAGCATAAATTTTTATTGGCCAAAAGGCCAGATTTAAGAGGTTGTTGAAGATGTGCACCATTATTATGAAGAACACAAATGAATCCAAGTTCAAATGTGTGTATGGATATGAGCCATTGCCCATTAAGCATAGCAAGAGACAAAGCGTCAACATGTAAAATGGGACAGAATCCAGAGGTCTGTCTGTTGAAGCCAAAGCAAAGGAGATGGGGCAACTACCACATGACCCATTGCTGTTTTCATTGTTAACTCCTCTGTTCCTCAGAAATTTGCTAATGAATTCTCATTCAAACAATTTCACTCTGGAGTCTCCCTTTGAAAACCCTGCTGTCACACTACAGTGATTTGAAGGTCCACTCTACAGCAGTTTGATGAAGGATAGAAATTCTCCTTGGATAGTTTTTAGATGTTACTATTTTGAATGTCTGTGTTCTTTTATTCTTGAGTGAATTCCCCAAAAGAGCCCTGATCCCACTTCCTAGATGAATGCAATACAAGACATCCACTCTCTTGGCTTGGTTTGCCAGCTCTTAGAATTAATAGGATGACCTATTTTGATTCCGGCTCCCCCTCCAATTGGGTGGCCTGCTCCCAAAGGATGCACACATGCTTCTTGTATGTTCCCACTTCCCCCACACTATAAAGCAATTCTAAACCACAATTGTGGCATATAGAATATGATGATGTAGGATTAAATTACACAGAATAAAATTAAAGTGGGAAACGTTGACGTAGACAAAATAGCTTGGAGATTTCAGTACCAAGATTTCTAGGACAGGGGGAATTATTTATTTTAGTTGTATACGTTTTTGTGTTCCCCCCCCCTCTGTAAAGGGATGTGTTAGAAACTGTGAAGGAATTAAATCAGTGGTGTCACCTGAGTCCTTTTGACATTCACAGGGATGGTAGTAACTTTGTTAGAATTTGCTATCACTCAGTATGTAGTATCTAAAGTTTCTAGATACACAGATGTCCTCTTCAGCATGGATGTTGATGACATAGGTAGATTAATAGACCCACTGATCAACAGACGGACAGGAATCTGGTAGCATCTTAAAAGCCTACCACACTTCTCATAGCAGAAGCCTTTGTGCACAGGAATCCACCGCCACAATGAATCTGACAGTCTTTAAGGTCCCACAAGATATTTCTTCTTGTTTTCGTTGAGATGGATTCATGTGGCCAGTTCTCTCTTCTCGCGGAAAAAGCCACGTTAATTGCCTTGCCTGGATTTGGTTTCAACCCGAAAACGGAAAGGGAGAGAGCGGCCCACCACCTAGAAAAGTATCCCAGGATTCCACCTGGGGGGGGGGGCAGTCTGCTATGCTGTGATTGGTGGATCTGCTAGCCAGTCAGGGGACCCGCCTCCATTCCAGGACATAAATGGCATCCAGAGCGGGGAGCTGCTTAGTGGTGGGACCGGCTCTGCCTTTGCCACAGTTAAGGCTCTTCATCAGCCTAATTTTATTTTCGGAAGGTCTTTCCCATTTAATTTAAATGCCTGGGCCGAATTAAAACATTTCTTTAATCTGAAATGCTAAGCAAATTAACTAGACGCTTACTTTCGAGTAAGCTTGCTTGGGCACAGGCTGCGCGTCCCGGTGGTTTCCAGGGAGAGTGAAGGATCCCCCCCCCCGCCCAGCGCGCCCGCCCCAGTGAGATCAGGGGACCTCCGCAAAATCTGTCTTGATTTTTAAATTGTTTAAAACAACAACAACCGCAACCGGGGCGCCATGGAAATCCCGTCCGTCTCCCGTCTCCTCTCAGAGCCTCGCGTCCTGTCAATGTATGCCTACGAATTCCGGGCAGTGACGCGCGAGAGCCTCCTTCTTACCGCCGCCGTCTCCGCGGGTGAGGAAGAAACCTGCGCGCGCGCGCCTCTTCCCAGCGCGGAAGGCGCAAGAGGCGCCGGTGCGGGTGCGGCGCGGAGAGGGGAGAGCGGCGGAGGCCCTGGCCCGGCCTGCCCGGCGGCGCCTCCGCCCCCTGCCCGCCTCCCGCCCGCGCGGCAGGTCTGACGCTGGTTGCCCGAAGAAGAGCCCGGCGGCAGGCGAGCGGCGGGCGGGCAGGTCCGCGGAGGCGCTCTCGGCCTTCTGGCGGCCGCAGGGGGAGGGCAAGGAGAGGGGGAGACTCGGGGACGGGAGCGGGGTGGAGAGACCGGCGGGCCAGCGAAGTGGGGCGGCCTCCTTCCGCCGCTGCCGGCCCGGAATCCCCCGGCCCGGACTGGGGGTGCGTGTCCCACCCCGGGGCCCTCGCTGCCGATGGCGGCCAGGTGCAGCCCTCGGGGGGGGGGGCGAGGAGGGGGCCCCTCCGGCGAGGAAGCCGGCCAATGGGAGGGCGGGGGAGCGGGGTGGGGCCCGGACTTCTCCTCGACCTCCTCGCTGGGAAGCCGAGGGCGGGCGGAGAGGGGCCGAGATGCTCCCGCGGGGGGGCGGGGCGGGGGGCGGGTGTCTCTCGACGGTCTCTTCCTCCTTCCTCCCCGAGGTCAGCCAGTCCCGGAACGAGACTCGCGGGCTCTCGCTCGCTCGCTCGCCCCTTCTGTCTCTCCCAAGCATACGAGCACGATCCCGAGCAGCGGCAGAAGAATTCGCCTTCTTCTTATTAATAACTAGTAATAACACCTAATAACAACAATAACAACAACAATAACAACAATCATAGCGAATGTTGATGAGGATGAGGCGGCTTTCGGGCGCGCACCCGGGCCGACCCGCCGTTCCCTCCGCCCGGGCGCCAGGTGATTACCCTAATTAATGTCGATCTAATTAAATTACCGTCGGCGGCGGACCAATGGCAGGCGCCGTTGCAGGCGCTCGGCAGGCAGGGAGATCAAAAGTGGAGGCTCGGCTGATTGCGGCGCCGTGTCAATTGGCCAATCTCCTCTGCCGCGCCGGGGAGGGGGAGCGGGAAGGGGGGACGGCGGCGGCGGCGGCGGCGGCGGGGCGGCTGGGGAGCAGCCTCGGGTGGGCGGCGGGAGAAGCAGCGCGGCCGGCCGGCCGGGGCCCCGGGATGAGGCGGAGCGGGCCGGGCCGGGCCCCCTAAAGAGCGCCCAGCCGGTCCCCGCCGAGCGGGGGGCGCCCCTCCGGGCCGGAGCGATGCAGCTGGAGCACTGCCTGTCGCCGCCGCCGTCGATGATGCTCTCCAAGAAATTCCTCCACGCCGGCGGCAGTAGTGGCGGCGTCGGTGGCGGCGCGTTCCCTCCCGCGGCGGGCGGCTCCGAGCTGGCCCTGCACGAGCATCATCTCCAGCAGCAGCAGCAGCAGCAGCCTCACCCCCATCATCATCACCCGCATCACCACCCCGCCGCAGCCCTCCTCTCGGCGACGGCTGACAACCTGGAGAGAAGTTCACCTCTGAAAAAACTCGCCAGGGGGGGGATGACGAATCAGGCCGAGGCAGACAATTTCCCTGACTCCAAAGACCCGCCAGGGGACGCCCAGCCGCACCAGCCGCCACAGCCGCCTCAGCCACCGCAGCAGCAGCAGCAGCAGCAGCAGCAGCCGCCGCAGGCGCGCAGCAAACTCTCGCCCGTCGTCTTGGACGGCGGCGGCGGCCACGAGCAGCTCCGGCCCGCCTTCGATGGAGCGGCCGCCGCGGCCGCAGCAGCAGCAGCAGCAGCGGCGGCGGCCGATCGCTACCTCCTCTCGCCGGCGGCCGCCTCTTCCTCGTCGTCGTCGTCCTCGTCCTCTTCGTCGTCCTCGTCGTCGTCCGCCTCGTCCGCTGCCCTCCAGCCGCCGGCCCCTGCCTCCTCCGCCGCCGCCGCTCCGCCGCCGCCGGCCAGCATGTTCCCCTACCCGGGCCAGCACAACCCGGCGGCCGCCTTCTCCATCGCTAGCCCGGGCCGCTACATGGCGCACCACCCGGTACTGGCCAACGGCGCCTACAACAGCCTGCTCTCCAACTCGGCGCCGCAGGGCTACCCGGCCGCCGGCTACCCGTACCCGCAGCAGTACGGCCACTCCTACCAGGGCGCGCCCTTCTACCAGTTCCCCTCCGCCCAAGGCGGCCTGGTCCCCGGCAAGGCGCAGGTCTACCTCTGCAACCGGCCCCTCTGGCTGAAGTTCCACCGGCACCAGACCGAGATGATCATTACCAAGCAAGGCAGGTAAGCCCCGGGAGAGACCCGCCGCCGGCAGCAGCAGCAGCAGCGGACCCCGGAGCCCCGCGCAACTTTCCGAGGGCTGCCCGCCTCAGGCGCCGAGAACCCGCCGGAGAGGCTGTGGTTTTTCCCCCCAAAGGCAAAAAAGCCAAACACTTTTTAAACGTTTTTTATTGCATTTTATTTCATTGCTTTTTTTTTTTGCCGGCCTCTTTTGAAAATGCCTTTTTCTCCCATTAGGACCTCTTCTTCTTCTTCTTTTTCTTCTCCCCACTTTGGGAATTTATCCTGCTACGCCTGTAATTAAACGATGGGTCTTTTAAGGATTTCTTTCCCGCGTTCTGCTGCGGGCAACGGAGCGCCGTCAGGCTGGCAAAGGCGCTGGCGAAGCCGGCGAGCGGGGAGCTTTCGTCTTCGGCCCCTCTGCGCCCTCGGAGGCCGGCAGCAGCGCCCAGAGCGCCTTCACCTTTCGGGACGCGCCCGGGAACCGCAGTGGGGCTGGCTTCCGAGGAGATGCCTGGGCGCGCCGAGGGCCGCCTGCGGGGAAACGGGGAACGACGATTCCTCGGCAGCCAGCCCCACTGGGGAGCCCGGCAGAGCGGCAGGCAGCCGGCTGCAGCTTCGCCCTCGGCGCGCGGGGCTGCTTTTCTTCCGGAGCCTGCGGACCAAACTCCCGGGGCTCCGCTGGGGTCCGCCTCTGCCGGCAGCTCTCCACCGACAGGACCGTCCGCGGGCCGGGAAGGGGACGGGGGAGCGCGGGCCTTGGAAGGAACGTTCGGGGAGGGGGGGCGCGTGGAGACAAACAGGCGTGGATAAGTTTCCTCCCTGCATTTTTGTGGCCAGGGGTACCTTTTCCTCCCTTGACGCAAAACAAAACCCCAACGAACTTTCCCTCCCCCGTTCCTCCCTCATCCAGGCGAATGTTCCCTTTCCTGAGTTTCAATATCTCCGGTCTGGATCCCACGGCTCACTATAACATTTTCGTGGATGTCATCCTGGCCGACCCGAACCACTGGCGGTTTCAAGGCGGCAAGTGGGTGCCCTGCGGCAAGGCGGACACCAACGTGCAAGGCAAGTCCTCTCCCAATTAACACGTCCTCCTCGGCGCGGGCGCGCGCGCACACACACACACACCCGGCGGCCGAGGTGCGAAGGCTTAATTAAAGCCCCGGCGGAGGGACACAAAGGCGGGGGGGGGGCGGCGGCGGCGGCGGCCGAGAGGGCCGGGGCGGGGGGGCGTTCTTGGAGCGCGGCAGGGGGGAATATTTTGTATCCTTTCCCGGCTTAGATGTTGAGCGAAAGTGGAAGAGGCCCTCCGGGGATTTCACGGAGGCGAGACGGTCTCTCCCTCTCGCTCTCGCTCTGCAACGCCTCGGTTTTCGCTTCCCCGACGCGCCTCTCTGCAGGGAACCGCGTCTACATGCACCCGGACTCGCCCAACACGGGAGCCCACTGGATGCGCCAGGAGATCTCCTTCGGCAAGCTGAAGCTGACCAACAACAAGGGCGCCTCCAACAACAACGGGCAGGTCAGTGGCGACCGGCCAGGCCTTCCGGCTGCTCCCGGGCCTTGGGGAAGGCGGTGGTGTGGGGGTCGGGTCTTTAAAGTTCCGATTTTTAAAAAGTAGAATCCCGATAATCCCAAGGGGGGTGAGGGTGAAACCATCATCTCCCCCGTTCCCCCTTTGGTGACGGAGCACAACGGAGGCTTTGGCCGGGAGTCCGCGGCGAAGCGGGGAGGAACAAAGAGGGGCTTCGCGGGCCAGCGGCTTCCCTCTCCCAAGGCGGGGAGGGCGCCGGGCTCTTGTCCGGCCAGGCACGGCGCTTGTCGCCCCACCCTGATCTGATGTCCCTTCTTCTCCCCCACCCCCCCCAATTCCCCTCGAACCTCTCCCCCCCCCCCGCGGCCTCCCCTCTCCTCCCCTCCGCCCGGCAGATGGTGGTCTTGCAGTCCCTGCACAAATACCAGCCCCGCTTGCACGTGGTGGAGGTGAACGAGGACGGCACGGAGGACACCAGCCAGCCCGGCAGAGTGCAGACCTTCACCTTCCCGGAGACCCAGTTCATCGCCGTCACCGCCTACCAGAACACCGATGTAAACAGCTCCCTTGGCTTTCATTCCCACCCCCCAATTCCCTTCCTGGGTCGGAGAACCCCGCGGGGGGCGGGCTGTGTGTGAGTCTGTCTGAGCCCCGGCATTGGCCCGGTTTCGAAGCAGCGCCTCCAAGACCTCTCTGGGGGCCCCGCTCCCTGGGTTTGCTCCTTCCCTGAGCTCGGGAGCATCTCGAGAGAGTGGCCCCGGTCCCTGAGGACACCAAGCGGCCAGGCCTTCCCTCTTTAGGCCGCCAAACGTATATCCACCCCCCACATACACACGCAGAGATGCACAACCGACACGCATACCCTGCAGCTCCGGCTGCCTTTGTCTGCTGGCTCCGATCTGCTGGGACCGCGTTTTATTCTGCAACCGTTGAGTGTTTCCTTCCCCCGTTTACGCACTCGGGGCTCGCCTCCGCCAAGACCCTCGGTTGTTCCCAGGCGCCAGCATTGATCGGAGGAAAAGGGCAGAGGGCTTCGAAAAGAGGGCTTGAAATGATGCCTAAATACGCTAGGATTTTTGTGATTTATAAAATTTATTTTTTTAAAAAAAAAAAGCACCAGGGAAGGGAGGATGTCTTTTTCTTTCCCGACCACCTGCCTCTCCGTCCGACCTTACTGCCCGCTCTCGCTCTTTTCTCGTCTGAATGCCAATATGTTCTCCGTCTGCATTTCTTAGAACTGGCTGCCAGCCGTGTCGGCCACGTGACGAGGCGTTACTCGCCCCTGGCGGCCCCGATCCTCTGCATGTTTAGCCGGGGGGGGGCTTCAGTCCCAAAGAAAGGTGCACGGGATCGGGGCCTTGCCGTGTGCGCTCGACTGGCTGTTTGCATCACTATCCACGCCAAAATAATAGTCATGATAATAAATCTCGCAATGTTGTTGCCAATTTCAGCTGCCCAGAATTATATTTTACATTTCTGGTGTCCATAATGCGTGCCCCCCCTCTTTAAAATCAATATTCCTTTCTAGCATAAGGTAGTAGAGAATTTTTTTAAAAACCCAATCAAACGACGGGATACTTTAAAATATATTTGTCTCTCGTGTGGAATTTGGGTGGTCCCTACCCCCCCCCCCCGAGGAAGGACTTCTGACTCTCCGCTTTCCTCTTGGCCTAGATCACACAGCTGAAGATCGACCACAACCCCTTCGCGAAAGGCTTTCGAGACAACTACGACACGTAAGTGAGACGGCCTCGGATCTCCCCGCGTTGCTGCTGCCGTGGCATTTCGAGATGGTCGCTCGGGAGAGTTTGCCGGCCTCCTTGGGGAAAGAGCGCTTGCCGAAGCGACTGCCACCCGGGCCTGTCGCCGTGGTCGCCTCTCCTCTCTTGGGAGGAACCGGCCCTGTAGGCTCCGAGGAGAGGACGGGCGAGGCCGGCTGGCGAGTTCTGTCGGGAGGGCTCGGAGAGGAAGTCAGGCCCGCGCCGGTTGGCCGTGGGGCGGGGGAAGGGGGAGACGGCAAGGACCCCCTGGCTGGCACCCGCTTTGCTGAGCCGGCGGCCGGCTCTCACCCTCGGCGGGCGCTCGATTCCCTGACTCGGCTTCTTTGTGCAAAAGGCGGCAGTTTTCACTGCAGAAGGAAGGAAAGGGGCTTTCGGCAGAATCCCGAATTTTGTGGCGGAGGTCATTAGTGATTTGTTTGATTGACCACAGTGGATTCTGGCCCCTCTTCAAGGGCCTTACCTTCTTCAAAAATATTGGGGAGCGAAAGCAACCAGTCCACAAGCTGGGCCAGCTTCGGGGCTCAGAAGGGATCTGGACCCAGGCTTTGGCCCCATCTCCTTTTGATTCCATAACGGGTTGCTTACGGGCTAATACGTTGTCTCTTGTTTTCCTGTGGTGTTCCTTGGGCAATTTGTTCTCTCAATAGTTGACCTTAGACCCTAGCGTGGGGTTGCCTTTTTTTTTGGGGGGGGGGATGGATCTATAGAGGGCTGCATGCTCAACTGTGCGATCTGAAAACACTGACGCTAATAATTTTCATAAACGCGGCGACGGGGTAGAGATCCAGTTGATGGAGTCAGAGCCAGAATTCGACCTAACCAGAAGCTTGCCATCAAATTGTTCTCTGAGGTCCCTTTCCCACCAAACGCTATGAAAACCAGGCGCCACTAGCGCCTCGGGTCGAGAAATAGTCCTGTCCTCCTATTGGGCCGACCTCGAAGGCCACAGAGCAGCGCAGACTTTCTGAGCTCCACCAAATTCTGGGTAATTTCCGAGTTTGCACGAAGAAAGGCTAGTTTTCATAAAGGACTTAAACATGATCTTTGTACGTCTATTCCTAGACTTCCCGTTTGTTTCGAATAATAAACTCTGCTTTAGACTCTCCCCAGTACACTCAGCGGTGGTGGACTTCCCTAAAGAGCCTGGGTTTCCCTGCAGGTGTTTTAACAGCTAAATCGGTCTAAGAGGAAAACTGCCTCTGATTTCTTTCGACTCCCCCTTCTCACTTCGAGGATAAAACCCGAGGCGGCCTCCCTCCCTTGAAAAGACTCCACTCTGCCCTTCATCTCCACCGGGGAGTGGACAAACAACTCCCGGATCTGGCGCAGAGGCCTCTGGATTCGAGGCCGCCATGGGCAGAGTCGCCGACCTAATGGGGGAAGGGGTAGCTGTCCATGGTGCTGAAGCGCCGGCGAACTCCGGCAGGCGGGAGAACGCGGAAGTAGGCAACAAGACTAACCCCCGAATAAATGTGAACGGGATTGCAGTAGGACTGTAGGCGTCCCTCCGGCCCTTCTGAGGCTTTAAAGGAGGGGGTATCTAGATCAGAGTCGACTCGGTGTCTGGGGTCTGGTCTTCTGGAAGGGAAGCAGTCACCCTGCTAGGACCGGCTCCGCTGAAGAAGAACAGAGGGATATTTCCTAAAACATAGACTACTGTCCTGACCTCAAACATATAACTTCACACTGGAGTCTAAATTTTAGGAACGACCACACACACACACACGCACACACCCCTTGTTCAGTGAAGCCGGTGGAGACATCGCTTTCGAACCAAACTTTAGAGTTTAGGCCAGAAGCCACAAACCCTTCAAGGATCTAGTTCAGAATAAAGCAAGGCAGCTGAAGCAGCAGCAATCCAGCGCTGGATCATTCGGGGAGGGGGCAGCTCAGAAGGTTAATTCAAGCACGAATCTGGCTTGGAATCCATAAACTTGCATATATAATATCTGTGATGGCGCCGCTGATCGGCTCCTCAAGGCTTTACCCGTATAGACCGGGGTTGAGTATTGTAGGCCTGTTCCTAGAAGCACATCATGAGCTTTCACGCGGCTTGGTTCTGCTTTTACACGACAGGGGTGAACCCTCTCCGCCCCTTATTCTGACCATTGTGGGGGGGGGGTCAAGTCCCACCCGATTTACGGGGGCGCCCTTGGGTTTTCAAGGCAGGAGACGTTCAGAGGTGGTTTGCCATTGCCTGCCTCTGCCTAGCAACCCCGGCCTTCCTTGATTGTCTCCCATCCTAGTACTGATCAGGGGCGACCCTTCGGCGATCTGACGAGCTCGGGCTAGCCTGGGCCAAACAGGTCAAGACTATGGAGACCTTTCGCTTTCTTTAAACGAAGGGGTAACATAAAAGGGCCTGATCGCGAGAGCGATCGCAAGAAACAATGGCTCGTTAACAGATCCGTGCCAAAGCCACTCATTACCGCCCGGGCGCTGTCAACACCCAGACGTAACTGGAGCGGCAAAATAGGCAGGCGAGTGTCCAACAATCGGGGCTCCTCCAACAGGAGAGCGCCCCCGGGCAAGGAACCGGCAGAGATCCCGCGTCCTCCTAACCTGTTAGCGGTTCTGAGCTGCGAATCCAGGGCAGGGGGCTCGCCCGGATTGATTCTTCGGGGCGAAAGGAGAGTGCGCGCGATCAAGTGTGCCTGCCCCCTTGAAATGCCCTCCGCGGGCACTTGACGAGCTGAGCGCTTTCAATTTGACTCGCAGCCTCGGCTACTGCTGCTGCTGCTTCTGGCCCTGCCACTCGCTTGTGTTAAACCGTCTATTCAGAGCGCTCTGCGGAAGGCTTTTGCCTGCTGTTTGTTGCAAATGGCCCCCGAGGACCTGTTGAGTGTATTTGGGCCTCGGTCAATTGGCCACACTGGCAGACTTATTCTTGGAGGACGGGCGGGGGGCCTTGTTTAAAATTAAATACAAACCCCGTCCTAATCTTTACACACTGCTAGAGCGGGTTTGTTTTTTTTTTAAATATATCTATGGAAAAGACATCTGGCAAAGGGAAACCGGTCTCTGTATATTTTCATGCCTTTAAAGCCTTTTTAATATATATCTATATATGGGCGGGGTGGGGAGTATATGTACTTTAGTGAGCCTGACGTAATTCAATGTTTCCTTGTCTGGGTTAGTTATCAAGCAGATGAGGACTCAGTTGATTGGATCCTGGGCTCCAAGCCAGGCAGCGATCCTCTTCCTCTCTGGATCTCCAGGTGCGCTGCCTTGTCTGAAGCTCTAGGGCTTCTCTAGGGGTTCGGTTGGTTTGAGGGGACTGGCCTGTTTGCTGTGGGAGGTGCCAGGTCACTTTCAGGGCTCCGGGCCTTCAGGTTGTCTCCCCCCCGCCCCCAGTCTCCTAAACCTCCCAGAAAGCTTTAGGAAATCCAGATTCTTCTGTATTGTTAGTCTGCCGAATGAAATGGCTCCCTTTCCACCCACCCCTTCCCCTCCCGTTGGACTGCCCAGGGATTCGATTAACAGTCTCGAAGGGCAAGGGGGCCTTCTTGAGCAGAGGTGTCTGAAACGGGAGACGGGCCTCCTGCTCCTGTGGTGTTCTGGAATGAGGGATTCGAAGGGTTTGAAAGAAGGGGGTTCTGGTGCTCTAGAATAAGGAGGCTCTTCCAGAACAAGACACATCTGGCCACACACACCCTGGGTTATGTTGGGTCCCCCTCCCCTTTCTAGCTCCCCCTTTTCCAGTTTTGACCCGCCTCTCTTCTGGGCGTCTCTCTCCCGACATTAAATCGGGTTCTAGATTCCGGAGACTCTAGAACTGTTAACGCTCTCCGTTCATTCTGATCCCCCGAACATGCAGAATACCTAATTCGAATCCTCGCTCAAGTAATAGCCAGCGAGCCTCTCTTTCGAAGTCCAGTTGCTCTAATGGGGCTCCGCGGTCATGGCCAGTGTTCCCTCTAAGCTGAGTTAGTGTGAGCTAGCTCACAGTTTTGTATCCTCCAGCTCACACATTTTTGTTTTAGCTCAGGAAGGATGGCTCCAGAATAATCTAATTTATGCAGTAGCAAAATCGCTGGCTCACCACTTTAATGCCGGTAGCTCACAAAATAGAATCTTTGCTCACAAGACTCCACAGCTTAGAGGGAACACTGGTCACGGCTGTGGCCTAAATAGACCGGGGCTAAAGGGCTGCAGGGTTTCCTGACTGGCTGCCTCGCGGGACTGTTGTCTTTTTCTGGCCTCCTGGATTCCCAGGGAGCTGACATTGGTTCTGCCCAGCCGAAGACTCCACTCCCTTCTTCTTTAGAGAGGGAGAGAAAGAGAAACTGGAGATTGGGCTGGAATTCTTTAAAGCTTTTTTAGACCTTTCTAGACAAATGCATGTGCCTTTTATCTTCTTTTTTTAACCATTCCCTCTAGAACCAAGGCGGTTGGAACTGCAGGCTGTAAACATTAATTCACAAACGATCCCGGTTTGCTTTGAGATCTGGTTCACTGGCCGAGTGTTTAGGAGGCATCACAGGGAATGACGAAAATAGCCCGGCCAAGCCTCTCCCCCACCCCCTACCGCGCCTTTCCCCAGAATGCATCAACATCATTATTCATTGGAACTTTGGTGTCATTTCAAAATATGGCTGTTGCATTTATTTCATTTTTATTCATTTCTCCAAGCTATAGATCTGAGGTCTTTTTATAATTTCCGTTGGCTGTCTGCAGAAGTGGCTAGGTTCTAAAACTAGAAAAGCCTGGGTTTCAGTCCGGCCGGCACCTTTTTCTGGCAGGTTTTCTTTTAAGATATATTCAACAGGCAGAAATTCAAGGGGTGCACCCCAGGACTGCTAGGTTTAAATTTCTGCAAAGCTACAAAATAGGAAATCCCCTCAGGAGTCTGACAAAAAATCCGGCAAGGTCTGTCTTGCCTGGAAAGTTTGGGCGACGTTCCCTGGGGAAGTGCCCGTGCACTTGTGATAACCAAGTAGGGAGAACATGCACAGAGGCATTCTTGATGGTTTAGCTAAGGTCTGCTGGCCTCGGAAAGGGGTTCCAGGGCCTGCTATCCGCTCCTGCGCAAATGTGCCCCCAAAGCACTGGATTCCTCTTTAGCGGGTGGGCTTAGGACGTTCCAGTCCCGTAACTCTGAAACAAATTCCGCTGAGTTCCATCCTGGCCTTTCCCTCCCTAGAAATGTGATGCGGATTCGAATCTTGCAGGCCGATCTTGCAGTGCCTATTTATTTGGAAGCCAGTTGGGCTGAGTTCTCTGGTGTTTGCAGTTTCGCAATCCGATCCTGGGGGCCACTGGGAGAAAAAAAAACCCTTCAGTTTGATGGGATCTAACTCCCTCTAGGTGAGATTAGGCGTCCAATCTGGCAGCTTGTCCCCTGTGCTAGTGACTGGGAGGGGAGCCCCCTCGAGTCCGATGGGATGTAACTCCCCGGCGAGGAGAGCGGGCTTGCAATGCAAGGTCTCCGCCCGGCCTTTTGCCTCGGCAGCCAGTCGCCGGGCGTTCCGCAGGCCTGCCTCTCAGGGTGCTCTCCCGCCGGGCGGTGGGCAGGCCGGCGATGGGGGGGTCCGGCTCCGCGCCTTCTCACGCCCCCTCTCCCCCTCTGCCTCCCCCGCAGGATCTACACGGGCTGCGACATGGACCGCCTGACGCCCTCGCCCAACGACTCGCCCCGCTCGCAGATCGTGCCCGGCGCCCGCTACGCCATGGCGGCGGCGGCGGCGGGCTCCTTCCTGCAGGACCAGTTCGTCAGCAACTACGCCAAGTCGCGGGGCTTCCATCACCACCACCACCACCACCCGCACGCCCACCACCCGGGCGCCGGCGGGGGCGGGGGGGCCGGCGCGGGCGGCGGGGCGGGCGTGGGGCCGGGCGGGCCGGGGGCGGAGCGGGGCGTGCCGCACCCCAACGGCCTCCTGTCCCCGCAGCAAGCCGAGGAGCCCGCCGCGCCCTCGCCCCAGCGCTGGTTCGTCACGCCCGCCAACAACCGGCTGGACTTCGCTGCCGCCGCCGCCGCCTCGGCCTACGACCCCGCCGGGGAGCTGGCCGGCAACGCGGCCACCTTGCTCTCCTACGCGGCCGCCGGCGTCAAGGCGCTCCCCCTCCAGGCGGCCGGCTGCACGGCCCGCCCCCTCGGCTACTACCCGGACCCCTCCGGCTGGGGCGCCCGCAGCCCCCCCCAGTACTGCGCCAAGTCGCTCTCCTGCTGGCCCAACGGCGGCGGGGGCGGCGGGGGCGGCCGGGCCGGGGCCAACCCCTACTTGCCCGTCGGGGCGGGCGGCGGCGGGGAGGAGGCGGAGAGCCTGGCGGCGGCCGAGCGCTCCCCACTGGTGGCGCCGCCGCCCCCGCCGCCCCCCGCCGGTCCGCCGCAGCCGCCCGAGGACTCCAAGCCGCCCAAGGACTTGTCCGACTCCAGCTGGATCGAGACCCCCTCGTCCATCAAGTCCATCGACTCCACCGACTCTGGGATTTACGAGCAGGCCAAGCGCCGGCGGCTCTCCCCGGCGGGCACCCCGGCCTCCGAGAGCTCCTCGCCCCTCAAGAGCGAGCCCCCCCTGGCGCCCCGGGACTGCGACAAGACCTGCGCCAAGGACATCGGCTACTACGGCTTCTACGCCCACAGCTAGAGAGACCCCCGCCCGCCCGGGGGGGAGGAGGAGGACAGCGGAGGCCCCGCCCCCGGCCCCCGGCCCCCCGCCTGGTCCAGGAAAGCCCTCTGCTTGGCCTGGCGCAAGGGTCCGGTCTGCGCATCCGCTCGCCCCTTCTCTCGCGGTGGCCCTCCTGGCCGCGCTCCCCCACCCCGCCAGGCGCATGCGCAACCCCCCCTCTCTTTCTTACACCCCCCCCTGCAAAACTGCCTCCGTCGAGGCCCCCCCCCACGGGCCTCCAGCCGCCGCGACCAAAGCAGGCCGAAAGGTCCGGCCCGCCCCTGCCAGCTCTTGCCCAATCCCCGGGGCGCGCTCCCGGCCAAAGCGGCGGGAACGGCCGACGCCTGCGTGGCACGCCTGGCCTGGAGTACCTGGAAAGGAACCGGAGCCCCGTGGCATCTCGGCCAGCGACTCCCCGGATGCTTATCATCCCGGAGCAGGCTGTTTTCCGGACCGGAGCCCACCTTCCTTCCTTCCTTCCTTCCCCAGAGGCCACGAGGGGCCCAGAAACTTGAGGCGGGAATCAAACCCTGCCAGGCTTTGAAGTGTTGTTTTGGGGTGGGTGGGAGTGGGGTGGGGTGGGGTGCTGCAAGAGAGTATTTGTCTCCCGCACTCCAATCTTGACCCGTGGATGCGCACACAGGATTGCCCTGGCCTGCCCACCCCTTCGGGCTCCTCTCGGAACCATTGCCACACCTGGGCGGCACCCAGATCCTCAACACCGACAACAGCCCACCAGCAGCTCTCTTGATCCGGACTCGTTATTCTTTGCCAGCACCCGGCCCTCTTGGGGGGGGGGGGCGAACTCGCAATCGCCCAGGATTTCGAAGCGCTACCCCCCTCCCGCCCTTGCTAGATTTGGCGCGGATTTCAATCCGCTTTGAGTCACCGTTGCGCGCCCGCTTCCTCGGGAACAAGCCCCGTGGGAACCGGCGAAAGGGCCTTCTGAGTTGGCGTCCCAAAGGGCGAAGCTGCCAGGATCGCGCTCCTCCTTTGCGGCCCGAGTCGAGCGCCGGGGAGGGGGCAGCCGCTGGCCACTGAGGCGGAGGGCCCCTGCTCGGTCCCTCTCGAGGGTCCCCGCGCGAAACTCTCCCCGAACCCCTTCGCGTTCTCGGAGGCTGCCGCGCTGGCCTGCCACCGACGTGACCTCCTGGGCCCTTTCCCGGCTCCCGCTTGCGGGGGACGAAGGTTTAAGAGCCGGTTGGCCACAGCTGGCCGTCCAGCAGTCTCGCTTTTCCTTAGTGCCCCCTTCCAACATCTGGAGGAAACTGGAGATGGGGAGAGGTTTGTCTTTCTTTTGACTCAGGAAATACTCTTAATATTCAGAAAGGGAGAGACAAGAGCCAGGGGTCACCAGCCAGCGAAGAGACGGGCTCTCAAGGCAGGAGAAGGAGGAGAGCAAAGTTAAGGGTACCTGACCCCCCTCCCCGGTTTCCAGAAGTTTTGGGGTATGAATGTGTCCTTGCAGACTTGGGCCAGGAAGAACCTCAGGGTGCCTACTTATGTGGAAGTAAGCCCCCCCCCGAAGCCAGGCGGTCGCATTTGTTAAGCCACCGAGGTAGGAGTCCGGCTGAAGTGAGGTGCGGCGGGCTGTGGCTTCCTGGTTTGACTGACAGGCCTTTCACTCCTGAAGGTACCTGGAAAGGGATCCCTTTTGGCCACCATCCAGGCACCTCCACGCCCCGCTGATTTCAGGAAGAGCGCGATCCTAGGCATGTTTACTCGGAAGTAAGTCCCGTTGTGCCTCAGAGGGCTTACTCCCAGGTAAGTGTTGCGTGTGACTGCAGGTCTGCAGCGCGTTCCCGCGTCTCTCCGTGAAACCACGGGGACCTCGAAGTGCGTCACTCGGGCTGAATCTTGTCCTGGGGAGTCCTAGAGAGGGTTGCTTGCCTTGCCTGCCAGTAAAGCGGCGGCGAGATGCCGAAGATGGGAGCCTAGGCGTATTTTTACTTGTCAGTGGACCCCACCGAATTCAGTGGAACTAAATAGGACGGCGATCCCAGTGGAAGACAGATCATGATTCGGGGTGAAGCGCAAGTTAATTCTCACTTGTTGCCACGGAGGGCTTAAGGGCATACATTTGTCTTGCCGATATTCACGGGGCTTGAAGTTCCTTAGGCTGGACTTGCGCCCGATCCTACATGCATTTACTTACAAATATCCCCAGGTCGTTTCAAAAGCAGCTCTTTTCTAGCGATCTGGGTGAAGTCCCTGAGGAAGGAGTCAGTGGAAATCTAACTCAGTTGTCTCAGGGGGACTTCTCCCCGCCCCCTGCAATCCTGGATTTCTTTCTAGGGGCCTCCAAGTCTTCTTTAATAAATCGGTTGAGTAGCCCAGTTCGGAAACAGACTTTTAGGGCACCCCTCCCCTCTTTCCATTGCACACGACTTTCTCTTTCTTTCTTTCTTTCTTTCTTTCTTCTTCTTTCTTTCTTTCTTTCTTTCTTTCTTTCTTTCTTTCTTTCTTTCTTTCTTTCTTTCTTTCTCTCTCTCTCTCTCTCTCTCTCTCTCTCTCTCTCTCTCTCTCTCTCTCTCTCTCTCTCTCTCTCTTTCTTTCTTTCTTTCTTTCTTTCTTTCTTTCTTTCGTAAGTGTCCTCCAGACGGCAGGCGCGTTGCCCCTCGATTAAAATGACCCGTGCCTAAACGAGGCCCGCTCTCCTTGAAGGCCCCTGAGCTCCCAAGCGCTTCACTGAGGCTAGATCGCGCCCTCCTAACGGTTCGATCGCCTAAATGCTCCCTTGCCCTTGACCCAAGCAGCCTCGGGTCCGTGTGAAGGGGATCACGTGTGCGTTTGATTCCAGAGCGCTTTCGGAAAAAGCCGAAAGGAGACGGACAGCGCCACCCTAAAAAAAGAAGAGAGAGTAAAAGTGTGCGTGTACACGAAAGCTCACCCTTTGAACAAAACTTGGTTGGTCTTTAAGTGCCACACTGGACTCGAAACTTGTTCTACTGCTTCAGACCAACGCGGCTGACCACCTGGATCTACCCTAAACCCTAATTCTTTACATCCTGCTAATCCCGTGGAAGTCAACGGGCTTTGGGAGGGTACAGCCGTCTGGAGGATTGCGCTGTAAAAGCCGGACATGTTTGCCGAAAGGCAAGGCAAACTAGCCCCTTGTCCACGGGAGCCTCGACCCCAGCCCCCCCCCATTGCCTTTTCTCCCTCTATCCCAAACTGCCCCCCTCAGGACTGGCCTCTGCGCAGGGCCCATTCGGTTTCTGTCCTCCCCCCCCGTCCTGCCCCCTCCTCCATGGCTGATTTCTATCGCTGTAAATCTTTGTAACGAGCAAGCTACAACCCATAATAGACGACGGACTTGTTGGTACCCATAGTGTAGTCCAGTGAAAATGACTTCTGTGAGCTGTACTTAAAAAAAAGAAAAAGAAAATTACATTTAGTTTCGAAATATTTTTATTTTTAATGCATAAGTAAATTGCTGGGGGGGAATAACCAGCTTTCCCGGGGAAATGCACTAGGCGGGGCGAGTTCAGAGTGATTCCCCCCCTTCCCTTTTCTTTTTCACCCCCCCTTCAGTCTCTTGTTCCCTCTCGGGTAAGCAGAATTTCCTATCCGACCGAGTTCCCCCCGCCCCCCATTCCCCACGTCGATGTAGAGTAGCAAGTCTTTGAATTTTGTGTAGGAAATCTATATGAGCGACCCGGATTTTTTAAAATATATTAAAAGAAAAACAACAAACCGTGAAATAAGCATCAGGCAAAACCCGATTTAACTCTAGATCCCAGTCGACGGGGATTCGTTCCCAGCTAGAAATTCAGGGTCTTCACCGTGTGTATATTTTTTCTCTGTAAATCGATTGTTGTGATTTTTTTTAAAAAAACGAAAACAAACGAAAACGATTTGTTCTGTTATGTCTGTGCACCTGAATAATTATTTATACAAGCTGCAAATTCCATTTGGGGGGGAAAAGAAGAAGAGAATGTTTTGGTTTTTCACCCGTTTGTATTGTCTGTGTATACAACGAGTATAATAAAACCTGGCAAAATGTTCCGCTGGTCTTTACGCAGCAAGTTGAGCCCTTGGTGGAAGGAAGGAGCGACGGGCGAAGGGCAGCGGGACGGATTTTGGAACCAAGGCCGCGGAGGCCCCGGGTTTCCCCCCCCGTTTGCTCCCACCTCCGCCCCGGGCCATTCGTTACGATCCTCCTCCCGTTCGTGGTTTATTTTTTAAAAGCGAATCATTCCGGAATTGGGGGCTGTGGTTTGACACACCTGCGCTTCTTGTTTTTTAAAGCCTCGTGTTGCGATTTGGGCAAATACGGTGGCTTTTCCTTTTTAAGCCCTGCAAGGGATTTTGCTTGTCGTAGGAAACAAGGAAATGGGTTGATGCGTTAAGGCAGGGAGGGAATGCTTACGATTTGCTTCCTGGAGTTGCTCGGAGTGGGGTGGGCAAACTGTGGAGTCCTGTGGGCAAAAACTCTACGTTGGGAGCCACCGGCATGAAAGTTGTGAGCGAGCGGTTTGGCTACTGCATAAATTAGTTTGCTTCCTGAGCTAAGACAAAAAAAAAAGTGTGAGCCGGAGGCTAAGAAACGGTGAGCTAGCTCACAAGAGCTCAGCTGAGAGGGCCACTGGTTGGGTGCGAAAGGCTGCGGCCCAGAGCCGTTGGCCACGGCTGCCCTTGAGTGGGCAGAGGAAAGAGAGTTGCGCAAGAATAGAAAGCAAGTCGGTAGGAGGAGGCTCTGGCCTGGCCTGGAGCGCCAGGCACACTTCTCCCTGCACCACCCCGGTGGGACTGGCGAGAGTGGCGCGGGACCTTCTGCTCCGCGGCCAAAGCGCAGAGGCGCGGGAGCCGGCCTTAAGCCTCTACTCCCGCCGGACGCCGGCAGGCGGGCCTCGACCTTTTGCTAAGGAGGTTTCAGGCCCATGCCCGGACTCGGAGCGCACCCGTAGAGCCCCGCGCCCCACATCCCTCCCGCGCTCCCTTCCCCCTGAGAGGCAGGCTCCCTCTTCCCACTGGCCCAGTCAGAAGAGCCGTCTGGGGCGGCCTCTGCCGGCTCCCCGTCGCCCTCGCTTTACGGAACACGCAGCTTAAACGAGCCGCGAAAGTTTCAGGAAGTAGCGAGAGCTGATAATGTGAAGCAGGCAAGTCTCTCGAGAGCACTCCTGGGCCCTGGCAGTCTCCGGCAGTAGTCGGATCAACCACTAGGCGGCTCGGAGACGGCCTGGGCTGAGGCTTTGTGCGGCACGAATCACTGCACCCGTCCGTCCGTCCGTCCCCCTCCGCCCCCGGTGAAACTGCACAGTAGTGGAGCTTTTGTATCCTTTATTTGTGTCCACGAATTCTAATCTGTTTCGATGATTTCAGGAAAGTGGTCCAGAGAAACAGCCCCGTTTTTTTTTAAAAAAAACCCCCAGAACGAAACTGACGAACTAACTAGAAACGCCCGGCTGTTAAAAATTACCCTGCTAAAAGTTACGACTCATGTTCTCTATGGTGGTCGGCATTAGCTACTTTTAAACGACGGTAATAGCCTTTTAGATAGACATCTGGGTATCTTGTCTCAAGAGCTAAGGGCGGTCCATGACTTTGCTTGGGAGTAAATCCCGCTGAAGTTAGTGACTGACAACGGACCTCCAAATAAGCGTGCATAAATAGCTCCATGAATGCGCCTAAATAGCTCCAGGCTGTGGCTTCCTATGTCCTCCCTAAAGAAGTTTTATTCCCGTTTTGGAAACGGGAAACTCAGCCTCCAGTGAATGATTTCTGTACGAGGTTCCCTTATTTGCCAATATTCGAGTCTAGGTTCTGGGATAACCCACAAAAAGGGTCACCCTCTGGAAGAGGCGGGTGTGGAGCTCTGCCCCTCTCCCCCTGCTCTGCCCCTCACTCAGCGGGTAGCATTGCCGAGGCAAGAGGGGGGGCTGCTGGAGACCGAGGTTGGTTTGTTTTTTTAACCCTAACCCACCACAACAGTTGCGTCATGCCTCCTTCGTGCAGCAGGTGTTCCCACGCAAAGTAGGTGGGATGGCGACCGAGGACATTTTTGTTTTTTAAAAAGGAGGCAGTGACCTTAAGGACATCTAGTATAGCTTTAAAAGTGTGTCAAGATGTCCTAATGTGCTGTAAGGAGAGTATTAGGAATTGACCCCAACCCGCACACAAGGAAGAACGTATACTCCAGATTTTCTTCCTACCCTCAATCACTAGTCTGAATTTCGTTTAGTACCTTTGAATTAATATCGAGTCGATATTCCTTAAAGAGCACATCAGTCTGGAAAGATACAATCGCCCACTCGGTAGGCCTGAATTTTCGGGTTAAGGGCTAACATGGGTTTAATCGAGGTGTTCTCTGAATAGGATAGAATAGGGAGCTCTGGTAAAATATCGGGGAAGGGGCAAGTGATTGGGGGTCAGCTTTGCCAGAAAGGTTGGGGTTCGAATCAGAAACCATCCCCAATGGAAACAGTTATATGCGAGACCATCGCCTTCATTTCTTGTGCTGGAAAGGAGCCGTTCGCTGGGCCCTGGGATCCTTTCCCTAAGCAAGGGTGAGATTTTGAGGGGACTGGCTGATCTCATCCCTGGAAAGGGAAAGAGTTTCGTGTCACGCCCACTTCAAGGCTGCTCCCCTAAAGGGTCATTTTCCAAAGGAAAATGCATAAACTGTCTCACTCGCTAGAGGGAAAAAGGCTCCTCAACTACTGCTTTTGACACTTGCGGCCTGGCCTTAGCGATTGCGCCTGGTTGGGCGGTCGGTCGGTCGGTCGGTCGGTTGGGTTCTCTAACTCAGTGGGAGAATCCTAGAGCTGGAAGGCACCTCAGTGGTCAGGTAGTCCCACTAGCTCTCTGGAGAGAGGTCGGCGCCCACCGCGGTCTCCGCTTTCTCCCGGCTTCAGAGCCGATTGCGCTCCAGGGTCTTCAGCACCAGGGATAGCGCCCCGCGAGAAGCAACCCTCTGCAAGCGAAGTGGGCAGAGCGAGCCAGCCGCGAAGGCCGGGCTAACGACCCTTCCATCGCCCCTCGTCTCCACGCAAGGAATCTTTCGAAGTGCCCCCTCCTACCCGCTCATTTTTTGGAGACAAGAGAGTATCCTGCCAGTCTTCACCAGAATCTTGGTTCTAGGTTGTAGAGCCTCCTTTGGAAAGAGCCCTTTAGCTCTGTAGTCTCCTGGGCAGATAGGGCCGGCGGGTAACTGTGCCACCTAAACTTTCCCACTTTCTCCCGGAGCACGTGGCTAGAAAGATACTTCCAGAAGTCACCTGCCTGCTCCTTCATCGAAATCTTGTTCCCTCCCCACACACCTTGCTCCAAGTCCGGTTCTGAACACTGGCCATCTACTTGCTCTCCCCTTCTTCTAGCCTACGATTGGACGGACGATCGGTCCCTTCCCTGGGTAAATTATACTGGCTTTCTTCCTAGTCGCAGGATATGGGTAAGAATAAAGCAACGGTGGTTAGCAAACACAGCGGTAGCTGTGAAATAACCATGCCAGTATAAGTAGCCGTATTATGCAATGAGATCGCCGGAGGTGCCCAGCTTTTTCTTAAATAACATAGATCAGGGGGGTTGATTTAGAAAAGGGGAAAAAATAGCACCCAGCTTTCACTCAAGCAGAGCTTCCGTTTACAGGAAAAGAGCAAGATTGTTTATGGAAATGGCTACAGAGACAGCCGCATACTGGAAAGAATTTCTGGGTAAGTACATTATGCCTAATGAGTTAGCCACAGCTGCTCGGCTTTGAGAGTTTGCCGGCTTCCCTTTGCTTTATCGGGGCGATTTTAGCGGTCTAAACATAGCAAAACGGTATCCGAACAGTGAGCAGTAAGTGCGAGGTGAATGCCCTGCCTTCCTTGAAGCGGATCCAGCAGGTTTGCGGCAGGGTTCTTTGCCTGTGGGCTCGGAAGTGAAATCCCACGAAGAACAATGGGACCTTCTTTCCAGAGAAGCCTGCATAGCTTTCTCAGTCTTACCTTCAGTAGTTTCTAAATATATTTAAAATATTTGCATATATTTAGCTCCTTCTCGTGATCACAAAAGAGACCAGGTTGACCTTAGGACTTAGAGAGGACAAGCCTTTACATTTCCGAGATTAGTAACGGATTGCATGACATATTGCGTTTTGCTTGGAGTTTGACGTATGTACCTGCGCGGGGGGGGGTGGGTCGGGAATAGAGTTCCCCCTGGAGATAAATCGCCGTCGTTCCCCTTGGATTAAGCTGCCGGGGTCTGTGTCCTCCACAGCCGCCTTGAGCCGGGAAGACAGGCGGGGTATAAATATTTTAACAGGGAAATGCAAATTTAAAAAATCAGCTAAAGCAGACCACGCCCTGACCTGGATAGCCCAGGCCATCCGGATCTCCTCAGATCTCGGAAGCTGAGCAGGGTCGGCCCTGGTTAGTATCCGGATGGGAGATCAGTCCAGGAATTCCAGGGTCGCTCCACGGAGGCAGGCAAGGACAAGCCACCTCTGAACATATATCTCTTGCCTTGAAAGCCCCGTCAGAGGTCACCCGAAGTCAGCTGCGACTTGACAACCACCTCCGCTGCCTCAAAAAAAAAGCGCAGACCGCACGGCTTGAAATTGACGAGGCCGGCGCGAAGAAACCCAACCGCGATCCTCCGGATTGCATTTATGGTGAACATAATGCTCATCTATGGCTGACGCCCCTGCTGTGCGTATTTGTGGAGGCCTCGCGTGTGTTTCTTCAAAGGCTGTTTGAGTCATAGATGGAAGCCCCTACAAAGCGCTGCTCTTTGCTGGGGAGGAGGTCGGGCAGCAGGGCCCTGCATCTGAGGGTCCGCAGGGGACAGGCACGGAGGGAAGGGCGGCGGTGACAGCTCGGGACGGGGAAGAAGGCGCGCGGGGGTGGGGTGGGATGGGGGTGGCGGGACATTTGATCTCCTTGATGTCCTTTAAAGTGGTAATTTAAAAACAAAACAAAACAACCACCACACCCTGCTCAGGCTTGCCAAGGGTGATGATGTCCTCCTAACAGAACTCCGCCCTCTCAAGCGACTGAGGTTTTGTGTCGTCTCTCCCCAAATGGTCCTGCAGTTGCTGAACATCTTGGAAACCAGCTCTTAATCTTTCCACTGCTGGTCGGCACTGTCTTCCTTGCACTCAGAATGGATGTCCCTTCTGGCTCTTCTCTCTCTCTCTCTTTCGACCCTCAAGTCGCAGATGGCTTAGGGTGACCCAGTGGGGTTTTCTAGGCAAGGGACATCCAGAGGTGGTCTGCCTGGTCTTGCATGATGTCTCCCATCCAAATACTAGCCAGGGCCAACCTTGCTTAGCTTCTGAGATCTGGTGAGATCCGGCTAGCCTAGGCTATGCATGTTGGGGTGTCCCTTCCTGCAGCCTCCTGCAAATCCCCAGTTGTTCTCAGACAGCCCAGAATGGCCATGGTCTCTGGTATACACCTTCACCTCTTTTGTCCTACTAGGATCCTGGAATCAAACAGGTGTTTGGCAGGTTTCTGGAGGACTATGAAAGAGCAGACATCTGTGTCTCTATCCCTTTCACCTTTGGCAAGGGTCCCCGAACCTTGTTGAGCTTCTGAGAGCTTTTGGCATTTTGAGAGCAGTAGTGGCAGGCCTGTAGCTACTGTGGGGCCTCTTGGGGCCCTGCCCCTGACTTACCACCAAGGCCCCCCCGACTTCCCATCCAGCCCAGGACTCCCGGCTTCCGTTTAAAATTTTTATTCATCATGCTCATCACCAGCAAGCCCCGCACCAACCTCCAATCTCACGCCATCCTCCCTCGCCTCTCACCAGCCACTCTCTCTTGTCATTGGCAAGAAGTCAAGCCCTGGGCCAACCTCCAATCCCATGCTACTCTCTCACTGGACTCAAAGTAGTTTAGTACTTAGTAGTGTCGGCGTTATGGTGAAATTTTGCCAACTCTCTGGCTGCTGTTTTGGGTCCACAGCAACACAGTCTGGGGGTGGGGGATGAGCAGCGGCAGTCAGGCAATGAAGGCAGCCTCCTTGGGCAAAGCTCACTGCTCTCCTGCCCTGGCAGCGTTGGCTCCCCTGCCAAAAGGACCCCTGGCTGGTTGCATGGAAGGGCGGGACCGGGACGGCTCGCTTGGGTGTGTATGTGGGGGGATGCCCCCAACTTATTTAAAGGCCCTCCGAATTAAAAAAAAAAATCCTGGCTACAGGATGCTGGGCCTGAGGGGAAGGCCATTCTCCAAAAGGCTGTGAGGTTCCAAGCCAATGACACAGGCGGCTGCTTCTGCACAGGCCCTCCCTGCAGGGATGGTAGTGATGCCTCATGTCCAAAACACCTCCTGCTTCCAGAATGTAGGGGAAAGCTGGGAATGTATCCTGAGAAAGAGATGCTCTTTGGGTTCCGTTTCCAAACAATTGGGAAGGTTTGCGCCCTGCAGAGTCTCAGGGGGAGGCTTCCAAATTCAGAGCCATAAGGAAGTGTGTGTCTGTGGTTAATTCATGGGCTATGTGCCTACCTGAGAGAGGTTCAGGACTTTGCAGGTAACAAGATACCCACATCCCCACCATTTACCCCCCTCTGTTCAAGACCCTTGGGATTTTATCCACCAAATGCAAGCACCAAGTGGGCAGCAGGAAACACATTGGTGGGTGGCACTCTGGGGATTGCTGGGTATGGTCTTGCCTCTAGTACAAGCTGGAAGAGCTGCCTTTCCAGACTGGTGCCATAACAATGGTTCTTCTTACCTAGGTTCAGTGGTTATTATTCAGAACTTTCCTTTGCATTAGCCCCCTTTCAGGGCCCTTTTCTCTTCCTCTCTGACCTGGATGACCCAATCTCATCAGATCTCAGAAGCTAGCAGGGTCAGCCCTGGATAATACTTGGATGGGAGACCTCCAAGGAATACCGGGGTTGTGACACAGAGGGAGGCAATGGCAAACCACCTCTGTTCATCTCTTGTCTTGAAAACCCTACGGGGGGCTGCAACTTGACGGCACTTTCCACCACCACAGTTTCCCCTTCTGGGCTAAACATCTCGTGCAGCACTGGCTATGAATGAACGGCACTATTTGGGTTTAAAGTCTGAGCCAAAAGTGAATAAATGAATGAATAATACTAGCAGTGTAATTTAGTCCCAGACTCCCAGCCATTTGACCAAATGACACTGCAGATCTTTTGAAAAGTGAGAACAGGAAAGCTGAGATCAGGTTTCCCCAGCATGGCTCAGTTCATCTCTCCAAATACATGTATCCCATTTTTTGCAAAAAGCAGTGAACAATAAAACAGGCACAACAGAACAGCCAATCCATATAACAGAGTCGTCAGCTCCCACAGTGGAACAGTCAACCTATTTTGTGAGACACGACGGGTGATTTCATCAGAGAAAGGGGGGGAACCCTAAAACTTGTCAGAAATGGTCTCGGGTGTTCAGCATCAGATGGATCATGGAAGGTGGGAGTGGATGATGGCCCAGAGGAGCGGGCATTTAGTTGCTTGAATCACCATAGCCTGATTGTTTACTTGGAAGTAAGTGTTAGATTATGGGGGCAAAGATCACAGGAAAGGGCTAGAGTCTGAGAATCCCATCTCAGGCCACCAAATATTCCCCTCCAGGATATCATAAGTCCTTACAGGCCTGTAAAACTAACTTTCCCTTCCCCTTCCCCTTCTTTCTTTAACTGACTCTCACTCTCAGCTCTCAACATTTCACAGTCTGGGTGCCTATTTAGGGCCCATTAGGCCATTTTTGGTTTGCTTTCCTTTTTCCTAATTTACACAAACAATTTCCCCTGCATAACCAGAGAGTCCTGTCTTATCTGTGGGTGGCCTGCTCTTGTCACTTTCACTACCCACATGAAGGCCAAACACATCCCTATCAGAAACGGTGACCAAAATCCATGGATTTCTTCAATCCTTTGCATTCTTTCTTAAGAACATAAGAAAAACCCTGCTGGATCAGACCAGTGGCACATCTAGTCCAGCATCCTGTCTGACACGGCAGCCAACCAGTTCCTCGGGAGGGCCAACAACAGGGCATAGAGGCTGAGGCCTTCCCCTGATGTTGCCTCTTGGCTCTGGGATTCAGAGGTTTAATGCCTCTGAACGTGAAGGTTCCCTGCAGTCACCATGGCTAGTAATTACATTGGATTGACGAGGTTTATTTCTGTATAGTTTAGGACTATTACTTAAATGTATTATATGTGTCACTGGGTTTTTACCTGTGTAGTATAAGAAGCCCTGTCTTATCTGAACTGCACCATGAGGAAGAATGTTCCAATGGGATTTTCCTCCTATACCATGTATTTAGTATCAAATTGTTTGCCTTTACTTGTGATAGTATGATGAGTCCTATTTAAAATGTATATCCTGCCTTCTGAAATACAAGGCACAGAACGCTGGTCAATACACAATAAAATGTGATCCAATAAACTAGCAAAAACAACATCAGAAATTCCCAGTGACTGTCACAAATCCATTTTTTTTGAAAAAGCCCTGCAAAACAGCACAATTTGACAAGCCTGGTGAAGGGAAATGAATGTGGGCACTTCCCAAGCTTTCTCTGAAGTTCATTCTACAACCCAGCAGCTGCCTGCAACAGAGGGTGCCTGGTGCCTGGCAGACGTTTCCCAAATCTACCAAAGGGAGGGATACCATAAGCAAGACCTGCTGAGCACGCTGGCTCATATGGGGAGAGATGGTCCTACAGGTATGTGGGTCCACACAAGGGCTTTATGGGTAAGCACTTTGAACTGAATCTGGAAGCCATTTTGAAGTGAATCACCCTATTTTAATATTGGGTGGATATACATACATTGCATAACTCCTATAACAGGCAAGTGACTTTTCCACTAGTTAGAGCTTGCACGTTGTCTTCAAGGGCAGCCCCACAAGAGTGCATTATAGTAATCTAGCATGGAGTCACAGAAGCATAGCCAGGGCAGTCCAGATGGAAGGGTAATCTGTGCAGATATGTGCATGAAATTTAGCACTTTTAGCAACAGCACCAAGCTGCTTTTCCCATAGCAAAGACTGGATCTAGGAGTACCCCTAAACTGGGGGTCCCCGACCTTTTTGTGCCTCCAGACACATTTGGAATTCTAAGAGAGTATGATGGGTGCAGCAACAAAACGGCTGCTACAAAACTGGCTGCTGGAGGAGGCGGAGCCAACCACAAAAGCAACATTTTAAAAAATCTGCACAGCCAATCCCATCTCCAATAGTCAATCAGAAGCCTTGCTGGACAGAAGCACCACCTGGCCCTCACCCACTTCCTAAAAACACTTGGTGGGTGCCAGGGGTGCCATGGCATCCACGGGCACCACATTGGGGACCTCTGCCCTAAACAATCAGCCTGATCAGAAACTGAGATCTGTCAGTCAGTCCCTTCCAAAATATCACCATTTAAAACCAGTATCTCCTCTGTTTGGTCTGTATGTGGTGTAGCTTGTTTTCTCTAATCCACTTGAATGCAACGTTCCTACACTGAGACCGGGCAGAAATGGCTATAAATGGTGCATACAGATGGCTGTCACCTGTACATTGTAGACATCCAACTCTGGATGATTTCATTCAGTGACCTCATATGGATACTGAACAACACTGGAGGCGGTATTAAGCCTCAGAGAACTGTGTATCCTGCGTATCAAAAGTTCCATGCCACCTCCTCAGAGTCCAGCTAGAGGTGGCTTACCCTTACAGTTAAAACCCACACCACCACAGAAAATGCCCTGCCTCTAGTTGCCGCCCGCCTCACCTCTGAGGTCAAGCTGGGCTTAAGAGGCTGATATTAACTGGCGAGCTGGATAGATCGCTCTTTGAACCCAAGAAAAACTCCTGAAGCCCTTCCCAACAAATAACACCAAGCTCAGTCACTGCAGTAACAGAAATGTCTGCCACGTAGAAGAGAAGAAGAAGAGACTGAATTTATACCCCGACCTTCACTATCAGAAGGAATCTCAGAGCGGCTTACAGTCTCCTTTCCCTTCCCCTCCCCACAACAGACACCCTGTGAGGCGAGCCAGCCCAGCAAGAAAGAATGACCAATAGTATTGCAGGCTGCTGATAAATCCATAGAATTAACATGGAAGCATTATTGCTATATCCATCTGTGGATGTAGATAATATACTAATACAACTAAAACCAACTCTGTCCTATAACCTGGCCTGCAGTCAAGAAAGGATGTGTTATGTAGAAATCCTTGAAGTTGCTGCATTGCTGTGTCCTTGATCATCTTGCCCAGAAAAAGAGGTTTAATAGTTGGTCAGATCTTTCATTTCTAATGATGGGTTCTTTGGCAGACACCTAATCATTTCTTTTTTCAGTGTTTGAGAGATCATTCCCCATAACAAGTATGTGACCTGACTTGGCTGGCTCAGGCCAGCCTGATCTTGCCAGATCTCAGGAGCTAAGCAGGGTTGGCCTTGGTCAGTATTGGGAGGGGAGACCACCAAGGAATGCCAGGGTCGTGACATGGAGGCAAGCAGTGGGCAGACCACTTCTGAACATCTCTTGCCTTGGAAACTCCATGGGGGTCACCATAAGTTGGTTGTGACTTGACAGCAAAAGGAAAAAAAAGTATGGACTGTTTTTGTTAATGGAAATACCACCAGCTCAGAGATTCGTTAATAAGCTCTAGTGCATGTTTGGTCTGACCTAGTGAATCTTCTATATGCTTTTCTCTAGCTATCTCCCAACATCTTTAATATCTACCAAATTGCCCATATATTGGGGAGCTGCAAAATGAGGGTAATGGCCTCATCCATTGATCCAGTAGGAATTACCCCTCGACTCCAGGCTAATACTAGGGAATGGACATTTTGGCTGCCCAGATTTTCCAGAACATCCTGAAAACATGTGGTACCTGTTGGTCTCCAACAGTGCCATCCTAAGCAGAGTCATACCCTTCTCGGTCCATTGAAGTAAATGGTCTTAAAATGCTCTAACTCTGCTTAGGATTGTACTGCATGCATGCCCCTCTAAATGGTCCATTACCCTTGAGGTTGGAAGGGAATAGATCCAACTGTATCACCATTTCCCTACACAGTGCAGAAAAGTAAATCTGCATGTTCCTTTAATATGTGCTGGGTCCAGTACAACTTGGGATAATCCCCTGGTTGCAACGGAGGTTACAAAGTCTTGGATTGGGGAGAGGCCATGGCTCAGTGGAAGAGACTCTGCTTGGCATGCAGAAGGTCACAGGTTCAATCCCTGGCATCTCCAGTTAAAAAGTACCAGGCAGTAGGTGATGTGAAAGTCCTCTGCCTGAGACCCTGGAGAGCCACTGTCAGTCTGAGTAGACAATACTGACTTTGATGGACCAAGGGTCCAATTCACTATAAGGCAGCTTCATGTGTTCAAGTCCTGAGCGTCATCAGACAAGGTCACTTTACCCTCCCAATAACGATCAATTTCAAGATGTCCAGTATCAGGCCAGAGAACTGCATCAGTTAGCCAATGAGCACAGTGGACAATTAAGTGTATGATACATCAATATTTATGATTCATTTAGAATATTTCTACGCCACCTCTTCAGAGTCCCATTCAAGGCAGCTTACAATTAAAAAAACCACAGCATGTAACATAAGCCATGAAAAATACAAGCCACTAGACACAAGCAGCATAGAATCTTTCCATAAAACAGAGCATACCATTAAACCCTTAATTAAAAGCATGAGTAAAAAGATGTGCCTAAATGAAACTAAAGAAGGCACCAGGCAAGCCTCAAGGGGGAGGGCATTCCAGAGATGAGGTGAGGTGTCACCATGGAAAATGCCCTGTCTCTAGTCACCCCCAGCCTCACCTCTGAAGGCAGGGGCACAGAGAGCAGGGCTTGGGAGGCAGATCTTAACTGGTGGGCTTCTAGTTCGATATTACTGTCACTCAGCACAAGATAACGCTCAATCAAAATTGGGATCCATCTGCAACAGAAGAAAATCTCATGCAGGATAAAAACCATTCTCCACCCCTTCCTTTGAGATTAATGATGGACTAAACATCCAGCTAGGGAGCCATGGTGGCTCAATGGTTAAGATACTGAATTGTAGACTGGAATGTCAGTAGTTCGAGACCCAAGTGCCGCATAATGGAGTGAGCTCCCATCTCTGGCCCCAGCTCCTGCCAACCTAGCAGTTCAAAAGCAAGAAATTGCAAGTAGATAAATAGGTACTGCTTCGGTGGGAAGGTAACAGTGTTCTGTGCGCCTCGGCATCTAGTCATGCCAGCCACATGACCATGGAAACATCTTCAGACAGTGCTGGCTCTTTGGCTTGGAAACGGAGATGAGCACTGCACCCTAGAGTTGAATTCGACTGGCTTTCGAGCAAGGAAAACCTTTATCTTTACTGAATATCCAGCTGCAGTCAGCTGAGGTAGAATCCCCCTCTGGTATTATCCTCTAGCAGCAACCGAGGGCACTGAGTTGAGGAGAAGAAATAACCTGGACTGGAAAGCACAGGCTCCAAGTCAGTGGGGAGGTCCCCTCTAGACTGGGGGAGAATTTGTCCTTTTCCAGATATGTTTGGCCAGTAGTACTCAGTAAGAAGCAAAAGAAGGACTATGAGGGTGGCTTGCCTGATGCTGCTGGAAACTTATTGGCCCCCACATACTTAGTAGCATGTCTCCCTGAACTTAACAGGACTCATTTCCAAACAAATATAGGTAAAATAAACCTGCACTTACAACAGCATGATAAAATACATTTGTAGATTTAGTGGAAGTAGCATATCCAAGAATGAATTATTAGGACTATTGTCAGTCACATCTTTATTAGTAGAATGTTGCTTGGGAAAATTTTGACGAAATGTAAACTTTCAGTAGTATTTTTCCATGGCATGTGGGAATATTCCTCTAACCATACATTTCAACACTTTATGCTGTGATACCATTAATGAGTGCTTAATAGAGCAGCAAAGTCTAACAGGCAGTTCACACATGCCTCCTGGTGACTTTTTGACTATAGCATCAAGTGACAACTTGCATGTGTGAATGAGCCATCACTGATGAACTACCACAGACAGAAGATTCCCCATCACCCAGTGTCAACTGCAACACAGTACTCTTTGTGGAGACAGTTCACACATTCCAGTTTGTTAGTTGTCAATTGTGAAGTAAACAAGTCATGTTCATACATGCAAGAACTGACTCCAAACTTTTACATGCCTGTCCCCCATCATGCATCAAGACCCACCATGCATAACATTACACCTCAAATCTTTCACAATAGTTCTCAGTTGAGGACTTTCAAAATCTTCCCTGCCTTTTTTCCATTGAAAGGATAGTTAATGATTCCTTCTAACAGCACCACAACTCACTGGGGTTTGTACATGACTTGGTGGCCACATGTGAAGGAAAAGATGACTGTAAATGAACTCAAAGATAAAGAAGAGAAGAGAAGAGGAGATTGGATTTATACCCTGCCCTTCACTTGGAGTCTCAGAGCGGCTTACAAACTCCTTTCCCTTCCCCTCCCCACAACAGACACCCTGTAAGGTAGATGGGGCTGAGAGAGCTCTGACACAAACTGTACTTGAGAGAACAGCTGTGCCAGAGCTTGTGACTGACCCAAGGTCACATCAGCAGGAGCAAGTGGAGGAGTGGGGAATCAAACCCTGTTCTCCCAGATTAGAGTCTGCACACTTAACCACTACTCCAAAAAAAAAGAGCCCCCCCCCACCAAAATGGCTTTATGGAAGGTGAATAAACTGCAGGAGGCACAGAATGTTGGGAAACTGAAAGTCAGTAATGGGGGAAAGGACGAGGGGAAATTGGTGGTGGAAAGTGCCCTCGAGTCGCATCTGTAGGGTCTTCAAGGCAAGAGATGAGCAGAGGAGGTTTGCCACTGCCTGCCTCTGCATAGCGAACCTGGACTTCCCTGATGGCCTCCATCCAAATACCATCCAGGGCTGACCCTGCTAGCTTCTGAGCAGTCTGTGTAACTGAGACTTTTGATCTAAAGTGTAACTGGGACTTTAGATCAAAGTCTTCCACGAAACTGTGTGATGAGCTGGCTTGGATCTGCTGCAGCCTTTCTGCAGACAGAAGGATTTTTCCCGTCCCCCCAGAAGCAGCACTTCAGGGGGGCACTTTGGCCTTCAGCGGGAGCGAGGAGGTGAGAAAGTCATGCTCTGTGGGTGGAAATCCTTCTGTCTGCGGAAGCACTCCAGTGGATCCAAGCGACTGCCTCCTTTGGCTTCTCCTAGTCCACAGACAGCTGGACGGAGGAAGAGGGGACTGGGGGGGGGCTATGACTCAATTACAGAGCAAAGGCAGGAGGTCAGCCCCCAGCCAGCTCTAGTTAGCGGGGTGGGCAAGACCTTTCTCTCAGAGGCCCAGGGAACTGCAACTTGTCAGAGCAGACTACACTGAGCAAAACAGACTTATGGTCTGGTAGAGTAAAGTTTGTGTCCAGTGGTCTGGCAGTATAAGGCAGCATCACTGTCTCAGTGGCTGTGGCCATCACCACAGGGGCTGACAACTACATATTTCACACCGATTTGGAAGACGAAAAGTAATCCTGCTCCACATCTCATCATTGACAGCCAGTGGGGTGTAGTTGTTACAGCACTGGACTGTTCCTGGGTAGACCCTGGTTTAAACCCTACTTAAGGTAAAGTGCACCATTGAGTCACAACTGACCCCTGGCGACCCCATGAAGTTCCTCATGGATTTTTCATGGCAAGAAGAAGAAGAAGAAGAAGAAGAAGAAGAAGAAGAAGAAGAAGAAGAAGAAGAAGAAGAAGAAGAAGAAGAAGAAGAAGAGGAGGAGGAGGAGGAGTTTGGATTTATACCCTGCCCTTCACTGCCCAAAGGCGTCTCAGAGCGGCTTACAAACTCCTTTCCCTTCCCCTCCCCACAACAGACACCCTGTAAGGTAGATGGGGCTGAGAGAGCTCTGACACAAACTGTACTTGAGAGAACAGCTGTGCCAGAGCTTGTGACTGACCCAAGGTCACATCAGCAGGTGCAAGTGGAGGAGTGGGGAATCAAACCTGGTTCTCCCAGATAAGAGTCTGCGCACTTAACCACTACACCAAACTGGCTCTGCTCAAGAGATAAGCAGAGATGTTTTGCACTTGCCGTCCTCTGCAAAGTAGCCCTAGTCTTCCTTGGCGGACTCCCATCCAAGTACCAATTCTGCTTCGCTTCCAAGTTGGGATGACAATGAGCTAGTCTGGCCAGTTATGGCTGCTACAAAAATCCCTACTTAGCTATGAGGCTAACTAGATGACCTTGGGCCATCCATTCCCACTCTCAGCCTAACCTGCCTCGCAGCATTGTTTTGAGATGGAGGCAACTGTCTAGACCACCCTGAGTGCCTTGGAAGAAGGGTGGAATAAAATTGTGCTACATAAATAGATCTTTCTGGTAAGAATGAGAGAGAGAGAGAGAGAGAGAGAGAGAGAGAGAGAGAGAGAGAGAGAGAGAGAGAGAGAGAGAGAGAGAGAGAGAGAGAGAGAGAGATGTGATTGATGTGATTGATGGTCAGTTTTTCCACACTCCCTGTTGGACTGAAGAAAACATTCACAATTGTCTGGGGGGAGAGGATAAGGTCCTGATTAGAATTTTAACTCTGCAAGTTTTGCCTACTGTCTAGCATGGGCAAAACGTTCATTTCAGCCCATTGTGAATGCGGTGTGGTATCCCATAGAAATCAATGGAACTTTGCTTTGTGTACCTTTCCCCAGTTTGGAAAAATCGAGAAACGGTATAGTGTCTCTAGCTAAATGTTCAAAGTGTCGTGCCTGCACCCATTATTTCAAATAGTCCTTACCATGCCAAGATCAGAGGGGGCCAGTGTTATAATCTCCCTAAAACAGATGGGGGACTGAGGCACTGAGGAAGTGGCTCGCTTAGAGGTTCAGATGGGGTGAGATTTTCACTGCTATGTCCCAGCACATGGCTTATGCTCTTAGCAGATGTGTATCACTGGCTTTTGGCTCCGGGTTTCTCTTATCCGTGTGTCCTCATTAATCTTCCTCAAATGTCCTTAATTTTAATGATTTAAATCATCTTTTTGTTTATAGAGCTACTCTGAGGTCGATGACACATGTGTCAGGATCACAGGATAGACTTATGCATGAATAAAAGCGGCCTTACATTTGAGCCTTCAATTGTTGTCGCTGTTGACCATATTGCTGATGTGGTGATGATAAAGGCTGTGTTTGAGCAATTGTTAGCTGTCCCTTACAGCCTTAATCACTTGACATTTAAATGCCCTGACTTTTTTTGCTTGATGAAGAAAATGGCTGTTTTGTGTGCCTTACATATGATTCTATTGTTTTCAAGGTGTTGCTTAAAGCCCGGAGAATAGTTTGGAGCAGAAATCAAAACAAATATTTATCATGACCATAAGCATTAGAGATCCAAAGTAAGATGTCCCCAGGTCTGAAGTTCTTCTACAGTATGAGCTCACTTGGGTGAATATTAGGGGATACCATCCCAATCAGAGACCCGGTTTGGTGTAGTGGTGAGGAGCATGGATTCTGATCTGGGAGAACCAGGTTTGATTCCCCACTCCTCCACATGCAGCAGCTGGTGTGACCTTGGGTCAGTCATAAGTTCTTTCAGAGCTGTTCCCTCAAGGGCAGTTCTTGAGAGAGCTCTTTCAGCCCACCTACCTCACAGGGTCTGTTGTGGGGATGGGAATGGATTGTAAGCTGCTCTGAGACTCCTTTCGGTAGTGAAGGGCAGGGTATAAATCCAATCTCCTCCTCCTCCTCCGTTGGTATTTCTTGTCTTAAATTGAACCAGTTGCCACTCCAGTCACCAAAGCAATATATGCAGAAGAAATATGGGATGTCTTCTCTTCTGTAGAGCATAATGTCCCGATAGTATCTTTCAGTTTAATACCAGAAGTTCAGGTTGGTGTGACTGCAATCTTTCCCCACCTTTGTGCCTGCCCTCAGGAACACTGTTAACTAGGGCCGGCTCGCTCACTAGGTGAACTAGGTATTCGCCTAGAGCATGCCGGCACTTAGGGGCGCCAAAAGGCCCCCACCCCCCACCCAAACCCCTGCCAAAAAACCCCGCCCTTTCCCCTGGCTTGCCAGCATGCCCTGCACCTGTGGGGCATGCCGGCAAGCTGGCGCTCAGACAGAAGGGACGGGGGGTTAAACCCCCACCCCTTCCCCTGGTTTGCCGGTGCTCAGATGGAAGGGACGGAGGGTTAAACCCCTGCCCCTTCCCCTGGCTTGCTGGCACACCCTGCAGGAGCAGGAGGGGGTTCCTTCTCTCCAGGCCCTGCCTGGAGGTTGACAACCCTGTAATTGGGTGCATGCGGGGGGGGGGCACCAGAAGGTAGCCCTGCCTAGGGTGCAAAAAACCCTCGGGCCAGCCCTGCTGTTAACCCTCAGCCTTGTCCCCTGCTCCCGTCATATGGGAATAAGGGAATGGAGCTTTCTAGTCAGGTCACGAGGATTGAGGTAATATATGTGAAGGCACTCGAACATTACAGAGCTCAATAACCAATCCTAAAAGCAGTGGCAGACCTACATTTTTGGGACCCTGAAACTTGAACTGTGATGGGGCCCCCTTCTCAACCAGCAACAACAGGGCAACATCCAATAAGGTCCAAAAGGCTTTGCTGCCCTTGCAAGGACCTCGAGGCCCAAATGGCATAGAATGGGTATTAGAGCATATTCTAAGCTTAATATTAAGTATTTCAACCCATTGGCTATGATTCTGTCACTAAAATAACCTTATTTTCATAAGAAACACTTAAAAGAAAACTCCATCAATTTTGTTGAAAAAAAATCATTCATTAAAAAAAAAGTTGCTTCAGGGCCCCTCCAGGATTAGGGGCCCTGAAGCTTAAGCTTTATTAGTTGCATAGTAGATCACCCCTGGCTAAGAGTGATCAATATACTGCTATTAAAAATCACAAAGGGGTTAGCCATTTTAGTTTGTAATAGTGAAAACTGTTGGCTCTGGTAAGTGCTTCGAGGGGAGAAGACCAAGGAAGTCCAGGATTGCTACTCAGAGGCAGGCAATAGCAAACCCCCCTCTGTTTCTCTCTTGCTTTGAGAACCTTATGGGGTCACCAGCTGTCAGCTGTGATTTGATAGAACTTTCCACCATTGGTAACATCTGGAACCGTCCCATGGCACCTTAAGATTTATCAAGTATTTTGGGACAAATGTTTTGGGGACAGCACCCACTTCATTAGGTACATGAGCTAATCTCTTTCAGTGCCATACTGTGCAAAGTTACTCCAATTGAAGCCCTCTGATATCATCCCCTTAGACTGGAGTAACCCTGCATAGGATGGCACTGTAAACTAGCTGGATATGCATTTTGAGTACAGTCCAGTGCTCCACTGAATCCTGTGCTAGTTTTTCATGTCATACTTTTCCTTGGCTTAGATCCTACCAGCTTTTCTGTGGGTGATAGCCTCTTTGACCAGCAAAAGCCTATGCTGGGGATCATGGAACCAGCATGGGCAACAGCCAAGTAGGAAGTGAACTGTAATAAGGAAGGGAACTGGGTGAGATTGTGCAGACAAGCTGGCTGGATCCAACCCCTCATATATGCAGTTCCCTCCCAATGATTCTGCCAGTGGCCTGACTCTCCTGTGTAGAGGCCACAGGTGGGACCATCTATCAATTTTATATGTTGCTTTCCCATAAATATGCACAATGTGGCTCAGCATTTGGGGACATGAGTGAAAGAGGCCAAGGAATGCAAACAACAGCAGAAGCAGGTAAGTCCTGTTACTGAGCTCCACATCTCTCTCTCTCTCTCTCTCATATCTATCTATCTATCAATCATCTATCAATCTATCTATCTATCTATCTATCTATCTATCTATCTATCTATCTATCTATCTATCTATCTATCTATCTATCTATCTATCTATCTATCATCTATCTATCATCTATCATCTATCAATCTATCAATCTATCAATCTATCAATCTATCAATCTATCAATCATCTATCTATCTATCTATCTATCTATCTATCTATCTATCTATCTATCTATCTATCTATCTATCTATCTATCTATCTAAAGGAAAGTCCCCTCACCCTAAAATCAGCGCCCAGGCCAAACCACTGGACCTAGGAACACGAAATTCGGGGAGAGTGCTCCTACCATGACATAGATGCTCACTAAGAAAGGATTTTTAGAAATTCGACCCCTAAGTGGGTCAAAGAGTAAAATGTATTCCCCCATTGCTTCCTATGTGGCTGCCAGGCTGCTGCCTCCTTTCACCCCCCACCCTCGGATTGGTCAGCTGCAGAGCTAAGTGTTCTGAGGTTAAAAAAAAAAAAAGTTACAGGAGACTGCAGAGAGCTAATGACAGTTGAGGAAATCAGGAATGACCAACAACCACCGGTGAGGTGCAGCAATGCTGCTGGCCCAGCCTCCCCATGCCTTCCACAACATTCCCTCCCAGGTGCAGCAGCAGTTGCAGGGTGCTTAAAGTCATCAGGGAGTCGGCCCAGCCTCCACAATGGCTTGCAATACCCCTCCCCCTCCTACACTCGTTAGGTGGGATGCTTACAGCTGCCAGGGAAGCTTGCTTAGCAGGATCACCTTAGCGCTGCTGCTGGCTCAGCCTCACTGATGCCTTTAAATACACTCCCCCCAACACCAGACAGGTGGGTGTCTGTCAGGTGTAGGAACAGGGCCAGGGTACTTTAATCCATCAGGGAGCCTGCCCGAGCAGAAGCACCTTAGCAATGCTGCTGGGCCAGCCTCCCCAGTGGCTTTAGACACACTCCCACACACCCCTTCTCCACCTGACAGGTGGTTGTCTGTCAGGTGCAGGAGCAGGGGCAGAGCATTGAAATATATTGGACAGGCTGCCCAAGCAGCAACTCCTTAGCAGTCCTGCTGATCCAGCCTCCCCAATGCCTTCCGCCATGCTACCCCTCCTACACCTGACAGACAACTGCCTGTCAAGGGTTGGAAGGGGCGCAGAGTCCTTAAAGTCATAGGGAAGGCTTACTTAGTAGGATTTCCTTAGTGCTGCTGCTGGCCCAGCCTCCCTGATTCCTTTAAACACAATCCTCCCCCCTTACACCAGACAGGCAGGTGTTTGTCAGGTGTAGGAGCAGGGCCAGGGTACTTAAATCCATCAGGGAGGCCACCCCAGCAGGATCACCTTAGTGATGCTGTTGACCCAGCTTAGCCACACTCCTACCCACTGTGGAAATATACCCCAAATTTGTAGAAAAGTGGTTTCCTGTATTGGTTATTTAACTTCTCACAATATGCGTTCTAGAAAATTGGTTCATATGAACTTGCTCAATATCTAATTGCTCAGATGTTGTTTTGAATATGTAGTTATGTCCCACTTCTTAAATGTAATATAAATGAGAAGCATTTTTTGTAAAAAAAAAAAGGGGGGGAAGAATATGCCCTGCACCCCCAAATCCAATGCCCAGGCCCTGCACCCAGGCCCTGCACCATGCCCAGGCCCTGCACCAAGAAACCCAAAATAAGGGGAGTGCACTCCTACCATGACATCAACCCCCACTATGAAGAGATTTCTGAGCAACACAATCCCTAAGGGGGTAAAAAAGGGGCAGAATGTGTTCCCCCAATTTTCCCATGTGCCTGGCAGGCTGCTGCCTCTTTGCCCCCCCCTCAACCATTGGTCAACTGTGTAGCTCAGAGTTCTGAGGTAAAACCTGCCTGCTTGCAACCACCTCCCTCTGCTTGCTCAGATGTGTATCTCAATGTTCTGAGGTAAAAACACAGTTAAAAGAGACTGCAAACAGTTGAGGACAGTTACAGAAATCAGTGATTCAAGACTCCTGAGTAGACATTTATCATAACAGCCAACATGGCAATTGAGTTTATGAATGTTCATGGGGAGATAGTAAAGGACCTTTCTAGGAGCCTGCTCCAGAGTGAGCTCACCAAGCAGCCTGGTGATCCTAGCACCTGAGGGCAGAACCACCACTGTGGGCTACAGAGAGGTTCTTCAGTAGAGGGAAAAAAGGGTATGTATGTCTCACTTCATCCTTTACACTACAGTCTTCTCCATTAGAATTCCTAGAACAAATGTTACCGTTCAGATTTCATATATCAGTATTATAACTGGATTTACGGAACTTAAATACCATAACGAAGCGTGGGTACCAGGCTAGTATCATGAATAAAAGAGCTAATCAGTGCTGATATGAACTGCTTTGATATAATGGCCACTAGAGACAAGCAAGCATAGGTAGAAGAATAATGAGTTAGCTACTGTCAGGTTTCTGCCATGTCCCTGTTCCACAGTATAAAATTCGCTGATGGACTATTATTATTCATTTCCAAGTTGTTGAATAATTACCCATATTGCCCATAAATACAGTTGCCCATAAGTACGGTTTTCTAGTAGCAACATACTAGTCTTCTCTCCCTGAGCCCGTTTCTTCAATTTGGAGTTCTGCTCCATTCTTCTTTAAAAAATCTTCTTCCTTGAATATGGAAGTGATTCTATGTCTTTTACCTCTGTAAGAAAAAATTAAGCCTTCAGGTAGGAGCCATATATAAGGAATTTCATTTTTCCTTAAGGCTGTTGTAAATTTAAAATATTCTCTTCTTCTTTCTCTAACTCTCCACGGAATCTCCTTCAGAATCTTTATTTCATTATTGTCAGTTATCAATGGTGTTCTGTTTGAAGCCTTTAGAATTTCATCTCTAAGTATTCTTTTATGGAATCTTACGTAGACTTCTTTGGGCAAATGATTATTCCTGGCATACGCCAAGTTCATTCTGAAGGCTAAATCTAGCTCATCTAGTATTTTCTCTGGCTCTTCTGCTTTCATGTATTCTGCCAAAATATGGGTCATCTTCTTTCTGATGTCTTCATCTTGCTCTTCTGGAATGTTTTGACATCGCAATACAAAGGATGCTTTATCTACCTGCAATATATTCAGGTCTTGTTCCAACTGTGTCTGTTTGATATCTGTTGCTTGTAATTTATACATTTCTTTTGTTTTAGTATCCATCTTTTCAGTTGTTTTATTTAGTTCTATTAATTTCTCTGTGTTGTCAGCAATCTGTTTCTGTAAGCCTTGCATTGGGTTGGAAAACTGTTGTGTCATTTCTTTCATTGCTTCTTTGATTGGGTCTACTGCTTCCAGGACTGAACCTTTTATTGTTTCTTGAATTAAAGCTTGCAGTTCCTTTGTTGATGTAGATGTTATAGTGGCAGCAGCTGATCTGGGTACACCTGGTGAACTTGCTGGTACTTTGGAAGGTTTAATGGACCCAGCCATCTTTAGGCTAATTTCACTAACAAAGTCAAAGGATCCTTTTGTATCCAGTAAAGGAGAAAAAAAAAACCAAAACAAAAGGAAAAACCAATGGACAAGAAGACACCACAACCAACCCCCCCAGAAAAAAACAGCATCACTCTTCCCCACAGAACTTATTATTTCAACAGGTTTGTTTTGGAACACAATGTACTATACTGAATATAAACAGAGTACTTTTGTTTTGTATGTGTGTGTGTGTGTGTCTTTCTAAAACTTGACACAAACCACAGAAATGCAATACAATAGCCAAGGCCGGATTATTTCTCTTTCTCCTTATATGGAGAGTACCAGGGAAAACAGGGAAAGGAAGAAAGGAGGGGGGGATAGTTTCACTCAGATTCAAACGTCCAGTTCCAATAATCCAGCCAATTCAAAGTTAAGATGGAATTGCTATAGTTGCTTATTAGTTAATGCTTAAAAGTTCATAAAGTTTATAATCCCAAATCAAAGCAGGAACAGGGAAACCAAAAACAAGCAAACCCAGACTTCTTCCCAAATAACCACAAAAAAGAGGTAATAGATCCACACTCCACCTCAGTAAAGAGGACCAAAAAATTGAGAACGTAGCAATATGTCTTGAATTTCCAATCACAAAAAATTGGGTGTGTTGCAAATAATCAGGATATCCAAATTTCAGAGAAACAAGTCAAGACATTCCTTTACTGCCCACAATTATATTCAGGAATCCAAAGCCAAAATCCACTTTGCTTGCTGCTGAATTAGAGGGTTGGGGGGGGGGGAAACCTCCCACCTCAGCTTTTAAATGGTTTTAAAGTTTAAAGAGGGAGCTGTCTCTTTAAAGAAGAGGAAGACTTTCCTCTGTTGATGCATTTAGATAGTTATGGTAAATATGCACTTGATAAGGAAGGGTTTCTAACCTCCCCCCCTTGCTGGGAAGTGACAGCTAGGAGCCCATAGCCATGGACTTCCTTCTTGATCCCAGCATTGGAGGCAATCCAGGGTTCACTCCCATTCATGGCCATGGCACCAGGGCCCCCAAATCAAGCCTCTTGCACTTCCCACTCTTCACGAGGGGGTAGCAGGGTCTCAGAGAGCCATAGACCCCTTCGTTTGCTCAAAGAAGCCGGCGGTCCTGGGGGGAAGCAGTTTCGAGAAATTGGGGGCAACTCTGTGGGGCATTTTGACACAATGTACGGTCTCAGCATGTCTTAATCTGTCCCTGTTTGGACCTGACAGCTCTAGATCAATGAATGGTCACAGGAAACGTTTACTGGATTGGGAAATATACGTCTTGGTTTGTTCTTAAGCTGGTTTCTAAAAAGAGTTTGCTAATTAATTACCTTACCAGTTTCTAAGAAACACTTACTAGTTCAAAAATATGCTGAGTATTCATGCTAAATACAACATCTGGAATATGAAACAGTAGTTTGGAGATGTGGAAACTAAAGAAGAGATGAGGATGCATCAAGAAATGATGGGTCAGATTAATTAAGGAGCTGGGACACTGTGGCTGCAAGAGCCAAAGGTTAGTTTGTAGAAGAAATAGATAGCTGGATTATATACTGGTGATTCCCCATGCTGGGTGAGATGTAGGTACACACCATAGTGGTTATGGGACTTGTCCCACTGGAGCACAGATATCAAAAAAGAAACACAAAACAGAATCATTGGGGAGGGGACATGGCTTAAGGGCAGAGCGTTTGCCTGGCATGCAGAAGGTCCCAGGTTCAATCCCTGGCATCTCCAGATAAAAGGATCAGGTTGTAGGTGATGTGAAAGATCTCTGCCTGAGACCCTGGAGAGCTGCTGCCAGTCTGAGTGGACAATACTGACCTTGATGGATCGATGGAGCTGACCCAGCTGAGCTCTGAGAAGGAGCAAGGTGTTTGAGCCGCCAGAGGGGTGAGTGTTTTTTTTTATTTACTTTCAGCTGAGGTGCTTTAGCTGAGAAGGTACTGTGTGGGGGACTGTATTTGGGAGTGTGTGGGTGAGTTGTAACAGACTCCTGGCTGCTGGAGTTAGGGTGTGAAAGGGTCATTGTTTGCCTGTAATTAAGTGCCTGAGTGAAATTGAATAGAAGACTCCTGGCTGCTGGAGTTAGGATGTGAAAGGGTCATTGTTTGCCTGTCATTAAGTGCCTAGAGTGAATTTGAGTAGCTGCTGGCCACACCCTCTCCTGGGGGACTACTTCCCAGTAAGGTAAGTAGACTTCTACAACAGTAACCATATAAATACAAAGGGTTTTAAAAGGGGGGTTATAGAAAAGTATTTGTTTAAAAACAATTATGAAGCCAGAATGCCAGCAGGGGGTTGGGGGCTATCCAGTGTTTTGCATGGAGTGTCACATGTATGACTATCTGCCCACTGGTCAGAAGTCTTGGGTGTGTGCTTGGTGCAAGGAGCTCCTGGTTCTCAGGGAGCGAGTTTCCTCCCTTGAGGCCAAAGTGGCTGACCTGGAGAAGCAGAGACAGCCAGTTAGGTGCACGGAGAAGACTCTCGGGGACTTGTTAGATATGTCCCACTCTGGATCTGGTAGCCCAGCTGCTGCCAGGGAGCATGAGGGTCAAGGGGAAATGGGGCACCATGCTGAGGATAAGAGGAATGTGCCCTCAGAAGGGACCTCTTCTTCAGCTGGTGAATGGGTGTCCTTTCGTACCAAGGAACCGTCCTTGGGAAGGGTGGGAGGGGGGCTCTTGGTAGTTGGTGATCGATCCTTAGGCGGGTAGACAGCTGGGTGGCAAACCTGCATACTGACCGTATGGTGACTTGCCTGCCTGGTGCGAAGGTAGTGGACATTATGCGTGTTTTTGATAGGCTGGTAGATAGTGCTGGGGAGGAGCCAGTGGTCGTGGTGCACGTCGGCACCAACGATGTGGGGAAATGCAGTCGTGAGGTCCTGGAGGAGAAATTTAGGCTGCTGGGCAGGCAACTCAAGGCCAGGACCTCCAAGGTAGCCTTCTCAGAAGTGCTACCTGTTCCACGCGCAGGGCCGGAGAGACAGGCACAGATCAGGAGTCTCAATGCGTGGATGAGACGATGGTGTAGGGGGGAAGGGTTCAAGTTTGTTAGGCACTGGGATGCTTTTTGGGACAGGACGGAGCTGTACAAAAGGGACGGTCTCCACTTGTCCCAAGAAGGAACCAGGCTGCTGGCGCTCAAAATCAAAAAGGTGGCAGAGCAGTTTTTAAACTGAATAATGGGGGAAAGCCGACAGGAGATTAAAAGTCTCTGGTTCGGGATGGCTCATCTCAAAGAGATGAAGGGGTAGCTATTACTTTTGTACAAGGAAATGGATTAAAATTATCCACTGAGACTGTGGCTAATGATAGGAACTGTCTGGCAAGGTCTCAATGCAGCAAGAGGAAGGCTGTGGGCTTAACAAACGTGGGAAACTATAGGTGTTTATACACAAATGCTAGAAGTCTCCAAGGTAAAATCGGGGAGTTGGAATGCTTGGTGTTGGGGGGTGGAATAGATATTGTGGGTATTTCAGAAACTTGGTGGGATGAGGAAAATCAGTGGGATACAGTGATTCCTGGTTATAAATTATATCGGAAGGATGGGGGGAAGGGTTGGAGGTGGGGTGGCTCTGTATGTCAGAGAGGGTATATCGTCCAGTAAGATTGAGAGGGTAAGAAAATTGGATTCGCTTCTGGAAATGCTATGGGTTGAAATAGTGGGTCCAAAAGGAGGCTTAACAGTGGGAGTTTGTTATCGCCCACCAGATCAAAAGATAGACGAGGATTATAAAATGATGAATGAATTAAAGAGAGCGGCTAGACGAAATAACTGTGTCGTAATAGGCGACTTTAACTACCCACACATTTAATGGGTCAATATGAGTTCTAGTCGGGAAAAAGAGATTGAGTTTTTAGACACTCTCAATGACTGTGCTATGGAACAGATGGTCACAGATCCTACCAGGGGAGAGGCGATCCTGGATTTGGTCCTAAGTAACACCCAAGACCTGGTGAGAGATGTAAAAGTGATTGCACCACTTGGGACCAGTGACCATAATGTCATTGAGTTTAACATTTGTACAGATAGGGAGTTGCCCAAAAAGACTGACACAAGGACTTTTAACTTTAAAAGGGGTAACTTCTCTGGTATGAGAGGACATGTGAGGAAGAAATTGAAAGGAAGAGTAGAGAAGGTTAAAACCATTGGGGAAGCTTGGAGACTATTTAAAAAGACAATCCTAGAAGCTCAGAAAAAATATATACTGCAGGTTAGGAAAGATACAAATAGGTATAGGAAAAAGCCTGCATGGTTAACAAATAAAGTAATGAAAGCTGTAAAAGGTAAGAAGGATTCCTTTAAGCGGCGGAAAGCTAGTCTCAGTGAGGTTGATAAAAGGGAACACAGACTATGGCAAATAAAATGCAAGTCTGTGATCAGGCAAGCAAAAAGGGAATATGAGGAGCATATCGCAAAAAAACATAAAGGCCAACAATAAAACTTTCTTCAAATACATTAGAAGTAGGAAGCCAGCCAGGGAGGCAGTGGGGCCCTTGGACGACCAAGGGGTAAAAGGAGTAGTGAAGGATGATAGGGAAATGTCTGAGAAGCTGAATGCATTTTTTGCCTCTGTCTTTACTGTGGAAGAGGAGAAGTGCTTGCCCACTCCAGAAGCACCGATTTCGGGAGGGGGTTTGAAAAAACTGAATCAGATTGCGGTGACAAGAGAGGAAGTCCTCCGACTGATGAACAATTTAAAAACTAATAAATCACCAGGCCCGGATGGCATTCATCCAAGAGTTCTGAAAGAACTCAAATGTGAACTTGTGGATCTCCTGACAAAAATATGTAATCTTTCTTTAAAATCTGCCTCCATTCCTGAGGACTGGAAGGTAGCTAATGTCACTCCCATTGATGAACAAAAACTATTGAGGCAGACTCAGCATGGGTTCTGTAAGGGAAGATCTTGTCTCACTAACCTGTTAGTGTTTTTTGAGGGAGTGAACAAACATGTGGACAAGGGGGACCCAATAGATATTATTTACCTTGACTTCCGGAAAGCTTTTGATACAGTTCCTCATCAAAGGCTCCTAAGTAAGCTCAATAGTCATGGGATAAAAGGACAAGTCCTCTTGTGGATCAAAAACTGGCTTATATATAGGAAACAGAGAGTGAGTATAAATAGGAAACTTTCTCAGTGGAGGGTGGTAAGCAGTGGGGTACCACAGGGATCAGTACTCAGTCCGATGCTTTTTAACTTGTTTATTAATGATTTGGAATTGGGAGTAAGCAGTGAAGTGGCTAAATTTGCAGATGACACGAAGTTGTTCAGGGTGGTGAAAACCAGGGAGGATTGTGAGGCACTCCAAAAGGATCTGTCGAGGATGGGTGAGTGGGCGTCAACGTGGCAAATGGGGTTCAATGTGCAAAGTGATGCACATTGGAGCCAAAAATCCTAAATATAAATACACGTTGATGGGGTCTGAACTGGCAGAGACGGACCAAGAGAGAGATCTTGGAGTTGTAGTGGATAACTCAATGAAAATGTCTAGACAATGTGTAGCTGCAATAAAGAAGGCCAACGCTATGCTGGGGATTATTAGGAAGGGAATTGAAAACAAATCAGCCAGTATCATAATGCCCCTGTATAAATCATTGGTGTGACCTCATTTGGAATACCGTGTACAGTTCTGGTCACCACATCTCAAAAAGGATATTATAGCATTGGAAAAAGTGCAGAGAAGGGCAACTAGAATGATAAAAGGGTTGGAACACCTTCCCTATGAAGAAAGGTTAAAACGCTTGAGGCTCTTTAGCTTGGAGAAACGACGGCTGAGGGGTGACATGATCGAGGTTTATAAGATTATGAATGGGATTGAGCAGGTTGAGAAAGAAGTACTTTTCTCCCTTTCTCACAATACAAGAACTCGTGGGCACTCCATGAAATTGCTGAGCAGTCGGGTTAGAACAGATAAAAGGAAATACTTCTTCACCCAAAGAGTGATTAACATATGGAATTCACTGCCACAGGAGGTGGTGGCAGCTACAAGCATGGACAGTTTCAAGATGGAATTAGATAAACATATGGAGCAGAAGTCCATCAGTGGCTATTAGCCACAGGATATAGATGGGAATACTCAGTCTGGGGCAGGTGATGCACTCTATTCGTGGTGCTGGAGGGGGCAGCAGTGGGAGGGCTTCTGGTGCCCTGGCCCCACTGCTGGACCTCCTGATGGCACGTGGTATTTTTGGCCGCTGTGTGACAGAGTGTTGGACTAGATGGGCCATTGGCCTGATTCAACATTGGCTTCTCTTATGTTCTTATGTATGTTCTTATGATGGTCTGTTTCAGTATAAGGCAACTTCATGTGTTCACATGTCCATGAACCTAGTAACTCAGGACATAGGAAAGCTGCCATTAGGCCAGTATGTACCTGAGCCTGACATTGTTTGTTTGAGCATGGGAATCACTCTTCATTCCTGGTGAGAAACATACCAATGTAGATGGGTGTTCAAGAGAACTAATTCCAATTAACCTATGAACCTCCATTTTATACATCCTGGATCACCAGAACTAGTGTTGAACCTGAATTTTCTGCACAAGAGGGGACAGGAAAGACGAAGGAATGAGGTGTGTGTGAATAGAACAAGTGAGGTTTGTGCACATATTAGGTCAATGTGACCTCTGAATGTTTCACAAGGAAGCTCATCTTTTGTGTTTGCCCACCAGGCTGCTCCTTGGTTTGTCCTGCCTTCCCTGACCGTATCACCTTCTTAGATTGACTTTGGACTTCCACTGGCTCACTGACTTTAAGCGCTGTCCGATGTAGCCTGGCCATCTAGGCACAGAAGGAACATTAAGTGTTTAAGGCTGGTGCTGAGATTCAGCATATACCACTGTAGCACTGGATAGCCAGCTGCTTCATAACTATAGCTGTTGTGTTGTCTTCAATGGGTCCACTGAAGGTAATGCAGCAGCCATAGTTATGGCTGTAGCAGCAGCTGACTTTGCAGTGGTGCAGTGGCATACGGCACTGGCTCAGGGGCAGGAAAACAGAGAGAGCAATTACACTCTGAACAGCTACGTCCTTGCCTGGGTCTGTACCCATAACAAGACTCGAGACTGGAGATTTGGATGGAGGGAGTCCTTTGGCAGTTCAGCAGCAGTGGTGGGAATAGTTTTCTGTTTTTCAGTCTGTTAGCAACTAAGGTGAACATACAGGATTAGGCTGCCTATGTTATGTGTAGCTAGACAATGCATCTCCCTCATACATATAAACATTGTTTATGCTGGAAGTGACCCATGTCTTCAGCAGCAATAGCAAACCACCTCTGTTGGTCTCTTGCTGTAAGAACCCTTTGGGGTCATCGTCACCATACATCTGCTGTAACTTGATGGCACTTTCCACCGGCAGTAAAAACTGGCTGGGTCCCATGGAGTCTTCAGATCTAACAAGTATTTTGTGACAAACTGTTTTGGGGACAAAACCCACTTCATCAGGTTCCTGAGCTAATCTCTCTTAGGGTTGAGGATAAACTCTGAAATTCTGATTCATTTACACAGTTGTTTTATACACTCATGTACCCACGAATCTTTTCTATTAGTTCAATTTCTTCTACCTTTAGACAGATTTTTAAAAAGATTTCAAGTTGTTTTCGGTAGTCCATTCACAGCTCTCTGGTGAGAGCTCAGAAGTTGCCTGTCCAAGGCAGCAAATTTTGGGTACCAATCAGGATAACAGAGTGGGATGTGGACACTTCTGAGCCACAGGGACATTCTCCCATTTGTTTGGATTAATGTTTTTATCCTGCCCTTCCTCCAGTGAGCCCACAGAGTTGTCCTGGTTCCTGCCCCATTTTCTTCCCACAATAACTCAGAGCTCCTTATTTTCTCAGATCCATTCATAACTCTGCTTCTTGCTTCATAACCTTCCATCTCCAATGACAGAGCAAACCCCACCGCCCAGTTCTGTATCTTACTTCAGCGTTGTGGGTTTGGGAACTGTAGTCTCATTGGAAATGCGTGAAGCTGCTCCAAATTATTTTTAAACCCTCCATTCCCTAAAAAAAGAAAGAAAACCATTATTCATATTTACTTTAACATGCTAATAAACTATTAAATGAACAAGTAACACAATATGCAGCAATCTTTACACCATCCTTCCAATGCCTAAAAATTGCAGGATGAAGTTGGTGTATACTTGATAACAATTTACATGTTTATTTTACCATCTGGTAAATGTGTAAATGATATTTTGGGAAGCACATTTCAAATTCACTTTAACAACTTATCCTTGACAATATGTATCCTATCTTATGTATCAACTGGAAGGTGGGGGTTTTGCTTGTGTTTTTTCCCCTTTTTGGGAAAAAAATCTTGGGACAGGATTTCAGTATAAAAAAATCTATCTATCTATCTATCTATCTATCTATCTATCTATCTATCTATCTATCTATCTATCTATCTATCTATCATCTATCTATCATCTATCTATCATCTATCTATCTATCTATCATCTATCATCTATCATCTATCATCTATCATCTATCTATCTAAAAATAAAAGACTGATATTCAAGAGTTTGTTTAGCCAGCATCATTAGTATATATGTAAATCAAAGTTTCCTTTGAGATGGAAAGTGTGTATTGGGAGTATTTCAGTAACTCAAGCAATGGAGTGTTTTGCAGCATTTCTGAGTATTGCAATTCAGTGATGAACACATCAAGTTTCTTGTGGACATCAAGGGGGACTCTGAGGTACGAACCAAGAAGCAGGCCCAGTTATGTGTGTAACTCTTATCGCATCCTTTCCAGGGGGCTTGAATTTGTTATCTGATGTGTCTAAATATGGGAAGCTCATTATTGGATGTGTTACAGCAAATCTCAAGTGGATTGCCTGCATTATGTACTCTAAAAGCATTTTGACCCTTTAGCAGTCTGTCTCCCTTTCCAATTGTCTTCATTTGCAGTTTCACTGGTCTCACTAGAGTAGATCACAGGCACTTTCATAATTACTACAAACTGGGAATTTGACTTTTTGGGTTTTGTTTTGTTAAGATTGCCTCTCACCCAGCCTTTCCCAGCTAGTAACAATACACTTTGGTCAAAGGCAACCTGTCCTTCAGAAGAAGGTACCTCCACTCTGTTTGCCATCTGGCTGACTTGCTGCTGATGTTGCAGAGCTCATTTCCAAAGCAAACTTTAACCAACCTTATGATTTAGATTTAATTAGCCCTTTAGTGTCTTCTGAAGTTGCAAGCCCCCCCCATTCGAAAATGCTCAGGCACAGAGAACAGCCTGCCAGCATCATGATGACTGCGGTCTCAATTAATCTTGAGTTAATTCTTTATGAATTGTTTTCTATCACTTTGGTTTGGAGCTCTGTTTGTGCCACAGAGAATACATGGAACTCCATTGGATTTAGATCTTCCCAGACATTACTGTCTGTATGAATAACAGTGCAATCTTATTATCAGGAAGGAGAATCATCCTAAACACACAATGCTATAGAATGAGCTTATATAACTTTTCTTACGGAATGGAAAAATCCTTTTACAGTCAGTTCCACTGATCCCACAATATTTCTGTTCTTCTCATCCATTGAAGGATTGCTACCAGTGGTTTCTTGATCTGTTATTTTTTGACATGGCAGGGTAGGAATCCAATTCACAAACTTATTTCATTTGCAGACTCAAGCTGGATTCCAACCCCAGTGGTCCCCCTGCAATCATTTGTGCAAAGGGGCTCGCTGGGTGTGTGGGTGTTGTGATCTGGTATAGACACTGAATGGAGGTAATCACAGTATGAATAGCTGGTCTGTATAAGGGCTCTGCAAAGGTGATTTTTTTTGGCGTTGTCATTAGTATAGAGATCGATCAGTCTAGCTTTCCTTTCTGTGAGGCGCCAGTTCATAAACTGCTAGCTCTGTCCACACCATCCTTATTGAATCACAAGTCTGCTGCTGGCATCCCCAAGTGCTCCTGCAAAGCAACTGCATGAAGGTCAATGAACATCTGAACACTAACGAGTATTTTAAAAAAATCTCGCAGCAGTTATATGAGTAGGTCATCATTATACCCACATTTGTAGAACTTGGCATTGAAATCTGTTTCAAACTGGGTCATTTCCAATTCTTTTCAAATTTACTGAAAAATAACTTCTTTCCAGCCTTATATAACCACAACCAACATCTCGGAATTAAATGGTGTCCATTTCTCTCCCAATTCGTCTGAAAGGCTAGGTCTATTTTCCAGGGAACCCTATTTGTTAGGTTGTCCATGTTATTAACCTTGACAGCTCCTGAACTGTTGAAGACACTCATTTCTAGCTTGTGTTATTAACCTAAACATCTCCTAAGGGGAAGATCTTGTCAAAGTTATTTGGGCATCCATTTCTGGTAAAACATGGCTGGATCCAGTCAAAGACACAGACAGCTGCAGATATTCTCTGCTTTTCCTTCTCTGCAGTGGTCCTTTCTGATTCCAGGAAAGCTGATTCCATGGGTTGCAGGATCCATAAAGCAAATAGCCATACAGGTCAGGAGGTTAGTGGGGAGGAGAATGGGGATAAAAACACCACAGAGGAAGAGGAAAAAGAAAAAGGGACTGATTTTCTCTCCCACCAACTGCAGTTCACCCACCAGCTGAATATTAGTGCATCCCACTAATCCACAGATACATTTTCCCAGAGTTGGAAAGTGCTGTGATAGGGAAGAGAAAGCAAAGAAAATCCATATTGCTTGGGTCATCCTCACTTGATCCTTGTACTGACTTCAATCCAAAACATCTAGGATAGTGAAACAAAAATATATTGGAACCAAAATATTTTTCCCAGCAAAGACTCTCCAAGTCTATCATTCAGACTGTCTTAATGCCATGACAAGGAGGAGCTATACCTAGACTTCCTCAATATATGTGTTGGTAATTGGAGATGGTGAACTCTTCTCACAGAGCCTTTTTCTGTTTATGGAATAAAATTTCCAAGTATTGCAATGACTATTTTATCATATTTCATTCTTACATGATACCCTGACCTAAGCAACAGACTGGAGCTATTTCATAAGCACACCAGAAACTGTCATTTAGAAGTTGTCTCCAGTATTTTTTCTAAGATGTTACCAAGCCCAAATAAAAGTATTTTTTTTAACAAATTTTATTGGGATATACCATACTTCACAATTTAGCTAAAATAATATAAATCATATAAGCCCAAATAAAAGTATTAATTTTAAAACAATTTTTCAGTTCCCTGAAAATTTACAAACAAAACTGGAGAGATAAAGAGAAATAATTGGGGAAGACAGATATCTTAATAGAAATTCTGAAAAATCAACTGAATGTATCTTATTCTGCTAAAATTCTGTCATTTAAAAACTGTTATTCCATACTTGTTCTAACATCATTTAAACACAATTAGCTAATTTCAATTATGGAGTAACTGTGCAGAAGGAAGTCTTATTCCAAATTCAAATTGGTTTTCTAGTGCTTTCAAAAGAAATTATGCATTGCTATCAGAAGAGTGTGTTGTTAGCCATTCAGTTATGTCTGGCTCTTGGTGATTCTATGGGCCAGCTCTCTCCACATTTTCCACATGTTTCTTTGAGTTGTTCCAAGCTCAGGCTGGTGTCAACTTTTATGATGTCTAGCCACCATGTTCTTTGGCGGCCCGATTTCCTTTTGCTGCTAACCAATCCAAATATAATTACCTCTTCTAGAGAATTCTTCTGCATGACATGGCTGAAATAAGTCAGTCACAGTTTTATAATTTTCCTTCCAATGACATGTGTGTATGTGTGTGTGTGTGTGTATATATATATTTAATTCTGTTTTGGTCATAGACTCTCCTGAACATTCCATACGCTCCCAAATCAGTTGGCTCCCTGATCTGTCACTTAGAAGCTGTCCCTATCCACTAGCTGCGTTGCCTGTCTCGCCTCTAATATTCTAAACAGTTTGCTGTTCCTCTCCCCTCAATAGCCAGTCAGAACACAGAGGTCATTTGCATATGTGGCCTGATTGGCCTTTGTCTCTAACATTCTAAACAGTTTGTTGTTGCTGTTGGGAGTCCTGAGGTAAATGTGTCCTGAGGTAAAATAGATATCCCAATTTTCCCTTAAATGGTCACTGGAGTTGCCAATCTCCCTGTGGGGTCTGGAGATCTCCCAGAAATCACCATGTTTCCCAGCCACAGCACATCATTTCGCTACAGAAAATTTCCCAGCTATTACAATGGCTGCTTTGGGCAGTGGACTCTATGACATTATACCCTGCTGAAGTCCCTCCACACCCCAAACCCTGCCTTCCCCAGGCTCTACGCCTCAAATCTACAGGTCTGGCCCTCCCCTTAGTATTGCCAGCCTCCAGGCAGCACCTGTAGATCTCCAAGATCAGTTCTCCTGGAGAAAATGGCTGCTTTGGGCAATGGACTCTGACATTATACCCTGCTGAAGTCCCTCCACACCCCAAACCCTCCCCTCCCCAGGCTCTACCCCTCAAAACTACAGGTCTGGCCCTCCCCTTAGTATTGCCAGCCTCCAGGCAGCACCTGGAGATCTCCAAGATCAGTTCTCCTGGAAAAAATGGCTACTTTGGGCAGTGGACTCTATGGCATTATACCCTGCTGAGGTCCCTCCGCATCCCTTCCCTTCCCTTCCCTTCCCTTCCCTTCCCAGGCTCTACCCGTCAAATCTACAGGTATTTTCCAACCCAGAGTTGGCAACCATGTAATTGGCTATGGGACCACTTCCCAGACCCTTGGAACCTAGAAAACATGGCATAGGAGGAGGTGCTTTTCTACCTTAGCTGCCACTGCATACCCCAAATTAATAGAAGCCAACCTCCAGGTGGCAACTGGAGATCTCCAGCTATTAAAACTGATGTCCAGATGACCAAGATCAGTTCTCCTGTAGACAATGGCTGTTTTGGGCAGTGGACTCTATGGCAGTATACCCTGCTGAAGTCCTTCCACACCCCAAACCCTGCCCTCCCCAGGCTCTACCCCTCAAATCTACAGGTATTTCCCAACCCAGAGTTGGCAACCATGTAATTGGGTATGGGACCACTTTCCAGACCCTTGGAACCCAGAAAACATGGCACAGGAGGAGGTGCTTTTCTACCTTAGCTGCCACTGCATAACCCCCCTCTCCCCCCCAAAAAAAACATAAGTCAGGGGTGGAGGGAACCATACCTGTTACCATGAGGCTGTTCTCCCATACTACCCACTTGGGGCAGCAAAATGACTTCAGACAGCCCTGCCTTACAGCTAAGCAGAAGGAAATAAACATGACTTGCCTCCCTCTATTTTCCCCTTCCCTCTGCCGTCTCACCAGCCACAGCCGGGGACACTCATCTGGAGCTTCCTTCTAGAACTTGTCGTATTTCTTCCCACAATGGGCCTTACTCCTAGTATACATACACACACACACATACTCAGAACAGTGTATCTATACACAAGCACTCCTCCCCTAAATAATCCATAATAATTTGTTACCAGAAATACCCAGTATGGTGTAGTGGTTAAAGCCTCAGACTATGATCTGGGAGCCCCAGGCTCAAATGCACTTCATATGGGGCTGCTCTTGAAGCCTCTCAGGAAGCTAAAGTCAATATAGACTGCTATAGCCAGAGTGTTGACTGGAAGAGGTTGTTGGGACTATATCACTCCACCAGTCTTGTATTATCTACAGTAGCTCCCAGTTTGCTTCTGGGCTCAATTCAGGGTGCCTCTATTGGCCTTTAAATGCCTGTATGGCTTGAGGCCAACATACCCTAAGGACTGCCTTCTCCCGTATGAACCCACCTGTCCACTCTGGTTATCTTTGGAGGCCCTGCTTAAAGGCTGCTTTGGGAGCCCTACTGCCCTTGCCATCTGAGGCTAGATGAGCAGCCACCTGAGGAAGGCTTTCGTGGTCATGATGTCAAAAATTTGGAACTCCTTCCTCAAGGAGA